>OV743330.1:2500000-5000000 GCA_928268935.1 Lasiommata megera | reverse complement strand
AGAGGGTAAAAGGGGGGTTGGAAGTTTGTATGAATTTTCTTTGTTTTTAGAGTTAGAGACACGAAAATCGGCAATTTGACATTTGCCTGTAGCTTACTTTCTGAAGCAGGGCATTGGCCGCACGGGTAACCTCAATCTCACGGAAAATCAGCAATTCTACGTAGACGAAGTCGCGGGCAACAGCTAGTATTATCTATAGCGGCGCGTAGTGTTTTGTAATTCATTCGGATTATACGGCTCGAGTGTTAGAATCGGTGACTTTCGTCTAGCCTTGTCACACACTGGGGGAAAGGAGTGCACGCGTCGCTATTTGTGCACTACTTTTATGTCCCATTTTTTGAGCGTTAATGATCGATCTACGGCTAGTGGTAAATCAATGGAAGAACCTCATTATTAAATGTTCGAAAATTATCATCAAATATTCTATGCTCTCAAAAACCGAAGAGTTGGGTGAAATTAACGGTATAAGTTTAATATAAATTGTATGCAAAGGTTAATTTAGAGTTATACTTATTAATATCATGCGTATTTGTTTGATTAACTCTAAAAATACTACTGAATCGATTTTCAAAGTTCTCTATGTGGGAAATCGTTTTTCATCTTCCATTTCTGTAATAAAATATAGGCTGAAACAGACTTTAGAAGACCTTAAATATTATATAGAATTGTAAGCAAGGCATTTTTTTTTAACTTCTAAAGGAATATAAATAATCGTTAAAAACAATGGAGCAAAAATTTACATTCCGTTACTTAGTTGAATTTTATGTCAAAACAACTAGATAAGTTTATATTTTCTTAATGTTGAAGCATAAAAATAAATATTTTGTTGAAGATTCTTTTTGTTTTATTCTCATACTAACATTATTATTGGCAATGATTACGTGTTGTGGCGGAATTTGTGTGCACCACAGATCATAATGCATCTGCATTGAAAAATATACCTAATAATTTTGTATTACTTTATAAAATCTGTGAGTTATTCCACCACCAGAGGATTGATGTAAGGCAGGCAACCGGTCGTTAGAAATATGTATGTCACAATATGTGAAGACATGTACTGACCCAAGTGATTATATCCTCTTTGACTCTAGGCAAATACGGAATCTATATCTAATCGTGGCTTTTCATCATCATTTACTCACTTGATGGAAGAAAAGGAGCTTTCGATTTGGTTAACAAGAGCAGTCTCATCGGGATTCGAACCCAAGACCTCCCACTATAATAGAACAGCACACAAGGTGCACAACAGAGGAAAATATCTGCCCAATAACTAAAGTTCAAAGCAATTCAAGTGGTTTTTTGGCTCTTCGCCCGTAAAGTGGTTAAATAAATAATTGTAATTATTTATCTAAAAAAAACAAGTTTTCATTGCTGATTGCAAAAGAACTTTATTGAACGTTAATGAACATTTGTTTCAATTAACTTTCATCAGTGTTATGGCATTAATCGACGGTTAAAGAAAAAAAAGACTCGTCTGTAAAATCAATGATTTATCGTAAAAAGGCCAGCTTATGAAAACTAGAGGAATGTCTACGCGTCGACGACGTAATTCGGATGCACCACCAGTAAGGGGTCGTCTTCAACCTCTTGTTCGGAAGATTTCTGCGTTGATTTGAGCCCCGTTGTCTGTAGAGGTATTATGACTTGGTCCTGAAAGAAGATAAGCATTACTTTAAGTTATAAAGTCTGAAGTGTAATTTTACCATCCTTTTACATGGGATGAAAATGATTAGCAAGAGATTTGTATGCTGGCAATCCAAGGGTCATAATCGAATATGGTAACACTATAATCAGAGTAAATTGTAATGTATCAACCTATCTTTAAAACTCAAATTTGTCCACAGCCCGTACAAATTTGTAAAATAAGAAATGTAGTACGGCAATGGCTATTCTAAGCATTTGTCATAAGGTCTATTTTACTCTGACCTTATAGTGTTTCGATAACCTACTATTACTATTATTATTGATACTTTTTAGGTCAAATCGGGTAACAAAATTAAAATAATATTATTTAATTATTAACTTGGACCCATTCAAGATAAAAAACAGTTCAAATTGTTATATTAATACAATTTGAACAGACATTCATAAGAAAGGAGTGTGATTGAAAATAATTGCCCATGAAAAATATTTAGGTTGTTAATTTTTTTATTCCAGCCGTTTTTATATGAAAACTAAAATATACTTTTAAGCTGTGATAGCCTATTGGTTAGGACGTTAGCCTCCTAATCGGCGGTCGGCGGTACGAATCCTGGCACGCACCTATAACTTTTCGAAGTTGTGTGCGTTTTTAAGCAATTCATATATCACTTGCTTCAACGGTGAAGGAAAACATCGTGAGGAAACCTGCACGCCAGAGAGATCTCCATAGTGTTCCCAAAGGCGTGTGAAATGACCATGGCCAAACCCTTCTCATATTGAGAGGTAGCCCGTGCTCTGTACCACCGTCCGACCCCCCCGTTATCTCAAACGTCCCCTAAGCCGAGGTTCGGCCTCAAAGGCAGTCGTTCCCTTAGTTTCTTCGAGCCCTAGGGCTCAAAATTTCTTCTCGCAGAGTTTCTTTCCGAAGTTCGCCAAACAGCCCGGTTGTGCTGTGGCAACCAATAGGATTAGTACAGCTAATAGACAGTCCGAAAAAAAAAAACGTGCCCTATAATGAGCCGAGAATGGGTTGAAGATGATGATGATACTTTTTTGGGTGGATGGCCCAATACAGGGGGTATTATTACACCATCCATAAAGTAACCCTGTAAATATATATATAAATAGATTGATATTATTAGAGATACTTACGTGGTACATTAGCCGGTCGATGACCTTCTCCACGAGGGTTTTCCTCTCGAGTAACTCGTCCTCGCTCTCGATGTGGCCCTGCGACACTAGCTGCTCCAAATACCAGCTTACAACAGCGCTTTTTCGCATACCCGCACTTTCTTCGCCTGGAGAATAAATTTGTGACGTCAATAAGATAAGATAAATACTATTTATTGCACACAAATTTTTAAGAAACAACAACACGGTACACTTAACACATGAGTATGCAAAGGCGGTCTTATTGCTTAAGCAATCTCTGCCAGACAAGCCTTGGGGAAAGAATTAAATAAAAGATGAGGGTAACATCGCAATTTTAAATATAATACAAATTATCAAGAAATATTATATATAAATATATACTTTTATGTATAAATAAATATATATCAATACACATATACTATCCATTATTATGGCATTTAGTCATAAAACTTTTTAAGTCTTCTTTTAATATGACACGTCAATATGACGTGACTCTTAAAAACTGTCTCAGTACAGTTGATTCTGAGGGAAAGACTATTTAGCAGTGTCTTAAAATGGTCCTAGATAATATTTAAACATTTCAGGGGTGCCATCTCTTATTTTAGGATACTTTTATATGAACTTTTAAATATGCTTCCGGCCTAATTTGTTCTGGGATTCTTAGACCCCCCTATGGAGCGTTTGGAACCCCTATAGCTTTAGTTTCAAGTTAATGTATGTAATTATTACGATAAGCACACGAATTCAATTAATTATATTTATTTAATGAACGCTTCATTAAATGCCTGGTGGTATTAGGTTTAAATGCAATATTTTTTTTTAATTATAATATTGTTTTAGCGATATTTAATAAGTGTCATAGTACGACCTTTTTAAATGACCTAGTAGTTAAGTTGTACTGTACTAAATTGTTTACCATGCTCTGCCTGCTAAACACAGTTAAGGCAAAATCCTTGGCCATTTTCAAAGTAGTCTGACAATCTATAATAGATTGTCAGACTACTTTGAAAATGATTTAGGCAATCATCATCATTTCAACAGATAGACGTCCACTGCTGGACATAGGTCTTTCATAGGGAGTTCCAATGGCCACGGTCTAGGGTCGCTTGTATCCAGCGGCTCCCTGCGACTCGTTTTATGTCGTCTGTCCACCTTGTTGTGGGTCGACCAACGCTACGTTTATCGGTGCGGGGTCGCCATTCCAGCACCTTGGGACCCCAACATCCATCGGTTCTCCGAGCTATGTGCCCCGCCCATTGCCACTTCAACTTTAGGCAATACTATGTAGTTCAAAGTTTTTATAAAACGAAAGCTTGTAGAAAAATCATATTACGATATTAAGGATTATATAAACGATAAAAAAGCTTGGGTGTGAATTGCTCTATCTCCATAGGTACTATAGTTTATTATTAATTTTATTCATTATGTGAGATGGTGATAACGAAAAAAAAGAAAAACCCCGGCTATGTTTCTTGTGGCCTTCTTCTTAGACCGGGGCGCGTTTGGAACCCTCATAGCTTTAGTTTTAAGTTTACGAATATAGTTATCACCATGAAATAACTACTGTGTAAATTATTGACGCGTCAAAAGTGCCTTTTTAAGGACTATTTGAATAAAGATTATTTTGAATTTGAATTTGAATTAAATTATTGAAATATGTATTATATATAATTATTTATGTTATATCCGTGTTTATAAGCCTGTAGTATAATACGCTTTTTTTTTTTAATCGATTTAATGGATATTACTGCTAATCCCTTTCATTATTAACTCCTTTGATCAAAGGTTGAAGGTAAGGAAAAGATCGCTTAAACGATAAGTCCGCCTTTTCATGCTCAAGTTAATGTTTCTTTTTTCTGTTTCTTTTATTAATTATGTGTGCAACAAAGATTTTATTAATAAACAATAAATAGCGATTGTTACCTTTAGATTCAGCTTCGACTTCTTCTTTCCTCATGAACACCACAAGCATGTTGCTCAAGGACTTGTACTCCTCGAATGAAAGGGTCAACTTCTTTTTGGGAGCTTGGTCTCCATTCACTTGGTCCTCTAAAAAATAAAACACAAACACTTTGAATGAATGAATACACATTTATTGTACACCACAGAGAATAAAAAAAAATGCAAAAACAATAGATCGGATATACAGTAGGTACAATTTGGCGGCCTTATCGCTACCTGATGGTAAGTGATTATGCAGTCTAAGATGGTAGCGGGCTAACCTGTTAGGGTATGGTAAACCCATACTCCTAATTGGTTTCTACGCAACATACTGCTGCTTGGTGATACGCCTTTGTCGGTGAGGTGGTAACTAACCAGGGCCGAAGCCATCCACTTGAGCCGCCAATGGAACCTTAGACCTCCAACTTTATAATATGGCAGCCCACGCGCTGCGCCACGGAGCTCATCACTGCCTACCCTGATCGTGGTGAATGGACCTCATTACAAAAGGCAGTGTGGAAACCCTACTTTGTTTTTCGGACTGACCTATTGGTGGCGACAGCGTAACCGGGCTGTTTGGCGAGCTTCGGAGAGAAGCTCTGCCAGAAGAAATTTCGTCTGCCTTAGGGCGCCTCCTGTGAGGCCGAACCTCGGCTTAGGCGACGTTTGGGATAACGGGGGGGTCGGACGGTGATATGTCCGTACGTCTCCGAGGCCGTGGATGGAGCCCACGTCCGGATGACGTAAGATAGCGGGGACCTCGTCTTCGCCGGCGTACACGCCCCAGAAGATAGGTGTATAAAGCTTTTACCACTGTTAGTGCCATTTGGTGTTTCTTCATCCACGTCCATACTAGGCTCATACTGCGGGTCCTCTTCATCTAAATGTATATCTGGCTGCTCCACCCGGATTATTGATTTGTTGAGTAACCTGGAAGTTTGATATTGTATGACTTAGGAGCGGTTACTTGAAACATTCTCCCGTTTTATGTCTGCTTATATAATATTTTTTTTACATAATATAAAATATAAAGAAAATTTGAATCTTACACAAGTATTACCATTTATTAAGGAAACAATCTTAGCGATCACAGAAAACTCGTGTAAATTTTTTTTGTTTTTTGAAGTGAAAACTTCTTTAGCGGCGTTGAGCACTTTTTCTGTAATGGGTATAAAATCTTAAACTCGCGTCAGGACACGTGACCTGATCGAAAAAGCGTAAGACGGATGGAGAGTAGACAGCTATCCCCTCTCTACGGCGCGGCGAAAATGTATGCCTGGGCCTACTGTTTCGTTTAGGCAGCGCAGGAATGTTCGTGTATGTTACAGCGTGCCACGCGCATCCATGGATGGTGACAGCTGATGGCTCGACCGTCTGTGTAGTGATCACATTGTTGTGTATTCGTAAAATTCGTGAATGTAAAGTGCTTAAAATATGGAAATTGATATAGATAAACTTTTTAATGTAAAATAATTGTAATAGTTTTAAAGTGTTAAATTTTTAATGTAATATAAATTGTCATGTTTGTGTACGATAGCGCAATAAATGAATATTGTATTCTACCACATAAATGATAGTACTTTTATACTGATAAAGCAATTGGTGCAAAATTATTCCCTAACCATTCCAAAATATCAAACATGCTCAACGTTAATAATCAAGTTTTCACTTCTGCCGGCACTCCCGGAGTGCAACCCGTCTTTTTTTTTTTTTTTATGTATTTTAGACAGGATTACAAATAGTATCCCTATACTATGCATGCTCAACTATTATTGCCCGCTTCAAAACCATCAAATAGTACCAAAAATACAAATACATAGTACACTAAGTATAAGTTAAGTACAATAAGTTTACCAAAAAAAAAAAAAAATACGCAATTAAATAATAAAAGAAAAACAATCTATTGGAACATTCCCAAAAGTGTGATCATATTATACTATGTCTATTTAAAGAGAACATCTTTGTATGAAATTAAGGGGTACTGCTGTAGCAAAATAATTATAAAATAAATTACAACATTCTCTATACAAATTATGTATAGATTTCCACAGATTCTATTCAATTTATTAACTTGCTGATACAGATAAATTAAAAAATGAAAATAAATGCAAATCTAAACTGTACCACGACAATATGGCATACACATTTTAAATATGGTAGCATTAATAAATTTACGATGCAAATATGTACAATTAAAATTTGATTATACTTAATATGTATGTTTTAGTTATTTATTTGCTTCCACATCTAACAGACATGAGACCCGGTCAGGGCAAACAGTACAATTGTTATACATTCATCATATTCTAATGTTAAACAATTCAATTAAAAAAAAAATGTTTTAGTTATTAAAATAACTGTAATAAGGATCCCACCAGAAACATTCTGTGATAAACTAGCCAAGTCTCGATCGAGCTGCTTGTTTATCTCTAAAAAGTAATGAAATCTCTAGACAAAGTCGTGCCAAGTCTAAGGTTGCTTAATGCGATTTATTTATTATTATAGTTAATGTTGTGTTCTCAAATGGGGGCCTAAAAACGCGGTGAAATGGTTCCAGTAAAGCATGGTACGCAGTGTTTGCTTCGCGCTCGATTTGACGGGGGCATTACATTACATATTTTTACAATTAACTTTGACGTTTCACATGTGCGGCCATTTTTTTTTTAATATCAAGTAGGCCGCGGGCTGGAGTTGTTTCGAGCTGCAGTAATGAGTTGAAGGACTGTTTTGATTACGGCGTGTAGAACTGTTATGGTGGAGAAAGGCGGGAGACCTCGTATATGGTGGGCACGGTTTTTTCACGCTTTTCTTGAATTAATGTTTGTTGCCTAATTTTGAAAAGGACTGGTGTTGGTTGTGTCGTGGACAGTTTTGGTGTCGTTTGTGTAGGGGCTAGTTTTCTGAATGGTTAACAGGTATTGATTTGAGAAAGTTTTGAGGGAGCCGCGTCCGCGGAGTGCGAAGTTTCCCGCCATTTCTCCCTAACTTCTACATTGCTATAAACTTGACATTGGCTAATCTGTGCAAAGCCATAAAAAGAGAGAACTAATAAAAGAATAAACTTGACATTGGCTATTCTGTGTAAAGCCATAAAAAAAAAGGCAAGGGGATCTGGGCTCATACAGAATATATATAATTTCTACAATTGACTTTGACGTTTTACATGTGCGGCCATTTTTTTTTTTAAATATCAAGTAAGCCGCGGGTTGGAGTTGTTTCGAGCAGCAGTACTGTAATGAGCTGCAGTACTGTAATGAGTTGAAGGACTGTTACGTGTGTAGGCTGTTGGTGACTCGCTGTTACCTGTGCGCCTCGTGCACGTGGTGCGGGGTCACCTGCCCGCTGCAGTGCATCTTGGCGAGCGCCTCCGCCAGCCGCACCATGGACTCCAGCTGGCGCACGGTGATGCGCCACGCGCCGCCCGCCGGGCCCCCGCCGCCCGCGCCGCCGCCCCGCGCCCGCAGCGAGCTGTAGTACTCCACGAGCAGCTTGCCCGCTTCCTGTCAAGTAGTCATCGTGATATATTAGCCACACCTTGGTTTAAGCCACAGCCAACCACTTGGTCACCGTGACGTCATACGGATTTGTAACTATGCACATACCATTGAGACAAAAAAAGAAAACTAAACAGTATGAATAGATTTTAGAAGACCTTCGTGGCGCAGTGCGTGCGCTGTTGCATTATAAAGTTGGAGGTCCTGGGTTCGATTCTCGACTCGAGTCTGGTCTGCTGGGTTTCGGCCGTAGCTAGTTACCAGGGTGGTAAACAAAGCCGTGTCGCCAAGCTGTTTAACTATGTGTCGCGTAGAAACCCATTAGGAGTATAGGTTTACCATACCTCTTAAAGGTTAGCCCGCTACCATCTTGGACTGCACCATCACTTACCATCAGGCGAGATTGAGTTAATTTTAGTTTTTGTGTATACAAAGTAACAAACACTTTGAGATGACTATTTTCACATAAGGCAAGTAAGAGTAAGTGACTCTTGATGGAAGTGAAAGAAAGTATAAAGATGGATTAAATATTAAAATCTACATCCATTACGTAAGCAGAGATAGTAGAATTCCGCTGTCAGATTCTAGTACCCAAGTACTAACTAGCGGAACAGCAAACAGCGGACAAGTAAATATAACTTTTTTTTTTTTAATCTGTCCTGATCCCTTCTCTTTAAGCGCAGGAGGTGCTGAGGCCAGGGCGACTGACCTCTGTCAGTCTCCTCAACAGGTAGTATGGGTAATAAACAATGGGTTCAAATATCCAACGAGTGGGACATGCTATGGTGGTTTTTAGTTCGGGTATACCCAAATGAAAGGGGGGAGTCCCACATAACCCCCGTCCTGCCCAACGGATGGAGCTAGTCATAATGATTTTCAAAAAAGTGTTAGCGTAAACCAGTCAAGGCTAAAGCTTCCAGACCGGCCTGAATCCTCCCCCTCCCCCCACTTACTTAGGTCGTTGGATTACAAAAAACGAACGCGACTTACCTCAGTGATAAGGGGCTTGAAAGACCTGGCGAAGGCGATGTACCTCAGGAGATCCTCTCTGGTGTAGACGCAGTCGTACGTCTCTTCTTTGTTACAATGCAAGTCGACTATCTTCCTAGCGATGGCGTAGTCGACCATCTCGCTGCTCTCGTCTATCAGTATGAAGAATAGGTCGAACCTAGACATTATGGGCGCGCTTAATGCCACGTTTTGTTGGAGGGACTTCGCTCGGTCGTATCTACCCCCTACGGGGTTGGCAGCGGCCAGTATTGAGGTGCGCGCGTTGAGGGTTGCCCGCACTCCAGCCTGGAATAAATAATACATGGTTTAATTTTCTATTTACCTCTTAATATAATTTGAAGCAGCGATAGCCTAGTGGTTAGGGCGTCAGCCTCCTAATCAGAGGTTCGAATCCGGGCACGCACCTCTAACTTTTCGGAGTTATGTGCGTTTTTAAACAATTATAATATCACTTGCTTCAACGGTGAAGGAAAATATCGTGAGGAAACCTGCACGCCTGAGAGTTCTCCATAATGTTCTCAAAGGCGTGTGAAGTCTGCCAATCCGCACATGGCCAGCGTGGTGGACTATGGCCAAACCCTTCTCATATTGAGAGGAGACTCGTGCTGTAGTGAGCCGGTAATGGGTTTTGAGAATATTATAGACCACTCTCGGGCATACAGGTTTCCTCGCGATGTTTTCCTTCACCGTTGAAGCAAGTGATATTTTAATTGTTTTTTTAAAACACACATAACTGCGAAAAGTTAGAGGTGCGTGCCCGGATTCGAACCGCCGACCTCTGATTAGGAGGCTGACGCCCTAACCACTAGGCTATCACCGCTTCGGAACTGACTGTAGTATAGACGGTTTATCTGACACCTCTGTAAGAGTAGTTGAATTGACCTTAGATCTCTCTGTTTATGGCTTTACACAGATTAGCCAATGTCAAGTTTATAGCAATGTAGAAGGTTAGGGAGAAATGGCGGGAAACTTCGCACTCCGCGGACGCGGCTCCCTCAAACCTTTCCCAAATTAATACCCGTTAACCATTCAGAAAACTATCCACTACACAAACGACACCAAAACTGTCCACGACACATCCAACACCAGTCCTTTTCAAAATTAGCCAACAAACATTAATTCAAGAAAAGCGTGAAAAAAACGCGCCCGCCATATACGAAGTCTCCCGCCTTTCTCTCGAATTGACCTTAATACATGCAAGTTGTGGCTAGATTACCTTAGCGATTGAAATGGTCTGTTGCTCCATAGCTTCGTGGATGGCGACCTGGTCCCCGGGGTCCATCTTGTCGAACTCGTCTATGCAGCACACGCCGTTGTCAGCTAGCATCAAAGCGCCCGCCTCGATCACAAAGTCGAAGGACTCCTCGTCCTGGAAACAATGTGTCCCATCATTAAAATATTGTTCAAGGGAATGATCTAATCGAAATTGACAGAAATACCATTAAATTAAATAAAAAAAAGAAAATAATAGATTAAAGATTTTGTCTGGTGGGAGGCCTCGGCCGTGGCTAGTTACAACCCTTTTTTTTTGTCGTGGTGGAAAAGCTTTATAGCTACTTCCGTCCCTTGGGCAGGACGGAGGTTATGTGGGACTCCCACCCATGGGTGGTCTACCCTAACTAAAAACCACCACGGCATGTCCCTCTCGCTGGTTTTACTGGACGCCCGGGGGACCCATTGTATACTTCCCGGCTAGTTACCACCCTACCGACAAAGACATTACGACAAGCGATTAAGCGTTCCGGCACGATGTCGCGTACAAACCAATTAGGGTGTGGGTTTACCATACCCCTATCAGGTTAGCCCGTTTCCATCTTAGACTGCACCATCACTTACCACGAGGTAACCACCACCACTTACGTCAAGGGCTTACTTGTAGTGTGTTATTTTAAGAAGTACCAAAGCAAAACGCAAGATCGTTTATAAAAAACAAGCAAACATTTAGGGCAAGAGTATCGAAAAGTAACCTTGGTAGGGCGGCTCCTCTTAATAGAATCTACTCCCCCGACCTAAGCGCTCCTCTCCGAAAGAGGAGACCTAAACATATCCTTCATGACCCTGACGATCAGATCACTACTGACAACATACTCGTACCACCTACCACACAATCATACGCTACACACCGTCTTCGCCGGCGAAGACGAGGTCCCCGCTATCTTACGTCATCCGGACGTGGGCTCCATCCACGGCCTCGGAGACGTACGGACCACTCACCGTCCGACCCCCCCGTTATCCCAAACGTCGCCTAAGCCGAGGTTCGGCCTCAAAGGAGGCGCCCTTAGGCAGACGTTCCCTTAGTTTCTTCGAGCCCTAGGGCTCAAAATTTCTTCTGGCAGAGCTTCTTTCCAAAGCTCGCCAAACAGCCCTGTTACGCTGTTGCAACCAATAGGGTTTGTACAGCTAATAGACAGTCCGAAAAAAAAAAAAAAAAATAATAGAATTGTCATATGCTATAACAATATGTTCAGAAAAGCTAACCTAGACATATTTAAATATTCTTTAAAAGCAAAATTAAAAAATACCTTATGTTTACATAAGGTATTTTTTAATTTTGAAAATAAGTATATGGCTTGTTTTAAAATTGTTAGTTAAAATTAGTATTTTGGCTTTTAATTAATATAATTTTATAGTTGTAGAATATTATAGTATTTTTTTTCTTTTTAAATTTTGTATTAAAAAAAAATTAATCACCTTGACGACGGCGGCGGTGAGACCGGCCGCTGAGGAGGCTTTACCGCTGGTGTAGACCGCGCGGGGGGTGATCTCGCTAACTTGCTTCAGAAGCTGAGATTTGGCGGTACTCGGGTCGCCAACTATGCACACGTTGATGTCGCCGCGTAGAGTTGTGCCTGTGGAAATTATACACAGAAAATTTAAACATCATGATCAACCCATTGCCGGCTCACTACAGAGCATGGGTCTCCTCCAGTATGAAAATGGCTTGGCCATAGTCCACCATACTGGTAATGTGCGGATTGGCAGACTTCACACACCTTTGAGAACGTTATGGAGAACTCTCAGGCGTGCAGGTTTCCTTCACCGTTGAAGCAAGTGCTTTTTAATATCTTAAAAGTTGAGTTATACGAAAATTAAAGGCATACCCGAGATCGAACTCCAGACCTCTGATTAGGAGGCGGACGTCCTAACCACTAGGTTTTAAAACGAGACAGACTTCTGATAATTTTCCTGGCACAGTGTGTTATATGGAGGTTCCGAGTTGGCAGAGACCATTTAGTAACTTATATATTATAATGTTTACAATTCTTTTATTTCTATATGTATATATTTATATTGATGCCTCATGTATTTAATAATAGTAGTCACGTTATGTTTAGTGAATTAAATTAAAAAAAGCAATATTATTATTACACTTTATTTGTACACTGCAAGTTAAGATAGAATACATGAAGAAAGAAGTAGAATACAAAAAGGCGGCCTTATCGCTTACTCTGCCAGGCAACCTTAGGATTAGGAAAACACAAGACAGACAGCGGGTGAGCACAAAATATGTAAATCATGTTAAGTTTTGAGAATTATATAAAAAAGTAATCATGATAAGTTTACCTTCAATAGTAGTTTTAGCCACTCCACCGAACAGCATCAGTAGGATACCTCTCTTGACCTCATTATTGCCATGGATGCTGGGGAACAGGCTCTCTATCAGGTTGTTATAAAGATTCCTGTCTCGTGACATCTCGTACACCTGCAAACATTGGTATGTAGGCTTAATGTGCATAACAACACACACACACACATGGTGAATGAAAACATCGTGAGAAAACGCCACGCACGCCTGAGAGTTCTCCATAATGTTCTCAAAGACGTGTGAAGTCTGCCAATCCGCACATGGGCAGCATGGTGGACTATGGCCAAACCCTTGTCATATTGACAGGAGACCCGCACTCTGTAGTGAGCCAGTAATGGGTTGATCATGATGATGATGAACATATAACAATTATAAATAGAAATAGATGTAACAGTTAGTATATATTTAGGCATTTGTTTGCTTATTTGTGAGCCATAAAATGCCTCGGAGAGCAGGAGAGCACCTTAAGCTATCTTTCCGGGTTCTTATAACTAACACTAGAGCTGGTTTTATTTCTGATGCCCAGGAAGAATGCAATGGTGTTCCCCTGACACCCTAACCACTAGGCTATCGCAGCTTCTCCTAGGCTATCACCGCTTCTGTTAATGCTTCTGTCTATAATTGTTATATGTTACTAACTGATAACTAAAATGATCAAACTCTTGCAGCGGTAAAACTGTACCTTGTCCCATTCCTTGTCTGTCATCTGTTTCCGCATATCTTCAGTGGTGAGATCGTCTGTCGCCAGGTCCGCGGTCCCGAACCGGCGGGAGGTAGCTTGGACGCTGCACGCCAAAAATGCTGTTCTGGACAAAACAAACAATCAATGTTAAGCTCGATGTTCTAATGACTATATATCTAATCTTTATTGGCTGTCTATAATTTCAAGACTACATATATAACTTAAAACAAAATTAGATTAACCTCAAACTAAAAAACCTTACAAAATAAATAAATATTTAACAACATAACTTATGCCTTGTAACATGATTTCTAATAGCCTAATAACAAAGCACACTTTCCACTAACTCAATGGACGATGATGCGTTTTATACACTACAAGTTAGCCCTTGACGGCTATTTCAACTGATGGTAAATGATGATGCAGTCTAGGATGGTAGCAGGTTAACATGTAAGGAGTATTGTAAACCCAAACTCCTAATTGATTTCTACGCGACATCGTGCCGGAACGCTAAATCGCTTGTCGGTACTAGCCACGGCCGAAGCCTCCCACCAGACCAGACTCGAGCCGGGAATCGAACCCAGGACCTCCAACTTAATAATGCGACACCACACGCACTGCGCTACTGCGGAGGTCATCAAACAGTTATGCTTGGAATTATTAAATCAGATTAGAGGACATCCTTTGAGGATCTGAAAACGTCCCATTGCAGCTCATTTCCTCTCTCAGTGAAGAAAGGGTTTTAGCCCATAGACCTACCACAGTGCCCCAATGTGAGTTAGTGAACTCTTTCATGCTTTTCTATTAAACTGTGACTTAGCTTGTTTCATATAAAAAAAATAAAAAAAAAATCTTTTTATTGCAGGTCAGGGACCCATATAAAACCTTATAATTTAAATTTAGAAAAAAAAAATAAAAAAATATTAAAAGTAGAGTTAAAAAAAATGAACTTAACAGATATAAAATAATTTAAAAATAATTCCTGGCTATCATATGTTCTCCAGCTCTCTTACATAATAATAATAATATAATAAATCATTTATTTGCCAGAATGTATGTACAATAGTCAGATGTTATGTCAATTGGTGAGGTCATTACATTCTACTAAATTAATAGTGTGCAAATTTTTATATTAACATCATGAAAAATATTGAATGTCCAATCAATTTAAAATAAATACAATTAATTGGATGTCAGCAAAAAATAATTAATTATACATTTTATCTATATCTAGTATTTGGTATAACCAGGTAATTTAGCTAGGCAGTTTACGATGTTTTTTATTAGCAAAATGTGTGAATTTGTTTCTTCTTCTATTACTATTGACAACCTAAAATTGGAGGTTCCGGCTCGAGTCTGGTGTGGTGAGAGGCTTCGGCCATAGCTAGTTACCACCCATCAACAAAGACGTTTCGTCTTTGTTGATGGGTGGTAACGCGATTTAGCGTTCCAGTACGATGTAGTGTAGAAACTAATTAGGAGGAGTATGGGTTTACCATAACAGGTTAGCCCGCTACCTGCACTGACAGACTGCATCATCACTTACCATCAGGCATCATCACTTATCATCAGTTTTAAAAATATGAAGGCACCTACTTATAATGCAATTCTCGTACACCTAAGGCTTTGAGGCCTTTGATGCCTTCCATCTGCCCATCATTTCCCTGCCGTGTTCTGGTTGTCAGTTCCGCTTTGGCCCCTGGTAGGGACAAGGAGCCTACATCTGGAACTACTATTAGGGTGCCCGTGAAGTCATATCGATCTCCTGCCTGAAACATTTAAATATAGTAACTAAATTTTGGATATGGATTCATAAATATATGAACAGTAGCTGTTGCCCGCGACTTCGTCTGCGTAGAATTGCTGATTTTCCGTGAGATTGAGGTTACCCGTGCGGCCAATGCCCTACTTCAGAAAGTAAGCTACAGGCAAATGTAAAATTGCCGATTTTCGTGGCTCTAAATTAAAAAACATAGGACTTTCATACAAACTTCAAACCCCTATTTTACCACCCATGGTCATGTTCTCACTGCTATTTTAGGAAAATCAACAACATATTAGATTTTATCCATATGGAGATTTCTGTCAATAAGTTCAAAGTTTTTATAAAACGAAAGCTTATAGAAAAATCTAATTATCAAATTAAGGAATATTTAAACAATAAAAAGCTTGGTGGTGACTTGCTTTAACTCTGTAGGTACTATAATTTAGTATTGATTATGCGAGATGGTGATTAAAAAAACTCCAGCTAATTTGTTGTGGGAACTCTTCTTAGACCTGGGCACGAATTGAACCCTCTTCGCTTTAGTTTTAAGATGGAGAGTGTAGTTATCCATAGATTAGACATAGATGCTTGTTAAAATGATAGGTGAATAAATCTATTTTAATTTGTTTGATTTTTAAAAAAATAATGAAAGATTACCTGCACTGACTCTACAGCTTCAGCTCTCAATATGACCTCGAGAGACCTGGGTATGCAACCTCTCGGCAGTTCTGCCTGTGTCTCTTGTATACGAATCTTTTGGAAGTCCACAAACACTGACTTGTCTGCGTCCAACATAAAACGTCTGCGGTTAGCGCACACAGGATTCCGGCATATTGTGGGAATTGTATACTGAAAATATAATACAACATTAATATTGCTTTCCAATAGTTTATAAGCAGTCCATTTAACAAGCACTATTTCATTATCTTTGCCTATTTATTTCACTACCGGAAAGATGTTTCTAAAAGGTCAGAGGGGTCCAAGTTTAAACTTCCTATGCTGCTACAATAAATATTGGAGATATACAAACTGCAATACCCCTGTAGATTATTTAAGGGCATATTAGGATGGATGACAGTTGAATGTACTGTGTGATATATTTGTTTATTGTATTCATAAAAATATGTTAAGATTAAAGTGTAGCCTAACACAGTCTGCCTAAAAGCTGTGCAAGAAAAATCTTAAAAAAATAAATTAAACATTAACTTAACCACCAGACTGTTCCCGATCTACATGTAATTTTAAAAACTGTTTGTAGAGTGGAGAGTCGTATCTGTCTGTTACAGTTATCAGAATGTTGTTTGAACTTGCCAACGCTCTTTGCATCAAAGATGCTATGCGCTTTCTTCTTAGAGCGAAAAAAACATCAGTGTGCGCTGTTGTGAACATTTTGGATGCACTACAAAAGCGCGGCAAACCCAATGACATTCTGAAACTGTTATTATATTGAACTCGTACAGCATTCAGTAATGCCTGTGTATAGCCAGTCCACAAGGATCCCGTATAAAAGGCTTTGAACAAACTAATTTTTGCCTCCTGACTACAACAGGCACACCTGTGGACCAACATATATGTGAGAAATTATTTTATTACTATTAGGTCCTAAAAATAAAAACTGCTTACTTTAAACTGCTGTTCAACATTTTTGATGACAGTCTGGCAATCCAAGCAGACAAAAGTTCCCGAAACAAGTTCAGGGTGAACTGGATGTGTCCTCACAATTTGGCCTGATATCCTAATCAGTGTACCTATTTTAGCAGTGGTCAACTCTCTAACTTTATGCCTTGTTGGTACATCAACAAATGAAACATAACACTCTTTGTCTTGCAGGTCTTTTTTCATACCTAAAAATAAAACAAAAGGTTTTATATTCAATTAATTTCTTTCAGCTGTCAACTGACACCAATATTTTTAGTGATATTGTCTTGTTTATTTAGTTATAGCTCTAAAAATTGTTTGTGTTCTTGTGAAGAGTGTTCCAGTGAGTGCAGGACAAGTATATGATGCTCATTCAGAAACACATAGCAACAATATCATGACTATTTCAAATGTATTCAATATTTAGTATAGGAAAGATGTGTTATAATTATAATATTTAATTGAATGACAGAAAAAAAGAACTTAAACCTTAGATTGAACCTAAAACTAAAAATCTTAAAAAATATAATATCATAACAAAAATATTTTATTAAAAGGAGCATCTATATATATAAAAGCGAAATACCACTGACTGACTGACTGATGATCACGATATCTCAGGAACTATAGAACGAATGAACTTGAAATTTGGAAGGTAGATTTCTTTTATGAAGTAGAGGTCAGCTAAGCACCGGTTTTGAGAAAATCCACCCCTAAAGGGTTGAAATGGGGGTTGGAAGTTTGTATAAAAGTCCTTTATTTTTGAAGTTGGAGACATGAAAGATGGCAACTAAGTTTTTGATTATTAATGATAAAGATCTGTATAATCAATGTTACGAAAATCTACCCTAAGTGGGGTGAAATGGGGGTTGTAAGTTTTCATGAGGATTTTATGTTTTCAAAGTTAGGGACATGAAAATGGGTATTTAGGTTATTTGTTTTAAATAATAAAAACCTGTATACGCAATATTACAAAAATCCACCCCTAAGGGGTAGAAATGGGGGTTAGAAGTTTGTATGAAAGTCCTATATTATTGAAGTTAGAGACATGAAAGTTGGGAACTAAGTTGTTAATTATAAATAATAAAGATCCGTTTAATCAATGTTACGAAAATCAACCCTAAGTGGGGTGAAATGGGGGTTGGAAGTTTTCACAAGGATTCTATGTTTTCGAAGTTAGGGATATGAAAATTGGCATTTAGGTCATTTGTTTTAAATAATAAAAACCTGTATATGCAATATAACAAAAATCCACCCCAAAAGGGGTGAGAGGGGTGAGGGGTTGAAAGGTTAGATGTAAGTTCTGAGTTTTTGGAATTAGAGAAATGAAAATCGGCAATTAGAGCATTACTTTTCAGTAACTATGACATGTAGGTAGGCAAAATCCCACATTGAAAGTGTAAACATAAAGAATGAAAAGGAATTTGGAAGTTAGGCCCTGCTTAGGCGTAGACATCCGCTAATAATTTGTGAAAATCTGCCGCAAAGAGGTTAATACCGGGGTTCATGTTAGTTGAAAATCTTATAAAGTTTTACTTCTTTGAATCCATTGAAATACTTTTTACTAAGAAATCCTTACGGTCCAGACAAAATTATAGTAGATAATATTATAAATGCGAATGTGTGTTTGTTTGTTCTTCAATCACATCGCAACAGAGCAATGGATCGACGTGATTTTTGAAAGTATAGTTGAGGACCTGGAGAGTGACATAGGAGAGTTCCCGTTGTAATTTTTACAACTTATTCTGACTGAATTTTAAAAAACTTATTCCACGCGGACGAAGTTGCGGGCGCCAGCTAGTATGTTATATTCAAAACATGAGCTTGTACTTCTAAATAATATATTAGTCTAAAAAAAGGTCTTAACTATTTTTCTTAGATCAAAATTTAATGGGTACTAAACCAGCAAAGATTTGTCATCCTAGTAAATTAAATTGTTTGTCTTCATCAAGATATTATCTACACTAATATTATAAAGAGGAAAACTTTGTTTGTTTGGTTGTAATGAATATGCTCAAAAACTACTGGACCGTTTTAAAAAATTCTTTCACCATTCAAAAGCTACATTATCCACGAGTAGCATAGGCTAAATTTTATTCTGGAAAAAAATAGGGTTCCGTAAGATATTTGAGTTTTTTTCCTACACAGTGTGTAAAAAATCAACCAGAAAAGTTACTTATTTTGGGTACGCTGCCTAAACTACAAAATCTAAAAAAAGTCTGCAGCACACTACAAGTATCTATGTCGAGTGAGGCCCAACAACCATTTTTTTATTTAAAAATCTTGATTTTTTTTGGACTACATTTAAACACATTTATTTTACTCATGCTATTAATCCTTATCAAAAAAAATTGTTTCATCATTAATTACAGTTTAAGTAGATAATATTTGGTCATTCAATGACTAAAATGGGACATTTGGTTTTGAAGTTATGGTGAAATTAAAATATTACAATTTCTAATAATTTATATGGCAAAACAACATCTGTTGGGTTAGCTAGCAACCAATAAGTGTCAAAGCCTTCTAGAAGTTGTTCAATGAATTACCAGTTTCTGCGAGACTCAGAACATAGTTCAATATAGCCTGGTTTAAAAATGGGTGTATTCTGTAGTACTCTTCAATTATGGTAGTAGCGAGATTCTGATTGTACTTCTCCACATCATCAAAGCTTATCTCTAATGTGCTAAGTTCTGGCTTAAGTAGCTCCTTGGCTTGTTTTTCATATTTCAATTCATTATCTTCTTTGAACCTGCAATAGTGTTTAAAATGATGGTTAAAATTTAGAATCGTGCGGCAGGAGTTTCGGGGAGAAAGATGTTTTATTCGGTAGAGGTTTGGTCCCCGATTGTCACAATAGCACTCGCATTACAAGGTAATTCACTTTTTTCGAGAAAACAAAAAAAACTAACATAACCTATAAATAGGTAAAACATCGAAAAAATAATGCAATATTACGGGAGCTACAAATCAAATGGGCTACGCCAGACGACTCGCTCCGTCGCCCCTTCATTCAGCTTCACCTACTCGACCTTCGTTTCGCTACGAAGGTCGCCGGCTCGCTCCGCTCGCCACCTCCCCTCTTCGCTCCACTCTGCCTCGTAGGCTCGCTTCATTCAGGACCTCCTTCGCGAGCTTCTGGCTTCGCACTTCATAAAAACACTCTAGGGGTAGGGCAGACAAGACTACGTGGAGTAGGGGTTGGCCAATTTGGTTCTGTCACACTATTCGACCTACATCAGCTCATGTCGTTTTCAAGTGTGAAGTTTTCTTACAATTAGAAATTAGTAGTTCGTCATATTATGATTTGACAGTTGACAGAGAGCATAGACCACGTGACACTAGTCTTTGACATGATCTTACGTCCTTGTTGCACTTATACAAAATTATATATGCTATCTAGCTCTCCCGTAATATTGCATTATTTTTTCGATGTTTTACCTATTTTTAGGTTATGTTAGTTTTTTTTGGTTTTCTCGAAAAAAGTGAATTACCTTGTAATGCGAGTGCTATTGTGACAATCGGGGACCAAACCTCTACCGAATTAAACATCTTTCTCCCCGAAACTCCTGCCGCACGATTCTAAATCCAACCCATTATCACAATCACCTTATGAAAATTATTATCCAAGAACTGCCATTGGTTACTCACTAGACACTAAATTTGTAATCTTTGTTGGTCCTGCATCTATGTGTGTTGTCATGAGAGGCCTTTGAATAAACTGAACTGAAAATGAATACTAACAACATAAGGAACAATAAATCTTTCTGCCTGTCTAATTTATTTTATTACTATTTCCACATTTAAAAACAGGACAGGTATGTTCCACTCAGCAGTTTAACGTTATTTTATGTTTATATAATAAAAAAAAAATTACCTTTTACTTTTAAAAGTAAAAACATAATAAAATAACGTGTACGATAAAAAGCCTATGCACGTTTCACGTTGATCACAAACTATCAATAATCTGCGCCACTTAACTAATAATTTATGAATTAAACTCACTCTTCTAAGAAATCTTGGAATAATTTCTGACATCGCACTCCAACCTCATCTTTTACTTGACTCTGGGTTGCGTAAGTATCGGCGACATCCATGGTTATATATGACTCTCACTCTGGTGTCAAAACCCCGGCAATGCTTTTAATCCAATCTCAATCAAAAGTAACGAAGGTTTCTAAAAGTGCCCAATTTCAAGGATATAAAAACAGAACAGACCCATCATTTAAATACATGCACTTGTAGATTGCGTTACTTGAAATATAACTTAATAGATTTATGATAAATTGATCTGTCTGTTATTTTAAGAATTTATCCTAATCTTCATATAATACTAGTTTCTATTTGTGTTATATGTTTGTACTTCGTAGTCTTCAAAAATCTACAAGTGTGACTTTTTTTGACAACCGGTTTGTTTTGGCGGGAGCCGGCAAGTCAGTAGTGACCACAGAATGCAATTACTTGAAGTAGTGACACTCGATTATTTTAAACTTATCGGTTTGGCCTCATGTTCTTTAAAAAATATCGTTACGTGTCGCTGGCCCTACATGCTTCGCCATTGATTTAAAGCGTGAGCATCACCCATGAACACAACAAACTAATTTTCCCACGCATTTTGCAGTAATCCGCTTATTTTTCTTTATAAAATAAGCTGATTTCTTTCCTGGAATTGCTGGACTTTCTTCGAACAACATCAAGAGTGATCTCTTGATGTTGTTCGAAGAAAGTCGTAATTACTGAGTAATCTATTTATTTATCCAAACGTACCCACATTTCCACATTCCTCATGGTTTAATATGCTTGTTTCGTGGGTCATGGCTTCATCTACTTAATGTAATTATCAAGTATATATAGTCTTTGATACAGAATTTTACGTTAATCTATGGCTACAGCCTTATGTTAGGCTAAAATTTCGTCCGAGGCTAATTTAGATCTTAGACTTGGTCACAGAATTAAAATGGTTAACACTTAACAAATTCAATTTTTTTATCGTAATACAAGAATTCAGTTTAATAAATAATCATAATTAAGTAGCATTTTTGAATTTACTTTATCTCTGCTAAATTTTTACACACATCGTATGAATTATTGTTAACTTGTTGATATTGTAATAATTTAACTATGAACGAAGGCGAACTGCAAGTAAACTTTTTAATCAAAGCTTCTTCGGTCCTATCACGAATTCAAAATAATGATGCTCAGAATGTATTAAGAAGCCTATATTTGTAAGTTCAATTGTAATGTTCTTATCTCGGGCCTTAGTTTTAGATGATGAGACATACAGGTTAAATAATAATATTACATATCCATAGAATATCTCCTAAGGTTACCGGTAGAATACTGTGGAATAGATCCTTTTACCTGCGTGTAAAAAGCAAAAGAGCTGTTCTGGAAACTAGCTGGACAAAAACCTTGCTTCGCATTTATCCCATGCTATATTAAGCCATCATAGCATATCTATAACTCACTGGTTCAATTTAAATGCTACATGTATTAGCTTGCTAGAGTGGACGAGAGACGACACGAGAGAATGTGCTTTATCCTCCTCCCTTGAAGACTCAGTTTATTAAAATTTGGGACAATTTTTTATTGTGCACTTCAAACTGAAGGTCAGGAGTGTGTTTTTTCTAAGCCTACACCTTAGTACTTGTAAACGATTTCAATATTAGCCTTTCTAGCTTATTTTTATTCTGACCATACAAAAACAAGAATTTTGAATGGTCTAAAAATAATAAATTTCTTAATTTGTATTTTTTTTTACAGATTGCGTTGTAACCAATTAACTGGAAGCTTTAGGTTACCACAAAAGCAGTTTTCACATGAAACAAGATGTCCTCATTGTTTAATAGAGTGGACTAAGGAAACTGAAATGAGAGTGAGTCTTTAAAGCATTGGAATTCATAAATAGTCACACTAGCAAGCAGCAACCTATTGCAACCAAGATGTCATTTAGGTGCTTGTTGCACCTTATTGCCATGTTTTGTCTGGAGGGAGGCTTCAGCCGTGGCTAGTTACCACCATACCGACAAGGATGTGTCACTATGCGATTTAGCACAATGTCACATAACCAATTAGGAGTGTGGGCTTACCATACCCCTAACAGGTTAGCCCGCTACCATCCTAGACTGCCTCATCACTTACCACCAGGTGAGATAGTTGTCAAGGGCCAACTTGTACTGTATAAAAAAAAAAATGTTTTCCTGGTGGAAGACTTTGAGGAAGGCTATTTACTTACCTACTGACAACAACATGCGGCTGATCATTTTAGACTGATAAACAAATTATAAGCAAGGCTTACAATGTGCTCAAATTAGCTTTTTTCAAGTTTAACAACTAATCTCTATGTTACTAATCTGTACTAATCTGTATGATGATTAAATTATAATATATAATTACAGGTGACACCAATAAAACTTAGCAAAAGGCAAAGACGTCGAATTAGATCCAATGGGAAACTTAAAAAGAACTCTGTTAACAAGGAATACTTACTTCACAGCAATAGCATGGTAACAATTAAATTTTATCACCATAGACCAAAATTGAATGGAAATCATTTTAAATATGTATTATTTATTCACTGATATTTACTTCCCAATATCCCACATTGGCACAAAGTAACATTAGTAAACACTCTTAAGAGGGAGTCTTTGACTAATAGTTGGATTTGTAATAGGCCAGTGTTGGTGTATGTATGTGAATAATATATGAATAGCATAGCATATATGTATGTGATATAATATATGAATAGCATCATAATCATGATCAACCAATTACTGGCACGCATTACTCTCAATATGAGAATAGTTTGGCCACAGTCCACTATAGTGGCCATGTGTGGATTGGCAGACTTCACTTTGAGAACATTATGGAGGACTCTCAGGAGTGCAGGTTTGTTTGGGTAGGAAGCAAGTGATATTTTAATTTTAAAAACGCACAAACTGAAAAGTTAGAGATGCGTGCCCGGATTCGAACCGCCAACATCTGATTAGGAGGCTGCCGCCCTAACCACTAGGCTATCACAGCTTCATAGCATGAATAGTATATTTTACATCATTAGTTCCTAGATTTGTTAGTTACTGAATGTAAGTGTGTTTGTTTATTTCCACAGGACAAGGTGTGTAAGTTTTGCGGCCACACAACAAGTACAGTCATAATAAAGCCGAATGACACTTTAAAACTAAGTAAAGAAGAAAAATCTTGCATGAAATCCTCCAAAGTACCGGACACCAAACAAATTGTTAAGGACACTAAACAAACTATGAAAAGCATAAAAGTACCAACTCAAAAGATATCGAAAATGAATGTGTATTCTGATTCAAAAGAGGTGTTTTCTTTAAGCCAACAAAATAATACTCTTTGCAGTTTTATAAAACAGGCACCAAAAATAATTAAAAACAATAAGAAAAAGAAAGACAAATTTGCTGGGTTGTGCCGTACTGCTGTAATTGCTGCTTCAAAATTGAAACAGGAGAAGGATAAGCAAAACAAATTGAGCCTCTTTCTGAAACCTTCAACATAATAACTCAGCTCTATAAGGTCTAGACATTACTGCAAGACAGTTACACTGCTTTGACTATATTTTTCAATTTCATTATTAATCTGTTCAAATATGTATACCATTGCACATAGAACTGTCCATACATTGTTTGTATTACCAAAAAAGTGTAGAGCTAAGTACTTATCAATAATTAATTATGTGCACCTGAACACAGTACACAGAAATATTTTATTTTATTAATGGAGCTAAGATTTTTACTGCAATGAAAAGGTATCCATGACATCACATCCATATACATCTCTGGCTGGGTTGCGGTCGAGTGCACAATTGTTCCCGTGACGCAGCCACCAGGCGATTTGAAGGAGCATCACTGGGTTTTAGTTGGTATTCTGGTCGCCAGTCTGGCCGCCGGGGAGTCTCACATACCGGAAAAGGCGCAGTCTTACCTGCGTCTCTTCCGGAGGGGATGCGCAAACGCATTTCCCAGCGGGAAAGAAATAATCCATATACATCTGCTGACTTGTCACAGTATACCTTGGTATCTTATGGGACTTGAGTAAAATATTTAATATTTATAGTTGTTTTTTATTATAATTAAATGTATATCCATCACATTAGTATTTGTATGCCCTGTAATAATATGAAGCTCTCCATTTTTGAATTGCTTATAAAAATTATACGAATCATTATTTTCAATATAATTATCAACATCAAAATTATTTTCTTCACAGGCTGATATTAGGTTTAGATATCCAATAGCACCAGCTGCATCTGTAGGACCATCTATCCCATCGGTACCAGCACTGAGGAAATATATTTCATGATTATTCAGTTGAGCTTCCGAATGGTGTATTGCTTTTGAAAATTCTAAACTCAGTTGTTGATTCCTTCCTCCTTTACCTTTACCATTCACTTCCACAGTAGTTTCGCCCCCAAGTATCAAACATAAATTTTTGGTTTTTATATCATCACTGTCATTAATCAAACTTATTTTTAAATTGAAATTCAAGCCTGGTATATCCAAGGTTTTCAAACTATTTAGTAATTCATTAGGGATCATGTTGCCATTTTTAAATGCAATAAATATTTCAACCAGTTTAACATATTCTTTGGCTAGTTCACTTACATTTCCAGTGACAATATTAGACAGTACAACAGGAAAATATTTTAATTTTATAGCCTCTTCGGTAGCAGCTTCAGTGCTTAGCTTATTAGATCCAATTATAATATTTTGTACATTTTCTACAGGAAAGTTTTTCAAATCATTATCATGTTCCAACACAGTTCTTATTGATTTTGGAAGGTCTTTGTACAGTTTGTATCTGTTGATAATATTTAAGGCTTCAGATGCATGATCTTCGTTCTTCGTGGTTGGTCCACTTGCTATTAGGTCTAATGGATCACCAACAATATCAGAGAGGATCAAAGTCACAACTTGTGCAGGTTGTGCAAAGATGGCTAGCTGCCCTCCTTTAACAGCAGATATTCTCTTTCTAACTGTATTAAGTTCTTTAATATCTGCTCCTTTGTTTGCTAATTTTTTTATTAGATTAATTTTCTCATCTAAAGTTATAGGATATTTAGGCAAAGGCAACAAAGAAGATCCGCCTCCGGATAATAGTACTAATAAAAAGTCATCATGTGTTAGTTTTGTAACTAAATCTTTGATTTTTGTGGCTGTTTCTAAAGCTTTTGAATCTGGTAAATTATTTGCTGCTCCTTCACAGTAGATTATATTATTATTTATTGGTTTGACATCATTGCTGCCAACAGGAATGCTTATAATACCTTGTTTGATTTTAGAACCCAAAGTCTTTTCAACCTCTATGGCCATGTTTCTAACAGCTTTCCCAAATCCAACGACATAAACATTTTTTTCTTGTAGATTATAATTCTGACCAGCTATCGTCAACTGTTGCTTATAACAACTGTAGCAAATAGACTTTCTGATAAGATTTTCGGGTAACACAGCTGAAACACTGCTTTTGAATATTTGGCGTAAATCACTAATGATATTTTTTGCCATCGTATTACAAAGTTTTATAAAAGAACACACAAGTTTCAAGCATTACTTCTCTATAGGAAACTACAGCGAAGCTCAAGTTATCATATATATCTTATCAGTAATATTTATAAACAAATGATAAGTAGCAAAATATCGCAAACAATAATGTACTCTGATGATATAGAAGTAAATTATAAAATAGTTCGCATACAAATTAAAATATTCTAGGTTAGGTATGATAATGTTCTGGGACAAGAAAAAAGGCGGGAGACTTCGTATTCGGTGGGCGCGGTTTTTTCACGCTTTTCTTGAATTAATGTTTGTTGGCTAATTTTGAAAAGGATTGATGTTGGTTGTGTCATGGACATTATAGTTTTGGTGTCGTTTGTGTAGTGGCTGGTTTTTTGAATGGTTAACATGTATTAATTTGAGGGAGCCGCATCCGCCAGTGCGAAGTTTCCCGCCATTTGTCCCTTACTTCAATTCTCCATTGCAATAAACTTGACATTGGCCAATCTGTGTACAGCCATAAGAAGAGAGAATAAAACGGATAATGTTCTGTGATCTTGAGTCACAGCATAGGTACCTACAAAAGTACAGTAGGTACCTAATGAATAGTCTAAAAACGTTTCGTTTTTCCTAACTATAATTATGTTAAATGAGATTAGTTTTTTATTGTTTAGTAAAAAAAGCTATTGTTTATAACTCGAGCTCTTAAGGTATGCTCTGGTATAATTAGGTACGAACTTTGAAGATGCAAAAATTAAATTTTACCATTGTAAACATTTAAAGTTTTTGTATTAGATGGACTAATACATAGTTTATTGAATTTAGTAAAGTTTTTTTAGTTGTCGAGGGAAGAGCAGTCTATAGTCTAGTAACGTGGAGCTATAAAAGTGTACTACTCCATACAATATCCAATCGATCTTGAAGTAAATTTCATAAAGATACAATCCTTTAAATCACTCCCATCTCATATTTTCATAAATAATGAATTATAACATCCCTTACCTTTCTGGAAGTTTGCTTACATTTTCCAGTGATTCCTTACACCGATGTCTTTGTATACCTCCGACCTCTAACCACGTGCGTTGGTGTGACTCTTGGTGATCAGAAACCCACCCTGCCTTGAGACGTTTTGTCGGTAGCCGTATCACCCCCCTATTTTCGGATAATCGGATAATGTGCCACACGAAGTTCGATTCGGCTTGTCGCAGATCTCATCACTGTAGGGTCATTTGTAACATCACCCACAACTGCGTCACCGCGGTGTTTTTTGCACTCGCCCACGGTGAGCCACATTTGGGCTTATAGATTAATCCCCCAAGAAATCCAACCTCCCAAAATCACATATGTTGGCCGCCATAAGTTAATGTTCCCCTGATGTCTATGAATATACCTCTGGGACAGCTTCACGTACGTTTTACCCCTCACCGACGAATAAAGTGATTATCAGCTACATAAATTCAAAATAATCTTTATTCAAATAGTCCTTAAAAAGGCACTTTTGACGCGTCAATAATTTACATAGTAGTCATTTCATGGCGATAACTATATTCGTAAACTTAAAACTAAAGCTATGAGGGTTGCAAAGGCACCCCGGTATACAAACCGATACAACAAAATCGTTGCAGGTAAGCAAGGTCGATATCTCTGTGTTACAAGAAAATGTGCTTGTCAGAGACTCTGAGACTTGGGAGGAAATTTAATAGTCCGATAATAGAAATAACCATTTATAATTAAAAGTGTATTTATTGTATAAAAAAAATAATTATTAAGAGATTCACATGGACGGAATACAGTGTGTCAAAAAATAAACTCATTGGACGAAACACAACTATAACTACAAGTAGATTATAAACTAAGCACTAATTAAATAAATGAGGCAGGAAGATTTTTTGTACCCTTAGCCACCTCTCCCACCGCACACGCTGTAAGGCACGCCATGTTTCACAACAAACATGTCGCCAAAAAAGTCAACATAAAATATAAAATGTCTTGTAAACACATATTTACTAATATTTTTAAATTAACTCATTTAATTCTTATTCTAAGGCACTTAATTTGGATGGAATAGTTCATTAGGTGTGTCCACACATACATTTCCAACTTATCTCGTAATTAAAAAGTACAATTATGTCTTACGTGTAGACATAGATGACAGTTAAAGACACAAAATTAAGAAAATGCATCTGCGTAAACAATACCATTACTTACATAATACTTACAATCTATATTTTTTATGCCGACTAATAAAATGTCCTATTGGTAGGTATGGTCAATGTATTTAATTCCAATAAGCAAGCGTTTCCAATGCCCAGGATATACAATGTACCTATATTAGGTTTTATTGGTAATTGGTTTATTATTGGTTTATATAAATTGGTTAATCTATGAAAAACGGGCAAATCGGCACGGATTTCAATTTATAATAACTTCAATTCTTATACACGAACCACCATTGATTTACCACTAGCCGTAGATAGATCATTAACGCTCAAAAAATGGGACGGAAAAGTAGTGCACAAATAGCGACGCGTGCACTCCTTTCCCCAGTGTGTGACAAGGCTAGACGAAAATAACCGATTGTAACACTCGAGCCGTATAATCCAAATGAATTACAAAGCACTACGCGCCGCTATAGATAATATAACGGCCAGATGTCTTGTGTATTAGAGGGGTTGGTGACAAATACTCGCCTTCTTTTTGTATGACGCGCTCTATCTACGGCTAGTGGTAAATCGATGCGTACCACGCAAATAACACCTATTTTGGTATTTTTGATAAAACATTTAACTCACAAGTCACCAAAAAATTAAAATAAGTGGCAATAGTCTAAGATTTTGAGACATCATTCCAGAAAAAAATCACTTGTTTCAGTAGTATATTAGCAATAATAACAATTCAGTTATTTTTTTATTTATTTACGAGTATCTTACTGCAGGTTTTAACCCACGGGCACATTGATTTACTTGAACAACAAAACATTATTTGCCAACTTGAAGATCAGTTGTTTCTGTTAACTGTTAATTAGAACGTTTCTGCGTCAATTTCCATTAAATTCAATAAATTCCCTCATTAAGGTAAATTAGGTTTTTAAAGCCTGCTTAAATTAGCAACGTTGATTGAAATCAGCAAATGTACGGGCAACCAACTTTGGGTCTCAACCCATCTTTGCATTATTTTTTTTACGAGACCGGTTTCAAAATCTATATCGGACATAATATGTAGATTTATTTGAGTTTTTTGAATAGATTCCATCGTGTTTATTGCCTTTTCACACAAGGCCACTTCACTTTTAGCGCAATAACGCCAGAATAAGCAATGCAAGAGCAACGATATGTCCTAGAACATCGGATTTAAAACCTTTCGACAAGAAGTCCGGGTCAGGAGCTACGTAGTACGAAGCTTGCGGCGCGTCGCAGGAGACGATCCTCGCCGCGCGTATGAGAGCTTTCCCCGCGACCAATTCCGCAGACCTCCTGCTGTGAGGCAGGGGCTTCAGGCGGACCGCTGCGTCACTGAAGATGAGGTCTGCGTACGGTGCGTGAGATAGAAACATGCTGAAGCTGAAATTGTATACGAAATCATTACTGACAGGATCTGGACCTATTCAGTTGCAATCTGAGTGAACTCACGAGAGTGACATCATGGATAAGGAGGCGTCCATAAATTACGTGAGGTGTTTAAGGGGGGGAGGGGGTCAGGTCAAATCTCATCTAATCTTACGTTGGAGAGAGGGGGGTCTCGGCAAATATCACGCAATTTTTTTTCTGATTGAAACAAAAAAAAATTATACTATTTTGGTCCATTTAATCCAGATTGTACATGCTTAAGATTTAATCTTAAGCGTAATCGTAATACGATTAAGATCATTTACTAATTCGTTCGAAAGAAAATAATTTCATTCATACTTCGACGTTATACATTTACTGACTGTCAAACCACCATATTTGTATTACGTAAGAAACTCACATTTTGAAAAATCTCACGTGAGATTGGGAGATGGGGGAGAGGGTTGAATAAAATCTCACGACATCTCACCAGGGGGGGAGGGAGGGGCAGAAAATTAAAAAAAACACCTCGCGTAATTTATGGACGCCCCCTAATATGTTACCGGAATATTTAAATTTAGATAATTTTTATATACAGTGTAACGTATGGACTTATAATTATAAAAAAAGTGAGGGTGGTATTTTTATAGATAGTCATGTTTCCTTTCGTGTGTGTCAGTTGATTAAATGGAGTTTGCATAGACGCGTCGTAATTATTTATTATTTATCACAAATATCTCAATATACTTTTGCATTAAGCTATTCTAGCAAATTAGGTTTTTATCCTGTCAAGCTAGAATAAGAGGAGATAAATAAATAAAAGAAATAAATGATATCTCTCTTTTTTATTTTATACTCTACAACTTAGCCCTTGACAGCTATCTCACCTGGTGATAAGTGATGATGGGGTCTAGGATGACAGCTTGGTAATTAGTAGCATGATAAAGCCATACTACTAATTGGTTTCCACGCGAGATCGTGCCGGAACGCTAAATCGGTTGCCGACACCTCTTTTGTTGGTAGGGTGGTAACTAGCCACGGCCGAAGACTCCCACCAGACCAGACTCGAGCCTTATTAAGCGACAGCGCACGCACTGCGCCACGGAGGTCGTCAAAAATAATTTTAGGTAATAAACGATATGCAATCAATGGCTGGTCTGTGGTCGCTTTCTGTAAATAATCTTTTTTTCTCGTTGGTAACTTTTTACCATTCGTGATTAAGTCAGTGTATATTCTTTTATAAGTAAAAAATATAGTCCCAAATAAAAATTCAGCCATATTTAAAACTTCGAAAAATATCGAACTTTTAATGTTGTATTCCTGTTACATCGAGTTTCCTAGTAATTTTGTTTGTTTCATTAACCGACTGACAAGGCCATTGTAGGGTGGTTGTCACCGCGTAGTCATTAAGTTTCCCGTTGGCGTGATTGTGGCTGTCGAGGTTATAGAGGTGTAGACTCAAGTTAGCGTCGGTCCAGCGCTGGGCAGTGTTCTAATGAAATACCTGAACTCGTCAGCGGTGGTGGCGCCGTAGAACTGCTGCGCGTACACCATGAGGTTGGAGTAGGTGTCCAGCTCGGTGTGGTTGGCCCGGCCCATGAGCACCGAGCCCGGCACCCTGCCCAGGTTGCAGTGTTTGTACTCGTGCATCTTTGCGCGGGTGCCTGTCGAAATGGGACAGAGTGACTTTCGATTTTGATTTATTATTATGTACACCCTAAACACGCCTTTCTTCATATTTTATCCCAGGTTGTGCTAGCTTGCCTGGTAGAGATCGCTCTTTAGCGATAATTCATCATCATCATTCATGATCAACCCAATACCGGCTCACTACAGAGCACGGGTCTCCTCTCAATATGAGAAGGGTTTGGCCATAGTCAACCACGCTGGCCATGTGCGGATTGGCAGACTTCACACGCCTTTGAGAACATTACGGAGAACTCTCAGGTGTGCAGGTTTTCTGACGATGTTTTCCTTCACCGTTGAAGGAAGTGATATTTTAATTGTTTAAAAAACGCTCATAACTTCGAAAAGTTAGAGGTGCGTGCCCGGATTCGAACCGCCGACCTCTGATTAGGAGGCTGACGCCCTAACCACTGGGCTATCACCGCTTACAGATAATGCTGATATTTTATTTTCTGTGTGTGTGTGTTCCTTCTTTTTGTATGGTGTGCAATAAAGTGACGGGATAATTATTTAACCATAGAAACCAAAGACTATTTTTCTGGACACTGTATAAAAAAAAAATGTGCAAAGTTCAAAGTTTATATAAAACGTAAGCTTGTAGAAAAATCCTACTATAGTGTAAAGGATTATGTAAATGATAAACAAGCATGGGTGTGACATATTGCTCTAATAAGATAGCTCTTAATATAATTTTAAGTGCCATGTGAGATGGCGATAACAAAAAGAAAATTTACCTGGCCAAGTTTGTTGTGGGCTTCTTCTTAGACCGGGGCGCGTTTGGAACCCTCATAGCTTTAGTTTTAAGTTTACGAATGTAGTTATCACCATCGAATCACTACTATGTAAATTATTGACGCGTCAAAAGTGCCTTTTAAAGGACTATTTGAATAAAGATTATTTGAATTTTGAATTTGAATGAAGTAAAGTCTCACCATCCGGGCACAGTAGCTGCAAGTCATCGGGCAGCAGGTCTCGCGCCCACCACTCGCGTCGCCGGCCGCCGCTCACCTCGTGCGGCGCGGTGTGACGCACGAACGCCACGTCGCCGCCCCCCTCCACCATGCAGCGGACCGCGCCCACGTGGCCGTAGTAGTCTTCGCTCGCGTCGCGTCGGCAGCGCCTGAGCGGACATCATCATCATCATCATCATGAACAACCCATTAACGGCTCACTACAGAGCACGGGTCTCCTCTCAGTATGAGAAGGGTTTGGCCATAGTCCACCACGCTGGCCATGTGCGGATTGGCAGACTTCACACGCCTTTGAAAACATTATGGAGAACTCTCAGGCGTGCAGGTTTCCTCACGATGTTTTCCTTCACCGTTGAAGCAAGTGATATTTTAATTTTTAAAAACGCACATAACTCCGAAAAGTTAGAGGTGCGTGCCCGGATTCGAACCGCCGACCTCTGATTAGGAGGCTGACGCCCTAACCACTAGACTATCACATGTGACCGGTTAATGTTTGACAAGAACAAGTCGCCCGTTAACTCGTTGCCAAATAGTAATCTCTCTTTCATTGTGACCTTGATTGATTTGTAGTATTGAGAAATAAAGACTTAAAAATCCATTTTCAGACGAAAATGCGCAGAAATATTCAAATAATATTCGAAAAACAAAACTTATTTCTGGACTGGGTGTGCACAGTACACAAAATTATTTAAAAAAAACGTTTCAAGTAAAAAATCAATTTTTGTCAGTAATGTCAGTCCTACTATCGATTTTTTCACAACTTTAAAAACGATAATTTTCATTCCAATTATTTTCGTACCCCGACATTATGGGGAAATAAAATTATTAATAATATTATAATGTGAACTTTATTGTACACATCATGATCAACCCATGGCCGGCTCACTACAGAACACAGGTCTCCTCTCAATATGAGAAGGTTTTGGCGATAGTCCACCACGCTGGCCATGTGCGGATTGGTAGACTTGACACGCCTTCGCGAATATTACGGAGAACTCTCAGGCATCTTTTCCATTACACGGTTGTTCAAACGTACGGTGTGTAAGCCGTACGGTTGAAAAAACGTGCTAGCTTGTACATGATACGGCAAAATCACCGCGCGAGACATTGGTAAGTACTGGCTAGTAGCGCTTTTTACTCGGGCTGTGTAGGACGTGCTGCGTCATGAATTTTCTTACGAAAAAAAAGATTATAGTTGCTTATTACATATATAGGAAAAAGAAAATAGAAAAAAAAAGGGAAGTAAGGTTTTGGATACATCCGATTTTAGAAAAAAGGGAGGAATATGGCGCGTTTCATACACTTGTCAAGAATCAATTGAGAGAAGATGAAGACAAGTTTTACAATTATTTTAGAATGCAGAAAACTACATTCGACAACTTGCTCCAAAAATTATCCCAGGAATTTCTTGAATCAACGTAATTAATAATTCTTTCATTTTATAATAAAATCGCGAAACAGCGTATATAAGCGGTCACGAATCCGTGCGTACGTCCGGCACCGTCGACACACCCCGATAGACTGCCATACAACACTGGTGAAAATCACGCCGTGCGTAGACGCGGCGCGCCGAGGGGCAGTCACGGCGCACGCGGCCGCGGCGCCGTGCCTTGGCGCCACCGTGCATGTCGACAAGCTCATATAGTGATCCATACCACACTGACGACCGTGCCTACACGCGGCGAATTAACCGTAGATTTTCACGGCGAGAAACCGTGTAATGGAAAAGAGGCCTTAGGCGTGCAGGTTTCCTCACGATGCAATGTTTTCCTTTACCGTTGAAACAAGTGATATTTTAATTGTTTAAAAACGCACATAACTCCGAAAAGTTAGAGGTGGGTGCCGGTAAGGTAGGTAAGCTATATAGCTTAGAAACTTAAAACTACTACTCGTTTGCCCTTCTACGTTAACAGCCCGGTTACGCTGTCGCAACCGATAGGGTTAGCACAGCTAGTAGTCAGTACGAAAAAAAAAATTGACCTTCCCTTATATATTGATGACATTAAACAGACAAAAAAAAAGTCTTACCGGTAGGAGGCGCCGTGGCACAGATGGCACAGATTGTCGTGCGGCACGGTGCCCGCATCCACGTATTCGGTGCTGAGGGCACCGGGGGCGCATGACTTGGTGAAGTACTGAGCCGCGGCGTGCGCGCCGTCGCAGCCGTACGACCTGCGGGCAAATACAGTAACTGTCACTCGCTCCAACTCCAATTAGGTTTAGGTTTAAAGATTCTCAGAAGAAACAATTTCACTTAATGAGAAAATAATACAGTTTACAAAAAAGAAATAGTAGGCCAAAAGTGGCGTGTTTATAAATTTACACAATGCTTTTTAAGATTCATTTTGAACGATGCAAATGACTTTTCTCAAAAAATATCTTTGGGTAAGCTATTATACATTTGTGCTCCCTCAACCTGTATTGTTTTACTGCCATAATTTGTTCTAGTTTTGTATAATCTTAACTTATGTCTATTTCGTGTGTTTAGATGTGATTTGGTTTTAAAAGTAATTTGTGTGTGTATGGTTTCGGTTAATATTTTTCTAATTAGTACACATGTTTTAAATTTATCATCATCATCATCATCATCATCATCATCACTTCAACCGATAGACGTCCACTGCTGGACATAGGTCTTTTGTAAGGAGTTCCAACGGCCACGGTCTTGGGCCGCTTGTATCCAGCGGCTCCCTGCGACTCGTTTGATGTCGTCTGTCCACCTTGTTGGGGGTCGACCAACGCTACGTTTACCGGTGCGGGGTCGCCATTCCAGCACCTTGGGACCCCAACGTCCATCGGTTCTCCGAGCTATGTGCCCCGCCCATTGCCACTTCAACTTCGCAACTCGCTGAGCTATGTCAGTAACTCTGGTCCTTCTACGGATCTCTTCATTTCTGATTCGATCACGTAGAGATACTCCTAGCATAGCTCTCTCCATTGCTCGCTGAGTGACTCTGAGCCTTCTTATGAGGCCCATAGTGAGCGACCACGTTTCGGATCCGTAAGTCATCACTGGCAACACGCACTGTTCGAAAACTTTAGTCTTCAGGCACTGAGGGATTTTGGACGAAAAGATGTCTCGCAGTTTCCCAAACGCTGCCCACCCGAGCTGAATTCGGCGGCTGACCTCCTTATCGAAATTGGACTTACCTAATCGGATTGTGTGTCCTAGGTATACATACTCGTCTACAATTTCAAGTGCAGAGCTCTCAACGATTACTGGGTAGGGCAGAACATTAGCGTTCGACATGATTTTTGTCTTGCTCATGTTCATACGCAGGCCTACCTGTTGAGAAACTCTGCTAAGGTCATTGAGCATTGCGTCGAGGATAAATAAATTTATATTTAAATTTATATAATTGGTTAACCAATTTTCCACTGGTATTATTAAGAATACAATTTTAAGACTTATCTTTTAAAGATTTATTTGGAACCAAATAGTACAGTAGTTAAACACATGAAAACGATGATCCTGTCGAAGTATATACTGTTTCAGTAATCATCGCCCTCCGAGAAATAAATACAGCGTTCCACAAACAAAAGGATAAACAAAAACAAATTAGAGAAAAAATTTAGAGAAATTATAGCATTAATGATATGATGAAAATTTATGAATGTGTGTAATTGAATGTGGCATGTATTATAATAATGTGTGTGTGTGTGTGTGTGTGGGTATAAATGTACAAACTCCTATCTGGTGGTAACTAACAACGGCCTAAGCCTTCCACCAGACCAGACTCGACTCGAGAATCGTTTTCCAACAACATCAAGCCTACAAACAGAATTCTTACGAATGTCTTTGATTTATGCGGAGGCTTTTGGGGTATGCACAGTATTGTGCATGTATAAAGTACACGCAAATTACTAAAAGCCGTTCTTAAGTGGAATTATTGAAAAAAATTACGGGAGACTTCATATTCTGCGGGCGCGGATTTTTCAAGCTTTTCTTGAATTAATGTTTGTTGGCTATTTGTAGTAGTACTATAGGTAGTATTTAGAAATGGACTGGTGTCGGTTGTGTTGTGGACATTATAGTTTTGGTGTCATTTGTGTAGTAGCTAGTTTTTTGAATGGTTAACATGTATTAATTTGGAAAAGGTTTGAGGGAGCCACGTCCGGCGAGTGCGAAGTTTCCCGCCATTTATAACCCTAACATCAATGCTCCATTGCTATAAACTTGACATTGGCTAATCTGTGTAAAGCCATAAAAAGAGAGAGAGGAAAAAATTGGAATGATTCATACCGAATCCATCCGTTAGAGATGAGGTAAGCTAGCGGGTAGATCCACCCAGCGGCCATTCCTATGCCCGTGTGGCAAGTGTTCTTGCCGCGCAGGTACGTCAAATCCGTGTCAGGGTCTTGCTCCTTGGCCACCGCCACGGCGTAGTACCAATTGTTGCCGCTCGAATACACCTTTAATAGTAAAGAATAGAATAGAATTTTGTTGCTTGAGGAAACCTGCATGCCTGAGAGTTGTCCATAATGTTCTCAAAGGCGAAGTCTGCCAATCCGCACATGGCCAGCGTGGTGGACTATGGCCGAACCCTTCTCATATTGTCAGGAGACCCTTGCTCTGTAGTGAGCCGGCAATAGGTTGATCATGATGATATATTTATACTCTACTCTTCGTCCGCACTGGCTTTATTAATCATAGTCCACCACGCTGGCCATGTGTGGATTGGCAGACTTCACACACCTTTGAGAACATTATGGAGAACTCTCAGGCGTGCAGGTTTCCTCACGATGTTTTCCTTCACCGTTGAAGCAAGTGATATTTGAATTGCTTAAAAACGCACATAACTCTGAAAGTTATAGGTACGTGCCCGGGTTCTAACCCCCGACCTCTGATTAGGAGGCTAAAGTCCTAACGACTAGGCTATCACACCTACCATTATAGCTTTTTTTATTTTATTTTTATTCATTTATTAGTAATCAACAGCGTTTAAAACAATTTATTTACATTTCAGACTTGATGATAAAATAAGGCCAAATAAGATTACAATTTATAAAAAAGAAAATACCAAACAATATATATGCAATCTTTGAAATTTAGCAACATAATATGTTATGAAATTACAAGTGTGTGTGAGAGTGTGCATGGTAGAAAGAGAGTGTGTTGGTGAGTTTGTGTTAATATATAGCTTGTATGAAGCTGTGATAGCCTAGTGGTTAGACCGTCAGCCTCCTAATCAGAGGTCGGCGGTTCGAATCCGGGCACGCACCTCTAACTTTTCGGAGTTATGTGCGTTTTTAAAAACATTAAAATATCACTTGCTTCAACGGTGAAGGAAAACTTCGTGAGGAAACCTGCACGCTTGAGAGTTCGCCATAATGTTCTCAAAGGCGTGTAAAGTCTGCCAATCCGCACATGGCCAGCGTGGTGGACTATGGCCAAACCCTTCCCATATTGAGAGGAGACCCGTGCTCTGTAGTGAGCCGGCAATGGGTTGAGGAGACGAGATAGCTTGTATTCGCGGCGATGACAATTTCCTATAGGCCGAACTGGACTCACTTCCTGCATGAAGGGCACGAGGCGGTGTCTGTAGGCCGCGTGCAGCATGTCAGCCGCGTCGAAAATCGCGAAGTCGCTCGTACCCTCGGCGATGGCGCGCTCGCAGTGCCGCGCACTGTGCGCCCGCCAACACACCAGCGTGGGCGACAAGAACGCGGCCTTGAGCGCCACCTGGTTTCAAACGTATCATATATGTCGAGTCAAGGGCGTCCGAGTTGTTTTTTTTGTATGGGTGACGTCACGATTTTGTTTTCTTTCGCTCATAGTAATTAAAACCACAACTTGCGGGTTTACACTTTTATTGCGACAATAACTAAGAGGTCCGAACAGTGCGACGTCTCGAGCGAGAAAAAGCCACGAAAGGCATCGACCGCCCGTATTTATAGCACAAAGCATGCTTGTACAAAATTGATTGTTACTGTCTAAATTGTGTTAGCAAAATCATCAATAGTTAAAATGTGGGTAATTATTGAATTCTTGAAGTTCTTGGCGCCGCTGAATAAAGTTAATAACTTCTTCGCGCCGACATATATCTATACAAATAAATAAAATTGAAGTGTCTGTTTGTAATATTGAAATAACCGTTTTTTACTACATGCATATGAACATGTATACGGTACATACACCAATTTTTTTTTTACAATTTTTGTCTGTCTGTTTGTTCCGGCTAATCTCTGAAATAATAATAGCTAATTATTTCAAGTAATTCGTGTTAGTAATCTATTGCTTCGTGATTGAAAGACAAACAAACACACTAACTCAATGCAGACGAAGTCGCGGGCGTCAGCTAGTAAACAATAAATAGCAAGTCTTAACTTAACAGCAAGTCATATATGGTAACCCTAAGATGCATTAGAGGTCATAGCGGTGACATAGGTGATGACGCAGTCGACAAATTATTTTGTCTGGCCGCATTGGGGATTGGCCCTTATACCCTTTTTTTTATCCACTACAAGTTAGTCCTTGACGGCAATCTCACCTGATGGTTAGTGATGATGCAGTTTAAGATGGTAGCGGGCTAACCTGTTAGGGGTGTGGTAAACCCACGCTCCTAATTGGTTTCTACGCGACATCGCTTGGCGACACGTCTTTGTCGGTAGGGTGGTAACTAGCCACGGCCGAAACCTCCCACCAGACCAGACTCGAGCCGGGAATCAAACATAGGACCTCCAACTTTATATAAACACATGGAAGCTACTAAAAGTGTGTTTGTTACATTGGTATACAATTTTGCGGCTTTATCGCTACATAGCGATCTCTTACAGGCAACAAATGGCTAGAATGAGAAGACAATAAAAAAAGCTATAGGATTACCCTCATTTTGACACATTTGTCCATCTCAGGTTCGCTGGTGACACATAGAGTGGCCCTCTTGACGGGACAGTCTCGAATGCCCATGACTGCCTTCTCAGCTTGGTCGCCCACGAACTCGTTGTTCAACAAGTGATTGGCGGCCTGCTGGTCCTCTTTGATGACCCTGAAGTTTATTGTGGCATCCTGCAAACAGTATGGAGTATTTACTTAACTTTACAGCTCCCAGTGAACATGTTTCAAATTCAAATTCAGATAATCTTTATTCAAATAGTCCTTTGAAAAGCGCTTTTGACGCGTCAATAATTTACATAATCGCGATTCGATGGTGATAACTAAATTCATAAACTTAAAACCAAAGCCATGAGGGTTCCAAACGCGGCCCGGTCTAAGAAGAAGCCCACAACAAACTTAGCCGGGTTTTTATTTCCCGTTATCACCATCTCACATAATCAATAATAAATTGTAGTACCTATGGAGATAGAGCAATTCATACACAAGCTTTTTTATCGTTTATATAATCTTTAATATCGTAATATGATTTATCTACAAGCTTTCGTTTTATAAAAGCTTTGGACTTATTGATAGACATCTCCAAGATATCAATAGGTAATTTATTATAAAATAAAATACAATTTCCATTGAATGAGTTACAAATTTTGTGCAGCCTACTAAACGGTACTACAAGTTCACTTTTACTTCCGATGTTCAGTGCGTTGCAGGCCATTTTTTTCTTGAATTTATCAATATTTTTATGAACATACATTAAATTTTCATATATATATTGGCTGTCATATGTATGCACTGTCATTATGTTATAATCTTTAAATTTATCTCTTAATGACTCTTTTAAAAGGTTATATAACTTTAGGATTTATTAAAAGATTTTGAAATAATCATCATCATCATGATCAACCCATTCTCGGCTCACTACAGAGCACGGGTCTCCTCTCAATATGAGAAGGGTTTGGCCATAGTCCACCACGCTGGCCATGTGCGGATTGGCAGACTTCACACTAATTTGAGAACATTATGGAGAACTCTCAGGCGAGCAGGTTTCCTCACGATGTTTTCCTTCACCGTCGAAACAAGTGATATTTTAATTGTTTAAAAACGCACATAACTCCGAAAAGTTATAGGTGCGTGCTTGGGTTCTAAACCCCGACCTCTGATTAGAGGCTGACGCCCTAACCACTGGGCTATCACCGCTTCAAATAATAAATTACTTTAATGACATAAAAATGTCCAATTTATCGTTTTATATATGCCAATAAAATACCTGTAGTAACAGATCCGTGGTGTCACCTGACTTGAAAAGCTGGAACGGTAGCTCGATCGGACGTCCCGAGGGATCCACGCGGGGTTTGAAAGGAGATACTCTGTAAACAATTAAAAGATGATTAAGAAATAAACATTTCTGTACACTTCTAGCTATGGAAAGATAAACCTGAACTTATTTGAACCGAGAATGGGTTGATCATGATGAACCATTGTAATTTTCTAGCTATGGAAAGATAAACCTGAACTTATTTTATATCTTCACTTACCATCCTACTTGATATTAAAAACGCGAAAGTTTGTAAATATGGATGGATGTTTGTTTCTCTTTCACGTAAAAACTACCGAATGGATTTTTATGAAACTTTACAATAACATAGCTTATAAATCAGAATAACACATAGGCTTCAAATAATGAATAGAAGCAGGCGTTACTTTGCGGAAGTCCATGATAAACAATAAACAGCAAGTATAATTTGCTATATTCCGCCTACAACCGGGAGATTTGTATAATATAACACCACACAAAATCTTCCACCAGAACCTCTACGCACGTTTCGCTCCAACACCGGAGCATCCTAAGGAGTTATTGACTTCACAATGTTGAATTGCTTATTCTAACATATAAATTGCGCCTTGCATAATTGCCAATTTTACGCAGCAAATTAAGCTTATGGTTCACTGCTGATGTGGTGTATAAATTAAGGAAATTATAAATTTGCCAATTTTAGGCGGATTACAGCAAATCAAACTAAAGGTTCATATTTAAAAATTCTCCAACAGATTTAAATAAGATAACATACACAAAGTATAGAAACGTGTGCAACTGCTTACTGAAGTTACTTAAACGGCAATATTTGCGTGGAAAGCTGAAACAAAACGCAGGTAATTCTAAAGGCACTTGGAATACAGTAAAAGAAATTTGTAATTTACCTACTTCTAATGAACCATCTATAGACTTATTAAATATTAAGAACACACCCGAAGAATCTTTAACACATGTTAATGAATATTTCACTAGTATAGGGCAAGATCTCGCTACAACAATAATAAACAAATTAGAAGGACATAACAACAGAAACCATTTTCTCAATGTAGCATCTAGTCCACCTCTTAACTCACTTATGTTTTATCCCACTGATATCTATGAATTAGACAAAATTATTCTAAGACTTAAGTCTAGTAGTGCTCCAGGGCACGACAAAATTAGTTCGTATTTTGTTAAACGATTTAAAAACCTACTTTTGGAACCTCTCGTCCACCTAGTGAATTTAAGTTTATCTACGGGTGTTTTTCCAGATATATTAAAAAAAGCTATTGTAATTCCTGTCCATAAAAGTGGAGATAAAAAGATTGTTTCTAATTACAGGCCTATATCTCTGCTCAGTGTATTAAGTAAGATTGTGGAAAAAGTTGCCAACTCTAGGTTAATAAAGTTCCTTGAGCAGTCAAATCTCCTTGCATCTAATCAATTTGGCTTTCGGGCAAATAGATCAACCTTAGACGCGGTATTAGAAGTGACTAAATATGTTACAAAATGCCTCGATAAGAGAAGAAAATGTATTGGCATTTTCCTTGACTTGCAAAAAGCTTTTGATACTGTGTCAATCCCTATCTTGCTTGATAGGCTCTGCAGTATGGGAGTTAGAGGTATTCCTTTAGAATGGTTCAGGAACTACCTCAAGGGCAGACAGCAGTGTACAAAAATTGGCAATTTTGTTAGCGATTTTTCTAACATTTCCTATGGAGTCCCTCAAGGAAGTGTATTAGGTCCTACTCTATTTCTTACTTACATAAATCCGCTCTGTAATTTTTCACTAAAATCAGGGCGCAAATTTTGCTTTGCAGATGATACTGTTGCTTTATTTGAGGGAAATAATTGGGAGGAAGCAAAGTCACTCGCTGAAGATGGACTTAAACAAATTACATCTTGGCTAGAGGATAATCTACTTACTATCAACACCGCTAAAACAAAATATGTGTGTTTCAGTATATCTCTTAAAGGCAACCCTGATAATTATTTTAAATTGCCGATACACACTTATCCTTGTAATCGTACAAGTGGCCAAGTCGCTTGTAGCTGTGCTATTTTATCCAAAGAAGCAAACATAAAATATCTTGGCATTACATTAGATGAACATCTTAATTGGACATCGCATATCCTTAACACCTCTAATAAGATAAAGAAACTCATTCCTTTATTCCGGAACCTTAGAGATATTGCCCCCATTGAAACTACAATAATGGTTTATAAGTCTTTATGTCTTCCAATTTTGACATACTGTATTAGTGCATGGGGTGGAGCTGGAAAAACATCTTTACTACAGTTAGAGCAAGCTAATAGAACTATACTTAAAACTATATATAAAAAACCTTTCAGATATCCCACTGACAAATTGTACGATGAGTGCGGTCTACTCAATGTTCGCCAGCTGTATTTGTATTCAATAGTCTTGCATTTCCACTCAAGAATTAACCCCAACACTGTAGATGACGGCAAAAGAGTGCTCAGATTTCCTAAACCTTTATCAAGCACTAGTTTCGCCAAGTCACAATATGAATTTAATTCATTTTGCGTTTATTATAAGTTCTGTAGGTCTAACAAGGGCATTGTCAGGCTGAATAGGTCAAATCTAACTAAAACGCTTTGGGCCTGGTTGTCATCTAAGGGGTATGCTGAAACTGAGGATATTTTAAAAATATTAAAATAATTTACATAACGCACATACACAAACACACATTCACACTCGTTCACACACACATACATACACACACACGCTCATACTATAAAATGTTAGCTTTAGTTAGATAATTTATCTTTAAGATGTAATTTACTATATCCCTGGAAGGAACTACCCTCTACAATACAGGTTTTCCTAGTGCAGAGGGTAGGGACAAATTATTATTGTAAATCGTTTTTGAACAATAAAATATTATCTATTATCTAAATATTATCTATTATCTATTATATACTATAGTCATCCGCTAACTAACTCTTGCCTTCATTTAATCTTCAATTGTCCAACTAGCGACTGTTCTTAACATTGTGGTAGGATATCAATGGGTCGTAGTACCGCTGTGACGGTGGTAGGGTTGTCTTGAGCGATTCGCTGACTGGACCCTGCTTTTTTTAGTCCAGGATGCGAATATCTTGAGTGTTCAGAAAATACAATAACACAAGAATCATATACTGAAGTGGATTTTGGTTGTATCTAATTATTTTTAATTAGCCTTGTTTAACAATTGTAATGCAGCTGTGCCTAGTGGTTAAGATGTCCGCCTCCTAATCAGAGGTCGGGGCTTCGAACTCGGTCAAACACACCTATAACTTTCGGAGTTATGTGCGTTTTTAAGCAATGTAAAATATCACTTTCTTCAACGGTGAAGGAAAACATCGTGAAGAAACCTGCACGCCTGAGAGTGATCCATAATGTTCTCAAAGGCGTGTGAATTCTCAAAGTGGTGGACTATGGCCAAACCCTTCTCATATTGAGAGGAGACCCGTGCTCTGTAGTGAGCCGGTAATGGGTTGTTCATGATGATGATGATGATAATAGAGAAAAATAATCAGCTTCAACGAAATAAAACGAAGACGATCTCAGAATAAATAATATCATATTGGAAATTTTCTAAATCGTACTAATATTATAAATGTGGATGTTTGTTACTCAATCACGCAAAAACGGCTGAACGGATTTGGATGAAATTTAACATGCATGTAGACCTGTGCTCTGTAGTGAGCCGAGAATGGGTTGATCATGTCGACGACCTCCGTGGCGCAGCGCGTGCGCTGTTGCATTTTAAAGTTGGAGGTCCTGGGTTCGATTCCCGGCTCGAGTCTGGTCTGGTGGGAGGCTTCGGCCGTGGCTAGTTACCACCCTACCGACAAAGACGTGTCGCCAAGCGATTTAGCGTTCCGGCACGATGTTGTGTAAGGGCTAACTTGTGGTAAATAAAAAAAAAAAAACAAAAAACAAAAATAAAAAAAAAAACATTGTAATTCTACAATATGCGTTGCTCTACTGGCCTAACTGTTTGAGGATGGCTAAACAACTTCTGGTAGCGGCTTTTTCATATCGTTTCTGGTCCTGTACTTTTGGCTAAAAGGATTTTTTTATTAGTTTGTTACTCACCCTTCTTGTTTGTTGTCGAACTGGCGACTATTGTCTACGCTCTGGTCGGGCCTGTACGGGTCGTAGTACCGCTGCGCCGGCGGTGTGGTGGACGTCAGCAAGTTGCCGTAAGGGTCGCGCGCTTGAAAGTCGAGGGTGCGATTCGACATCTTGTTCAGAGGATTCGGCTCCCCGTACAACTCCAGTAATTTTAGCAACAGGTTTTGGTATCTAGAAGAAAAACGACTTTAATATTTATTTATTGATCTCCTCTTAATTCTAGCTTTACAGGATAATTAACCTAATTTGCTACAGTAGCCTAATATAAAACAATTATATATATATATATAATTGTTTTATATTAGGCTCCATCCTCTCTGCGACAACGTTCAGAGTGATAGGCGCGCGCGTCAGGGGCGCTGTCTAATTTTAGAATCAGGAACAAGAGAAGAGAGTGGCATCACCCTCTTTACGCAACACTAAGTGGCGTATTACAGATTCACGGGCGCGGGACAGCGCATTGCATTCGGTCGGTTCGGAGTCGCGGTAGTGCATAGTCGTACTTGGTGGAGCGTATAGTCTGCTCCTTATAAATTACCATACTTATAATTGTAATTCTGTTCTACCAAGAGTATCTGGTCTCTTTGCCCGAAACTACCCACGTCTACCCAAATTATCGACGAAGACACGCCCCCGCCCCATAGTCATCCTATATATTCTTTTACTGAACTTTTTAGCTGTGTATCCTAACCTAATTAACCTGTGTATCCTAACGTAATATAATAGGGGAAGTAACATAATGGGCTTAATTCAACTGACTTTTTCCTCTGCACCACTGTAGCCGCACTGCTAGTGACTATAGCGTCGGCGGGAACGCGTCCCCAGTTGCAGCGCTCCCATTCCTGCACCGGCATCCTGGATCCGTCACGGCAGATCAGCTCGAAGCGGTCTTCGGACACACCGCCTGGACGGTACATACGTATTGAACAATCATCGGCATTACATAACCTTTGCCAGCCCACTACAGAACATGGGTCTGCTCTCTGAAAGAGAAGGGCATGGAACCTGGTCCAGCATGTTGACAAAGTGCGGATTGGTAGACTTTACAAGCCATCGAGCTTATTAAGAACATGCATGCAGGTTAAAGCAATATTACTTTAGTACGAAAAGTCAAAGATGAACTCATTACGTCGAAAGTAGTACCATTTGACTGTCACAATTTATTAAGGTAAGAAGCAAAAAAACTACATAATTTGTTATTGTTTATGAACTACATAGAGACATTATTGATAGGCCTGAGAGTGAATATAAAAATGACGCAGTAAATGTGAACTACGTGAAGATACGGCCGCTTTATGGTGTAGGTTGTTTAATTCCACTGTCTTGTCTATTTGTATTTAAGCCCCTGACTGGAATACCACCTGTTGTTAAGTGAGACAAAGACGGTAGGGGGTATTCCTGTTCATCCGGGAAGTATACAACCGGTCCCCGGGTGTCCAGTAAAACCAGCGAGAGGGACATGCCGTGGTGGTTTTCAGTTCGAGTATACCCCTCTTCGGGGGGTGGGTGTCCAACATAACCTCCTTCCCGTCCAAGGGTACGGAGGTAGCCATAAAGCGTTTCCACCGGACAAAAAAAAGTATTCCTGTTAGAGGTATTGAAATGAAATGGAAAATACACTTTATTGTACACCAAACAACAGAAGAAATATGAGACAGTAAAGAAAAACACAGAGGAAAGAAGGTACAATAGGATATTGCAGTAATATACTCGTATGATAGTCAAGTCGCTATGCGGTATCAACTCTTAATACAGGCGATATATATTAATAAAACTACTGAGAGGATTGGGATGAAATTTGGCATACAGATTGCGAGATAAGCGTTCATTATGAAAGGATTTTTATAATGGACGCCATAATTCCATAAGTTAGAAGATAAAAATTGTCGCCTAAATATGTACGCGTATATATAGGTTTATAAACAGGTACCATAGTACTGTCATACCCATATTATTGTATAAAAGCCCAGAATAATAATTAAAGATTAAAAAAAAGAAAAATGGATGATGTTTTAAAATTTGTATGAGTTTTCTATTAGTCAAAGTTTAAAAGTTTACATTTAAATGCGTCAGTATGCCACGAAATAGATCAACCGCCTATCTTTGTGCTTAAATAGTGAATAGGCGTTTACTGATCGAAACATGAAGCTTACCGAGTATCCTTTGAGACATCAGCGTGTGTTGGATGGTGGTGTCCCTAACGAAGGCGATGTCCCCACCGCCGTCAGCGAGGAGACATTTGAGCGCACCCTCGTACCCCGCATAGGGGTCGGCCAGCGTACACCGGATCCCCGCACCACCGACACATAGCTTGCACAACCTTGGAAGTTGAACGCTCACATCATTGCCTAGAACTTACGTTTATTTTGCATTCTTAACCTAATTTCCATTACATTGCATTGACGACCTCCGTGGCGCAGCGCGTGCGCTGTTTTTAAAGTTGGAAGTCCTGGGTTCGATTCCCGGCTCGAGTCTGGTCTGGTGGGAGGTTTCGGCCGTGGCTAGTTTCTATTTATTTATTTATTTGCATCTTACCCGGTCGGGGCATTGCAAACAGTAGATACAATTATAATACAATTTTTAAACACATAATATTCCAATATAAAAACAATGCCATAAAAATATAAATGCCATAAAATATAACAACAATATTAATTCAATTAGTCAATGGTAATCAAAATAAAATTAATACAGATTATTACTATTATTACAAATCTAATTAAAATTAAAATTATTGTAATTAACTTTAAAAAAAATGCAAGGGTGTTAGTTACCACCCTACCGACAAAGACGTGTCGCCAAGCGATTTAGCATTCCGGCACGGTGTCGTGTAGAAACCAATTAGGAGTATGGGCTTACCATACCCCTAACAGGTTAGCCCGCTACCATCTTAGACCGCATCATCACTTGCCATCTGGTGAGATGCAGTCAAGGGCTAACTTGTGGTGATAAAAAAAAAACATTATATTCACAATACGTTGCATAAAGTTGCCAGTATATGCTGAGCTATGACCAGTCATCGTCATTATTAGCCATTAATAATCCACTGCTGGACATTGGCCTCTTTGAAGCAGCGCCAACTCATCTCATCCATGTGTGTTTTTTAAATGGTGCCAGCAACGTCGCTTAAGCAAACCCTAACAAGCTCATTCTGTACAGGAAACTAGTTAACGTTGTGTTATGAATCTTACAAATTGGTTTTAAGGATGTATTTGGCTAGCAATCTTTTGTTTTTTATACACTACCAGTTAGCCCTTGACGACCAGCTCACCTGGTGGCGATGCAGTAAGATGGTAGTGGGCTAACCTGTTGGGGGGGGGGGGGGGGTATGATAAACTCACACTCCTATTTGGTTTTTATGCGACATCGTGTCAGAATGCTAAATCGCTTGGCGACACGTTTTTGTCGTAAAATTAACAATTTCTAATCGCCCCGCTTTTACAGTAGCGTCGGGAAAATAATCTGCTTTACTCAAAATAATTACCTTTCGGTCATATAGGTTACACTGCACTTTTGATACACATTTTTCATTAAAATTTCTCGTATTTGAGGACTTCAAAAAAAAAGCTATTTACAGAATTTAATTTGGCGAGTGTTTTTTGGTCATATTTTTTTAAATCTATATTTTAGAAGCACTTACTGGTCTGGGTTATCACCAATCGGGTTGTACATGTCCTTCAACGAGTTGGGTGCGCAGGATTCACCAAAGTACTGTATAGCCGATTTCACGTGGTTGTTGCAGTCAGTCACTTTGAGACCACCTTCCCGCATCAACTGTTCACACGAGAAAAACTTTATACATAGCATCATTATCCTCAGTCCATTTGTATCCCACTTCTGAGCACAGACCACCTTTCTAAAAGCAGGACACCCACAACAGTGCTCCAATGTGAATTGGTGAGCTCTCTATCAGGACCGACAGCTTGAGGTCTTCTCCAAGTCCGCAAGTCATATCTACTAACTGGCTGAATTTTAAATGTTTTACAGAAAACTCGTGTATATCGTTAGCCGGACGCGGAAATCGAATCCAGAACCGCGTGATTAAGTTTCCCATCGCAAACCAATAGAGCTAAAAGGCAGTTGTGAACATTAAGTATGTAGTCTTTTTTTCCCTTATCTTTTTGAACATATGACAAATCGCAGGTTTTACACATATTCATCACCGGTCTAAGCAGACTAGTTATTAAGGCTATGGCCTAATCTTTGGAAGAACAAGTTCTATATCCAGAACCGAACAACTCTAAAAATTTTTTGTGTTATGTATGGTTTATTTTAAGCAATTTATGAAATGAATATTATTTGTTATATGCCTTAGAACTGATGAAGTGAGGAAAACATGGTACGGAAACCTGGGAGTTCTCCATAATGTTTACGAAGGTTTATTGAGGCCTGCAAATCTGCATTTGGCTTGCAAGGTATTCTAAGAGGAGATTAGACCTTGTAGAAGGCTTGTAATGAATTGATAATAAAGAGGACTATCAACGACTATATTTTAAATACACTTTTATATTTTAAGTAACAGGGTCTTACCACATGTATAGGCATGACCCATCCCGCTAGAGAGCCCACACCTGGGAAGCAGGCCCTGGCTCCCCTCACTCCATGTAGCCCACTGCCGGGCTGCACCGCTGGAAGTCCTCCCTTTTTCACCACAGCTACTGCATATTGGTATGGTTCTCCACTACCATACAGCTGTTTGAGTGACAGAATTGAATTGACAGAATTTAAGAAAAAATATTGTTGTAAATTTTTACAGTTCACGAAGTGACCATTACCAAGTGGGTCTTTAAGCAAGCCTCATGAACCACTTCATAAATAGGTTCAGGTGAAATTTTGACAGAATATGCATTTCTATTGCTGCTAGCGCAATAATTGACAATAATAGGTAAAATTGTGTTTTTTCCTTGATACTACCACAATATTATGTAGTTAGTATTACATATTAATGTGGTGTGGTACACCAAAGTTTTTAAATTTTTTTTATACACCACAAGTTAGCCCTTGACAGAATCTCACCTGATGGTAAGTGATGATGGGGTCTGAGATGGTAGTGGGCTAACCTGTAAGGGGTATGATTAACCCATACTCCTAATTAGTTTTTACACTATATTGTGCCAGAACGCTAAATTGATTGGCGACACGTCTTTGTCGGTAGGGTGGTGACTAGCCAAGGCTGAGGCCTCCCACCTCAGACCTCTTTTTAATACATCAGCGTGTGCTGCACCATGGAGGTCATCTAAATCCAACTAGTACATGCAAGATTATTATTTAGTTATTAATTAGCTACATACCTCCTGAATAATTGGCACCAGGGAGTGGAACCTTCCAGCTACATATACTTCCCCAGCATCCAAGGCAAGAAGTGAAGCCTCACCTCTGTCTACCCATGTCATACACTCCTCTGTGTCAAATGCCTACAATACAATAAACAATTTTTTTTTTTACACATTACAAGTTAGCCCTTGACTGCTATCTCACCTGGTGGTAAGTGATGATGCTGTCTAGGATGGTAGCGGGCTGACCTGTTAGGACTATGGTAAACCCACACCCCTAATTGGTTTCTACACGACATCGTGCCTGAACGCTAAATCGTTTGGCGACACGTCTTTGTCGTTAGGGTGGTAACTAGCCACGGCCGTAGCCTCCCACCAGACCAGACTCGAGCCGGGAATCGAACCCGGGACCTCCAACATTAAAATGCGCCACGCGCGCGCGCTGCGCCACGGAGGTCGTCAAAATTTGTTTAAAGAAATCAAAACCAACTTCTCTAGTCTTGTATACAGCAAATTAATAGTGATAGGGGATAGTAACACAAAGAAACAATGATCTTGTGGGACTTCAAAGAATATTTGAGATATGTGAGATGGTGATAACAAAAAAAAAACAATGGCTAAGTTTGTTGTGGGCCTCTTCTTAGACCGGGGCGCGTTTGGAACCCTCATGGCTTTAGTTTTAAGTTTACGAATATAGTTATCACCATGAAATAACTACTATGTAAATTATTGACGTGTCAAAAGTGTCTTTTTAAGGACTATTTGAATAAATATTATTTTGAATTTGAATTTGAATTTGAGATTTATTTATTGCATAGCTAGTGTATAATACAGACTGCAGCACGTAAGTCAAGCTCTGGACGAAAAATGAAAAGGATAGTTTATACAGAATACAAAATGCATTTGGACTGTCGCTGCAATAACAGTTACCACCAGATTTTCCTGCTCCTATTTATATCTAAATATTATTGTATTTATTTAATAACCGTTTCAGAATGTTATTGGGCTTGCCGCACTATTGTAGTGCATCCGAAATGTTTACAACAGCGAACACTGATGATTTTTTCGCTATAAGAAGAAAGCGCATAGCATCTGATGCCAGGATTGTTGGCAAGTTCAAACAGCAGTTCTGAGAACTGTAACAGACCGATACGACTCTCCAATCTACAAACTGTTTTTAAAATTACATGTAGATCGGGAACGGTTGAGTAGTTAAGTTTAATTTATTTTTAATTTTTTATAGTTTAGGTATTGTATTATATTATAAATGTGAATTGGGCCTAGTTGCCATAATAAAGAAAATATTATTATATATGGTGACTTACTTGTTTACATTGTATATCAATATAATCTCTTCCAAACAATCCCTTATCTTGCATGGCAGTTTGGGATAATTTTAAACATTTCTTCTGTTCTAAAATTGATGTTGTGCACCATGATACAACATCCACACCTTCAACCTTGGGTTGCACGAATATGCCATTTGATAATGATTCACTTCCAAAATAGCTGGCATTAGAACTTGCTGGAAAAAAACACGATAGATGAACATATCTAGCATTTGTCCACGGCTTTGCTCACTTTATGTTCAATTTTCTAGACTTTCAAATCCTTTCTTAGTAGACGCTGACTTTAATAGGTATTTGTACCAAACTTCAGCTATATCCATCCAGTGGGTGCTCAGAGCATACAAAAACCCGCTGTTTAACCTCCCGTTTGTTTGAACAAGAGAGGGATTCAGTAGGATGTTAAAAGGCGATGACGATGTTGAAGAATGTCTTGCTATGAGTTCTGACTTAGTTTGGCTGATGCTTTATTACTAGTTTTTAAACTCAACTGTCTATTATAAAGGTAAAGCTGTTGTCCTAAGCAAAGTTGCATTTTTTAAACTTTGTTTACATCAACTAACCTGTAACACTTACCTATAAGCACTAATAGCAGCCAATTACTTCTGTAGGTTTGCATTTTATCGCTTTTGTTATACGTAAATAGCTTAATACAGCACCACCCAATTACACATATTCGCTGGAATTATAAAATCACTTTAAAACTTAATAAAACTTGTCGGATTTTTTGGACAGTTAGACACACCCAAAGACACACAGTGCTACCAACGTTGAGATTTGACAGTGACATAAGTGATTTTACCAACGTAAAGTGACGTTTTTTTATTTAGCTTGTGGCTTGCGCAATTAAAAGACAGAACAAGTCGATAATTAAATCACAGCTGACAATCTTATAACAAAATGTCTATCTATTAGTTAGCGTTAGAGAGTATAATTATGTGTAATAAAAAAATCCACTCATCAGTCTTAGGCAAAAAAATATAACTTCTTTGTCTTGAGATATTAGATAAGATAAGATATTTGAGAAACTTCTCACTTCCACATTCCTCAATTTGCATAGCTTCTACTAATCTACTTGATCTGAGAGGCTGATCTGATTCCGCCGACAATGAATGAGATGAATGAAATGAGCTTATAAATGTTATTGTTTGGTCCATATATCTCCATAAATAATTATGTGACTCCAATTGCTAGAACCCAGATCTTAAATATCATTAAACCTACTGAATTGACAATTTAAAGCTGCGTCAACATCGGCTTAGCTGTCAAAATCAGATGTCAATTGCCTAAAAAAATATTTCTGTATTTACAGGCCGAAGCGTGTATTTGTCTTTTGATATTTGTTTATTTGCACGTGTTTAAAGAAAATACTTTCGATTCAAACTAAAATTCATAGGTACGTTAACATACAGGATATATTTGATGTCGATTCGTTTGTATGCTCTTATGGCCATTATTTCTCATTAAAAGATGGCGAAAACTAGGCATCGTGATTAAGATTTATTTTATAGATTCCTAACCAAAAAACTTAATTCTGGACGAACCATGATGTTTTTATAATTGATTTTGTATGTACACAGGAGATAATGGTTGTATTTACGTGCAGTCACTGTGGGGAGTCTGTTCAAAAGCCGAAAGTGGAAAAACATTATTTAACCAAATGCAGGAACAAGAACCCCAACCTTTCGTGCATGGACTGTTTTAAGGACTTTCTGTGAGTAGAACTAAACGTGGGTCGTTACTTCATTTTTAAGAAACGTAACGAAACCATTTACTTGATCGGCGTCACCTGTTTCGAAACTAGTGATTTCTGTTTTTTAGTACAACTAGTATTTCTTCAGCTTCTGTGATTGTTTACATTAACCTCCACCAACTATATCGTTACACACGAAACGACCTCCGTGGCGCAGCGCGTGCGCTGTTGCATTTTAAAGTTGGAGGTCCTGGGTTCGATTCCCGGCTCGAGCCTGGTCTGGTGGGAGGCTTCGGCCGTGGCTAGTTACCACCGTACCGACAAAGACGTGTCGCCAAGCGATTTAGCGTTCCGGCACGATGTCGTGTAGAAACCAATTAGGAGTATGAGTTTACCATACACCTAACAGGTTAGCCCGCTACTATCTTAGACTGCATCATCACTTACCATCAGGTGAGATGCAGTCAAGGGCTAACTTGTGGTAAATAAAAAAAAAAAAAAAAACGAAAATAACTTCAATCGCTATCTTTGTTTGTAGCTATACAGTTACATCAGTAAACTAACTTCCCTTCATACTTTATTCAAGCTTACGACAGACTGCATTAAATTTATTAACGATAGCCTAACTATGATTTTAATAAAATTATTAGTGCAGGCGTATTTAGAATTCCAAGTTGAAATTAGTAACAAACAGAGATCACTTATTTTATTGTATATGCCTGATGTCTATAGTCTTACGTATAAAAATTAAACTTACTTAAACTATTACTGTTACACTGTTTTGTTTTTTGATCTGCTATCTCGCTTGCTCGATGGGCCTGTGCCATGCCAAATGTAACGCATTTACAAAATAACTAGTTACTACTCGAAGGTGAAACGAGTGATTCACCTTCGAGTATGTGATTCAGTAATCGGTTATATGCTGGGTGTCACTCATAACCCAACCATCCCTGTAACACAGTTACAAAAATAACTACTTGTAATTTGAATGGAAACTAGTTATTCAGTTACATGCAACGTAACTAGTTACTGTAACTAGTGACGTTAAATAATGCCCACGTGTCTAAGTAGAACCAATCATCCACAGCCAATAAGCTGGGTAATATTAAATGTGAGACAGCAATGTAGAGCGTAAGGCTCACTCTGCTCCAAAGTGCGTTGGTTGACTGTAATGATTATAATAACATGTTAGTGATCATTTAGACTGACTGCTTGACATGCTCCATGACATATGAAGTTGGAGAACATCAATTTTGTCGCGCTGTTACTGAGCATTTCTTAACAGAAAACTACCTGACAATTTTTGATTATACAAGATACTAGACAAGCAAGACTGCTTTGTTACTTTTTTGTAAGGAGATTTATTGAAGTTTTTGATTGAATAATTATAATGAATACAAGCAGGCATTACTTTGCGGAAGTCCATGATGAACAAAAAACAGCGAGTATAATTTGCTATATTCCGCCGACAACCGGGAGATTTGTATAATATAACACCACACAAAATCTTCCACAGGCGGTGATAGGGTAGTCGTAGAATATTTGATCACTTTTTAGCCAATGTAAATGTCTAACAATTAAAATGTCAATATCAGTTATGAGCATATAGCCACCACTACAGGAGTCCCAATCTTTATACAAAATAAAAAATGTAAAATAGTATATTTTTTTAAACCAAGGAGATTAACTAATGTTTTTCTTTGCGATTATAGAGGCAACGATTATGAAGCTCATACAAAATGTATTACTGAGGAAGAACGTTATTCAGGCAAGGGTTTTACACCTAAGGAGAAGAAAGGTGAAAAGAAGCAAAATGTTTGGGTGGACATGATACAGTCTGTACTAGATGAGCAAAAGAACGCATCCAGTACTGTCATAAGGATTATTGAAACAATTAGTAAACATAACAACACACCTAGGAAAAAACCGAAATTCATTAACTTTGTTAAAAATGTTTGCGGAAATAAAACAAATATTAAAGATATTGATCAGGCATGGGAGTTAATTTCTGTGAAATTAACTGCATTGTCTAATTTAAGTGCTCAGAATGCAAATAAGAAGAAAGATGAAAAATCAGAGTCAGCTGAGGAAGCCCCTGTTGATGAAGAAAAACAAAATGGACATACTAATGGTACTGTAGAAAATGGGAAAGAAATCAACGGTGAAGGTTTACAAAATGGCAATAAAATTAATGGAGAATCTGAAGAAAAAGATGATGACGAAAAAAAGATAGTACAGAATGGAGTGGAAAAATCAGAGCAGAAGTTGTCAAAGAAACAGAGAAAAGAGGAGAAGAAGCGTAAAAAATATGAAGCAGAACTGCAAAGTGTTGAGGCTGCACCCGAACAAACTCAGGAGGAAGAAACTGAAGTGGTAGCAGTGAAGAAGGGAAAGAAGAATAAGAACAAAGGTAATATTACTTTTTTACTTTAAATAACTTAAAAGTATATTGGATTATAGTTATAATTTGGCAGTAGTTTCCTTTGAGTTACTATTTTTGTGCAAACTTAAAAGTATTTTTGGACAGTAATTATAATTTGGCAGTAGTTTCTTTTGAATGACTTACTAAATTTAGTCTTGGTTGCGAAACATTAGGGAGTGGACAGGGATCGCGAGTGCCGCCCAGCTTTTCAGCCTCGCGAGACAAGGCAAAATATGCCATTCTGACTGCCAACCTTCACTAGTTGGAGAGGCACCTAAAGAAGAAGAAGACTAAATTTGTGCAGCCTATTAAAAGTCACTACAAGTTTTTTACTTGTAATGTTGTGTGTGGAAGTCCATTTTTTTCTTGCCATCTAAATCTTTACTCAGAGTCTGTTTCTACTCAACATCATATTGAAACGCTAAATCACTTTGCTACATGTTTTTGCCATTATAGTAGTATCTATTTGCGCCTGGAGCTCTCACCAGATCAAGCCGAGAATGGACCAGGATCTCCCACATTATAACACAGCGCCTTTGATGTCTTCTTTATATATAGGGTACAAAGAATTTTTAGAAATATTGCAGTAACAATCTCCAAGTGCTCTTCTGGTATAAAAAGTATCTTATGTCTTTGGCTGAGATACAGCTATCTCAGCCAAATTTCATTTGGTTCTGTAGTTGACTTGAACATTGTTATAAATTAAACAATTCTGCATTAGTTACAGGTGGGAAACACAACAAAAAAATCAGATTTCCTTAGAACTAAATTTTATTATGGAATTACAATAAGAATCTTACTAACCAATGCAAGTGGACCATTCCGATGTTAGGAATGTTCTGGGAAACTTAAAATCTAATTACTACTTAAACATTCTAAGTTCTTACTACTAACATGAATGGACTCTTCCGATGTTAGGAAAGAAGATGTGGGAACACTCTTTTCCTGCGTTCACGGGCTCGGTAGTATTACGCCGATGCTGGTGTTCCGATTTATAAAATTAGTATCTTCAAGAAATTTGCTTGCTTACAGGTGACAATACATATCTACAAGAACAGGTCAACGGACAAGAGGAAACTGACAAGAACAAGAAACGTAAACGGCAAGACACAGTCAACATACCGGAAGCGCATCAAAATGACGTTGACAATATTGAGAATATACCGGTGAAAGAGAAAACTATCAAGAAAAAGTTGAGAAAGGACAGCAAACATGATGCCGAACAAAGCATTTGCCTTCACGATCAAAATGTTGCTAAAAGCGAGAGCGAGGCTGCGGGGAACGGCGGGACAGATGGGAAATTCAATTGGCACGAAGTTATCATCTCTCTGTTACGGAAAAAGGATAACGAGCTACCATTCAAGCGATTGCAGAAAAAGGTTTTGGGCGAATATTCGGAGTATACAGGCTTGGAAGTTGACGATCGGATTGCTGACAAATTCATCAAGAAGTTGAAGAGTGCGCCCAATGTTAGGGTCGATAAGAACAGAGTTCTGTTACTGGTTGATGAATAGATTTTCTTAGTGTATATGTTATTTTTATTGAAGTGTATCGCACATATTCTGTCAAGATGCGCCGTACGTACCGCACATTTAGTACTTTATAGTTCGGTATATATGAATAACCGAACTAACCGGCTTGATCATTATGATGATGATATATGAATATAACATTAAGTATGTCCGAATGTTATTGCTTTCCAAAAATTTGCCATTTTGTCGATTTTTTGGAACAGCCTTATGCAAAGTATTATTAAGTCTCCGGGGAACTAAATAGTATTTTTCCCGGGTAAAAAGTATCTTATGTCCATTTCCGTGCAAGATATCTAATGTGCCAAACAATTAGAACGGTTCAGTCGCTGAGCCGTGTATAGGTTAAAATAAAGAAACAGATACACTTTGATACATTACCTATGCAGAAGTGAGCAAAATCAACGGCTCTGTTATTTGCTTGAAATTAGAGGATAGATATGGACTATTATAAAAAAATAATACAAAAATATAACAAAACCATATCGGCGATAATCACTGACAAAAACGTGGTAAGGAAAACGTAACACAACTATCTTATTGGTGGGTTATTGGTGGTACACACTTCTACGTAGGCTATGAAAAAAATAGTATGCATAATAAGTGCGGCGCGTACGGCGCTCGCTTTACACATGTGCGATAAACTTAATATTATTAAAAATTAAGGACTGAGTTGTTAGACGATTTATTATGAACTGCAATTACTTGCACTGCCCAAATGTTTTCTCTTATCTTTTTTTTTTATTAGATTATAGGCTCTTGGAATTTACTGCTATTATTAAAAGTTACAATACCTACAATAATAACAAAGTAACCCGAATATGTTGTAGTTTTATTTAATTAAGGTAAATCAGGGAACATGACCTCCATAATGACCTTAATAGAGTGTGAAGTTGCCAATCCACATATAGCCAGTGTGGTGGATGGCCAAGCCCTCTTCTTATATTGAGAGGAGATCCATGCTCTGTAGTGAGCCGGCAATGGTTTGATCATGATATAATTTTTTGGAAGCAAAAAATGAAGGCAATTTTCATGGTTATTGGTTCATATTGTTAGAGATCATATTAAAGTACAATTAAATTAATATTTATATTACGAATATAAATTGTCAATTTCAAATGTCAAATGACGTACGAGTGCTCATTTTAAAGAAGAGACAACTTCGGTTTTCGAACGTAAGGGAAGGAGAAAAAGAGCGGGAACTAGCGGCGGCGTTTTTTTGGAAGGACGCGGTACAAGCGCGATTGATTTTTGACAAATTGATTATTATTTAAGTTAATTGCAAAAATACATAGTTGTTCATTGTCAAGATAATGAAGTTGTAAAAAAAGAAGACTAATTTGTTATAATTTCACACAATCGTTAACAGTTCAGAACTTGGGATATAATCGTGTTCGTGCCAATCACACGCGGTGAAAGAAATCACGCCCAATAAAGATTATTTAGCTGAGTATATTGACTGCTAGTGTATGATAGAAAAGATTTATTAGTTAGAATTCTGCAAGCTACTAAGTTCAAGGAAAATATTTATGTGAAGTGAATTATTGATGTGAATTTGACCTGTGCACTATCTCATAAATATTTATTTAAAAAAAAAATATTTGAACTCTAAAACGGTGTTGGAGCAAATTACTTTTGTGACGTCATTTTCAGAACTAAATGGGTCGAGAAATCGAGACAGAGTCTGACGTCTCGATCCGGAGAGATGAATCTCCGGTGCGTAAGCGGCAAAGAAGATCCAGTCGTCATTCACGTAGCAGAAAACGCTCCGGGCATTCTAAGCGCAAACGCTGATCTCGTAGGCGAAATAGGCGCCTAGACATTTACGAGTCGGCGCAGTCACGAGCAGAGCATGCGACTCCCACTACAGATTCTCAAAACACTATTGGTGTAGGAATGGAGCAGTGCACACCAGTACCTACGAGATAATTTCCTTGGCTAAGGATGTGCAGGAGTTTCAGTTAAGTTAAAATTTGCAAATTATTTACTGGTCGATTAATCCTTATGACTGAGAACATGAAGGGGTCTCAGTTATTTGTACTCCGTTTTAGGCTGAAAACATGAAGGGGTTTCAGTCGAGACGAGAAACAATGATTAATTGATCAAATTATAATAATTTGAATATTCAAATTTAGCTGAGAACATGAAGAGGTCTCAGTTAAGCTAAAATTTGTAAATCACTTATTGGTTGATTAATCCTTATGACTGAGAACATGAAGGGGTCTCAGTTATTTGTACTCCGTTTTAGGCTGAAAACATGAAGGGGTTTCAGTCGAGACGAGAAACAATGATTAATTGATCAAATTATAATAATTTGAATATTCAAATTTAGCTGAGAACATGAAGAGGTCTCAGTTAAGCTAAAATTTGTAAATCACTTATTGGTTGATTAATCCTTATGACTGAGAACATGCAGGGGTCTCAGTTATTTGTACTCCGTTTTAGGCTGAAAACATGAAGGGGTTTCAGTCGAGACGAGAAACAATGATTAATTGATCAAATTATCATAATTTGAATATTCAAATTTAGCTGAGAACATGAAGAGGTCTCAGTTAAGCTAAAATTTGTAAATCACTTATTGGTTAATTAATCCCTATGACTGAGAACATGAAGGGGTCTCAGTTATTTGTACTCTGTTTTAGGCTGAAAACATGAAGGGGTTTCAGTCGAGACGAGAAACAATGATTAATTCATCAAATTATAATGATTTGAATATTCAAATTTAACTGAGAACATGAAGGGGTCTCAGTTAAGCTAAAATTTGTAAATTACTTATTGGTTGATTAATCCTTATGACTGAGAACATGAAGGGGTCTCAGTTATTTGTACTCCGTTTTAGGCTGAAAACATGAAGGGGTTTCAGTCGAGACGAGAAACAATGATTAATTGATCAAATTATAATGATTTGAATATTCAAATTTAGCTGAGAACATGAAGGGGTCTCAGTTAAGCTAAAATTTGTAAATTACTTATTGGTTGATTAATCCTTATGACTGTGAACATGAAGGGGTCTCAGTTATTTGTACTCCGTTTTAGGCTGAAAACATGAAGGGGTTTCAGTCGAGACGAGAAACAATGATTAATTGATCAAATTATAATGATTTTAATATTCAAGTGTAGCTGAGGGGTCTCAGCAAAACAGGCAAGGAAATGCGTGCAACGGTAAAGTTTCCCGGGACGGGAAATTGATCAGGAAAGGCCGACTGTTAGAGATCATATTAAAGTACAATTAAATTAATATTTATATTACGAATATAAATTGTCAATTTCAAATGTCAAATGACGTACGAGTGCTCATTTTAAAGAAGAGACAACTTCGGTTTTCGAACGTAAGGGAAGGAGAAAAAGAGCGGGAACTAGCGGCGGCGTTTTTTTGGAAGGACGCGGTACAAGCGCGATTGATTTTTGACAAATTGATTATTATTTAAGTTAATTGCAAAAATACATAGTTGTTCATTGTCAAGATAATGAAGTTGTAAAAAAAGAAGACTAATTTGTTATAATTTCACACAATCGTTAACAATATTATAATCGATAATCTATTATAATAATAACCATATTGTCATTAAATAAAGTACTTACATCTTTATAATGATTATTATATGATGATGATGATTTATAACCACGAATACAGTTTTAATAAGTATAAATATCAGAAATCTAATGAAGTTTTTTAATATATATTTTTTTATTCAAATTTGTGCAAAACGAAAGACATGTCAAAATCTCGAAAAATGCATCAAGATCGAAAAATATTAAAGAAATTCAAAATAAATCCCAAAAAGGGAAAGGAGCTGGTAATTAACGGTACCGGTATGCGATCCAGGGTCGCCTGGGGTGAGATCCAAGTTCATACGCCACTAGACCATACCGGCCCAAATATGCTTGTTCAAAATTTCTTAGGTATTCGTGTTTATTGATTTTTAATCAATTATAACCCATTTCGATGGATATGCAATGTTATTTAAAACTTTTTTTAACGTTTCAAGCGTCTCAGCTTCTTGTCCTTTTTATAATATAAGGCAGATATTTTGCACAACTTGCAAAATATCACAACTTACAACATAAACACAATTTCTATAATGATTTACCATATAAAATAAATTATTCCTATACTCCATTTATTAAGGAGTTCAATTAGATTTTATTAATGGGTAAAATATGCAAAGACCAGATTTTTTTTCTAGGGCGCCATCTATCGACCTATTTTATGAATAAATGTGAGTTACAAGTTGGTTATACGGAGAGAGTAATTGTAAAAAGCGCCATCTAGGTATTTATTGATTTTTAATAAATAAAGATACTATATAGTATGATAGACTTATAATACCTATTACCTACTTAAAAACGTTTTTTTTTTAAATACTCAATGCGCTTCACTAAGTTGGAGGTGTTATTAAAAAAAATCATAAACGCTATACTCTTTTATAGTACCGTTTTAACCTACTTAACGGTAAGTGTAATAAAACAGCGCTAGCAGAGCAACGATTAACGTTTTTTAGATCGGTAGATAGATAAAGTCTTTATTGTGCATAAAAACTTTGTATCTAAAACCAATAAAAAAAGATGTGGTGTCGTGGGACACCAGGTAGGAACGAAGTTCCTTCGGCTAATGTAGAATCGACAAAGGGATGAGAGAACGAAAAGAAAGAGGGAGAAAGAGAAAGGTATTATACACTACTCGCTTGTGTATACGACTGTCGCGCCTCATTTAACGGTTTTTTCCACGGACTTTTTCTTACGGTTTTACTATCACATTTTTTTCAGTTCGGTCGCGCAGCAAAATCCTTGTCTCCAAGCCTGCCGTAAGGAACTTCGTTCCAAAAAAAAATTAGATAAGGATTCGATTTTGAGAGCTGGGAGATATTTCGCACATTTCTATTATTTTAACCCATAGGCTAAGTATATAACGATTTTTTGATATTATAAATTTACGGTCCATCGAGAAACTGTTAAATGAAAACTGATTAAATGCAAGGCGAACCAGGGGCTTACTACCATCGCTATTACTTTAATATTGTTGAATGTTGATGCCTTTATACCAGAATAATAAATCTTATTAAAAAGAGTCTTTTTTTCATATTAACTGTAGTTTTAAAATAATAACGCACCTGTCGACGCGAAGGAGTTATTAACTTCATCCAGCGGCGCGAAGAAAATCAAGAATCCAATAATTACCCACATTTGAACTCCTTAAATCACTAATTAATCATTTATTTGCTAATCATTCAATTCTATTTCAGCTGGAACTGCAGAACCGGTTCGATTGCCTTGCAGATTGCGACACAGTGGACGATTTGAACAACAGGCTGGTGGAAACTGTCCATACGGTCGGGTCCAAGTTCTATAAGACTCACCGTAAAAATAGATTAACAAAGTTTCAGAATGATAAAAATGGATTAACAACACATACACTCAAACTCATGGAAGAGAGACACGAGATGAAGCTACATATAGCTACATATGAGTGTATTTATTAGGTAGCAATTAATTTTGTACAAGCTGAAATGAAGTTAACAACTCCTTCGCGCCGACACCATATTAAATCGATTTTTCCACGAATTTCTTTTATATTTTATTTGCGTTAGTTTAGATGAGTGTTTCACGTCAGAAATAGTAATAAATGTTACAAGATATCCGATTTCAGTTAAGGAAATATGTATAATTAGTTATCACGCTAATATTATAAATGGAAAGATATCAAAACTTAGATAAATTAACATTCGGAAAATAATAAAGATATTAAAAATTGAATACCAAAAAGGGGAAAGAGCTGACTATTAACGGTACCGGTATACGATCTAGGGTCGCTTGGGGTGAGATCCAAGCTCGTACGCCACTAGACCATACCGGCCCATGTAAAGGTGTTAAAAATTTCTTATACATTCGTATTTATTGATTTTAATTAATAAACCAATTTTACAATGTTATTTAGAACCAGTTTTTTTTACAAAATTTCCAAGCTTTCTCCAACCTAAGCATAGCTTCTTATCCTTAACATAATATGAACCAGGTATTTTACTACAAGTGTATATTAAATACTAGTACAAGATAAACTTACACATAATAACTATAAATAAATATACAACTAACAGCACTATCCACGACTTAATGAAAATGACAATATTAAGGGCGTGACAAAATAATTAAAAAAAATATTAACAATATAAATAACAAGAAAAGTAAAATAAAAATTAAAACATGTAAAAGAGAAAAAAAAAATTAAAACGATTGTAACAAAATAAGTTCAGTAACTCACAATATAAAAGCTTGTCATAGCTAAAATTCGGGCCTTAATTTTGTAATGTTACAACATTGGTGGAAATCTACGATAAGAACCTATAATAAGACGAAGACAGACATAAAAAAGGTATCACTGACATCTATAATATAATAAAACTGTAGCAGGACTACAAGTCGAAAAATAACAACCGATTAAATGCGAGTGCCATCTAGATATTTACTCCTAAAATCAACTTTCATGTAATGCTTGGAGAGGGACACATAGGTACAGTTGAAGAAAGTAAAAGGTTGACTGGTTGACACTAATTTAAGGTAATTTTAAAATTACCAAGCGATTTAGCGTTCCGGCACGATGTCGTGTAGAAACGAATTAGGAGTGTGGGTTTACCATACCCCTAACAGGTTAGCCCGCTACCATCTTAGACTGCATCATCACTTACAATAAAGTGAGATTGCCGTCAAGGGCTAACTTGTAGTGGATAAAAAAAAAAAAATTACGATCCAACTCAATAATATTATCTGTATATTAAAAACTTTGGTTATCGAAACTCGGTAAGTTTTTGAAACGCTTTGTAAAAAGCGCCATCTATGTATTACTAGGTAAACTTACAATCATTGAAATGCCGAGAGACGGTTAGTTCTCATATAAATGAGATACCGCTTATAAAAGCGGTAAATGATCTATAAAACCACAAAATCTGAAACTTTTATTTAACTAAAGAACCCGATTATTATTTATTCACGCGAATTTCTTAGTTTTGTAACAAAAGTTCAGGAATACAAAAAATTGTATTGCGTTTTTCTAGAACGCCATCTATTGACCTGTGTTATGAATAAAAGCTGTGATAGCCTAGTGGTTAGGACGTCAGCCTCCTAATCAGAGGTCGGGGTATTGAACCCGGGCACGCACTTATAACTTCTTGGAGTTACAACGCACATACCATTTTATTTTGTTTTTATACACTAGAAGTTAGCATTTGATGGCTATGCAACCTGGTAAGTGATAATACAGTCTAGGATGGTAGCGGGCTAACCTGTTAGGGGTTTGGTAAACCCACACTACTTGGTTTCTACGCGACATCGGGCCGGCCTTTGTCAGTAGGGTAACTAGCCACCAGACCAGTCTCGAGCCGGGAATCGAACCCAGATCCTCCAACTTTATAATGTGACAGCGCACGCTTTGCGCCACCGAGGTCGTCAAAATTTGCAAACTGGGTAGACACGGTATGCCATAAAACAATGGCGTAGATGAAAACACTTACGTAATAAAGATAGGTATAATAAACATGTTTATATTACCTTGTTTAGCGGCGAATTGCCTATAAACACGACTTTACCGTTTTATTATTATTATAACTAGCAGGCTTCGGTAAACAATATCCTAGACGTGGCCAACAAGTGTCTGTGACGTATAAGAATTCACTGACAAATATTATTTTTTTATACACCACTCGATAGCCCTTGTCTGCATCTCACCTGATGGTAAGTGACGATGCGGTCTAAGATTGTAAAGGGCTAATTTGTTAGGGGTATGGAAAACCCATACTCCTAATTGGATTCTACGCGAGATCGTGCCGGAACGTTGAATCGCTTGGCGACACGTCTTTGTAGGTAGGGTTGTAGTCACGGCCGAAGCCTCTCACCAGACCAGACTCGAGCCGGGAATCGAACCCAGGACCACCAAACATTTTAATGCGACAGCGCACGCACTGCGCCACGGAGGTCGTCAAATTATTTTCAAGTTTTCAATAAAAAAGGCAATTTATTTAATGTTCACAAAGCAATAAAAGTCCGTTTTCTGGCTACACGTTCTCCCTTCAGTCAACCTGGTCACTTTGTTACACTAATCTTGCGGTCGAGTGCATAAGTGTTTCCGTGACCCAGCCACCAGGCGACACGAAGGAGCATCGCTGGGTTTTAGTGGGTACTCTGGTCGCCAGTCTGGCCGCCGAGGATTCCCACATGCCCCGTCGGAGGCGGCGCAGTCCTGCCTGCGTCGCTTCCGGAGGGGATGCGTAAACACATTTCACATTGGAGCGGTGATAGCCTAGTGGTTAGGGCGTCAGCCTCCTAATCAGAGGTCGGCGGTTCAAATCCGGGCACGCACCGGAAAAAAAATTAAAATATCACTTGCTTCAACGGTGAAGGAAAACATCGTGAGGAAACCTGCACGCCTGAGAGTTCTCCATAATGTTCTCAAAGGCGTGTGAAGTCTGCCAATCCGCACATGGCCAGCGTGGTGGACTATGGCCAAACCCTTCTCATATTGAGAGGAGACCCGTTCTCTGTAGTGAGCCGGTAATGGGTTGATCTTGATGAATCACCATGGTGACTCGTGGATAGCGTTGATATCACCATTGCAAACGTGATCGCGAACGTGATCAACGCCGTAGCAAACGTAGAACCTTACTTCAATAATGCGTCAAATCTCCTAGCACAGTTTAAGTATGATTAACGAGAGATGGCGCTTTTAAATACATTTATAAAATAAAAATAACTTTTGCAATAAATGTAAAATATATCATAAAATATATCTGGATATAGCCAGCGTGGTGGACTATGGCGCATACCTACTAATATTGAGAAGAAACCCGTGCTCCGTCGTGAGCCGGCAATGGGTTGATCATGATGATGATGATGATGATAACATTGTAAAAACTAGATAAATACACCATTTAATTGAAAACTTTTTCCCAAAAATATCATTAAAGTTATCGCAATGTCCTCGTGGCTTGGCGTAACATTGGATGTTATTGCTATTTTTTGGCGGGAACCAAAACACGGCGGCACGACATGATGACAACAATAATAGTATTCTAGTTAAGTTTTATACCCTTTTGTACTTATACAAATGAATAACATTTTAACCCTTACAAAAAACTTGTAAAATATATGTCTTAATTAATACACCATAATATATTTATATATATAGCTTCTTAAAATTACGGCGATAACACCAACAATAAAATATCCTAATAATGATTAGACCTGGGAGTTGAACCCAGCACCTTGCGATGCGCAGTTGCAAATGTTGACCACTATCAAAAAGCAGTTGAAATGACTGGCAAAATATACTCGTATATATCTACTTAATGAATATTAAAGTCAAGCACTAAGTATGAACATTAAGGTAATTCGTAAAATCATAATTAGGCAGCGTCATAAAGTAGGTCAAAAATATGATTTCGTTTTCAGTATTAAATCTTTTTCTAATAATTTAATAAAACTAGAATTTACTTTTTCCTCCTTATTATAATTAAATGTATCCACAGTATAAAATATCATATTTTGAAAGTTATCTGTGGGCTGTATGCTATTGCAATTATGTTAGATCACTGAGAACTTCAATTCTCCATTGCTATAAACTTGACATTGGCTAATCTGTGTAATGCCATTAAAAGAGAAAAAAAAGGTCACTGAGGTAGAATCGTAACTGTCGGGCGCGGTTTTTACACGCTTTTTTTGAATTAATGTTAGGTGGCTAATTTTGAAAAGATTCAAAGAGATTCAAAAGTAAGATTCACATATCTGCATATAACTTTTTATCACCTGCGTGCGATTCTTTCAACAACAAATATAGCAAGAATTTCTATTTCGCATTGAACAGTGTGGTGTCGCGACGATTATTTTTGTTGAGTGTATACAGGTTTTTTGTAAATAATAAAAAATAATAATAATAATGAATCCTGACAGTGTCTCTGCACAAGTTCCGGATATTGCTGATGGAGTACAAAATTGAGCCTACTGATTAAGTTTATATAACATTATATTTGTTAATAATAAAAAAAAAAATTTATAACTTAAATAAAATAAAATTTTATTACAATTCCTTCACTAATTAATCGAAAGGAACTTCGTTCCATCCGGGTGTCCCTTGACACCTCTCAAGTTTTTTTTTTGGAGAATTGATTCGATCTATTTTTAATAATGTGGTGAATTTTAAGGTTTTAAGTTTTAGCAAATTGTGGAAACCTCATTGGTTTTCGAACGCAAAATATTACTTTACAAATAAGCTCAAAAGTACCTACTGTATGTTCGTTGAAAGAACAAAAACACCGCACCAATATCGAACAAATAAGCGCTTACGTACGGTAAAATCGAGGGCAACTATCTAAAACCAATGAATACCAAATGAGCGATAGCAATGCTGTTGGTTTTTAAATCACAATCCAACAAAGTCTCCAGCCTTGCCAAAACTACTCAATTAATCTTACTTTATAAATGTGAACACGAATAATGTCGGGGCAGTGATGAAAGGGAATGATTAATGGCTGCTCCGTAATGTCGAGCTTTTTGTCTGTGGCTGATGATCCGCGAGGCGCATTTCACTCATAAGGTCTGTGGCGTCTAGAGACGTGAATCAGTTATTACAATTCCCACTCTCTCTAACCCACTGCGTCGTATTCTGGTGGGAGGCTGCAGCCGTGACTAGTTACCACCCTACCGACAAAGACGTGTCGCCAAGCGATTTAGCGTACCGGCACGATGTCGCGTAGAAATCGATAGGAGTATGGGTTTACCATACCCCTTCCAGGTTAGCCCGCTACCATCTTAGACTGCACCATCACTTACCATCAGGTGAGATTGCCGTCAAGGGCTAACTTGTAGTGGATAAAAAAAAAAAAAAAAGTATTCCTCATTGCTTAGGGTCGTCTCTTCTAAACTAATGACCTTCGGGGCAATCTGGGACGAGGCTTTTTTGTCATATTCAAACTTGAAGACCAGAGGAAGAGTAATTTGAAAATTTATAATGGTTAATTTTCTATGGTCTGATTTAGATAGATTAGGCTGTTTAGTGTGGTAGTAGCGTCTTACTAAGGACTCCTAGTGTCCTCCTAGCGTCTTACTAACAGCTGTCAAGTGGCTTATTCCGGTTATTGTTAGTGTCACGGCTTTTTCAAAATTTAAATTCAAATAATCTTTATTCAAATAGTCATCAGAAGCGTTGGATATGAACCCATTTATCTGATCGATTCTTTTGATTTCAGATACCGCTTGCCTACATTTCATCCTGCGTGTCGCGATGGCTGATCAGAACGAATCATCAGTACCAAGCGCTCCGACTCGTGCAGGTTCCGGCCGAGCCAGTCCCGGACCGAACTCGCCCGCCAATGAGGCGGGCAGCAGGGCGGTAACGTACTTCCTGAATTTTACTTACACATCAAATTCAAATACAAAATAATCTTTATTCAAATAGTCCTTAAAAAGGCACTTTTGACGCGTCAATAATTTACATAGTAGTGATTTAATGGTGATAACTACATTCGTAAACTTAAAACTGAAGCTATGAGGGTTCCAAACCCGCTCCGGTTTAAGAAGAAGCCCACAAAAAACTTAGCCAGGTAGGCTTTGTAGCGTCTTACTACCTACCGCCTTACTAACCTCTCACTAGCGTCTTACAGGGCTTCCTAGTGTCTTACTAGCGTCTTACTAACAGCTGTCAAGTGGCTTATTAGTGTCATGGCTTTGTAGTGTCTTACTACGTACCGCCTTACTAACGTCTCACTAGTGTCTTATTTACGGATTTCTATTGCTAGTGTCTTCACGGATAACGGAACCGCCCGTCGGAAAGTTACACCCGAAAAAAAAATGAAATGAGCACTGACTCCTTTTTTAAAGTCGGCTCATAAAAACCTTTGAATCCAATCACGCACTACCATAAGTCGTATGAATGTAGCACCTATATCCCAGACAGGAACCTGGGAATGTTCCCAGGTTCGACTTCTCGTCACCTTTACACGTTGATATAAATAAAGCAATTCGTCGAAGTTTGTCTCAGAAATATCTCGATGGATATAGAATACTTTACATTCCGAGAATAATCCCGGGGAAAAAATAATCTCCGTATTATATCCAAGGCTAACAGGAAAATTTTATACAGATAGCTTGCAAGTTGAAAATGAATATAGACTACTTTTCATAACGAAGAAACCAACTTTCCCTGCATGACTAAAAAACATGGGACAGCGCTCTCACGTACACCTACTGGACAATAATTTACTTCCTGAGAGAGTTACTACATCGTTTTAAAAAGAATACCTTCATAAAACGACCAGCTAACTGCGAGTTGAAATTGCAAACAAAGGGTTCCGTACCAAATACGATACGTACGCAATATGAAGCTACGTTCAACAGGATATAGTGTTTAAGGATTTCAATAACTATACATACTATGCATAATATTTATTAATTAAGATATAAATTTTAAAGTTGTTTGTAAGGGTTAAAGTTTTATTAATTGGTATAAGAACAGAAGAGTATTAAACTTAACTAGAATACTATTATGGTGGTCATGGTGGTATCGTGTCGTTTTGGTTCCCGCCAAAGCGGTGGCAAGTGATTGGTCCACGCAAAAAATAGCAATAACAATGGACGCCACGCGGACATTGCTATAAGTTTACTGATATTTTTGGGAGAAACGTTTCAATTTAACTGGCGTATTTATCTAGTTTTTATATTCCAACTGTATATTGAAAGATGCGTTCTTCGGTATCACCGCACCCATCAAATACCCCCAATGGACACTTCTCCTAAACGCCGTCCTACAATACATCTTCCGCGAACAACAAGTGCGTTTGCACAGAAGCAGTTCTTCTATATGGGACCATTTCTATATAAGATATTAAATAAAAAATTAAAATTTACGCTTTACAAAAGGCATTCTCTCAAGGTTAAGCTCAGAGACATGCTGAGTGACCTAAATTATAGAGATACTGAAAAATTGATTCGCTTCATACACTAAATCTCTTTATACATATATAAACACACCTATAAAATGTGTTCGTATTACTCACTCACTCACACATCCACACTCATATGCACTCACTCACTCACACATCCAACCACTCATTTTTCACTCATGTTTAAATGTTATTAAGTAAACTCTAAGGCACAATAGTTTAGTTTTTATTGCACATCTGGAAGAGACTGACCCCCAAGATACGGGCTATCCTAGTTTGGGGGTAAGGTTAGTTTAAGAAGTTTTGTATTTAGTCGAAATAAATGAATATTATATTATATTATATTGGTATAATCATCACCATGGTCAAGCCATTGCTGGCTTACTACGCAGCACGGGTCTCCTCTCAATATGAGTAGGGTTAGTAGTAGTAGTTAGTTAGTAATATATAAAATAACGCGTAAACGGTCCGTTATGACACTTCAAAACGCGTGACGTGACGTTCATATGTGAGTAAACATATCGAACTCTCGACCAAATATGAATTGAAAAAAAACTTGAGAGGTGTCAAGGGACACCCGGATGGAACGAAGTTCCTTTCGATTAATTAGTGAAGGAATTGTAATGAAATTTTATTTTATTTAAGTTATAATAATATTTTTTTTTATTATTAACAAATATAATGTTATATAAACTTAATCAGTAGGCTCAATTTTGTACTCCATCAGCAATATCTGGAACTTGTGCAGAAACACTGTCAGCATTCATTATTAATGAATTTTTTTTTTTTATTATTTATTATTTACAAAAAAACCTGTATACACTCAACAAAAATAATCGTCGCGACACCACACTGTTCAATGCGAAATAGAAATGAAAATATCTGGCTTGCTTTCTATAAGAGAGAGAGAGAGACAGACAGAGATACATGCGACGCCGCACAGCTTACAATAACAAAAAGTGTTGTGACAACTTTTCGTAAGAATTTTTTCCGTCTAGCCCCCGCGATTTCACAACGCGCGATAAGGAACTTCGTTTCTTATCTTTAGTCTTGTGTATAAAACTGGGTAGATGTCAAGACATTTCGGACCCCTTAAACTCCCCCTGCCGAGGGCCCTTTTAACTTTATTTTATTGTTATGATTTTCTGATAGATGATAACAATTCTGTACCTTGCTTTAAGTACGAAAATGGACTTTTTTTAAATATCTGTTCAGATATTGTGAAAATATATTGATTGCCGGGTAAACTATTTAAATATTTTGGCACCTTTCGGCAACGGAATCCTAAAAATGCCACCGGTTTTCATTACCTTCATCGCGCCGTTTCGCTAAATATGTACTCTCATCGTAAAAATAGATTGCCGGTATTACTTTGGATTTTAGTGGGTTCATTTTTAGAGTTCCACTATCGAAGGAGATAAGGTTTGTGACGCGTGTTTTTTTTATACACCACTAGTAAGGCAACGGCAATCTCATCTAAAAGTCATACAGTGTAAGATGGAAGCGGGCTAACCTGTTAGGGCTATGGTAAGCCCATACTCCTAATTAAAACGCTAAATCGCTTGGCGACACGTCTTGGCGTTGTCGGTTGGGTAACTAGCCATGGCCGAAGCCTCCCAATTATATATAAGATCACAGCGCCCACAACTGTTATCACCGCGATTTTAAGAAGCTATATATAAATATACACTATGACGTATTTATTAATTCATCATCATCATCATCATCATCATGATCAACCCATTACCGGCTCACTACAGAGCGCGGGTCTCCTCTCAATATGAGAAGGGTTTGGCCATAGTCCACCACGCTGGCCATGTGCGGATTGGCAGACTTCACACGCCTTTGAGAACATTATGGACTCTCAGGCGTGCAGGTTTCCTCACGATGTTTTCCTTCTCGTTGAAGCAAGTGATATTATAATTTTTTTTTAAAACGCACATAACTTCGAAAAGTTAGAGGTGCGTGCCCGGGTTCGAACCCCCGACCTCTGATTGGGCTGACGCCCTAACCACTAGGCTATCACCGCTATCGCCCCTGTCATCGTGTTCCCGCCTATATATTTTATTTCTTTTTTAATATGACGGCCTCATCCACTTCCAAGATGGCGCCTCCCAACCAATAAACTGTGCTACCTGTGCTGACTTTTTAGAAAAATGTTGTCAGCGATAATTATACCAACGGATAGTCATGGTTTTGTTTTTTTTTTTGAATAATTTTGTTATAGTTATAAGTTTGTTAGGAGCTTTTTTTTTAATAATTTTAATAGGCAAAAGTCTTCAACGGCTGCGTCTTACCGGTCATGACATACGGAGCAGAAACGTGGACACTCACGGTAGGCCTTGTCTAAAATTTCAAAATCGCTCAGCGTGCTATGGAAAGGGCTATGCTGGGCGTTTCTCTGAGGGATTAAATCCGTAACGAGGAAATCTGTAGGAGAACAAAAGTAACCGACATAACCCAACGGATTAGCAAGCTGAAGTGGTAAGGTCATATTTGTCGCAGAACCGACGGCCGTTGGGGCAGACGTGTTCTGGAGTGGAGACCGCGTATCGGTAAGCGCAGCGTAGGACGACCACCTGCTCGCTGGACCGACGACCTGAAAAGGATCGCTGGTGGCGGGTGGATGAGGAAGGCGGAGGACCGTGTATGGTGGCGCGCTCTCGAAAAGGCCTATGTCCAGCAGTGGGCGTCTATAGGCTGATTGATTGATAAGTTTGTTTTTTATTTGTTTAGGAGATAATGGGGCTGGCATGTCCGTTTCGGACAAAAGTCCCAAAAAAAAAAAAACCAACGGAAATTTTACTAATTGCGATGTCTTTAAACGTTATTTTTGTTTCCATTATTTAACATTTTCACGTCATTGATTGAGCATTTTGCCGCAATTGCAATAGCAGACTTGGGACTTTAGCAGACACACCGCATTTCGGGAATCACCGCGGCAACTGAAAACGTTCACCGCAGCGGCCGCAGAATCCGTTAGCTATCTATTGCGTTACTAATTGTTCAGGCTATGTATTGTGTTCGCATAATATTAGTAGAGAGATTCTATGTTTTATAATAAAGCTATTTTGACTAATAATGAATAGAAGCAGGCGTTACTTTGCGGAAGTCCATGATAAACAATAAACAGCAAGTATAATTTGCTATATTCCGCCGACAACCGGAAGATTTGTATAATATAACACCACACAAAATCTTCCACTAGAACCTCTACGCACGTTTCGACCCGACACCGGATCATCCTCAGGAGATATTGGCTTCACAAGCGCGAAAAGTAAAGTACTTTACAAGTGCGTAGAGGTTCTAGTGGAAGATTTTGTGTGGTGTCATATTATACAAATCTCCCGGTTGTCGGCGGAATATAGCAAATTATACTTGCTGTTTATTGTTTATTTTGACTAAAATACAGTTGTTTTAAATTTCTTTTAACCAACCACCGAGTTATTTAATTTAAAAATTAATAGGGTTGTTTGTCTACCAAAGCAGAGCTGGAAAATTGTAACACATAAATGGGTAAATAAATAGTGTGCAATTTACATTGGTTACGATTTTTCAGTTCTGCTTTTGTGGACAGGTAGCTTTATTAAATTCTTTTTTTTTTTTATCTGTTTTTTTTTTGGGACTTTGGTCCGAAACGGACATGTCAGCCCCATCATTAAATTCTTAAAAATAATTAGATTTTGAATTTCCCGCGTAAATTTGTATATCAGCTCATTTTCAATTTCCCGCATTTGCGAGTTTTTAGGGGGTCTTCCAGAGATGGCGCTGATTTCAGGAAAATTTATCTGTACGTAGTTATCATTCTTCTCCCTAGAATATAAATGTTCCTTGGTTCGCATCCAACGGTGTTGAAAGCGCACTGATCTCTACAGAAGGAGATCCATTTTATTGTATAACTAGTAGTGACTTTGATTGCTAGGCTATTACCTGATGAAGTATATTTTTCCCCAGCAAATGTTTATCCGTTATCCTACATAACATAATTATCAATATCAATTAAAAAAAATAAAAAAAATTGTCAAAGATCACTTTTTGTCTGTGGCAATGTTAGTGTAACTTTTGAGGATTCGTTTATTTATTATATTATGATTTTTTAATTATGTCGGCGCGAAGGAGTTATTAACTTCATTCAGCGGCGTCAAGAACATCAAGAATTCAATAATGACCCATATTTGACCTCTTTGAATCACTAATTAATCATTCCTTGTTAATCAGTGTTAATAACCTCTATATGATTTCGTCAACACAATTCAGACGGTAGCAAACAATTTTGTACAAGCATGCTTTGCTATAAATATCGGCGGTCAATGCCTCTCGTGGCATTCTCACTCGAGACGTCGGACCGTTCGGACCTCTTGTCTTAATTATGGTCGCAATAAAAGTGTAATCCCGCAAGTTGGGGTTTAAATTACTATGAGCTAAATTCTGACGTCACTCTTACTAAAAAACAACTCGGCCGCCCTTAACTCGTCATATACTATATCTATGTATATTAATTTGGTTATTATTATTAGTATGTATTTGTATTCGTTTATATCAATATATTTATATAATAATATATAATTTAAATTCGTTTATATGTTAGGTCGGCGGTGTCCTAGGACACGTTCCGGGACGAGTTCTCCAGTAGAAGAATTACGCGCTTCATCTCGTACCGACATAGGAGTGAGTGACTATAATTGTGGGTATGCCAGGTCACGGTAATCGTGGTAGCGGCAAGGTTGCCAAATTGTATAACTACTGTTTCTGTGTTGTTTTCGTTTATTTTGGAACGAAGTTCCTTATTGCGCGTTGTGAAAGGGGGCTAGACGGAAAAAATTCTTACGAAAAGTTGTCACGACACTTTTTGTTATTGTAAGCTGTGCGGCGTCGCATGTTTGTGTCTGTCTCTCTCTCTCTTATAGAAAGCAAGCCAGATATTTTCATTTCTATTTCGCATTGAACAGTGTGGTGTCGCGACGATTATTTTTGTTGAGTGTATACAGGTTTTTTTGTAAATAATAAATAATAAAAAATAAAACTAATAATGAATCCTGACAGTGTTTCTGCACAAGTTCCGGATATTGCTGATGGAGTTCAAAATTGAGCCTACTGGTTAAGTTTATATAACATAAATATATTTGTTAATAATAAAAAAAAAATATTATTATAACTTAAATAAAATAAACTTTTATTACAATTCCTTCACTAATTAATCGAAAGGAACTTCGTTCCATCCGGGTGTCCCTTGACACCTCTCAAGTTTTTTTTTATCCTATCTTGTGGTATACAATAAAAGTATATTCATTAATTCATTCATAACATACCCCGAGACGTGTCAGTCGGCGCTCAGTTGAGATTTCGTCTTCGCTTAGCGTAAGTATTTTTAGAATTTTTGCGGCTCCTAAAGCGTTTTAAAACACAATTACAAATGTGTTTAATTTCTCCTAATTTGATCTTTTGTGGCCGTTTTCATGTACCTTTGCAGTCAATGTTGTATATACACTTGTAACTGATATGATAGGTGAATGTGACACTGTTGTATGCTAAAATGTATATTTTTGTGTGTATATTGTAAGTGTATTTAAAATAATAAATAAATAAATAAATAAAACGTGGGTATATTCTTCCTCAAAAATTGGTTTGAAATGCGAAATAGTGAAGTGTTAAACGAGCTGGGAAGTATCTCATTCGCACTCGAGATGGTTGCGTCGTTTGTACCAGCGAGATAAAAATGCTGTCATCTTTATTGTGAACGAAAATAACTCTTATTTTCTTTGATGACGACAATTTGATATACCTTTACAAATCAAATCAAAACTGGCTTTGTTTCATACTCGTATAATCCTATTACAGGCATCTATGAATCGTTCATATATATCACATTTTCATTGTTTCTATTGGTTAAGTGATGGTGATAACGACACTCGCCAACTTAAAACTAAAGATAAGAGGGTTCATAGAAACCCACGACAAACCTAGCCGGGTTTTTTAAATCACGTATAGTACGTATAAAGCTATAATTTAGCAAGTAGGTTGTAGTTGATAGTTAAGAGATGTCCGCTAAGAAAGAATATTTGGAAATTCCGTCCCTAAGGTGGTAAAATAGGGGTTAAAAGTTTGTATGAAATTCCTTTGTTTATGGAGTTAGAGACACAAGAATTCGCATTAAGTAGCTTACTTTCTGAAGCGGGGCATTGGCCGCAATCAGCAATTCTACGCAGACCACGTCGCAGGCAACAGCTAGTAATAAAATATTCCCATCAGACTTTGCGGGAAAAGTCGCGACTAAAGCTAGTAACGAGATAATTAAAGGCGTAAAATTAAGTTTTAGCTGACGACTATATCAGTAATTAATTATTAATTGGACAAACTTGGCTAATCTTTATAATTACGAAACCTCTAATTAATTATTATTTTTTGCCTTTCTCACTTTAATTAAAGGGTGATATAATTACTTGTGAATAATTACAAAGTGGACTGTTTCAGTAGTCGGTTTACCGTTTCAATCTCTAAAAGGGTCAGAATACTAATGGTGAGAAAGGTGAAGAATACTAGAGGGAGTGAAACGGTGCGTAAAGGGTTACTTTTGTTTGCCCAGCGGGCTTACTCTCCCACAAATTGCATTAGGAGGCCTTTTTTTTTTGAGGCTTATGTGGAACTTGCCAGTTGCCATATTGGCGACCTGAACCCACGAAAACCCAGCGATGCTCCTTCACGACGCCTGGTGGCTGGGTCACGGGTCACGGGAAAGCTCGCATACTCGGCCGCAAGCCTACCAGCGTTAGTTCGCCTACTTGCTATAGATTTGCCTTTGTTAATTATCGTTTATCGAAGTCAATTACCGAACGGGGATACCGTTGAAATTTTAAATTTTGTACTTGGTAAAATTTAGTTTTTTTTTTTTTGACTTTCAGGAGTCTGATCATTATACAGTCGTTCTAAGTCATTATTTCCGAGAGCGACATTGGTTTCCATAATAATGATAATAATGATGATGATGAATGAATGTCTTTCTATTAACTCATGTTTTCTATGGAGTCTTTTAACTTAATATTTGGATCACGTCCAAAGTTGATTAAAGACATTCGTATTTCCAAAAGGAAATTCTCTGTGCTTTAAGTTTCTGATTTTGGGAAGAAAACTTGTAAGAATACAATGTAAATATTTTTTTGACTTCTATAAATAATGTATGATGGAAGCTCTGGGCTAGGCGTTGAGCTTGGGCTGGGAAACCCGTTATTATAAGTCTACTAAGATTTTTATATATTGAACAATTATAGTAGGAGAGTATAAGAAATTGATATACATAATTGAATATATTTGTTCATCTTACTTAGTTACTATAAGATAATTTTTCTCTAGGACTGAATTTAACATACCCCTGGAAGGAAAACAGGTTTTCCTAGTGCAGAAGGTAGGCATAAATTATATATATTGTAAATCCTAAACGTTTTAAACAATAAAATCTTATCTTATCTTATCTAATATTAAAAAGTGGTAATCTCTGTTATTTATGAGATTGCCAACTTTATTCAATTTTAAATGTGTGTCTACTTGCTCTTTTATCAGTTTAAATTTTTCAGTTGGTAAACATTAACAGTTTATGAAATGAAATGATTTATTTTCAAGAAACATTGTAAAAAAAAAGATGATACAATATTACACGTGACCATAGTTGCATCGTCGACTGTCATGCAAACTTAAAATAGTACATAATATTCATAATTGTCATCATCATCATGCTCAACCTATTCTCGGTTCACTACAGAGCACGGGTCTCCTCTCAATATGAGAAGGGTTTGGCCATAGTCCACCACGCTGGCCATGTGCGGATTGGCAGACTTCACACGCCTTTGAGAACATTATGAAGAACTCTCAGGCATGCAGGTTTCCCCACGACGTTTTACCGTTGAAGTAAGTGATATTTTAATTGCTTAAAAACGCACATACGTTACCCCTACCTCTGATTAGGAGACGGACTTCGTAACCTAGGCTATCAGAGCCTCTAATAATAAGAGACTAAGTTATTTACTTAAAAGCAATCGCAGACGAGTAAATGAGAATTTTTATTATGAGCCCGCTACTGATAAAGTTAGCAGATAAGCTTGAAAACCCATCACAGATCGTTTATACTGTTAAACGACGACCGCATCGTTTAGGCGGCTGAGAGCGGATTTACAACCAAATGCACTGTAATTTCACTGTCTTGTTTACAGGCAATTTATTGTATTCCATACTAGCTTCTGTTCATGACTTTGTCGGCGTTGACTTCAGAATTGTATCTAAAGCTTCGCTTGGTTAACAATTTTTGGTAAACTATTTGAAAGATCGGTATAGTAAATTCATGTCCTTTTCCATAGTATAGGTGATGCATACCATATTTCTAAGCTATCTACCCCCGGCTTAGCTCGTTAACAATTTTAAATTTTCGCTCGGAACTACTAAAGGAATCGGGTTAAAAGGTAGCCTATGGACTTTTACATGTTTCATCCAATTCCGTTCAGCCGTTTTTGCGTGATTGAGTAACAAACATCCACACGTTCACATTTATATATAATTATAATAGAACTAGCGGACGCCCGCGACTTCGTCTGCTTTGAATAAGTGTGTGAAAGTGTGTTTGTTTGACTTTCAATCGCGAAGCAATGGATTACTAAACCGACGACCTTGAAATTATTGCAGGATAATCTATAAGGCATCTCTCTATCTCTATCTATCTATAAAAAGTATCCTATATGTTGAAACGGAGTATCAGCTACTCCTATACCAAATTTCATTCAAATCCATCCAGTAGTTTCGGCGTGATGCACGGCCAAGATACAGACAGACAGGCAAAAAATTAAAAAAAATGGTTTTGGGCTCAGTATCGATAGTAAAGCACCCTCTAATTAAAATTTTTAAATATATTTAATGTACAGAATTCGTCCTGTTACAGTTTTATTATATTATAGATAAAGTGATTGTCAAGTTATTTTTTATTTGTTTATGTAGATTAACCAATTAAAAAGGTTATTTATATCAATTTGAATTCAATATAGTCATTATCGTAGATTTTAGGATTTAACCGGCAATGTTTAATATGTTACTAATACTGGTAGTTTTCTTGAGTTGGTTTTCATAAACGATAAAAGTCGAGTTAAACTTTTGATTATTTGTGATCTTTTATAAATAATTAATACTTAGTTTAATTACTGACGTCTATAAATATCTATAGCACTAGACGAGCAGCCAATGTCTTGCCGGCTCAAACCATCCTCCGAAACACACTAGCAGAAACCTCTGCTAGTGTGTTTCGTGCTCATTTAAATAGTATTCTATTAAGCCACTATTTTTTTTATTACCCACTACAAGTTAGCCCTTGACGGCAATCTCATCTGATGGTAAGTGATGATGCAGTCTAAAATGGTAGCGGGCTAACCTGTTAGTGGTATGGTAAATCCATACTCCTAATCGGTTTCTACGCGACATCGTCCCGGAACGCTATATCGCTTGGCGACACGTCTTTGTCAGTAGGGTGGTAACTAGCCACGGCCGAAGCCTCCCACCGGACCAGACTCGAGCTAGGAATCAAACCCAGGACCTCCGACTTTATAATGCGTCTTCGCGCGCTGCGCCACGGAGTTCGTCATAATCTGTTACACAATCCTTAATACTGCAATAGGTTTTTATTAAATAAAAAAATACCTAATCAGAGAAGCTAAATTGTAAGCAGATTGAGCATTCATAAAATTGGACAGCAGTCGGTTTATTGCATCCCTGGAGATTTACGCCTCTCGTTTATCCGACGAACACTTTTATTGGACGTTAAAGGTACGCGGAGTTGTACAGAACTGTTTGAACCATTCTCTATGGACTTCTTTGGAGGGAGAATTTTTTCTAGTTATAAGGCTAGGGGCGCCGCCGTTTTTTTTTCGTGAATCATGCTAAACTTATATGGGGGAATTATATTAAAAATGGGGATGTGAGTTTGTTTGTTAATACAAACATATCTACTCCTAATTGGTTTCTATCCGACATCGTGCCGCAACGCTAAATTTCTTTGCGACACGTCTTTGTCGGTAAGGTGGTATCTAGCAAAACCCATCATACATTCGCGTTTAGCTGGTAACATAAAAAAAAAAATTAACTTTTTTTTTTAAATGAAACCTATTTAATGTCGGTAAAACCAGCCAGTTAATATAGCACAACCGAAGAGATTTTATTTCAAGTTTACACGGCAAGAAAGATTTTCCCCTACTTATTAATATAATGTTTTATTATTATAGTAGAATAAAAGGAAATGCTGTTAGAGTCTGTAAAAAATAACAAAAACATAAATATAATAGCAACAATATTATAATTTCGGGAGGGCCTTGTTTTCGATCCTACAGCCCCCGAGGCTAGGTAATATATTAACATGGAAAGTTCAAAGCAAAGATTCCAACGTACTTGGGAACATGCGATGTTTGTAACGAATTCTCTTCCCTAATTTATTTATCAGATAGAAGAAAACAGGCTAAACAGGTCATCTAGTTGACAGAGGGTATTTTTTTAAAACCCCACCAACGATACCATGGTTCTTATGGGGATAAAATATACGCATCTCGTATCACTTGTCCATTTTTCAGGACGCAGGTATTATATATGTTATTTGTAACAGACAGAATTATTTTAAAGGGTTTGGTCACAGCGTGACTATGTCACCCCTATTGATACACTTCATTTTAATTAGCAAGCAATAAATTAGATTAGAGAATTACTCGTATCATCATCATCATCATGACCAACCCATTCTCGGCACACATAGTCCACCACCCTGGCCATGTGCGGATTAGCAGACTTTTTAAGAATTATTTTGTAATTTATTACTAATATACGAGTAATGAAGCGGTGATAGCCTAGTGGTTAGGGCGTCAGCCTCCTAATCAGAGGTCGGCGGTTCGAATCCGGGCACGCACCTCTAACTTTTCGGAGTTATGTGCGTTTTAAAAAAACATTAAAATATCACTTGCTTCAACGGTGAAGGAAAACATCGTGAGGAAACCTGCTCGCCTGAGAGTTCTCCATAATGTTCTCAAAGGCGTGTGAAGTCTGCCAATCCGCACATGGACAGCGTGGTGGACTATGGCCAAACCCTTCTCATGAGAGGAGACCCGTGCTCTTAGGAGCCGGTAATGGGTTGATCATGATGATGATGATGAAATACATTCACTTAGGCCTTTACGTCTATTCTAGACGGTTTAAACATTGTCTCGGAGGCATTCTCTCCGGTGACTGTGAAGACCAATCCGTGAACGACAGTTACGCCCACACTTACTGCAGCAAAAAATTAGTTACGCACGCACCTACATCTTTTCGGAGTTTTGTGCGTTTTTAAGCGATCAGATCAGCACTGCACTCGGTACATCATTCCACGCCGCACTACATAATGCCGGAAACAGAACCATTTGGAGAAAAACCGTACGAAAGAAGGTGATCCATGCTAAGGATCGCGACCCTCAGTAATGAGGATGACGATGCAGAAGAAGAAGCTATTAAAATATCACTTGCTTCAACGGTGAATGAAAACATCGTGATGAAACCTGCACGCCTTAGAGTTCTCCATATTGTTCTCAAAGGCGTGTGAAGTCTGCCAATCCGCACATGGCTAGCGTGGTGGACTATGGCCAAGCCCTTATCATATTGAGAGCAGACCCGTGCTCTGTAGTGAGCCGGCAATGGGTTGATCATGATGATTCTAAGGTGCGGTTTTCGGAATATTTAAGTTATGATATTATATTTTTAATGTTTTTAGTTTTAAGTTCATCTTAATCTAAGGTTTATTTTAAGTTTTTTTTATCTTACTTGTTATATCTATATATGTATTGAGTAATCATAGTTTAAAGTTATATTTATATAGTATATATTCGCATGTCACATTGTGTTGCCAATAAGACGCGTATAAAATATGACACCTAACTCATTAGAAGACAATAAGTAAAACATAATTACCACTACATGTTTGCTCTTGAATACTCTTGAATCTCACCTGGTGGTAAGTAATGATGGTGGAACACGAGAACAGTAAATAAGTCCCTGTGATGTACACGAATAAACTTGCTCGCGTTCTCGTAAACTCGCTTAAATATGACGTATGAAATATTTTGATAGCAAACCATTTTATCTAAAACGCTCGGCGCTGAGTACCTGAATGCAGGATTGTAGCCAGGTGAGAAAAACGGGGGCGTTTCCATCCACATGTAACAAACGGTGGGTATTGGAATTTTGTACTTCAAACTCTCAATATCAAGCTTGGGCAAGAAAATTGTCGGCGTCAACCGGATTTCTTGGAAAACATCTAAAGCCATCGATATTGTTTATTATCATTAATATTGACAACGTCCGTTACCACCGTTCCGATACGATGTCACGTAGAAATATAATACAATAATATAATAAATTTTTAAATCCAATTAAAAACAAATAAAATGGGCTTTAAAAAAAAAATAATTAGGAGGTATGAAATGTGTAATATATTAGATAGTTAGCTATCTGTAAGATCATGGTTACCCTCAACTACTTTAGGTATAGAGGAGGGGGTGCCAGGTCGGGTAACCTCCACGTGTGCCCGGGTGCTGTGGGTCCCTCTTGATTCGTCCGGGGCGAAGAGCAGCATTCGGGCCGGTGCACCCTGGTAACATCGGTTAACAATATCTTTTGTGCGATATTGTTAGCCGATGGCTAATGACCCGACGCGGAGGGGGTCTCCACGCGTCCCTCTGACCAAGCTGAGGGCGCAGTGGATGACCCAGGGGTTATATCACCCTGTGTGGTGGAAGGCCTGTCCAGGTATGGGACTGGCAGGCGGGGGTGGTTGGCAGTCTGCTGCTGGAGATGGGGGTGACGACTGAGACTGGTCGTCCCCATTGGAAGTTTGCGGCTCGTGCAGGTATGGGACTGGCGGGCCGGGTCCGTCCAGGAATGGGACTGGTGGGCCGGGGTGGACGGCGAGCGTTCGCTGCGCTTGCCGTCCGCGATGGAAGGCCGGGTGCGAGAGAGTGTTCTTTTCCACCTCTCTTGCTCCTGTGCCTTCGGAGGACTTGTGGGCGATGGAAACGGGGCCGTCCATCACTCACAGTACGGTTCTCAAGTTGGCTGGTGTGCTGTTGTTCCGGCACACCACTAACCGGCGAAACTGGGCACGTCGTGCCCAAGGAGGGTCTGCTGCGGCGGACACCCGCTGGTGGAGTTGCGGTTGTATGCGAAAGCTTTCCCGTGACTCCACCATACAGCGGTAAGTAGGAACACGTGGGGGTTTTAGTCAGTAGGAGTCTGACATAACCTCTGTGCCTCCCCGTGGCGCAGAGGTATCCATGAGGATTTACCCACGATAAAAAAAAAAAAGGTATAGAGGAGGAAATCTAGTAACGAATTTTATAAGTTAACCTTTGACAGCAATCTCATGATGTAGTCTAAGATGGTAGCGGGCTGACCTGTTTGGGAGTATGGTAATTGGATTGTGGGCTTACCATACCCAACATAGCTACAAGGCTAAATAGAAGTGGATATAAGAAAAATATATGTGATAATGATTATCGTCGTCATCCTCTAGGTCTTGTGAAAGGTTTTCCAAACAAAACAGTCATGTGACGCTCGTGTTCAGTGACTTCCTACCAGTTTAGCTGACTTATCAGGTACCGCTGGTTCTATGCTTTAAAACTCTCCCTCCTATTAGAGAGAAGACCGATACCAGCAGCCGTTCTGCCCAATTAGGAGTGTGGGTTTATCATACCCCTATTAGGTCAACCCGCTACTATCTTAGACTGCATCATCACTTACACCGGGTGACATTGCTGTCAAAGGCTAACTTGTACTTTATAAAAGAAAAATATGTAATAATATTTATCGTGTCATCCTCTAGGTCTTATGAAAGGTGTTCCAAACTAAACTTTAGCTTTAACGTTTAGATGACTTATCAGGCAACGCTGTTGTTCTATGCTTTAAAACCCTCCCTCCTGTTCTATATGACAGTTGTAAGAATGCCATAAAACAAAATAAAAAAACTTGAGAGGTGTCAAGGGACACCCGGATGGAACGAAGTTCCTTTCGATTAATTAGTGAAGGAATTGTAATAAAATTTTATTTTATTTAAGTTATAATAATATATTTTTTATTATTAACAAATATAATGTTATATAAACTTAATCAGTAGGCTCAATTTTGTACTCCATCAGCAATATCCGGAACTTGTGCACAAACACTGTCAGGATTCATTATTATTATAATTTTTTATTGTTTATTATTTACAAAAAACCTGTATACACTCAACAAAAATAATCGTCGCGACACCACACTGTTCAATGCGAAATAGAAATGAAAATATCTGGCTTGCTTTCTATAAGAGAGAGAGAGACAGACAGAGAAACATGCGACGCCGCACAGCTTACAATAACAAAAAGTGTCGTGACAACTTTTCGTAAGAAATTTTTCCGTCTAGCCCCCTTTCACAACGCACGATAAGGAACTTCGTTCCAAAAATAAACTGTCACTATACGCAACTCGTCGTTTCATTACATGGTGACAGCGGTGCGGAATAAAATTGTTTTATAAAATGATATATATAGTGATGCCGTAAAACTGGTTGTGTGCAAGAATAAGATTAAGACAGTATTGGTTAGCTAAGAAATGGAGCACGCAAGGCCTCCCGCGGATCTCGTTTTGGAGGGTGGTCCGGCGAGTCGAGCAGATGCGTGGTAGTTTTATTACACCTCCTTTTGAGAGGAGTCCTGTACCAGCAGCCTGCCTGTGTGGCGAGCAGCGATAAATGTATGCGTCTAGCATTACAAATGGTGGCTTTAGTTTTTGTTCGCGGAATGCCGCCCTGCATGCTTGAGATGCTAGTTACGGCGCGACGTACGCTGAGAGCTTTATTCCCCGCAGTTGGCAGCGGGTGCGCCTCGCCGACGTTTTAAAGACACTTTCTGTTGGCACTTGGGTTGTAAGGCAATTTATGGTTACGATGCCACCTTCACTTTATAGCGCGAACAAAACGTTTGCACTAAATAAATGTACTTTCGTAACGCCGTTTAGCGTCTTTGTTCTTCGGATGTTTAGGCCGATAACGTCAGCATATTTTGAATATCTATTAAGACGCAATTATGAGCGCTGTGGTATTTTTTTTTAATTACTACGTGTACAAACGTCAGTTGGAATAGCATATTTTGAATATCTACTAAGACGCAATTAAGAGCGCTGTGGTCTTTTTTAAATTATTACGTCTACAGATGGGCAGCCGAATAAGACGCTATAGACCTTCACGCGGTTTTATTTCGTTTTTCAACTAACTAACACTTGAACAAAACACTTTTATATTCTTGTTCTTACAAAAAAGTTCATAAATACGAAACTATTAAATTAAGTTTATAATTATTTTTATTATCGTTGTTTATTATTTAAATATATTAGTGCTAATACCACGTAAATAAAATTATATTCATATCATGTACCTGATACAATCAAATGTCGTTATCAATAATTTTTAATTACATTTAACATGAATGTAAACAATTATGTTAAGTTCATTTTTGACGACTTCCGTGGCGCAGCGCGGACGCTGTCGCATTATAAAGTTGGAGGTCCTGGGTTCGATTCCCGACTGGAGTCTGGTCTGGTGCCGTAGTTAGTTACCACCCTACCTGCAAAGACGTGTCGCCAAGCGATTTCGTATTCCGGCACAATTTGGCATTGAAACCAATTAGGAGTATGGGTTTACCATATCCACAACAATTAACCCGCTGCCATTTTAGACTGCATCATCACTTACCGTCAGGTGAGATTGCAGTCAAGAGCTAACTTGTGGTTTATAAATAAAAAATTGTTATTATATCATAAAGACAGTATTTATTTTAATAGTTAAAAATAAAAGGAAGTATTTATGAATTCTAAAAGCAAATGTATTCTTTATCTCTAGTTGAAGGTTTGTAACAGAATTTATCACTACTGAATTTTCTCTAGTCTGGGCTGGCGGTAACTGGCCACCAGACCAGACCAGCCTCCACCGAAAAAGATGTACCACCGAGCTATAGTACCATTCCCCACGACGTCTACCTACCTCTCACAGATTAGTACGCTGCCATTTCAGATTGCATCATCAGAGGCGAGGCCGTCAAATGCTAACTTGTAGTGGAATCCAATATTCATGTGCTCATAACACCAATGTCAGACGCCCTTGAACGGTCGATATACCTAACCGAAAAACGTCGCTTACCACACTCTAGACATTTAATATGCCTCTCGTCTACATAATTTGAATCCGACGTGGGCTTCCAGTAAAAGTTGTAGAAGGTTTTCTTGGGAAAATGTACTTCTATAAAATATTTTTCATATGGAAACTCCATACGAGAGAACGGGATTCTTTGAAACTTTGCTTATAATCCGCAATATATTCACATAATAATTATAAATGCCAAAGTGTGTATTTCTGCCTGTTTGCGGCCATCTAACGTGTAAACTAATTAACTGAATTTAGAAAATTAGACATTTACCTGTAGCTTACTTTCTGAAGCAGGGCAACCTTAATCTCACGGGAAATCAACAATTCTACGCAGACGAAGTCGCGGGTAACAGCTAGTATAAATATAAATTGATTATAATATTCCATTATATTTCATTCAAGAGACGTCTGTGTTATTATGAGTATATGTTACATGTAGATTTTATACATTATTCAATGCAAACGACCTCCTTTACTTCGTTTTAAAATGTAAAAAAAGTCTAGGTATTTATATTATTTATTGCTGATATAAAACGTTCACTTTTTCAGTCGCTTAACTTCAAAGGTTCAAAATCTACAGAGATTAAAGCGTACCTCTCGATTTTAAAATTTGAGGTAGGATATAATTATACTAAATGCCATGCAAGCGAATTTGGTATACCCACCGAACTTTATGTCTTTGACTTCAAATTAATGCCTTCGTGGCGTCAGAATCAAAATGCAAAAACTTTTATTAAAAAATAAAATATGCTCTCAAAGTTTCTTATGGTCACACATTTTTTTTAATTAGTAGTCTGTTCGGCTACGGATCACGAGGTTTTGGTAACGATTTCTGATTCGGATCAGAAATTCGTTTAATTTTTTTTACTCTAATGGGTACCGCGAAAAATCTGTTTAGTTAGTGTTAAGTGACTTTTGACTTTATTCGAATTTATACGTAATATTTTTTTTTCATTTATATAATTTACATTGACCTTTTTTTTTACTGTACTTTAATCACGTTGTGTTAATGTTTTTTTATACACCACAAGTTAGCCCTTGACGGCCTCTCACCTGATGGTAAGTGATGATGCCATCTAAGATGGTAACGTGCTAACCTAAATACTCATACTCCTAATTGGTTTCTACACGACATCGTGCCCGGACGGACGCTACATCGCTTCGCGACACGTCTTTGTCGGTAGGGTGGTAACTAGCCACGGCCGAAGCCTCCCACCAGACCAGACTCGAGCCGGGAATCGAACCCAGGACCTCAACTTTATAATGCGACGCGCGCTGCGCCACGGAGGTCGTCAAATCTTGAAATATTTGTTTAATTTGGCATGCTTTAAGCTTTTATTCGTATTTAAATTTAACAAATGATTTGTATATTAAATTTCAGAGGATTATTTTATGTAATTTGAGAATAATATTTTTAGCTAGTGTTGCCAACGTAGCGGAATGAGCGCAAGTCAAACCGCGTTGGGGAAATAAGCGAGCTTTGAACGAGTCTTTCTGCTGCTTGAAATCTTGACCTATGAAAGTCTCTACGTCGTAGCGGTCCTTGCTACAGCGTAGATACTATTGCTACGCCGTAGGTGGTTGGCGTAATTGGTTGCAGAAATACGAAATCAGATATTTACTAAAGGATGTAAGCGTTCAGCGAAAATCTGTTTATTTCTTTTCACCTTCATTGCAAAACTGTGTTATAATGTGACTGCTTTGTTTGTATGTCTGGTTGTATACCCTCAGATATTATTCAATCAATCAATAATTCTTTAAAAGTCACTTTTGATGCGTCAATTACTTACACTATATTCGTAAACTTAAAACTAAAGCGACGAGGGTTCCAAACGCGCCTGATCTATGAAACCCACAACAAACTTAGCCGGGTAACATTGTTATTGTTATCACCATCTCACATGCAACTTAAAATTATTTAAGTTATCTTATTTGAACAAACTTTATGTACCCAACATTGTTTATCATTTATATTTATTTTACGGTTCAGTACACCACAACCAGTTGGGGAAATAGTATACATATAAGAAAAACAGAAACCGGAGTCGGTTCAATACATATGTATCATTTTTTTTTGTGATTTCCTTAAATTAAATCCTTAAATTTCTTATCAGCGGCTTTAAAAAATTTACTTCTCATGGCGAATTATTTTCGACGTTTTATTGAAATCATCAGGATTAGTACATATAGTGTAATTTAGGTTCAATTCACATTTATAAACCGTTATACAGCTAAAGCCCCTTCATCTAAAAAACTCTGTGTCCTTTCCATTTCGATCCCTTTTGCTTCATCTGTCTTTACTTCAATATACATTGATAGTCAAGGAGATGCCAGCTGAACGACTTATCAAGACAATACATAAACAAGATAACATATAAGATATATAAACAATAATAGATAAGATCTGTTACAACTTAACTCAATGAGTGTTATTATTTATGTTTTATATAAATAATACAAATCATAAATAATCGGACATTTACTAAAATTTTCCCCGCCAGTCTAGCCATTGTAAAAATATTATATCATGTTACTTTCGCGTAAACTATAGGAACAATAAAGACATGCATAAACAAAATTTTCAATTTATTATATACCTTTAATTTGCAAATATAAAAAAATAATATCGTTTTAATTTTAATTTTTATTAATACACTCATAATATACATAAAACAAATACAAATTAACAATTAAAGTGTCACAGTCAACTAGTACGTTTATCAATTACAAGTATACATAACAATGAAGAAAGTAAACTGCCAAGTGAAAGATATTAAATAAATCAAACTGTATTATAAAGCTGTGATAGCCTAGTGGTTAGGACGTCCGCCTCCTAATCAGAGGTTGGAAGTTCGATCTCGGGCACGCATCTCTAACATTTCGGATTTATGTGCGTTTTTAAGCAATTGACATATCATACATATCAGACATACTTGCATCAACGGTGAAGGAAAACATCGTGACAAAACCTGCATGCGTGATAGTTCTCCATAATGTTCTCAAAGGCGTGTGAAGTCTGCCAATCCGCACATGGCCAGCGTGGTGGACTATGACCGAACCCTTCTCATATTGAGAGGCGACCCGTGCTCGATAGTGAGCCGGCAATGGTTTCATCATGATGATGATATTATTAAGTAAGAAAAAATTAAAAGTGGGAGACACAAGTGAGTTTTTTTTTCTAAATACAACATATTTCTAAATGTAGTAAACTTTAACTATATGCTATATGTCCCATTTGTAGATGACATCGCGCGTTACACAGGTTTGTAATTTATTATTGATTATGTGACATGGTGATTACAAAAAAAAAACCCCGGCTAAGTTGGCTTCTTCTTAGACCCCTCTTAGCTTTTGTTCTAATTTGGCGAGTGCAGTTACCACCACCACCTCACGAATTAAAATAATGGAAAATAAACTATTTATGAACGCTTCATAGAATAGGTTTACGTGAATAAAGCTATTTTAAATTAAGATTTTTGTATTTATCCCCATGTTCTTACGCTATAAGAAATTACACATGTACGTCGGTATAATCTTTATAGATCTCCTTAGTAAATGAAAGCCTCGAGGTTTATCCCCGAGATTCCAACTAAGCTCCGTCACATGACTTATTTCGGTATTTTTTGCGATACAGACGTCTTTTTAACGGCATTAGTGAAGGTATTTTTTATTCATTATCCATTAAGACCCGTTTTTGTAGGAATGCCGAATAGGTATTCCTGTTAATGCGTATTTTTTCATGTTAATTCGACTTGTTATTTATCCAGAGATGTTATTTCATCCGAAAAATAATGTTTTATTTTATAACAAATTATTTCTTGAAATCTTTGAGATGTCTCTCAATGAGTTCAAAGTTTTTTATAAAACGTTAGTTTATGAGAAAACCCTATTATTATATCTTATTAAATGATGAAAAACCTTCAAAGCTAATTATTATTTATTATTCACTATGTCTGAGGGCGATATCAAAAAAATGTTTTTTTTTTGTTTCGTCCAGTGTTTTGTTATATGATATTAGCAGTTTTTAATTTTTTTCATACATAAAGCCACAATTACTTTTGGTATAACTGACTTAAATAATGGTTTAGCAAACTCAAACTATATCAGATTGTAGCTTTACAAACTTGGGAGGGAGAAAATTGTCACAATACGTCGTCTCTAGAACAAAGTGTGAAATATATTATACAAGCTTTTACTCGCGACTTCGCTCGCATTAAAGCCATTAAATAAATATCAGAGGAAAATACAAATGAATCAATATGATAGCTATATTTTAACAAACAAGTTTTTTATGTTTCGTAGAATATAAATATTATTTTAAATAAAAAGTATCCTATGTTACTTCTAATACCTCCAAGAATATGTGTACAGAGTTTCATGACGATCGGTTGAGTAGTTGTGCGTGAAACATCCTTACATTCACATGTATAATATATATATAAGTAAAGATAAAATAGTGTGGGTCCTATAATGGTTTCTAGAATATAGTGGTGTGGGGAAGCGGTGATAGCCTAGTGGTTAGGGCGTCAGCCTCCTAAACAGAGGTCGGTGGATCAAATCCGGGCACGCGCCTCTAACTTTTCGGAGTTTTGTGCGTTTAAAAAAAAAAAAAATCACTCGCTTCAACGGCGAAGGAAAACATTGCGGGAAAACCTGCACGCCTGAGAGCTCTCCATAATGTTTTCAAAGGCATGTGAAGTCTGCCAATCCACCCATTCCCAGCGTGGTGGACTATGGCCAAACCCTTCTCATGTTTATGTGTTGATCATGATGATGATGTAATCAGAATAGTATGTATTATCATTATAAAGATATTTAATATTTTATGCAATGAATCACTAGAACTGACCGCCTAGTCCATTGTCAAAAAGCTTTAAATAACACGATACAGGTTACCTAGTGTGGAGGACAGTGGCATTATTATTCATATAAACTTTCTCTGGAAGGAGGCTTCGGCCGTGGCTAGTTACTACCGTTCCGACAAAGACGAGTCGCCAAGCGATTAAGCGTTCTGGCAGGATGCCGCGTAGAAGCCAATTAGGAGTGTGGGTTTTCCATACCCCTAACAGGTTAGCCCGTTTCCATTCCAGACTGCATCATAACTTACCACCAGGTGAGATAGCCGTCAAGGGCTAACTTGTAGAGTGTAAAAAACACTTATTACAGGCATCTATGAATCGTTCATATTTATCACATTTTTCATTATTTCTATCGTGAAGAGATGGTGGTTACTACACTCGCTAACTTAAAACTAAAGCTAAGAGGATTCAAATCGCACCTGGATCTAAGAAGAACAACAAACTAATTCGGGTTTTATGTATAGTTGTAACAATAAGTGCTCACGGAGCCATTTTGTGGGGAAGAGGGCTGGCTGTACTTAACACAGATTGACAAAATCTAGCTAGGAGAGCCAGTACTGAATCCTAATAATATAAGTGTTTTGTGCATTTATTGTTATTAGATATGTATTAAGAATTATGATTATGAAATAAAAATTATTATTAATTAATTATTAATTATTATGTTATCACCATCTCACATAATCAATAATAGATTATAGTACCTATGCAGTTAGAGCAATTCACACCCAAGCTATTTTATCGGTTATAAATTATAGTACCCTTAATATCGTAATATGATTTTTCTATATGCTTTCGTTTTATAAAAACTTATTGATAGACATCTCCAAGATATCAATAGGTAAATTATTATAGAATGAAATACAATTTAATAACGGGGTTCGTCATAACCCTCCAAAATAACGGTTAGACAACATAATTTACACCAACGGTTTTCTTTTTAACGGCCGTAATGGAGCGTGGGCTGTTTGAAAGAGTAATTTCTGCACATTTTGCCCATCCACGTGCGGCTCTTTCTCAAGCAGCTATTTGTCAGGTTACATTAGTCTGCCATTACGGTCTTGGTCCAACGCCGCGTTTTTTCCGAGCGCGGGTCGAGAGTTATTGACGTCATTACTCTCTATCTAACAGGTCCTACTTATTACGAGTGATAAGTCATCATGATCAACCCATTGCCGGCTCACTACAGAGCACGGGTCTGCTCTCAATATGAGAAGGGTTTGGCCATAGTCCACCACGCTGGCCATGTGCGGATTGGCAGATTTCACACGCCTTTGAGATCATTAGGGAGAAATCTTAGCAGGTTCTCACGATGTTTACTTTCACTTTTGAAGCGAGTGATATTTAAATTGTCATAAAATGCCTATAACTCCGAAAAGTTAGAGGTGCGTGCCCGGTTCGAACCGCCGACCTCTGATTAGAAGGCGGACGTCCTAACCACTAGGCTAGCTTCAGAGTAAGAACAGAATTTTTTTGAGAAGCTTTATTTGCAAGAATATGGTATATTTTTGATCTTATAATTGTATATCTCCAAAACATTCATGTTGATAGTATACAAGCATTCTTAACATTTTATAAAAAAAATAATGGGCATCGCCAATCAGCAGACACTTTTAAATGAAAATACATTTTATTGTGCACCACACAAAAACAGCAAAGAAACACACAGAAAAGAAAAGCGGTAATTGTACCTTATGCGACCTTATCTAAAGAAAGAGCTATCTCTATCTCTGCCAGGAAATCTAGACCAAATATAATATATTAATATAATAATATTTTAGTTTAATTTAAAACAAATAGAATTGACTTTTTAAAATTAAATTAGAAGCTATAAAATGTGTATTATTAGTTGACTATCTGACAGATCATGGTTATCCTCGACTCCCCTACCTATAGAGGAGGAAATCTGGAAACAAATTTCACAATCCCTGATACAATAACTTTACTGGTGGGAGGTTTTGGCCGTGGCTAGTTACCACTCTACCGACAAAGACGTGTCGCTAAGTAATTTAGCGTCCCGGCACGATGTCGCGTAGTAAGAAATTAGGAGTGTGGTTTTACCACACGCCGCACAGATTAGCCCGCTAGCATCCTGGACCAGCACTTACCACCAGGTGAGATAGCCGTCAAGGGCTAACTTGTAGTGTATAAAAAAAAATGTTTCTACGCGATATCGTGTTGGAACGCTAAACCGCTTTGCGATACGTCTCTGTCGGTATATGTCGATATCTAAGTTATAGGGGAACACAAAGCATTAGGCAGTATCAAAAAAATGTTTACATAAAGAAACATAAAGCAAAGCTTTATTGCCGGTAACAAATGCCGGCAATAAAGCTGACTTTATTGTGATTTTACCGCTTAACGTTCATTGAAAATAAATCTATTTTTTTAAACTAGCTTTTATGGCCCCGTTTCTAGTTCTTTTCCTTTACAGCCTGTAGACCTATATCTCCTGTGGGTGTACCACGGGGCTATTAACTAAGATATATTGTTGTGCTTACACTCACCGAAAACTTCTATTACACTCGAGGGGTTGTTTCGTATACGGCATGTTCCATTATCTGAACTGTGATAGTTTATACCATATTTTGACGACCTCCATGCGTTAGCGTATTGTTTATTTATAGGATGACTACGGGGCGGGTCGTCGGTAATTTGGGTAAACGGGGGTAGTTGCGGGCAAAGAGACCAGATACTCTTGGTAGAACAGAATAACAATTATAAGTATGGTAATTTATAAGGAGCCGACTATACGCTCCACCAAGTACGACTATGCACTACCGCGACTCCGACCGAATGCAATGAATGCAATGCGCCGTCCCGCGCCGGTGAGTCTTATAAGAACCTGCATACGTCACTTGCGTGTTGCGAAAAGAGAGGGGGCGATGCCAGTCTCTTGTCTGTCGTACATGACTCCAAAACTAGATGGTGCTGCTCTCTGACTGCCGTCATATTTATTTTTTATTTATACACCACATATAAATAGAAATAATAAGAAAAACAGAAATAAGAAGCAAGATACGAAAAGCGGCCTTATCGCTTAGTAGCGATCTCTGCCAGGCAACCTTAGGATTGAAAAAAGAAAAAGATGAAGAAAATCAACATATTAATCAAGACACAAACATATACATTCCGATAGACATACTTGTATTATAGCAAATTATGATACACTACAAGTTAGCCCTTGACAGCTATCTCACCTGGTGGTAAGTGATGATGTAGTCTAGGATGGTACCGGGCTAACTTGTTAGGGGTATGGTAAACCCATACTCCTAAATGTTTCCTACGCGACATCGTGCCGGAATGCTAAACCGCTTGGGGCACGTCTTTGTTGGCATAGTGGTGGTAACCAGAAATGAGCCGAGCCGGAAATCGAACCCAGGACCTCAAACTTTATAAAGCGACAGCGCACGCGCTTCGCCACTGAGATCGTCAAAAGATTTCTCGAAAATGAACTGGCATTATTTGTTTTATATCAAGTTCAACATTTTCGATACCGAAATAAATGAAACACGCTGTATATGAACCCGTGTCTGCTATGTGGCGAAGCATCATTTGGTCTCTGTAGCCTTTATTTGGTTGTTGTTTCCCTTTGGTATTATCTTGTCAATATTCTTTAACCCATCATGTTATAACCCACCACACACACATACCTTTCTCCCCCAACCTAAGCGCTCCTCTTCGCAAGAGGAGACCTACACATATCCTTCATGACCCTGACGATCAGATGACTACTGACAACATACTCGTACCACCTACCACACAATCATACGCTACACACCGTTTTCGCCGGCGAAGACGAGGTCCCCGCTATCGTACATCATCCGGGCGTGGGCTCCATCCACGGCCTCGGAGACGTACGGACCACTCACCGTCCGACATCCCCGTTATCCCAAAGCCGAGGTTCGGCCTCAAAGGAGTCGCCCTTAGGACGTTTCCTTAGTTTCTTAGAGCCCTAGGGCTCAAAATTTCTTCTGGCAGAGCTTCTTTGCGACGTTCGCCAAACAGCCCGGTTACGCTGTGGCAATCAATAGCGTTAGTACAGCTAATAGACAGTCCGAAAAAAAAACACACACACACACATACCCGCTGTTTTAATATTTTGGTTGTTAATCATCATCATCATAAACAACCAATTTCGGAGTTAAGCACGATTTTAAGCAATTAAAATATCACGGGCTTCAACGGTGAAGGAAAACATTTCTGAGAGTTTTTTTTGTCACAATTGCAGTCATCATGATCAACCCATTACCGGCTCACTACAGATCACGGGTCTCCCCTCAATATGAGAAGGGATTGGCCATAGTCCACCAAGCTGGCCATGAACGGATTGGCAGACTTCACAAGCCCTTGGGAACATTATGGAGAACTCTCAGGCGTGCAGGTTTCCTCCTTCCTTCCTCGTTTCCCCATTATTTCAATTTTCGGCTTCAGGTCATAGATGTTTGCAACTTAATGTTTAGCAAATCAATTCATTTTCATTCACAAGTCACAAGTGTGTAGTGAAATGAAGGGTTATAGAAGTGAGTGGAAGAAGAAAACCTCCGTGGCGCAGCGCGCGTGCTGTCAGATTATAATAAAGTTGGAGGTCCTGGGTTCGATTCCCGGCTCGACTCTGGTCTGGTGGGAGGCTTCGGCCGTGGCTAGTTACCACCCCAGCGACAAAGACGTGTCGCCAAGCGATTTAGCGTTCCGGCACGATGTCGCGTAGAAACCGAAAGGAGTATGGGTTTACCATACCCCTAACAGGTTAGCCCGCTACCATCTTAGACTGTATCATCACTTACCATCAGGTGAGATTGCCGTCAAGGGCTAACTTGTAGTGGATAAAAAAAAAAAAAAAGACTTGATGTGCTGACATTACGTAACGTGGGATAAGGGCAAAAAGAACTTGTCGGAGGGGTAGACAAAATGCAATTTGAGCCTAGCGACTTGGCTCGATCAATATGAATGCTAAATACTTGATCTTCCGTATAGTTGGGTGAAAAGGAAGTGCCTCAGCAGTGGGTATATATGTAGCTGGCTACATGAAGGAATTCCAGATCGCAGCCTCGGTATTTCTTAATCAAGCCTCGATCCGAACATCGGCCGTTTTCTTGATACGGTTTCACATTGACTGCAGCGGTTTTGTTAGGTAGATCTTTGATCGTTAATACTTTTTTTTAACTACAAGGTAGCCCTTAACTGCAATCTTACCTGATGGTAAGTGATGATGCAGTCTAAGATGGTAGCGGGCGAACCTGTATGGTAAACCCCATACCCCTAATTGCACGACATCGTGCCGGAACGCTAAATCGCTTGGCGACTCGTCTTTGTCGGTAGGGTGGTAACTAGCCACGGCCGCAGCCTACCACCAGCCCAGAATCGAACCCAGACCCAGAAGTAATGAAAACGTAGGTACGCCAAAAACGTTCGAAAAAGTCATAGGTCGCTGAGGCTTTACAGAATGTGAAAACCCCCGGATTAACCCTTTTTTTAAATAACATGCAAAGGAATATTATACCTATCTATTTAATATTTGTATATATACAATAAACAGCAAGTATAATTTGCTATATTCCGCCGACAACCGGGAGTTTTGTATAATATAACACCATACAAAATCTTCCACTAGAACCTTTACCTGACTTTTACTTTTCGCGCTTGTGAATTCAACATCTGAGGATGATCCGGTGTCGGGTCGAAACGTGCGTATATTATACAAATCTCCCGGTTGTCGGCGGAATATAGCAAATTATACTTGCTGTTTATTGTTAATCTAAGTTTTTACAAAAATAGGTCCAATTATTTCCATCGTATATGAGTGGAGTACACAGAATATACTCTAGATACAGCCGGCACTGGGGCGGAAGCAATCCACCATTTGATTAAAACGAGATTTTAACTTCATTGTTGCTGATTGCGACCAACGTGTGGATAAATATTGTTACTAGAGATTTCAAGTTATATATTAATCCCAGAAAAAATATCACTTGCTACAACGGTGAAGGAAAACATCGTGAGGTAACCTGCACGCCTGAGAGTTCTCCATAATGTTCTCAAGGGCGTGTGAAGTCTGCCAATCCGCACATGGCCAGCGTGGTGGAGTAAGGCCAAACCCTTCTCATATTGAGGAGACCCGTGCTCTGTAGTGAGCCGGTTGATCATGATGATTAATCCCAGCAAAGAATTAAAGTAAAGGATTACTAAGTAGTAGTATTATATAAAGTTGTGATAGCCTAGTGGTTAGGACGATCGCCTCCTAATCAGAGGTCGGAGGTTCAACTCCGGGCCTTAGAAATTTCGGAGTTAAGCACGATTTTAAGCAATTCAAATATCACGGGTTTCAACGGTGAACGAAAACATGCCTGAGAGTTTTTTTTTTGTCACAATTGCAATAATATTGCAATAAAATTACGTTTATTTAATACATTTTACATTTTCATTGTAATAAGACACAAAGAAAACGATGCAAAATAACAAATATGGTATGCAGCCTCCATAATGTTCTCAAAGGCGTGTGAAGTCTGCCAATCCGGACATGGTCAGCGTGGTGAACTACGGCCAAATCCTTCTCATGTAAGGATACACGTGCTTTGTAGAGATGGGTTGATCAAGAGTAGTTATTCGTACAAGTAGCTCCTTCGTAATAGATACTTACTTAATAAGCCAATAGACGTCAACAGGTTGGAGCCGACCTTTTGCTGCTTACTGTGTCTCGAGCCATGGTGGCCAGTTGTCTTGGGCCGCCGTCGCCTCCTTTGCAACTTCCACCGCCTGGTCCCACATACCCCGTCGGAAGCGGTGCAGTTTAGCCTGCATCGATTCCGAAAGGGAAGCGCAAACGCATTTCCCAGCGTCAAAAAAAGCCTATAGCAGCATATAAGTATGCTAAACAAGTCTAGTTGATACGTATGTTTTTACTATGCTTATTGCTTAATAGAATATGTATTTTTATACATGTCTTCAACCTATAGACGCCCACAGCTGGACATTGGCCTTTCCGAGAGCGCGCCACCACACACGGTCCCCCACCTTCCTCATCTACCCGCTACCAGCGATCCTTATCAGGTCATCCAACCAGCGCGCAAGGACTCACGAAATAAAAAAAAATACAGAAATTACTAGAATCCAAACCACTTCGGAACCTTAGATTTTGACTAAAGAATGTTCTAAGCCTTAGATACGAGAATAAAAACCGGTTTAGTTCGCGGCCGGTTAAAGCAGAACAAAGCATCTACCAAGTGAAATAAGCGATCAAGTTTTGACTGGTAGTCGAGATCACTAGAAGTCGCACTTAATCAATTGTTTTACTAAGTAGTTGGTTCTTTTTACTTTCTGAATAGAGCCGCCTTATTCACCCGGGCCTTTATACCTGTTTAGGGCCTAGAAGCTTCTTCGAGGAACTAAACAAAGGGAAAGTTCAAGAATAGATTTGGTTAGAGATATTCCGAGAACATAAGCAAGAAGGCATGTTCCGTTGACGTGTAGGTACAACTTACAGTTATTTACCGAGTGAAAATTTCTCTTCGTCTCAAGCGATTATGAATTTTAATTCCCTATAATAATAAGGTCGTTTTTAACAATATTTTATATTAATAGCTGATGCTTAAAAACAAACTTAAAACTTCTTTATTCTAATAGAAACCACTTAGGGATGTCATATAAATAGGTTGTGCTTTGACGACCTTCGTGGCGCAGTGCGTGCGCTGTCAAATTATAACGTTGGAGGTCCTGGGTTCGGTTCCCGGCTCGAGTCTGGTCTGTTCAGAGACTTCGGCCCTGGCTAGTTACCACCCTACCGACAAAGATGTGTCGCGTACAAGTTAGGAGCGTGGGTTTCCCATACTCCTAACAGTTTAGCCCGCTACCATTCTATTCCACCAGGTGAGATTGCCGTCAAGGATAAACCTAAAACTTCTTTATTCTAATAGCAACCTCATAAGTGCGTCAGCATTACTAGTATCATCGTTAGCCTATTGTTAACCAACTATTGTAGTAACGTAGGCTCACGATATAAAAAAAAAAACAGAAATTCCTCGAATCCAAACCATTCCGAAACCTTACATTTGGACTAAAGAACGTTCTAAGGCTTAGATACGAGAATAAAACCGGTTTACTTCGCGGACGATTAAAGCAGAACGAATTAAATAAGTGATCAAGTTTTAATTAATTAATTTATTGTTTCACTTGGTAGTTGGTTCTTTTTACTCTCTGAATAGAGCCGCCTTGCTTCACCCGGGCCTTTTTACCTGTTATTTAGGGTCTAGAAGCTTCTTCGAGGAACTCGTAGACCCACCACGCTGAATTGGAATGGATGGCGATGTTTTACGATTATAGTACAGCAGATTGTTTTTTTTTAAAACTGGAAATTTGCTTTAACGCTGCTATTATGTAATTGTTTATAACTTGTGCTATATAGTTGCCGACACACTTAGGCGTGTAGGGAATAATTAATATTACCCGCATTAGGTACAGTGTAAAGACCTTGTCAGACTAAAATTACAGATTTTCATGCAAATACAGGGGTCTAGGCTCCGAATATGATTTTGTCCCATTCGGTGTCGAGATCCTTGGTCTGTGGGGTCCTTGCGCTATAGGGCTTCACGAAAAAGCAGGTCAGTCGACATCACAGGAAACCGAAAAGCTGCCAGCTACCTTGGACAAAGAATTAGTGTAGCTATTCAAAGGGGGAACGCTGCCAGTATCTTTGGAACCTTGCCTAAAGCCTTTTAATATTATATATTTGAGTTATGATATAAGGTTTTTAGTTTTAGTTTCATCTTAATACAAGGTTTATTTGAAGTTTTTTTTTCTGTCACTCGTTGAAGCCTATATGAATAAATAAAACTAAAATAATAAAAAACGATATATATTTTTTTAAGTTATTTTAATTTTATACATTAATTGCGGGCAAAGGAGTAGACAGGTTACCTGATGATATGCAAATTACTGAAATCACTATACTCCTTTTTTTTGACGCTGGGAAATGCGTTTACGTATGTGGGAGATATGTGGGAGTCGCGGCCAGAGTGGCTAAAAACCAGAATTCCTAAAAAACTAAAACCTAGCGATGCCTCTTCGCTTCGCCTGTTGGCTGAAAATTTTCATTTCTACGCAAGCTAACTTGGTTGAACGGTAGGGGTAGAATAGTACTAGCAACGGCTTAAGCCAGAGAAAATTAAGAAATTTGATGACCTTCGTGGCGCAGTGCGTGCGCTATCGCATTATAAAGTTGGAGGTCCTGGGTTCGATTCCCGCGACTAGTTAACAAAGAAGCGATTGAGCGTTCCCGCACGATGTCGCGTAGAAACCAATTAGGAGTATGGGCTTACCATACCCCTAACAGATTAGCCCGCTACCATCTTAAACCGCATCCTCGCTTACCATCAGGTGAGATGCAGTCAAGGGCTAACTTGTGGTGAATAAAAAATATATATATAAAGTGATATTAATAATTAAAAAAAATTAAAAATATCACTTGCTTCAACGGTGAAGGAAAACATCGTGAGGAAACCTGCACGTCTGAGAGTTCTCCATAAAGTTCTCAAAGGCGTGTGAAGTCTGCCAATCCGCACATGGCCAGCGTGGTGGACTATGGCCAAACCCTTCTCATATTGAGAGGAAACCCGTGCTCGTTAGTGAACCGGTAATGATGATGATGATATATTAATTGTCGAATTGTCCTTGCCGATGATGGAATCACGAGCTTTTTTTTTATGACAGCGCTCACCAACAGCGTCAGTCAACCCTGTCAATTATTACTATTGTCATATATTATGTAGGAAGATGTCATATCAATCAATCAATCAACCATAATCTTTATGCTTTTGATTTAGCGTTTCGTTATGTACCTTGTTTCTATATAAAAACCGATTGGGAGGGTGACTCCACGGGTCCTGCATATGCTTATGGGCGACGGTAACATTAGGTGACCCGTCTGCTCGCTTCCCCGCGTAATTATAAAAAAAGCTTGAGAGGTGTCAAGGGACACCCGGATGGAACGAAGTTCCTTTCGATTAATTAGTGAAGGAATTGTTACAAAATTTTATTTTATTTAAGTTATAATAATCTTTTTTTTTATTATTAACAAATATAATGTTATATAAACTGATATTGTAATATTAAAATATAATTTGTTTTTGAATTTATTAAAATTATGACGCGTACACTTGCTATACACACAATATGTGGAGATTATAATGCGTATGACTTGGTTAGCACAATAATAAAGAGAGGTTATAGTGCGTACTTGGTAAAAATACAAAAGCATTTATTATTATCTGTATATAATCTCTACTTACCTAACTCCATCAGCAATATCCGGAACTTGTGCAGAAACACTGTTAGGATTCATTATTATTATTATTTTTTAGTATTTATTATTTACAAAAAACCTGTATACACAACAAAAATAATCGTCGCGACACCACACTGTTCAATGCGAAATAGAAATGAAAATATCTGGTTTGCTTTCTATAAGAGAGAGAGAGAGACAGACAGAGAAACATGCGACGCCAAACAAAAAGTGTCGTGACAACTTTTCGTAAGAATTTTTCCAAAAACTACAATTGTACTCTGTTTGCCATATTGTTTAATCAATCAATCATAATCTTTATTCAAATAGTCCTTTACAAGGTACTTTGACGCGTCAATAATTTACATACTAGTGATTTGATGGTGATAACTACATTCGTAAATTTAAAACTAAAGCTATGAGGGTTCCAAACGCGCCCTGGTCTAAGAAGAAGCCCACAACAAACTTAGCCAGGTAAATTTTCTTCATGTTATCACCATCTCACATGCCACTTAAAATCAGATGTCTTATTACAGCAATATTTCGTATTATTTCATAAATTTCCTAATCAAAGATAGTGACAGTAAAACTCAGCGTTTTCTCGTCAGTGTGATGGAGCTCTTAGTGCGGTTCGGACCCTCAGCTCCGTAAATGACCACATGTTCCGTTGCTGATAGAAAATTCATGTACCGGGTCGGAATTGTATCCATCTTTGTATCTAAGAGGAGCCATATTACGTGGTGCTCATAGACTGCCACTTTGGCATAGTAGTTAGCATTTTAAAAGTCCTGGGTTCAGGCCGAAAATGTCCCCATTCTCCTCCGTGGCGCAGTGCGTGTACTGTCGCATTATAAAGTTGGAGGTCCTGGGTTCCATTCCCGGCTCGAATCTGGCCTGGTGAGAGGTTACGGCCGTGGCTAGTTACCATTGTACTGACAAAGACGCCAAGCTATTTAGCGTTTCAGCACGATGTCGCGTAGAAACCAATTAGGAGTGTGGGTTGATAATACCCCTAACAGGTAAGCCCGCTACCATCCTAGACTGCATCATCACTTACCACCAGGTGAGAAAGCCGTCAAGAGCTAACTTGTAGTTTATAAAAAAATCTGTTCATTTATATATTACCATCTGCTCGTATGTCACGATGTTACAATAAAAAAAAAATGTTTTTTAATAAAAATTTTTAATAACCCATAAATTTGGAATAAATGATTATTTAATTTGTTTATTTATAACAATTGCGAAGTTATACCACGTTCATTTGTAAGGCTCTTAGGAACTGGGTTACTGTGCGAAACGTTCGTCCGTCGATCTATGCTTAACGTAATAATAACTAAGTCCAGTTAATTACTATATTGTGGAAGAGGCTGGTAATTTTACTACCTTTATTAAAATAACATGTCTTTTCTATAATATAATAAAACTGTAACAGGACGAATTCTGTACGTTATATGTATTTTGAAAATTTTAAATGGAGGACTTTACTATCAATACTGAAACAACTTTTTTTATTTTTTGTCTGTCTCTCTGTATCTTGGCCGCGCATCATGCTGAGATCAAGCTGAGCTGGATGGATTTGAATGAAATTAGGTATAAGAGTAGCTGATATACCGGTTCAACATATAGGATAGTTTTTATCCCGGAATTCAGCACGATTCCCTTGGGAGAGGGGATGAAAGTCAAAAGAACGCGTACTCCGATTGCACTCATTCTATTTTTTCAAGGTCGGTTTAGTAATCAAATTGTTTCGTGATTGGAAGACGAACAAACACACTTTCACACACACTTTTTTTTTTGTCGTGGTGGAAAAGCTTTATTGCTACCTCCGTTCCTTGGGCAGAACGAGAGGTTAGGTGGGACTCCCCCCCTAGGGGGTATAACCAAAAAAGAGTTAAACTGACGTCGATTTGGCACCGAAGATCGAAGTCTCAGATTCGATTAGGTTTAGTCTGCCACATTACACAATGTTATATTCAACGCAGACGTCGCGGGCGTCAGCTTATTACTTAATATAATTATAGATTCTTATCAAAGTATGTCTTAGTTTAAGATTAATAATTAGATGTAGATTACGCAAGTTGAGTTATCCTGTAAGTGAGTATGCATTGATACTCCTAAGTGTACATAAATAAATTATCTTAAAATATATTTTTCTTTGTACACCGTTGGCTTCCTATTAAATAAATGTCTGTATTCACATTTATAATATATAGTTTATAGTATGATGAACGATAAATAATTATAATAATAATAATAACCGGTTTCTCAACCTGTCACCTGACCCCCGGCCGTTTGGTCTCCCCTGCCGGGGCGAAATCCTCCGCCCGGTGCAAATATGTATTTATGTAATGTGTATGTAGGTTTATTTATTTTTATCTATTTAAGTTTATTATATCTCTTTTGGTTTTTTATATATATTTATTTTGCACACGGGCGTGAGAGCTAATATATACAGATAATAATAAAACTCTTTATTACACACAAGACAAAGCATACAAAAGCTAAAAAAAAAACATAAAAACGGTGTAAGGGCGGCCTTGCAAGTGATCTCTTCCAGGCAACCACTATATAACGTATAACCGAAATAGGAATAATTGTTGAATAAATAAATTTTCATTGGATTATATGTGAGTAAGCGGACGGAAGCAACCGTATGTCACAATAGATTGAGGAGGCAGATAGGCTGGACTTAATGGAGGAGCGATTCACTCTATTGTCGTCGTCTGATAACAGTGTCACAGATAATCCAGCTTTCAATAGACATTCGGGCCTAGATCAATTGGCTATGCGGAGCTTATAGTGACTTACCTCTAACGAAACTTGTCGCTTTCGATAACGAAATTCTGTAATTGTTTAATACTACCAGTGTTAATGCTTTTGGTTAGAGTTCTTCGTCGAAGTCGTTAAACTGTGCATTAAGATTGATTATCATCATGATCAACCCATTAACGGCTCACTACAGAGCATGAGTCTTCTCCCTTTATGAGAAGGGTTTAACCACAGTCTACCATGCTGGCCATGTGCGGATTGGCAGACTTCACACGGCTTTGAGAACATTATGGGAAACTCTCAGGCGTGCAGGTTTCCTCACAATGTTTTTTGCACCGTTGAAGCAAGTGATATTTTAATTGATTAAAATGCACATAACTCTGAAAAGTAAGAGGTGCGTACCCGGGACCGAACCGCCGACTTCTGAGTAGGAGGCGAACGCCTTAACCACTAGACTATCACAGTTTATCACAGTTATAATCTTATTTGTTTCGCTTTTGTCTGAATTGTTGATCTTCTGTTTGTGTTATTTATTATTATTTTTAAATTAAACTCTTTTTTTATTCGTTATCTGTGATGTCAAACTGTTATATTCTAGTGGTTAGAACGTCCGGCTCCTAATCAGAGGGTTGGATCCACGGCACGCATCTCTAGCTTTTCAGAGTTATGTGCGTTTTTAAGCAATTAAAATATTACTTGCTTCAACGGTGTAGGAAAACATCATGAGGAAACCTTCACGCCTGAGAGTTCTCCTTAATGTTAGCAAAGGCGTGTAGTGAGCCGGCAATGGGTTGATCAAAATAATTATTTATGTATAATGTTATCTTATACATCCCTTGATTTAAATATGACTTCAACAAGAACCACCGTTACTTGGACATTAGCTTTTTTTTTAATTCACTACAAGTTAGCCCTTGACGGCAATCTCACCTGGTGGTAAGTGATGATGCTGCCTAGGATGGTAGCGGGCTAACCTGTTAGGAGTATGGTAAACCCACGCTTCTTATAAGTTTCTACGAGACATCATGCCGGAACGCTAGATTTATGCTGTGTTCATAATAAATATTTACGGATAATGTTACCTTATTGATCCCATGAATTCAATATGGCCTTAAGAAGAACAATCATATTTCGAACATAATAACGCCACTTGGAATAGCTGGAAGCATTTCGCCGCCCGAGGTCATAACTTGTAATTCCAAACAATAGGATTTAATACAAAGTCAAAACAAAACAACGCAAAGTTGAAGTACGTAACAGGCATTCACGTTAAACTGTTTTCAGTTGAACTAAGTTTGCCGCCTAAAGAAAAGAGAGAAATTAGCAAATATAATTTACTCTCCGTTGCGAGGGAGTTTCCATTGAAACAATGTGGCTTATTTAAATAAGTAGTGAATAAAAAACAGTTTATTTATTTGTTTATTTATCTAGATACGACAGAGGTGCACCTGATGTTAAGTGATTACAGCCGCTCATGAATATATGAAGCGCTGCCTTGCTTGCTATCACAGCTAGATATTTTAAATAGTTAAGATAAGATAAGATAAATACTCTTTATTGCACACAAACTTTAATGAAACAACAATACAAAAACATTTAACACATAAGTATGCAAAGGCGGTCTTATTGCTTCAGCAATCTCTTCCAGACAACCCTTGGGGAAAGAATTAATTAAAGAATGAGGGTAATGGCGCAATTCAAAACAAAATAAAATATCAATAAATATAATATATAAATATATACTTTTATATATAAATAAATATATATCAGTACACATAAACTATTCACTAATATGGCATTTAGAAAAATAAAACTTTCTAAGTCGACTTTTAAAATAGAACTTTATAAATAGTTTTTCTTTTTCTTTAGGTGCCCCTCCAACTAGTGAAGGTTGGCAGTCAGAATGGCATATTGTGCCTTGTGTCTCGCGAGGCTGAAAAGCTGGGCGGCACTCGCGATCCCAGTCCACTCCCTGATGTTTCGCAACCAAGACTTCCTCTTGCGACCGACGCGCCTCTTTCCCGCTACTTTGCCCATCATTATAAGTTGCAGGAGCCTGTATCTGTCATGCCTAAGCACATGCCCCAGATAAGCAACTTATTTCTGTTTGACAGTCTTCCAAAGTTCGCGATGACAACACGCCGCAACACCTCCTCATTGGTCACCTTTTGGGTCTGATTTTAAATAGTAATAAACAAATAATCATTCACAGTGCAGGCAATCGAAGTTTGGAACGCGCTCCCATTGCGCATAAGACAGTCAAAGTCACTCACTGTTTTTAAAAGTGCTGTCAAACTTCATTTCCTCACGCAACAATGACGACTTTTATTTTTATTTTATTTCTTTTTATTAATATTATAAGGTATATATTAGTATATTTATATATTTTTCTTAAACGAAAAACAACAAATTGAACTGGTAATTGGTATTTCACTGCCACTAAATAGCGTGTATTTTAACCTTTTTCTACTTTTTAAAACTTTTCACTCGTCAATCCATAACGCTCTTTCTTCTTCAAAAATGACAGCCACGTAGCAACCACAGATAAAAAACCATCAAAGAATGGGGATTCTTTTACATTTATTTAATATGTATTAATGTATTGTGTTATTTATGTAATCTAGTGTATGTATTAGTATGTAGTTATTAGTATGCAGGTTTTTATTATTACGCCACCTATTTTCTTCTAATTTCGGTTTTCCTAATCCTAAGGTTGCCTGGCAGAGATCGCTACTAAGCGATAAGGCTTTTGTATCCTGTTTCTTTTTGTTTTTCTTATTATTTCTATCTATATGTAGTGTACAAATAAAGAATAAAATAAGTAAATAAATCTCCTTGTCCCTAATTTTTTATTGTCCACTACAAGTTAGCTCTTGACGGCGTCTCCTCTGGTGGTTAGTAATGATGCGGTCTAGGATGGTAGCCGGCTTACCTCTTAGGGGTATGGTAAACCCATACTCCTAATTGGTTTCTATCTGACATCGTGCCAGAACGCTAAATCGCTTGGCGACACGTCTTTGTCGGTAGGGTGGTAACCAGACCAGACTCGAGCCGGGAATTGAACCCAGCACCTCCAACTTTAAAATGCAACAGCGCGCGCGCTGCGCCACGGAGGTCGTGAGTTTAAAATCATTTTCTTGTATTTAATTTCCGAAGTATATAATAATTGATTTAAACTGTACACATTCAAACGATATTACGCCTGTACCTTTAGATATAATAAGCACCTTCTATTGGGAATTTCCAACAATGTCTTATCAAAGGATTAATAGTTGTGGAATTCCTGGCATTCTGTAGGGATAAATATTTCGAGTTATATTCGGGTACGTCAAATACCGAGCCTCTTGTACTGTTAATCACTAGGTGACTATTAAATCCAGGTCTATTGGTTACTTGTAGTACCGATTAGTAGGCTGACGTGTCGCTAAGTGTTTTAGCGTTCCGGCACGATGTCGCGTAGAAACCAATTAGGAGTATGGGTGTACCATACTCTAACAGATTAGCCCGCTACCATTTTAGACTACATCATCACTTACCATCAGGTGAGATTGCCGTCAAGGTCTAACTTATAGTGGGAAAAGAAGAAGCAGCCATAACCTTGTGACGTCTAACAGTACAAATACTGCCTAATAGTCTAGAACTATATCTATCTCAGACGTAAGATATATGTTTCTACCAATGACATATTATTTTTAAAATTTCATTCAAATTCAAATAATCTTTATTCTGCTTTAAAAGGCACTTTTGACGCGTCAATAATTTACATAGTAGTGATTTGATAACTACATTCGTAAACTTAAAACCAAAGCTATGAGGGTTCCAAACGCGCCCCGGTCTAAGAAGAAGCCCACAACAAACTTAGCCAGGTAAATATTCTTTTTGTTATCACAATCTCACATGCCACTTAAAATTATTATAGTAAGATTTATCTTATTAGAGCAATATTTCATACCCATGCTTGTTTATCATTTACATAATCCTTTATACTATAGTAGGACTTTTCTACAAGCTTACGTTTTACACGAACTTATTGAGAGAAAATATTATTATTATTGAGGCCTATGATATTTAAAATTAACATTCAGCTTATCGGAACAATATATCAATCAATCAGCTGTAATTATGGCTCATTGAAATTCCCAAATTTCGTTTTCATAATATTGTATTGTTGTAATGAGAGGTAATTTAACAAGCTACGTTATAGCAATCGAGATTCATCTGAGCGTACACTTGAGAGCCATTTGAATAATCTGTTGAATAACATTACCGAAATCAGAATTATCAAATTAATACTAGCCGCGCCCCGCGGTGTCAACTGCTCAGTTCGCTTTTCCACGATAATATATATATTTTTTTTTTATTCACCACAAATTAGCCCTTGACTTCATCTCACCTGATGGTAAGTGATGATGCATCTAAGATGGTAGCGGGCTAACTTGTTAGGGGTATTGTAAACTCATACTCCTAATTGGTTTCTACACGACATCGTGCCGAAACGCTAAATCGCTTGGCGACACGTCTTTATCGGTAGGGTGGTAACCAGCCACGGCCGAAGCCTCCCACCAGACCAGACTCAAGCCGGGAATCGAACCCAGGACCTCCGACTTTAAAATGCAACAGCGCACGCGCTGCGCCACGGAGGTCGTCAAAATATAGATGTAAAAGATATATTTCTACTTTCCTCTACTCTCGCATTAGTTTTAATTTTAATTGGTTTTCTTTATTACCTTCTTACGTCATGATCAACCCATTGCCGACTCACTACAGAGCACGGCTCTCCTCTCAATATGAGAAAGGTTTGGCCATAGTCCACCACGCTGGCCATGTGCGGATTGGCAGACTTCACACGCCTTTAGAACATTTTGGAGAACTCTAAGGCGTGCAGGTTTTCTCACGATGTTTTCCTTCACCGTTGAAGCATGTGATATTTTAATTGCTTAAAAACGCACATAAATCAGAAAAGTTAGAGGTGCGTGTCCAGGTTCGAACTTACAGCTTCAATATTATCTTATCTTTATTTTTGTTAAATTTGTAATTTTAGTGAAACATGCTGAGTTAGCCTGTAAGTGGGGCATACAATAATGTTATTAAGTTATTATTTTTTCATATTCTACAAGTTAGCCCTTGAGGGCTATCTTACCTGGTGGTAGGTGATGATGCAGTCTACGGTTTCGGGCTAACCTGTTAAGAGTATGGTAAACCCACACTCCCAATTGGGTATTGTATAACTATATAATATATCACATTATTCATTATTTCTATTAGTGATGTTAAAGATCATCCAAATTCGACATTATAAATCGACTATGAATAAGTTAATATAACGAAATGAAAATTGATATCGTGAACGTAAACGTAACGTAACACCGTCATACAGACGTAACGTAATGGATTAAATTTACATTTTCATCGACAGTGAGATTGCGTATTGAGTAAGTAATGATGCTGTCTAAGATGGTCGCTGGCTAACCAGTTATGGGTATGGTAAACCCACGCTCCTAATTGGTTTCTACCTGACATCGTGCCGGAACACTAAATCGCTTGTTGACACGTCTCTGTCGGTACGGTGGTAACTAGCCACAGACGAAGCTTTCCGCCAGATTAGACTCGAACCTAGGACCTCCAACTTTATAATGCGACAACGCGCGCACTGCGCCACGGAGGTCGTCAAAAATATTTTAAATGTAAAAAATTGTATATGTCGGCGCGAAGGAGTTAACTTCATTCAGCGGCGCCAAGAACCTCAAGAATTCAATATTTACCCACATTTGAACTCTTGATGATTTTGTTAACACAATTTAGACGGTAGCAATAAATTTTTTACAAGCATGCTTTGCTATAAATACGATGATGCCGATCGAGACGTCAGACTGTTCGGACCTCTTAGTTATTGTCACAATAAAAGTGTAATCCCGCAAGTTGTGGTTTTAATTACTATGAGCAAAATTAAGGAGAGTCGTCGTGACGTCACCCTTACTAAAAACATTTCCGACGGCGTAAACACGTCATATCCAATATTGGTTTCCTATTGAATAAATAATTTAACTTTGCATTGGTGAAATAATTTTTAGAATTGGTTTAGCGATTTAGGCGTGAAAGCGTAACCAATATTAATAATGTTACTTAGAATTAAATTGTAAAAGTCGAATAAGTTATTGTTATTAATTTATTTTAATATTTTGAAATATAATTCTTACTAGTAATATTACAAATGTATGTTTGTTTGATACGCTTTTACGGAAAAACTTTTCGACCGATCATTATGAACCTTTGTACACATATTCTTGGAGGTATTACAATTAACAAAGGATACTTTTTAGTTAAAATTAAATTGGTTAAATGATTATATTTTAAGAAAGATATAAAAATGGTTTGTTAAAATATAGTTATGACATTGATTCATTTCTGTTTTAATGATCTCTGATACTTAAAGTATAAGATAAAAATTAGTAATAAAATAAATATGAAACTGTATCCCCATTAAATTTCAGTTCGTTTGATTTCTAATATTTTTTGGATCATTTGTAGGTTTCGAGATAAAACCAAATAAAACCAATTTTTAAATCCAATAAAAGCGACGGGGTACGCTCGCTCACGGTTTGGCAGAGAAATCGATTGAGACGAAACTTTGCATAGAGAGCTGCATCTTGGAGACTGACGCGTCCCACATTACTTCCTTTATATTCCGGGAAAATAAATGGATAACGCGGGATTAAAAAAAACAAATCATTTGTGAACGTATGCTAGGCTAGATGTTGTTTGATTTCTATATAACACAACCTAAGTGTCAGTGTGTAATATCTAAGTATGAAGCGGTGATAGCCTAGTGGTTAGGGCGTCAGCCTCCTAATCAGAGGTCGGCGGTTCGAATCCGGGCATGCACCTCTAACTTTTTGGAGTTTTTAAAAAAAATTAAAATATCACTTGCTTCAACGTTGAAGGAAAACATCGTGAGGAAACCTGCACGCCGGAGAGTTCTCCATAATGTTCTCAAAGGCGTGTGAAGTCTGCCAATCCGCACATGGCCAGTGTGGTGGACTATGGCCTTGTCATATTGAGAGGAGACCCGTGCTCTGTAGGGATCTAAGTGTCTATGGGTTTCCATTCCCGAGTCGGATCATAATTGGTAATTTTTTGTGCTCTCTTTATATATTCTTACTATGTCCGATGTTAGGAAATTGCCGTTTGTCTACTCCCACACCTCAGAGAGCACGTAAAGCCGTCGATCCTGGTTTTGATTTTGAGCAATTTTGAGCAGCATGGGCTTTGTAAACTTGAGGAGCATATACTCAGGACCACTGAGATAATTTAATGAATGTATGAATGAATAAACACACTTTTATTAAATAAATAAAAAAAAAAAAACAGAAAATAACATAAATATAGTATACAATTTGGCGGCCTTATCGCTATACAGGGATCTCTTCAAAGCAACCAAAGATGTAACAGACAGAGATACAGAAAGAGGAAGGTGGCGCAATAATATAATATACACAAATATATATATTTATACAAACGAATACATGTACATACTGATAATAATAATCAAATTAATATATATTTTAATATATGTTAATATAAAATATCAACTATTTAATATTTATTAACAATTAATATATCAACAACAAGAATTTAATGTAGAAATGACCCACAGTACTTGTGCAATCCTGGTGGGTGGGCTTCAAGTACATAATAGAGTGAAAACTGTGAACATGTATTAATAAATTCCGCCACAAGAAAGAAACAGAACAAAAACCTAACACGTACAATTTTAACTTTAAACATTTAACAAAATGTTAAGGTATGTGAAGAAAAAGAGGAATTCTTAACTTTCCGGAATGCGAGGTTAAAAGGTTTATGCGACGAAAAAAGTGGACTTTTAAACATTTCACAAAGTTTCCCCGCATTTATGGAAATCCGCTTTTTATTCAGGCAACATTATGCAAGCAATTTTTGGCGTTTGAAAAGGTAGTTGAGTCATTCGCTAACTTTACTTTGAGAAAAAGACGAATTGATGAACCTATAATGAACGTATATAAACTACAACTAAACCTGATAATAAATAATGATGCAGTGTAGATTTTAGAAGAATACTTTTTCGATTTGAAGCCAGTGATAGCAATAGAAGCAAAGATCTTCGGGCATGTCAATTGAATGGTTTTTTTTAACCTCAGGGGTTTTTCTATATGATAGTTCTTTATGCAATAAATCAATCATAATCTTTATTCAAATAGTCCTTTAAAAGGCACTTTTGACGCGTCAATAATTTACATAGTAGTGATTTCATGGTGATAACTACATTCGTAAACTTAAAACTAAAGCTATGAAGGTTCCAAACGCGCCTCGGTAAGAAGAACCCCACAACAAACAGGTGAATTTTCTTTTTATTACCACCATGGAACTTTCAGGCGTGCACGATGTTTTCCTTCACCGTTGGAGCAAGTGATATTTTAATTGCTCAAAAAGGCACATAACTGCGAAAGTTAGAGGTTTGTACTCGGGATTGAACACCCGACCTCTGTTAAGGGGTCGGACGTGCTAACCACCAAGCTATCACAGCTGATAATCATATATCTTTCTTCAAAGTTAATCCAATAAGCATACAAATACAGGGGTCTAGGCTCTGAATATGATTTTGTCCCATTCGGTGTCGAGACCCTTGGTCCGTGGGGTCCTAGCGCTATAGGGCTTTTTAGGGAAATAGCAAAAAGGTTAGTCGACATCACAGGAGACCGAAGAGCTGCCAGCTACCTCGGACAACGAATTAGTCTTGCAATCCAAAGGGGAAACGCTGCCAGTATCTTCGGAACCTAGCCTACAGGGACTCCTTTTAATAATATATTTTAGTTATTGTTTTAGTTTTAGGTTCAATTTAAGGTTTATTTTAAGTGTTTAAAGTTACATTGTTTTAGTTGTTAATTATAATTGAATTAATTTATCCAATAATAATAAACTTTTACCCGAATCAGATTACTTTACGGTTCTGCTTCCAGTCTTACAAGACAGTACATAACCAAGGGTACGTCCCTCGGGACTGTATGCTTAGAGTACAGTCATCATGAACAACCCGTTACCGGCTCACTACAGATCACGGGTCTCCTCTCAATATGAGAAGTGTTTGGCCATAGTCCACCACGCTGGCCATGTGCGTATTGGCAGACTTCAAACGCCTTTGAGAACATTATGGAGAACTCTCAGGCGTGCCGTTTTCCTCACGATGTTTTCCTTCACCGTTAAAGCAAGTAATATTTTTTTTTAAACGCACATAACTCCGAAAAGTTAGAGGTGTGTGCCCGGATTTGAACCGCCGACCTCTGATTAGGAGGCTGACGCCCTAACCGCTATCACCGCTTCTAGAGTACAGTACATTTGCAGAAATAATACTAATACCCACATCTAAAGCATATCTGATTAAGCAAAGGGTTCTAATGCGTATTGTCTGATTAACTTCCGTGACACACCAAATATCAACAACAGAAATATTATATATATATATGATAAGGAAACGTTTTGAACGGAGGTGTATTGTCTAAAATCTATGAAACAAAATTACTATATTCAATTCAAATTGATATAAGTAACCTTTTTAATTGGTTAATATGCAAAAACAAATAAAAAATAACTTAACAATCAGTATATCTATATCTATATATATAAAAGCGAAAGGTCACTTACATACTGACATACTGATTAAACACGGGATCTCAAAAACTATTGCACGTATAAAGCTATAATTTAGCAAGTAAGTAGTTAATAGTTAAGAGATGTCAGCTAAGAAAGGATATTTGGAAATTCCACCCCTAAGAGGGTAAAAGGGGAGTTGGAAGTTTGTATGAAATTTCTTTGTTTTTAGAGTTAGAGACACAAAAATTTGTATTAAGATTAATCTATCTATAGATCGATCTAAATGAAAATTGGTATAGGAGTAGCTGAAACTCCGGTTCAACATATAGGATAGTTTTTATCCCGGAATTAAGCACGGTTCTCTTGGGAGAGGGGATGAAAGTCAAAATGTGTATTTACCAAAGCCTACCAGACAGACTCGAGCCCGGAATCGAACCTGGCATCTCCCACGGCAGCTAAAATTGACTGCAGCACACCCACGGAGGTCGTTGGGCGTAAGTAAGATAAAAAGAAAAAAAAAAACATGTGCATAATTTTCAGACATTCGACCTTCACTCAGTCCATTCATACTTACGTACCTGGCTTCTAGAGAGCTCGGATTTCACCCCCGTTTATATTCCAAATGTATTTGCCAACAAAGCGGAAAGCTCGTTTTTTTCCTCTGAATGATTTAGCGGTAAGACGTTCCCGGGATCCTAATGGGACCTTTTTGTAGATTTGTATTGGAGTCTCATTTGTATTTTAAAGAGAAATCGAGATAATGATACACACTTAAGTAGGTAAATGTAAGATATAGAATTTCAGAAAGCTCGTTTAGTAGGCTGCACAAAATTAGTAACTCATTCAAAGGAAATTGTATTTTATTCTATAATAAATTACCTATTGATATCTTGGAGATGTCTATCAATAAGTTCAAAGTTTTTATAAAACGAAAGCTTGTAGAAAAATCATATTACGATATTAAGGATTATATAAACGATAAAAAAGCTTGGGTGTGAATTGCTCTATCTCCATAGGTACTATAGTTTATTATTAATTTGAATCATTTTGTGAGATGGTGATAACGAAAAAAAAGAAAAACCCCGGCTAAGTTTGTTGTGGGCTTCTTCTTAGACCGGGGCGCGTTTGGAACCCTCATAGCTTTAGTTTTAAGTTTACGAATATAGTTATCACCATGAAATAACTACTGTGTAAATTATTGACGCATCAAAAGTGCCTTTTTAAGGACTATTTGAATAAAGATTATTTTGAATTTGAATTTGAATTTAATAAAAATATTTTTTTGGTTTCGATTCACGGAGTCGGCCAGAAATTCTCAGGTTTTATTTAACATTAAAAATTAGCCCTTGACGGCAAGTTAGCCCTTGACTAAGATGGTAACGAGCTAACCTGTTAGAAATATGTAAACCCGTACACCTAATGGGTTCCACGCGACACGTAGTTAAACCACTTTGCGATACGTCTTTGTCGGTATTGTGGTAACTAGCCACCAACTAGGCAAAAGTCTCCCACCAGATCAGACTCGAGCCGGGAATCGAACCCAGGACCTCCAATTTTAAAATGTGACAGTGCACGCGCTGCGCCACGGAGGTCGTCTAACGATGCTATAACTCTTAAGTTTTACAGTTGCTTCGTGGTAGGTACTTGTGTTTTAATCTTATTTTCTTGCGAACGGAACAGCGGTGGGCAACTGGTCACGCAGTAAATCTTTTCACGCGGAAACTATAAATTGGTTTTGACTGGGAGGGGAATTAATTAAAAGGGTGGGCGCTTGTTTTGATTTTCTAAACATTTCCACGCTTGGGTAGCTTTTACGATGTACGTTTTTCACTGACACACTGAAAATTCGATAGTCCTGCAATTTTGTTTAAATAAAATTCTTTTTTTCTTTGTATTTGTGAAAATATATCTCTTGTAATATACTCTTTTTTTTATCGACTAAAAGTTAGCCCTTGACGGCTATCTCATCTGGTGGTAAGTGATGATGCTGCCAAGGATGGTAGCGGGCTAACCTGTTAGGATGGTAAACCCACGCTCCTAATTGGTTTCAACGCGACATCGGAACGCTAAAATCGCTTGGCGACACGTCTTTGTCGGTAGGGTGGTAACTAGCCACGGTCGAAGCCTCGCACCAGACCAGACTCGAGCCGACAATCGAACCCAGGACCTCTAACTTTATAATGCGCCACACATAGTTAAACATACCGCGTATTTGGTTGTTCGATTCATTAACCAGCAGCGTTACAAAAATTACATACTAAAAATGTCAAACAGAAATTAAAAGAATATTTTTGACTGAGTTGGACGGTTGACTCATTTGTGTCCACCGTCTTAACTCAGTTAACAATGTTCTTTTCATGCCTAATATGATTACTCAGTTCCTCTAGTTTTAAGCTGTTAAGTTACAGACTAAACATTTACAAACTCAGTTAAAAAGATATAAAGTTATGTGACACAAGTCTGACTCGTTTTAACATCAGCTGGACACAATACCATCTACTCGCTTGCTCATAATGGAAACATTAAAAAATATAACTAAATCTGTCTAAGCTCTGTTTACAGACAGTTCAGACCATGATAGCAACAAACTTAAATAACCTCATTTACCGTTTAGTAGGCTGCACAAAATTAGTAACTCATTCAAAGGAAATTGTATTTTATTTTATAATAAATTACCTATTGATATCTTGGAGATGTCTATCAATAAGTTCAAAGTTTTTATAAAACGAAAGCTTGTAGAAAAATCATATTACGATATTAAGGATTATATAAACGATAAAAAAGCTTGGGTGTGAATTGCTCTATCTCCATAGGTACTATAGTTTTTTTATTCATTATGTGAGATGGTGATAACGAAAAAAAGAAAAACCCCGGCTAAGTTTGTTGTGGGCTTCTTCTTAGACCGGGGCGCGTTTGGAACCCTCATAGCTTTAGTTTTAAGTTTACGAATATAGTTATCACCATGAAATAACTACTATGTAAATTATTGACGCGTCAAAAGTGCCTTTTTAAGGACTATTTGAATAAAGATTATTTTGAATTTGAATTGAATTTAAAAAAGCTTGGGTGTGAATTGCTCTATCTGCATAGGTACTATAGTTTATTATTAATTTTATTCATTATGTGAGATGGTGATAACGAAAAAAAAGAAAAACCCCGGCTAAGTTTGTTGTGGGCTTCTTCTTAGACCGTGGCGCGTTTGGAACCCTCATAGCTTTAGTTTTAAGTTTACGAATATAGTTATCACCATGAAATAACTACTGTGTAAATTATTGACGCGTCAAAAGTGCCTTTTTAAGGACTATTTGAATAAAGATTATTTTGAATTTGAAAAAAAAAAAATTGAATTCATTCATCACACGGACTCCAAAGAAGTTCAATAAAAGCTTAGCGTCACGAAGTTATCGGAAAGTAATTTTCTTAATCCGGCCATTTGAAATTCATTTAAGAATGCCGCGCCGCCGTCAATCCGACTTCTCAGAGAATTGAAAGAACTTGCTCACTGAATAATTTCAGTGGATTACTAAATTATGACGGGCCCATAGCCCCCCCCGCCTCCGATGCCTCACAAGTTGGCACTTTGACACGGAACTCCATTTAGGCTTTATGATTTCTCGTATTTCTGAACTGCCCTATTCGACCTCGAGTGAATATGGCAATAAAGTGGGAAGTTCACTTTTCTTGGGTACCGTTGGCTCGTTACGAAAACTTGAATGAATACCCGGTATCATGGATCGGTAAAACCAAATTTGTGTTGTAAATGTAATGTATTAAACTGTCCATGAATATCCATAGGAATATTTTTTTTGTACCAAAACTGTAATAACAAACACTTACTTCCCGCGACTTCGTCTGCGTTGAGTAAGTGTCTGTGAAAGTGTTTGTTTGTCTTCCAATCACGAAACAATGGATTACTAAACCGACGACCTTGAAATAATTACAGGATAAACTTTAAAGTAACTCCTTTGTAACAAAAAAAAGAATGAGTGAAATCGGAGTTTGCGTTAATGAATTACAACTTAATAAACATTTTGACTTTCATCCCCTCTCCCAAGGGAACCGTGCTGAATTCTGGGATAAAAACTATCCTATATTTTGAACCGGAGTATCAGCTACACCTGTACTTAATTTAATTCAAATCCATCCAGTAGTTTCGGCGTGATGCCCGGAAAAAGTGTCAGGATAATGATTCTGGGAGGTTTCAAAAGAAATAAAAAAATAAGTTAGCCCTTGAATGCTATCTCCATGGTGGTAAGTGATGATGCAGTCTATGATGGTAGCGGGCTAATCTGTTATGGGTACGGTGAACCTATACTCCTAATTGGTTTCTACGCAACATTGCCGTAAAGTGGAATCACGTTGCGACACATCTTTGTCAGTAGGGTTGGAACTAGGCACGGCCGAAGCCTCTCATCAGACCAGAACCGAGCCGGGTATCTAACACAACTACACCTAACTTTATAATGCGATAACCCTCGCAGCACCTCGACGACCTCCTTTAACGACCTCCGTGGCGCAGCGCGTGCGCTGTTGCATTTTAAAAAGTTGGAGGTCCTGGGTTCGATTCCCGGCTCGAGTCTGGTCTGGTGGGAGGCTTCGGCCGTGGCTAGCTACCACCCTACCGACAAAGACGTGTCGCCAAGCGATTTAGCGTTCCGGCACGTTGTCGTGTAGAAACCAATTAGGAGTATGAGTTTACCATACCCCTAACAGGTTAGCCCGCTGCCATCTTAGACTGCATCATCACTTACCATCAGGTGAGATGCAGTCAAGGGCTAACTTGTGGTGAATAAAAAAAAAAAAGCACAGAGGTCGTCACTTCTAGGGTTTAGTACTAAAAATCATCCAGGGATACTACGGGCTTCATAACTCGTAACGCGTCGCACACTTTACGGAGTTTTTTGTGAATGATTTAGCGAAATAAATCCTTAAGAATTTAATGGACCTTTTATCGAGGTCTCAGTAAAAGGCACATCTGTTGATGTAAGATTAGATAATGATACCCATTCGATAAAATATTAAAACGGCAACCGTTGGCTCCTTTTCACGTGAAAGTGGTTCAAAAACATCAAATTGGGCATCTATATAAAAAAGAAATGCCATGGGTAATTCTCGCAAATGGTAGAAAATGATTCGACCAATTTGAATATTTTGTTTTTGTTTCGTTTATTATACACATACTACAGATCCCGAAAGGCGATAATTTGACGACCTCCATGGCGCAATGCGCGCGCGGTCGCATTATAAAGTTGGAGGTCCTGGGTTCGATTCCCGGCTCGAATCTGGTCTGGTGTGAGGTTTCGGCCGTGGTTAGTTACCTACCGGCAGAGTTGTTTCGCCAAGCGATTAAGCGATCTGGCACGATGTCGCGTAGAAACCAATTAGGAGCGTGGGCTTACCTTAGTCCTAAAAGGTTAGCACGCTACCATCCTAGACAGCATTATCACTTATCATCAGGTGAGATTGTCGTCAAGGGCTAACTTGTAGTGTATAAAAAATAAAATGTGATAACTCCGCATGAAAAGTATCCAGGTGTTATTCGAGGAAAAAGAACATCTACTTATAATTATATCAATCGTAATATCTCTTACGTGATAGAAGCTATGATAATTTCTAGTGTAGCTATCACCATCACTTCACGAATAGATATAATGAAATGAACGATTCATAGATGCCTGTAATAGGTTTATGTGAATGAAGCTATTTTTGATTTGATTTGAATGAAACAATAAACAGCAAGTATAATTTGCTATATTCCGCCGACAACCGGGAGATTTGTATAATATAACACCACACAAAATCTTCCACTAGAACCTCTACGCACGTTTCGACCCGACACCGGATCATCCTCAGGAGATGTTGACTTCACAAGCGAGAAAAGTAAACTTTACTTATCATGGACTTCCGCAAAGTAACGCCTGCTTCTATTCATTATTTGAATGAAACAAACTGACACATTTGCGCATTAATAACATTAAGCAGATGAAGTAAAATATCTGAGATACGGAGGAAATGTAATCATGTATGCCATTAAAAACTTTTAATTATTGTTTATAAATTTTAAGACACTTTGATTAATGGTAAGATTATAAACTTGGGGTAATGAAGCAATTAATGCTGGGCTTACACGTTCGCGAGAAGCCGTGCGGTGCTAAAATAGGTTAGGGGTTTTAAATGTGATGTAAATGATAAACAAGCTTGGTTATGAAATATTGCTCTACTAAGATAGCTCTTAAATAATTTTAAGTGGCATGTGAGAAGGTAATAACAATAAGATTAGTTACTTCTTTTTAGACCGGGGCGCGTTTTGAACCTTCACTTTTAAGTTTATGAATGTAGCTACCACCATCAACTCACTACTATGTAAATGCGCTGCCGGCTGAACCCATCCTTCCAATCCGTTTCTACGTAGCACCATAGCTACGAAACGCTAAATCATCTGACGGTAAATCTTTGTTAGTAGGTCGGTAACGAATTTAAACTGGGACCTCCCATTTATAATACATAATTAATAATAATTAACATCAAAAATGTTAAAGCTGTCATGAATCAAGGTCGCTTTTGGTCAGTATGAGTTCTCAGGCCACCTTAAAATACGCGTTCATCATCCATAAGCTGAAACTTGTTAAATGGTACGAAACATAAAATGTAAAAACAAGAAGCACTAGGCTTAATTTACTCCGCATTTATAGCCAGCCGCTATTCTGTTCTTGAAAATCAACGTCGTTTCCGTGGTGTAAAATTCTCGTAAACGTTTTAACACTTGCAATCCTAGGGCTGTTTTCAATTAGCAACATATTGTAACATCATGGCAAAACATAACCTAACAACTAATTATTCATTAGTAATTTATTTCTGTATGTATAATTTCTATTATATTCTATTGGCTATTGCACTATCCCTATCTCCTTTTAACTCTTTCCTTTTACAAAAGGTTGTCTGGAGGATATCGCTTTTAGCGATAAGACCGCCTTTGCGCATTATGTTTGTTTTTTTATTTAATTTTTTGTTTTAGTTATTTTGAATTCATGTTTGTAGTGTGCAATAAAGAGTATATCTATCTATCTAACAACCTTGGTTTAAAACTCAAATTCATGTGCCCTCTACGGCCAGCTCTTTTGGCGGAAACTTTGTAATATATTGCAGCAGTACAAATCGAAAACGATCACACAAAAATAAATATAGTTAATCAAGTCGACATTACGATAAGGATCATGAAAATCTTATCATAGGGTATAGATATATATCAAACCTCTAGTCTCATTTAATGACGCGTTATTAATTACACCGCGCGGCGAAACACTATTATCTAAACCTAGCTTAAGTTTTATCTTGACGAAAAGCGACAGACAATGGCTGTTAAAGATAAGTATACAAAGTGGGCAGAGTTGACACTTTGTGGGTAGATACGACTTTTTTTATACACTACAAGTTAGCTCTTGACACTCACCTGATGGTAAGTGATGATGCTGTCTAGGATGGTAGCGGGCTAAATTGTTAGGGGTATGGTAAACCCACGCTCCTAATTGTTTTTTTTAGCAACTACAAGTTAGCCCTTGACGGCAATCTCACCTGATGGTAAGTGATAATGCAGTCTAAGATGGTAGCGGGCTAACCTGTTAGGGGTAAACCCATACTCCTAATTGGTTTCTACGCGACGTCGTGTAGTATGTTGCCAGTAGTCATCTGATCGTCAGAGTCGTGAAGGATGTGTTTACACTCGCGACAACTCCTGTGTGTCAAGTGCTTTAAGTAAGTTTGTCTGGTGGGAGGCTGCGGCCGTGGCTAGTTACCACCCTACCGACAAAGGCGTGTCGCCAAGCGATTTAGCGTTCCGGCACGATGTCGTGTAGAAACCAATTAGGAGTATGGGTTTACTATACCCCTAACAGGTTAGCCCGCTACCATCTTAGACTGTATCATCACTTACCATCAGGTGAGATTGCCGTCAAGGGCTAACTTGTAGTGAATAAAAAAAAAGTCAGTAATTTGCGACTTATTTAGTGACATTATTAAGGTGAATTATCAATAATTTTCCATGGAACTCCTCCCGTCTGAATTTGATTTCTATTTATGTGGATTTAGATATGAAAATACCGTGACAAATGGTCCGCCGGCGAAAATTGGAAAATGAAACGCAATCTCACTGCCGATGAAAATGTAAATTTAATCCATTACGTTACGTCTGTATGACGGTGTTACGTTACGTTTACGTTCACGATATTAATTTTCATTTCGTTATATTAACTTATTCATAGTCGATTTATAATGTCGAGTTTGGATGATCTTTAACATCACTAATAGAAATAATGAAAAATGTGATATATATAACTATTGAAGTGATAGCCTAGTGGTTAGGGCGTCAGCCTCCTAATCAGAAGTCGGCGGTTCAAATCCGGGCAAGCATCTCTAACTTTTCGGAGTTATGTGCGTTTTTAAAAACAATTAAAGTATCACTTGCTTCAACGGTGAAGGAAAACATCGTGAGGAAACCTGCACGCCTGAGAGTTCTCCATAATGTTCTCAAAGGCGTGTGAAGTCTGCCAATCCGCACATGGCCAGCGTGGTGGACTATGGCTAAGCCCTTCTCATATTGAGAGGAGACCCGTGCTCTGTAGTGAGTCGGTAATGGGTTAATCATGATGATGATGATGATGAACCATATGTGTAAACCAATTGGGAGTGTGGGTTTACCATACTCTTAACAGGTTAGCCCGAAACCGTAGACTGCATCATCACCTACCACCAGGTGAGATAGCCGTCAAGGGCTAACTTGTAGAGCATAAAAAAAAAATTGCGCAACTGAGATTCGGGATTCTTTATTAACATATATATAGAAAAATTTATTAACATTACAATTTTTTTTTTCGGAAATGTTAAATTTCTTAACTGTTCCATCCATCCGCGCGTATATGACCGCAGCGCTCTCGACTGCGCCGGTAGCTCTTCTAACAGATCAGCCCACTACCATCTTAGACTAGCATCACTTATCAACAGGTGAGATTGCAAACTTGTCAAATTAAAAGAAATAATTCAAAATTCAAATTCAAATAACCTTTATTCAAATAAGCCTTTAAAATGCACTTTTGACGCTGCAATAATTTACATAGTAGTGATTCAATGGTGATAACTACATTCGTAACTTAAAACTAAAGCTATGAGGGTTCCAAACGCGCCCCGATCTAAGAAGAAGACCACTACAAACTTAGCCGGGTTTATTTGTTTGTTATCACCATCTCACATTATCAATAATAAATTATAGTACCTATGAGATAAAGCAATTCACACCCTAGCTTTTTTATCGTTTATATAATCCTTAAAATTGTAATATGATTTTTCTATAAGCTTTCGTTTTATAAAAACTTATTAATAGACATCTCCAGGATAGCAATAGGTAATTTATTATAAAATAAAATACAATTTCAATTGAATGAGTTCCTAATTATTTGACCCATAAGAAATCTCAGCGAATTCTTAGTAAACTGACGCTGCAAGCTGAATTAAACACACCCATTAAAACGTCTGCTTTCTTCCAGTAAAAGTTTTTAGTGACTGAAGCACGCAGATCTGATGATATGACTCTGAGATGTTACTGTATATAGACCACCCTTATCAAACTTTGAACTTTTTGAAAAGGTAATGGATGAGGTACTTTATAAAATATCTAAATCAAATAAAAAGTTGATTGTGTGCGGAGATTTTAATGTAAACATACTAGAAAGTAACTCTTCAAGTTACAAGTTAATAAATCTATTTCAATCATACAATTTGTTGAATATGTTTATGGAGCCTACTAGAATAACTGCCAGCAGTGCCACATGCTTAGACAATATATATACAAATATAAACCCCATCAGTAAAAATATAATTAATAAATTAGATTCTGATCACTGTGGTCAATTTATTTGTTTCAAAAATGGGGAAAAAAAATTGTCTAGACATAAAATTACTTATGTGCCAGTAACGGCAGGACGAATAGAGAGAATAAGAACAAGTTTAGTTAGAGACCTTCCATTCTTATCATCTACAATTGGTCCTAATGAAATGTATAATACTTTTTTTAGTAAGTTTAATATGATATTTAATTCTATATTTACTAAAAAGTCTGTCATGGTTGCTGATACATTGGTTTTTAGTGAGTGGGCTACAAGTGAACTACATAAAAATAGGCAAACTTTATATGAAATGTATGCTGAACGAGAATATAATACGAGTGATGAGTTTAAAAATTATGTAAAATTATTTTCCAAGAATTTTAAACGCGATTGCATTTTGGCAAAATCGCAATATATACAGAATAAAATAAAAAATAGCAATAATGTAATTAAAACAACCTGGAAAATAATTAATGAGGAAACAGGAAGAATAAAACCCAAAACTAATAACTTTAAACTTGATATAGGTAACAAATCTATCACGTCGGATTTTGAGGTTGCAACTGCTTTTGAAACCTTCTTTACCGACGTTCCTGTCTCCACTACAAGATCATTAAACTCTTCACCAGATACTGCTCTCTGTTTGTTGAAGGATAATGTGCCAGAATGTAATAACGCTCTTAAATTCAGACATGTTAGCAGCTCAGACGTTATTAAGGCCTTCCGATTAATAAATATTAAGAAAACAAATGACTTGTGGGGCATTTCCGTTAATGTTATAAGGTCTTTGATTGATATTGTTGCACCCGACCTAGCTTTTATTTTTAACAATTGTATTGAGTGTGGTGTGTTCCCTGACTTAATGAAACATAGCAAGTTAATTCCGTTATTTAAATCTGGTAGTACTACTGACCCCACTAACTTTAGACCGGTATCAGTACTACCTACTTTCAGTAAAATCTTTGAAAAACTTATTTTAACTCAATTAATTAATCATTTTAATAGAAACAATTTATTACACGCCAAACAATTTGGTTTTACACGGGGTCGCTCAACAACCGACGCTGGTGTTGAGTTAATACACAATATATTTAAAGCCTGGGAGGAGTCACGTGACGCACTTGGTGTTTTTTGTGATTTGTCCAAGGCTTTTGATTGTGTTGAACATGAAACATTAGTCAGAAAACTACACCATTATGGACTTCGGGGGGTAACTCTAGATTTAATGACCTCGTATTTACGTGACAGAGTTCAACAAGTAGACGTAAACGGGAAACGGTCTAACGGGTCATTTGTGAAAATAGGGGTTCCTCAGGGATCAATATTAGGACCTTTTCTGTTCCTCATTTACATAAATGACCTTCCTTACCTTACTAAGGACAATAGCGGGATAGTATTGTTTGCTGATGATACATCACTCGTTTTTAAAATTAAAAGACGCGAAACAAATGTTGACGATGTAAACAACTCTCTCGCGAAAGTAGTACATTGGTTTGAGGCTAATAACTTAGCACTTAATGGGAAGAAAACAAAGTGTATTAAATTCACGTTGCCCAATGTTAAACAGGTGAAAACCAGTGTACTACTTAATAATGAGGAATTGGATCTGGTAAATACGGCTACATTCCTAGGCATAACGTTAGACGCTAAACTTCAATGGGGCCCACATATAAATAATTTATCGCACAGACTTAGCTCTGCTGCTTACGCGGTAAAAAAGATTCGTCATTTGACGGATATAGAGACTGCCAGACTTGTATATTTTAGCTACTTTCACAGCATTATGTCATATGGTATTTTATTATGGGGTAATGCTGCTGATATTGACACTATATTCGTTTTGCAGAAGAGGGCTGTTCGTGCGATATATAAATTAGGTCCCAGAGAGTCATTAAAAGATAAATTTAAAGATTATAAAATAATGACAGTGCATAGCCAATATATATATGAAAATTTAATGTATGTTCATAAAAATATTGATAAATTCAAGAAAAAAATGGACTGTAACGCACTGAACATCAGAAGTAAAAGTAAACTTGTAGTACCATTTAGTAGGCTGCACAAAATTAGTAACTCATTCAAAGGAAATTGTATTTTATTTTATAATAAATTACCTATTGATATCTTGGAGATGTCTATCAATAAGTTCAAAGTTTTTATAAAACGAAAGCTTGTAGAAAAATCATATTACGATATTAAGGATTATATAAACGATAAAAAAGCTTGGGTGTGAATTGCTCTATCTCCATAGGTACTATAGTTTTTTTATTCATTATGTGAGATGGTGATAACGAAAAAAAGAAAAACCCCGGCTAAGTTTGTTGTGGGCTTCTTCTTAGACCGGGGCGCGTTTGGAACCCTCATAGCTTTAGTTTTAAGTTTACGAATATAGTTATCACCATGAAATAACTACTATGTAAATTATTGACGCGTCAAAAGTGCCTTTTTAAGGACTATTTGAATAAAGAATATTTTGAATTTGAATTTGAATTTGATCTACATGGTTTTCAAATACGCATTCAATCAGTAACTTTTCCTTGGTAAATTGAAGCTGGAAGAAGATCTCCACGGCTCAAATACTCCGTAAAAGATTATCGGTTTTTCTCAGTAACTTTTTTAGCAATCCGACGCTCTAACAACATCTAAACAGCTCAGGTAATCAAGTGAAAGGTACAGCGGTAAAAAAAAAAACTGCGGGTATTTTTACTTAAATTAGGATTTATAGGAAGTTGCGGCCAAATGCAGTTAGAAAAAAAAAAACAGTTGTATCACAACCCTATTCATGTTAACTAATAGTAATAGGGTTGTGCTGCAAACGCAGGGCTATAATTTAATGGTGTCGATAAAATCAAAGGGGGCGAGGAAGGCTTCGGCCGGCTGAGGGTAATATTTTAGATATGACCGAGCGCCATTATTCCCGCAATGCAGACAATGTTGCAACGATATTTCGCCTGGGGCAAGTTATAGACGGCAAATTTTCATTCGACGAGGCAGTCAAAATTGGCATTATATGATACACACTGGGCCAGTATTTCGTCATGGCTTTATTATTGATTAGGTGAGATGGTGATAATAAAATAAAAAACCGGATATTTTTGTTGTCGATTTCTTCTTAGACCTGGGCTAGATTTGACCCCTTCTTAGCTTTAGTTTTAAGTTGTTGAGTGTAGTTATCACCATCACAAATAGAAATAATGAAAAATGTGATATATTTAAACGATCCAGATGCCTGTAATAGGTTTATGTGAATAAAGTTGGAGGTCCAGATTTCGTTTCCCGGCTCGAGTCTGGTCTGGTGGGAGGCTTCGGCCGTGGCTAGTTGCCTCCCTACCGACAAAGACGTGTCGCCAAGCGATTAAGCGTTCCGGCACGATGATGCGTAGAAACCAATTAGGAGCGTGGGTTTAGCATAACCCTAACAGGTTAGCACGTTTCCATCCTAGACGGCATCATCACTTGCCACCAGGTGAGAATTTGTAGTATGTAAAAAAAAAGTATAGTTGTAGCTCATACAAATTTGGTTTTTTACAAATCCCACAGGAACCGTGGATTTTGAAAAAATAGCCTATGTGCTAATCCAGGGTATAGCCTATCTGCATTCAAAATTTCAGCCCCATAGTCCCCGCGTAATGTATTAACACGCACATACACACATCATTTACACACTTAGATGCAAACTTTCACATTTGTTATATTAGTAGGTATATTCGTTTTTATATTTTATAGTAAACTTAAATTGTAAACTTAAAACTTTACAAAATACACGGCTGTAACATAATCAGTATTTGATGGTAGAATAAGGTTGTCTTAGAAAAAAACTGAACTGCGATTCCACACTAGGATTGTGTTGTGGAGATCACGTTAACTTCTTACTTACACAGAATTAGTTAAAGCTTTTAGTAAACTGACCTTATATTAACTTTGTACAAATCTGCTTCCATGTAGTAAATAAGGATGAGAGTAAACTAATGCTCCTTGAAGGTTTTATGGTTGACTAGATAACCCGGTTTAGGTCAAGAATTGTTAGGTATTGGATACTTCTTTGAGAAATTCTTAATACTAGCCCGGAGATAGAAAATTGGTTGTGTATACAACCTTGCCTTAGAGAGCACGATGGTAGGCTCCATTTATTGTCAAGAACATCATATGTTAATAATTTTCAAAACTGAGCAACCCGAATTGGAGCTACCTGATGGGTCTATGCTCTAAAACCCTCTCTTCTATAGAGGTCTGTGCCCAGCAATGAGTCATCATCAAGATGTAAACTTTTAATTTTATGATCATTTTCGACATAAAATACCCAAATCGTCGAAGAAAAAAAAAACACATCAACCGCCTTACATAGGCCTTAGATACGACCATCATACAAGATATACTATCGCGATGCTGTTTTTAGATATACTACACAACAGATTTTTGAAATATATATCTGTCGAGTCCGAGTTGTTTTTTTGTAAGGGTGACGTCACGATTTTGTTTACTTTCGCTCATAGTAATTAAAACCACAACTTGCCGGTTTACACTTTTATTGCGATAATAACTTAGAGGTCCGAACAGTACGACGTCTCGAGCGAGAGAATCCACCAAAGGCATCGACCGCCTGTATTTATAGCACAAAACATGCTTGTACAAAGTTGATTGTCACTGTCTAAATTGTGTTAGCAAAATCATCAATAATTAAAATGTGGGTAATTATTGGATTCTTGAGGTTTTTGGCGCCGCTTAATAAAGTTAATAACTTCTTCGCGCCGACATATCATTTATTTACAACGTACCAATTGGACAGCGCAAGGGGATAAAGTAACATAGGGGCGAATTTTGTTTCTACAATTACTCGTTTTATTATTACTGGTAATAAACATTGCCTACGTCAGACCAGACTCGAGCCGGTAATCGAACCCAGGACCTCCAACTTTATAATGCAACAGCGCACGTGCTACGCCACGGAGGTCGTCGTTTTGTTTCCGCAGTTACGCGTCTTATTATTACTGATAATAAACATAACCTATGTTATTTCACTATAAAATAACGGTGAATTAATATTTAAAATCGGCACAGAAGTTTAATATTTACAAGGAAACAAAAAGCAGAAAAATTATATTAATGCGCGCGTGTGCGGATTGGTAGACTTCATTATGGAGAACTCTCAGGCGTGCAGGTTTCCTCACGATGTTTTCCTTCACCGTTGAAGCAAGTGATATTTTAATTATTTTTTAAAAACGCACATAACTCCGAAAAGTTAGAGGTGCGTGCCCGGATTCGAACCGCCGACCTCCGATTAGGAGTCTGACGCCCTAACCACTAGGCTAACCGCTTCAATATATATATATATATATTGGAATGGGATATAGCATTATTATAATTAATTCTTTCCTCTTTGTTATATTATGAATAATAACTCGCTTTTGCTTATAAACTTGATCCACGCAGTAGGATCGAAATCCCTCGCTATGATTACTGTTTTCCGTGTACGGACAGCAGTGTTTGTAATTTGCTTGCTTTTATAAGCGGTCCGCGTCACGGGGCCCCAAGCCGCCATGTTTTTGTCATGTCTAACTAAGCCATAGACCCATATCCCTGATTTCGTTTCAAAGCAAATCAAAATAGCTTTATTCATGTAAACCTATTACAGGCATCTATGAATCCATTTTTCAGTATTTCTATTGTTGAAGTGATGGTGATAACTCCACTCGCCAATTTAAAACTAAAGCTAAGAGGGTCCAAATCGCGCCCAGGTCTAAGAAGAAACCCACAACAAACTTAGCCGCGTTTTTTTTTGTTATCACTATCTCACATAATCAATAACAAATTATTGTACCTATGGAAATAGAGCAATTCACACCCAAGCTTGTTTATATAATCCTTAATATCGTAATATGATTTTTCTATAAGCTTTCGTTTTATTCTTTTCACCCTTTACGCAACACTAAATGGGGTATGCAGGTTCTTAAAGACGCACCAGCGTGGGACTGCGCATTGCATTCATTGCATTCATTTTTGGTCGAGACGCGGTAGTGCATAGTCGTACTTGGTGGAGTATAATCTGCTCTTTATAAATTACGATACTTGTAATTGTAATTCTGTTTTACCAAGAATAAAACCGATTAATTATTTATCTGAGTATCTAGTCTCTTTACCCGAAACTACCCACGTCTACCCAAATTAGCGACGGAGACGCCCCCGTCCATCCTATATATTCAAGCGAGGCTACGCTGCTTGGAGTTTGCATTTTTTTTTTTTTAGGACTGTCTATTAGCTGTACAAACCCTATTGGTTGCCACAGCGTAACCGGGCTGTTTGGCGAGCTTTGGAAAGAAGCTCTGCCAGAAGAAATTTTGAGCGCTAGGGCTCGAAGAAACTATGGGAACGACTGCCTAAGGGCGCCTCCTTTGAGGCCGAACCTCGGCTTAGGCGACGTTTGGGATAACGGGGGGGTCGGACGGTGAGTGGTCCGTACGTCTCCGAGGCCGTGGATGGAGCCCACGGCCGGATGACGTAAGATAGCGTATATATGCGTATGATGACGTAATATAGCGTAGTGTTTTTGACGACCTCCGTGGCGCAGCGCGCGCGCTGTTGGATTATAAACTTGGAGGTCCTGGGTTCGATTCCCGGCTCGAGTCTGGTCTGGTGGGAGGCTTCGGCCGCGGCTAGTTACCACCCTACCGATAACGACGTGTCGCCAAGCGATTTAGCGTTCCGGCACGATGTCGCGTAGAAACCAATTAGGAGTGTGGGTTTACCATACCCCTAACAGGTTAGCCCGCTACCATCTTAGACTGCATCATCACTTACCATCAGGTGGGATTGCCGTCAAGGGCTAACCTGTAGTGGATTAAAAAAAAAAAAATATATATATATATATAGCGCATATATATAGCGCCTAAAACAGCCACACTGTCACAACCGCGCTGACTGCGCTTGCGCCTTGTCAGCGCTTTACCAGGTGCAAAGTGTAATGTTACAGTGAACATTACTGTGAGTGTGTTAGATTTTAAGTTTGCCACGACTTCTTTCCTAACATCGGAACAGTCTGTTCGTGTTAGTTGTAAGAATTACGTATGTAAAATTAGTACCTAATTAAAGTTTAATTATAAGAAAATTTAGATTTACTCAATTCTCCACGTGGCGGTCTTCGTATTTCAAGAAAAACAGAAAAATAAATTCAAAAATATAATCGCGTTATTAACGCGATTATATTTTTGTACTTGTAAGTACTTCCTAAACTACCAATTACAAAGACACTACATTTTTTTATACACTACAAGTTAGCCATTGACGGCTATCTCACCTGGTGGTAAGTGATGATGCTGTCTAGGATGGTGGCGGGTTAACCTGTTAGGTGTATGGTAAACCCACGCTCCTAATTGGTTTCTACGCGACATCGTGCCGGAACACTAAATCACTTGGTGACACCTCTTTGTCGGTAGTGTGGTAATTAGCCACGGCCAAAGCCTCCTACCAGTTCAGGCTCGAGATGGGAATCGAACCCAGGACCTCCAATTTTGTAATAAGACGGCGCCACGCTACGCTATGGAGATCGTTAAAAACCAGATTACTACACTTTCAAAACTCTAGCAATTATAGAGGGATTCGTCCGCTAAAAATCTCGTCGACAGTTTCGGCGGGAAATAGCACGAATTCATTTTCCAACAAAATGGCTTTCAGATTCGAGGATTACCGAAAATTTGCAAGAATTGGTTACGATATTCGTGACATTTTTAATTCCGACTTAGCTAAATTCTACGAGCTTATGAATGGATGGACTGGCGAGACCAGCGTAAGATAAATAGCCCTTGACGGCAATCTCCCTTATGTTATGTGATAATGCATGTCGTGGAGGTGCCCCCCTAATATTTTTTTTTAAAGTAGCTAAGGGGCGAATTTTGTTTTCACAAATACACGTTTCAAAATTTTTTGGTCGTTCTTATATAACTTGTAGTGTATATAAAAAAAAAAGTCAAACGAGTAGTTTACGTCCCTCAAAAGTCTTCATAGCCAGTGCAAACTCCGCATACATTCGTCCGAATTCATCTCTCAAAATAATAACCTGTTAAGGTTAACCCACACTCCTAATTGGTTTCAGGCGACATAGTGCCAGATCGATTAATCGCTTGGCGAAACGACTCTGTCGGTAGGTAATTAGCCACGGCCGAAGCCTCCTACCAGATCAGATTTGAGCCAGGAATCAACCTCAGAACCTCCAACGCCTTTCACTAGTTTTATCCTTTGCAATTTGGTTGGCTGAGATCGATATATAGATAAGGAAACAATTGTCATCATCATCATCATCATTTCAACCGATAGACGTCCACTGCTGGACATAGGTCTTTTGTAGGGAGTTCCAATGGCCACGGTCTTGGGCCACTTGTATCCAGCGGCTCCCTGCGACTCGTTTGATGTCGTCTGTCCACCTTGTTGGGGGTCGACCAACGCTACGTTTACCGGTGCGGGGTCGCCATTCCAGCACCTTGGGATCCCAACGTCCATCGGTTCTCCAAGCTATGTGCCCCGCCCATTGCAACTTCAACTTCGCAACTCGCTGAGCTATGTCGGTAACTCTGGTCCTTCAACGGATCTCTTCATTTCTGATTTGATCAATTTGAGATACTCCTAGCATAGCTCTCTCCATTGCCCGCTGAGTGACTCTGAGCCTTCTTTTGAGGCCCATAGTGAGCGACCAGGTTCGGATCCGTAAGTCAAACAATTGTACAAGAGTATTATTAGTAGTTAGTATTGTATATGTACGATTACGAGGTTTTTTCTTACTTTCCTTTTACTTCGCAACTTTGATTTAAAATGTAATATGACAGATGTTTGTCACCGCATATTTTCCTGTGATAACTTTGTACAGTTTTTTTTAAAGGCAAAAGTTGTTGGACCAAAGTTATTCATTGTGATGCAACCTGTAATAGTATGCAAAGAAATCTTATTCCGACTAACCGTGAATATTACCTTAAAGTCGCTTAAAAACAGTTTTCTCTTTGCATAAATGTAAAATCCGCTTGTGCCCGTAGAATTTATGTAATCTGATGTTGGGAAGAATTAGACATGATTTATGTATGAGAAAGGCTTGGACTCGCAGAGCAAAATTGAGTCAAATTGAATTCCCTATCTGGACAGACAGATCCTTTTCGGTCGCACAAACGTTCCTTTTTAATCGACCTAAATTTTTAGTTCTGTATATATATTGTTTCATATTCGTACACCGATTTTTGCGGCAATTATAAAACGATCTTTAAAATGATCGGTGGGGTATCGAAGTGATTTTTCGATTACAAATGGAGGAAAATCCTCTTGATTAATCAATCAATCAATCAATCAATCAGCCTATAGACGCCCACTGCTGGACATAGGCCTTTTCGAGAGCGCGCCACCACACACGGTCCTCCGCCTTCCTCATCCACCCGCCACCAGCGATCCTTTTCAGGTCGTCGGTCCAGCGAGCAGGTGGTCGTCCTACGCTGCGCTTACCGATACGCGGTCTCCTCTCCAGAACACGTCTGCCCCAACGGCCGTCGGTTCTGCGACAAATATGACCCGCCCAATGCCACTTCAGCTTGCTAATCCGTTGGGCTATGTCGGTTACTTTTGTTCTCCTACGGATGTCCTCGTTACGGATTTTATCCCTCAGAGAAACGCCCAGCATAGCCCTTTCCATAGCACGCTGAGCGATTTTGAACTTTTGGACAAGGCCTACCGTGAGTGTCCACGTTTCTGCTCCGTATGTCATGACCGGATTTTTGATTAATATAATTATAAAATTCTGATGTTTTAGTTTTTTAAGAGTCATTGAAGATGGTTTTATTTAAGTGAATGGTATTAAGGTTCCTATGTGGATGTAAGTTAAGTTTCAATGCACATTTGAATTTTCATTTCGTTAATCGTAAACGAATTTACCAGTAGTAGCTAACGGTACTGATATTGTACATTTAGGTCGACAGACGACATTTCCTTCTCCTAGGTTACTTTCGCACGGGGAATAGCGATTCTACGCAGTCGATGTCCCGTATAATATCTTGTATATATTTTTTATTAAAATAACGTTCAAGTCTCAACAGAAATCTGAGCGGCGGTAATACAATACCTTAATAGAAATTCGTAATAACGACACCAATCGATGTTTGCGAGATGTAAACAGTGAAAACAACGCTGATATTACATTTGGAGTTTATTTTTTGTGATAAATACGTTTCTATAACTAGATTTATAGTATACTAGCTGTTGCCCGCGACTTCGTCGGCGTAGAATGGCTGATTTCCCATGAGATTGAGGGTAATAATAAAAAAACAGCAAAAACTATCATCCCCTATATTACGACGACTTTGACGACCTCCGTGGCGCAGCGCGCGCGCTGTTGCATTAAAAAGCTGGAGGTCCTGGGTTCGATTCCCGGCTCGAGTCTGGTTTGGTGGGAGGCTGCGGCCGTGGCTAGTTACCACCCTACCGACAAAGGCGTGTCGCCAAGCGATTTAGCATTCCGGCACGATGTCGTGTAGAAACCAATTAGGAGTATGGGTTTGCCATACCCCTAACAGGTTAGCCCGCTACCATCTTAGACTGCATCATCACTTACAATCAGGTGAGATTGCCGTCAAGGGCTAACTTGTAGTGGATAAAAAAAAACTACCCTTAAAAGGCAATACTCAAAAAAATTTGATGTACATGTTTTTTATTTATTATTATTAATCTTAATACGAATTTTTGTGTTTCCAACTCCAAAAACAAAGGATTTTCATACAAAGTTCCAGTCCCGATTTTACCCCCTTAGGGGTGTAATAACCAAATATCCTTTCTTAGCTGACATGTCTTAACTATCAACTACCTACTTGCTAAATTATAGCTTTATATGTACAATAGTTTTTGAGATCTCGTGTTTAATCAGTAAGTAAGTACATCAGTGACCTTTCGCTTTTATATATATAGATTGCGTATAATTAAAGATACCTAATATATAACGGCTATGTTCAGTATTCAAACTATGGTTGCGCGATTTTGTCAAGCGGTAATACTGAGTTCACTCCTGTTTACTATGGTTCCGTCCGCGGCGCTCGCTGATTGGCCCATATGCCCGATCGCGGAAGTCGAACACCGCCACCTAGCGGGAGGAGAGCGTCGCGGCCATTATTCAGGATTGTTCGGGAACGCGCGTTCGTAACGCCAGCGACCATCACCTCTATTTATTACAAAAGCAAAAGGTCTACATTTATAAGCCACCGGCTAGTACTTCCTTATCCACAAAACATTGCGCCGTGCTCAATCAGCTGGAGGAAGATTGCTGCGTGATCTGGACGTTCCAGTAACAGTGAGTAGTTCTTTTATTGCCGGTTGTCAATTTTGTGTAATCTGGGGTGAATCTGAACAATCTTAGGTCCTTCAAAACATATAACCTACATTTCTGGCCTTCGAGCCCGATTAAATTATATATTTTTACCAAAATACCTATGGAAAATTTGTAAATTCAGTTAAATATCATAGTTGTACCGTTGTACACGTGTTCATATTTAAATATATTTATCATCCACCTATATTTACGTATATTTATATTATTATTTACGTTATATATTTTATTTATAAAAGTAATTATTAATTATTGCATCATACTTTTGAGTGCGTGTCGTTGTCGTTTACTGGTAAAAGTTTTGAAGGTACAAGATGGCGGAACCTACACGTACTGAGAAATTAGAACTAAAGTTAAAAACATTGCAGTTTAAACGAGATTATTTGTTTACGAAAGCACAAAAGTTATTTGATTTGTCGAGAACTATTAAAGATGACACTAATAAAATGCAGGGGTTTCTTGCTCAATTTGCTGAATTAGACGGTGTCAGGACTAAATTCGAAAATACTGTCATGGAAATTATGGAAATTGACATGCAATTAAAACCTGGGATGAAATTATCCACGTCTCAACTAGATGCCTTTGAAACTTTATACGATAATTGTAATCTCATTGCTCGAAAATATCAAGCAAAACAACTGCGCGGTAGTTCAGAAAAAAATAATAGTGAGTTAGCGAAGCCGTCGCTTCCTAAGTTGACCTTGTTTGAATTCAATGGTGATATTGAGACCTGGACAACCTTTTACGATACTTTTAATTCCCTCGTACATAGCCGAGACTTTGCAGACATCGATAAATTTCATTATTTGCTTTCGTGTGTAAAGGGTAATGCACTTAATATTATTAAGAAGTTACCTATCACTGCTGCTAATTACTCGCTAGTGTGGCAAAGTTTAGTGGATAAATATCAGGACAATCGATCGCTCGTGGGTCGATATTTTGAAAAAATGTTAAATTTCACACCATTAAATAAGGACACTAGCGCAAACCTTACATTGTTTATAGAAACGTTTGATCACTCACTCAAAGCTATTCAAGCGCTTCAAATAGATAATCTAGATGACTATTTAATTTGTCACCTAGCTTTGAGAGGTCTTGATCCGCATACTAGGAAACTATTCGAAGAAAGCCGTGACCAGAAGGATATTCCTAGGTTTAGCGAGTTAGTAGACTTTGTTAATAAACAGATTAAGGTGCTAGACCACACGTTTCCTAGCTCGTCTTCTAGTGTTATGAAATCGAAACAAGGTGGTAGTAACAATTTTAAAGGAAACCAAAATTTGTCGTCGCGACAGAATTCAAAATCGGTTCTTGCTACCTCTCGAATTAATAGGCCGAATAGCGAAAATAAAACTAAATTAATATGTCCTCACTGTAACCAAAATCATATGATTTATAGGTGCGAACCTTTTAGGAAATTGTCGGTGGACGATCGTATTGACCGTGTCAATTCGTTAAGACTTTGCGGGAACTGTCTTAAAAACCACGACAAATCGGTCTGCACTAGTACTTGGACCTGTGGGGTCTGTGCAGCACCGCATCATTTTCTTCTTCACAAAGACATGGGCAACGCGACTCGGGTTAATAATTCGACCGTGCCGATAAAACCCGCGCAACCCACCACGTCGCAAGCGCAGCAAGCGCTCGTGTCGGCTCGCTCCGTGAGTGAACCTACTGCGACTAAAGAAGTACTGTGGTCAAATGCTGAGAACCAATATGGGGTAGTGTTAGGTACTACGCGGACTCACATTCTTGATATTAGCGGACAATTTCAGGACTTCAGAGCTGTCATTGATTCCGGTGCACAAACTTCTTTTATAAGTTCGGAATGTGCCCAACGTTTGGGACTACCACGTAAGAAATGCCCATATTCTATCTCCGGCCTAGGTGGAGAACATATTAAAAATCTAGGCATGGTAACTTGTACCATAAAACCACTGCTTCAGGACAGACCAAGATTAATCGTAGATATGGTCGTAGTAGCCAAGGTTGCCTCAGAAATGCCTAACGTAACCTTCCCTCCTGAAGTAATTAAGCAATATTCCCGTTTTCAGCTAGCTGATCCTAAATATTATAAACGGGCTCGAGTCGATATTCTGTTGGGTAACGATATCGTCTCAGAAATTATAAAAAGTCCACCTTTCTTTGTAAACGAAAAAATTCCCAGCGTTATTGAAACAGCATTCGGGTTCGTAATAAGCGGCAAACTCGTTATAAATTCGCAAGACCAACGGAACGATGCAGCTCAAAATTATTGTCTTTCAGTTTCGGAGGGTGAGTCCCTAGACCAAGCATTACGTGCCTTCTGGTCTATCGAGGAAGTGCCGTGCACGCCTTCGATAAACCCCCTCGATCAGTTAGCTGAAGATATTTTCGTAAAGGAACACACGCGGGAACCGAATGGCAGATACGTCGTGCCGCTTCCCCGCGCGCTAAATCACCCGCCGCTCGGTGACTCACGCACTGTGGCCGAGCGGAGATTATTTCATACGGAACGTAGGCTCGCGCGCACTCCGGCTCTGCAGCTGGCATACACTGAATTTATGCGAGAATACGAGGCGCTCGATCATATGGAGCTATACGTTGACGCGGCTCCTAGTAAATACATAATACCTCACCATAGTATCTTACGACCAGGTTCTTCTTCGACGCCTCTCCGCGTGGTTTTTGACGGGTCTTGTCGGACCACTGATAATAATATTGCACTTAACGACATATTATTAACCGGGCCGAATCTATATCGAGACATTTCGGCGATAATTTTGAACTTTCGTCTTTTCAATTACTGCCTGGTGTGCGATGTATGTAAAATGTACAGAGCGATAAGGCTAAAGAAATCTGATCGTGGCTATCAACATATCTTATATAGGTCTTCGCCTACTGAATCGATCAAATTATACGAATTAAAAACAGTCACTTACGGGCTTAGTTGTTCGCCGTTTTTAGCCATACGTACTTTATTACAATTATCTCGAGACGAAGAGGAACGTTTCCCGCTAGCGGCTGAGGTAATTCGAGAGGGAGTATACATGGACGATATTCTCTATTCTTGTAATACGTACGAAGAAGCTTGCACGGTGCAAGACCAGCTTATTGGTATATTCGAAAGCGGTCAATTTGTGTTAAAAAAGTGGACAAGTAATAACGCGGAGTTGCTTAAACGCGTGCCTTCCGATCACAGGGAATGCCCTATCACCTTTGTAAAGGATGGAAATGAATGCACTGTAAAGGTGCTGGGACTAACTTGGGTACCTCTGGCTGACAGCTTTAACTTTTCGATTGCTAAAACGGATCCTGTCCTGACTAAACGGTCGGTCTTGAAGCTGTTAGCATCAATTTATGACCCAGTTGGCTTTATCGCCCCATGCACTTTCGTGGCAAAATGTATCATGCAGGAACTTTGGAAGGTAGGCATCGGGTGGGATGACCCACTACCGCGCGAAATCGGTGACCGGTGGGCTTCTTACATTGCGGAGCTACCACGTCTGGCCGAAATACGTATTGCGCGGCATATGTTATTGCCCGGTCAGACGGAGTGTGAGTTAGTAGGTTTCTGCGATGCGTCTTCGCGCGGGTACGCAGCTTGTTTGTACATTATCTCGAGAGACGAACTAGGTAACGTGAAGATATGTTTAGCGGCGGCAAAATCTAAGGTTGCGCCAGTCAAACCACTGACGATCCCTCGATTAGAACTCATGGGAGCTGTTTTGCTGAGTAACTTATTAAAGTTTACATGTAAAAATCTCACTCGAATAAAAATTAATCGTATTACTGCGTTAACCGATTCGACAATCGTATTGTCGTGGCTTCACACAGAAGCTTATAAATTAAAAACGTTTGTTTGTAACCGTGTTACACAAATAACGGAGGTTGTGCCTTCGCAAATCTGGCGGCATGTAAGCAGCGAGAACAACCTAGCTGATATTTGTTCACGTGGAGTTTTCCCGTCGCAGCTTGTGGCTGTAAGCGAGCGGTGGCTGACGGGCGCTGAGTGGTTATACCAGCACCCTGCGGAATGGCCAGTATCTGTTTTTATTCAGGACAATGAAGCGCACTCTCTAACCTCGATTGAATTCAAAACAACTCAGAATCTGTTTTCTGAACACTTAGTTGCGCCGACAGAAACAAAAGCAGAATTTTGTAAACGGCTTATGAGTAGATTTTCGTCATATTCAAAATTAATAAGATCCATTGCTTGGGTCCTAAGATTTCGCAATAGATTGCGTACACAATCCTGCTTAAATACTGATGAATTAAATACAGCTCAAGAATCACTGATCCGCTTGGTTCAACGGTCTCATTTTGCTGACGAAATTGATTGCTTATCAAAAAATATTGCTTACATTCCCTCGCTTAAAAAACTTTCTCCATTTCTTGATTCAAGAGGATTTCTCAGGGTAGGGGGTCGAATCACTTATTCAGAATTACCTTATAATGCTAGACATCCACTATTATTACCTAAAGATAGTTTATTTACCAGATTATTAATTGAATATTTTCATAAAAAATATTTACATGTAGGACCTCGTACACTACAAAGCATTATAACGGAGAAATTTTGGATATTATCGGCTCGTCGCCTCATTAGATCTGTCTTAGCTAAATGCAAAGTTTGTTTCAAAAATAAACCTTCCCTATTGCAACCAGAGATGGCGCCATTACCATCGACACGACTTATTCCTCATAAAGTATTTGAGCATGTAGGGGTGGATCTTGGGGGCCCATTTTTAATTAAAGAGAGCTTGCGTAGAAATGCAAGAGTTACTAAGTCGTACTTAGCATTATTCATTTGCTTTTCTACCAAAGCCGTTCATTTGGAACTGCTATCTTCCCTATCAGCCGATTGCTTTCTTGCGTGCCTTGATAGAATGGTAGCTAGGAGAGGGCTTTGTCAAACCCTATATTCGGATCGGGGAACTAACTTTATTGCTTCTAGTAAGCATTTATCAGAGGTACAAAAATTTTTATGTGATAATGATGCTATTACGGACGGTTGCGCTCAAAGGCACATTACATGGACATTCAATGTCCCAAGTGCTCCTCATATGGGAGGTCTGTGGGAAGCGGGAATTAAGGCTGCTAAGTACCACTTAGTACGATGTGTAGGAGATAAGTCTCTGACTTTTGAAGAGCTCACAACGGTGGTCTGCAAAGTCGAAGCAATCTTAAACTCCCGACCTTTGTGTCCATTACCTGCTAGTGACAATCCAAATGACTTTAACGTTTTGACTGCGGGGCACTTTCTTATAGGGAAAAATCTTACGGCAGTGCCAGAATATAATCTCGAAGAGGTTCCGATGAGTAGACTATCCCGTTGGCAATACATCCAAAGAACCACTCAATTGTTTTGGAAACGTTGGAGCAAAGAATATTTAAATACTTTGCAACAGAGAGCTAAATGGTTCACGTCCAAGGGAAATCTTGACGTTGGTGATATCGTGCTAATTAAAACGGATAATGTTTCCCCATGTAACTGGCCGTTAGGAAGAATCGAGGTCCTACATCCAGGCCCTGACGGCATAGTTCGTTGTGTAACGTTACGCACTCAAAAGAACAGGTTACAAAGACCTGTCAACAAATTAAGCCCTTTGCCTTATGCCAATTAATATTCCTATTTTTATAACTTAGCTTCTTATCTTAGCATTTTATTATTATTATGTATATATTTAAAAGGGCTTATAATGTTCTATTTATTTTAAAATGTATTATTATTATTTCTATTTTCCTTCATCGTGTGGAGGAAACCATTATATGGTTTCGGTAGGGGGTGTGTTCAGTATTCAAACTATGGTTGCGCGATTTTGTCAAGCGGTAATACTGAGTTCACTCCTGTTTACTATGGTTCCGTCCGCGGCGCTCGCTGATTGGCCCATATGCCCGATCGCGGAAGTCGAACACCGCCACCTAGCGGGAGGAGAGCGTCGCGGCCATTATTCAGGATTGTTCGGGAACGCGCGTTCGTAACGCCAGCGACCATCACCTCTATTTATTACAAAAGCAAAAGGTCTACATTTATAAGCCACCGGCTAGTACTTCCTTATCCACAAAACATTGCGCCGTGCTCAATCAGCTGGAGGAAGATTGCTGCGTGATCTGGACGTTCCAGTAACAGTGAGTAGTTCTTTTATTGCCGGTTGTCAATTTTGTGTAATCTGGGGTGAATCTGAACAATCTTAGGTCCTTCAAAACATATAACCTACAGGCTAACTAAGATATAGTTTTTTGGAAGCTTTCGCAAGTAGTACCTAGCTATGTATCTTTTAATGAAGTTATTTGGGAAAGTTTTTTTATATTTACCCCCTGGGGATTAAAATACGAGATGAACTTTTGTATGTGACACCGTGATTTCAGGTAATTAATGTCTAAACATGTGTTTACACAGAGTTTTTTGCGGAAAAAGAAAAAAATCAAGAGGTTTCATCGAAAATAAAATGTTATTTCTGTGTAGTTTTGTTATCCAATACTTGTTTTAAATTTTTGATTAAAATTGATTAATCATAAACATTTGATTCAAATATTGTTTTAGAAGGCACTTGATGCTTCATTTAATTAAATAGTAGTGAGTTGGGGATAACTGCATACATTCGTAAATTTAAACTAAAGCTACGAGGGTTAAAAAGGCATCCTTGTCCTTAAACCCACTTGGGGCGCAGGCGACGGGCGCACGATTGCCGCCTGGCCCCTGATGAGGAGTTCCGGGTGATGGATGAGAGGTATCCTCACCCGTCGAGCCTAATCCTCGGGTCGTAAGGCGCGCCCAATGTTCCTGGCACGCCTCAAATGGAGTTAGGGGGCTTCGATCATACGGCCCCGGTGGAAGGTCTGCCTCAGCGGACGCCGCTGGTTGGGTTGCGGTCGAGTGCGCGGGTGTTCCCGTGACCCAGCCACCAGGCGACGCATAGGAGCATCACTGGATTTTAGCGTTCCGGCACGATGTCGTGTAGAAACCAATTAGGAGTATGAGTTTACTATACCAGGTTAGCCCGCTACCATCTTAGACCGCATCATCACTTGTCATTAGGTGAGATGCAGTCAAGGGCTAACTTGTGGTGAATAAAAAAAAAAAGTGGGTATTCTGGTCAGAATACCCACCGCTGCCGAGTCCCACATACCTCGTCGTCGCAGTCTTGACTGCGTCGCTTCCAGAGGGGATGCGTAAACGCATTTCCCAGTGGGAGAAAAAAAATCCTTAAACCCACAGCAGACTTAACTGTTATTTTTGTTATCTCATATGCAACGTAATATAATTTAAGAGCTATCTTATTAGAGCAATATATCATACCCAAGCTTGTTTATCGTTTACATAAACCTTTACACGTTCCTTATCTAGTTTTAAGTAGGTAATTCACTTTATCGCTGCACGCCCGAAGAGGCAGTATACATTGGGGCTTCATTACATGTGATATTAATCAGCTAATGAATCTTATCACCATTAAATCACTACTATGTAAATTATTGACGCGTCAAAAGTGCCTTTTAAAGGACTATTTGAATAAAGATTATTTGAATTTGAATTTGTACTTGTATCCTTCAAACCTCTAAAAAATTTTATTTACTTGAAGTTAGCCCTTGACGGCAATCTCACCTGGTAATGAGTGATGATGCTGTCTAAGATGGTAGCGAGCTAACCTGTTAGGGGTATAGTAAAACCATACTCCTAATTGGTTTCTACCTGACATCGTGCCGGAACGCTAATATAGGCTCAGTTATGCTTGCACATAATTTTGTTTATTTATTCTTTATTTGTGCACCACAACAAATAAAAATAGAAATAATAAAAAAAAACAGAAGCAAGAAGAAGCAGGATACAAAAGGCGGCCTTATCGCTTAGTAGTGATCTCTGCCTAGGAAACTTTGGATCAGCAAAAGTGATAGAAGTAACAGGAAGGTAATGGTTGTTCATACAGACTTGTTAAGCGTGCATCGTGTAAAGCGTCCATTACACTGTTTGAACCGTTCTACAATTAGTATAACGTTTGAATTATTTACCTGTGGTTTTCCTTTTCGGACTTGCCGGGGGCAACTTTTGTTTTAATATAAACACCATTTTGTTTTATGTTACGTTGACACGGAATTGTATTTTGTATAATTAATACTTTACTTACGTCACGAATAAGGGTGCATTCAAATTAGCCACAGTATGTGGTAGGCGTCAGAAGTAAGGAATTATATTATACAAACGTAGCATTCGTTGGACATATACCTCTTTTTTTAATAGGAGAGTGATTTGATAAGATATGCCGCTTTATTGTGGTTTGATGGATTTAACTTTAGCGGTAACTTATTCTAAATACAATCTATATATATAAAAGCGAAAGGTCACTTCCATACTTACATACTGACTTACTGACATACTGATTAAACACGAGATCTCAAAAACTATTGTACGTATAAAGCTATAATTTAGCAAGTAGGTAGTTGATAGTTAAGAGATGTCAGCTAAGAAAGGATATTTGGAAATTCCACCCCTAAGAGGGTAAAAGGGGGGTTGGAAGTTTGTATGAAATTTCTTTGTTTTTAGAGTTAGATTATTAATCTTAATGCAAATTTTTGTGTCTCTAATAATAAATAAAAAAAAATTACATCAATTTTTTTTTAAATATTACCTGTCAAGGGTGGTAAAATAGGGGATGATAGTTTTTTCTTATTTTTTTATTATGAAGTCTACAAACTTGAAAATTTGAAAATAGGTTTCTTTTAGGGCGTAAGTATAAAGTTAGAATTTTTTTAAATCTACCCCAAAGGGGGTAAAATAGGGGTTTGAAGTTTATATGAAAGTCCTATGTTTTTTAATTTAGAGATACGAAAATCGGCAATTTGACATTTGCCTGTAGCTTATTTTCTCAAGCAGGGCATTGGCCGCACGGGTAACCTCAATCTCAAGTAAAATCAGCAATTCTACGCAGACGAAGTCGCGGGCAACAGCTAGTCTCTTATAAGATTACGTTACAAAGTTTCATTATCTCCACAGTATACCCCGACTCACCGCGTCACATCGTCTCCCTGCGTTTTTGGTTAGTCTGCTCAGCTCATACTGGTCACCGTGGTGATATGTAGTAACCTTGTTTTTTTATTTCATATTCCTAATCGGTTTCTACGTGACTTCGTGCCGGAACGCTAAACCGCTTAGAGACAAGTATTTGTCGGTAGGGTGGTAATTAGCCACCGCTGAAACCTGCCACTAGACCAGACTCGAGCCGGGAATCGAACCCAGGACCTCCAACTTTATAATGCGACAGCACACGCACTGCGCTACGGAGGTCATCAAACAAAGCAAAGGGTCCCAAAATAAGAAGCCCACAACAAACAAAGCCGTGGTTTTTTGTTTTCGTTATCACCATCTCACATAGCCATTGTGTTTTAAATAGTGATACGTATGTGAAAATGCAAACCATTATATAGACCAACGTGGAAATAAGGTACAAAGCGGTAGTGAAACAAAATAGGTTAACCGTTTGTGGTAACGTACTGTAAATCATTTTTACGTTTCCCATGGGTATTTAGGGATTTTCGTTATTATATAAAGCTGAAGCTGTGATAGCCTAGTGGTTAGGACGTCAACCTTCTAATCTGAGGTCGGGGGTTCGAACCCGGGCACGCACCTATAACTTTTCAGAGTTATGTGCGTTTTTAAGCATTTAAATTATCACTCGCTTCAACGGTGAAGGAAAACATCGTGAGGAAACCTGCATGCCTGAGAGTTCTCCATAATGTTCTCAAAAGCATGTGAAGTCTGCCAATCCGCACATGGCCAGCGTGGTGGACTATGGCCAAACCCTTCTCATATTGAGAGGAGCAGAGGAGCAGAGCCGTGCTCTGTAGTGAGCCGAGAGTGGGTTGATCATGATGATGATCATGTTGCTTTATAAGTAACGCTGTAAACTAAACATAAACTCAATTTGGGATTTTGTTACAAATTTCATGATTAATTATTTAGGATATAAAGGGGCCAGCGTTCGATTTTTTCCTATTAAACCTATGTACATGAATATTTTTTAAATAGATACAAATATATAGACAGATACAGAAATTTTTAAAATCGGCTTAGTGATTAAGCGTTAAACGGTGAGAAACAAACTAACAATCGCATTTATCATATTATTTAGGATTAATAGGCGTTCGTCCAGGAAGTGTATAACGGGTCCTCCGGGCGTCCAGCGAGAGGGACATGCTGTGGTGTTTTTTAGTTCGGGTATACCCCCCTTCGGGGGTGGGAGTCCAACATAACCTCCTTCCTGCCTAAAGGTACGGAGTAAGCCATAAAGCTTTTCCACCACCACAAAAAAAAGTAGGCGTTATCTATGAAATAGTATCGTTATTTCAAAAACTTTTACAGTAGCGTAACATAGCATATTATTACAGATTTAAATATATATAATTTGTAATAATGGTTTTTACATATCTTCTATGATAAATAAAATCAGGTATTCTATTAAATTTTTTGAAAAAGAAAAAGTGTCTTTAATTTCCTAGAAATGTGGGTTATAAAAAGTTTTATTGTTTGAAAAAAAAAGTGTCTTTAATTAACTAGAAATGAGGGTTTAAAAGTTTTAACACTCGAAATAATAAATTCCACAGTGTTTAGAAAATTTATTTTTTATAATTATTTTACGAAACCAATTAAAATTACAGTATATATCACTTTAGGTTTAACTCACCATTATAATAGATATTATTTAACTAATCAACTTTAATTAATTTACAATAAAATGACCAGAAAAGTTTAATTTTACTTTACGAAAGATAATTTATATTTAATTGTAATAATTATCGTTTAATTATCACGCTACACGAGAATCGAGTAACTTCCAGCAGTTATTTAAATACAGATTAACAAACAAAATTAAACTCATTTCCGCAACGCCTAAAAGTTGGGCGAGAAGCTCTTGCGAAAATTGGATAATCCATTGTTCGACCCATCAAATACATTTCACTGGATATAGGCATGATATCAAATGAAACTCAAATACTTAGTATAAAAACAGCCTTTGTGCAGAATTAATCTTTATCAGGGCACAAAGTCACATTTTTTTAATTTTATTTACGTATTAAATTTCAAGAATACATATTTTACTTAAAATAAACCTTAGATTAACTTAAAATTAAAAATCTTAAAAAAATATATATAACATCATAACTAAAATATATTATTCATCATGAACAACCCATTACTGGCTCACTACAGAGCGCGGGTCTCCTCTCAATATGAGAAGGGTTTGGCCATAGTCCACCACGCTGACCATGTGCGGATTGGCAGACTTCACACGCCTTTGAGAACATTATGGAGAACTCTTAGGCGTGCAGGTTTCCTCACGATGTTTTCCTTCACCGTTGAAGCAAGTGATATTTAATTATTTTTTTTTGGAAGCGGTGATAGCCTAGTGGTTAGGGCGTCAGCCTCCTAATCAGAGGTCGGCGGTTCGAATCCGGTCACCTCTAACTTTTCGGAGTTATGTGCGTTTAAAAAAAATATATATATTATTAAAAGCTTAAAAAATATATATTGTGTTTTATTATTTCAGTCTTATTTATTAATACAGGCTTCAACGAGTGACAGAAAAAAAAATTTAGAAAACCGTAGATATAGATGAACCTAAAACTAAAAACCTAAAAACTAAAACATATAATATAAAAAGGTTTCCCTTTAGGCAAGGTTCCGAAGATACTGGCAGCGTTCCCCCTTTGAATAGCTAGACTAATTCTTTGTCCGAAGTAGCTGGCAACTCTCGTGATGTCGACTAACCTTTTTGCTATTTCCCTAAAAAGCCTTATAGCGCTAGGACCCCACGAACCAAAGTTCTCGACACCGAATGGGACAAAATCATATTTGCATGCTTTAGCTTTTTCAGCCGCTTCACAAGCCGCACCAACTCTGTTTGACGATTTTGATGCATACTGTCACATAAATCAAATGAAATGAAAATAGCTTTAAAGCTATTACTGGCATCGTGAATCGTTCGTATATTGGTATCACATTTTTCATTACTTCTATTCGTGAAGTGATGGTGCTAACTAGGCACACTCGCCAATTTAAAACTAAAGCTAAGAGGGTTCAAATCGCGCCCAGGCCTAAGAAGAAGCCCACAACAAACTTAGCCGGGTTATATGATTTCGAGGTTTCGATGATTTCGGGTTAAAAATTTGACTTTAAAATCAAATTAATAATCAAATTTGACTTATTGCGAATTTAAGGAGAGAGATAAGGCAACGAGTAAATAAATTAAATTGGTATTAAGAATGTGAATTTGATTACGCCCGATAGACATTGAATACAAATAATATCTCACTAACATTTGTTCTAGATATTATACGGCTATCGTGAATATTAGAAATGAGTAGCGATTAATGCTGATATTAACCTGTTTTAATTTTTAAGAAGGATGTTTTGCCTTTTTTTATCGTGGGTAAATCCTCATGGATTCCTGTGTGCCTCCCCGTGGCGCACACGAGTACGACGCGTTATGTCAGACTCCTACTGATTGAAACCCCCACGTGTTCCTACTCACCGCTGTATGGTGGAGTAACGGGAAAGCTTTCGCATACAACCGCAACTCCACCAGCGGGTGTCCGCCGCAGCAGACCCTCCTTGGGCACGACGTGCCCAGTTTCGCCGGTTAGAGGTGTGCCGGAACAACAGCACACCTGCCAACTTGAGAACCGTACTGTGAGTGATGGACGGCCCTGCTTCCATCGCCCACGAGTCCCCCGAAGGCACAGGAGCAAGAGGGGTGGAAGAGGAACACTTTCCCGCACCCGGCCTTCCATCGTCGACGGCAAGCGCAGCGAACGCTCGCCGTCCACCCCGGCCCACCAGTCCCATTCCTGGACGGGCCCCGCCAATCCCATAAGAATTTTTTGTCTGCATATTATTTATGTACATCATGATCGAAATTTTATATCGAATTTATAATTAATTATTTTTGCTGACTTCTAATTTATTGCATTTATTTTAATTTGATTAGACATTCAATATTTCTTTCATAATGTTAATAATTTATGTAAAAAAAAATTGCATACTAATTATTAAGTAGAATGTATTGACCTCTTAACCAATTGACATAGCTTTACATCTGACTATTGTACATACATTCTGGCAAATAAATTTTTATAATTATTATTGTTTGATAATCACGAAAATTTAAGTGCTATACAATTAATTTTCTTTCCAAATTGTAAATAGTATATTTAGATAAAAATATTATTTCAGTTGTCAAGATTTCATTTGTCTATTTTTAAAGCAGTCCCTTTGATTCAACAGTATTGGAAGATTCTAGATATCAGAACTAGGACACTCGTTATAATTGAAGCGTTCGATATACGAGTACATTGTTCGATGTTTTCGAATTTCATTTCTTTTGCATTTCAATTTTATAACAAACCTTTTAGGTTGATCAGTTACATCCGCGCTAAAGGCTGCTGTAAAATTGAATTACTGGGGTAATGTTTTAGACTAAAAAGGAAACATACAACTAATGTATGAGTACTATTTTTTTTTAAATTTGTTTGTTTATTACTGATATTCGGCTCACTCACCAGTCACACCGAGTTTCATGAAATAATAACCAGGTACACCGATCTCCATAGTACAAAGGCTAGTTACACCGAATTACTCGAAAGTACCACTATGAACATGTACACCGAATTTCTCGAAAGTACCACTATGTACACCGAATTACTCGAAAGTACCACTATGTACCTACACCGATTTTCATGAAATAACCACTAGGTATATCGATCTTCATGAAACAACCTAACTAGGAACACCAATTTCACGAAAAAACCACCAGGTACACTGGTTTTCATGAAACAACTACTGGATACGCCGATTTTCATTAAGTAACGATTATTTTTATTGCTCCTACTTTACTAAACACCGATAGTCTCATTTTTCTCAAACCTGCGATCTTGGGTGAAATTTAAAAGATCATTATTCACGTACAAGTCATTGGGTGTTTGGTTAAAGATCCGAGAGCTAAATAAACCTGTTTTTTTATCCACTACAAGTTAACCCTTGACGGAAATCTCACCTGATGGTAAGTGATGATGCGGTCTAGGATGGAAACGGGCTCACCTGTTAGGGGTATGGTATTGGTTTCTACGCGATATCGTACCGGAAAGCTTAATCGCTTGGCGACACGTCTTTGTCGGTAGCGTGGTAACTAGCCACGGCCGAAGCCTCCCACCAGACCAGACTCGAGCAGGGAATAGAACCCAGGACCTCAAACTTTATAATATAAGATGGTAGCGGGCTAACCTGTTAGGGGTATGGTAAACCCACACTCCTAATTGGTTTCTACACGACACCGCGCTGGAACGCTAAAACGCTTGGCGACACGTCTTTGTCGGTAATTCCGAGATAAGTATGGCTCTCAAGAACAACAAGGCATCGGCATTGATAGAAAAGTAGCAAAACCAAAAGTGGCTGGTGAACCGATAACCAAAAGTCCTTCAGCGATATAAAATTTCACGAGTGGCAAAGCATAGACATTCACACTTCGCACATTAATCTCGACAGCACAAACCAAAACCAAGCTCATTTATAAAGCAAATAAAAGAGAAACAGAATAAAAAAACAGGACAATTAAGAGAAAAGCACGCAAGCGGAAGGAATAAAACTCGACTAACTCATAAACAAGACGCTGCATTTTCAAGAGCTTTACAATTCAGATTTTCACAAAAGAGAGCACAACGCTGCAAAGTATCAAGGGAAAATCCAGGATGAAAACTCATGGAAGCTGGTGGATTAAATATTTTATTATTTCATTACCTCGAGGAACTATTTAACGAGTTTATGTAAAAAAAAATAAAAAAAGCTGCTTGTGTTGCTGTTTTTAGAAAGAATTAAAAGAAAATAAATTTATATTTTTTAAAGCGGTGATAGTCCGGGGTAACACTATATCGATATCGACTCCGTTACGCATCTCTAATCTTTAAGATTTCTGTGCATAAACTTCAGTTTCTTTAATGATGTTTCTATGATTGGTTTTTCGCAGACTAGCAAATTGAGCGTACGCCGTTTTTTTATACACTACAAGTTAACCCTTGACGGCTATCTCATCTGGTGGTAAGTGATGCTGCTATCTAGGATGGTAGCGGAAGATGCTGTCAGGAGTATGGTAAACCCACGCTCCTAATTGGTTTCTACGCGACACCGTGCCGGAAAGCTAAATCGCTTGGCGACACGTTTTTGTCGGTAGGGTGGTAAGTAGCCACGGCCGAAGCCTCCCACCAGACAATACTCGAGCCGGGAATCAAACCCAGGACCTCCAACTTTATAATGCAACAGCGCACGCACTGCGCCACGGAGGTCATCAAAATACAACAAGAAATATAATGTAAAAGGGTTTTTCTGTTAATTAATCCATTACCACGTTTTTCGGAGATCACTTTATATGCTCTTCGCTATCTGTATCCCATTCCGATAATCGAGCGAGTATCTCCATCTCACTATCGTCACTATCAAACAATACTGCCTTTTTTCAAAGAGGTATTAAAATGATTTATATCACTTATGTTTGTTTCTATGAGAAAACAAGAGTATATACAGTAATTTTAATAAAAGAGAATATTATATGGGGTAGGATACTATCCTATCTTTCATTTTACGCAACAAACCCACGACCATCTCAGATTGCACTCTGGATTGTGTACACCGATCGAACTTAACCACAAATCTGACGGATTGGTTATTGACACGCACAAACTGTCATTTTCGAACAGGCCATCTTTAATTTGCGATCTACCCTCCCAAAGATCGATTGATTCCGAAGATACCAAACTTAATCCAAGGATCGGTTATTGGCATGCTTTGTCCAAAAAAATAGATTGCAAAATCAGTCTTAGATAGAAATAAATGAACGGAGATTGATTATTACTTTCGGGAGTTAGTACCGGTCGGCGACTAGCATAAAGTAATAATAATTGTTAAAGCCCGACAAACCGGACTGGACAGCATGTTGGGACCATGCTTTTTTAGGGATCATCTTGCCTTAAGAAGATGAACCCTGTGCAGTAGTTGGACTGGCGATCACATTTAGTTTTAAGGCTTCGTAATTAGTAGATCTTTCTCATCACACCTGGAACGTGATAATGCAGTCTAAGATGGTAGCAAGCTAAATTGTTAGGGATATGGTTAACCTTATTTCTTATTAAACCAATAAGCTAAGTGACATCGTGTCGCTACGCTAAACAGTTAAGCGGCAAGTATTTGGGTGGTTACTAGCCACGACCAAAGCCGTGCAAACGGCTAAACGGTTGCACGAGCAAAGTCTCCGACGGGAATCGAATCCTAGTCCTCCCACTTATAAGACCTGCGCCAGGGGTTTAGTTAAACTTCATTAAAATCATAAGTCGATATTTGAAACGTGCTGCAAGTTTTACTACGGCAACATACTTTTGACGACCTCTTAGGCGTTAATCCGTTTTTATCCTGCCTAGAAACTGAATCAGGATGCATCAGGCTATGCATTGGTAGCTCTGCTAGTGGCGATGGTTAACAGGTGACAACAGATTACCCGATGCACCTATACAAAGCTCATGATCAACCCATTGCCGGCTCACTACAGGGCACCCCCCCTTCTCATATTGAGGGAGACCCCCCTCAATATGAGAAGGGTTTGGCCACAGTCCACCACGCTGGCCATGTGCGGATTGGCACACTTCACTCGCCTTTGAGAACATTATGGAGAACTCTCAGGCGAGCAGGTTTCCTCACGATGTTTTTCTTCACCGTTGAAGCAAGTATATTTTTTAAACGCACATAACTCCGAAAATTAGCGGTGCGTGCCCGGAACTGCCGACCTCTGATTAGGAGGCTGATGTCTTAACCACTAAGCTATCACAGCTTCAAAGTAACATTACATAAATTTGACGTCATTCCTCGTTCATTCATATGGCCCGTACAGTTTTGGGAAGCACTAAAGTAGTATAATGACCTCGTATCGCGCTAAAAGTTAACAAAGTAGCGGAGAACGGTTCCTATCGCGCACGCCATCTCCGGCGTACTCGGGAAGTTAATAAACGTTGCTATATTTATGGGCTTTATTTATAAGTCAACAAAACGTTACAAGCTTTCATTTTTGCATTTTACACAGCCATTTTCTGGAAATATTTTTCTGCGGGCTTATCTCCTTATGGACATAAATTGACAGGTTTTCCGCACGAAGATAATACGATACGTGATGTTTTCAATTTCACAGGTAAGGGGGTGCAATGGGGGTTGGAAATTTATACAAAATTCTGTTTTCCAATAATAATAAAAACGTAAAAAATGGCATAAAAAATTAAAAATGTACATTTATAAAAAAATACTTTTTTTGTTTTTGAAGTGAAAACTTCTTTAGCGGCGTTGAGCACTTTTTCTGTAATGGGTATAAAATCTTAAACTCGCGTCAGGACACGTGACCTGATCGAAAAAGCGTAAGACGGATGGAGAGTAGACAGCTATCCCCTCTCTACGGCGCGGCGAAAATGTATGCCTGGGCCTACTGTTTCGTTTAGGCAGCGCAGGGCGCTTGCGCGAATGTTCGTGTATGTTACAGCGTGCCACGCGCATCCATGGATGGTGACAGCTGATGGCTCGACCGTCTGTGTAGTGATCACATTGTTGTGTATTCGTAAAATTCGTGAATGTAAAGTGCTTAAAATATGGAAATTGATATAGATAAACTTTTTAATGTAAAATAATTGTAATAGTTTTAAAGTGTTAAATTTTTAATGTAATATAAATTGTCATGTTTGTGTACGATAACGCAATAAATGAATATTGTATTCTACCACATAAATGATAGTACTTTTATACTGATAAAGCAATTGGTGCAAAATTATTCCCTAACCATTCCAAAATATCAAACATGCTCAACGTTAATAATCAAGTTTTCACTTCTGCCGGCACTCCCGGAGTGCAACCCGTCTTTTTTTAACAAAGAAACCATTGATTTACCACTAGCCGTAGATAAAGCGCGTCAAAAAAAATTGTTTTAAAATTCTTTTCTTATTATGCTTTCACTAATTTCTAGATTTTTAAAAATATATCTATCTATATATTTATTATACCATCATATATTTAGGTTGTGTTAGTAATCTATGTGAGTAGCGTGCTAAGTAAATAGCAAATAAATAAAGAACCCCACCTAGACTGTCGACTATAAAACTTGTAATCGCGTCTTTAGCGGGACATTCATAAAACTTACAACAATGTGATATCTTCCTTGCAACCCATAAACTGGAGAGCGTATAATAGAAATACATCCGAGAAGCAATTTAACAGTGTAACGACCTAGTATCCCAGCTAAAAACTGACAAAGTAACGACAAAAGGTTTTCATCCAGTACGCTATCTCGCTACAACTTTTATACGTCCGTTTTCTATACTATATCTAGATTTTTTTTATATCCACTACAAGTTAGCCTTTGACGGCAATCTCACCTTATGGTAAGTGATGATGCAGTCTAAGATGGTAGCGGGCTAACCTGTTAGGGGTATGGTAAATCCACACTCCTAATTGGTTGCTACACGACATCGTGCCGGAACGCTAAATCGCTTGGCGACACGTCTTTATGGGTAGGGTGGTAACTAGCCACGGCCGCAGCCTCCCACCAGACGAATTATTACACCAGATTTATTACTGAGCTAGGTTGGTTTTGAAGGATTATTGATTAATACTCTTAACTATATAGCCGAGTATGGTGAAGGTTTTAGAAAAAAAAAACCTGTGGGAATACGCAACGTTGACTTGAGTCAGTGAGTGGGTGGGAGACCACTGATTGGTTTTGAAGGTGAGGGAGAAATGTGCATTCTTATTTGACGACCTTCGTGGCGTAGTGCGAGCGCTGCCGCATTATAAAGTTGGAGGTTCTGGGTTCGATTCCCGGCTCGAGTCTGGTCTGGTGGGAGGCTTCAGCCGTGGCTAACCGACATAGACGTGTCGCCAAGCGATTTAGCGTTCCAGCACGATGTTGCCTAGAAACCAATTAAGAGTGTGGGTTTACCATACTCTTAGTAGGTTAGCCCGCTACCATCCTCCATCTCAAATTAAAACATGTTAACCTTTCAAAAAACCACTACACAAGCCACACCAAAACTATAATGTCCACGACACAACTAACACCAGTCCTTTTCAAAATTAGCCAACAAACATTAATTCAAGAAAAGCGTGATAAAACCGCGCCCGCCATATACGAAGTCTCCTGCCATTCTCTCTTTATTTTTATTACTCAAACTTTTCATAAAAAAATTACAAAAAGTAGACTGTAAAAATATTATCTATCTGTGGCCATACTTTAAATAAACTGTTCGCCAAACGGATTCTGCTTTGACACAAGCGGGTTTAAAGCAAATAAAAAAAAGGAAAGCGCTTGTGTTTCTGTTAGCTTTAATGGTGAAACGGAACCTGTCACGCTCGCTAAAAACGCGGGCTTTTTTTACGGCCTTACGCGGGCTTTGACGTTTGAACCGGCTTTTTAGACGTCAAAGTCGGTTGCGACACGGAAGTTTAGGACACGATGTTACCCTTTGAGGTCTCAAAGCGCTTGACTGGAGGAAGGGTAGAAGGGTATTATGTTGACCTGGTTCGCACAGTGTTGAGCGCTTTGATATGTTTTTTTTTTAACAATAACAGTAATTAATAATTGAACAGGCACTATTCCATTTCAATTACCACACACCAACAAAAGAACTTTACAAAAAAACTAAAATTTTCAATATTACACATCTATGTACATATACTACATGTCTTCTTGTAAAAAAACATTCAAATATAACTTTTACACATAGAGCCAATATACACAATCTCAGAAATAAATATAAAAATTAAAATTTGGCGTCCAAGAACAAAAACCTATGGTAATAAAAACATATTGTGTTCATTTATATAATACATTATCAAATGAAGTAAAAGAATGTAATAAAGAAAGAAAGAAAGAAAAAGTTTTTTATTAGGTCATAATTTGCTATACATACTATCTCTACTATATATACATATTGACATGACCAAATAAAGGCAACCCACTCAGCGTCAGCTGCGGCAAGCCGCAGCGCTGGTTTTCAGTGGGAGCCTGAATAATGGTAGCATCACGGACGCGATCACCTATATATACATGCATAATCACAAAAGATCAGAAAAATTAAAAAAACAAAAAATAAAAAACAAGACAAAGAAAAAACGATATTACCAATTATTAAAAAATACTAGAACTAAAACTAATACTAAAACTACAACTAACACGAATACTTATTCTAAGTGCTGGAACGATAATATTTATTTTTCTACCTATCATTTAAATTTTTTGTTGTGCTATAAGATACATTTTCAATCTATACTTAAATACTGCTGCTGATTGAACCGACCTAATCGGTGGTGGCAAATCGTTCCAGCACTTAGTAGCCGCAAATTTAAAACTTCCCTTAAAAGCTGCTGTCTTATGCCTGGGTATAGAGAGCAAGAGGGAAGAATACCGAGAGATACGAGCCGATTTATCCCCTAGCCACATCAATTTTTTCCTCAAGTATTCTGGAATTCCGTTTTTAATAATTCCAAAAATTAACGTGGCTAAGTGGAGTCTTCTTCGTGCCTCCATCCTCAATATGTTAGCTTCATTGATGAAGGGAGTGACGTGGGAGCGTGATGGTATATTAAAGTAAAATCTCGCACAAGCGTTCTGTACGCGTTGTATAAGTCTTTTCGTCTTACTGAGAAGTCGAGGCCCATAAACAGTGTCTGCATAATTAAGTCTCGACAAAACCAGTGCCTCGCATAGTTGAATTCTCAGCTTTACACTGATATATGGTCTCATCCTATACAACAGCTTAAGGCGATACAAGCTGTTACGAACAGCATTTAGGACATGAGTTTCAAAACGCAGTGCGGTATCGAAAACTATTCCTAGATTACGGGCTTCTTGTACTTTTTCAATTACATCATTAGCTATTTTAACTATCGGATTGAGCGCATTTATTCTATTAACAATAGATTTAGAACCCAAAACCATACATTTAGATTTGCTTGAATTAAGCACTAAGCAATTCTTTTTTGACCATGAGTTAATTCGTTCTAGGTCAGCATTAAGCTTTAATACAGCTTCTGCTGTATCCATAGGATTAAATGAGATATACAGTTGCGTATCATCAGCATACAGATGATACAAACAGTGCTTCATACATTTCATTATGTCAGCTGTGTAAATAGCAAACATTAGTGGACCAAGGATGGATCCTTGAGGAACTCCCCTAACTACAGGGGATTGTTTAGAGGTTGACAATAACACTAACATCTTTAAAATTAAGCTGAAGAATTATATAGTTGAACATATTGATAAGTTTGTCATACCATAATGCGTGCATACGTTCTGTTTAGTTTTTAAGAATTGTAAACAAATAATCTCTTTTTAAGTGAACAGTATGTTCTTTTTTTTGAGAAAAAAAAAAAATCTTTAAACAGAACAATATTGCTTATATTTTTGAAAACATCATCATCATCATGATCAACCCATTGCCGGCTTACTACAGGTCACGGGTCTCCTCTCAATATGAGAAGAATAATAATTTAAATCAACAAGACACTGCCAAAGACACACATTCCATTGTCTAATATGCTATGTTGTTGCTTAAAATTATAATAAATTTTTATAACTATAAATTAAACTAAAATTTATAATTAATACAAATAATTTAATTGGCCTCATAATTTGACATTACTTAATTTGTGTACAATTATAAATATACATGTATAATCTATTTAGCCTTGAAATAATAATTGAAAAATATTTTTAGTTGATTTTTTATTGGAAGGTAAACTTCCAAAGGATCTTCGAGGATGGGAGATGTCGAAGTGACTGAAATCTAAAAAGCCTTGGCCAAAGTAACATACTCCATTGTCTAATATCCGCCAGTATCCTATAAAAAAAAATTTAAACTAATTAAAAAAAAACAGCCGGTTTCAAACTCAAAAGCCTTATTTATAAACCTTACAAAACGATATTTATTTTTATTTTATTTTTATTTGAAAAATTGCGATACCATAATCACAGACACTATTTTTCAAATCTAGGCAGAGATCTATAGACCGTAATTTCACTTTGCTCAGCCGGAGTCATTATCATCATGATCAACCCATTCTCGGCTCACTACAGAGCACGGGTGTCCTCTCAATATGAGCTATATTTATAACTGTATTGTATTATTTATGTAATCTGGTTTATGTATTTGTATGTAGTTATTCGTATGCAGGACATAGTCCACCAAGCTGGCCAGCGTGTGGTACAAGTAATCCCTTGACGGCAATCTAACCTGATGGTAAGGGATGATGCAGTCTAAGAGATGACTACCACGCGGACCCTTCCGGGTCCAGAGGTAACTGATCGGGTGATCGGGGCGTTGCCCCCCTCCAGTGGTAGCAACGCCGCCTGCAACTACAGGTGGGGCACTGAGTGGAACCATTTCTGGTCTAAGAGTCGGGTGGTTCCACTGCACTACGGTCGAGCTGTCTAAGATGGTAGCGGGCTAACCTGTTAAGGATATGGTAAGCCCACCCATCGGTTTCTACGCGACATCGTGCCAGAACGCTAAATCGCTTGGCGACACATCTTTGTCGGTAGGGTGGTTACTAGCTAAAGATGAAGACCAGGCAAGACTTGAGCCAGGAATCGAACCCAGGACCTCCAACTTTATAATGCGACGGCGCACGCGCTGCGCCACGGAGGTCGTCAAAACTTTGTTAAGTAGGAGTAATGTTCTAAACTCACGGTGTTGTTTGTAACAGTTATCGTAATAAACATCGCAGTAAGAGTTGAAAGTGACGAAACCCCAAGGTCTATATTCGTAGCGCGGGTCATTGACCGCACAAACGGGGTGCGCGTTACCCCTGAAACAAAAAATTCAGTAAAGATTGCTGGCAATGCAAAAGAGCAGACAAAGGTTAAGTTCAACCGATGCTCGGAACATATAAACATAGCATAAAGAAGTATTCACCATCATCATCATCATCATCAACCAATTACCGACTCCGTAGAGAGCACGGGTCAATGCTCAATATGAACTATATTTATTACTATATTGTGTTATTTATGTAATCTTGTTTATGTATTAGTATGTAGTTATTCGTATGCAGGTTTCTGTTTATATATCACGCCACATACTTTACATTTTCTTTTTCTAATCCAAAGGTAGCTTGGCAGAGATCGCTACTAAGCGATAAGGCCGCCTTTTGTATCCTGCTTCTTCCTGTTTCTGTTTGTCTTATTATTTCTATTTTTACTTTTTGTGGTGTACTAATAAAGAATAAATAAATAAAAAATAGAATGAGAAGAGTTAGGACATAGTCCACCACGCTGGCCGTGTGCGGATTGGCAGACTTCATACGCCTGCGTGCTTCAGCGTGGTGGACTATAGCCAAACCTATCTCATATTGAGAGGAGACCCGTGCTCTGTAGTGAGCCGGTAATGGGTTGATCATGATGATGATGATGATATAGCTTAAAGGCAGTACGCACTGAGTCACAATACACACACAAAATCCGATTCTGTGTGTGGGCTTACCATACCCGTAACAGTTTAGCCCGCAACTATCTTAGACTGCATCATCACTTACCATCAGGTTAGATTGCCGTCAAGGGATTACTATTTATCGCACGCTGGCCAGCGTGGTGGACTATGTCCTGCATACGAATAACTACATACTAATACATAAACCAGATTACATAAATAATGCAATACAGTTATAAATATAGCTCTTATTGAGAGGACACCCGTGCTCTGTAGTGAGCCGAGAATGGATTAATCATGATGATGATGATGATATAGCTTAAAGGCAGTACGCACTGAGTCACGATACACTTCGTGTAATCATCGAAGCATCTTTCTTCGTCCTCCAGCTTGCCGTACTGCGCGTTGATGTAGGGAAACGTCTCCGTGGTATACGTGCCATAGTCCAGATCCATGGCCTTCGCGAAATCCGATTCTGGGTCCTTCTCTGTCTCGAGCTCCTCTGTGGCCTCTAGATACAGCTCGGTACCTGCAAATGAGAGGTTCAGTTTGAATATTTAAAGAATGCGCCAGCCTCCTAATCAGAGGTCGGCGGTTCGAATCCGGGCACGCACCTCTAACTTTTCGGAGTTATGTGCGTTTTTAAACAATTGAAATACCACTTGCTCCAACGGTGAAGGAAAACATCGTGAGGAAACCTGCACGCCTGAGAGTTCTCCATAATGTTCTCAAAGGTGTGTGAAGTCTGCCAATCCGCATATGGCCAGAGTGGTGGACTTTGGCCAAACCCATTTCAAATTGAGAGGATCTTATGCTCTGTAGTGAGCCGGTAATGGGTTGATCATGATGATGATGATGATGAACTAGCCTACTAACTGGAATGGGGTATTAGGGCGTATAAGAAAATTTTGGTGTAAAATAAAATCCAACCAAAACTGGCAAGCGAAGATTAGATAGCACTAAACAAGTCGTAGATCGCGTTTGTCACTCACTAGTAACTTGCCAAGTAGAAACTAGATGGCGCTGATTGTATGTTGGCAAAAAGTATATCGCGCTAGTGAGATTGCCTGAGCCTATTACAAGAGAACGCCACAAGCCAGCTGTTAATGTCCCCATCACATAAAAAGGAACCCAAAAACGTCCTTGACGACCCTGACGATCGATTTACTCTGGATAACACTTGTGACATCCCAGGTAGGTCATACGATGACCTCCGTGGCGCAGTGCGCGCGCGGTCGCATTACAAAGTTGGAGGTCCTGGGTTCCATTCCCGTCTGGTCTGGTGAGAGGCTTCGGCCGTGGCTAGTTACCACCCTACCGACAAAGACTTGTCGCCAAGCGATTAAGCGTTCCGGTACGATGTCGCGTAGAAACCAATTAGGAGTGTGGGTTTACCATACCCCTAACAGGTTAGCCCGTTCCCATTCCAGACTGCATCATCACTTACCACTAGGTGAGATAGCCGTCAAGGGCTAACTTGCAGTGTGTAAAAAAACCTCACACGACGCAAAACCCAAAACAGCGAAGACTGGGACTCGACTCGCTAAGTTGGTGAAGATACGGACCCCCCGTCTATCTCTGTGGAATGTGGAGCAGGGCTGCTTGTCCTTACATTGGTTTTATTTGGATAACAATATTTTGTCCAAACCTAGTATTAGTAATCATTTTTATAGTTAGTAACAGAGGGAGTTTTAAAATAGATTAGGAAAGAAGCAAATAGTTTATTTATATATATCGTTGCATATTGTGTACACATACCCAGTTTGGGTGTTGCAACTTCGTCTGGAATCGACCGTAGTAGTTTCTAAATTTCATTGCTCATTATTACATACTGTTCAGTGTGCTCTCGCATTATTAAATTGCAGGTACTGGGTTCGATTCCCAGCTCGAGTCTGGTCTTGTGGGTTGCTATCGACAGAGACTTGTCTCAAAGAGATTTCCGTTCCGGCACGATGTCACGTGGAAACCAACTAGGAGTATGGGCTTAACATACCCCTAATAGGTTAGTCATCACTTACCACCAGGCGAGATTGCCGATAAGGGCTAACTAGTAATGGAATAACGGTCACTATAGGAAATTTTGTTTGAATGTAATAGGATTAATTAAGTATTACACCTAACTTTATATTTATATTTCTGTAATTGGTTATATTAAACTTTTGCCATGCTGTGCAGTCAATCAGAATTACAATTAGATATAGAACATGTAACTAAGTTAAGATTGAATTATAAGGATTGTAATTTGTTAAGATTGCCAAATAAAATAAAAAAATAATAATATTTTCAAGGTTAGAAACTCATGAACAACAAACCTAAATTGAATGGAACCAAGGGCAGAAGTCTAGATTATTAGCTTGAGTCTGGAAAACTTATATAAGGGTGATCATGAAGTTGTTACCTGTATTATAAGTTACAGCTGGTTCAGTTGTCTCGGCGGCGATAAATACAACTTTGCACACCATAATCACACTAATATAATACATATTGAATATCAAATTAGATTTAAAGGAACCAGGAGAAAACTTTTAACACATTCAGTTACGCCCAAAATTCAATCTTATCCAAGATCTTTAGATCAGTAATGAAGTTAGTAAAGCATTACCCATTACCGGGTCTTTTCTCAGCATGAGATTTTGACGACTTCCGTGGCGCAATCTCAATCTAAAGTTGGAAGTCCTGGGTTCGATTCCCTGCTTGAGTGTGGTCTGGTGGGAGGCTTCCGTGGCTACTACCCTACCGATAACGACTTGTCGCCAAGCGATTTAGCGTTCCGGCACGATGTCGCGTAGAAACCAAATAGGAGTGTGGGTTTACCATACCCCTAACAGGTTAGCCCACTACCATCTTAGACTGCATCATCAGTTACAATCAAGGTGGGATTGCCGTCGAGGGTTAACTTGTAGTGGATAAAAATTAGAAGAGTTGTGACCGTAGCCCACCACGCTGGCCAATAGTGGATTGATAAACTTCACCTATTTAATGGAGAAACTCTCACGCGTGCAAGTTCCCTCACCGTTAAAGCAAGTGACATTGAAATTAAAAATTACTTCAATTAAATTAAAGTAACTTAGCTACTTGCACTCAATCTACCTGAAAGGGAGGGCGATGCCCTATCGACCATTCACAAATAACTAAATCTGTGATTTAAGATAAAACCGATTAACATTTTCGAGCGTTATTGTATAAATGAACTTAAATGCTGAATACATCTCAAGTATCTAAAGATCAAGGAGAGATAGTTAAATGAATATTTTGATAAAAAAAATACAATATCTGATAAATCTACAAAGCAAAGATTTCAAATAAATCTGTTTTGAATTTTGAACTAACTATAGTGTTCGGTTAAAGTTTACCTGTAATACTGGCTGCTTAACACTGGCGTTCGTGATTATATATCATTTGGATGGATTAATTAGATGGAGTAATGGAATGTACACTTCATTAGCTCATACAGATTGTATACTGATTGAAAAATCTTGTGACAAGCGGTCGCTTTGGCCACGTAAGTTATCTGATAAGTAAAATTTTCCAAACAAGTTTTGCGTACAACGTTTGATACGTGAAGTTACCAGGGTCATGCCTGAAAATCAACACTTCGATCGACTTTGTCCGTAGTATTTGGATGAGTCAGATTTTTTTTTGTATCTTTAAAACCCATTGGACCAAATTCAAATAGTCCTCTACAAGGCACTTTTGACGCGTCAATAATTTACATAGTAGTGAGGTGTTGGTGATAACTACATTCGTAAACTTAAAACTAAAGCTATGAGGGTTCCAAACGCGCCCCGGTCTAAGAAGAAGCCCACAACATACTTAGCCGGGTTTTTTTTTCCGTTATCACCATCTCACATAATCACCTTGTAACATAATAACATTATGTGTGTGTTTTTTTTTATTTATTCGCAATAATTGTTTTTCAGTAAAAGGCTTACAGAGTACAATTGAAGAATTTATGTAAAAAGGAAACGTCGACGAAGTACACGAAGCAACCCGCCTTTATTTATCAAATTTCCTTATATTGCATTAGTTTTAAAGCTACATAAGTCGGGCGTAGGTTTCTGTGACAAGATGATATTTCTCTTCTAAAAATGTTTAATAGTTTACCTTTTGTCCACTTGACTTGCCTGTTTTCTTGCTCATTTACTTGTCTATTTACTTGCCCATTTACTTGCCTATTTCTTTACCTGAGGTTCAACATCACAAAGATATGTCAGCAATGCTAACGTCACGTTTTTGTTTACTTTCGCTCATAGTAATCAAAACCACAACTTGCGGGATTGTACTTTTATTGCGACAGTATCTAGAGGTCCGACGTCATGAGCGAGAGGGCCACGAGCGGCATCGACCGCCGGTATTTATAGCAAAGCATGCTTGTACAAAATTGATTGCTACCGTATAAATTGTGTTAACAAATTCATCAAGAGTTCAAATATAGGTAATTATTGAATTCTTGTTGTTCCTGGCGGCGCTGAATGAAGTTAATAACTCCTTCGCGCCGACATATATATATGTTTGAGCCAAACGAAGGTAACAAGAAAACAGAGACAGTTCCGCAGTTATAAAATAAGTATTGATGTATATTTTAGATATGTATTATTTTATGTATTTAGTAGCATGTAGTTATAAATGCCTGTAATCACTATCAGTGACAAGGTCGCCTATTGCATTTTATTTTGTTATTTTGATGTTATTCTACTTTCTGATTTTTGCAATAAAAGTTGTTTAAATAAATAAAATAATTAATATAATTATTTAAAAACTATTAAAAATAATTAAGTGAAAATACATACGTGATGTGAGCTTTGTTTCAGGCACAAAATCGTCTTCTTTTAAATAAAATCTGAATCTGAATTTCTAATAGTTGTAATATGGTTTCTCACTTTACAATACTGACCAATGGCTGCTGACGGTACTTGCAGATTATTACATGACATGTGCATAAAACAACCTTTTATATTACTACGCGAGAGTGCATAAAACAAATAAATACGTGCTCTTGTCATGAGGGAAAATGTTACCTGCCTGTTAGAAATTGAATTGAAAACGAGCAATTATGTATTGCTCATTTATAATTAAAACATTTAATTTTGGTGTTGTGAGCAGCACATACTTTTTATGCACTAGAGCGTAAAAAAGATCTTTGAGAGCATGTGAATTGAAAAATATTATTTCTGGTATTACATAGGCACCTAATATTGTACATAAAGACGATTGCGCGAGATATGATTCAAATAATGCCTTTGTTTGCGTTTACGACCGAGGTAGTAAAGTATGCCATTAGCTATGAGAGCTCGTAAATTATGTGCACGTGTCTATGTTTTGTATTAGCTCTTTGAACCCAGGTCACTTTTTTCTATGTGATGTTAAAATATTAGATTAGAACTGTAGGTTAAAGTTATTTAAAGAAATGGGTATCCTCGAGCAATGAGCCTGGGATTAAACGGGTACTATAGAGGAAAGGACGTTGGAATGGTTGCAATGTATATCTGTCTAATTAATCTGTGGTTGCGCCTGATTATAATTCGGTATCCTCTGAGTCTTCAGACATAGCACTTTTACTTTTTACACTACCCGGATAAAGTTTTGCTGGCTGTACTGATTGTTGTTTACCTGCAATCTCACAAATAAATATGACGGCAATCAGAGAGCAGCGCCATCTAGTTTTAGAATCACGTACGACTGACATGAGAGTGGGATCGCCCCCACTTTTTACGCAACACGTGACGTATGCAGGTTCTAAAAGGACTCACCAGCGCGGGACGGCGCATTGCATTCATTGCATTCATCACGCCCTTGTTCATCCTATAAATAAAAAAAAATGCAAAAAAATAAAAAAAATAAAAAAAAATAAGAAAAAATAAATAATTAATACATTGTGGTTTCGCCCTCCTTTTTTGTTACGTGGGCAGACTAGATTAATTTTATAACTTTGCGGTTTTAGACAATTTTAAATTTGTGGCCCGTCCGGGGAATTGAACCCAGTAGTTCTCGGTACAGACGGTGCACATGCTTATTACGTCTAGACTAATAAGTTAGTTCCATCTGATTATGGGATACTAACTTTCATTGAATTTTGTTTGTGAAATCGTATTGTTAACCGAAATTGTAGGTACATAATACCTATTATGGTTTTTCTGAATAGTATTCATTTCTTAATATTCTGATTTTCCTTGTCGATATGTGTACGCCATCAGTCAATTTGAACTCTTGTGCTGTTTTATTTTGCAAGCCTCGATTAAAAAATAGCACTTGAGTTAAAATGTTCAGTAAAACGTAACAGTTTTCGGTAATATTAAAAAATCGCGAGAACCAAATACATCATCATCATCATCATAATCAACCCATTGCTGGCTCACTACAGAACACGGGTCTCCTCCCAATATGGAAGGGTTTTGGCCATAGTCCACCAAGCTGGCCATATGCGGATTGGCAGACTTCACACGCCTTTTCATAATTCGGTCGAAATACTCAGAACTTTCGAATTTCAAAGTTAGAAATATGTTTCACTCCTGTGCCGTATTCCAGTGAAATATTACATCACATTTGTCGTCCGAACTAGCGTGGATTTCTATAATAATGAATAATTTAAAGGATTTCTGACGCCCGGGGGCGCGTCAAGGCAATTTGTTTGAAAAATGCGACCCCACCTGAGTCAGCGAGAGCGCCATGCAAGCTAAATATGACATGAGACTTCATAAAATGTAACATACGTGTAATATATTTGGGTTCTTTTACTTGAAATGCATTTTACGGTAAAAGTCTTGACACTTTACTCATTCTGGTTTTCTTATGAGTAGTTTTATGCACTAGAGCATAAAAAGCAGTTTTAGTTCATTGGCGGTCAACTATGTTGCTTATTTTTGTTAAGTTAAAAATGATTAAAAGTGTTTTAAGATTATAAAATTCTGTTAAATCATGATCAACCCATTACCGGCTCACTACAGAAGCACGGGTCTCCTCTCAATATGAGAAGTGTCTGGCCATAGTCCACCACGCTGGCCATGTGCGGATTGGCAGACTTCACACGCCAATTCTCAAGCATGAAGGTTTTCTCACGATGTTTTCCTTCACCGTTGAAACAAGTGATATTTTAATTGCTTAAAAACGCACATAGCTACGAAAAGTTAGAGGTGCGTTACTCCCCCGACCTAAGCGCTCCTCTCCGAAAGAGGAGACCTAAACATATCCTTCATGACCCTGACGATCAGATGACTACTGACAACACACTCGTACCACCTACCACACAATCATACGCTACACACCGTCTTCGCCGGCGAAGACGAGGTCCCCGCTATCTTACGTCATCCGGACGTGGGCTCCATCCACGGCCTCGGAGACGTACGGACCACTCACCGTCCGACCCCCCCGTTATCCCAAACGTCGCCTAAGCCGAGGTTCGGCCTCAAAGGAGGCGCCCTTAGGCAGTCGTTCCCTTAGTTTCTTCGAGCCCTAGGGCTCAAAATTTCTTCTGGCAGAGCTTCTTTCCAAAGCTCGCCAAACAGCCCGGTCACGCTGTGGCAACCAATAGGGTTTGTACAGCTAATAGACAGTCCGAAAAAAAAAGAAAAAAAAAAAAGTTGCGTGCCCGGACTCGAGCCGCCGACCTCTGATTAGGAGGCGGACGCCCTAACCACTAGGATATTACAGCTTATATAGATATATAGATATTAATACTGGTATTTAATAGATTTGACGACCTTTCTGGTGCGGCGAAGAGCATTGTCGTCTTAAAAATGGAAGATGCCAGGTTCCATTCCCTTCAGGGACAATTTGGGAAATTACAATTCTTTAATTACATTATAATAATAGCTTGGCGACACGCCTTTGTCGGTAGGGCGGAAACTGTCCACGGCCGAAACCTTCCACCAGACCAAATTGTTACTCTAAACAAAAACAGAAAATAACGCCAACACTGGCTACATTTTCCCGATCACTCAGTGTCTCGTCCGATGTCGCTCGCAATTTTCCGCTCCCTGAGAATATCCAAGTGCATTTCTTATCTCCCAAGAGAAATATTTGGTAACCAAACCCGGCTTCCGAAACAAACGACTTGAACGTTTGAGATTCTACACTTCGACGTAGTGCTAAGGCAACGTCAAATATACAGCGTTTGGTTTCAAACTCCTATGTAAAGTTAAATTAAAAAAAATATACTAGCATAAAAATTTTACACCAACTAACTACTCTTCGTAATAAAAAAAAAAAATAGCGTAAAACTTAGCCACCAACTAAATTACGGATTAGGTGAAAATCTCTGTATCGGATACCAATTATGCTTAATTTTTTATTTTCACTAATTAATCTCGTATTTTTCTAGAATTCCAAAGAACAATTAAAAAGTTAAATGCACGTAACAAATTGTGTTCTACACAAATTTATATTGTTAAAAACACACACTCACTTTGCTTCCATTCATCGCCATGTTGAATTTATCATGACGTCACATATTTACGTTTAGATATGGTACATGATAATGAATAGAAGCGACAAGAAAATGGAACAACTGAACATATAATACAAAAACCACATTTTAAAGTTTAACAAAGAAGGGATATCTTTTTTTTAATTTTGTAAATGTGTTTTCTCGTAAGTCCAACTGTGGGACCCAATTTGGCGATTATGAAAGATCAAAATACGCACGATATTATTATAACACGTCATCACGGTAGAAAAAATCGTGATGTGTAATATATGAAAATATTTAGCAATTTTAAATCAGCTTGAAAAGGCGCCATGTTTGCATTCGACATTAAAAATGCATGAATACGCTTTTATTATACACCACACAAAAATACAGAAAAATTTATAATTTATATATACAACAAATAGTATTGTTAGTTAATATTTATCCTCTATTACCTCTATAGTACATTATCCTCTTGCAGTCAGATAAAAATGTATAGGTATATACCGACAAAGACGTGTCGCCAAGCGATTTAGCGTTCCGGCACGATGTCGCGTAGAAACCAATTAGGAGTACGGGACTACCATACCCTTAGCAAGTTAGCCCGCTACCATCTTGGACTGCATCACTACCAGGTGAGATTGCCGTCAAGGGCTAACTTGTGGGAATAAAAGGTATATAATCTCCCGCTATCCGTCTGCCTGGACCTTACGTGTAAAGTCGAAGTTGAAAAGCACACTGCATACCACAGATACCCTCAGCGTGCATTTATGAAGAGCCTTTTACATGCTTTCTTCGTTTCCCCTCGTTATTCCACATATTCAGGCGGAGAGCCGTGCTCGTTGGAACAGAAATGCCATTTTATTACGGTCCTAGATTTCACCGAGCGAAGCGCCTATAAATATATAAATAAAAACACAATGCCAACACAAATAATATGTTAATTTATGACCGCTATGAAAAATTTACGATTTGGGAGACTATCAAAGCTAATGCTTATAGACCAATTTTGTCGCTGGGGCTATCTTCAGCCCGTTACATTTGCGTTATTGCATTCTTTAGTATTATAGTAAAATTAAGTACAAAATTATATACAAATACAGGGGTCTAGGCACCGAATATGATTTTGTCCCATTCGGTGTCGAGACCCTTGGGGTCCTAGCGCTATAGGGCTTAAGGAAATAGCAAAAGGTCAGTCGACATCACAGGAGACCAAAGAGCTGCCAGCTACCTCGGGCAAAGAATTAGTCTTGCTATTCAAAGGAGGAACGCCGCCAGTATCTTCGGAACCTTCCCTGAAGGAACTCCTTTTAATAATATATTTTAGTTATGATGTTATATTTTTTATGATTTTTTGGTTTTAGGTTCAATCTAAGGTTTATTTTGGATTGTATCATCATCATGATCAACCCAATGCCAGCTCGCTACATTGCACGGGTCTCCTCTCAATATGAGAATGGTTTGGCCATAGTCCACCACGCTGGCCATGTGCGGATTAGCAGACTTCACACGCCTTTGACAACATTATGGAGAACTCTCAGGCGTACAGGTTTCTTCACGATGTTTTCCTTCACCGTTGAAGCAAGTAATATTAAAATTGCCCTAAAACTTTTTTTGAAAAATAGGGAAAATAAGAGCGCCTATATATTAATTAAATTAATATATTTGAAACAAAAAGAATTGTGGCCGTTGTCCACAAAAAGAATGTATGTCACAAAATACCTAAATAAAACTTGATACAAACTAAAAGTGTAAATGAAACAAATGCGATTAGAAATGGCCACAAAAAATTAAACGCTTGTTTCCTTGGTATATCCTTACAATACAAGTAACATAGAGAGGGTACTTCTCTATACTGCGTCTTGTTAAAACTTGGCTGAGCTCACAATGGTCGAAAACTTTCATACAAGCCGGGTATGCTTACAGTACTGCGAACAATTTCGTAATAAAATAAGGATGACATTGAAGTGCTGAAACGATCTTGCAAGTACCCTCGAAGACCATTGTTGTTGTAAAATATAGCTGATTTTGAAAGTCCATTCCAGTCCAAAATATATAAAGTCGCCTTTTCATATCTTTTTTTATTTTGTAAACGTATTTTACGTTTAGTTAATGTAAATTGACAAAATTTTATAAATATTGTATGTATGTTTATGTAGTAGTATAAATATATTATATAGAAGCGGTGATAGCCTAGTGGTTAGGGCTTCAGCCTCCTAATCAGAGGTCTGCGGTTCGAATCCGGGCACGCACCTCTAACTTTTCGGAGTTATGTGCGTTTTAAAAAAATTAAAATATCACGTGCTTCACCGGTGAAGGTAAACATCGTGAGGAAACCTGCATGCCTGAGAGTTCTCCATAATGTTCTCAAAGGCGTGTGAAGTCTGCCAATCCGCACATGGCCAGCGTGGTGGACTATGGCCAAACCTTTCTCATATTGAGAGGAGACCCGTGCTCTGTAGTGAGCCGGTAATGGGTTGTTCATGATGATATATATATAAAAAAAAACATCATCACTTACCACCAGGTGGGATAGCCGACAAGGGCTAACTTTTAGAGTATAAACAAAAAAAAGCTAACAGGGTTTTAGTAATAAATAATCAGGAGGAAATCTTAAAAAGCAAATATAAAGGTCCATCACATTGATGCAATAAAGCTGACGCTAGCACGTAACCAATCATCCTTAAGGCAGTTTATACAAAGTTTGGTGTCATGTGACCAACCGTAAGTTGGTTCACCGAGCGGCAATCTGCTAACGTGCCAGGGATATCCATGCTACCAACTGGTACCGTGGTACAAGTCACAAACGCACGCGACACGCTTTTAATGTTTGTTGAACCAGAAAAGTCATCGTTTCTGCTTTAAAGCAGAAAGCTCAATTGTTTTTTTTGATGTCAAACATCTATAGCCGCACGTAAAACGGATTACTAGCGTGGCGACGCATATATGACAGTCTATATGCAATAGTGTGTACGGTGTGGCGACGCGTCGCCACGCGCAATCGACTCAGGGACTGCATACCGTTACGAATTTCTGTACAATTTTTTTCTGTATGACATCATACCAGTAAATTGTAGTTATTTAAAAATAACGGTACAGAAATTCATACCGAAATAATTCGTGTAGCTTAAATATTCTTGTTGCATAAAATTTCATTATTTATATTAAACGATATTTAGGTAGCTGAAATTTTTTGATACTTATATTATTTAAATGTTTTTTAAGCAATATAGCGGTAATTTTTTAATGGTCAAAAGTTTAGTTTACCTAAATGAAATTTTTGGGCGTGTGTCCTCAGTGTTTTCCTATTTGTCAGTTATACATATCATAATTATATTTGTATTAAAATTATAGGTGCATATTATTCCTTGGTTCTTAGTCCATATACCTACCGAACTGTTTGAATCGGGCAATTCGTTTAGTTAGAGAAGTCATCATGAGCAGATTGGTATCTTACTTATTACTTAGTAGTTTGCAAACAAACCAGCTTTATACCATCAACCTAATAAACATTAATTGGAAAAACGGTATCAGTAAAAGAGAATTGACTCACCATACTGTGGACGGACCCATCGAGACACGTGGGTTGGTTGACTCTTGCAAATACCCTTACTCGGCTTTCAGAAACTCTCATTAACTACTGAGAACATTTAACACAATATAAGTCAAAATCAAAATTCAAAAAATCTTTATTTAAATAGTCCTTTAAAAGGCACTTTTGACGCGTCAATAATTTACATAGTAGTGATTTGTTAACACTACATTCGTAAACTTAAAACTAAAGCTATGCGGGTTCCAAACCCGCCCCGGTTTAAGAAAAATCCCACAAAAAACTTAGCCAGGTAAATTTTCATTTTGTTATCACCATCTCACATGTCACTTAAAATTATTTTAAGAGCTTTCTTATTAGAGCAATACCAAACAGTTCTTCACTCGACTAATAGAACCCACTCAAGACGAGGCTGTTAGTCGCATTTTGCTTCTAATTTAGACCAAGCATCACTTAGAAGATAAATCGTCACCAAAACAAACTTATAAGCAACGTGACTCGGAACTTTGGGCACAATGGCTACATTTTGCAGATTAAAGGAAATTATATCTGGCTAAGTGTATTTCTTGTCTATTCTTTGTTGGATACGACCTTTGTTTTGCATAAAGACGTATAAAGACGTAACGATATCTACAAATATCGTTACGTATGCAGGTTTCCCCACGATAAGCTTCTAGAAAAGTCCTACTATACTGTAAAGGATTATGTAAATGATAAACAAGCATGAAATATTATACATATAGTATGAAATATTTCTCTAATACATAAAGAAAATTTACCTGGCTAAGTTTGTTGTGGTCTACTTCTTAGAGCGAGAGCGCGTATGGAATACTTAGTTTTAAGTTTACTTAATGGATTTATTACCATCAGCTCATTACGATCAACCCATTGCCGGCTCACTACAGAGCACGGATCTGCTCTCAATATGAGAAGGGTTTGGCCTTCGTCCACCTCGCTGGCCATGTGCTGATTGGCAGACTTCACACGCCTTTGAGAACATTGTGGAGAACTCTCAGGTTTACTCACGACGTTTTCCTTCACCGTTGAAGCAAGTGATATTTTAGGAGGCAGACGTCTTAACCACTAGGCTATCACAGCTTACTAGGCTACCATCAACTCACTACTATGTAAATTATTGATGCGTCACAATTGCCTTTTAAAGACTATTTGAATAAAGATTGAGATTGATTGATTGATTGATTGATGTTTAGCTTTGAAAATAGGGGTAGGTGGAATGCGGTCACAGCGGTGATAGCCTAGTGGTTAGGGCGTCAGCCTCCTAATCAGAGGTCGGCGTTTCGAATCCGGGCACGCACCTCTTACTTTTCGGAGTTATGTGCGTTTAAAAAAAAATTTAATATCACTTGCTTAAAACGGTGAAGGAAAACATCGTGAGGAAACCTGCACGCCTGAGAGTTCTCCATAATGTTCTCTAAGGTGTGTGAAGTCTGCCAATCCGCACATGGCCAGCGTGGTGGACTATGGCCAAACCCTTCTCATATTGAGAGGAGACCCGTGCTCTGTAGTGAGCCGGTAATGGGTTGATCATGATGATGATGAATGCGGTCGCCTAAGCAAAGAAGACCAAAATCATATACACTAAACTTTCTCTCGCTCCAATCGTTCCTTGATTACTGAAGATCGTGGTCCTGGTGTCCTTGAAACCTCGTGCTTATTAACTGTTTCCATCGGCTTCTATCGGAGGCTAGTCTCGCAATTGTGTTAATACATTCAGAGTCCTACAGCCGGTCTGCCCATCTGGTTGGCGGCCTCTCGATCTTTTTACAAATTAAACCATCCCTTTCGCAATCGTTATATTAATAGGGTCGAGAATGGCTTTTTTTTTTATCCACTACAAGTTAGCCCTTGACGACAATCTCACCTGATGGTAAGTGATGATGCAGTCTAAGATGGTAGCGGGCTAACCTGTTAGGGGTATGTCAAATTCAAATTCAAAATAATCTCAAAATAGTCCTTAAAAAGGCACTTTTGACGCGTCAATAATTTACACAGTAGTTATTTCATGGTGATAACTATATTCGTAAACTTAAAACTAAAGCTATGAGGGTTCCAAACGCGCCCCGGTCTAAGAAGAAGCCCACAACAAACTTAGCCGGGGAGAAACCAATTAGGAGTATGGAAAACCCATACTCCTAATTGGTTTCTACGCGACATCGTGCCGGAACGCTTAATCGCTTGGCGACACGTCTTTGTCGGTAGGGTGGTAACTAGCCACGGCCGCAGCCTCCCACCAGACCAGACTCGAGCCGGGAATCGAACCCAGGACCTCCAACTTAATAAAGTGACAGCGCGCGCGCTGCGCCACGGAGGTCGTCAATAAATATCGGCTTGATATATATCAAATGGAGAAATCGTTCTTATGCAATGTATTGTCTCCTACATGTGATATATCTGTGAAGATCTGTGCGCAACGAAGTGAACTGGGTCGGGGTTCATACAATGCTATCGGTTCCGATCTATTACTGGAGATCTGTGTTATTATGCCAACCGTGAATATAGCTTGTGGCATTGTTCGATAAGATCCATTTTAATTATTTTTCTTTATTATTAAATCATTAACTTTTATTAAGTTTATATAAGTTTTATAGTCATAGCCAGCGTGGTGGACTATTGCCAAACCCTTCTCATATTGAGAGGAGACCCGTGCTCTGTAGTGAGCCGAGAATAGGTTGAGCATGATAAAGTATTATAGATTATTCAGATATAAATTGATATTTTTTTGGTGGTCAAACCAACCTACCAACAAAGATGTATCACCAAGTGATTTACCGTTAAGGTACGAAGTCGCTTTAAAGCCGATTAGAGGTATGGGTTTAAAATTAAATTAAATTAAATTTGTTTTATTTATCATCATCATGATGAATCCATTACCGACTCACTACACAGTACGGGTCTCCTCTCAATATGAGAAGGGTTTGGCCATAGTTCGCCACGCAGGCCATGTGCGGATTGGCAGACTTCACACGCCTTTGAGAACACGATATTTTCCTTCACCTTTGAAGCAAATGATATTTGAATTGCTTAAAAACGCACATCGAACCCTCAACCTCTGATTAGGAGGCGGACGCCCTAACCACCACTTGGCTATCACAGCATCGTTTTATTGATGTAAACCTAATATAGGTTTATAATACGTTCATATAATGTATTTTTTTATCATATGAATTCGTGCGGAGATGGTTATAACTAGATTCGTAAACTTAAATATAAAACTAGGAGGATCACAAACGCGCCCAGGACTATAAAGAACTTAGCCGGATATTTTTTGGTATCACTATATCACATAGTAAATTAATAATTACAATTAGGTATTAGTGTTTAGTATATATATTTATTTAATTCTACAAATTTTCCCTTTACGGCTATCTCACCTGGTGGTAAGTGATGATGCAGTCTAGGATGGTAGCGGGCTAACCTGTTAGTATGGTAAACCTACGCTCCTAATTGGTTTCTACCCTACATCGTGCCGGAACGCTAAATCGCTTGGCGACACGTCTTTGTTGGTAGGGTGGTAACTAGCCAGAGCCGAAGCCTCCCACCAGACCAGACTAGAACCCAGGACTTCCAGCTTTATAATGCGACAGCGCGCATACTGCCCCACGAAACTGTCAACGGTCAAAACCGTCAGAACTCTAACATATTGGCCCGTTACCTTCTTATCACTTATCACCTAATATTGCAGTCAAGGACTAACTAGTAGGGGAAGCTGAAAAAATACTATAGGGAGTTGTGATTTATTTACCCAAACATGTGGGCCAAATCCGAGTGTTAGGGGAAAATCGGTCAAGGGTAAGTAAGTAATGGGATCCTTGTCTCCGGGGGCGACTGTCAGAAGGCTTTCGTTATACAAATTGTATTAAGTGCGATATCGTTCCGCTTAACGTCCTTGAAAACAAAAGAGGGAAATGTTAACCCCACGAGGCCTTGGAATGGAAAATGATTTCTTTTGATGACACGTACAAGTCTTTTTTTTATATATAAGCTACAAGTCAGTCCTTGACGGCAATCTCACCTGATGGTAAGTGATGATGCAGTCTAGGATGGTAGCGGGCTAACATGTTAGGGGTATGGCTAGCCCATACTCCTAATCAGTTTTTACGCGACATCATGCTGGAACGGGCTTGGCGACACGTCTTTGTCGGTAGGGTGGTAACTAGCCACGGCCGCAGCCTCCAAACTTGAACTGTATAGAAAAAATATATATAAAAACAGATAACTACGAAAGTTTATAGTTGCTTGCCGGGGAGAAAACTCGGTCCGCTCGAAATCAAGGCCCCAAGGCTAAGCTATCGCTATCATGATCGACCCATTGCCGGCTCACTACAGAGCACGGGTCTCCTCGCAATATGAGAAGGGTTTGGCCATAGTCCACCACGCTGGCCATGTGCGGATTAGCAGACTTCACATGCTTTTATCAACATTATGGAGAAGCTGTGATAGTCTAGTGGTTAGGACGTCCGCCTCCTAATCAGAGGTAGGTTTCGGAGTTATGTGCGTTTTTAAGCAAATAAAATATCAATTGTAAAACACAATGAAGGAAAACATTGTGAGGAAACCTGCACGCCTGAGAGGCGTTGAAGGCTTCACCGTTGAAGCAAGTGATATTTTAATTGCTTGAAAACGCACATAACTCCGCAAAGTTATAGGTGCGTGCCCGGGTTCTAAGCCCCAACCTTTGATTAGGAGGCAGACGTCCTAACGACAAGGCTATCACAGCTTTATAATATAATTTGATTTATTTAATATGTTTTACTTGGCAGTTTACATGTAGCTTCTTCATTGTTATGTATACTTGCAATTTTATTTTATTCAATTATAATTAACAACTAAAACAATGTAACTTTAAACACTTAAAATAAACCTTAAATTGAACCTAAAACTAAAACATATTATTAAAAGGAGTCCCTTTAGGATAATTGCAATTGATAAACATACTAGTGACTGTGACATCTTATTTATTAATCTTTTTTTTTTCAATTTGTATTTATTTTGTGTATATTGTAAGTTTAATAATAAAAATATTATTTTTTATATTTACATGACGGCAGTCGGAGAACGGCGCCATCTGGTTTTGGAATCATGTACGACAGACAAAAATGTGGGATCGCCCCCTCTCCTTACGCAACACTAAGTGGGTTATGCAGGTTCTTATAAGACGCACAGGCGCGGGACGGCGCATTGCATTCGTTCGGTTCGGATCGGTGGTCGAGTCGTGGTAGTGCATAGTCGTATTTGGTGGAGCGTATAGTCTGCTCCTTATTACTCCTTATACTAATAATTGTAATTCTGTTCTACCAAGAGTATCCGGCCCGAAACTACCCACGCCTACCCAAATTACCGACGAAAACACGCCCCCGTCCCGTAGTCATCCTATATACTCGTAAATATAAAAGAAATATAATCAATTGAAAAATTTGTTCATGTATATCTTTATTGCTTCCATAGTTTACACGAAAAAGTAACATGGTATAATATTTTCCAAGACGATTTTTTTTAGAAGATTTAATGGCTGACGTTGTAACCACTAGGCTATCACAGCTTCAATATTAAATACTACGGCGAATCATTTTCTCGGTTAAAAATGTGTAAACGCCGCCCCAGATACGGCGAGGTGTTTCAAAATGATGTAATTTCCTGAGTTGGGCTCCACGTTCGCTTCCCGCCTCTTCCACACCCACCCTCATCGGTATTTTTCATATTAGCTGTTGCCCGCGGCTTTATCTACATTTTTCTGGTATAAAAAGTAGCCTAAGTTTTAACCCAGGGTATAATCTGTCTCCCTTCCAATTTTCAGACAAATATATTCAGTAGTATTTGCTTGATAGAATAACAAACATCCAGAAAACCATACATATAAACTTTCGCGTTACTAAAGGTTAGCTTCCAAAAGATTCTTAACTAAGATTTTCCCTTGAAACCCTGCGCACTAAACGGCGGTAATGAAAAACTAAAGGCAGCTTTTGGTAAAACTTTGGTAAAATTAGTAGGTACAGCGTAATGAGAGTTTAAGATTACTTATCACCATCAAATCACACCTATTATTATTGACGCGTCAAAAGTGCCTTTTAAAGGACTATTTGAATAAAGATTATTTGAATTCGATTTTGAATTAAAGCGGGGCCATGTCATCTTACTTACCCTTTGGTCAAATAAATTTAAAAGTAAGAAAAATTTTAAGTAATTTGCTTGATATAAAATAAAAACTGCAACATGAAAGGTAGGTGGAAAATTAATCAGAAACTAATCACATAATAATATAATTAATTTAAATCAATAAAGCCCAAAATTATTAATTTACAAATGTCGATTAGTATATTATGATCTTTCAATTTTTTTGTCTCACTATTCAACTAATTTGATAGCATGCAAATATTTTTAAAATTTAATATACTGATGTAAATATGAATATGTAAAATGTAGGTAGAATGTATGTAAATATAATGGCAAAACCGCGTTTCAATTTGTCTATCTACCCACCCATCTAAACGCTTGGATGACATTTACACACACACACCCACACACAGCTACACATGCAAAGTGAAATCAACACGACGTCTTGCGACGGAATTAAAAAATGGAGTGTCAGAACTTGTAGAATGTTAATGTTCTATAATTAATTACACTCTCGGAACTATCATCAATGTGATGAAAACTTGGCTAGAGTCACAGATGTTGTATACAAAGCTCACAGACTTAACTAAATACTTAATATAGCTGGAAAACGCGCCGATAATGGGCAATATCTTAGCCTTCGTTTAGATTTTGGATAGAATAGAATATGGAAGAAACAGATACACTAAGTTATGTTAGCCTAGTAGTTAGGACGTCCATCACTTAATCAGAGGTCGGGGGTTAACTTTTCGGAGTTATGTGCGTTTTAAGCAATTAAAATATCACTTGCTTCATCGGTGAAGGAAAATATCGTGAGAAAATCTGTATGCTTGAGAGTTCTCCATAATGTTCTCAAAGGTGTGTATCGTCTGCCAATCCGCACATGGCCAGCGTGGTGTACTATGCCCAAACCCTTCTTATATTGAGAGGAGACCCGTGCTCTGTAGTGAGCCGGTAATGGGTTGATCATCATCATCATCATCATCATCATCATAGCTGAAAAATGAACCTACATTGGGCAATATTTTAGCCTTCGTTTAGATTTTGGATAGAATGGAAAGATTGAATATGGAAGAAAGAGATACACTAAGCCATGATAGCCTAGTAGTTAAGACGTCCTCCTCTTAATCAGAGGTCGGGGGTTCGAACCCGGGCACGCACCTCTAACTTTTCGGAGTTATGTGCGTTTTAAGCAATTAAAATATCACTTGCTTCAACGGTGAAGGAAAACATCGTGAGGAAACCTGCACGCCTGAGAGTTCTCCATAATGTTCTCAAAGGTGTGTGAAGTCTGCCAACATTTGAGTGAGCCGGCAATGGGTTGATAATGATGATGTAACCCGGCTAAGTTTCTAGTGGGCTTCTTCTTAGATCAGGGCGCGTTTGGAACCCTCATAGCTTTAGTTTTAAGTTTACGAATGTAGTTATCACCATGAAATCACTACTATGTAAATTATTGACGCGTCAAAAGTGCGTTTTAAAGGAATTTATTTGAATAAAGATTATTTGAACTTGAATTTGATGATAATGATGAAGAGACACACTAAACTAAATAAAAAGACAAATAAAATGAGAAAAACTTGAATAACATCGATGTTTGTATCTGAGGTTAAAAATGGAGTGTCAAACCTTGTAGAACGTTAGCGTACCATAATCCATCCCGCGCTCAAAACTTAAACTGTACCACATTGACGCTATTAAACTTGGCTAGAACCACAGACATTATAGACCGCGCTCACAAATTAAATGAAACAGAAAGCCGCGAGACATGCCGCCATAAGTCAAAGACTCAGATTTTTGGGGAGAAAGGCGGGAGACTTCGTATATGGCGGGCGCGGTTTTTTCACGCTTTTCTTGAATTAATTTTTGTTGGCTAATTTTGAAAAGGATTGGTGTTGATTGTGTCGTGGACAGTTTTAGTGACGTTTGTGTAGCGGCTGGTTTTCTGAATGGTTAACAGTTATTGATTTGGGAAAGGTATGAGGGAGCCGCGTCCGCAGAGTGCGAAGTTTCCCGCCATTTCTCCCTAACTTCAACATTGCTATAAACTTGACATTGGCTAATATGTACAAAGCCACAAAAAGAGAGAACTAATAAAATAAGAAACTTGACATTGGCTAATCTGTGTAAAGCCATAAAACGAAAGAAAAAAAAAAGCCGCCACACATGCCGCCAAAAGTCAAAGACTCAGCTTTTTGGAGTTTACTCCTTAAGAATCAATTTTCATATAGGGCCCCCTTTATGAAAAAAATATGTGCAGTCAAATCTACTATACGAACGACCTCGTTAATTGTCCTGTCCCACCAAAACAGTGAATAGACAGACAGGCTGGCATATGTATACATACAAAGTTTAAAAGACAGAAAAATAGACTGTTATTTAAATATACAACTTCTCTGTTTACGTCTGGAATTAAAAAAATGGGGTGTCAAAACTTGTAGAATAATTCATCCCACTCTCACAACTATTAACAAACTGGTAACATACTAATGCAATTAAAACTTGGCTGGAGCCACAGACACTGTAAACACAGGTCACAGACTAAATTGAATAGTAGCCGGAACACAAACCGCCAAATAATTTAAATTTACCCCAAGTTTTCTTACGCGGGTAATCATCAACATTATCATCAGCCTAATAACTTCTCAGCAGCAGACGTCTGCTTTCTCATAGGAGAGAGTGTTTTAGGCTATGAAAAAATAAAGCTAGGAGATCAATAGATAGTACTTAGACTTGTTCAGCTAAAGTATGTTTTAAAAAGAGACAGACTTATCACGGAAACGTATTTGTTTCACATCTCAGAGGTAAGGTTAATCTTGTTTAATAGATCTCGTCTCTTGAACACTAGTTCCTTATGCTTGTCCAATGATTTAATATGTTTTTTGAGGTATGGAAAATTCCTTAACTCTGTGCTGATCTTAGTAAAAATTAGATATCTAGCAGTTTTCTAGTATTCTGGTAAAATCTAGATACAACGAGTTAGAAGTGACACAAGAAGTTGCAAAAGATATATATACATTCACACTAATAATTACATGCTACTAAATATATAAAATAATAACAATACCAATAATACATTTATCTGTATAAAAAATAATAGAGAAAACAGTCATTAGATTGACTTAAAATTTTTAAGAAAACAATACATTGGGTTAAATATCGGGGCATCCTGGCACAAGTAAAATAATTACTTAAAAGGATGTCCCAACAATGGATAAATGTTATGTAAAACGTATTTTTTGAATATTTTTTTTCCAAATTTATTCTTTTTTTTTTTGCAAGCGCCATTATTCCGAAAAACGTAGCCAATGTTGTTGTTACCAATAAAGACGTGTCGCCAAGTGATTTAGCGTTCCGGCACGATGTCGTGTAGATACCAGTTAGGAGTGTGGGTTTACCATGCCCCTAACAAGTCAGCCTCCTCCATCTTAGACTGCATCATCACTTACCATCAAGTGAAATTGCCGTCAAGGGCTAACTTGTCGTGAATAAAAAAAAATGTTACACCCGGTCTTACTAATAACTATCTGTATGCAAACAAACATGTTAAATTTTGCTTCGTGGCTGCTTGAAAGAACTAATTGTAATATTAGCGGGGTGAGAAAGCGTTCTGTCTAACAAGTTTTAGTCCGAGACACTAAAATCGGTATTAATTACTTTAGCGTTTGGTTGGCGCCGAATTATTCGATAGTGGCAGAAATAAAATGATTGTATTTTCAGCTAAAAGCACCGTCCCAGCCCAACTTACTCGTATTTACGTAACGTGTTCTAAATAAGACGCACAACAATAAAATAATGGCAGACACAAAGGAAAATAAATGAAAAACACTCTTCAGACACAGATTAAAAAAGACTTTGTTTCAAAAGTGCCTATAAAGAAGGTCGAAAGGCGGGAGACTTCGTATATGGCGGGCGCGTTTTTTCATGCTGTTCTCGATTTAATGTTTGTTGGCTAATTTTGAAAAGGATTGGTGTTGGTTGTGTCGTGGACATTATAGTTTTGGTGTCGTTTGTGTAGCGCTAGTATTTTGAATTTATATGTATATTAATTTGGGAAAGGCTTGGGGGAGCCAGTCCGCCGTGCGAAGTTTCCCGCCATTTTGCCCTAACTTCAATTCTCTATTATAAACTTAACATTTCCCGCCATTTTGCTCTAACTTCAAACGTCTATTATTATTATTAGAAAACTTGACATTGGCTAATCTGTGTAAAGCCATAAAAAGAGAAAAAAAGGTCTGCTTGAAAAATATGAATTTTGAATTTTAGAATATAATAATGAAAAACGACGTTTGTCATCTTGACACTGGACAAATTCACTTCAAAATGAATCGTTTAATACTTAATTAAATTATTCGTAACTTATTCCAAATGATAGGCGGAGATTTTTTTGATTCGTTTATATTTTTTATTGACGCCCTCCATGGCGCAGTGCGCGCGCTGTCGCATTATAAAGTTGGAGGCCCTGGGTTCGATTCCCGGCTTGACTCTGGTTTGGTGGGAGGCTTCGGCCGTAGCTAGTTACCATCATACCCTCAAAGACATGTAGCCAAGCTATTTAGTGTTCCGGCACGATGTCGCGTAGAAACTAATTAGAAGTATGGGTTTACCATACCCCTAACAAATTAGCCCGCTACCATTTTAGATCGCATCATTACTTACCATCAGGTGAGATTGCCGTTGAGAATAATCAAATATATAAAAATCGCTAAATCGCTTGGCGATACGTCTTTGTCGGTAGGGTGGTAACTAGCCAAGGCCGAAGCCAACCACCAGTCCAGACTCGAGCCGGGAATCGAACCCAGGACCTCCAACTTTATAATCCGACAGCGCACGCGCAAGTCGTCAAATTCGTCATAATTTCAAAATGATTATCTCCTACATTGATTCAATGCTGATCGAACACTATTTATACAAACAAAGCGCCAGGGAGGTCGACAAATAACGCTGCATCCCATAGCCAGCACGGGCGATGCCGCGGCGCACAGCTAGTCGGAAAACAAATTAATATCGCCACATCAGTGCCATAGATTAAGGTCAATCACTTCGCCCTCTTTACTGAAAAGCTTTCATAAAGAAAATCGTTGAAATGATAATCTGAAGGAACATTCATAAAGGGTTTTATTGTAATATCGATATTTTGGAAACGACTTCGGCCTTTAGTTAACGTACAAAGTGCTTCCGAAAATACCAAATGAAATTTACTCGGTGAAAATTAATTGAGGGAGCGTGAATCAGCGTGAAATACAGTTCATATTAGAGTACTTCAATTAGACAAGCGTATTTATAAATAATAATGAAGTCTTATATATTGTATGATTGTAGGTTTCGGTTTGAAGCGGTGATAGCCTAGTGGTTAGGGCGGCAGCCTCCTAAACAGAGGTCGACGGTTCGAATCCGGGCACGCACTTCTAACTTTTCGGAGTTATGTGCGTTTAAAAAAAAGTCTGCCAATCCGCACAAGGCCAGCGTGGTGGACTGTGGCCAAACCCTTCTCATATTGAGAGGAGACCCGTGCTCTGTAGTGAGCCGGTAATGGGTTGATCGTGATGATGATGATGATATATTGTATGATCGTAGGTTTCATCTGCCGATATACAGATCAGGCGCTGCTGAAAATATAATATATGTCGGCGCGAAAGAGTTATTAACTTCATTCAGCGGCGCCAAGAAAATCAAGAATTCAATAATTACCCACATTTGAACTCTTTAAATCACTAATTAATCATTTCTTTGTTAATCAGTGTATTTAGAAGGTAGCAATCAATTTTGTACAAGCATACTTTGCTATAAAAACGGGCGGTTGTTGTCTTTCGTGGCATTCTCGCTCGAGACGTCGGACCGTTCGGACCTCTTAGTTATTGTCGCAATAAAAGTGTAATCACTCAAGTTTTTGTTTTAATTACTATGAGCGAAAGAAATCAAAGGCGTGACGTCAGCAATGCTGACTAACTTTTAAACGCACTTTAATGGTGAGTACTTGTGAGTGACTTGTTGTGGGAATATAGTACTTTTATACGTTTATTATTTACAAATTTACGCTGTAACACATAGTCCATCTCGCAAAATAACGTCTGTATATTTTACCATATCTACTTTCTGACGTGTAATCATCCGGAGTTGACCGGGAAAGAAATAAAAAAACTTGAGAGGTGTCAAGGGACACCCGGATGGAACGAAGTTCCTTTCGATTCATTAGTGAAGGAATTGTAATAAAATTTTATTTTAATTATTAATCAGTAGGCTCAGTTTTGTACTCCATCAGCAATATCCGGAACTTGTGCAGAAACACTGTCAGGATTCATTATTATAATTATTTTTTATTATTTACAAAAACCTGTATACACTCAACAAAAATAATCGTCGCGACACCACACTGTTCAATGCGGAATAGAAATGAAAATATCTGGCTTGCTTTCTATAAGAAAGAGAAAGACAGACAGAGAAACATGCGACTCCGCACAGCTTACAATAACGAAAAGTGTCGTGACAACTTTTCGTAAGAATTTTTTCCGTCTAGCCCCCTTTCACAACGCGCGATAAGGAACTTTGTTCCAAAAATTAATAAGTAAATTTGCCTACTTGTATGTACTTGTATACACTCGGTCAAAGTTTCAATATCACCCAATAATTAATCTTTAATTCATTTTAGAAAACAAACTTTCTAGATTTGATCATGTTATAAATTATCGTTACAGATGTCAATCAGAATTGGAACATCCTGGAGTAAAGCCCAGCAGTGGCATCATCAGCAGAGACATCCCAGTTCATTATCATGCTCATGGTGTAACATGGTTCTAGAGGAAATTGCGCATTTGCATTCTTTAGTTACAACCGGGAAATGAGAATAAATAAACCTTTTAATACGACCGCGTACCTTTCTGCGCACAGAGTAGCTTTAATTATTACTAAAATTTACTATGTTGAATGTTATGGTGTATTTATTTAAAAAAAGCTGTGTGTAGTCAGAGGTCGGGGGTTCGAACACGGGGCGCACCTCTAACTTTTCGTAGTTAGGTGCGTTTTCCAGCAATTAAAATGTTATTTATTTAGCTCTTTTAATAACCATAAATCTTTTATTTGTAAGAATGTTTGGAAATAATTAGATGGTGAATACAATTTTGTCAATAAATATACCATAAAATTCAGTTAAATAAATAGTATACAAAATATATCATAAATTGAATATCTACGTGGCGCAGCGCGTGCGCTGTTGCATTTAAAGTTGGAGGTCCTGGGTTCCATTTCCGGCTCGAGTCTGGTTTGCTGGGAGGCTCCGGCTGTGGCTGGTTACCACCCTGCCGACAAGGACGTGTCGCCAAGCGATTTAGCGTTCCGGCACAATCTCGCGTAGAAACCAATTAGGAGTGTGGGCTTACCATACCTCTAACAGGTTAGCCCGCTACCATCTTAGACTGCATCCTCACTTACCATCAGGTGAGATTGCCGTCAAGGCTAACCTGAAACTAAACAAACATTATAGTCCTAAAGTCGCAATGTGTGTAGACTTGTACGTAGACTGATATATTGAGTCTCACCGTTCGCTGAACACAAGCGATATAAGACCGTACAATGTGGTAATCCCAAAAGAGAACTTTATCTAAGTACGTACGGAATTTCTGATAAATGGATGATAAACTACTTGTCTGTTTCATAGTTGCTCTGGGTCCATCTAATCTGCACTCTAATAGGCTAGCCGAGTTTATGAATATAAATCAGCGATGCTGCATTACAAGTCCTCCCTTTCAGATTTCAATGTACTCTTCAAGTGCTTGATCTGCTCTGGAGAGCTGCTATATATTACAGGTTACAACGGGATGGTTTGTTGCGCAATTTACTTCTCCTATCTCATATATTCTCATACAATGCTGTGATAGTCTAGTGGTTAGGGCGTCAGCCTCCTAATCAGAGGTCGGCAATTCGAATCCAGGCACCTCTGACTTTTCGGAGTTGTGCGCGTTTTTAAAAAACAATTAAAATATCACTTACTTCAACGGTGAAGGAAAACATCGTGAGGAAACCTGCACGCCTGAGAGTTCTCTATAATGTTCTCAAAGGCGTGCGAAGCCTGCCAATCGCACATGGCCAGCGTGGTGGACTATGGCCAAATCCCTTTCATATTGAGAGGAGACCCGTGCTCTGTAGTGAGCCGGTAATGGGTTGATCATGATACATACAATTCCCTCACGTTGAATTAGTTTGTTTCTAACATCCATCTCCATCCATTCGTATGACGTTGTATTCTACATCACTTTTTGTCCATCGAATTTAAAGAACAAATCTCGGTCGTCATTTCCTCATACCTAGGTTAAGCAGATACAGGGAATTTACAGCTAGGGACATACATGTGTCCACTGATTTTTTTCTGTAATAAATTGGGAAAATTTAGAAAAAGCTTTTCAAATCACTTGATCCTCAAGTTAGAGATGGCAAGCACTAATTTTATACTTTTTGGTTGTACAAATGTTGGGTGTTTTTATTAGTCTTTTTTAATTTAATTTTTGGTTTTAATTTTAATATTTATTTTAATTTTATAATTATTATTTTTTCCTCTAAGTTCCTGGCTTAAGTTGTTAATTTTGTATACTTTTAGTTAAGTTCCTTCGCACGACTTATTCGTCTAAAAGCATGCTGTAGCCTCCTATGAGTGGAATTATATGTTGACCTAGCACTTAAGGGCTAAATTATGTGGAAAAATAATATATATAATTCTGTTGGTGGTACTTATAAAATAATGTAACGAGTGCGCCAACTTGTCTATGCCAAGCCGCCATATTGTCGTACCCTACCGCCATGCCTAAAAATGCCGCCATTATGGTATGGTACGTCAAGCTAGCCAAAAGCCCGCCATTTTTATGAAAACAATAAAAATATTTTGTTTACCCGTTTTGTGTTTTCATTTTTGTATCTTACTACAATAAATAAAAATAAATAAATCCAGGCTGATAGATTTTATACAAATTTCAAATTACTCTTGCAACGCTTTTTGGTAAGATTTTTTTTTAAAACTCTTTCGTAGTTCAGTAGTTTCTGAATGCTAAATTTAATTAAAATTCATTTAGCAGTTCAATTTGTCCTTTTTCCTTTTAGTATGCAGATGCCGCGTTACGTGAATTTTCAAATAAATCCATTAATTGCTTTTAAAGTTTCGCAAACGCAAACATACTTGTGTAGCCTGCTATCGAATCCAAGTTTGTTTTAGTTTAAAAAACCCGAAAAACTATTTATCTCTTAACTGAAATAAATTTACTTACCTCAACCAAAATTCAGCTAAAAAGAAATACTAAAACTACCTACATAGTGACGTTTTTACCCCTTTTAATACTTGCGCACACCTACATACACACACACGCAAACTCACTCACAAACTTACAGCTTTTTTAACCCTATTGGTTGCCACAGCGTAACCGGCTGTTTGGCTAGCTTCGGAAAGAAGCAATTTTGAGCTCTAGGGCTAGAAGAAACTAAGGGAACGTCTGCCTAAGGGCGCTTCCTTTGAGGCTGAACCTCGGCTTAGGCGACGTTTCGGATAATGGGGGGGTCGGACGGTGAGTGGTCCGTACGTCCCCGAGGCTGTGGATGGAGCCCAAGTCCGGATGACGTAGGATAGCGGGCCGCCGGCGAAGACGGTGTGTAGCGTATGATTGTGTGTTAGGTGGTACGAGTATGCTGTCAGTAGTCATCTCATCGTCAGGGTCATGAAGGATATGTTTAGGTCTCCTCTATCGGAGGGAAGAGCTTAGGTCGGGGGAGTAAGAAGAACCCGCAACTACGAGAGTGTTGGGGTGTCGGATTGAGGTTGGCGTGTCGGATTAGGTATATTTGTGTTGCATATGTGGTGTATATGTATTTAAGCTGAGTGATGAGTCATTTACTATTAATTGTCACATGACCCCGCACCGGTAAACGTAGCGTTGGTCGACCCCCAACTAGGTGGACAGACGACATCAGACTAGTCGCAGGGAGCCGCTGGAAGCAAGCGGCCCAAGACCGTGAGCATTGGAACTCCCTACAAAAGACCTATGTCCAGCAGTGGACGTCAATCGGTTGTTGATGATGTCACATGTGATCGAATTATTACAAACATTGCATCTCCGAAATGGCATATTTCCCTAACATATAACTGAAGTATGAACGCATAGGAAAGTTTACCCTCAACAATTTTATCCAGTGCTAAAGGCAAACTGTTTGTCTGCAAACATTTGCTCACGGCTCCAACTGTTGCAGACCATCTGCGCTATTTGTGTAAGGGTGGGTTCACACTATGAAACTATGTGCACGTCAATATTTGCGGTTTAGATTAGGGCAAGATCCGCCTTGGCTTGGAATATCCAACTGTTGGGACAGGCCTGCTCGCTTATAGGGTGGAGGTAACATTTAGAGCATGAAATCACTTTGTCGCTACAGTTCGGATGTGCAGGCTTAACTGTCAAAAATATATATAATGTAAAATCACTTAATTTATTATATATAATACACAATATATAATCATAAGACAGAAAATGGAGACAGCCTAAGAGTGATTTCTTCCAGGGGTTATTGCAATAGCATACAAATAATATACTTCATTTATTTATTTGAACAACTTTTTTGCATAATATAAACAAAAGAAAAGTGGAAAGACAAAATACATAACATGAAAAAAAAGGCGACCTTATCACTAAAAGTGATCTCTTCCAGGCCAAACTTCTTTAAGCCAAGAAAGAAGCCGCCAGAAAAATAATGGCGGGAAATCTTAACACTTATATTTACATAATGTTTATATTTATACATTTACTAATATTTACATACTTTATTCATCATGTTCAACCCATTACCGGCTCACTACAGAACACGGGTCTCCTCTCAATATGAGAAGGGTATGGCCATAGTCCACCAAGCTAGCCATGTGCGGATTGGCAGACTTCGCACGCCTTTGAGAACATTATGGAGAACTCTCAGGCGTGCAGGTTTCCTCACGATGTTTTCCTTCACCGTTGAAGCAGGTGATATTTTAATTGCTGTAAAAACGCACATAACTCCGAAAAGTTAGAGGTGCGTGCCCGGAATCAAACCGCCGACCTCTGATTAGGAGGCGAAAGCCCTAACCACTAGGCTGTCACAGCTTCAATATCTATCTTATAAAATCCGTATATTTTTCAGTTTGATTCATCCTGTGATTCCAGGTGTGCGTTGATATTAATCTGTCAGTCAGTTAATAAGTAACGAGTACCTTTTACTCTTGTTTATACAAAAGGCAAATAGACGCCGATGTGGACAGATAACGGGCCAATTAGATGAACGGATTGGTGTCAAAATTACCTAATTTGTATTTGAAATTCAACCCAGATTTCAAAGAGGTAAACATCCCTCGTCAGTTTTTAATTAAAATTGCTCCTCTCAAAACGCCTTTAAACCATCCACCCCTTTTGTTTGTAAATTATTAGTATACCGTAATTTGTTTAAAATGTACTTAGTTATTTCAAAATTAATCAGACAAAACAATATTTTACTCTCTTAATGCTGAATTGCCGCGAAAGGAAAATTTGTATGAAGTACTGTTATCGCCACGATTATAAGAAACTATATATAATCCGCACTGCAACATATATAATCCGTCTGCCAATCCGCACATGGCCAGCGTGGTGTACTATGGCCAAACCCTTCTCATATTGAGAGGAGACCCGTGCTCTGTAGTGAGCCGGTAATGGGTTGATCATGATGATAATGAGATATGCTTTAGTGTGCTATTAAAATGTGTTTATTAATTCATTCAATATAATTTGAACACAAATCTAATAGCAGACTTTACCTGGCAGCAAAAAATAAAACAAACGATCAAGGTCAAAGTCAAAGTCTTAAAGTTCTTATTCATGTACGAATATACAAGTTGCATAAATACAGTTTTGACTTTGACTTTGAAGTTCAAGCAAAGAAGAACAAAGAATGCGAGCGAAAGGAAACTCGGCAAAACGTTTACTTGGTGGAAAATTTGAACAATCAAAAACACAGAAATGTAACCCAGATACGGCAAACGACTGGGCGCGAACAAATGACGGCGCTTCCGGTGCCAGGCTTTAGCTTCCGGTTTGCCAGCTGTTTCCGGTACCTGCGCACCCTTCCCCGTTCAGCGTTTGCGTAAAATAGATTTGTAGCTAATTTTTCATTCTTACAATGCGTTTTCTTTTATCTATGCTAGTCATACAACTGTCGTTTGTTTTGTAGAAAGAACGACCTTCGATAAAAAATCTTTTTATCCGTAGATAGACCGATTTTTGGAACGAAGTTCCTTACGGCAGACTTGGAGGAGATAGGGATTTTGCTGCGCAACCGAACTGAAAAAATGTGATAGTAAAACCGTAAGAAAAAGTCCGTGGAATAAAACCGTTGAATGATGGGCAGGCGCGACAGTCGTATACACAAGCGAGTAGTGTATAATACCTTTCGCTTTCTCCCTCTTTAATTATTTCTATTTCTATGTAATTTTATGTTGTCAAACAAAAATTATGAGACATATTTTGTTATTTTAGTTGATAATTTGAATTTTGATTTTATTTTATTTAACGTAATTTATTATTTCGTAAAATACTGAATTTCCTAAATACTTTCCTGTACTTAAATAAAACTAATCAGCAAAATTTAAAAGAAAAATCAAGAAAACCTACATAAAATTGAGCACGATTTTGTTTTGGCAAATTGTGTCGATTCTACATTAGCTGAAGAAACTTTGTTCCTACCTGGTGTCCCACGACACCACATCTTTATTTTCAATTTGGTTAAACGCTATTTTACATTCGCTAAGCGGTGTAGCGTTTGGGTTTACCACATTCCTTATTTTGACGACCTCCATGACGTGCCCGGGGGGGCGTTATAAAATTGGAGGTCCTGGGTTTGATTCCCGGCTCGAGTATGGTCTAGTCTAGGCTTCGGCCTTGGAAAGTTACCACCCTACTGACCAAGACGTGTCGCCAAGCTTTTAAGCGTTCCGGCACGATGTCGCGTAGAAAGCAATTAGGAGTGTGGGTTAACCATATCCAAAACAGATTATCTACCATCTAAGATGGCATCATCACGAGGCGAGTTATCCGTCAAGGGCTAACTTGTAGTGTATAAAAGCAAGTCTTCTTTTAATCTTTATTTGCTATCTAGGTATATTCATTAAATACATTTGTATTATACTATCTATACCAGTTTTTTTATCAACCCATTATCGGCTCACTACTGAGCACGGGTCTCCTCTCAATATGAGTAGGGTTTGGCCATAGTCCACCGCGCTGGCCATGTGCAGATTGGCAGACTTCACACGCCTTCGACAACATTACGGAGAACTCTCAGGTGTGCAGGTTTCCTCACAATGTTTTCCTTCACCGTTTAAGCAAGTGATATTTTAATGGTTTTTAAAAACGCACATTACTCTGAAAAGTTAGAAGTGCGTGCCCGGATTCGAACCGGCGACCACTGATTAAGAGGCTGACACCCTAACCACTGGGCTATAACAGCTTTACCATTTCTTGTTTATTATTGCGCTGCTGACCTTTATAATCGTTAATTGTAAACCCCTGGGGTTGTTTGTAAGAGATTGCTTCAGCGAAGCCATTTCAAAGAAACAGCTTTAAAAAAGACCTCACTTTGCCTTATAAAATTAATATATTACTTTCTGTGTGGTAATATATTACTTGTAATGAATCTGTGTGCAATAAAGTGTACTAGCTGGTGCCCGCGATTTCGTCTGCGCAGGATAAGTATTTCGAGTAGGTTATATAAGCGTGGACAATGTGATTAAAAAATCACATTAAGACATTAGTATCTCTATCTACCATCTGTAGGTAGATTTTCCTACTTACTTATCTATTACTTATAAGTAAGTATTATCGTCATATTTTCGAAAATTCCCACAATATCTTTATAGATTGTAGCCTATGAGCTATTCTGATATATAAGCTATATTGTTGTGAAAATATGGATAACACTAGCTAGTGCCCGCGAATTCGTCTGCGCAGGTATAGTATTTCGAGGAGCTTATATCAGCGTGGCGTAAAAAAATTACATTAAGACATTAAAATTATCACGCAGATGGTAAATTTTGTCCTACTTACTTGACACTTATCGTCATACTTTGGACAATTCCCACAATATTTATAAATTGTAGCCTATGTAGTATTCTGATGTATAAGCTATATTATTGTAAAGTTTCATAAAAATTCATTCGGTAGTTTATAATATTAGTAGGATCGATCTAATAATTGCATGTCAAAACCCTTCCTTTTTTGATGATTGTTAAAACAACATTGGTGGAAGGGTGCTTTTTATCTGATAACAAAGTTGACAAAGAAAGGTTGTAGTAAATTTTTACGCCACCAATTCTCTCACCCCGACAGCAACCCCGAAGTAGCCGTTTTGTTACATTGTAACATGTTAAATGGCCGTAACAACGAGGTAGTACGATAAAGAAAATGATAAATGTATACTTACTATGTATGAAAGATAAAGTGTACAATGTTTTTGAAGAGCTCTCACAGGCGTTTAAACTAGAAGAGTCCAATAGAAAAAACCAGCTCTCGCAATATTTTTAAACACAAAAAATCATCATCATGATCAACCCATTCTCGGCTCACTACGGAGCAGGGGTCTCCTCTCAATATGTGAAGGGTTTGGCCATAGTCCACCACGCTGGTCATGTGCGGACTGGCTGACTTCACACGCCTTTGAGAACATTATGGAGAACTCTCAGGCGTGCAGGTTTCCTCACGATGTTTTCCTTCACCGTTAAAGCAAGTGATATTTTAATGTTTTAAAAAAGAATGGCGATCGTTTACGTTAAATTACCTTTGGCCTTTCTTATAGGGGAAAAAATTAAACAAAGTTAGATGCTAAGACAATCATGTATTTAAGTAATAAATAGTCAAAAATTGCTTAAAATCGCACATAACTCCGAAATGTTATAGGTGCGTGCCCGGGTTCGAACCCCCAACCTCTGATTAGGAGGCTGACGTCCTAACCACTAGGCTATCACAGCTTCTAACAAAACAAATACTCATCAGATTTTTTTATACACTACAAGTAGCCCTTGACGACAATCTCTCCTGTAATATGTAATGGTAATGCAGTCTATGATGGTAGCGGGCTAACCTGTTAGGGGTATAGTATAATCTCCTAATTGGTTTCACGCAACATCTTGTCCGAACGTTAAACGGTTAGCGATAGGATGGTAACTAATTTGCTGGCTGGGTTGCGGATGAGTGCACGGGTGTTCCCGTGACCCAGCCACCAGACGACGCGAAGGAGCATCGCTGGGTTTTAGTGGGTATTCTGGTCGCACATGGCCAGCGTAGTAGACTATGGCCAAAACCCTTCTCATATTGAGAGGAGACCCGTGCTCTGTAGTAAGCCGGTAATGGGTTGTTCATGATGATGATGATGATGATGATGAATCTTATAATTAAATTTGGGTATTTTCCAAATAGCCTTGTATTGGGGTTGTATGATAAATGCGGAACTCAAGTATAGCGATATTAAAGCACTCTAAAAACATTCCGCAAGCGTCACTCCAAGGGACGTTTATTAATTTTCAAAAATACGTTTCCGAAAGTGGAGCATGCGTTATCAATCACACGGAATTTCCATTTCGCGAAATCGTTAAAGTTGCGTAGGTACACTGGAAATATATTTTCATTCGCCATGATGGATTGATTAATAAACGCGACATCGTGCGAAATTAAGATATAATAAATAAAAAGTTTTCGCATTCATTATATTATTTGCGAAGCTGAAGTGGCAATGGATTTTTTTTTATACCACAGTTATCGCTTGACGGCATCTCACCTGATGTTAAGTGATGGTGCGGTCTAAGATGGCAGCGGGCTAACCTGTTAGGGGTATTGTAAGCCCATACTACTAATTGGTTTCTACACGACAACGTGCCGGAACGCTTAAACGCTTGACCACACGTATTTGTCGGAAGGGTGGTAACTAGCTACGGCCGAAGCCTCCCACCAGACCAGACTCGAGCCGGGAATGGAACACAGGACCTCCAACTTCATAATGCGACAGCGCGCGCACTGCGCCACGGAGATCGTCAAAAAAAGGATCAGTAATATAAGTCAATCAGCGAGCAGTTATTATACTAGAAACTAGTTTTTGTCTGCTACTTCGGTTACTTTATGGTCATGGTTGATTTCAAGAAGACTCCAGTTAAAGATAGTTCAAAATAATACCTGTCATGTCAATGCAAACATCAAATCCTTTAAGCTCAAAGTGAATTCCGGGATTTCCACACAAATGCCAAGATGTGCTATCGAGATTTTCGACCACTTTGATGTTCCTGCCAATAGTTATCCAATAATAGCGAATGCATTTCGTCGATACACGATCTTTGATTTGCCACTTGTGCCTTCTCTTGTATGTGTACACATGATTTACGTATCAAAATATCTAAAACTTATTTGAAGCTACCAACCGATTTTTATGTTTTTTGTGCGCCTACCATGGTTGTTTCTCCATGATCCAAGGTTGACTGATGGAGAATACTTTTAGCATTAAGTTCGCCTTATGTACAGTTTAAAAAAAAAAAAAAACTTACTGATGGTTCCAGCAGTACCCTATTACTAAGTCCGCGCTGTCCTTCTATCCGTATTTCTATCCATATAGGCGGATGGTTTAAAATATGGCCATACCCGCTATTAGCTCGTTCCATCCAGTGATTTGAGCTAGTCGTTTTACGAATTCGAATTCGTTATTATTCGTTAAAATTTGAGATAACAGAAACTGTGATATTTTTATGAGAAACTATTGCGTTTGCTATCTCTTATATTATATATATAACACTCTTATATATATAACACTGTCAGGATTCATTATTATTATTATTTTTTATTATTTACAAAAAACCTGTATACACTCAACAAAAATAATCGTCGCGACACCACACTGTTCAATGCGAAATAGAAATGAAAATATCTGGCTTGCTTTCTATAAGAGAGAGAGAGAGACAGACAGAGAAACATGCGACGCCGCACAGCTTACAATAACAAAAAGTGTCGTGACAACTTTTCGTAAGAATTTTTTCCGTCTAGCCCCCTTTCACAACGCGCGATAAAGAACTTCGTTCCAACACTCATTAGAAGTTACCTATTCTAACCAACTTGCTGAATAAGTACGATAATAATAAGAATTTATCAAAAACTCGAACCGAAAACTGATAATTCTTATTCTATGACTCGAACACTCTTTGTGAGATAAACTTAATATAAAAAAGACACTCATTAGAAGTGACCTTTTCTTACCAACTTGCTGAATAAGAGCGATAATAATTTATCAACAACTCGAACCTTAAAATGATGATTCTTATGCTATGCCCCGAACCCTCTTTGTGACATAAGTCGATATATAAAAAAAAAAGACTTCCAAATTATAGTTTTGTTTATAATGGACGTAATATGACCTGTAAATCAGATGAGGCAACAACATGATGTTTCGAACTGGTTGGATAATCCACGCGTTTCGATCTCACTCGATATTGTAACTTTGCTTTGAATGAATTATTCATTAGAAAAGGCCTTTACGACCGAACACTTTGATATTTTACTTGATGTGTAAGGTCTTGGAGAAGCGAAAATAATTTTGGACATATTTTACTGTGTTACGACAGAGGTGCCTTATCCGTAGTCCACTAACCTCCAAATAAAATTGGCAGCAAAAAATAACAAGACAAACAGAAACTAGAAGAACAAGATACAACAGGCGGCCTTATCGCTTAAGTAGTCGAGTACTGCCAGGCAATCTTAGGATTGGGAATTAGAAAAAGAAATTGAAAGTAGGTGGTTCAATATAAACATACATACAAATGTCGGCGCGAAGAAGTCATTAACTTTATTCAGCGGCGCCAAAAACCTCAAGAATTCAATAATTATCCACATTTTAACTATTGATGATTTTGCTAACACAATTTAGCCAGTAACAATCAATTTTGTACAAGCATGCTTTGTGCTATAAATACGGGCGGTCGATGCCTTTCGCGGATTATCTCGCTCGAGATGTCGGACTGTTCGGACCTCTTAGTTATTATCGCAATAAAAGTGTAAACCGGCAAGTAGTGGTTTTAATTACTATGAGCGAAAGTAAACAAAATCGTAAAACCCTTACAAAAAACAACTCGGACGCCCTTGACTCGACATACAAAATATTGTATAAACCTGCATACGAATAACTACATACCAATACATAAACATGATTACATAGATAATACAATATAATGCAAAATTTTAGCTAATATATATTTAATGACGCTGTTGCTGAAGCTTGAAGCTGTGATAGCCAAGTGGTTAGGACGTCCGCCTCCTAAAAAAAGGTCGGAGTTATGTGCGTTTTTAAGCATGTAAAATATGTTTATAAGTAGCAAGTTCGGTTTTCATTATTTAAAGGCTTATCTTATGTTATCTATATATTAAGCATCTGAAATCCCATCTGAGCAGGGTTATTAAATGTGACACTATAATTCTTAGGGCCCTTGGGGCAACAAGAAAAAAGTCAGAAAAAACGAAAAGCGAAACCAAGGGCGGGTGATGCGACGCAGTTGGTCATAAAATAGAGGATTGAAATTTACATGGAAAATATGTTATCAGTAGTGTATGTGGAATCACAAGTATATTTATATATTTTGTCGAGTAGACCCGAGATCCAACACTTAACAGCTACCTTAATCAAATCGTCTTACTCCTATTAAAATTGATATTTTTTTAATGATGCTTGTCTGTTACTCAATCAAATTCAAAATTCAAATTAAAAAATGATTTATGTTTATTAATGTAAACCTATTACATGGATTTTAATTAGTGAGGTGATAATGATAACTACACTTGCCAATTTAAAACTAAAGCTAATAGGGTTCAAATCGCGTTCAGGTCTAAGAAGAAGCCTACAACAAACTTAGCAGGGTTTTTGGTCATCTCACATAGTAAATAATTAAAGAAATTTAGTTAGTAATTCCATTTTTGTAAGGCTTGTGTCTTATCTTACAATGTCAAATTAAGTATCGAATAATATAATTTGTAAGCCCATTTGTAAATTTTTGTATGAACAATATAAATATGCTATTCTATGAATAAACAGTATAAATAACAGTTATTAATTTATATCCAATGGGAGAATATGTTAAAATACTTGTTTTGCTCACAAATAACTCAAATTGACGAAACCTAAATATTTTAGGTGGAAATATGAAAATGGATGAATTTTCTGAATTACACGAATTTCAATTACGAATATTAACTGGCAAAATATCAAATACTTTGATTTGACGTGCTCCGAAATTTAATGTGCTATAAATTATATTAAATGCAAAACATATTTTTACTAGCTTCCGCGACTGCGATTTATTCGTTCATAATTATTTAATGGTTAGGACGTCCACCTCCTAATCAGAAGTCGGGGGAACGACCTGGGTACGCACCTCTAACTTTCCAGGGTTATGTGCATTTTTAAGCAATCAAAATATCACTTGCTTCAACGGTGAAGGAAAACATCGTGAGGAAACCTGCACGCCTGAGAGTTGTCCACAATATTCTCAAAGCCGTGTGAAGTTTGCCAATCCGCACATGGCCAGCGTGGTAGACTATGGCCAATCCCTTCTCATAGAGAGGAGACCCGTGCTGTGTAGTGAGCCGGCAATGGGTTGTTCATGATAATTAATAAATAATCAATAAACTTTAATAATTTTTATATAAAATGCGAAGAAATTATTTCCCCAGCTTTTTATATAATGACTCGCTCATAAAACAGTTAAGAAACTTCCTTATTTGTGCACTTCAAAGTTTCCGCCATTCATTAACTAACTATCGAAACCAGCTCGGTTTGGACAATTAATATATTAACTTGAAGCGGTATCAACAACTTAACAGGTAGGTATATGTTATATTTGAACTTTCAGTCGTGAACTTCGCAACTTTGCCTCCTCACATTTAAGTATTCACTAACTTATAATTGTAATAATATTGTTCAATAATATAACCTTCAGTTACACCCATAAGTTGCAAAATACACAGTTTAAGTTATAGAAAATAAACAGTAGGACAACAAGAAAATAAATAGTATATTCTTTAAAATACTTATTGTATATCAATTTACGAATTTTGAAGCGGTGATAGCCTAGTGGTTAGGGCGTCAGCCTCCAAATCAGAGGTCGGCGGTTCGAATCCGGGCACGCGCCTCTTACTTTTCGGAGTTATGTGCGTTTTTAAACAATTAAAATAGCACTTGCTTCAAAGGTGAAGGGTACCATCATGAGGAAACCTGCACGCCTGAGAGTTCTTCATAATGTTCTCAAAGGCGTGTGAAGTCTGCCAATCCGCACATGGCCAAACCCTTCTCATATTGAGAGGAGACCCGTGCTCTGTAGTGAGGAGGTAGTGGGTAATGGGTTGATCATCATGATGATGGTGATATATATGTTTACAGCAATGACACAGAATAAAAAAAACTAGAAACTAGAACTGGAAAGTCAGTTTTAACTCATAACTATATACTTTTATCCACTATAAAGTATAAAACGCATTTTTATTACATTTAACCTATCAAAATACCTGAGATCTTATAAAAAAGAAAGCGATATCTCAATATTAATTAAAAAAAAACACCCTATAAACGAGCTTAATATACTAATAATAAGTAAACTCAACATAGTAACAATCTAAATAGATATAGTTTTATTTAACCGTCGGTGTAACCTACCTAAATTACAAGTTTAAATCTCACTCCGACGCGGTGTTTACATCTAAAATGCAATTAGATTAAATAATTTGACACACGCGAGGATTAATCTGAAAAGAAACATTCAACTTCTGCTGAATTTATAAACAACGATTTGTTCAGTTCACAATTTATTCCAATTGATTTAAAATACTTTTATATTTCCGATTAAATCTATTTCGGAGTGTGGCTTCATTTAATCAGCACAATTATCGCGAAATGGGACGTTAAGAGATTATTGAATTGGTTTGCCTGTGTTTTCGTAGTCCCTGTTTGGAATGGTGATGCAGATTGGCAGACTTCACACGCCTTTATTTATGCAGAACATTATGGAGAACTCTCGGGCGAGCAGGTTTCTTAACGATGTTTTCCTTCACCGTTGAAGCAAGTAATACTTTAATTGCTTAAGAACGCACATAACACTGAAAAGTTCGAGGTGTGTGCCCGGGATCGAACCCCCGACCTATGATTATTAGGCGGATGTAGTGGTTAACCACTTAGTTATCTAGCTAGCTATAGAAGTACAGGTTAAAACATTACAAACAATAAATAAACATACTATTCATTATTTAAAACATTACATTTAATTTTTAATTAAAAGTACGTGTCTTCGAAAGATCACTGTTTTATTTCCTCGTAATCAAAGTGAAAAGCAGTGTTTAACTCGGTAATAAAATCCATTTTATCTTCGAGTTAAACATCTACCCTCGCCTTGCGTTGGGGGATAAAATTCTCGGGTAAAATGGATTGTTGTTGATTATTGTGACAGAAATTCTCTCACGACTCTGCGATGGATAATGTGCAAATTTTATACGTATCGCTTGACTCTCTATGAAGATTCGGGTCAGGCTCTTGCAATATATTTTTTTCGGACTGTCTATTAGCTGTGCTAACCTTATTGGTAGCGACCGCGTAACCGGACTGTTTGGCGAGCTTCGAAAAGAAGCTCTGCCAGAAGAAATTTTGCCTGGGGACGTTTGCCAAGGGGCGCTTTATTTGATGCCGAACCTCGGCTTAGGCGACGTTTGGGATAACGGGGGGTCGGACGGTGACTGGTCCGTATGTCTCCGAGGCCGTGGATGGAGCCCACGTCCGGATGACGTATGATAGCGGGGACCTCGTCTTCGCCGGCAAAGACGGTGAGTAACGTATGATTGTGTGGTAGGTGGTACGATTATGTTGTCAGTAGTCATCTGATCGTCATGAAGGATATGTTTAGGTCTCCTCTGTTTAGCGTTCCGACACGATATGGCTTAGAAACCAATTAGGAGTGTGGGCTTACACACCCCTAATAGGTTAGCCCGATACCATCCTAGACTGCATCAACACTAACCACTAGGTGAGATAACCGTCAAGGGCCAACTTGTAGCGAAAAAAATAAAAGAAGGAGTGACAATAATTAAATCGCTCCACCTGACCATGACATCATCAGACATTCATAATAAACCTGATCAAAATTCAGTTAATACAGTTCAGAAAGTACAGGTTCTTTATAATTTAATTAGAACGGACAGTATCCAATAACACTAATTAAATTCACTGATAACACATCGCACATTGAAAATAATAGTGTCACTATCCAAAATTCCATATTTTTCAGTAGAAGCATTTAAAGATTTATAAGATTTTGAAGGCTAATTCTATGTGAAAATCGGAACGAATTGTTATTAATGTAATAGTCTGTTTATGAAGGACATTAAGTGCAACAGTTGAGTAATATTTAAAAAACAAAAAAGTATTATTATTAAGTAAGCCTGAAGATGGTGTTAAAATCAGCATTTGGTCAAATTTCGTTTAGTGACACTATCATTATCAATGCGCGACATAATAACATTATAGCAGAAACGAAGTATAAACAAAACAAATATACACTTAATGAACACAGACAAAGAGAGACAAAAAACAAAAAAATAAAAAATACTTGAGATAGAGACATAGTGGTGTTATACCTTACCTATATACTGCCATGTGCATCAGAATACGTGGCTATTTCGAGCTGCATTGGAGAAAGCGACGTGGGAATGGGAAATTACTAGGACTTACAAGGGTGCCCTTTACACCTGCCGAACTCGGGTCGATATAAATAGTACCACTGCAGTGCCAATATTGACGACCTCCGTGGCGCAGTGCGTGCGCTGTTGCATTTTAAAGTTGGAGGTCCTGGGTTCGATTCCCGGCTTGAGTCTGGTTTGGTGGGAGGCTGCGGCCGTGGCTAGTTAAACCGACAAAGGCGTGTCGCCAAGCGGTTTAGTGTTCCGGCACGATGTCGCGTAGAAACCGATTAGGAGCGTGTGTTTAACAGGTTAGCCCGCTACCATCCTAGACTTATCACCAGGTGAGATAGCCATCAAGGGCTTACTAGTAGTGTATAAAAAAAACATGTTTTCTAAGCTTTCAATTTCCATATTATCCAACCTTATAAGTCCCAGTGTAGGTGCACTCCCCTCAAGAACTTTATACCGGATTCGAGGCAGCCTTTGATTCCTACGCGGGAAATGGAAAACGATTTTGTACTATTCACCCGATATGACTATGAAACGAGTGTTCCAATCCTTAGGTGATTGACTAATGTACTAAAAAGTATTAAAGTTGACAACAATGTCAACTTTAATACTTTTTAGTACAACAAGTGTTGTATTGGGTAGAAAAGTAGTTAACAATAACTACTTTTCTACCCAATACAATGTCATTAAATAATTCGACGCGAAGGAGTTATTAACTTCATTCAGCGGCGCCAAGAAAATCAAGAATCCAATAACTACCCACATTTGAACTCTTTAAATCACTAATTAATCATTTCTTTACTAATCAGTGTATTTAGAAGGTAGCAATCAATTTTGTACAAGCATGCTTTGGTATAAATACGGGCGGTTGTTGCCTTTCGTGGTATTCTCGCTCGAGACGTCGGACCGTTTGGACCTCTTAATTATGGTCGCAATAAAAGTGTAATCCCGCAATTTGTGGTTTTAATTAGAGATAGAGCAATTCACATCCAAGCTTTGTTATCGTTTATATAATCCTTAATCAAGACTCAGATCCAAGTCGAAGAAAAAAAAACAATATTCGACGTAATCTAATATACTAAAAATTAATATAATATAAATCAACATAATAATCACCACGATCAACCCATTACCAGCTCACTACAGAGCACGGGTCTCCTCTCAATATGAGAAGGGTTTGGCCATAGTCCACGCTGGCCATGTGCGGATTGGCAGACTTCACACGCCTTTTAGAACATTATGGAGAACGTTTAAGCAAGTGATTTTTTTTTTAAACGCACATAACTCTGAAAAGTTGCGTGCCCGGATTGGAGCCGCCGACCTCTGATTAGGAGGCTGACGCCCTAACCACTAGGCTATCATCGCGCCAACCATTAGGCTATCACCGCTTCGATATAAATAACGTTCAATATGCTGTTCGCGAGTTAATTATAAGAACGTGTAACTAATGCTCAGTTATTTTAACAAGTTTCGTCACCTCTAAATCAGTGAAATCATTATTAATCATGAAGATTTTCCACAAAATTTAAAATCGAGCATTGGCGATACGCCATAAATTTCGCTAATTTTATCCCATCAAACAAACATTTCGGTGGGTACTTTTTATATATGTGTATTTGTTATTGATTACGATCAGCTATTTCAGAATCATAACGTGCGAGATATACGAGAATGATGTACGAGATTTATACAGACGTATCGGAAATTCTCATATAATCCGTCCAATATCAACAGAGGTCAATCATACAAAAATATCGTGCAATGTAAATTTTTAACCTATGTAGTATCTAGTTTATAGATACGCTCAGTCATTAAAAAGTGTCCGATAAAAATAAGAGTTCACTTAATTGGGTGCTTATTTTAGTAAGTTTGTATACGAAACAGCACGGTTGGATTTTTTTTACCCACTACAAGTTAGCCCTTGATGGCAATCTCAAGTGATGGGAAGTGATGATGCAGTCTAGGATGGTACCAGTCGAACCTATTAGGGGTATGTTAAACTCCCAATTGGTTTCTACACGACCTCGTGCCGGAACGCTAAATTGCTTGACGACACGTCTTTGTCGGTAGGGTGGTAACTAGCCACGGCCGAAGCCTCCCACCAGACCAGTAAGTTCAAAGCTTACTAGAGTAGCTCTGCAACTGTTACGTAAGCAATAAGTAGATTTTAAAATGAGTGCTTTTTTAAAAACAGCACGTGAATTAAAATGACCAATTAAGCACTAATTAGAAAAAATAAATAAATTGTAAGTAAAATTTATTACGAAGGCAATATAATTTTATATATTTTTATTATATGTCCATGTTTTATGTATATAACCAGCCTTCACCTTTCTGTTTCTTCGCATTAGTTTATACAGATTAGCTTTAGGGTATTGCTATCTTGGCTGCTGTTAAATTAATTTGTAATAATTGGGACATTTAGACACCGAACTCTCAGATTTGGTCTCCGATTCTAAAACAACACACACACTCAAGTTTCCCAACGAAAATGAGTAAGTATTTTTAAACGGTATTTTTTTACATATAGCAGCATATCTGTTATGTGATATGTGATACTACCGTGACGCAGCGCGTGCGTGTTGTCTTGGGTTCGATCCCTGGCTCGATTCTGAACTGATGGGAGGCTTACCACCCAACCGACAAAGCGTGTCGATTTAGCGTTTCGGCAGGATATCGCGTGGAAACCAATTAGGATTATGGGTTTAGCATACCCCTAACAGGTTAGCCCGCTACCGTCTTAAAGCGCATCACCACTTACCATCAGGTTAGACGCCGTCAAGCGCTAACTTGTAGTAGATACTGAAAACGACGGAATAATTAAAGAAAAACAAAAACGTAAAGTGTCAATAAAACGAGCTACTGGGTAATGAATTGATATTAAATTAGGGGGGAAGAATACTGACCTAAGCAAATAAACGAACATAAGGCACGAGGGTACGAATTCGGAAGTTTGCACTTCATTAGGCCGCTTGTTTAGGATTTAGGTACAGTTTGCTTTGATATCAAAAAGGCATCAAAATCACGTTTTGTAGAAACGCCAGAACGTGTTAGAGTATGATATTTTATTCACGAATGTTTTATCACCACTATCGGTGACAAAATTTATATCGTCCATCTAAACTATCTTTTTTACTCTACTTGCTAGTGCCGGCGACTACGTCCGTATCCATACAAAAAAATACCCACATACATACAAAAAAAGCCCACAACAAACTTAGCCGGGTTTTCTTTTGTTATCACCATCTCACATAATCAATAATAGGCCGCCAAATTGTATACTACTGTGTCTGTTATTTTCTGTCTTTTTTTTTATTTTTCCTTTTTCGTGGTGTATCATAAAAGTATGTAAATAAATAAATAATAAACTATAGTACCTATTGAGATAGAGCAATTCACACCCAAGCTTTTTTATCGTTTATATAATCCTCAATCAAGATTCAGTCTCAAGTCGAAGAAAATAAAAACAATATTTGACGTAATCTAATATACTATAAATTAATATAATATAAATAATCATCATCATCACGATCAACCCATTACCAGCTCACTACAGAGCGCGGGTCTCCTCTCAATATGAGAAGGGTTTGGCCATAGTCCACCACGCTGGCCAAGTGCGGATTGGCAGACTTCACACGCCTTTGAGAACATTATGGAGAACTCTCAGGCATGCAGGTTTCCTCATAATGTTTTCCTTCACCGTTGAAGCAAGTGACATTTTAATTGTTTAAAAACGCACATAACTCCGAAAAGTTAGAGGTGCGTGCCGGGATTCGAACCGCCGACCTCTGATTAGGAGGCTGACGCCTTAACCACTAGGCTATCACCGCGGTAACGCCCATATAGGTTAAGGCTTTTAAAAAAATCTGCGGAATGAGAAACAATACGTTCCATTTTCCGCAACTGTGCCCAATATATAAATCTAATCTCGACGAAGTTTGTTACAGCAAAGTATACGATAGTAAATAATAATAAATAATAAAGTTTATTTATTTAACACATTTTACATTTTCATTGTAATAAGAAACAAAGAAAACAATGCAAAATAAGAAGTATGGTATGCTTATGAATTTAAATGAGTTTTATTATATATTATAAAGTAAACAGTAATGAATAGTCAACAGTAAACAATACTAGAATGTAGGTAGGTAGATAATAATGAACTTGTAGGTCGTCGAAGTGAATTTCTACAGACTGTTTAGGACTAAGGTACAGTTTGCATTGATATCTAAGAGTTGATGCCCTTCCACGTTCTGTAGAAACGTCAGAACGTGAATGGAGGCTTTTAAAAAAAAACATTCCATTGCGATAACTATTCGGACCAATTCAATTAGATATACCGAATTATAACTTTTAGTGCTATATCGAATATTAAACACGCATACCCACACACACCCACGCAAGCACGCTCGCACGCAAAACTTGACGACCTCCGTGACGCAGCGCGCGCTTTCGCATTATAAAGTTGGAGGTCCTGGGTTCGATTCCCGGCTCTGTTCTGGTGGAAGGCTGCGGCCGTGGCTAGTTAAAACCCTACCGAGAACACACACACACTAGTTTCCTGCAGTAACAAAAATGAGTAAGTATGTAATTTTTAACGGTATTTTTTTACATATAACAGCTTGTCTGGAACATTATATGCGATAACACCGTGGCACAGCGCGTGCGTGCTGTCTTGGGTTCGATCCCTGGCTCGATTCTGGACTGGTGGGAGGCTTACAACCTTACCGACAAAGACGTGTCGATTTAGCGTTTCGGCACGATCTCGCGTAGAAACCAATAAGGAATATGGGTTTACTATACCCCTCACAGGTTAGCCCAATGCCTAAAGACAAAAGTCTTCAACGCCTGCGTCTTACCGGTCATGACGTACGGAGCAGAAACGTGGACACTCACAGTAGGCCTTATCCACAAGTTCAAAATCGCTCAGAGTGCTATGGAGAGGGCTATGCTGGGTGTTTCTCTGAGGGATAGAATCCGTAACGAGGACATCCGTAGGAGAACAAAAGTAACCGACATAGCCCAACGGATTAGCAAGCTGAAGTGGCAGTGGGCGGGTCATATCTGTCGCAGAACCGACGGCCGTTGGGGCAGACGTGTTCTGGAGTGCACCTACACCGCGCACAGGTAAGCGCAGTATAGGACGACCTGAAAAGGATCGCTGGTGGCGGGTGGATGAGGAAGGCGAAGGACCGTGTGTGGTGGCGCGCTCTCGGAAAGGCCTATGTCCAGCAGAGGGCGTCTATAGGCTGATTGATTGATTCATGAACCCGCTACCATCTTAGACTGCATCATCACTGACCATCAGGTGAGATTGCCGTCAAGGGCTAATTTGTAGTGGATAAAAAAAAAATTACATTACATGCGATGGATGACTTAGTTCAACGATCGACCAAGTAAAACAAATTATCAAGAAATCAATCAAATGTAGATTAATACCAGTCTGACAAACCTAACAAAACGGACATTGGTCATGTTAACTCGTAAATTATACACAGACAGAAAAGTTTGTACTTCATTACGCTGTTTGTTTAGGACGGTTATGTTTGGTTTGATATCAAAAAGACATCAAAAATTTATAACTTTACGTTGGTACGTTCTGCTGAAAAATTTATTATGTTTCGGTATTGCTATAACAATATAATATATAGCTGTGATAGCTTAGTGGTTAGGGCGTTCAACGCCTAATCAGAGGTCGGGGGTTCGATCCCGGGCACGCACCTCTGACTTTTCGAAGTTATGTGAATTTTTCAACGGTGTAAGAAAACATCGTGAGGAAACCTGCATGCCTCAGAATTCTCCATAATGTTCTCAAAGGCGTATGAAGTCTGCCAATCCGCAAATGGCCAGCGTGGTGGACTATGGCCAAACCCTTCTCATATTGGAAGGAGACCCGTGCTCTGTAGTGAGCTGACAATGGATCGATCATGATGACGATGATTGCTATAACATTTTTTTTTTATGCACTACAAGTTAACATTTGACGGCAATCTCACCTGATGGTAAGTGATGTTGCAGTCTAAGATATTAGCGAGCTAACCTGTTAGGGGTATGGTAAACCCACACTCCTAATTGGTGTCTACGCGTAGTCATGCCGGAAGGCTAAACCGCTTGGCGACGACAGGGTGGTTACTAGCCAAGGTCGAAGCGTCCCACCAGACAAGACTCGAACTGCAAATCGAACCCAGGACCTCCAACTTTATAATGCGACAGCGCACGCACTGCGCCACGGAGGTCGTCTAAAACTAAAAGTTGCTAATGTAGCGGTTAAGAGCCCTCATTATTTCACCAAGAACGTCCCATGGTTGATGATATGAGAATACTTTTGCTTTTTATATGTTATTCCCGGTGGCGGGGGAGGGGGAGGGCTAAACTATCAGTTCAGCTAGAAATTGTCAAAAACTTAGGCTGAATTTGGTCTCACGCTGACCGCAAGCGCATTCTGGGCGCTGATGGTTGAGATTTATAGTTTGCTATCTTCTAGGAAGCGTTTTTTAAAGACGCATCAGCACTTATGGTGGTCAGCACTGACAGCTACGCGGCCGCACGTCATCGCATCCTAGTGTCGAATTATATTCTAATAATTATATAATATGCATTTTGTATTCTATATAAACTATCCTTTTCATTTTTCGTCCAGAGCTTGACTTACATGCTGTCTGTATTATACACTAGCTATGCAATAAATAAATTTCAAATTCAAATTCAAAATAATCTTTATTCAAATAGTCCTTTAAAAGGCATTTTGACGCGTCGATAATTTACATAGTAGTTATTTCATGGTGATTTCAGGGCTTGCACGCTGTCAGCGCTGACCATTACACGAGCGAGCACATACAAGCGAGTCTGATTAACTTGCTGTGTCCATTTCTTTTTTCATTAAAAGCTCGAACTTAATAGTACCACGAACTAATTAAAATTTGATTACAAACGCAGTCTTGTTTGAGTTAACATCATTATATTATTCACATACATTGTAAATATAAACTCGTGAGCTGTATGCATTACTGTTACGCCGTTTGTTCAGGATTACGGTTAATTTTTATTTTGGTATCACAAAGGCATCAAAATGCGTCACGTTTTGTAGGAATTGATGTAGACGTAATGCGTCTTCAGATGACGTCATGAGATATACTGAACACTGCTGGTTGGGTTGGGGACGAGTGCGCGAACGTGACCCGGCCATCAGGCGATGCGAAGGAGCATCGCTGGGTTTTGTTATTCTGGTCGCCAGTCTGGCCGCTGAGGAGTCCCACATACCTCGTCTGAAGCGGAAACAAAAGGTATACTGAGTACTAGAGAAGAAGTCGTACAGAAGTAACGTTACGATTTTGTTGTGGGTTGCCAGTGGCATTATTTACTATTGCCCGATGCTTACTTAAAAAAGATCTCATGCTTTATTTACCAAGCTATACATGACTGTCAAAAGATTTTATTTTATATACTACAAGTTAGCCCTTGACGGTTATCTCACTTCGTGGTAAGTGAAGATACATTCTAGGATGGTAGTGGGCTAACCTATTAGGAGTATGGTAAACCCACGCTCCTTATTGGTTTCTACGTGCCGGTATGCTAAATCGCTTGGCGACACGTCTCTGTCGGTAGGATGGTTACTAGCCACGGCTGACTCCTCCTACCAGACCAGACTCGAGTCGGGAATCGAACCCAGGACCTCCAACTTTATAATGCTACGGCGCACGCACTGCGCCACGGAGGTGGTCAAAGCATCTATAATTAACCCTTTTTTTACAGGTTGTTAGGTCACGTACTAAATACTTATCTCATTTGCCCATCTGTTTAGCGGTTTTGCTGCCATATCGGTTAAAATTGCTTGTTGGTGGTAACCACGAAATGGGTTGATACCAAGGCCAAAAGTGCCAAAGCTGTCTGTGACATTAGCACGCGTGTGTAGCACCGCTTATGTGATAGAAGTGAAATTGTACGTTGCCATATTGTAAAGAGTGAATTCCTGCTTTCGGTTCCCGGTTCAAGCCTGGTTTGGCGGAGGCTTAGGCTGCGGCTAGACACTTTCTTACTGGCGACGATATATCGCAATGTGATTTAGCGTATATCGCGTAGAAACCAATTAGGCGTATGGTTTTACCATAATGGATAATTGAATACTTTAAAGAAATGAATAAGATTAGGAGGATGGGTTCGCCTTGACTCATCTAGTGCTGAAGATGTTCATGGGTGACTAATTACCTAAAATCAGATCGCCAAATGCGAGATCTTCTACTTATGCGTTCGTGTGAAAGTTGACTTTAATATATATATACAATTGGAAGAGCACCAAAAAAAGAAGGTAAATTCACTGAGGTTAGAAGTGTGCACATTTGCCAGAGATAAATTCTTTTATATGATTTAATCATTGCTACTAAACACTCGGCTCACAATTACTTATATGAAATAGTTATTACGATGCTCCCTTTTTCCTTCTCTCTTCGTTATATCTTTCTTCTCTCCTATGTAACTACATCATTATCACGATCAACCCTCGGCACACTACAGAGCACGGGTCTCCTCTCAATATGAGAAGTGTTTGGCCATAGGCCACCACGCTGGCCATGTGCGGATTGGCAGACTTCACACGCCTTTGAGAACATTATGGAGAACTCTCAGGTATGCAGGTTTCCTTCATCATTGAAACAAGTGATATTATATTTGCTTAAAAACGCACATAACTCCGAAAAGTTAGATGTGCGTGCCTCGAGACTTCTGATTAGGAGACGGACGTCCTAACCACTAGGCTATCACAGCTTCACTAGTATATGTAACATGAACCATTATAATTAAAATCGCCGCTGCTTAAAAAGATCCATTTCAATAGATTTTTTTGCGTAAAATAAACAATTTATATAAAGTACCTACCTACTATATAAGTATGGTAAAAGGCAACTCCTTTAAGTCCCCGGTTTTATATTTCTTTCGCTTTGAAAACCGTTTTATGTTGTCGCTCATTAACTTGAGATTACGGTGTTGTTAAAAATAAAATGAGGGTAGACTTTTTATAACTTAAACTGGCAAGTACATACTCGGATCTACTTTATTCTGTACTCGCTGATAGTAATTATTTCTTTATTGATTAAATTTATCACTTTTAAGTTTTAGTGGGTATCCCGAAAATCCATTTGCAAGATAAATATAGCTTTAACGATTGTTTGCAAATCTTTCGTAACGCCATCTGTCGACTGATGCAATACAAAACAAAAAACCTTTTGCATGAATATTGTTTTCTATTTATTTCGATTTGATTCCTTATTATATTAAGTAACAGGTTTTGTTTAACTAATAGTCTTGGAGATTTTGGGACAAGTTTTTAGATGCAATTAAGGGAGAAAATAGGTTAAGATTTATTTGATAGCCCCCCATCAAAATAATTGTGAGAAATAATGTTGATTTGACATGTTTAAATGATAATTATAAAGATTCCTTATCGATAACTATCGCAGGTTTTTTTAACATATTTGCTGTTTTATATATTGAACGTTAAGTTAAATATATATTTTGATAACTATTGCAGGTTTTTTTAAAGCATATTCGCTGGTTTATATAAAAGGCCGAAAAATATTGTTTTTTTTAATTCTGGTTTTGGACTTTCATTTATAAATGCGAATGTTCCGTCATTTTAAAGTATTGAAGGTAACAGACGCTAGTCACCGCCAGTCGGCCCAAGTCGTTGTACAAAATAATCAATTGTTCAAATAAATAGATGAATGTACCTACACTAACATAATATTTAAAGCAGTATACCAACGAAACGGTTAATAAAGATTTTTTTTAATTTTTTTTTGGCTGTCATTTAATGTCTGCCTCAGCATACAATTTTAGGCTTACTAAATTATTATTCTCAATTCGAAGTTCACGATTTTAAATACTTCAGATTTATGTTCATTATTATTATATTCATTTGTTGATATGAAAAAATAAATAAATTTTTGTTGCAATAACAAACTTGTATGATTATTTTGCCTCACAACAACAGTACGTATTGAATAATCGAAAGAAGTTTCGCTATTTTGTAACAGATGGCGGTAGGTATACTCTGAATCGCGCTTCAGACTTTTCTAACCGATTAGTATAAATACTGGGCAGTTTCGTTCGACAGGTGAAGCTTGAATAATTGATTCATCGAAACCCAGTGGTATTTTTACACTCGATACTTTTGAAGTATCGTGCAAAAAGCAAAAATTATACAAAAACAATATTTATGTTATGTCATGTCATGTCATGATATTAATGATTTCATGTTATGACATTAATGATGTCATGATTTGAACATAATAAAATATCTGTTGACGAGAAGAAATATTATATCGTTTCTTGAAAAATGACATCACGGTGAGGCTATAGATGTACTAATGCTGAACCCACTGGCCTATGACAGGAAGCTAAAGCCCACAATCGTGTTCCAAAGCGGGTTGGCGGGCTTGAGCTACATGTAACATATTTAATTTGCTTAATATCAGCTGTCAGTGCTAAAAATCAGTGAAGACAATTACGCCGTGCGGTTAATTAAAGGGTAGTCATGGAGAATTTATTTTCCTTTTCCTAATCCTAAGGTTGACCGGCAGAGATCGCTACTAAGCGATAAGGTCGCCTTTTGTATCCTGCTTCTGCTTGTTTTTGTTTTTCGTATTATTTCTATTTTTATTTTTTGTCGTGTACAAATAAACAATAAATAAATAACACAATTAATTATATCGGGACGGCAGCAGGGGGTGCAAATTAAAGAAGATTATTATGAACTATTTTATTCTACCAAAATTAAAAAAAGTTCTTATTTTACGTGATTACTCTACTATCTTATCCTAAGGCTTAATGCTATCTGTCTCACGGCGTCGCGCAAGCGATGCCGGCCGGATCATATTAATATTTCTTGTAATGTCCTGTGTCAGCGGCATTTTGTCGTGGGAACAGGTTTCGCAGGCATACTTGTTATTTCCGTCGACTATGCCTGCGTAACACCTCCACCGTCAGTTAAGCGCTTATTGAAGACTTTAGTTGTAAATTGCGCTGGAAGATCTTTGCTCGTCAAGTTTTTCAAATGCTGATTTCTGTAAGGTAACCTTGACTGGTTTGCAAGTGGTGCTTCTATTCTGGACCTTTAGAAGTTGTTGGATGCAATCGCTTTCATTTGAAGTCTAAGTTTTTGGTTTCGGCACACAGAAACCATCTGCTCATCTTCGGGCATTCTGCCTCTATGTACCTGAATTCGTTCAAGTTAATCGCAAGGAATGGATAATGAGGGATAAGGATTTCATGATACTTATTGGGAACAATTTATAAAGATAACGGGAAATTTATAGACTATGAATATTTCATTTTTTACATAATACGAACCTAATGTCATAGTACTCTCTGTATCTGAAGAAATAATTTTAGCATTGCCGTATAGACAGTTTAACCTACTTACTAAATACTTAATTGAACTTAAGCTAATAACGGAATGATGGGCAACCAAAGCTCTTATAAAACCTAACACATTTTGTAGCTTTACGATTTCTTGCGAAACAGAATCTACATTATCACTAATAATAGAAAGAACTTGTTTCAAGTTGTATCTCCTGCATTAACGTCGGTTGCAGGACTGGATGAATTACCAGAAGGAACCTATAACATTTGGGCGCTATTAGGTACTCTTTTAAGTCTCGACTTGGCGATTGGACCTCGTTTTTTTCTGGTGTGAATATGGATTGGGAGATTTGCCATGACTACGTCGTGGGTATATCGAGGAGCTGTCTTTTGACGAGTGGCAACCGGGTTTCTGACAAATACCTGTTTCTCAGGTTGTCTATTAATATTCCGGGTATCAGTTACGACAGTTAAAGAATTTCTATGATGCGTAGATAAATTGAGCAATGCTTGTAGTATACTGACTGCCGTGCCGTCTTCCAGAAAATATGCTTGACCATATTTGGAGAAAGCGTCGACTATTGTCAGAAATTTAGAGCTATCAACACTTAACAAATCTAAGTGAACAAGCTCAAAAGGTTTGCTGGCTGGTGGAACTTCTTGAAATCGCTGTCGAATAGGGTGACGATCATATTTTGCCTGTCCACATACTGTGCAATCGTTGATAAATTTGGAAATGTGCTCTCGCATTTTGGGCCAATAAAACTTACGAGATAATGCAAGAAAGCATTCATTAATGCCACGATGGTTAGTTTTACCATCGTGATACTTGTCTATAATTTGCTGTTGCCTAAAATATTCCCGGACATTTTCTACCTCTGTCTTAGTTAAATTAAGCGTCATTGAAGAATTATTGAAGTTTCTCTGTATTATTGGGAGTATTTTATACATAGCCAATGGAGGATTAATTAACAAACCGGTTTTGTATTTGGATTGAACATATTTTTGTACAGCGTTCACGACATCTTCTTCCAAATTAGATTCAGATATTTGGATAGTAGTACGTATATAATTTTCAAAAGGTTTTGTGACAACTGGCTTGGCTTTTATGTCACCTACGTTAAATACGATTTGCCTAGTAAATTTATTCAAAGGAAGCTCTGAGATTGGGACTTCAAAGATGGGGTTTTCATCATCAGTATGGATAGTGACTGTTCTAGAACCATCTTCGGCCTGTGGAGCTGACAGGGTTTCAGAATCATCTAAAGGTGGATTTGATGGGTTTACGGCGATGGAACTTAACTCATGCATATTGACTTCAATACGCGATAGTGCATCTGCGTTAGTATTTCCCTTGCCTTGCTTGTCGGATAGGTCTTCTATCTGAAAATTTTCAGTTTGAGAACGGGCTGTTGGGTTTGGTTCAACTTCTTCCACTATTGGCTTAGTGTCAAAGTCGGATGAGTCTTTTCCACAGTCATTATAGTATTCATCAGTATATTGGTCGTAATCGTAATAGTACCAGTCATATTCATTGCTAAATTCATTAAAATTGACGTCACGGGCTTTCATATAGTTAGTCGGTGGTGGATTACCAAATTTACGCCAATCATGTCCCGATGGTGGTAAATTTCTGGGAACAAAATGACTCACACCGCTCATTGGACGCGGAGCATTCAAGTTATAAGACGATTGGTGTCTATTTGGTAATTTAAAAACGTTGCTCCTCGGGTTATAATTTGGAGGAGGAGCGTGAAACATTAAATGGGTTTGACTAGGGTCGCGTGGGTACTGAGGGTTAGGTTTCCAATCAGGAAAATTAGGAGGTCGAAATCGCATAGGCTGCTGCCAAGAAGAGCTGGGCATTGCATAACCTTGTTGCCTTGAACCACCCGTGTTATTTGATATAGAAATTTCATGAGCATAATTTTTTTTATTAGAAAAAGCGCCTTCATTTCGCTGCTGTATGTATAAAGTGTTAACCTCCTCTTGCACGAACTCGAGGGCTTGTTGCATTGAACCTGGGCGCATACAACGTATCTTTGAACCTAAAGGGTCTTTTAAACCGCGTAAGTAACACTGTAGGGTTAACTTCTGATAAAGTTGGCGTTTAGCCTCTATTGTAGTAGGTACGGATTCATGCAAAGTAATATAGGTCATAATCGTGCTGAACAGATTTTGACACTTCTCATAAAATTCTTGTGGGGTGCTAGACCCTTGTGTCTGCAGAGACAAGTCATTATATAAAGCGGTCTCATCGCGATGATCAGCGAAGTTGTTAATAATGGCATTTCGTATGTCATTCCAATTTTCGGGGATGCCGTTCGCATTTATTAATCTAGCCGCGGGACCAGTAATTTTATTTAAAATTCCACTAATAAGCGCAAAATTTTGTAATTCATGTCCCGGATTAATATCAAAATGGGCAATCACTAATTGGTCACAAAGGTTTATAAATCGCGTTAACACATGTGGATTTCCGGTAAAAATCTTAAAGATTTATATATAGTATCCAGGTCAAACGATGCCATTTCGTCTAAATTCCTAGATTCGTCTAAAACTCCTTTCCTAACCGTGGATCCCACCCTAGAACGGTGTGACCTTGGATGAAAAATTTTGATAAAAGGAAATTAAACTAACACACAATATAAAAAAAAATATCAAATACAAAAAATTAAAAAAAATTCAGTAACAAAAACTTAAGAAATTAAATTTATTCTTTTAAAACTTTACGTAAAGTTGTATAAAATATTCATAGACCTATATCATTTATAGGATTTCTCTATTAAATTAAATTCGATGATCAAACGTTAATCCAACGTATATTTCAAATATTAAAAACACGAATAAAAAAAATTTAACTCAATACTTATTTTTCTTATAAGTCGGTTAAGGAAATTAGGTAGGTAGGAAACTTGATCGATTCAAGTAACTTACTTGATAGCCATAATAATTCTTATTTGCAGAATCGATGATTAGATTCTCCTCTGCTGCGGCCGTCATGTAGGTTCTCTTGGATAGGTCCACCAGGTCACCAGTACTGCTCGATGTAGTTACTTCGGGATACTGGTAGAATATTTATCCAACCCAGACTGCGCCAATTATATCGGGACGGCAGCAGGGGGTGCAAATTAAAGAAGATTATTATGAACTATTTTATTCTACCAAAATTAAAAAAAGTTCTTATTTTACGTGATTACTCTACTATCTTATCCTAAGGCTTAATGCTATCTGTCTCACGGCGTCGCGCAAGCGATGCCGGCCGGATCATATTAATATTTCTTGTAATGTCCTGTGTCAGCGGCATTTTGTCGTGGGAACAGGTTTCGCAGGCATACTTGTTATTTCCGTCGACTATGCCTGCGTAACAAATTAATAAACGATATTAGTAAACATTATACTACGAAATGTATGTAATAAAGTACAGATTGCAAGGACAATACGACATTAGCATGTCGCATGTCGGTAACGCAAATTTGAGCTCGTAAGTTTGAGCCTCTAATAGGATTAAACAACACTGGTTAACACTTCTTATATTTTAAAATATTACCAGTCCCGATCACCAATTCGTCCATTTTTTTTTTGTCAACAACCCTCTGTCTCCGGTCTACAAACTTCCGCCGATGAAGCACAATCAATTTATAATTTGCTTAAGTGAACTTGTGAATCTGTGAATTATATATTATTCACAAATATATATTAAGTATTATTAATAAAATTAAGGTCTACATCAGGTAAATATTACTCGATATTTGTCTCAATTACGAGTATGCACAGCTTATAAAGTGTGTTATCTTAAATATTGAGCAGGCTTACATTATAATTTGCGTTTTTAGAAGATATTTTTTTTTTTATTAAAAATAATTTTTGACAAAAAAAACATTATTGGGATACCACGGGAACATCCAATTATTTACTATTTTTTTTGCTTTCGCAACTCAGGATAACAATGGCCTCTGTTTCATATCGTATACCTATCTATAATATATGATATATATTCCTAATGACGGTATTTCAACCCACGCAGGTCTACCCCTACATTAATCATATTAAATCAAGACCCTTTGTCATATCGCCCTACATAAATAACTTAAGCCCACATAACTGTTACACAAATGTAATCTTTAATAACCTAGAAAATAAAAGCGAGATTCGCTTACGTTTTTATGAAGATAAAGTGGATATACGTTCGACTGTGAACGATAAGCCATTGTGACCCTAAACTGGGGGTAACTAAAATGCTAATCCTATTTCTATACTGACTTCCAAGGGTGTTATGGTTCATAAAAGGATTTTCTTTGCATATAACATGACAGGTGAGTTTAATAAAGTGGTTTCTTATTTGATAGTCGTAGGCTTAACTGGAAAGACTTAAATGGCAGTCCATTATAAAAAATGAAAAGCTTGTAACACTACAAACAAAATTCAACTAACTCACATCATGATCAACCCATTACCGGCTCACTACAGAGCACGGGTCTCCTCTCAATATGAGAAGGGTTCGGCCATAGCCCACCATTCTGGCCATGTGCGGATTGGCAGACTTCACACGCCGTTGAGAACGTTACGGAGAACTCTCAGGCGTGCAGGTTTCCTCATGATGTTTTCCTTCACCGTTGAAGCGAGTGATATATATATATTTTAATACGCACATCCCTCCGAAAAGTCAGAGGTGCGTGCCCAGATTCGAACCGCCGACCTCTGATTAGGAGGCTGACGCCCTAACCTCAATATCACCGCAATACTGGACTATCACCGCAATCTCTTACACATCACACTAACTTGCTAAGTTGAAACTAGATGGCGCTGACTGTATTATGGCAAAAAGTATATCGCGCTAAGGAGATCGCCCGAGCCTATTATAAAAGACCGCCACATGCCAGCGTATGATTTTCGTACGAGGCTATGCGTCTACTAGACGTACGTCCGTACGCGACTCACCTATGCGGCCCCAGCTTGGTATGCGCTAACGAGCGAAACGGACCGCAAGTCGCTGAGGGCGCAGCAGTCGCTGGCGCTCCGCACCATCGCCGGAGCGCCACGCTACGTACGGAACGCGGTCATCTCCAGGGACCTGCGCATGGAGAGCCTCGACGATCACATTCGCCGTCTGAGCTCCTCTATGTTCGTGCGCCCGGATGGAGCGCGAGTCCAGCATCTGCAAGGCATCGCGCCATACCATCGGCGTCCACCGGACGTAAGAGGTCTGCCACGAGACCTTGCCACCCAACTGACCCATCGTTTCCTCGCCGTTGGCTGACGGGCGCTCGCCGGAACTCATTCCGGCGGGCTCGACCTCGGCGGCGAACGAAAGCCTAGGCCATGGACACACCTCACCACTGCAGTAGCGGATTGCCGGTGAGTACACGCGGGCTCGATCGTGCTGCAGTGCATATCACCGAACTGACATCATTGACCAGTGGTCACACCCAGCGACCCACATGTAGTTGCAGGCGGCGTTGCCACCACTGAAGGGGGTATCGCCCATCGCCCTGAACAGTTACCCTGAGACCCGACAGGGTTTGCGTGGATGTCCAGGATTCTCGTATGATTATTCGGATTTGTTCGGATTCAGCCTCCACGTGATCAACATCTCACTCGACTTACGAGACTACAGTGCTTCAACGAGCGCTTTCCCATGACAGAGTCCGGCGAGTGTCTCCGTCGCCGGACTCTGTCGTTTTTCCATTGTCGTGCTTCCGAACTTCGCTTCAACATTCGCTACATGCTTATTTAATTAGCTTGAATCCTAGAAACAGAAATGGGATACTTCGCATCCCGGAAGAGCATCCGAGGAAAACGCCCGTAGGATTTGAACAAAAAATATCTGTTATCGGCTGACAGCGTTTATTATAATATGTTGATAAGTTAGCATAACGTGTGTATGCGTCTGTGTGTATGTGTTTATTTATGTACGTATATGTGTTGTGTACCCACATATGTATGGGTACCGTCTTCGTGCCGGAACTTATGAAGCAAATTGGTGGTACTTTTGAATGGAGATCAATTATACTCTGGATTAATGCATACTTATTATTAACGGCTACTTTTTATTCCGGAAAAATTAGTAGTTACCGTATGTCAAAAACTAAATTTAACGTCGATGAGCTATATATATATATATTTATAGGGTAGGTAGCTACATTTAATTGGGCAAGTAGGACATGAAAGAAAATTGGAATTTTTAAAAACAACTAGTAGGTTGATAACTGCTCAGATTTCCGGTAAGTGACTGTAAATCTATGACATTATAAAAAAAATAAAAAGTGCAATTATCAATATCATATAAAACGATTTGTCATTATGTAAAGCCAAAAGTCCCTCTAAGTTTGCGAGAGTTTTCCTCACGTTCAGGGAATCAGCGGAGGTCGCCGCGTAAATGGATTGCTCCCAAGATGATTCAAGTTAATTTACTCGCTTCCATACTAGACTTATAAGCACAAGCAACGTGGCTCCTTTAGAGGAAGACAAACTATGCGCACTGTTCCTCTCTTCAAATATACCGGACCAATTGGTCGTATCATATTTTGAAAATATAAACAATGTTTGCGTGAAATGTTTCTAGGTAAAATATTCGAATCGCTATGTTAGAGTTAAATATAGATAAGAGATTAGACGTGTATTTATAATTTATTACGACCTCACCGTCTTCCATCTGATTTGTATTCTAGTTAGGGCTGTTAGTCACGTAAACATTTTTATTACTTTTCACCACAGATTATGACGTTTTAGTGTATCTGGTCGCTGAGCGAGTAATAAAATAATGGGTCTCACTTCAGAACTGTCAAACCAGATAACATAAGGTCCATGTTAGACATTTAATATCTACACAAGACATAATTTACTATATTTCAGGCTGTCACAATGGCTTGTATATTGGCAAGAGGAATTTTGTGTGGAAAGAAAAAACTATTCAAATGTAGTTGAGATCGCTGAATAAATAAATTAAAGAAAACTTTGTTAATATTCCTATCTGCAATGCTACTTGCATTTCGACATATAGGTGATTGGTAGTCTAAATAACATTACGATATAGCATTATCAAAGAAACATCATGACAGTTTGTGTAGAAGAATTGAATCAAGGAGAAAAGAAAAATTGCAGTAATTTCTCCATTTAAAAAAATATATATTGTATACTTAAGAAAGAACAAAAAGAAGAACAACAAAATAATAAAATTCCTAGACCGTTGACCTTCACAAGCTGTGATAGCCTAGTGGTTAGGGTGTCAGCCTCCTAATCAGAGGTCGACGGTTCGTATCCGGGCACGCACCTCTAACTTTTCGGAGTTATGTGCGTTTTTAAAAATTAAAAATATCACTTGCTTTAACGGTGAAGGAAAACATCGTGAGGAAACCTGCATGCCTGAGAGTTCTCCATAATGTTCTCAAAGGCGTGTGAAGTCTGTCAATCCGCACATGGCCAGCGTGGAGGCCAAACCCTTTTCACATTGAGAGGAGACCCGTGCTCTGCAGTAAGCCGGTAATGGGTTGATCATGATGACCTTCACAAAAAATACAACAGTTTTTATTTGAAAGGCTCAATGTCTACTCCACATACGTAAGTTATTGCTCGTAGCCATACTATAATAAACGATATATAACCAAACAAAAAAAAAAAGAAGTGTTTATTATGAGTGGACTTATGGGAATGTCCTTAGAGAATTCAAATTACTTGTTAACCTATAAAAGTTTTCGTACACGAGTTAAATGTTAATAATAAGTAAATACACTTGTGTTTATTAAAGGTACCTTTCGAACCTCTTCGGTAAGGACCAGACTGTCATTAAACATAATGACACAATTAACTAACCTGTCTAAATATTTACTAATTTTGACACCTTTATTATCATATATGACGAGTTAAGGCCGTCGGAGTTGTTTTTAGTAAGAGTGACGTCACGCTTTTGTTTACTTTCGCTCGTAGTAATTAAAACCACAACTTGAGGGATTACACTTTTATTGCGACAATAACTAAGAGATCCGAACGGTCCGACGTCTCGAGCGAGAATGCCTCGAAAGGCATCAACCGCCTGTTTTTATAGCAAAGCATTCTTGTGTAAAATTGATTGCTACCGTCGCAATTGTGTTTACAAAATCATCAAGAGTTTAAATGTGGGTAATTATTGAATTCTTGTTGTTCTTGGCGCCGCTGAATGAACTTCATAACTCCTTCGCGCCGACATATACATGAGTTGAAACTATTATGGCACAATCTATGGGACCATAGTATATAGAATGAACACTTTACTTGAACATCTAGGTCGAATACGTCCTGATAATTTAGAATTGTTAAGAAATATATGTATTGCTGCAAACAGCAAAATCTTTATTGTACATAAATGAAATTTAAACAAGCAAAAATAAAGAGATTTGAATGAAATTTGGTATAGGAGTAGCTGATACTCAGGTTCAACATATAGGATAGATTTTATCCCGGAATTATGCACGGTCCCCTTATCAAATAAATCAAATCAAATCAAATCATCAAAAAATTCACATAATTTTTATTCAAATAGTCCTTTAAAAGGCATTTTTGACGCAATTATTTACATAGTAGTGATTTAATGGTGATAACTACATTCGTAAACTTAAAACTAAAGCTATGAGGGTTCCAAACGCGCCCCGGTCTAAGAAGAGGCCCACAACAAACTTAGCCAGGTATTTTTTTTGTTATCACCATCTCGCATGCCACTTAAATTATATTAAGAGCTATCTTATTAGAGCAATATCTATCATGTTTGTAGAATCGTTATATTATAGTGCAAAGGATTAGGTAAATGATAAACAAGCTTGTGTATAAAATATTGATCTAATAAGATAGCTCTTAAATAATTTTAAGTCACATCACTTCACGAATAATAATAATAAATGAAAAATGTGATATATGAACTATGCCTGTAATAGGTTTATATGAATAAAGCTATTTTTTTTAATTTTTATACCACTAACTATCCACAGATAAACTTAAAGAACTACTTTATTGACCAGTGTTCGCAACTCACGTCAAGTGAGTTGAGAAATAAAATTATATTTCTACGTATGTTTTTTGATCCACTAGAAGTTAGCCCTTGACGGCAATCTCACCGGGTGTAAATAAAGATGCCTAGATGGTAACGGACTACCTTTTAGGAGTATGGTAAACCCATACATCTATTGGGTTTCTACGCGACACCTTTGCGACATATCTTTGTCGGTAGGGTAATAACTAGCCACGGCCGAAGCCTCCCACCAGACCAGACTCGAGCCGGTAATCAACCCAGAATCTCTAACTTTGTAATGCAACACGATATCAGCATAAGAGCAAATTATATAATGTATAATATGTATATCGCGCTAAATAAAAAAAATTCCATTCATTCTTTCTTTCACTTAGAAGCTTCTATTAACTTCCACCCAGACTGTTTCACCAAGCCGTGAAATAAAAAAAAAAGCTGTATTTCTCGCTATATTTCCCGGGAAGGATATAAGCCCGGGTATCGAACCCAGGACCTCAAATTATAAAATGTGACAGCGCACGCACTGCGCCACGGAGGTCACCGATGAGAGGCATAAGGTAATTAAAAATTGTTCTTAATTTGTTAACTATGTAATAATTTTTAGCTAGTGGGCGTTTGATGAGGCATTTTTTTTTTTAAATTAACGAAATATAACTATTATCTAGTTCAAATAGTTTACTAAACAAACATATCTCTGCGAACGCATTATCACGAGGGTACCGTGTAATTTTGTATCTGCAAATATGATATTACACATGCGAGCGAAATGATGAAGGACCGCCGCATGGGAATTGAATGGCATTGTCAACCTACGTCAGCTAACACGTTATTTAGTTTAGCAATAAGGCCGACCTTTACACTAATACTTTGAAGCCTGTAGAAAAGTCCTACTATAGTGTACAGGATTACGTAAATGACAAACAAGCATGTGTATTAAATGTTGCAATAATAAAATCTCTTAGGCAGACGTTCCCTTAGTTTTTTTTTTTATGGTAAGTGATGATGCGGTCTAAGATGGTAGCGGACTAACCTGTTAGGAGTATGGTAAACCCACACTCGTAATTGGTTTCTACACGCTACATCGAACAATCATCATCAAGAACGCTAAATCGCTTGGCGACACGTCTCTGTCGGTAGGGTGGTAACTAGCCACGGCCGAAGCCTCCCACCAGACCAGACTCGAGCTGGGAATCGAACCCAGGACCTCCAACTTCAAAATGCAACAGCGCGCGCGCTGCGCCACGAGGTCGTCAAAACGTTTCTTCGAGCCCAAAATTTCTTCTGGCAGAGCTTCTTTCCAAACCTCGCCAAACAGCCCGGTTACGCTGTGGCAACATAGCTAAGTTTACGAATATAGTTATCACCATTAAATAACTACTATGTAAATTATTGACGCGTCAAAAGTGCCTTTTTAAGGACTGTTTGAATAAAGATTATTTTGAATTTGAATTTATAAAAAAATTTGCAACCAATGGGGTTAGTACAGCTAATAGACAGTCCAAAAAAAAAGATAATTTGCCTGGTTAAGTTTGTTGTGGGCTTCTTCTAAACCAGGGCGCGTTCGGAAGCCTCATAGCTTTAGTTTTATATTAACGCATGTTATCACCATCAATTCACTACTATGTAAAATATTGACGTTTCTAAAGTGCCTTTTAAAGGACTACTTAAAAAAGATTATTTGAATTTCATTAGGCGATATATAGAATATGTCGCGGAAAGGCGATCTTTATTATCACCATCAGTATCGTACACGTTTCTATGGGCCGTCAACAGGGTTAAATGCAAGCACTAACAAAATATAAACAGTTTCATACACTTTATTAATCCAACTTTTACACTGTTGGAAGTCACTATACCAATAATTACACTACAATTACTAATTAAGTACTTAAATAAATAAACTTTTCGGACCTCTAACTTTTCGGAGTTATGTGCGTTTTAAAAAAATTAAAATATCACTTGCTTCAACGGTGAAGGAAAACATCGTGAGGAAACCTGCACGCCTGAGAGTTCTCCATAATGTTCTCAAAGGCGTGTGTAGTCTGCCAATCCGCACATGGCCAGCGTGGTGGACTGTAGCCAAACCCTTCTCATATTGAGAGGAGGAACGAAGTTCCTTCGGCTAATGTAGAATGTAATAGAGAGAGTAGGGATGAGAGAACGAAAAGAAAGAGGGTGAAAGAGAAAGATATTATACACTACTCGCTTGTGTATACGACTGTCGCGCCTGCGCATGCCTCATTTTACGGTTTTATTCCACAGACTTTTTCTTACGGTTTTACTATCACATTTTTTTCAGTTCAGTCGCGCAGCAAAATCCCTATCTCCTCCAAGTCTATAGTAAGGAACTTCGTTCCAAAAAAAACAAAGATGATAGGGTATATCCGTCGTTTATTGCAGTACTATAATTTAAAATCTGTGCTTAAGTTATAAGTTTGTTTCAGTAAGTTTTTATATAGATTTAAAGTCAGAAGGAATATTTAATAATAGCGTGAATCTTTTCCTTGTTGTTTTTGACCTAAGAAATGGGATTACAACGCCGGTTGAGCCCATCTCCCTAATCGGCTTTTACGCGGCATCTTACTGTCTTCATCTTAAATCGTTTGTCGGTATGTCTTTGGCAGTAGGGGGATAGTTAAAAGAAATTAGAACATACAGAAGACTTACTCGGCTTACTATATCACTGTAAAAAAGGGAGAATAGATTTTTTGGTAATTCCACTACAAATTATCCCTTGGCGATCTCAACTGGTGATGCAGTCTAAGATGGTAGCGGGCTAACATATTATGGGTATGGCATAACCATACTCCCAATTGGTTTGTACGTGACAGTGACACGCTAAATCGTTTGACGACATGTCTCTGTTGGTAGGGTGGTAACTAGTCAAGGCCTCACACCGGAGCACACTCGAGTCAAGAATCGATCCCAGGATATACAACTTCAGAAGCACAGTGCTCTTGCTGCGTTGCGGAAGTGGTCCAATGATGTTTCAGTGTAAAATAAGGATATAATAATAATTAAGTCATTTAATAATAATAGATACATACCCATAATGATTTTTATTAGTTACAATATTACAAGAAGGTGTCTTAAACACATGAAAAAGATTATCCTGCAGATAAACTGAGTTGTAGTGATCATAGAAGAAATAAGAGAAACAGGAGAAATATAAATAAAATAAATATGCAATATTATGTCACTAGAAACGAATCAACTGAAACTATAGCAGTAAATTATAATAAGATGAAGAATATATGAATGTATGTAATTTTAATTCGGTGAATTTGTATGTGTAATATATTTACGTGTGTGTACTGTGTGGGTATGAATGTATGCATATATGTGTAAGTTTGTATATGTAAGGTTTTATAAGTGTTCATTTTATTTATAAGATTTTACAAGTTCTTCTGTTTCATCACATGTAACAATTAAGAGGAGGGTATTAATAAAAATAGTATCGGGCAATAAATAGTTCAGTGAGATAAGAAGCACACGTACTAACCCCAAAGCAATCTCAACTTTGCCGATAGTTTATCCTTTCATACCTAATTTTCTTAAGGTTATAAGTAAGTTATAAGTTTGGCCTTGTATGTGAAGAGACGTCTTAATAAGCATCACTTTTATTTTTATACAGGTTAGCTCTTGTCCGCAACCTAGTCAGATGTGGGGGTCCTGGGTTCGATTCCCGGCTCGAGTCTGGTCTGGTGGGAGGCTTTAGCCGTGGCTAGTTACCACCTAACCGGCAAAGACGTGTCGCCAAGCAATCTAGCGTGGCACGATGTCGTGTAGAAACCAATAAGGAGTACTGGTTTACCATATCCCTAAAAAGTTAACCTACAATCATTTACCAGCCATTGTTTGCGAGTTAAAAAAGTCTAAATTCAATTTCAGTCTAGTTGATTTCAAATAATAAAGATAGCTTAATTTTATTAAGATCAACAAATTCTTCAGGCACGAGAACTTTCCGTGCACATATTTGGATATTTCTTATATAAGAGAACAGAAGGTTATATGAATTAATCGTCTTATTTGTAGTATTGTAATTAAAATTGTTACTATACCATTCTAATTGTATTATTGTATTTTGGTTTCAAGAAACCTATGGCACCTTGTATCTATTATTAAGGCTGAATAAACGCAATTTTATTTATTTACTTGCGACAACAGATTGATACCAACTTTACTGCCTTCTGTTTTTAATGGTTAAACTTCATTGCCTTAGAAATAGCATACTTTATTTAGTTTCCGGCCTGGACGACTCCGTCACCGGTGCCGAAGTGGTCGCCGCGGTCGCTGCGACAGGAGGGTGTCCCCCCGAGCAGGTGCGGGCCGGGGAGGTTTCTGGCGGCTTCGATGGGCTGGGTTCAGTGTTGGTTCACTGTCCCGTTGCAGCCGCCAAGAAAATACTGGCTGGAGGGAGGCTTCGCGTGGGCTGGGTCTCTGCTCACGTGAAGCTGCTGGACGCCCGCCCCCTCATGTGTTACAGGTGCCTGGCACCTGGGCACATGGGTGTTCAGTGCACGGCGGGAGTCGATCGCAGCAGTTTGTGCTACCGCTGCGGTCGACCGGGACACAAGGCTCGCGGATGCTCCGCTGCACCCCACTGCGTCGTCTGTGCGGCAGCTGGCGCGTCGGCGGAGCATCGCGTGGGGACGAAGTCCTGTGTCTCCCCACCCAAGGGAAAGAGGAGAAGAGGGACCGCTGGCATAGAGGCCGAGCAGCGTTCCCCTCCATCCCAGCAAGCGAATGGGGTTGAGGAGGTTCCAATGGCCGAAGGTTAATGGCCCTGAACTTCCTCCAGGCGAACATCAACCACTGCGCCAGAGCTCAGGACCTCCTGTTCCAGAGCATGGCGGAGTGGTCGATCCACGTAGCCGTGGTAGCCGAGCCCTATCGTGTCCCGGCTGGGAACGATTGGGTGGGAGATAGGGATGGAGTGGTGGCCATGGTGTCCCGGTCCATAGTGGGATCTCCGGCCTTCGTCGACGTAGTCCGAGGTCGGGGATACGTTTCGGCTCTTATCCGCGACGTCACAGTGGTTGGGGTGTACTTCTCGCCGAATCGGAGTCTCGCCGACTTTGAGCAGTTTCTTGCAGAAGTCGGCGTTCTGATCAGCAGAAGTGACACCGGCCGCGTGCTCCTCGCGGGGGACCTCAATGCCAAATCTGTGGCATGGGGGTGCCCGGCGACGACTCCTCGCGGGCGAGAGCTCCTGGAGTGGGCGACGGCGACTGGACTCACGGTCCTGAACCGAGGGTCGGTCAACACGTGCGTGCGGAAACAGGGCGGCTCCATTGTGGACGTCACGTTCGCCGATGCCGCCCTGGCGCGCCGTGTTCAGGGCTGGGAAGTGGTGGAGGAAGTGGAGACGCTGTCGGACCACCGATACGTGAGGTTCGGCGTCTCCACCAGTCCGGCTATCCCGAGCGGCCCAGACCAACCCTTGAGAGGGGACGGTCCTCGTTGGTCGTTGTCGCGAATGGACCGGGACTTCATGGCCGAGGTTGCCCTCGTCGAGGCGTGGTTTTGCGCGCCTAGAGAGGGCAACTTGGAGGAGGTTGGGGTTGAAGTGGCGCGTCTCGGTGTGGCCATGACACGTGTATGCGACGCGGCCATGCCCAGAGCACGCTTCGTTCCCTCCAGGCGAGCGGTGTATTGGTGGTCTGGAGAGCTCACGCTGCTGCGCAGATCCTGCGTGGCGGCGAGACGCCAATACACCCGTCGCCGCCGGCGGAGAAGACGGGACCCGGCCGAGGAGGAGCGGCTCTACTCCCTCTACAGAGAAGCGGTGAGGTCATTGCGGGAAGCCATCGGCGAGGCCAAGAATCGGGCCGACGACGAGATGCTGGCAACTCTGGATAGGGACCCATTTGGGAGGCCCTACATGGCAGTAAGGGGGAAACTCCGGCCTTGGGCTCCGCCTCTTACCCAGAGTCTTCAGGCATCCGTCGTGGAGTCGGTGGTCACTGCATTGTTCCCAGACCGATCCGAAGGCGTGGCGCCTCGCATGGCGCCTCCAACTGTGGAGGAAGACTGGAACCCAGGCGCACCCCCAGTCACAGAGGGAGAGCTGCGGGCGGCGGTGTTGCGCATGCGCGCGAAGAACACCGCCCCAGGCCCTGACGGCATCCCTGGGCGCGCCTGGGCTCTGGCCCTAGGGCCGCTCGAGCCGTGGGTCCGGTCTCTGTTTGGAGCCTGTCTGGAGCAGGGGCAGTTTCCAGTGCAGTGGAAGAGAGGGAAACTGGTCCTGCTCCGTAAGGACGGGCGCCCGGCCCACGAGCCCTCGGCGTACCGACCGATCGTGTTGCTGGACGAGGTGAGTAAGCTCTTTGAGCGTGTAATAGCTGCTCGCCTCGTTCACCACTTGGAGAGTGTTGGCCCCGATCTCAGTGTCAACCAGTACGGCTTCCGCAGGGGTAGGTCCACCATCGACGCAATAGCGCGGGTGAGGGCCCTAGTGGAAAGCGCAGTGTCCCGAGACGAGGTGTTGGTGGCGGTGTCACTAGACATTGCCAACGCCTTCAACACCTTGCCCTGGAGCTGCATCCGGGAGGCACTGAGGTACCACATGGTCCCTCTATACCTCCGGAGGGTCGTGTCGGCCTACCTCTCCGAGCGCTCGGTCAGGTTTCCGACCAGTGAAGGCTGGTCGGAGAGGGCTGTGTCGTGCGGTGTCCCACAGGGTTCGGTACTTGGGCCCCTCCTGTGGGACATGGGGTACGACTGGGTGCTACGTGGAGCCGTTTTGGGGGGCGTCGACGTCATTTGTTACGCCGACGATACCCTAGTGACGGCTCGCGGCAGCACCTTTCGGGAGGCTAGATGTAGGGCCACAGCCGGCGTGGCCCACATTGTAGCTAGGATTCGGACATTGGGCTTGGAGGTCGCTTTGCACAAGTCCGAGGCCCTGTGCTTTCATGGGCCTCGGAGAGCGCCTCCCGCCCGGTGCGAATTGGTGGTGGGTGGGGTATCCATCGGTGTCAAGCGTACGATGAAGTACCTTGGACTCGTCCTCGACAGCCGGTGGACCTTCGTAGAACACTTTCGGCGTCTGGTCCCAAAGCTCGTGGGAGTCGCTGGAGCCCTTAGTCGGCTCCTGCCTAACCTGGGCGGTCCGAGCTCGCGGTGTCGGCGTCTATACACGGGCGTGGTGCGATCCATGGCACTCTACGGAGCGCCCATCTGGGCGGACGCTCTGACTGCCCAAACTCAGGCCCTGCTGCGGAGATCGCAGCGGGTCATGGCAGTTAGAATGATACGCGGGTATCGCACCATTTCGTGCGAGGCAGCTTGTGTGTTGGCGGGGACACCGCCGTGGGACCTGGACGCCGGAGTGCTCTCCGAGGCGTACTGGCGTAGGGTGAATGCCCGACTCCGGGGTGAACACCCTACGCCAGCGGAGGATCGTGCGTGGAGGCGGTTGGCGGAGGCTAATCTCGTCGCCCTGTGGCGGGAGAAGCTTGTCGCGCCGACAGCTGGCCACCGCACGATCGAGGCGATCCGGCCCGTCCTCGAGCTCTGGACGGGCCGGAAGCACGGGGCCCTGTCCTTCCGCCTTGTGCAGATCCTCTCGGGGCACGGTTGCTTCGGGAGGTATCTGTGCAGGGTCGCAAGGCGGGAGCCCACGGAGGAGTGCCATGAGTGTGGCTACGCTCAGGACTCGGCGCAGCACACGCTGGAATCGTGCGTCCAGTGGTCGGTCGAGCGAGCCTTACTCGTGGCACAGGTGGGGCCTGACCTTTCGCTGCCCACTGTGGTTCGCACCATGGTGGCCAGCGAGACGTCTTGGGCCGCTGTCGCCTCCTTCTGTGAGGAGGTGATGATGCAGAAGGAGGCGGCAGGACGGCGCCGGGAGAATGACGCAGACGCGCACCCTCTCCGGCGTCGTAGGGTGGGGCGCAGGCGACGGGCGCACGATCGCCGCCTGCCCCCCTGACGAGGAGCTCCGGGTGATGGATGAGAGGCATCCTCACCCGTCGAGCCTAATCCTCGGGTCGGGAGGCGCGTCCAATGGTCCTGGCGCGCCTCGGACGGAGCTCGGGGGTCAATATAGGCCCCCCGTGGAGGGTCTGCCTCGGCGGACGCCGCTGGCTGGGCCGCGGTCGAGTGCATCAGTGTTCCCGTGACCCAGCCACCAGGCGACGCGAAGGAGCATCGCTGGGTTTTAGTGGGTATTCTGGTCGCCAGCCTGGCCGCCGGGGAGTCCCACATACCCCGTCGGAAGCGGCGCAGTCTTGCCTGCGTCGCCTCCGGAGGGGATGCGTAAAAGCATTTCCCAGCGGAAAAAAAAAAAAAAAAAAAAAAATACTTTATTTAGTTTTGCTAGTATAAAAGAATATCCACGCATTGTTCTCTCAGCGCTCTTTGTTTCTGTGTATACCTTTGGCTAAGTGATATTAGTAGCTCTCAAACATGAATGAGGGGAGAATCTTGCACGTGTTTGTACTTATGTGAAGATAAGTACTCTGCTCGGGTATTTTGACCCATTTTTCTTTGAGGAAGATATTAATTTACCAAGTTAATACGTTTTTAACAATTTCTTGCAACGGGAAATTTGAATAGGCGATGAGATAATAGTTTACATCACAATAATGTAAATCGAAGTATAATTTTACATAACAATTAAAGAGTGATTTTGTTCAGGTTTACTTTGTGTTTAAATATACGAAATGTACTACTGTAAACAAATTTGCTTCTCGGGTGTATATCGATCTACGAAGTCTAAAGATTCAAGATTACGAGCATGGTAGTTGCTAGAAGGTTGACCAGATTCTAACTGGGAACCGAAACCGAAACCGGAAACACATGATGATACGATAACGCATACGCTTTCCGATTCTCCCCCGACCTAAGCGCTCCTCTCCGAAAGAGTAGACCTAAACACATGCTTCACGACCCTGATGATCAGTAGACTACTGACAACATACTCGTACCACCTACCTACAATCATACGCTACACACCGTCTTCGCCGGCGAAGACGAGGTCCCCGCTGTCTTACGTCATCCGGATGTGGGCTCCATCTACAGCCTCCATCCACGGCCTCGGAGACGTACGGACCACTCATCGTTCGACCCCCCCGTTATCCCAAACGTCGCCTAAGCCGAGGTACGCCCTCACAGGAGGCGCCCTTAGGCAGACGTTCCCTTAGTTTCTTCGAGCCCTAGGACCAAAATTTCTTCTGGCAAGGCTTGTTTCCGAAGCTCGCCAAACAGCCAATACGTTAGCACAGCTATTAGTCAGTCCGAGAAAAAAAAGCATGAGCTGCGTCGAGGTGGTTAAGAAATTCCAAAAACGTTAGACGTAAAACGGTAAAAGTACTCCAACATAATAAAATTTCGCGCACGAGTGTGGAGACGTTACGTTGTGAAATGATTACGTGACATGTGACATCTTGCGTATGTGACATTTTGAATTACTGCGACTTGCTTGTACGATGAACAATGAATTCGCATGGATACGACAGGCGAGGGCGGGAAAAATGTTTCTTTTTTTTTAACTTAAATTACCAGGAACCCTATAAATATGAATTTCGTCTGGTGGGAAGCTTCGGCTTCGTTAGTAACTACGCTTCTGTTAAAGACGTGGCTCCAAGCAATTTAGCGTTCCTAAGGTCGGGTATTTCAGATAACATAAATATTGATTGAGATTTTTTATTAGGAACAAACAATACAAAAGCTTAAACAGTCGCGGAGTCGCGATGTCGCGGCAAATTCTAGTTCAAATAAATATTATAAAATAAATTATCCTTAATTAAACATGTTTTTTTCGGACTGTCTATTAGCTGTACAAACCCTATTGGTTGCCACAGCGTAACCGGGCTGTTTTTCTTTTTTTCGGACTGACTTAAACATGTCTGATATTATGTAACTTTTGGATATTCAAGCTATTTTTATGAAAAGTCCTTCGGTTATTTTAATAGCAATTTTTATCATCCGTCGCATTAATAATGACATGTAGTATACGCGACATAACAAGCTGTGGTGGTCTAGTGGTTAGGGCGTCCGCTTCCTAATCAACGGTCGCGGGTTTGAACCCGGGCACCTGTACCTTTTCTGAGTTATTTGTGTTTTTAAGCAATTAAAATATCACTTGTTTCAACGGTGAAGGATCTTGAGGAAACCTGCACGCCTGAGAGTTCTCCATAATGTTCTCAAAGGCGTGTGAAGTCTGCCAATCCGCACATGGCCAGCGTGGTGGACTATGGCCAAACCCTTCTCATATTGAGAGGAGACCCGTGCTCTGTAGTGAGCCGGTAATGGGTTGATCATGATGATGATGATGACTGGATCGATTTTAATCATTTCTTCAGTGAACGACATAGGCTATATATTTTATACCCGTGCGAAGCCGGAGCGGGCCGCTAGTGGAGTTATATGTATAATCTATGCCGTGAGCCGTGCCTATTACAGCACCCAATGGTCGTAAGTACAGCTAGGCACGTCAGCTTGTGTTCAAACTACAATATTTTCCACTCTGTTTCGGAATCCCGCTCGACAGACGGAGTTCAGTGAATATACTGCGCCTCCAGACGCTAGGGTTGCCACCACAAACGAATAACAAACAAACGATTTTTGTTTTTAGGACGACGGAGGCGGGGGCGTGCCTTCGTCTGTAGTTTGGGTAGACGTCGGTAGTTTCGGGCAAAGAGACCAAATACTCTCGGTAAAACAGATTTTTTTTTATCCACTACTACCTAACCCTTGACGGCAATCTTACCTGAAGGTGAGTGATGATGCAGTATAAGATGGTAACGGGCTAACCTGTTAGGGGTATGGTAAACCATTTTGCCGGAACGCTAAATCGCTTGGCGACGCGTCTTTGTCGGTAGGGTGGTAACTAGACATGACTGAAGCCTCCCACCAGACCAGACTTGAACCAGGAATCGAACCCAGGACCTCCATTAATGTAATGCGACAGCGGGCGCGCTGCGCCGCGGAGGGCGTCAAAGAATTACAATTATAAGTATGGTAAGTTATAAAGAGCAGACTATACGCTCCATCAAGTACGACTATGCACTACCGCGTCTCGGCCAATCAATGCAATGAATGCAATGCAATGCGCCGTCCCGCGCCGGTGCGTCTTTAAAAAAAAAAAAAGGGTATGCAGATACCCTTTTTTTTTGTCGTGGTGGAAAAGCTTTATTGCTACCTCCGTCCCTTGGGCAGGACTAGAGGTTATGTGGGACGGGGAACACCATTGCATTCTTCCCGGGCAAAGAGCCTGCATACCCAACTTAGTGTTGCGTAAAGAGAGGGGCGATCCCACTCTATTGTCTGTCTTATATGATTCTAAAACTAGATGGCGTTGTTCTCTGATTGCCCTCATGTTTATTTCGCCAGTCATTTATGAAATTATGACGCAAAATCTCATGATTCTCTCTGCTGGTCCAAGTCATTTTAACATAATTTTGCATAATGTGTAAAACGTTAGCTTAAGATTTAAATAGGGTATTCGTAAGGTTAAATATATGGAAAAATAAAAAGTTATTATTATTATAATGTTATGACAAATGTGACATATCAAGTTTGTTGAAATATTGAATGAAGACAGATGAATTGTTATTGCTGAGACTTCCAGGAACACATTTCATGCGGTAGTTAAAATGTAAGCGATATTGTTATCGTATTTTGTTTTATCTCCACTACGAGTAAGCCTTTTGAATACAATCTCACCTGGTGGTAAGTGATGATGCAACCATCATAAGAACCATCTTTAGCCATGCTATCAAGCAAGCCAACCTGTTATTGTTATGACATTGAACCGGAACGCTTAATTGCTTGGCGGCGTCTTTGTCGGTAAGGTGTTAACTAGTCACGGACATAGCTTCCCACAGTTATAAATTGCCAAATTGACCCAGTCACTAATCATGATCGAAACTAGATCTACTTGATACGCAGTTAATTATATGTCATTGTACCAACTAGGCATTTCGGTTCAACGATGAAGGTTTATTTTTCCACTGCAAGTGATAATGCAGTCTAAGATGGTTAAACCCATACTCCTTTTTTTAATACACAATACAAGATAGCCCTTTACGGCAATCTCAACTGTTGGTAAGTGATGTTGCTGTCTGGGATGATAGGGGGCTAACCTGTTAGGGGTATGGTAAAACCACACTCCTTTGTCAGTAGGGTGGTAAATAGCCACGGCCGAAGCCTCCCAACAGACCAGACGAGCTGGGAATCGAACCCAGGACCTCCAACTTTATAATGCGACAGAGAGCGCGCTGCGCCACGGAGGTCGTATAAATTCCTAGTTGGTTATTACGCAACATTAAATCCCTTGGCATCACGTCTTTTATAAATATTATATTATATTTATTTATATTTTTAGGTGTTTAATATATTTAACTTTTTATAATTGTACACCCAACCTCGCCTTTCTTCATATTTTATCCTAGGTTGTGCTAGGTTGCCGGGTAGATTTCTCTCTTTAGCGACAAAGCCGCCTATGACACATTTTTTCTATGTGTGTTTCATTTTTTGTATGGAGTGATATAAAATATACTTTCATTTCATTTCATTTCTTTCTCGGTAGGGTGGTAACTAACCACGAATCCGGGAATCGAACCCAGGACTTTCAACTTTTTCATGCCTTTGAGGACTTCAAAAGGTAGATTAACTGTTTTTCGCGTGCGTCAACCCTAGCTAGTACGATGCACGGTTAGAAACTGTAAATAAGTCCGGATGCTTTATTGCAATGTGTTCGCCGAAGTGATTATCGAACGCTCTTCAATCTTAATTCCTTTTTACAGGACGTTTCAGGACGTTTCAGGACGCTTCGGACGCGAGGACACGGAAAACCTTTCTATGCTTAAAAAATTATATGAGCATACACATTATACTTAAACTTTTTATATATTTTTTAAGCCCTTTTGATTGATTTAAAAACTAAATATACGGAAACACGTCAAAAATCTTAACAAAATTAAAATCTAATAATACCGCTTTGCATTTGCGACTACCTCCGTGAGACAGCGCGTGCGTTGCCACATTATAAGTTGGAGGTACTAGGTTCGATTCCCGACTCGATACTTAACACACACACACTAATTTCCCAACCAGTTAAGTAACTTGAATGAGTAAGTAAGCAATTTTTAACGGTAATTTTTTTACATATGACAGCATATCTGATAATTATACGCGATACTACCGCGGTACAGCGCGTGCGTTGCCATATTATAAAGTTGGAGGTCCTGGGTTCAAACCGGCTTGAGTCTGCTTTGATTCCCACCAGACCAGACTTCGGCCGTGGCTAGTTACTACCCGACAACGACGTGTCCAAGCGGTTTAGCGTTCCGACACGATGTCACGTAAAAACAAATAAGGTACTGGTTTACCATACCCCTAACAGGTTAGCCCGCTACATACTTGTAGTCGATACTAAAAATCGTTATAAAGCGTTGATCTGCCAAATTTATATAATATCTATATACAATAAATTATTTAAAAAATATAATTTATTGTATTGGTTTTTCAGTGTACTTTTGAGTGGCGTATTATATTCATTCAGTCATTTATTCATCACAGCTTGTATAACTCCACAAATATTTAGCTATGTCAAATCTTATACTTCTTGTTAGCATACACAATAATTGGTTGTGAGGTATTTGAACACTGATTGGTAGTTTCATTCTTTCCGGCAACGCGGGTAGTATAAAAAACAATAAATAGCACAGACGGTCTTTTTCCTTTTCCGGTGCATTCGGCGATCTGAGGAGTCTTGAGCTGAGGGTCTTTTTAAACTAAGGCGTGGAAAGTTATAAGTGTTCTGCAAAGTCAAGTAATTCTTTCAAGAGTAATAATAAGTGTCCAACAAGTGTCCAACAAGTCTATGTAATTCTTTCAATAGTAATAATAAGTGTTCAACAAGTCTATGTAATTCTTTCAAGAGTAATAATAAGTGTTCAACAAGTCTTTGTAATTCTTTCAAGAGTAATAATAAGTGTTCAACAAGTCTATGTAATTCTTTCAAGAGTAATAATAAGTGTTCAACAAGTCTATGTAATTCTTTTAATAGTAATAAAAAGTATTCAGCTAGTTAATATAACTCTTTCATTCTTCATACGCTCAGAATATTTATATTGGGGTACAAAGTTTTCTATTTAGGTATAACTCCCAGAACAATTTAAAATTTCCATTATCTGTTAACATACAAAAAATATACTTACGCGTGTTTTTACTTGACAAACGGTACATCACATGTGTATTATTTATACATATTTGTTCAAACTATTGATATTTGAACGACGTCAGTTGGTTTACCATGGCGTTGGTGATAAAATCAGGATTTGAGCTGATGGCGCTAATTTTGGTGCAGATATATCCTACTACGTACTATATTATTAATTACATGTTGCTGATAATTGGGCTGGTAACTATAAGAAACCACTGATTATTCATCATCATCATCATTTTTGATGACATCCGTGGTGCAGCACGCGCGCTGTTGCATTATAAACTTTGAGGTCCTGGGTTCGATTCCCGGCTCGAGTCTGGTTTGGTGCGAGACTTCGGTGGTAACTAGACTACCCTACCAATATCCCGGCTCGAGTCTTTTCTGGTGGAAGGCTTCGGCCTTGGCTAGTAGCCACCCTGCCGACAAAGACGTGTCGCCAAAGCGATTTAGCGTTCCAGCACGATGTCGTGTAGAAACCATTTAGGAGTATGGGTTTACCATACCCCTAACGGGTTAGCCCGCTACCATTTTAGACCGCATCATCACATCAGGTGAAATGCCGTCAAGGGCTAGCTTGCGGGGTATTCAAAAAAAATACCTGTTGAATAAGCAACGGTCGTAAGTCAAGATTGGCTCATGTCTCATTCTAGTCTTTGTCGATAAGGTGGTAATTAGCCGCGGCCGAAGCCTTCCACAGATCAGACTCGAGTCGGGGATTGAACCCGGGACCTTCAACTTAATAAAACGACAGCGCAAGCGCTGCGCTATGTAGGTCGTCGCAATTATAAACTAAATATGCACGGACGAATCGCAGGTATAAACTGGTTTAAAATAAATTGAAAAACCTAATTGCATACAGTAATTACTACTTTATGATATATAAACTAAGTTTAGAAGCGGTGATAGCCTAGTGGTTACAGCTTGAGCCTCCTAATCAGAGGTCGGCGGTTCAAATCCGGGCACGTACCTCTAACTTTTCAGAGTTATGTGCGTTTTTATATTTAAAATATCACTTGCTTCAACGGTGAAGAAAAACATCGTGAGGAAACCTGCACGCCTGAGAGTTCTCCATAATGTTCTCAAAGGCGTGTGTAGTCTGCCAATCCGCACATGGCCAGCGTGGTGGACTATGGCCAAACCCTTCTCATATTGAGAGGAGACCCGTGCTCTGTAGTGAGCCGGAATTGGGTTGATCATATACTGTTGTTTATGTTTTTAGAAGTTTGAACACTATAAATCCATCTTCCTCATATTGTAATCCTTTAGGATAAGGAATCGTTACAAGGCGCCTTTCGTTACTTTTATCTAGTTTTTCTTCTTCTTCAACCATTATTCTTTAAAAGGGGGCGATAGTTTACCTCAAAGTCTTACGTTCTTGATTTATTATTTTCAATAAAATTAGCAAAGACAAAAGATTCGTAATTTTTTATTGATTTGGTACGCTCTGACTAATTTTTTATAATAACTTTTTTTAAATGGAAAATATATCTCATTCGATAATGTACGGCACAGATAACTGCTTGTTTCTTATAAAATAGTGTGTTTAAGAGTTTACGAGATTCACTGCTATTAAAAGCATGATTAGTTTGATCAAATGAGAGAGATGTTTAAACTAAATATTTTTAAATGTGACACAAAATAATTAATGAATCCAGACATTTGACTGTGTAAAAACAGAATCTAGCCCCCGGCGGACTGACGAAACCGCGTTATCAGCGCGACCGGCAAATTAGGACAATCCCAGACAAACTGGGTCGTGTGGTCAACCTGAGCGTTACTAATTACCTCGGGTCATAGATTAAGGACGACAGATAACTAGCAGGAATGTTTCTTTATCAATCGCTACGTTGGGTGGTATCTATTACGTATCTACAACAAATGTACCGGATGAAGAAAGACACAATCTATAATTCCTCCTAATATTTACTAGATATTTTACTTGATAGTTACGAGCTAAAGTGGACTGAATTAAGAAGCGACAGTAGTTACCCTTGAATAATTTTAAGTGGCATGTGAGATGGTGGTATCAAAAAGAAAATTTACCTGTCCAAGTTTCCTGTGGAACAGCGTGTTTGGAACCCTCGTAGCTTTAGTTTTAACGAATGTAGTTACAATCATCAGCTCACTGCTATGTAAATTTTTAACACGTCAAAAGTGCATTTTAAATGATTATTTGAATAAAGATTATGATTGATTGATTGATTGATGCATTTTTACTTTTCATCAGGTGACCGGTCTACCAGTTAGCCCGCGTTATAAATAAAAATTAAAACAACCATACAAAGGCATATGATTTTTCGGAATATTTGTGGCCCTAATCAGTATTTTCGTAATTGGTACATAATATTTATTTATTTATATAACTTTATTGCAATCTATAGGATATAACATACATGAAAAAGACAAAAACAATTAGCAACTGGCGACCTTATCACTAATAGTGATCTCTTCCAGGTAACCATTTCGTTGAAGCCGATCAATTAAAAATAACACGATGAATTCATAATTATTCAATTATTTATGTTCCTGATATTCCAAACCAAAAAATCTTCGTTCCTAAATTTTCTAAGAGCAACTTAGGCAATTTTCCCCCAATTAATAGAATAATTAGTGTTACATACAATAACTTGACGAACCATGACATCGATATCTTACACGACACCCTAACTAGTTTTAAGACCCTTGGTCCGTGGGGTCCTAGCGCTATAGGGCTTTTTAGGGAAATAGCAAAAAGGTTAGTCGATATCACAGGAGACCGAAGAGCTGCCAGCTACCTCGGACAACGAATTAGTCTTGCAATCCAAAGGGGAAACGCTGCCAGTATCTTCGGAACCTTGCCTAAAGGGACTCCTTTTAATAATATATTTTAGTTATAGTTTTAGTTTTAGGTTCAATTTAAGGTTTATTTTAAGTGTTTAGAGTTACATTGTTTTAGTTGTTAATTATAATAAAATAAAATAAATTGTTCGTCGTTTTAAGAAAAAAATATACCTACATGCATAGTTCTGTTAGTTATTATAATACTAGTATTTATTTTAAGTCTGAATATTTCATAATTAATTAATTTCATATATTTTTTTATATTGTTTAACATCAATGTAGTAATAACTGTTTTGTACTGTAAAGTAAATTTTAACCGGAGAAGTAAGAATGCTGTATATACCTGCAATGATAACTGTACTCGGCTAAAATAAACATTATATTGTAATATTTTTAATGCTAATATAGTGTATCGATGGTGTATCATGTGAAATAAATAAATATTCAACGTACTATTTAGTAAGGGCATATTATGTAAGTTTTATCATAGATAACAAATATACAGATAAAGAGCTGTTTTTATTATATTAGGCTGAAATCCTTTTACTGCATATATAAAATAAAGCCTTTGTTACTTCGGCATAAAAGCGTTTTAGTGGCGAAAGGATTATGAAACAATCCAGTTGCTTCGGAATTTAACAGTTACCTTAAAACATACAGACAAATCTTTTTTTTTTAATAATATTAGAATAGATTAAACAAAATATTGCCGGCCAATGTTAAGGTTATGTTTAGGGAGAAAGGAGAAAGGAGACTTCGTATATGGCGGTCGCGGTTTATTCATGCTTTTCTTGAATTAATATTTGTTGGCTAATTTTGAAAAGGACTGGTATTGGTTGTGTCGTGGACAGTTTTGGTGTCGTTTGTGTAGTGGCTAGTTTTCTGAATGGTTAACAGGTATTGATTTGGGAAAGGTTTGAGGGAGCCGCGTCTGCAGAGTGCGAAGTTTCCCGCCATTTCTCCCTAACTTCTACACTGCTATAAACTTGACATTAGCTAATCTGTGCAAAGCCATAAAAAGTGTCTAATAATTATAAACTTGACATTGGCTAATCTGAGTAAAGCCATAAAAGAGAAAAAAAAAGACGACTGAATATACGAAAAAATACGACTGAATACGCTGCATGGTAACTGATCTTTGCAGTTCCTGAAATATATAAATTAAAAAAAAAACAACAAAAGGAGGAAATTTAAAACTCGAAAAAAGGCATTCGATTTTCAAAATGCAGCGGTTCCGCGAAGTTAGAGCTACAGGTGCGCGTTGACCTAGCTGAACAACAGCGAACGAATCGCCGGCAGGCAGCGTTCGGGCCAGGCCAGTTCGTTCTCAGCGTTCACGTTGCAAGGACGTCTGTGCTTCGCCGCGTGAAAATCGTTCGTCGAGAAACCGAAAATACGATTTGGAAATGGCCGTTATTCCCAGTTACACAGTGAAGTGTTGTGGTGTTACGAAAATTTGTTTTGTGACTTAAAATGTTTTTTAGTTCGTTCGTTTGACTGTAAACCCCTGAAATATATTTAATATGGTGTTGTTTTATGTTTGTTTGTGACAAGTTAGTGAGAATTGTTGAAACAATCGAGTTTTTATGTGAAAGTTGGACGTAATATTTTATGATTGGACAATTGAGAAGTTGCATTTGAAGTAAGTCAAATTTTATTATTACGTTCGAAAAATTCCTCAAAAATTAATGTAACTGTCATAAACTTTTTAAATTGCAACTCTATTTATATTTTCGCATCTTACAATTATAAATAAATGAACTAACTAAATTTTCCGCCATAGCTTAAAATAACTCCGTATATAAGAAGCATTGTATTTATGAAAAAAAATACGCACTTTCATACATTGAGGTAATAGATAAATACTTTATATTACTATGTTGATAATACTAATGACAAACGCATAAGGGCTAATTTTATAATATGGCTGTGTTACAACTTAAATATCAGTCGGTAATTTGTTACATATATAAGACATATTTTCGGTCTAGGATAAAAAAGGGATTCTTTCAATATTTGCATAACCTTTTGCGTTATTTTGTTACCTACTAGCTTCTGATTGGTAATTCTATTTACTAGTAAGTTACTAGTTTTTAAATTGTATTTTTTCTATTCTTCGACGTTTGCAAAGCCCTAAATCTATTACTTAAATACAGTTGATAACATAGGCTAATATGCATATTACGGTATAAATTAAAATGTCTTTATATATCTTAATAACTCAAGTAGCCGAATTTTTTAAGAATGAATTTTAAACGTAATAATTCAAGTAGCAGAATTCTTGTTATAATCAGTAATTTTCTTCGTCAAAAACCATTTTTGGATAAAATTAGGCGTAAGTATGAAGCAAAGACCTTTACCTCGTTGCTGAATTGTGGTTTCGTGGGCTTGAAAGACCACCTTCCCATAATTCGGAACCAACGCGGTTAACGTGCTCTCCGAGGGACGGAGGTAGACATTGCAAATTCCTGTAACTCCGGGTTTTTACCTGTCTACAAAGAATTTTCCAGAAAAATTAAATAACTTCCAGATTCCTAAGATAAACTACAAGTTAGCATTTGGCATATCTCACCGCGTCTGAGATGGTCTAAGATGGGATGGTATGGTAAACCCACACTCCTAATTTGTTTCTACGTGACTTTGTGCCGGTAAATTTGATCGCTTGGCGACTCATCTTTGCGGGGTGGTAACTAGCCACGGCCGAAGCCTCGCACTAGATCAGACTCGAGCCGGGAATCGAACCAAGGACCTCCAATTTTATAATGCGACATCGCAAGCACTGCGCCACGGAGGTTGTTAAAATCTAAAAATTGGTTTTTACATGACTTTGTGCTGAAACGCTTGATCGCTTGGCGACACGTCTTTGTCGGTAACTAGCAACGGCCGAAGCCTCCCTCTAGATCAGATTCGAGCCGGGAATCGAACCCAGGACCTCCAATTTTATAATGCGACAGCGCAAGCCCTGCGCCACGGAGGTTGTCAAAATCTAAAATTCCTTGCGAGGTTCTCTAGCTGAAAAAGTTAGCCAGAAATTCGGCCGGTAGAGTTTCATGCCGGCTTCCTCTCGGTACAATTTGCCTTTTAGTTCTTAAATTACTTCGAAAGTAAACATCATACTATACTATAATAGTATTTTGAATTTGAACTATGTAGTACAAGAAGCCCGCCACTTCTGTTGAATCTTCTTTATTTATATTTCCCCACAAATGTTACAAATAATAAGCTCGAACAAGTTATAACAGAATTGTATCTGTATATTTGTATATTTATTTATATCTTCAATTTAGACAAGCCTACATAATTTAACGCTTACCAATGTTCGATAATCTTTGAAGAAAACACAAGAATATACACATAATTATAAACTCGTAAAATTAATATAAAATCAGATAAAGTAAATTTAAATAAGTAAATTGATGTCACAATAAATAAGTAACGAAATAAAAATATTTATTTTTACCAAAAACACCAATGTACAATTTATGTTTTTTTTTTCGAAAGTACCCACCCCACAGTAGGTAATTTTATCTCGTGGGTACCTTATTCGCATTAAAAATTTAAACAATACAATAATTGAACAATACAATTGAATTTCAACAATACAATATAATAATCGTTTCACTAAGCTATATTCACTAAAGTTTCTAATTTTATAACATACTAGTTGTTGCCTGCGACTTCGTTTGAGTAGAATTGCTGATTTCCCGTGAGATTAAGGTTTCTACTTTAGAAAGTAAGCATAAGTTGCTTATTATGCGAATTTTTGTGTCTCTAACTAGGAACAAGGAATTTCATACAAACTTCCAACCCCTATTTTACCCCCTTAGGGATGAAATTTCCAAATATCCTTTCTTAGCTGACATCTCTTAACTATAAACTACGTACTTGCTAAATTATAGCTTTATACGTACAATAGTTTTTGAGATCTCGTGTTTAATCAGTAAGTAAGTATGTCAGTGACCTTTCGCTTTTATATATATAGATTAAGTTACAACTGGCCCATAAAATACGGATTTTACTAGTTTAGGGGTCAGGATTCCACTGTATTATGCTGTACTTATTTTTACAAATAAAGAAATATTATTATTATTATCACTATATCCCAACTCTCACGCCCGTGTGCAAAATAAATACATATAAATGCCAAAAGAGATATAATATACTTACATAGATAAAAATAAATAAACCTACATACACATTACATAAATACATATTTGCACCGGGCGGAGGATTACACCCCGGCAGGGGAGACCAAACGGCCGGGGATCAGGGCGACAGGTTGAGAAACCGCCGGACTATTCTAGCCGAGTCCAGCAAGACCGCTTTTTGCATCCTGGCTGCGAGCGAACTGCCACGGAACCCCGTTCCGTATTATTATTATTATTAAATATTAAGGTTGCAGTTTAGTTGAAATGCATTAAACATATTATATCTCAATAGGTAATATTTTGATGATGATGTTAGATGCAGAAAAGCTCCTTCGTTTCATTGTAATGTAAGGGAGAGAGCCCTGCTTTCAAAAAATACTCAAATATAAATATAAATATAAAAAATAGAAATATAGAAAATAATTGTAAAACATTTTATACAATGAAATAAAATAATAAAAAAATACCGAAATTGATATCGACTAGTGCTGTGCATTTTTTCGGTATAAAAAGTCAGGTCAGAAAAAAAAAAGTTTGTTTACTCTTGGACCTATAATATCTTTTAGCCAAAAATCACGTCAATTCAAGCATCAGATCCTGAGTAACTGAAAGATAAACCTTACTTCAAATTCAAAATCCAAATAGCTTTATTTGTGTAAACCTATTACAGGCATCTATTGAAGCTTACACCATCATCATCATGATCAACCTATTCTCGGCTCACTACAGAGAACGGGTTTCCTCTCAATATGAGAAGGGCTTGGCCATAGTCCACCTCGCTGGCCATGTGCGGATTGGCAGATTTCACACGCCTTTGAAAATATTAGAGAGAACTTTGAGGCGTGCAGGTTCCCTCACGATGTTTTCCTTCAACGTTGAAGCATGTGTTTAAAAACGTACATAACTCCGAAAAGTTATAGGTGCGTGCCCCGGGCACTAAACGAATTCGAATCCCGACCTCCGATTAGGAGGCGGACGTCCTAACCACTAGGCTACCACTATCACAGCTTCAACAACGAAGCGAACATACATAATATATAAACATATATTTTAATTCGTGAGGTGAGGTGATAGTGATAACTTCATTCGTTAACTTAAAGCTAAAACACTTTCGCATATATATTAGTCTGAGTTAAGCTGATCTTTGTGAGATCGGCTTAAGCGATCATCATCTACCTCTGAGTGTTATCGATATCGAGAATGTTGGATTATGTTTTGAGATTTGATTGTGATCGCATCTTTGATATATTACGATATGTCAAGATAGCTGGTAGCTCTCGATGATAGGATGCGAGAATCTACTTGATCATTGAAAGTTAAACCTATCTGAATCTTATCCTTACCTCGTTTTCGAGCACTTGTAATTTTGACACTATTTTATACATTTACATAATTATGTATTATATTAGTATGTATGTATTATGCTTGCAGCTGTATTTCCACCTTCCAATATTTATGTTGCTACCAGTTTTTTAAACTTTGTTTAAAGCTGCCTATAAAGGATTATTCTTAATTTAAGTTCACCTTTGCACTTAACGCTATTTTATAGATTTATTTTTGCTTTTTTGGTGTTTTTTTTAGTATTTTGTTGCATTAAAGTTATATTTATTTAGCTTAAAGTTATTATATTATATTAGCTATATGCAGAGAGATCGAATTATATTATATAGCATAAAATATTAACTTTGTTTGAAGTTGCCTAAAAAAGAATGATTCTTTGTTTAAGTCCACGTTTGCACTTAACGCTTTTTAGAACTTTTTTTGATTTTTTTGGTGTTGTTTCTAAGTGTTTTGTTGCATTAAAGTTATTCTATTTATCTAGCTGAAAGTTATTATAGTAGCTATAGGCAGGGAGATCGAATTATAATCTAAAATATAAAATATTATCTAACTTTTTGACTTTCGGCTGGGAAAGTAAAGCCATATCTTTCGATGAATAGCGCCAAGACATAATGGCACCCTATTCCCTTTCACCCTGCTATTCCCAACCTTGGTAGCAGTCGCGGTCACGGCGGGGTATGGGGTGCAAGGGACGACCTCTTGCCCGCTGGACCGACGACCTTAAAAGTATCGTTGGAGGACCGTGTGTGATTGCGTGCTCTCATTAGGCCTATGCCCAGCAATGGGCGTCTATAGGGTAACAAAGGCCTCGCCTTATAGGTCACCACGGCGATTGACGCCACGTCAATTGTTATTTCATATCCTCATCATTGCTGAGGCATTTCATGGGTCCTCGGGGTAGCCTGATTCCCTAGAGGACGGGTCCCTAGGTGGCGGATAGGGTGATGCTTGATGGAAGGCAAACTTCTATAGGGCAGGAGGGATATAAAATAAATCCCATGGATCACCAGGCCGGAGATGGATACTCCCTTATCAAACCAAACATGCAGGCTTGTCCGACATATTTGGAAGAGAGGCTAAGGCTCCTTCATCTTTCTACCACAGAACCGCAAGAAGCAAAGAAAAGTAGTGTCTTTAAGTCTTTTGTGTTAAAATCCTCAGTTTTTTTTCCAATTTCCTGATACGAACCGCTAAGTTGTGAAACCCTCTCAGCTTCGGTGTGCCCAGTCAAGTATAATCTAGATGCCTTTAAGATAAGAGTGAATAGGCAATTTCTAACAAGCACGCTCCACACTACACCTGATCATTACTTTTCATCATGATCAACCCACTACCGGCTCACTACAGAGCACGGGTCTCCTCTCAATATGAGAAAGGTTTGGCCATAGTCCACCACGCTGGCCATGTGTGGATTGGCAGACTTCACACGCTTTTGAGAACATTAAGGAGCACTCTAAGGCGTGCAGGTTTCCTCACGATTTTTCCTTCACCGTTGAAGCAAGTGATATTATAAATTTTTAAAAATGCACAAAACTCCGTACAAATTTAGAGGTGCGTGCCCGGATTCGAACCGCTGACCTCTGATTAGGAGGCTGACGCCCTAACCACTAGACTATCACCGCTTCACTAGCTTCACTTGCTTTTCATCAGGCAAGCCTATATAATATAATAAAAAAAGGTGCACGTCCATGCTTTTTCTTTAATAAACTTAATACCTCTTTGCATTATCGACAAACTAACGAGAGTTTTTTTGTGGTATGACTTGGTGGATTTATTCCGGTCACAGACGCGGACTTAGAACGTAATAAAAACTAGCAAAGGCAAAATAAACATCATCTGAGTAATGTACAGTAAATATATGCCAATCATCTGAGTAAATATGTACTAGTAATTTGCTATGATGACATAATATATAAACTTCATATTATATCCACATTAAATCTGGACGCTCTAGCGACAATACAACAAAGGTTATATTTGCCTATCTTTTATCACAGGGTATTTGTTGCGGGTCAAAGATATTAAACGTAATATCTATTAGTCACAGATAGGTCAAAGCGACAAGGTCATAAGTCAAAATGAAGGAACACTCGGCTGTTATTACAAATCACGTTTTCAATTGCCAATTCATGTTATGTAATAATCAGTAAATTATCGCTACATTACTTTAAGTAATTATTTATATACGGATAAAGGTGTATAAAAGTAAAACAAAAATCTATATTTTTTTAAATATTTTATTATATGACAAATGTGAAAATACAAATTCGTTTGATACGGAAATAATAATAAAAATTTAAATACATATATTACACATTAATATGCAGATTGGTAGAGAAAATCAGTTTACCTTTATTTAGCATTGGGTTCGATTCCCGGCTCGAGTCTGGTCTGGTGGGAGGCTGCGGCCGTGGCTAGTTACCACCCTACCGACAAAGACGTGTCACCAAGCGATTTAGCGTTCCGGCACTATGTCGCGTAGAAACCAATTAGGAGTATGGGTTTACCATACCCCTCACAGGTTAGCCCGCTACCATCTTAGACTGCATCATCACTTACCATCAAGTGAGATTGCCGTCAAGGGGTAACTTGTACTGGAGCGTAGGAACGGATTGTGACATAATTTTTGTATCCGATTGGAAAAAAATATGACATTGATCACTAGAACATTAATACTGCTCAATCCTTGCCTCTAAAAGTACATTCCAGAAGTTTAAACAGTCGGTACCCGTTAATATCACGAGTATATACTGTGACTAGATTAGACTTGCATTGGAGATGATCTAGGCATGAACACCTACCATTAGAGAGGAGTTAATAATGATAATGAGTATGGATCTAACTGTAAGGGTCTTCCAAATAAACGTGGCATAACACCGAAATACCCATGCAGTGTTTTATCTTCTCTTGTAACTTTAACTGACAGCACCTTTTAAATATCAGAGCATGACAGAATTGCGTAAATATTCCGACGCTGTGCAATATATCGCTCTTGCTTACACCGATGAGACGTGAGATATGATGTCAACAGTCTTATACAGTGCCGTTCTGATATCTTGTGAACATCTCTTTGGCGATAGGTGTCCGTACTCATTGTCAATGACATGGGTATTCACGTTATTTCACATTCTTAGTATGCCAGAAAACATAATGAATGTCTGCCAAAAACTATGCCCTTGTCACTAAAAAGATTATCTCTACACTTTCATAGCTGAAAGCGCTGTCGCCTTATAAATGGAAGACCCGGGTTCGATTCCTGGGTCGAGTCTGGTCTGGCGGGAGGTTTCGGCCGTGGCTAGATACCAAGGGATTTAGCGTTCCGGCACGATGTCGCGTAGAAACCAATTAGGAGTATGGTACAATACCCCTAACAGGTTAGCCCGCTGCCATCCTAGACTGCATCATCAATTACCACCAGTAGAGATTGCCGTCAAGGGCTAACAAATAGTGTATGAAAAAAAGGTTAGGACATCCGCCTCCTAACCAGAGGCCAGGGGTTTAGGCACGCACCTCTAACTTTTCGGAGTAATGTGCGTTGTGAAGCAATTAAAATATCACTCGCTTCAACGGTAAAGGAAAAAATCGTGAGGAAACCTGCACGCCTGAGAGTTCTCCATAATGTACTTAAAGATGTGTGAAGTTTGCCAACCCGCACGTGGCCAGCGTGGTGGACTATGACCAAACACTTGAAGAAGACCCGTGCTCTGATACTAGCATTATGCACCTGTTTTCCGAACTAGTTGAGACTGTAACTCGGAAAACGGAGCCCCCAGCTCGGAGTAACTAAGATCTGAAGACAATTCCAAGCGTCTGTAAGCTTAAATAAAACCAACCAAATGTATTTATCTTTCAGTACTGGTGCGATTATTTGCTCATAAAAATCGGTTTACATTTCTATTTGATCCACCGGGTGTGAGGATGAAGTATTTTAAACTCCGACCTTCGGATTAACAAGCCAAATGTTAGAAAAAAAGATTGACGCCGCCTTTCCGGTATAGAGCACTGTACTCATGATGTCATGAATACACAAAATACAATGGAAAATCGCACGTACAATAGGTTTCTTGTCTAACATATTTTATTTGACGACCTCCGTGGCACGCGCTGTTGCATTATAAAGTTGGAGTTACTGGGTTCGATTACCAGCTCGAGTCTGGTCTGGTGGGAGGCTTCGGCTGTGTCTAATTACCACCCTACCGACAAAGACGTGTCGCCAAGCGATTAGCCTTTGAGGTTTCTACTCGACGGCGTGCCGGAACGCTAAATCGCTTGGCGACACGTCTTTGTCGGTAGCTTTTTCAGCCGCTTCAGAAGCCGCACTAACTCTTTAACTAATAATACTTACTCATTGAAGCATGCGCTATCCCATCGAGCCTTGTAAATAGAGAGGAATAAACATATAACTATGAATTTTAATTTATTGCACAATCGTATAAATCGACTGGCTCCAATGCTTGACATTAGAGGCTGTGATAGCCTAGTGGTTAGGACGTCCGTCTCCTAATCAGAGGTCGGAGGTTCAAACCCGGGTACGTACCTCTAGCTTTTCGGAGTTATGTGCGTTTTTAAGCAATTAAAATATCACTTGATTCAACAGTGAAGGAAAATATCGTGAGGAAACCTGCACGCCTGAGAGTTCTCCAGCGTGGTGGACTATGGCCAAACCCCTCTCATATTGAGAGGAGACCCGTGCTCTGTAGTGAGCCGGCAATGGGTTGATTATGATGATTGTACTTTTTTAAAATTGATCTAAAGACTTAGGTTAAATCCTTAGGAATGCGTTATTGAGTTACTATATATAATACACGTATATTTAAAATGACGTAACTCATGTAACACGAATGAAAAAGATAGATTATATATTATAATTATATAATCTTACTACATTAGTTCGTTGTTTTTTATTCACTTAAGTAGATTTGTTTTTTTGACGCCAGATACGGGTACGTTTAGTTGCAACATCATAAAAATCACATCGCGCTGGTATTTTTCGTCATAACTCGCTGACCTTAGGGCTTTAGTAGACAAATGGCATTGAGCGTAGGTACTGCCGGATACCTCTTCATATAAACGTTATTAAATCCAAACAACATCTAAACAAAATTTCTTTATTGAAATACTAGCTGATGCCCTGTCTTCGTCCGCGTAGATATGATACGCGACAAATAAAAAATGTATATGTTCGCACTAAAAGTGGCACCATACGATTTGGGCTAACCTATTTTGTTTTGTTTTATACTCTACAAGTTAACCCTTGACGGCAATCTCACTTGATGGTATGTGATGATGCAGCCTAAGATGGTAGCGGGCTAACCTGTTAGGGGTATGGTAAACCCGCACTACCTATAACTCAATCAATTTTAAGGAAAACTGGTCTCTACGCGACAGCCGTGGCGACATCGTGCCGCAACGCTAAATCTCTTGGCGACACGTCTTTGTTGGTAGGGTAGTAACTAGCCACGGTCGAAGCCTCCCACCAGACCAGACTCGAGCTGGGAATCAAACCCAGGACCTCCAACTTTACAATGCGGCAGCGCACGCGCTGCGCCACAGAGGTCTTCAAATAATGATGATGATGGTGAAAAATCAGTGGTTTCTTATGGTCATCCAAAAATCAGAATCTTGTAATTAATAATGTTAGGGTAATTACCCGAGTTTTGTACAAATAAATCCATGTCTATATTTTTTGCGACATTATAATCTTGATAAATATTGTTTTTGCAATTGTTTTTTATGCTATCAGTCAACAGTGTTCACAATTATGATAGCAAGGTATTATTTTTAAACTATAGTGTATTTATAGTGAAAAGCGTCGATAGTTTAGTGGTTATGACATCGCCTCGTTTTGCGCGGGTATCGAGTTCGACCCCTATCCACGAAACTTGTTTATTTCGTTTTCTTGTATCTTATTATTGCCTGTTGCCTTTTTTTATCGTGGGTAAATCCTCATGGATACCTCTGCGCCACGGGGAGGCACAGAGGTTATGTCAGACTCCTACTGACTAAAACCCCACGTGTTCCTACTCACCGCTGTATGGTGGAGCCACTGGAAAGCTTTCGCATACAACCGCGGCAAAGAGCGATCTCTGCCTGTTGCCTGGCAGAGATCGCTCTTTAGCGATAAGGTCGCCTATTTTACCTTCTATACTTTGTGTTTTTTCTTTATTGTCTTGTATTTTTTTTGTTTGTGTAGTGTACCATAAAGTGTATTTTCATTTCATTGCGTTTATTAATTATTGTGCAGTGTTCTATTGTACAGTGGTACTATTATACAGTGTTCTTTCTTCTATCTATTATAGAATATAATGTATTCTTTGTTACTCCAGTTACCTACTACTTTCACACCATTTAACTTACATAAAGTTCTAAAAAAGATTATCGTTGATTGATGTTATATTCTCTTTCCAATGTTAAATCAATCAATCATAATCTTTATTCAAATAATCCTTTGAAAGGCACTTTTGACACGTCTGTAATTTATTTACATAGTAGTGAATTGATGGTGATAAGTGCATTCGTAAAATTAAAAAAGTCATTAGGGTTCCAAACGCGCCGTGGTCTAAGAAGCTCGCATGTCCAGGAGTACGCATGTAGGATAGCGAGAATCGTTATTGCCAGGAACAGAACAACCGATAGAGATGCATAGTGCCTCTTGTATCGTTCGCATATATAGATGGCACTATCATATAAGATATAAGTTGAAGCGGTGATAGCCTAGTGGTTAGGGCGTCAGCCTCCTAATCAGAGGTCGGCGGTTCGAATCCGGGCACGCATCTCTAACTTTTCGGAGTTATGTGCGTTTTTAAACAATTAAAATATCGCTTCAACGGTGAAGGAAAACATCGTGAGGGAACCTGCACGCCTGAGAGTTCTCCATAATGTTCTCAAAGGCGTGTGAAGTCTGCCAATCCGCACATGGCCAGAGTGGTGGACTATGGCCAAACCCTTCTCATATTGAGAGGAGACCCGTGCTCTGTAGTGAGCCGGTAATGGGTTGTTCATGATTCATGATGATCATATAAGTCGTGTTGTTCTGTTCCTCGCAATAGCCGAGAGGAGGTCGCTGTTCTGCGAAATCCGGGCTCCGAACTTTGAAGCATTTGGACAACACCTTCGTTTAGTTTTAATATTGATTTAAGTGATTATAATGTTTTTAATTATTATAGACCTTTTAAGTTTCTTTACTGTGTAATGAATGTGAATTTTAAATTAATTTAATTGTAGGTTTTAAAATTGTTTTAATTGTGAATTTTGTAATAATTGTAAGTTTTTAATTGTAATTGTTGTTTTAAATAAGAAGATAATAAGTAAACTGATTTTAAGAAATAAAGCAAAAGGTCTCTTTTACTGAAAGAGGACACCCGTTAAAAAAAAAAAAAGAAGAAGCTCACAACAAACTTAGCCGGGTATATTTTCTTTTTGTTATCACCATCGCACATGCCACTTAAAAATATTTAAGAGCTGTCTTTTTAGAGACATATTTCATACCGAAGCTTGTCTATCATTTCCATTTACGCTATAGTCGGACTTTTCTACAAGCTTAGATGGTAATATAGTTTACTAGATGTTTCATATATGTATTGACCGATAATGCCGCATTTGTATGGTAGTTAGCATGTTCGTTCAGATCACGTGATACATACAATAGGTATTTTATATTCATATTAACGCCGATACGCAAACCATATCGATATTATCTATGATAAAAATATAACATACAAATGTGAATGACGCACAGATTTTCACTTAATTTATTTTCTTGAAGACCTCCGTGTGTAGTGCGTGCGCTTGAAGGTTGGAGGTCCTGGGTTCGATTCTCGGCTCGAGCCAACACGGACGTGTCGCCAAGCGATTTAGCGTCTTTAGTAATTAGTAGTATTAAAATGTATTTGTTAATTAGTCCCTCGATAACGCATTGATCTTTGATGTGATATTTCGGGAGAAATACCTAATTGAAGCGGTGATAGCCTAGTGGTTAGGGCGTCAGCCTCCTAATCAGAGATCGGCGGATCGAACCCGGGCACGCACCTCTAACTTTTCGGAGTTATGTGCGTTTTTAAGCAATTAAAATATCACTTGCTTCAACGGGGAAAGAAAACATCGTGAGGAACCCTGCACGCCTGAGAGTTCTCCATAATATTCTCAAAAGCGTGTGAAGTCTGCCAATCCGCACATGGCCAGCGTGGTGAACTATGGCCAAACCCTTCTCATATTGAGAGGACACCCGTGCTCTGTAGTGAGCCGAGAATGGGTTGGTCATGATGACCTAAGCGGGCAATTTCCTTTCCGCAGATCTGCCTATTAATCGAACCGGACGCGTCTGCTGAAAAGTTATAATTGCATTTCTTGTGCCCTTGATTTGTAGCGTATGTGTTGACAAACTTGGAGTTATCTTGTACGGTGTACCCTAAAGAACTTACTGACATTACAAGCTGAAATACAAAGTCTTTGTTCAACTATGAACAGAATCTGGGTGGATAAAAAATGGCTTGTGACATGAAAAGCACAATGAACAATGTGTAGGCCGAAGATAGTCCCGTAAAGGTGAGGCTTGGTTTCAGGGCTTGCGTCTGACACATCTCAACGACAAGGGTCTTTGAGTGTACCCGGCTATTTGTAGTGTTGGGCGCATTCAGACTTAAGACACGTACAAACGCAGAAATTAAGGCGCTTGCTATTCTGATCAGACCGAGTGATAGCCTAGTGGTTATACTTACACATATATTTTTTTTAAATCTTTATTTAAGGAGCTTGATCCTGGATAGGATTAGGTCGCTCCGTAAGGAACACTGTTTATAATTACTGAATAACATTCATAATTTTTTTTTATTTTTTATTTGGCAATCTTAACAAATTACAATTCTTATAATTAAATCTTAACTTAGTTACATATTCTATATCTAATTGTAATTCTAACTCTCATTGTACAAACGACACATTCTTACAATGGGATTATAGTACGAAGTACGAATTCGACAAGAGTAAAAACCAAAACCATTAGAACTAAATACAATGCCTAAGTATTACCACTCCCCGGAGGGATTTTTTGTACAGCCGCAACAGAGTCCTGACCTCCTCAGAAAGAGGGCTGGCCAGAGCACTATTACAGCCCCCAACTTCCCTAAGCATAGGGAACCGGGCGAAGGCCTCCCATCGCTCAGCCTCGTTACGAACACATTCCAATAATAAATGATGTACGTCTTCTGGCCTGTCACAATCAGGACAATTAGGAGTGGGAATTTTGCCAGGTTCCAGGTCATATATCTAAAAATTATGTGTCTAGAAATTGGCTGAACAGGGCGCTGCCTCAGCTTGATGCTGCGTCAAATACAGCGCTGGTTTTCAGGCATAACCCAAGGTGATGTCACGGAGTAACTTCGAACGCACTACTTTAGTGTGTGTGTGTGTATTTTTTTTTAACTTGGCTAAATATTTACTTTTATATCGTACGTATTAGTGAAGTATTTAGTACAAATTTCATTGATCGAATACTAAGCCATAGTTGTAATAGCAAACATCGGCGTCTGGACTGCAAGTACACAGCACAGTAAATAATATTTACGACCTCAGCACAGTATATAATTTTTGACGACCTCCGTGGCGCAGTGCGTGCGCTGTCGCATTTTAAAAGTTGGAGGTCCTGGGTTCGATTCCCGGCTCGAGTCTGGTCTGGTGGGAGGCTTCGGCCGTGGCTAGTTACCACCCTACTGACAAAGACGTGCCGCCAAGCGATTTAGCGTTCCGGCACGATGTCGCGTAGAAACCGACTAGGAGCGTGGGTTTACCATACTTCTAACAGGTCAGCCCGCTACCATCCTAGATAGCATCATCATTTACCACCAAGTGAGATAGCCGTCAATCGCTGACTTGTAGTGTATAAAAAAAAAAAAAAATAGTTCCACAAACACCTTCCGCAAGAGCAGTTCTGTTTCTTTCACTCTGTTGGAGAAAAGGCCTTAAATACACCGTTTGTACATTATTTTCTTATGCAATATAAGCATAAAAAGGCTGTTTTTTATATCTACTTAGCAGACAAACGAGCAGATGGTTCACCTTATGTTAAGTGATTACCATTGGCCATGAACACCTGCCACACAGGAGCCATTTTCATCCTCCTAATCGGTTAGATGTTCGGCATCATACCGGAACGCTAAATCGCTTGGCGTTATCTTTACCAGTAGCTTGGTAACTAGCCGCGGCCGAAGACTCAATCGAACCCAGGAACACCCTCTTTACAATACTCGCTTCGCCCCGAAGAACGTCCTAATGTTACTGCTTATCACAACTGACCTTCAATTGGTCCATGACTATATTATTTTATTGTTGTTTATTTATGCAATCGAAAAAAACACAAAAAAGATTACAGAGTCAAGTTAAGATAAGGTGTTAACATAAACTTGGACGAGTTTATTGTATATTATAGACTGACAACGAACATTCTACGAGTAATTTCTGTCATCACTACAGAGCACTACAGAGCACGGATCTCCTCTCAATATGAGAAAGGTTTGGCCATAGTCCACCACGCTGGCCATGTGCGGATTGGCAGACTTCACACACCTTTGAGAACATTATGGAGAACTCTCAGGTGTGCAGATTTCGTCACGATGTTTTCCTTCACCGTTGAAGCAAGTGATATTTTAATTGTTTAAAAACGCACATAACTCCGAAAAGTTAGAGGTGCGGGCCCGGATTCGAACCGCCGACCTCTAATTAGGAGGCTGACGGCCTAACCACTAGGCTATCCTAGCTTCGTATTTATATATTTATGTCATATAATACCAAATAAAATTTAGCACATAATTAAATAACAACAAGATATACCTAAAGAACGTCTTACAGTTAAATAGATACGTATAGTTGGGTTTCATTACTTAGAAAGGACGGTGACGTTTGCTGTGTACCGTAGGTGATGGATTACCGGGTATAGGAGATGTTTCTCCTCCACCTCTATTGCTCCTGGTATCTTAGGAGGATTGGTCGATTAAGGTGGAAGATAGATACATAGTTAAATGTCACAGTAACGAAGTCTACCCTTTAATTTTGAGATTTAACCAACAACAATTTTGGAAAAAGTTATTCGTTTAGTAAGGCGCGATACGTAAAATTATTTTTAATTAATTATTGGCTTATCATAGGATACGAGTCCCCACTTAGCATGAAACGAGTTTTGGCTACAGTCCACCACGCTGGAGTCCACCAAGTGCGGATTTGTAGGCTTCGCTCGCCTCTGAGAACATTATGTAGAAGTTTCACGCAGGTTACCTCAAAGTTTTCTTTACTGTTAGTCAAAGGAAGTGGATAAACTTCTGAAAAGCCCTTTCACCCTTTCTGGTGAAAGCTAAAATAGTTCAAATTGGTAAGGAATGCACGATTATGCACAACACGCGAAAATAATTTCTCGTTTGTTCTTTATATCCAAAATGCATTTGCATTTGTATCATATTCGGTATGATTTTCTTGATAAGAAGATCAAAATACGTTCTGAGTCCAAATTTAAGATGGATCAGCGGTATGCGCTTTTCGGAAGTACACCCAAGCAAGTAGAAATCAATGTTTTTTTTTTATACACTACAAGTCAGCCCTTGACGGCTATCTCACCTGGTGGTAAGTGATGATGCTGTCTAGGATGGTAGCGGGCTAACCTGTTAGAAGTATGGTAAACCCACGCTCCTAGTTGGTTTCTACGCGACATCGTGCCGGAACGCTAAATCGCTTGGCGACACGTCTTTGTCGGTAGGGTGGTAACTAGCCACGGCCGAAGCCTCCCACCAGACCAGACTCGAGCCGGGAATCGAACCCAGGACCTCCAACTTTAAAATGCGACAGCGCACGCACTGCGCCACGGAGGTCGTCAAATATTATATATTTAATAATCATAATTATCATAATCAACCCATTCTCGGCTCACTACAGAGCACGGGTCTCCTCTCAATATGAGAAGGGTTTGGCCATAGTTCACCACGCAGGCCATGTGCGGATTGGCAGACTTCGCACATTAAGAACATTATGGAGAACTCTCTGGCGTGCAGGTTTGCTCACGATATTTTCCTTCACCGCTGAAGCAAGTGATATTTTAATTGCTTAAAAACGCACATAACTCCGAAAAGTTAGAGGTGCGTGGCCGGGTTCAACCCCCGACCTCTGATTATGAGGCTGACGTCCTAACTACAAGGCTATCACAGTTTCACATTACATTTCACAAATAACACATAAATCTTTACCTGAAAGCAAACACTAAACGACTTCTAGTTTTACATATGTAGGATACATATAGCGGCAAATTCAAATTCAAAATAATCATTAATCAAATAGTCCTTTAAAAGGCACTTTTGACGCGTTAATAATTTACATAGTAGTGATTTGATGGTGATAACTACATTCGTAAACTTAAAACTAAAGCTATGGGGGTTCCAAACGCGCCCCGGTCTAAGAAGAAGCCCACAACAAACTTAGCCGGGGGGTTTTTTTTCGTTATCACCATCTCACATAATGAATAACAAATTACAGTACTTATGGAGATAGAGCAATTCACACCCAAACTTTTTTATCGTTTATATAATCCTTAATATCGTAATATGATTTTTCTACAAGCTTTCATTTTATAAAAACTTTGAACTTATTGATATATGTGGGTAGTCTAAGAAAAATGCTAAGCCTAAGACATCTTTGTAATGTAAGACTAGTTTGAAATGAACGTTGGTTCCGATACGCATGTTTATTTTCTTGTACCTATTAAAGTTACGATACAGAAAAACACTCACGACGTTAAATTAATTTTTTTTTTCTTCGGACTGTCTATTAGCTGTACTAACCCTATTGGTTGCCACAGCATAACCGGGCTGTTTGGCGAGCTTCGGAAAGAAAGCTCTGCCAGAAAAAATTTTAAGCCCTAGGGCTCGAAGAAACTAAGGGAACGTCTGCTTAAGGACGGCCTCCTTTGAGGCCGAACCTCAGCTTAGGCGACGTTTGGGATAACGGGGGGGTCGGACGGTCCACATCTCTGACAGCATTATCACTTATCGCCAGGTGACATTGCCGTCAAAGTATCTTACGGCTATCATAGCTTCTTCATTTGGTCACCCCGAAGAGCACTGAAGTCTTAACTACTGGACTATCACCTCTATCTATTTTGACGACCTCCGTGGCGCAGCGCGTGCGCTGTTGCATTTTAAAGTTGGAGGTCCTGGGTTCGGTTCCCGGCTCGAGTCTGGTCTGGTGGGAGGCTTCGGCCGTGGCTAGTTACCACCCTACCGACAAAGACGTGTCGCCAAGCGATTTAGCGTTCCGGCACGATGTCGTGTAGAAACCAATTAGGAGTATGAGTTTACTATACCCCTAACAGGTTAGCCCGCTACCATCTTAGACCGCATCATCACTTGTCATCAGGTGAGATGCAGTCAAGGGCTAACTTGTGGTGAATAAAAAAAAAAAATCACCACATGTTAATGTGATTTCTAACAAAAGACGTATTTCAATACAAATTGCGACAGAGGGTGCTTACGTGTAACACATTAGCAATTGCGTCACATTTTTCCAAGAACCGCGGAAAAAGGCGCGGGCAAAGAATACGATTTCTATAGAAGCTGGCCCAGATAGTTATAGCCAAGCACAATGTCATTAGTATTTGTTGCTTTAATGTGACACGTAAAAGTGTTTCATAGGAAAAATGCTTTTCTATTACAGTTATGTCATTATAAAATCATGTGAACTGTTGATGTCTACTGCTGGATGTGTATAGGCTATGTTTCTTGTGGCCTTCTTCTTAGACCGCGGCGCGTTTGGAACCCTCATAGCTTTAGTTTTAAGTTTACGAATGTAGTTATCACCATAAAATCACTACTATGTAAATTATTGACGCGTCAAAAGTGCCTTTTAAAGGACTATTTGAATGAAGATTATTTGAATTTTAATTACTGTAAAATATAAAATATCACTTTACAAGGCTGTAATTTCATAATTAAATTAATAATATTTTGAACAAAAGCGTGACGTCAGCATTGTTGACGTCACGCATTTGTTTACTTTCGCTCATAGTAATTAAAACCACAACTTGCGGGATTACACTTTTATTGCGACCATAATTAAGAGGTCCGAACGGTCCGACGTCTCGAGCGAGAACAACCGCCCGTATTAAAGCGAAGCATGATTGTAAAAAATTGATTGCTACCTTCTAAATACACTGATTAGCAAAGAAATGATTAATTAGTGATTTAAAGATTTCAAATGTGGGTAATTATTGGATTCTTGCTTTTCTTGGCGCAGCTGAATGAAGTTAATAACTCCATCGCGCCGATATATATATAAAGATATAACTGCAGTGTAGCAGCAATATTAATGGTAAATGTAAAAGTGTTTCATAGAAATAGATTTTCCTTTGCGGTAGGTAAACCTTTTGTGGAAATAGGTACACTATGTAATTATCGTTTACAAACACAGCCCTTCACATATATGTATTCCGATTAAAAACTGAGAACGGATTTTAATTTTCATTTATTTGATACACCAACCTATAATATATAATTGTTTATAGCCTGGAGTAAATGATGATATTGGTAGCTAGGATGGTAGCGGCCACGGCCGAAGCCTCCGACCAGACCAGACTCGAGCCGGGAATCGAACCCAGGTCCTCCCACTTAATAATGCTACATGGGTGTTAATAAGATTTCAATAATTTAGACAATCAGAGATCATGAACAGAAACTCTATCAGTTAGATTATATTCTAGACACGGTCATAAATAATATTGGTGTCATAACATTTTTACGCTATATGTGTTTGTCATACAGACATATTAACTTTTACTTTGACTTTGAGTTTGACCTTGACTAAAAGGACGGTGTTTATAAGATTTTGAAGCGGTGATAGCCTAGTGGTTAGGGCGTCAGCCTCCTAATCAGAGGTCGGCGGTTCGAATCCGGGCACGCACCTCTAACTTTTCAGAGTTATGTGCGTTTTTAAAAATTAAAATATCATTTGCTTCAACGGTGAAGGAAAACATCGTGAGGAAACCTGCACGCCTGAGAGGTCTCCATAATGTTCTCAAAGGTGGACTATGGCCAAAACCTTCTCATATTGAGAGGAGACCCGTGCTCTGTAGTGAGCCGGTAATGGGTTGCTCAGGTTTATAAGATTTCAATGATTTAGACAACCAGAGATCATAAACAGAAACTCTATTAGTTAGCTTATAGTCCTGACACACTCATTAATGATATTTGTGTTATAAAATTTAGTCTATGTGTCAAAATTTACACAATAAAATTAATTGCGCAATTAAGATTTCAGTGTTAAAGAAAGGGACCAGTTAAGTGGGTAACTACCCAAGTAATGCGTGCTAATGTGAGCAAACATTAAGAAGGCGCTTCGTGGAATTCAGCCCTTAATGGGGTAAAAAAGGGTAAATCGAATGCCGAGTTAATGAACCTCGTAGGCGACACTCACTTTATGTATAGCTGTTATTTTCCCGCATAATTAAACCAACATACCACCAATAGTTAATAGGAAGGCTTTATAGGTGTAATTAAGAAAGAAAGAAAATTTATTTATTCTCATATGGTGTACATAGATACATACAATGTTACAATATTAGTATGTAGTTATTAGTATGTAGGTTTTTACTTATATATTACGCCACCAATTTTCTTCTACTTTCCTTTTTCCTAATCCTAAGGTTGCCTGGCAGAGATCGCTACTAAGCGATAAGGTATCCTTTTGTATCCTGTTTCTTCTTGTTTTTCTTATTATTTCTATCTATATGTGGTGTACAAATAAAGAATAAATAAATAAAAATAGAAAAATACATAGTACATCTTATTGTAATCAGAAATTTTGTCTGTCTGTAACACAAACCAGAAGGGTGTTACAGCACAGCATATGTCGTGTCTTATATGATAACACGACCCTGATTTTCAGCTGACACCAGAGTGACGTCACATCAAGAAAAGGATAAATAAAAACAGTCGAAAGAGAAAAAAAAAATTACAAATAACGGGGAACCGAAGGATGCAGCAAAAATATAGCTATTAAACATAACTTCTTTTCAGGAAATCGGTTACGTAAACGAAGGCATAGAGTTTATACTATTAGGTATGCCTCATTTATAGCGGCTAGCTAGTTTTTTACAATATAAGTTAGCCCTTGATCGGTAATCTCACCTGATGGTAAGTAATGATGCAGTCTATGATGGCAATTGGTTTCGTAAGAACTAAGATTCGTAAGCATAAAATTATCTTTGTAATTACCCTATAAATATACGTATAACTACCCTCCCATATCTATTATAATTTTAAGACTGCCATATGCTATCTTGTTTTTTTTTTATAATTATTTTCTATACACCTATGTTCTTTTTTTAAATATCTTTATTCCACATTAAAGCTGATCTTAGCACCAAAAATGATCTTTTACAGGCTACCAATTCCAAAAGAAACGCGATTGTAATTGCTACCATAATATATATATACTATATTTTGACGACCTCCGTGGCGCAGCGCGTGCGCTGTTGCATTTTAAAGTCGGAGGTCCTGGGTTTGATTCCCAGCTCGAGTCTGGTCTGGGGGGAGGCTTCGGCCGTGGCTGGTTACCACCCTACCGATAAAGACGTGTCGCCAAGCGATTTAGCGTTCCGGCACGATGTCGTGTAGAAACCAATTAGGAGTATGAGTTTACAATACGCCTAACAAGTTAGCCCGCTACCATCTTAGACGCATCAACACTTACTGGTGAATAAAAAATAAAAAAAAAAAAACTATAATATATCTATATATATAAAAGCGAAATACCACTGACTGACTGACTGACTGACTGACTGATGATCACGATATCTCAGGAACTATAAAACATACGATCTTTAAATTTGGAAGGTAGATTCCTTTTATGAAGTAGAGGTCAGCTAAGAAACGGTTTTGAGAAAATCTACCCCTAAGGGGTAGAAATGGGGGTTGGAAGTTTGTATGAAAGTCCTATATTTTTGAAGTTAGAGACTTGAAAATTGGCAACTAAGTTTTTTATTATAAATGATAAAGATCTGTATAATTAATGTTACGAAAATCCACCCCAAGGGGGGTGAAAAGGGGGTGGAGCGTTTTCATGAGGATTATATGTTTTCTAAGTAAGGGACATGAAAATGGGCATTTAGGTAATTTATTTTAAATAATAATAACTTTTATACATAATATTACAAAAATCCACCCCTAAGGGGTAGAAATGGGGGTTGGAAGTTTGTATGAAAGTCCTATATTTTTGAAGTTAGAGACAAGAAAGTTGGCAACTAAGTTGTTAATTATAAATAATAAAGGCCTGTATGATCATTAATGAGAAAATCTACTCCGAGGGGGGTGAAATGGGGGTAGGAAGTTTTCGTGAGGATTCTAAGTTTTCGAAGTTAGGGACATGAAAATTGGCATTTAGGTACTTTGTTTTAAATAATAAAAACCTGTATACGCAATATTAGAAAAAATCCACCTAAGGGGTAGAAATAGGGGTTGGAAGTTTGTATGAAAGTCCTATATTTTTGGAGTTAGAGACATGAAAGTTGCCAACTAAGTTTTTAATTATAAATGATAAAGATCTGTATAATCAATGTTGCGAAAAACCACCCCAAAAGGGGTAAAATGGGGGTTGGAAGTTTTCATCAGGATTCTATGTTTTCGAAGTTAGGGGACATGAAAATTGGCATTTAGGTCATTTGGTTTAAATAATAAAAACCTCTATACGCAATATTACAAAAATCCACCCCTAAAGGGTTGAAATATGGGTTGGAAGTTTGTATGAAAGTCCTATATTTTTAAAGTTAGAGGCATGAAAGTTGGCAACTAAGTTGTTAATTATAAATAATAAAGATCTGTAAGATCAATGTTGCGAAAAACCACCCCAAAGGGGGTAAAATGCGGGTTGGAAGTTTTCATCAGGTTTCTAAGTTTGGGACATGAAAATTGGCATTTGATTTGAATAATAAAAACCTGTACCCACGCAATATGACAAAAATTCATCCCAAGAGTGGTGAGAGGGGTGAGGGGTTGGAAGGTTACATGTAAGTTCTGAGTTTTTTGAATTAGAGAAATGAAAATCGGCAATTAGAGCATTACTTTTCAGTAACTATGACATGTAGGTATAAGCTCTTTTGCAAAATCACACATTGAAAGTGGAAACATAAAGAATGAAAAGGAATTTGGAACTTAGGCCCTGCTTAGGCGTGGACATCCGCTAATAATTAGTGAAAATCCGCCGCAAAGAGGTTAATACCGGGGTTCATGTTGGTTGAAAATCTTATAAAGTTTTACTTCTTTGAATCCATTGAAATACTTTGTATTAAGAAATCCTTACTATCCAGACAAAATCATAGTAATATTATAAATGTGAATGTGAGTTTGTATGTTGGTTTGTCCTTCAATCACATCGCAACAGAGCAATGGATCGACGTGATTTTTGAAATTATAGTTGAGGACCTGGAGAGCGACATAGGAGAGTTCCCGTTGGAATTTTTAAAACTTATTCCACGCGGGCGAAGTCGCGGGCGCCAGCTAGTATAATATATATACTAAAATATATACGAATATAATAGTTATAAAAAACAAGTTTTGCTTTTGTTGCTTATTCATAAGAGATATGCATATATATAATATAGGCTCCCGCGGAGGTTGAATAAGATCTATTAAAGACCAGTATTTTTGTATTGTATTGTTCAACGTAGCATTTAGCCAGAGCGCGCTGGTAAAGCGAGATTTTTGCTTGCTTTCAAAGTACCATTATTTCGTGCTGAATCTTTTTACCACTGAAATAAAACATAGCCTATGTGTAACATGGGGATACAATGTTAAGAAACACACTTCTTCAGTTTCTATTCTTATTTATTTAGAAAATGGTATACACACCTTGTTGATTAGGAAGGCAACTCTTCAATGTCTATACTAGTTTATCTATAACATTTTACACACTTTTGTACAAACAGAACCTTGGAGACCACTTTTCGGTACCAACACTAAACAATAACTAACCAACGACTAACTAACTTATAAAGGGCCGATTCGAACGTCATGTTTTCCGTTTTGCCTTATTCAAATCCGGTATCTTAAGAAAACAGTCAATTGAGATATTTTTCATTAAAATAGTCAAAAGTAAACCTAAATCATTTAAGTCAAATCACGTAGTTCAATTATATATTCTCATTTAATGATTAAGATATTATATGTATGTAAATTAAAAGACACTAAAATCTAAAACATTTGGAAATCATGACAAAAATAACCTTCTTAGCTGGTTATTAAACTATGTGAGATGGTGATATAAATCGCTGGGTTTAGCGGGTATTCTGGTCGCCGGGGAGTCCCACATACCTCGTCGGAAGCAGCGCAGTCTTGCCTGCATCGTGAAATTTCTAATAAGGTGAACATCATAAGAAATTTGTGAATTTTGGAACAAATTAACAGAACCGAATGATGGTAGGAGATCTACCCGTATCCTAGAGCTGGCAGTTAGTTACCTTTGCCATAGAATTAGTATGGCCTTTCAAAGGGGAAATACTACCAGCATCTTGGGTAGGTACTATGCCATATCCCGGTGGCATCGGCATCGGTGGCATTGCTTCTAATAAAGTATTATTAAAAAAAAAACGACATAAACGATTTCATTTTATATTTGTTTAATGTTTTTCTTTTTATACGCTAAAAGTTAGCCCTTGACAGCATCTCATCTGATGGTAAGTGATGATGCAGTCTAGGATGTAGCGGGCTAACCTATTAAGAGTATGGTAAACCCACACTCCTAATTGGTTTCTACGCGACATTGTTCCGGAACGCTAAATCACGTGGCAACACGCCTTTGTCGGTAGGGTGGTAACTAGACACGGCCGAAGCTTGACCAGACTCGAGCCGGGAATCGAACCCAGGACCCAGTTTTTTTTTCTTTTTCGGACTGTCTATTAGATGTGCTAACCCTATTGGCTGCCACAGTGTAACCGGGCTGTTTGGCGAGCTTCAGCGAGCTCAGTCTGCCAGAAGAAATTTTGAGCCCTAGGGCTCGAAGAAACTAAGGGAACGTCTGCCTAAGGGCGCCTCCTTTGAGGCCCAACCTTGGCTTAGGCGACGTTTGAGATAACGGGGGGGGGGGGGGGGGGGGCGGACGGTGAGTGGTCCATACGTTTCCGAGGCCTTGGATGGAGCCCACGTCCGGATGACGTAAGATAGCGGGGACTACGTCTTCGCTGGCGAAGACGGTGTGTAGCGTATGATTGTGTGGTAGGTGGTACGAGTATGTTGTCAGTAGTCATCTGATCGTCAGGGTCATGTAAGATATGTTTAGGTCTCCTCTTACGGAGAGGAGTGCTTAGGTCGGGGTAATGCGACAGCGCGCGCGCTGCGCCAAATCTTCGTCGTCGTTTTTAGAACGTCAAGGTGTGTTGTTTTTAAACTGTAATCCGTATGTTAATACGCGAAGACAAATCTTTGTATCCCCTTGCCGGAGTGAGGTTTCACATACATAAAAGATTACGAAGTAGGTGTGAAATAAACTCAAGTTTGTTATACAATAATATATTGGTCAAACTCCGGGCGACCACTGATCAATATAAATAAAAATCATTGGTCATATTTGACCTATATTCGTTCCGAAGCCATTGTTCATATTATGACGAGACATGTACGGTGTATTGCGAGAGTAAAAAGGTTTTTTCTTTGCATGCCGGTTACAGCTAGTTTAAAATAAATAAGCGACAATTGTATTCTGCAAAACGTAACGTCACCACGACTTTTCCTCAGGTCAGACACCTATCATGAGTAGTGGAGTAGGTACCTACGTCTAAAAATACCGAAAACACAAAAATGTGTACAGAGACAAAATATTACGCAAATACACGAAATGACGCCAGGTGATAAGAAAAAATGCTAAAACGAATATCATCGTTTTCTTAATGAACGCGCTATAAAACTGCGTGCACACGTGAGGCAAATAACATGCGACAATTTCATAAAAGTATTTTTTATTGAAGTGAAAACTTCTTTAGCGGCGTTGAGCACTTTTTCTGTAATGGGTATAAAATCTTAAACTCGCGTCAGGACACGTGACCTGATCGAAAAAGCGTAAGACGGATGGAGAGTAGACAGCTATCCCCTCTCTACGGCGCGGCGAAAATGTATGCCTGGGCCTACTGTTTCGTTTAGGCAGCGCAGGGCGCTTGCGCGAATGTTCGTGTATGTTACAGCGTGCCACGCGCATCCATGGATGGTGACAGCTGATGGCTCGACCGTCTGTGTAGTGATCACATTGTTGTGTATTCGTAAAATTCGTGAATGTAAAGTGCTTAAAATATGGAAATTGATATAGATAAACTTTTTAATGTAAAATAATTGTAATAGTTTTAAAGTGTTAAATTTTTAATGTAATATAAATTGTCATGTTTGTGTACGATAGCGCAATAAATGAATATTGTATTCTACCACATAAATGATAGTACTTTTATACTGATAAAGCAATTGGTGCAATATTATTCCCTAACCATTCCAAAATATTAAACATGCCCAACGTTAATAATCAAGTTTTCACTTCTGCCGGCACTCCCGGAGTGCAACCCGTCTTTTTTTTTTTTGTATTTCAATGTTTTATTTCTTATGGTAACGCTTTTGAATTTGTAAGAGTCTATTGTTACGCTGATTTTTATATTAAGTTGCGATATTAAGAAAATTACCAATATTTCATATTCGAATGCGAGAAATAGAAGTGATACAAACTTGTTTGTTCAGTTTTCATCGTAAAGAACCCGTCTTTTTATTATTAATTTGCACTTAAATGAACGCTTACATCATGGACAAGGACTTTTCCATCCCAGGACATTATCCGCGTGATTAAAAGAAAAAAATTAATAACGGTGTCCTTTCCAGGAAAACAGTACCCTAGGATTTATAGAAAAAAATTAATGACCTAGTTACTCGGACAAAGTCGTTGGTAATAAATAGCTAGCATCTTTATATGTTGCACTTAAAACAAACGTAAATATTTATTTAACTCATATGTTACAGAATGTTAATGTAATAGAAATGTTAAACGTAGTTATGAAGACTGTATTTATTATGATCTGACGATTAAAATAAGCATCATTATGCAATGCAAACAAACCGTAGACCGTGATTGGGGGTTCGAATTTGCAATATACGTAGTATTATCAACCCATATCCGGCACACTACAGGGTCTCCCTTCAGAATAACAAGTTTGTGGTCGTAGTTCACCAATCCGGCCACATGTGGATTGGTAGACTTGACGCGCTTTACAGTAAATTATGAACTTTTGGGTATACAGATTTTAATGTTTTCCTTCACAGTTATTATAAATGATATTTAATTAAAGATTGCTGAAATTAAAAATTCTTATAACTCCAATAAGTCAAAGAAGATCGAGTTCCGCCTACCCGAAAGGAAGGCCGGACCTAACTTCTAGGCTATCACTGCTTACTTATCACTTAGGTTATCAGATATAATCTTAGAACAGGGCGCGTTTGGAACCCTCATAGCTTTAGTTTACGAATGTATTTATCACCATTAATTAATCACTACTATGTAAATTATTGACGCGTCAAAAGTGCCTTTTAAAGGAATATCTGAATAAAGATTATTTAAATTTGAATTTTGAATATGAATAAAATAAGCTAAAATATTTCCAGTAATAATGTAATAAGTAATAAGTACACAAGTTGTAGTTCAAGATATATTTGGAGTACATAAGCGTTACATTTATAAGAGTAACAGTATAAGGGTTCACACCAGTTTATAGGAACTACGGGTATATAATATGTACAGAAAACTTTCTTTTATGAAATATGCGCAGAATTGTATATGATATTCTATGAAAACAAGTACTTTTAAGCAAAATGTTAATGACTTGCACGAACATATCATCGAGTGACTAAAATACTATGTTTGCCCTACATTTAAAATGATGACACCACGTAAATAGGTATTCACTCATATGTATCGCGTCCAAGATGCTAAAATTAAATCAGGAGTTGCGAAATACGGTAAAAGCATCGTTATGCTAATCTTTATTTGGTTCTAAGCTGAAAATCAGCGTTGTGTATTGTATGCGTTGATAATAATTTTATTGCATTGTGATAATTTTATTGCATTGTGATTTTTATGACTGAAGAGATAATTTTTCTTTAGATAAAGTTAAGGATTTTAGATACTGTTCTTAACACAATTAAGTAATAAAATCAAATTAAAATTACCTTTATCGTGTACGAGGTTTTTGGAACGAAGTTCCTTATCGCGCGTTGTGAAAGGGGGCTAGACGGAAAAAATTCTTACGAAAAGTTGTCACGACACTTTTTGTTATTGTAAGCTGTGCGGCGTCGCATGTTTCTCTGTCTGTCTCTCTCTCTCTTATAGAAAGCAAGCCAGATATTTTCATTTCTATTTCGCATTGAACAGTGTGGTGTCGCGACGATTATTTTTGTTGAGTGTATACAGGTTTTTTGTAAATAATAAATAATAAAACGAATAATGAATCCTGACAGTGTTTCTGCACAAGTTCCGGATATTGCTAATGGAGTACAAAATTGAGCCTACTGATTAAGTTTACATAACATTATATTTGTTAATAATAAAAAAAATATTATTATAATTTAAATAAAATAAAATTTTATTACAATTCCTTCACTTCGAATCGAAAGGAACTTCGTTCCATCCGGGTGTCCCTTGACAACTCTCAAGTTTTTTTTGATACAAACAAGCAGATCTGATGTTAAGTGATTACCGCCAACCATGTACATCTACAGCGCCAGAGGAGGTGCCAGCAGGTGAAGCCATCTGATCGATTTCTATGCTGCATTATACTGGAATGCTATTTGCGTGGCGAATAAAATTCCAGTATGATGTAGCGTATATTTTTGCTAGTAATAGGCGGAAACTAGCCACGGCCGAAGGCTCCAAGTAGACCCGGTACCTTCCACTTTATAAAACTGCGTCTCACGTACATCATCATTGGTCATATCAGAATCATAATTTTGAAGCATTTTAAAATCTAATATTATTCAAAATTGACTACCTGATAAGTTTTCTACTACTTACTGATTTGCGATCAGGTTTGATTTTAGATAAAAATTGTTTGATATTTATTATTCGTTTGTCAAGAAATTCGCAGTATTTAAGAAAGAAGTACCTATTAAATTTGGTAAAATTTAGTGTTAGAGTTGGGAAAACAGGACAGTAAGGCCTGAGGACGAAAGCCTTTCCAAATTTATTGCGCACAAGCAATACAAAAACGCAAGCAAATATTACAAAAAAAAGACGGGTTGCACTCCGGGAGTGCCGGCAGAAGTGAAAACTTGATTATTAACGTTGAGCATGTTTGATATTTTGGAATGGTTAGGGAATAATTTTGCACCAATTGCTTTATCAGTATAAAAGTACTATCATTTATGTGGTAGAATACAATATTCATTTATTGCGCTATCGTACACAAACATGACAATTTATATTACATTAAAAATTTAACACTTTAAAACTATTACAATTATTTTACATTAAAAAGTTTATCTCTCCGAAAAATCAACTTTCATCCATAATTTCAACGACTTTTCCATAACGCGAACATTCGCGCAAGCGCCCTGCGCTACCTAAACGAAACAGTAGGCCCAGGCATACATTTTCGCCGCGCCGTAGAGAGGGGATAGCTGTCTACTCTCCATCCGTCTTACGCTTTTTCGATCAGGTCACGTGTCCTGACGCGAGTTTAAGATTTTATACCCATTACAGAAAAAGTGCTCAACGCCGCTAAAGAAGTTTTCACTTCAAAAACCAGTTGCCTATATGATTTTGTCTATGTACACGCAGCCTAAACAATACAAGGTGTATTGTGTAGGCTAGACTTAGGCGAAAAGTGAAATTTAATAAAATAAAACGTCTACTTTTAAAATTGAGGTCTTTCTAGATCTATTGTCGTAAATTACGACCTAAAATTTTAAACTACAATGTCTATCAACTATTACAATGTCCAGTATACTAACTGGATATCGATCGCTGCGGTTTTCATTTGTGGTGTACACACAGCCTAAACGCCTGATTTACACGATAGGTTAATGATTTGTATGGAAATATTATTCGCCGACTAAGATTTTTGCGTTGTTTATTTAATGACTACGTATTTAAATACCGTCAGCCAAAAAACAAGAGACATCGGTCGTAGATCGGGGTGACTGAATAACCCGTGGTGATATTATTAAGCTGTGATAGCCTAGTGGTTAGGAAAGCTGTGTGCCTCCTAATCAGAGGTCCCAGGCACGCACCTCGATCTATAGAGCGTACTTTGACTTTTGTTTCGCTCGTTTTATAGATGTCGGCCTTAGACTTTCATAAGTTTAATGCACCAAAGGTAGGTACTGAAAGTATATAAAAGGGTCCCCCGTGCGTCCAGTCACCCCCCCAGTCATAAGTTTAATGCACCAAAGGTAGGTACTGAAAGTATATAAAAGGGTCCCCCGTGCGTCCAGTCACCCCCCCCCCCCTAACGGGGGGGGGGGGTGACTCCCACATAACCTCGTCCTGCTCAAGGGACGGGGAGCTAGTCATTGCAAAAATAAAAAACTAAAGCCTCATTATGAGGTAATCCACGCATTCCGCTCGCTGCGTTTTTTATTGTTATATACACCCTGCCTTAGGAGAACACCTGATTTAGGCGAAAGGTTAATGATTTGTATGGAAATATCATTCGCTCACTAAAATTATAATATAATAAATATCGGCCTCACGTCCTCGAAGGTATGGAATTTTAACGATTCACTTAATATTCAACTATAACGAGACGCGACATCGAGAGTATTTTAAGAGAATTCTGCAAAGCGTGCTTTAATGGCACATAAAAATGTTGGTTAAAAAAATGTAAGTACTATTTACAGGGGTCTAGGCTCCGAATATGATTTTGTCCCATTCGGTGTTGAGACCCTTGGTCCGTGGGGTCCTAGAACTATAGAGCTTTTTAGGGAAATAGCAAAAAGGTTAGTCGACATCACAGGAGACCGAAGAGCTGCCAGCTACCTTGGACAACGAATTAGTGTAACTATTCAAAGGTGGAACGCTGCCAGTATCTTCGGAACCCTGCCTAAAGGGACTCCTTTTAATAATATATTTTAGTAATGATATTATATTTTTTAAGATTTTTAGTTTTAGGTTCAATATAAGGTTTATTTTAAGTTTCAGTTGTTATAAATAAATAAATATCAGTACTAATAATATCTCATATACCAGTTCTAACTTACTGATCACATGTCATTCAACATTCTAAGTTTTTTAAGTTCTTATTAACGTCCTATGGCTGGGTACTCCCCTCTCTCACAAGATGAGTATTTTGGAGCATAAAACCAACGCGCTACGCAAATTCGAGTCAATAACCTTTATCAATTCTAATCAAGGATAACAACCGAGATCGATGGTTTAAATGTGCTCTTCAAAATTGTAATTTTCATGTTCACCTAATACATACGTCTATGAAGCATTAAATATATTTTACAATACAATATAAATTCGTGACGTGTTCGTGATATTTTTTTTATTCTTTTATACACTACAAGTAAGCCCTTGACGGCTACCTCACCTGGTGGTAAGTGATGATGCTGTCTATGATGGTAGAGGGATAACCTGTAAAGAGTATGGTAAACCCACGCTCCTAATTGGTTTCTACGCGACATCGTGCCGGAAAGCTAAATCGCGTGACACGTCTTTATCGATATCTCTCAAGGTGCTCTCGAGCAATGGTCAACAACACTCGGACCGACCCGGGAATCGAACCAAGGACTTAGCGATCCGTAGTTCAACTTCCAAACAAATTGAACAACTGGGCAGATGGCTCTTCAGTAAAACGTTAAGACTGTAGAGATTTATTATTATTTACTTGACAATTGCTCATTGAAATCGAGCAGTCACTAAATTATTCACTGTGACGGGATTCACAATGGCAGCTCATAATAAATTGCCGGTATTATAATTGCTAAATCCAGTGAGGTCTGGACTGGAAGGTCAAAGACAAAGTCAAAGTAAAAGTAAACTTGTCTGTATTCTAGCAAATGTATGTTTAATGCGACATCATCAACCCATTCTCGGCTCGCTACAGAGCACGGATCTCCCTTCAATATGAGAAGGGTTTGGCCATAGTCCACCACGCCGGCCATGTGCGGATAGGCAGACTTCACACGCCTTTGAGAACATTATGGAGTACTCTCAGGCGTGCAGGTTTCCTCACGATGTTTTCGTTCACCGTTGAAGCAAGTGATATTTTAATTGTTTAAAAACAAACATAACTCCGAAAAGTTAGAGGTGCGTGACCGGATTCGAACCTCTGACCTCTGATTAAGAGGCTGACGCCCTAACCACTGGTCTATCACCGCTCTATATATGTATATAATATAATGCTTTTAGAAATGTGCTTTTAGAACTAATTGAATTTCATTCAGATAATATTGAATTATTCGTTGCTAGGTTTTAACTGTACTACTAAAGTTTAATGGTTTTAAAATGTACCTGCGATTAGTTAGTATTACCTACTGAAAATATTCTAGTCTATGATTTTTATGATCGTAGTAAAAGTTTATTCTTTTAAATATTTAAAATGTTTTTGACAATTTAGATGGTCTATCTAGACGCATTGGAAAAAGAAAGTTTCAACTTTTGTCTTCGACCAAATAAACACAGCTGGAATTTGAACCCGGAACTTTTGGCTGACAAGGTTACAGCGCGCACCGATGCGCAGACGGGACGTCTCTGTTTACGACCTATTTATGTGTTAAATTGAAACAAATGATTACTGCCGCCAAATGGATGAGATCATGAGTATGATTAATGATACTAGTGTTTCTACATTATTATTATAATTATGATGATAATAATAATAATTTTATGCTAAATATTTTACAATCCATTCACAAATAAATCTATATATATAAAAGCGAAAAGTCATTTTTTTTTTAATATTACCTGTTAAAGGCGGTAAAGTACGGGATGATAGTTTTTGATTATTTTTTTATTATGAAGTCTCCAAGCTTGAAATTTTGAAAATAGGTTTCTTTTAGGGCTTAAGTATAAGATTAGATTTTTTTTTCACACAAATCTACCTCTAAGGGGGTAAAGTAGGGCTTTGAAGTTTGTATGAAAGTCCTATGTTTTTTAATTTAGAAACACGAAAATAGGCAATTTGACATTTGCCTGTAGCTTACTTTTTGAAGCAGCCGAACGGGAAACCTCAATCCCACGGGAAATCGGCAATTCTAAGCAGACGAAGTCGCGAGCAACAGCTATTAGTAAATATTAGTATCACGCACAATCCACTACATAAATTTGAATTCAAAATAATATTTTTCTTAAGTGATCTATAGAAGGCGTTTGATTAGTTAATACATTTATATTACGACAAAATATACAATAAAACTCAAACTACACAGTAGTTCTAGTTCCAAGCACTTCGCTGGTCTAAGGAGTTAAAACTATGGGGGTGCCAAATACACCCTGGTCAGAAAAAGTCCACATCAAACCTCGTTCTGTATTTGTTGTTTTTCCAGTTAAAACTATTTAAGAGGAACCAAGTTTTAATATTTATTTTGCAATCCTGTATTCTATAACATAGTGAGCGACCACGTTTCTGCGCCGTAAATCATCACTGGCAAACGTGGACGCTCACTATGGGCCTCATAAGAAGGCTCAGAGTCACTCAGCGATGGAGAGAGCTATGCTAGGAGTATCTCTACGTAATCAAACCAGAAATGAAGAGATCCGTAGAAGAACCAGAGTTACCGACATAGCTCAGCGAGTTGCGAAGTGTCAGTGGGCAAGGCATATAGCTCGGAGAACCGATGGACGTTGGGGTACCAAGGTGCTGGAATGGCTGCCCCACCCCAGTTAACGTAGCGTTGGTCGACCCCCAACTAGATAGACAGACGACATCAGACGAGTCGCAGGGGCCCAAGACCGTGGATATTGGAACTCCCTACAAAAGACCTATGTCCAGCAGTGGACGTCAATCGGTTGAAATGACGTAAAATCGCATTTTTGACGACCTCCGTGGCGCAGTGCGTGCGCTGTTGCATTTTAAAGTTGAAAGTCCTGTGTTCGATTCCCGGCTCGAGTCTGGTCTGGTGGGAGGCTTCGGCCGTGGCTAGTTACCACCCTACCGACAAAGACGTCTCGCCAAGCGATTTAGCGTTCCGGCACGATGTCGCGTAGAAACCGATTAGGAGTGTGGGTTTACCATGCCCCTAACAGGTTAGCCCGCTACTATCTAAGACTTCATCATCACTTACCATCAGGTGAGATTGCCGTCAAGGGCTTACTTGTAGTGGATAAAAAAAATGATGATCATGATGATATACTATGACCTTCTATATTCTACAGGATTAGGATTGGATATCATATATCTTCAGATCTAGATCATCCGTTAGTTTATTGTATAGATATAAACTATTTCCTTTATGCGAATTGCTAATCATATGCGGCCTTGTAACTTGTACTGTGAGACAATTTGTGCTTCTTATCGTTAAAGTATTACAGTTACATACATGTAGGCGCGAAGGAGTTATGAAGTTCATTCAGCGGCGCCAAGAACAACAAGAATTCAATAATTACCCACATTCGAACTCTTGATGATTTTGCTAACACAATTTAGACAGTAGCAATCAATTTTGTACAAGCAAGCTTTGCTATACATACGGGCGGTCAATGCCTTTCGTGGCATTCTCGCTCGATACGTCAGACTGTTCGGACCTCTTAGTTATTGTCGCAATAAAAGTGTAAACCCGCAAGTTGTGGTTTTAATTACTATGATCGTAAGTAAACAAAATCGTGACGTCAGCATTGCTGATATCACCCTTACAAAAAACCACTCGGACGCCCTTGACTCGTCATACATAATTACATATATTGCATTTGTAAAATGTAATGGTTATATACTCTTATTATTTACTTCTTTAAAGTGGAAGACATATACTATATTTAAAAAGCTTTTGGTCAAATGTTTTAAGGATAAAAATCAGCTTCTTCTATGATCACTCAACTTCTATACTAATGTGTATAATTTTATTACTATCGATTATTATTACCCATTCGTGAAGCTCTGAAGCTGTGATAGCCTAGTGGTTAGGAAGTACGCCTCGTAATCAGAGGTCAGGGGTTAGAAACCGGGCACGCATCTCTAACTTTTCGGAGTGATGTGCGTTTTTAAATAATTAAAATATCACTTGCTTCAACGGTGAAGAAAACATCATGAGGAAACCTGAATGCCTGAGAGTTCTCCATAATGTTCTCAAAGGCGTGTGAAGCCTGCCAATCCACACGGCCAGCGGTGGACTATGGCCAAACACTTCTCATATTGAGAGGAATCCGTGCTCTGTGTGCCGGCTTTGAGTTGATCATGATTTATTTATTTATTAGGAAGCCCACGTTGTATACAATATGAATGCTGACTTATATACAATAGTAAAATTTTTGACATAATATCTTTTACTGACATTGTATACCCCATTTAAGGGCTAACTCAACATGTTATAACAACCTTATTTTCACTTAGATGACTATTTTATTTACATACTATAAACTATAAAAAAAAAACATAACACAGAAGAAAAGGTTCTACTAAATCTTACAATTAAAAAACTATGAAAAAATACAAGCATTAAATAATTACAGAAAGATATATATGATGATTATTATATGTCACACATGATTTTTTATATCTAATAATACACATTTTTGTTTTGAATTGCTCAATTAGTGGAGCTCGTATTTCCAAGCAAATTAATTAAGACTAATTATTTTCGTTAGTTTCATCCTCTGTCCAAATGTGATGCACCGTATTGGCTTATACAGCGGACATGATCAGGAGACCATTTTTGTTATCACGTCAATATGTATAATTTTAATAGCTAAGTCTTTACATACCTAGTTTTTGTAATTGAATACGTATTATATAAGTTTATGACTTACGTATTAAATCAAATATTTTCTTCTTCTTTATCAAAATAAAGTTTTGGTAATATTTTTTTGTCACAGACGGTGGTAATTAATGTCTCAAATTCAAATTTAAAATAGCTTTATTCATTCCTTTTACAGGCATCCATAACTCACAGTTGAAACTCTTAAAGCATAAGAATTGTTATTCTGGCCAAGATTCGTTTGCTGTTATTTGTTAAGGAAGAATGTTGAGGAAGTTTGTCTGGTGGGAGGCTGCGGCCGTGGCTAGTTACCACCCTACCGACAAAGACTTGTCGCCAAGCGATTTAGCGTTCCGGCACGATGTCGTGTAGAAACCAATTAGGAGTATGGCTTTACCATACCCCTAACAAGTTAGCCCGCTACCATCTTAGACTGCATCATTACTTACCATCAGGTGAGATTGCCGTCAAGGGCTAACTTGTAGTGGATAAAAAAAAAAAAGTCAATCTTGTTACTGTTAAAGCAAAATTAAAGAGAAAGAGAATGAATGACTTTCCTTCGATAAAAGATAGTTGAATGAATATTTCTGAGTAGAATTATTTTAAACTTTCAAAATTTTCTTCATACATTTTTCTCGCTTTATTATGAATTGAATTCTTTAACAACCTTATTTATCTTATCTATTGGAGATACGTACTAAATGTACGTAAGTACGTACACGATAAGCCACTAACTAATTACCAAATCAGCCAGCTGTAAACAATGATAATACGAGCGTAAAGATTCGTCTTGAGCACGTGAATTTCGAATGGTGATCAAATCCCAGTTGCTGAGATTGTGACGTCGCGTGTTACGGCAACGCATCTCCCAAACAATGTTATCAAATAGAACCACGAATTACAATGTCGGTAGACACTAAGGCCGAGATTTAGGTATATAAAGTGAGGTTAGACTGAAGTGTTATCGCCCCGATCCTAAGAAACTATATATAAATATATATCATTACCGGCTCACTACAGAGCTCGGGTCTCCTCTAAATATGAGAAGGGCCAAACCATAGTCCACCGCGCTGGCCAAGTGCGGATTCCACTTCACTTCACACGCCATGGAGAACTCTCAGGCGTGCAGGTTTCCTCACGATGATTTCTTTCACCGTTGAAGCAAGTGATATTTTAATTGTTTTTTTAAACGCACATAACTTCGAAAAGTTAGAGGTGCGTGCCCGGATCCAACCGCTGATCTGTGATAGTCTGACGCCCTAACCACTAGGCTACCACAGCTTCACATATATACATATTATTATGTATTTATTAATCTGTATACGTACAAAAGAATATAAAACTCGACTGGAATACTATTATGAATGTTTTAAGTTGGTTGTCATCATGTCGTGCCGCCACGCTATTGGTTCCCGCCAAAACGGTGGCGAGTGATTGGTCTACGCAAAATAGCAATTACAATGGACGCCACGAGGACATGGCTATAAGTTTAGTGATATTATTGGAAGAAAGGTATCAATTTGACTGGCGTATTTATCTAAGTTTTTACATAAGAAACAGTTAAAACGGATAACGTTACGTGTCCGTCTCGTTTGCACAATAAAGGCTGAGCAAAGTCGAAGTACACCCTATAGTTAAGGATTAGGGCGATAAAATTATATAGGGTAATTTATTATTATTTATCTTTACCTTCTTCAAACTTTTATTCCTTAACAATGCACGGATTTATTCATACTACAAGGGTTGTTTTCGAAGTTCTAGAACTTTCTAGGTTCCAACTCCAAACTAAGTTACGTATAAAAAACTGGAACAAGGTATAGTTTTATGATATATAAAAAATAAGTAAAACTTTTTCGTAGCTTAAAGTTTATTTCAACGAATGTAGGTAGGTAATCAATTATTGACCGATAATTTAGTAAACATGTTGATGTATATTAAAATGCCATTTAAATATTGCATCTCGCGAAGTCAAATATTGGTTTCGTTAGCCATTCGGTTCTTTTAGGCAAAGCTTAGTTAGAAGAAATTCATGGGTCTGAGATAATTGAAAGTAATTTTTTGCGGGAAGATTTTACTTCAGTAACGGATTTTCTATAGGATTAAAAAATGAAAAGACGGAAAGAGTTTGCTTTTAAAATGGATTTTACTACAACGAGATTAAGAAATAGTCGTTTTGTGTATTAATGTCTTCTTATATTTTTGCGTTGAAGAAAAACAGCCCTCCGGAGATTCCGTGAAAAACTTTAGATATTAAACCCAATCTCGGTAAAACTTTTACTTTAAAGAACAATTATAGATAAAAGATCCCGAGTTAAGAATAACATTTTCCAATATTTTAATGGGAAACCGTTCAACCGTCTTCATATTTTACAAAGTAAATCGAATAAGCTGACGGAAGATCCCTTACTTTAAAGATTTTCGGAACGTGGCTGCGGTGGGAGGAAATTGGTGGAAATAGGCACGAACGACGAAGCGCCTTGCTTCTTTTTTTTTTTAATTTAACCCTGGAAAATTCGATTACAAATCCCCTCTGAAAATGGCTCAGATCTGGCTGCGTCGCGAATGTAGGACTCGCCATGAGCCAGAGTGGCGACCAGAATACCCACTAAAACACAGAGATGATCATTCACGTTGCCTGGTGGGTCACGGGATTGCTCGCGCACTCGTCCGCAACAGGCCGCTTCTATGCGAGTTGGTGGGTTTCGTCTTTTTAATCTCAGGATGCCTTGCCCACTATTTGTTTTATTTTTCTATTTTTTTTGTTTTGCTATTTTATCTATTTCTTTCACGCTGCTTCAATTAGAGGCTCATCATTATCATCAGCCTATTAACGTTCTATTGTTGGGCACGGACCTTCCCTTCCAGAAGAGAGAGAGAGGGTTTTAGAGCATAACCCTACCATTGTTCCATTGCACATTAGTGGTCCTTAATAATTACTTAATCTCTGTCGACACCACCAATTTTGTAACTTCTACTCCAATATTAAAACAACTGCATGTATCGAACTGAATTTTTACATACAGCTTGGAAAGGACTCTTGAAAATTAATTCCTTAAGGGTTTGAATCGTTTGAAAGTCTATACGTTTTGAAATATTCACGACTGCAAGTAAACAAATGTAATAACTAACCGTATTTTTCATTACATATGTAAAAAGATGTAGCAAAAACACATTTTAGAATACATTCGTCTCAAAGTAATATCTTACGTGTTGTAGCACCGAAAACACTCGTCTCCGCAAAAACACGTCTAAATAACAACGTTTTATCTTTTAAATAATCTAGAATCTAAGCCTAGGATACAAATGGCTTGGATGCGGGAGATTGTATAATAAATGGTAAACATGAAAATGCTCCAAATGAAACGCTTTCCACAAAAGAAAACGCGATTTCTAAACAGAAATCCATTAAATGAAAGTTATAAAAGAAATAAACCGAGAAAAATTAAAACACAAAATTAATTTACAAATTGACATAAATACAAAATGATTGCTGCCAACAAAATTTTGTCATTCAAGTAAAATGTTTGCCTAGGGGAACATAAAACACTTTGTCACTAGCAATTAAGCTAACTTTATCACTAATTTTACCACTTAACATGGTTAAATTAAGCAAATTATCATTTGTGACAATGTTATGCCATGTCGGTATCACCATGACAAATAAGAAAGTCGCGTTCCATCATGATTATTTTTACTATGTATATTTTAATTATTTTGTCTTTTATCGCTAGTAACATGGTTTATCGGCATTATAATTTATCTTATTGAAATCAGACATGAATTTTTTACTTGTAAGACATTTTTCGTTCGTTGGCTTAAGTAGATCACGATGTTCCTAGGTTCGATTTCAAATTTGCTATTAAAGAGAAATTTTTCGATAAACAATAGTACAATAAAAAAAAAACAAATTTTCCATGTAGCCACTATACTAGGTTGTGATGTAGATACAGACAATTAACATTTTACTGATTAGAATAAGGTCGAGACGCCAACACAAAATATACTGTACTACACAAATTAGGTAGATAAGTGACAGGTTACTTTTTAAAAACCAATAATATCCTTAGTTTAAGATTAGTTTCCGTGCAATCTTGGAGTATCTTTCGAATATATATATAGTGAAACGTCAAAGTAATATGGACCTTATGTTGCCAGCTTAGAGTTGCGTAATCTTTACAATCTTGTGGAAACAAGAATGAATTTGAGCTTTAAACTAGATTAATACTTTTTAATTAACTCTGAACATAGTGTTTTGATTTTTGAAAACGAATTGTGAGCGTACAAATCTTAAAAGAGTGCGGGAGATATACTGAAAAACAAATCGGTTAAAAGTTAAGATTACTTTTCGGACCATCTTTGATAGGTAAAGTAAGTGGGCAAATTAATGCTCCCCAAGTGTACAAGTTGTAACAATAAATTACAGATCTGGCAGCCATTCGAGATAGCTTCGGCGAGCACTCGCCGTCGTATTCAGCGAACTGAAATTAAGATCTCTTGTTATCAGGGTATTTTTTTTATTAAGTGGTTACTGTAACATCATCATGATCAACCCATTACCGGCTCACTACAGAGCCCAGTTCTCCTCTCAATATGAGAAGGGTTTGGCCATAGTCCACCACGCTGGCCATGTGCGGATTGGCAGACTTCACACGCCTTTGAGAACATTATGGAGAACTCTCAGACGTGCAGGTTTCATCACGATGTTTCCTTCACCGTTGAAGCAAGTGACATTTTAATTTTTTTTTAAAACGCACATAACTCCGAAAAGTTAGAGGTGCGTGCCCGGATTCGAACCGCTGACCTCTGTTTAGGAGGCTGACGGCCTATCACAAGCGGTGATAGCCTAGTGGTTAAATTACTTCATTTGATTACAATGGCGCATAACTTAAATGAAAGAATTCAAGTCAATCTGCATAGATCGTCCTGGCGGTCTTTAACGATTATTTTCACATATAATATGTGTCATGATCGGTCATGATTGGTTAAAAACCTCACCAATTTCTGTTTTCTATCTATTTTCTAAGTCTTCTTGCTCGTACCTAATTTTATCTCTTATCCATTTTATTATTTTGCGACGTATTTATATGTAGGTATCATAAAGTACAGTTTTTTCTATATAGTTATACACCTATAACATTTTGTTTGGCTATCAGAGATCGCCTTTTAGCGATAAGACCACCAAATGTACAAGTGTATTGTATTGTTTGTATGTTAATATCATGTAACAAGAATGATGTACAATCATACTTACAAATGCAAATGTATGTATTTAGGAATGTATTTATGTGTGTAATATAAATTAGTATAGAACTAATTTGGGTGAAATTTTGAATGAAGTTATATTATACCCTGGATATGCTCCTTTTTATGCCGGGAAATTCTAAAGTGATCTCGGAATATTTATAAACATAATTTTACGTCTATGAACTACGACTCTAGCTATACTCGCAGTTTCCAACTGTCTTCAAATTTGATATATATGTTACGCAAGAGAACATAGGCAGGCAGGAACGGGATCAGGAATATGACTTCAGGTAATCTTCAATTACAAACGTTACTTATTGTACTGGAATTTTCAAGTAAAGTCGATTTTCTTTCATTCACTTTTCTTCAATTTACTAATTCCGACTAACTAAATCGAATTGCACCCAGAACCTGGTAATCTGCAGTCAAACATGCGAACCGCTGGCGCAGAAGGGCTGTTTATCTGTAGTAAATTATTTTGCGATACTCTCATAACCAACAATGAGTCACTCAACGGGCGATGGAGAGAGCTATGCTAGGAGTATCTCTACGCGATCAAATCAGAAATGAGGAGATCCGTAGAAGAACCAGAGTTACAGATATAGCTCAGCGAAGTGCGAAGTTGAAGTGGCAATGGGCGGGGCACATAGCTCGGAGAACCGATGGACGTTGGGGTCCCAAGGTGCTGGAATGGCGACCCCGCACCGGTAAACGTAGCGTTGGTTGACCCCCAACTAGATGGACAAACGACGTCAGACGAGTCGCAGGGAGCCGCTGGAAGCAAGCGGCCCAAGACCGTGAGCATTGGAACTCCCTACAAAAGACCTATGTCCAGCAGTGGACGTTAATCGGTTGTTAATGATGATGATGAACCAACAATGGAAAATTGTCGGCTATCGAACACACGGCAATGCCAGCCGCGCTGTTTCACGGCCGGCTAAATGGAGGAAGCGTCAATTGATCCGTTAAGATCTGACTAATGGGCATCGACGACGGGAATATCCGCATAATTCTTACGAATGTTTTCGTGATGCGAATGTACCTGTTTCAACGTGTTGAAACACGTAAAAACAATTCGACGTTGTTGTTGCAAGCTTTCGCCTGTAATCAGGAACTAAAGCAGAAAGGCTTTGTATTTTTTAAATATTTTTACTAACTTTTTCACTATTTTCAATATTTAATGAATCATCATCATCATGATCAACCCATTCTCGGCTCACTACAGAGCACATGTCTTCTCTCAATATGAGAAGGGTTTGGCCATAGTTCACCACGCTTGCCATGTGCGGATTGGCAGACTTCACACGCCTTTGAGAACATTATGGAGAACTCTCAGGCGTGCAGGTTTTCTCACGATGTTTTCCTTCACCGTTGAAGCAAGTGATATTTTAATTGCTTAAAAAATGTAATGGATATATATTTACTTTTTCAATATTTGATGGATATATTTAATATTGTCACCAAGCCCTTTTAAAACACGTGATCTGTAGACTTTAATCAATTTTCCAGTATTATCGCTAATGTAAATGTTTTATATAGCCGCCAAGTTTTTATAAAACACGTCAGCTGTAGTCTTATCACTTTTTCAGCATTATCGCTAATGAGTTTAATTTATATTGCCGCCAAGTCCTTTTAAAACACAGCTACTATAAGTCTTTAATCACTTTTTAAATATTATCACTAATGCATATATATTTAACATTGCCGCCAAGTCCTTTTAAAACCCGTCATCTGTAGTATTTAGTCATTTCTTTACAACGCTAATACATATTTTTTTATATTGCCGCCAAGTCTTTTATAGCACGTCATCAGTCAAACAATGGCGCCGATTATTTTTGACCACCGAGCATCAAAATTGAGCAGTGACTTACTCGGTGATCATAAAAGTTGACCCTACAATAATTTACATAGTAGTGATAATACATACAGAAACATACATTAGAAATAAACATTATAAGTACAGTCTACGTTACGTATACGTTTAGTTTGAAAACTTATGTTTAACTTAGCGCAAGCGTAACTGCAATGACAATAGAATATGATATCACGATATTTTCATAATAGGTCAGAGCTGCAAGTTTTGGTTAACTTACAAAATCATATACATCTCAGTAACATTAAACAATAAAAATGTAATTCACTAATTACACTGTAATAAACAAAAGAGAATTCTTATCTAAAATAATCAAAGCATTAAACTCTTGGTAGGGTAAAACACCCAATTACTGATGAGGATTTTACCACGGACAGTCTTCACAAAATGTCTGACATTATATGAGCAGTTTTTTTTTCGGACTGTCTATTAGCTGTGCTAACCCTATTGGTTGCCACAGCGTAACCGGGCTGTATATGAGCAGTAAAATCTACTGAACTGTGCGTAATCACTGTTCAGGTGTAAGTATTGTTTACATGTATGACATGTCAAATCTATTTTTGTAAAATGTTTCATGTATAACACTTTACCGAATAATCATAATAAAAGTAAATATATAAAAATATATACATCATTCAGCAATTTTCATTTAAATTTTCGTTTATTAACCATTTGATATGATATTAATCTTATTCTTAGATCATTTTTGTACCGATTTAGACGGTCTATCTAAAGGAGTAAACTCCATTTGTACGTCGGAGCTAACACACATAATTTTTTCTTTAATTTAGAGAGTCGAGGAGTCTTCAATTGGCGGCCGTAATAGGGATCTCACCGTCCAAGCCCCTCGTTATCTCAAACGCCTAAGCTGAGGTTCGGCCTCACATGGGACGGCAGATGTTCCCGTCTAGTTAGTTTAGTTTCTTCGAGCCCTAGGGCTCAAGATTTCTTCTGGCAGAGCTTCTTTCCAAAGCTCGCCAAACAGCCCGGTTACGCTGTCGCAACCAATAAAGTTAGCACAGCTAATAGTCAGTCCGAAAAAAAAAGGGTAATAGGGATCCTTACACTGTCTTATCTATCAGCGAAACCATGTTGTAGGTATCTACTGGAACGTTAACGTCATGATATTTTTTAATAAATTAGACGCTTTGTCAAATAATACCGATAAGCTACCAAAGTCCTAAGATTTAATCTGATATATGTGCGATAGTGTTTATCCGTGCCTGATAGCGGATTAGCGTATTAAAAATACCGAATACAGTAGGAATTTTATTTATTATCTTTGACAGATTTGAGCATGATTTCGATCTCGCACTGTCGCGACGTTAAGTGACATGCTACCGTATTGTGTATCTTTTCTGACAGGTTGCCAACCAGTCTCTGTTGCAAATATAGTTATTACCCGTGACTTCGTCCTGAATTATTTTGGTTTCAAAACTTCCGAGGTGTCCGTTAGTTTTTCGGGGTAATAGTATTTTAAAGTTCATCTTTGGATGTAAGCTATGATAGTTTGGTTGCAGTCTTGCCTGCGTCGCTCCGGAGGGGATGCGTAAACGCATTTCCCAGCGGAAATAAAATAGTTTGGTGCGAAAGATATTTCGTCAACATGAGTTTAGTTAAAAATCTGTCTGCTATGCCGTGCATACGTAATGAACTGTTACAGTGTATATGTTTATTTTTATTGTTTTAAATAGTATATTTTTTCATATCCCACGGTAATGGTTACTGGGTGTTTTTGATCATTAAAATATCTTAATAGAGGGCCAAGTTTAATAAATAAAAAATTAGAAAGTATCATACACGCAGCAAGCAAGTTTTTTTATTATCCATTACAATTTAGCCCGTGACGACAATCTCACCTGGTGGTACATGATGATGCAGTCTAAAATGGTAGCGGGCTAAACTGTTAGTATTATGGTAAACTCATAATCTTAATTAGTTTCTACGCGATATGCCGGAAAGCTAAATCGGTCGGCGACATGGCTTGGTTGGTAGAGCTGTAACTAGCCACGGCCGTAGCCAGAAGCTTTCCACTAGGTTAGACATAAGCCGGAAATCGAACCCTAGATAGTCGTCAAAAAATATTTTTTAGCATTTCTTCTCCTTTGTCATTACACTCTTGACAGAGTGGTCGTGGTCATCATGAAGCAATGTCTTTGAGGACAGATGTTATACGCCTCTCGAGCATCCGCCACTTTTCTCGGCTGGCCGAAAACCTGGTGCACTCCTGCAAAGAACCGTATTAACATTTACGAATCCTGATGAGGCGACCAAAATACTGCAGTGTGTCGAGAATGTTTGCTGATGTAGGAGTCCCCGATTACTTCGCGATCATAACAACTCGGATTGCAGCCTTCTGGTCTCGCATTCGAAACTCAACTAACGAAATCCTCAAAGTATGTTCTGAGGGCCCAGAGAATCCCATCGTAAGGTACTGGCTTGCCGTACATCGTGACAGACGCCCAGTTTTAGGATAATTTTGACTGCTGCTGGAATACCGTTATACTTTTATATATATTTTATGTTAGCTTTAAATATTATGTATAAATTATGGGTATCTAATCACCTGAAATAAATGAATATTATTATTATTATTTACTCGATTATATACAAACTCTGAACCTGCAAATTGCAAAATAAATTGCATTTTAAAATCATATTATTGCGACATAATAATAACTTGTACAGATTCTTGGAAATATGTTTATCGTTATGGAGAAGTTAGATAAATACTCACTTTAAAACATGAACACTTGACCACGATACAGGTAGATTATTTGCGTTAGATTTATTTCAAACTTACCCGCCCCGCGACTTTTACTCTCGTCGCGCGTATAGTGTATTCCATATTAACTGGCGTCTTTAAACTTGAACCTAAACAATAGGGGTAATAAGCCAAACACTCATAGAGCCCACTCATTTTTAAAGAAGCCGTTTCGGCCTTATATATTTTGTTGCAAACCAACCAGTGTTGATACTTTTGAATAATTATAGAAAAATTAAAATAAATTACGTATGTTAAATAAAATAAAATACAAGGAAAAAACAACTGAACGGTATTTCTATTTGATTATATTATTTAAAGGACGATAACATAGGGAAAGTATCAAAAACGTTTGAAACACCGTTAGAACGCCGCACGTGTTTTGCAATACAAAGAATTCACCCGCCACCACTTAATCCTATTGTTATTGCTAATGCCGGTCTCAAGTGGAAAGACGCCAGTTAATATTGAATGTACTATACTATTTGTGCTACACTATTTCTCTTTCAAAGGCATAAGATTTTGACGTAATTATCTTGATGATCAAAAAAAGTATCTGGATGATATCACCATTCTTAATGTTATCCGCGATTCTAAGATGCTATATATATGTACATTATGATGTATTTATTAATTAAGACATATATTTTACAAGTTGTTTGTGAGGGTTATTTGTATACGTACAATAGAGTATAAAACTTGACTAGGATACTATTATGAATGTATTAAGTTGGTTGTCATCATGTCGTGCCGCCACGCTATTGGTTCCCGCCAAAACGGTGGCCACTGATTGGTCCACGCAAAATAGCAATTACAATGGACGCCACGAGGACATTGTGATAAATTTAGTGTTATTTTTTGGAAGAAAGGTTTTAAGTTAACTGCCGTATTTATCTGACTGTTAACATAAGCATAATTAATTTTAATTGTAAATCATGTACTTCCATAAATTAACATCTGCTTCTATCCAACGGTTAGTGTATGAAATGAGCGCTTCAAATGCAAATAGAATCGTGAACTGCGGAAAACACGCGGCTGTCGTCGGCCTGACGCGCGACAGTCGCAGGATGACTGACGTTGATGACACGCTGCGTCTGTCTGACACGTCATTTGTCTTGTGATTGAAGTATGAAAGCAAATATGGAAAAACTATTGGTCAATTGCTTAAGATCGACGAATTTATCACATTATTGGTGATAAATCACCAATAGAGAGAGGGGCTAATCGTGGGGAACAGGATAAATCAACGACCATGAATGGATATTTTGTGTCAAATCGAGTGATAAGTTTCGGTAGGGACTTTAAGGTGAAAGAGAGTGCCATGTGCCAAGAAAAATGGATAACTATTCGATACTATTCTAATTATTTAAGTCACTAGTCAAAGAAACTCGAAAGCCTGGCATACTTCTAATATAACACCACGCCAGGTTGCGACAGATTATTTAATTCTGTTATCAAGCATCCATATTATCGACACAGTAGGCACGATGACAGACGTCTTGAAAAAAATTTGAAAATATGCAGATATATTCTATTCTACTAGAATAATACTTATATCTAGGAAAGTATTTAGTTAATGTTCTTGAGACAACAGCTTTTAACTATATTGTTATCCACTTGATGGTACTACAGCCGTTCAGAGTGATGACAAGAACACATGACTTGAACACGTTGAGGAAGCGTAGTATGAAATGCGTGCTATAAATGTGAATAGCTTCGTGAGCTGGAAATAATGAACAGCCATTGTCGCGTCAGTCGCAGAATGGTTAAGGTTGATGACGCAATCACTATTGAAAGAGTTGACACCGACCTTTCTGTCTTACGTGTATTTTCTGACTTATTGTTAAAATGCGTCATTGGTGAAGAAATGGCGCTAGTGGAATAAACGAAAATTATAACAACCTCTTTGGCACAGCATTGACCATTGTGATCTTATAAGAGGGAGGGTCCCAGATTCGGTCCTCGGCGGAGTCAATTTGGGAATTGCTGAATTTGTTTTCAATCATTCATAATCTTTGTACAAATAGTCCTTTAAATGACACTTCAATTATATACAGAGTAGCAATTTGATGGTTTGGTCTAGTTACCAACAACCGACAAACAGGTGCCGTCGAGTGATTTAGCGTGCCAGTACGATAACGCGTAGAATCCTAAGGGGTATGGTTTTACTTAACTGCCGTACCCCTAACTAGTTAACCCGTTACTACCATCATCCAATCAGGGGCTAACATTAAAAAAAGCTATTGTAACTACGAAAAATGGCGAGTCACAAAAAAAAAACCGACATTTAACGATATCAGTATTGACGTGGTCTGATATTTATTTTTATACTGAGTACAGAATCATAGAGTGATCCAAAAATCTACTGTGGAATTAACAAACAACAACAGACCTAAAATTACAATAGAACTAGATTACTGTTTATTATGTCTTATTAACTGAAATATTTCGTCCCTAAACTTCCTTGGCACTGTGCTGCGGTATTATAAAGTAATATGTCCCGAGTTTGATTTCCAGCTAGAGTCTGGTCTAGCGGAGGAATTCGGCTAGTTACAACCCAACTAGCAAAGATATATCGTAAAAAGATTCAACGTACCGGAAATGTTCAGCTGGCAACACGTCGATTTGCGAGTTTGTTTTGGGCTTCGTCATAGACCTGGCCGCGCTTTGAACCCTCTTAGCTTTAGTTTTAAGTTGGGGAGTGTAGTTATCACCATCGAATAGAAATAATGAAAAATATGTTATATATGAGCGATTCATATCTATGAATCTACTAGCTTTATTCATCGAAACCTATTACAGGCATCTGCCTGTAATAGGTTTCGATGAATAAAGCTAGTTATATTTGATTTAACACCAGGTCTGATCTATGTATCTGTCGAGTCAAGGGCGTCAGAGTTGTTTTTAGTACGTCGTAGTAGTCGTGACGTCAGCATTGCTGACGTCACGACTTTGTTTACTTTCACTCATTAAAACCACAACTTGAAGGATTACACTTTAATTGCGACAATAACTAAGAGGTCGGAACGGTCCGAGGTCTCGAGCGAGAATTCCACGAAAGGCAACAACCGCCCGTATTTATAGCAAAGCATGCATGTACAAAATTGATTGCTACCTTCTAAATACACTGATTAGCAAAGAAATGATTAATTAGTGATTTAAAGAGTTCAAATGTGGGTAATTATTGAATTCTTGATTTTCTCGGCGCCGCTGAATGAAGTTAATAACTCCTTCGCGCCGACATATCTGATTCTGATGTAAATGAAAAACAATGATTGTTATAAAACCACATGACCTGTAGAACCCATTAAGAAGGCACTGTATGATTGCTTTAAGCGTGACTAGCATTAGACAGCTATCGTTGGTCTGACGTGCGACAGTCGCAAATGGCCGTGGTTGACAACACAATCACTTGACACGTGGGGTGACGCAGATCCATTTGTCTTTATACTAGCTATCATTGGACTGCGTCATATATGGAAATGACTACTGAAAGCGAATAACGTGTAAAACTCTATTAATTTAAGTTAATGCATAAAAAAACCGGTTGTTTTTATAAAATATTAATGACAGTTATAATATTAATTTCAAAATATAAAAATATTTAATGAGGTTCGTATATTCATTGACAGTAGTTTGACGTTATCCGTGGTGCAGCGCGTGCGCTGTTGCATTTTAAATGTTGGAGGTCCTGGGTTCGATTCCCGGCTCGGCTTCGGCCGTGGCTAGTTATCACTAAGCCGACATAGACGTGTCGCCAAGCGATTTAACGTTCCGGCACGATGTCGTGTAGTAACCAATTAGGAGTGTGGGTTTACCATACCCCTAGCAGATTAGCCCGCTACCATCTTAGACTGCATCATCACTTACCATCAGGTGAGATGCCGTCAAGGGCTAACTTGTTATAGTTAAAAAAAGTCTGTGTAACGACGGACCGGGATAGACCGCCATATTGTTGATAGACCCTCGTCATAGACGTGATATGACGATATTAAAATACTTATCGAGTATAATAGTTAATGTTTCAGTGATTTAAGACGTATGTTAATAATCAATCTAATCCAAAATCTATATAGCGTATTGAATTTAGTAGTGCCGTCCTTTTCTTACTCTTACCTGTCAATAAGGATTAATTTAATTTAAGTAATTAAAATGTCATTTGCTTTAATGGTGAAGGAAAACATCGTGAGGAAACCTGCACGCCTGAGAGTTCCCTATAATGTTCTCAAAGGCGTGTGAAGTCTGCCAATCCGCACAATGCCAGCGTGGTGGACTATGGCCAAAAAAAATGTTTTCACATATTGAGAGGAGGCCCGCGCTCTGCAGTGAGCGGGCAATAGGTTGATCGTGATGAAGTAATTTTAAATTAAATATCGGTTTCTTTAACGGTGAAGGAAAACGTCATGAGAAAACCGGCATGCCTGAGAGTTTTCCATAATGTTCTTAAAAGCGTAAACTACGGTCACAACCGTTCCCATGCTAAGAAGAGATCTTATTAGGGAGCCGTTAATGGGTTAATAATGCTAATGATGTGTTTGGATTACAATTATATAATTTTAATGGGTCTGCATGGGTGAAGCGGTGATAGCCTAGTGGTTAGGGCGTCAGCTTCCTAATCAGAGGTCGGCGGTTCGAATCCGGGCACGCACCTCTAACTTTTCGGAGTTATGTGCGCTTTTAAACAATTAAAATATCACTTGCTTCAACGGTGAAGGAAAACATCGTGAGGAAACCTGCACGCCTAAGAGTTCTCCATAATTTTCTCAAAGGCGTGTGTAGTCTGCCAATCCGCACATGGCCAGCGTGGTGGACTATGGCCAAACCCTACTCATATAGAGAGGAGACCCGTGCTCTGTAGTGAGCCGGTAATGGGTTGTTCATGATGATGATGATGAATGGGTCTGCAATAGTCTGGTATCATTTAACATTTTAGTTTAAAGTACTGAGCTGGTTTTATTATAAATTATTTGCAGTAACGAAGAAATGAGAGCTTTTAATGTAAAAATCTTTGCGCAGCCATTACCCGCCTGACGTGTGACAGCCCAGAATGTCCGACGTTGACAGCACAGTCAGCTGACACATGGGGTGACGTGCCGTTTATCTTTTTATAAGCGGTGATCTTCTATCGTCTTACATCAGCGTCTGTAATTTTCAATATAAAGAATAACCTACATAGTTTTTTTTTATATAAGTACACTACAATTTAGCCCTTGACGGCTATCTCACCTGGTGGTAAGTGATGATGCAGTCTAGGATGGCAGCGGGCTAACCTGTTAGGAATACTCCTAACACGTCGCCAAGCGATTTAGTGTTCTGGCACGATGTCGCGTAGAAACCAATTGTAGGTTTACCATAGCTCTAACAGGTTAGCCCGCTACCATCCTAGACTGCATCATCACTTAACACCAGGTGAGATAGCCGTCGAGGGCTACCCTTGTTGTGTATAAAAAAAAGTTATAATAATATCACGGTTCACTTATGCTCAAGGTATGCTGAACGATAGTATCTATCCACTTAGCAGGTGAGACCTCTACCATGTTAGATTGGTTCATCACTTATACCAGGTGACATTACCTTCAAGGGTTACATGTAGTGGATAAAGAAAAGCTAAAAAGGGGCAGGGTATTCTAACCAATAGTGATAGTATAAGAAGAGGAGAAGCAAATAGCTTCGTGATAATTACGGAATTGATAAATTCAAATTTTCATATTCAAATAATCTTTATTCAAATAGTCCTTTAAAAGGCACTTTGGCGCGTCAATAATTTACATAGTAGTGATTTGAAGTTGATAACTACATTCGTAAACTTAAAACTAAAGCTATGAAGGTTCCAAACGCTTCCTGCAGGCCTACCATCAACTATTATCGCGACTCAACTACAGAGCTAAACTGAACTGCATTGCTATTTCGTACCATGAAGTCTTTTAGCCGAACAATATACGTCATGACGTCATGAGCAAAATCATAACAAAAATATTGTATCGCCACAGAAATCATTCATTCATTTTCGTACCATGACATTGTTTTATAAGCTGAATTGTTTCGTAAAGCTGTCAAATCGAGCCGACCAAAAAAAGCTACTTTATCGTTGCTATATCTGAATCACTTTCACAAACTTTTGTAAAATATATTAACAAGTAGTACTTAAAACAGTTCTAAAAGCTTGCCATCATGTCCGTAGTACCAGTACCTACTTATGAATTATTGGAAACGTAGTTAAATAAACATCTCGCGTAATCAATCAAGACTCCTATTGCGGGAACAATCGGATCCATTCTGTTCGGAGGATGTGGAATTTATAAAGCGATACCGGTTGTCTTAAGAACTGGTGTTAGATATATGTGCAGAATTACAACCAATATTTAAGAAGCAGACCAAACAGTCGAGTTTGTCAATAGAAAAAAAAGTACGTAATATGAGTGGATGTGTAATTAAGTACATAGGTAAGTTGTGATTTTTGTGATAGACATACATAATAGATTTGTTGAACTTATTTGTGGCTTTTTGATTCTTTGTTGTCAAAATAACCTCCCGTTTTCAGATTTTGACTGCATTAACTTTTTTGTGCGACAGGGCCGTATCGAAGGCCAATAAGACACATTACTTCTATGACGAAGCAGACAGTTTCTACCGACAGCTTAAGTAACACAATGAAAAATATTTATTTGCCAAAAAACAACTACAAAGTTTAGTAAGTACATCTTTTGGGACCTACACTAGGTGATCCTGTGTCCAATAAATTGCTTTTTCAGAGAGAGAGAGAGATTAAAAGGAAATACATTTCTTTTCCTAATTCCCTTAAGATTGAAAACAATATTAGAACAAGGTATGATCACTTGTTTTTATTAAAACATTTTGAGGTTGATTTAGAGTATAAACCTGCAAGGGTTTGGAATGAGTGGCCTTTTTCTTCCAACTTGAGGTATTAAAGGACTAAATTCATCTTTTAGTCTGGTTAATTATAAAGAAATATATATCTTTATTAGATATTTAGTTATTAAATAGTAAAACATAACATTTTTCAGGTTTTTTCTAAAATTCAACTTTCTCTGGTACTCAGCTGCACTGGCAGTACGGATATAGAAATGATTGAAGAATATATATGATGTAGTTGAAGGAAGCATTATCATTCATTAAATATCCAGTTGATAAGACATATTATATATTGTAAATATGAAAGTGTGGATGTTTGTTACTCAATCACACAAAAACTGCTGAACAGATTTGGATGAAATTTTGCATGCATGTAGCCTTTGACATGGAAAGGAACATAGGCTACATTTTATATCGATTTCCGATCCCGAAGTTGTTCCCTCGAGAACTTGTTTACAGGCTAAGCTGCGGGCAGACAGCTTTGAAATTTTCTTGTAATTTAACATGTGTAACTTAATTCTGAAGTCAAGGCAGTCATAGTCGCGGGCAGAATCTAGTCTTGCATAATTTAAAGACCTCATTAAATTAAAGTATTCTGAATGTCCACTCTGCAATAGTTTCATGTTATATTATAGATTTGTGATACTGATATAAATGTTACAAGTGTTGATGTTAGCTTGTATGGAGCACCAACAATTTATTTATTTGGAAAGTAAATCCTTTAAAAACTCATTTAGATAGAAAATCTTAATGAAACATGTTTACTGAATAAGAATTATTTATTAACATAAAGTAATATTATTAATATACAGTAACAATATATATTCAAATATTTATGGCGGTGTTCTTCTCACATCTCCCCAAGATTATGACAGTCATTTGCTTTATTTTAGTAGAAATAATTTTTGTATGTTGCAGCTGATTCTGTATATCCATTTAGGAAATATATGATGTCACCCATCATCAATGATGTCCCCAAACACCAGAGAGATATCATGCTAATATCCACATACAAAGAAGAAACATAATTTCAAGGACCATTGGCCTGTTTAGTGTGCTTTCAATGACTTCCAAGTCTTCTAGTATAGAGTGTTATATTTAAAGTTGCTGCCTCCATAGTGAATACCTGTCATCCTGCAAAATATTTATAATAAAGCCAAAATTCTGGTTTCTCGACTTAGTAATTAAGAAATTCTGCAGGAGGCACAAATGCAATGCAAAGTTCTCGGTGCAAAACTGCTTTCCAAAAGAGGCAGTAGGGTTCTGACATTTCATAAGTGTCTGTAAGTTAAGCCTATGTGAAAGAATAAATATTTGTGACATAAAACATACTATTTCTTTTATTTCCCATTCTTATACTAGTTTTTAAGCAGTTTTTTAAATGTAGGAAGGTAAAGCAATTATTACCTTCCTACATTTGCACCCTCGCAGATATCTTAATAAGACAACCCTGAGCCGCATCTTGCGTTAGTTCTGTTTTACTGTGACATTGTGAGGATTGCGGAATGGTTAGAGGTGCAGGGGATAAAGAGTTGTAGGTAATCATGGAGGGGTGAAGGTGGGGTGACTATTCTGGATGTTGCAGGATGTACTTTTCCTTCACACAGCATGAATATTCAGTATACTATTAAAAGCTGTTAAAGCTTCTGCAACAGTTTATTGTGTAGTCTGAAAATTAAAAGTTACCTCTGTCATGATCTATTTAACAAGAATAATATAGTTATTTTTCCAAAGCAAAGAATTCTTTTCATGTCCTCCCTAACATTTCATTCTATTTTGACACCAAAATACATTAGATTTTGTGTGGCTGTTTAATAATTTATACTATGGGCATAAGATTAAAATTATTATTAACTGGCTATGGCTCTATTGGAATACAAAAATTCCCACAATTGCTCTTGTAGGCTAATTGTGCGTCAAAATATTTCTCTGTAAAAATTATGTACTTATTCTTTTTTTTTTTTTTATTCACCACAAGTTAGCCCTTGACTGCATCTCACCTGATGGCAAGTGATGATGCGCTCTAAGATGGTAGCGGGATAACCTGTTAGGAGTATAGTAAACTCATACTCCTAATTGGTTTCTACACGACATCGTGCGGGAACGCTAAATCGCTTGGCGACGTCTTTGTCGGTAGGGTGGTAACTAGCCACGGCCTAAGCCTCCCACCAGACCAGACTCGAGCCGGGAATCGAACCCAGGACCTCCAACTTTAAAATGCAACAGCGCACACGCTGCGCCACGGAGGTCGTCAAAAATTATAAAATAAAATAAAATATTCTTTGTTATTCAAGTGGTACTTAAGAACGTTCAAGCGATATATATGTGCACACTGCGTACACGTACCGTCAATAATACTTGCGCCATAATAAAATGTACTAGCACTGTACCTACACTAATCCTAAGTAATTTAGATAAAGTAGAGAAACTATCTTAAAAACTACTATAAATTTATATACGATTACAAAATTGCGCCTTCTCGATGTAAATTGTGTTAAGACCATTTGATGTTGTCACTTGTCACTTGTCAACTGTCGATGTCAATTACTAGAGTACCTTTTAATATGGTGCGTTCGTAAATAGCTTTAAATTTGTGCGACAAATGCCATGTAATATTATATTTATTAAACACAAAAAGCTCCAATAAATGATTTTTATTAGAACTGACTACCATTCATTGTATAACAATGCTGTTATATGTTTTTGTAATTGATTTAACTTAAAACTAAAAACCGGTAACTACCGATGATCGAATTAACAACGCCCAAGAACGCAGCGTATAGTTATTGTAAGAAAGAGACAAACTTATACGAGTTTACATAGCGTTGTCTCTTTCTACTCAAACGTAAAGTCAGAGACAATTCTCGGTCATTCATTCATCATACACGATTCAAATGAGATATGTAGTAGAAGACTTCATGGTACGAATTTAATGCGATTCAGTTTAGACGCCGATATTGAATAGAGTAAGAATTGGATCGCTAGCTTAAAGTTCATGGTAGGCCTCCTGGTCTAAGAAGAAGCCCACAACCAACTTTTTTTTGGTATCACCATCTCACATAATCAATAATAAATACTTAATTACTTTATTGACGTTTATTTACTCGAATACATATATAACTTAAAATAAGACTTAGATTAACCTAACACTAAAAATCTTAAAAAATAAATAAATATTTAATATCGTAACTAAAATATATTATTAAAAGGTGTCCCTTTAGGCAAGGTTCCGAAGATACTGGCAGCGTTCCCCCTTTGAATGGCTAGACTAATTCTTTGTCCGAGGTAGCTGGCAGCTCTTCGGTCCCCTGTGACGTGGACTAACCTTTTTGCTATTTCCTTAAAAAGCCTTGGAGCGCTAGGACCCCACGGACCAAGGGTCTCGACACCGACAATAATAAATTATAGTACCTATGGAGATAGAGCAATGCACACCCAAGCTTTTTTATCGTTTATATAATCCTTAATATTTTAATATGATTTTTCTATAAGTTTTTATTTTATAAAAACTTTTAACTTATTGGTAGGCATCTCCAAAATATCAATAGGTAATTTATTATAAAATAAAATACAATTTCCTTTGGATGAGTTATTAATTTTGTGCAGCCTTCTAAACGGTACTTTATATTTTCTCTTGAGATAAACATGAATAAGTCTGAAAGTGTTAAGTAGGTATCAATTCACTACCGTAAAGGAACAAGTAACACACTATAAGTAGTTAATAACCTATTTGCAGGCAATTTCCATGTGAAATGCATCGAGGAAGTACGTTTGAGGCATAATGCCGGCGCTTCAAATGCAAATTAACTCGTGAGGAGTGCGGGCGTTCTAAACGTACGCTTTTTAACGAACTACCGTCGAAGCACACGTCAGGGGCACTTGACGATTGTTGAGTTATTCGCTGCGTTATTGTTTAACACATCACGGATAACGATGCGAAATAATGTATAACTACTACATTAAAAAAAAAAACTTGAGAGGTGTCAAGGGACACCCGGATGGAACCAAGTTCCTTTCGATTAATTAGTGAAGGAATTGTAATAAAATTTTATTTTATTTAAGTTATAATAATATTTTTTTTATTATTAACAAATATAATGTTATATAAACTTAATCAGTAGGCTCAATTTTGTACTCCATCAGCAATATCCGGAACTTGTGCAGAAACACTGTCAGGATATTATTATTATTTTTTATTATTTATTATTTACATAAAACCTGTATACACTCAACAAAAATAATCGTCGCGACACCACACTGTTCAATGCGAAATAGAAATGAAAATATCTGGCTTGCTTTCTATAAGAGAGAGAGAGACAGACAGAGAAACATGCGACGCCGCACAGCTTACAATAACAAAAAGTGTCGTGACAACTTTTCGTAAGAATTTTTTCCGTCTAGCCCCCTTTCACAACGCGCGATAAGGAACTTCGTTCCAAAAAAAAACTAGATTTACACAGAATATAATTGAGTGGAATGTTTTTCTTTAAATAATACACGTGACGTATCATTTTCATAATCGATACAGAATACGTCACATGCGCCGTGTTAAATCTAACATGAGCATTTAAGAATAATATTACACGAAAAGCGGTGATAGCCTAGTGGTTAAGGTGTCAGCCTCCTAATCAGAGGTCGGCGGTTCGAATCCGGGCACGCACCTCTAACTTTTCGGAGTTATGTGCGTTTTTAAGCAATTAAAATATCACTTGCTTTAACGGTGAAGGAAAACATCGTGAGGAAACCTGCACGTCTGAGAGTTCTCCATAATGTTCTCAAAGGCGTGTGAAGTCTGCCAATCCGCACATGGCCAGCGTGGTGGACTATGGCCAAACCCTTCTCATATTGAGAGGAGACCCGTGCTCTGTAGTGAGTTGGTAATGGGTTGATCATGAATGAATGAATGAATTACACGAAATATTTAATATAATTGTAATGTAATAAAAAAGTATAAAAAGGATAACTATGCCAATTATAACAAACCACTCATGAAATGCTATTTTGAGTTTATTGATAAAGTTTCGTTACTTTTGTTTTGATAGACGTCTCTTGCTTCTATGCCTTCACAGGACTAGTGGGCGATGGAAGCGGGGTCGTCCATCGCTCACAGCACGGTCCTCATGTTGGCTGGTGTAGGACACGATGCGCCCGAGGTGTGTCTGTTGCGGCGGACACCCGCTGGTGGAGTTGCGGTTGTGTGCGAAAGCTTTCCCGTGGCTCCACCATACAGCGGTGAGTAGGAACACGTGGGGGTTTTAGTCAGTAGGAGTCTGACATTATCGTCATTGCCTCCCCGTGTTGCAGAGGTATCCATGAGGATTTACCCACGATAAAAAAAAGACGATTGGTAATTAACTAAAAATTTTATTTTAAAAAGCGTAACAACTTTTAAAAATAGTGCTGTTTTTGAAAGTCTTTAATAACTCAGCTATCTACGAGTATCTTATCAGCTTATTTATTTATTTAATTGCATTAAAAATCAGGTAGTACCACATCTGTCTAACTGAGCCAAGTTCATCACATCTTCCAATGCTGAAGATAATGTATGCCTTATTAGCATCATCTTATTTTGGAGGAAATGCTGTTTTCTACTTGATTTCATGCATATCGAAATATTCGTCGGATTTAAAACAGATGGCCGAGATGGAACCATCTGGCTTAAATGTTAGTTTGCTATCTAGATTTCTTGCTTTGCCAACTAAGCTCAGTTCCTGTGTATTGATGCTGAAATTTTAATGCCTTTATATCCGATTTCAAATAATGAATAGAAGCAGGCGTTACTTTGCGGAAGTCCATGATAAACAATAAACAGCAAGTATAATTTGCTATATTCCGCCGACAACCGGGAGATTTGTATAATATAACTCCACACAAAATCTTCCACTAGAACCTCTACGCACGTTTCGACCCGACACCGGATCATCTTCAGGAGATGTTGACTTCACAAGTGCAAAAAGTTTTTACGTGCGTAGAGGTTCTAGTGGAGGATTTTGTGTGGTGTTATACTATACTAATCTCCCGGTTGTCGGCGGAATATAGCAAATTATACTTGCTGTTTATTGCGTTTATATCCGTCTTTAAGCTAACTGTTATCACCATCTATTAGACAACGTTGAAGTTTCGATCTAGTTTTAAAGTTCCACGTTACTTAGCGAAAGTGGCAACTGTACTTGGAGGAAATAACTTTTAATTAAAATGCATATTTATAAGTATAACAGTCGCTTGAAGACATTTTTCTACTACGAGTTTTCTCATGACTGAAATCTCATCTGGTAAGTGATATTGCAATCTAAAAGAGTAGCTCGCTAACTTGTTAATCTTGATATGAGAGTTATATCCAACCCCTGCCGTATCTGTTTGCATATGCCATAGTACCGGAACCTTAAATCGTTTGGCAGCACGTCTTTGTCGGTAGGGTGGTATGTAACCACGACCATAGCCGACCAGACCAAACTAGACAAAATTCTAAAATTTTCTCTGCCAGGAGAAGAATTCTCACTTACCACACCTAGCCATGCCCGGAGCCTCTCAGCAGACAAAATGTCTACAGGAAGAGAGTTTTTTCTGTTCCAAATTTTTGTGAGACTGTTTTGATATTAACGTTTTGTTTGAACCTGTGGGGACGGCTTGGCATAAATAATAACCTCTGGTTGAGGATAAGTAACAAATAAACAAATATAAAGAATTCTCTCTCACACACACGCCTAGCCACGCCCGGAGCCTCTCAGCAGAAAAAAAAAACTGCAGGAAGAGAGCTTTTTCTGTTCCAAATTTTTGTGAGAACTATTTTGATATTATTTATTTGAACCTGTGGAAACGGCTTGGGATAAATAATCACCTCTGATTGAGGATAAGTAACAAGTAAACAAATTTACTGTTGCATTTATAATTTTAGTATGGATTGTCAACTCTTCGTGCAAGCAAGAACAATGAACACAAAAAAGATACGCAAATACTACGTCACTAGAGTATCCATCTAACAATGCTTTCAATTATTTACAGTGTTACTGTTTCTACTATTTCCTCCGTATACACGTTTATTTTGCCAGTAGCAAGAGCGAGGCAAACTTTTATTCGAAATAAAACAATAACATTTGACCTGAAAACAGATTACAACTAGAGTAGAGAAATTCGAATTCCTTAAAGTACCTATAACTAAATTAAACCCCTAATCAATACACTTGGTCATCATGATCAACCCATTGCCGGCTCACTATAGAGCACGGGTCTCCTCTCAATAAGAGAAGGGTTTGGCCATAGTCCGCCACGCTGGTCATGTGCGGACTGGCAGAATTCACACGCCTTTCAGAACATTATGGAGATATCTCAGGCATGCAGGTTTCCTCACGATGTTTACCTTCACCTTTAAAGCAAGTGATATTTTAATTGCTTAAAAACGCACATAACTCTGAAAATTTAGAGTTGCGTGCCCGGGTTCGAACCCCTGACATCTGACTAAGAGGTGCACGTTCTAACCACTAGGCTATCACAACTTATACTATACTATATATAAACTTGGTCGTTTCTCTGTATTTATATTTTACGTAAATAATATGAATACATAACAAATTACAACATGGGACATAAAAATAAAAATATTGAAGTATTTAATTTTACCGCTGCATACCTAGTACCAAAATCTTTTGATAATTCTTTTATTTTTTTTTAGTAAACGATTATAATATTGAATAATATTTCATGTTTTGAGAGAAATATTAAACTTCAAGTTTTGAAACACGAATCGGTGTTTAATAAAGCAGAGAGACGCACTGACGCAATTATAGTAAAAAAGAAATGTTTGAAAAAAAAACTCACTATTCATCAAGTTATATTTTATCGTTTTCTATTAATCATATGTCTTGTAATCTCATCAAACACGCTTGGCTCGCATGTACACAAAAACATGCGCACACGGACAAATAAACACATACACACACTTTGACTGAAGTATCTTGCTCTAGAGTCTTCTCAGCTAACTTCAAAATTAATAACCATTGTTTTCAACTTTATCATGGCTGAACTTACGTTCATTATTATTTTTATAAGCAAATACCTATAAATCGTTGGTAATGTCCAAGTTAGCTTACAAATAATACTCTTAGCATTATGGAACAAATAGGTTTTTCAAACGAAAGTTAACGTTTCTAATATTTGGCAAGAATAGACAATAGATACCTTTTGTCAAATGTATGCATAGTAACAGAGTAGTTAGTTATGTACGTTTAAAAAAAAACAATTAAAATATCACTTGCTTCAACGGTGAAGGAAAACATCGTGAGGAAACCTGCACGCCTGAGAGTTCTCCATAATGTTCTTAAAGGCGTGTGAAGTCGGCCAATCCACACATGGCCAGCGTGGTGGATTATGGCCAAACCCTTCTCATATTGAGAGGAGACCAATGCTCTGTAGTGAACCGAAAATAGGATGATCATGATGATGATGATGATGATATGTACTGTGTCTAAATATTCCCTGCAAATATCTGTTTACGTTGTTGCATCCTAGCACTCAGTTAAATTACTATTGTTGCTTTTAGTTTTTTCTGTCTATCGTCAATAGTGCATGCAGTAAGGTTACAGAAGCCAGTTTTTCTACAAAAACTTCATTTTGATTTTGATTTTAATTAAGAGTAACTAACTCTAACTCAATTTTTAACTAAGAGTTAGTTCAATACTAATCAATTAATCTAATCAACAAGTCGTTGACTTTTGCGTCTTGGAGTAATCAGATGAAAAATTAAAGTCTGTAGATTTATCCTCATTTGGTCGCAACTTTGACTAAAGAATATCTTTACAAAATCTTTGATCTCAGGTTTTTAATTTATAAGACTGTTAATTTAGTAAGTTCGTATAAGAGAGCTATTTTGATATAGTGTTTTACCCTCTATACTCTCTATACTATACTCTCAATCATAATCAAAGCTAATATTTTAACAAACAGTTTTTCAAATAATATCAGTTAGCATAGTTGAATTAGTTCATCGTTGATACGTTAACCTTTCAGAAACTGGGATGTTTTCTGAGAAAATAATATTTTGTCATATTTTTTGTTTTGTTCGTACAATAGCGCTGGTTAATTGTATGGAAATGTAAAATCAACAGAACAAAAATATTGGATACTGGATTAAATGAAATAAGTGATGGGATAATAATAAAAACGAAATTTTCTTGAACGTTTTGTTTTAAAAAGTAATTGAATTCGTGTTTATGTATAAATTTTTGTTCCTAACTTGCCAATGCTCAACAGAACGGGAGAAACAAGAAGTCCGTAGAAAACAAGAAGTGATGATAATATATTATTTCGCTTCAATCTGTTTTAATCGACTATCGACACGTTTCGTCGACAATGCATCAGTTGAAAACAGCTTCAGAAATTTCCAACTTAAGGCCAATTACGTATCACTGAAGAGTACAAACCTTTGAAATGCTAGTTAAAACTTTCTTTGACGACCTGCGTGGCGCAGCCTGTGCACTATCGCATTCTAAAGATAGAGGTCCTGGGTTCGATTCCCGGCTCGAGTCTGGTTTGAGGGAGGATTCGTCTGTGGCTAGTTACCACCCTACCTACAAAGGCGGGTTTACCATACCCTTAACAGGTTAGCCCGCTACTATCTTAGACTGCATCGTCACTAACCACCAGGTGAGATTGCCATCTAGAGCTAACTTACTCGTATTGTGTACTAAAAAACAATCTTGGGTAGCCTAATGAATATGAAAATGCGTAAGGAAATTTCAGTTCATTTTATAGCGCAGATGAAAATAAAAGAAAGCCATTCTGGCCGCATGCAATAATCGTCCCGGGTTCCATAAATTACAACTTGACTTTCATTAGATTTTCCGTGCAAGGCATACGGCATTACGGCTGTTATTGCCCGAATAAATACTTTGCTGAGGCTAAGAAGGGAAAGGCAAAATGAAAAATAATAATAATTTATATATTTCATAACCATAATCATAAATACATACCTAATAACAATAAATGCATAAACACTTATATTATTAGGATCAGTACTGGCTCTGAGGCCTCTCCCTTATAACATGGCTCGGTGAGCACTTATTGTTAGAACCAATAATACTTAACAATCACGAAACAGACGAACGTGTGTGTGTGGGCATGTGCGTATGCGTGTGCGTGCGTGCGTGTGTGTGTGTGTGTGTGTGTGTGTGTGTGTGCGCGTGTGTGTGTGTGAGATATAATTTTAATTCCATGGAAGACGGGCTGGGTGCTGGCATGGGATGCAACCTGTACAGACACGCTGGCCCCTTCCCATCTACATGGAACCAACAACAGAGTTGGTGCAAATACAGGGATGCAAATACAGGGATCTAGGCTCCGAATATGATTTTTTCCCATTCGGTGTCGAGATCCTTTGTCCGTGGGATCCTAACGCTCTAAGGCTTTTTAAGGAAATAGCAAAAAGGTTAGTCGACATCACAGGGGACCGAAGAGCTGCCAGCTACCTCAGACAAAGAATTAGTCTTGCCATTCAAAGGGGGAACGCTGCCAGTATCTTCGGAACCTTGCCTAAAGGGACTCCTCTTAATAATAATTGAATATATTTTGTTATGATGTTATATATTTATTTATTTTTTAAGATTTTTAGTTTTAGGTAATACTAAGTTTTATTTGAAGTTATATATGTATTCTTGAAATTTAATACATAAGTTTGATATTAACTATTTTTAATCTAGTTGTCAAGAAATCTTGATTGTCAAAATCTTATGTCAGTGTCATTTGTAATTTTGATTGAACTAGGTTCATTACTTATAATTTATATTCTGTAATCAATATGTATAAATTGCATTTATACCAACGTAATGGCATGTCAGTCTTTTAATTAAAATTACAAAGTGATATTCCAAAATGATTATTTTATTTGTGACATTTTAATCATTTTGATTTTTATCGCTAACAGTAACATTATCGTACAGAATAATTTATCTCATTGGAATCAAACATAGAATGTGTGTAAACAAGTGACGTTTACACGCGTTGGACAAACGTTATTTTTCAGTTTAGCTGATAGATAAGAGCGTTTATTATTTATATGTACCTTGTACCTACTGAATTATGATATCACCCTCGTTACGGTCTAAAAGCGAAGAAAGGGCGAGTGGGACATATACCTGTCATACCTGTCATAGGTATAATATTTAGTTAAAAGGATGTACCAATATATCTATACTCTAATAAATATATTTTTTTTACAAATTTTTATTTATTTATTTATTTATTTACAGCGCCACCAACAGATTTAATGTAAAAAAAAAATAAACATTTTAAAAACCTTAAGTGCTAGGATATACATATAAATCTATTTAGAGGTAACTACAGCATGCTTAATAACTTACGAGTAAGTCGACGCTAATATGTCGCTAATAATATAATATGCAAATTAACAAACAGCAAATATAAAAAAACACGAAAAGGAACTTATTACAAAAGAACAACAACAACAACAAGATTATTTATCGTTTTATTTACAAGTTAGCCCTTGACGGCAATCTCACCTGGTGTTAGTAACAATGCAGTCTAAGATGGTAGCGGGCTAACTTGTTAAGGGTATGGTAGACCCATACTCCTAGTTGATTTCCACGTGAGATCACGCCAGAACACTTAATCGCTTGGCAACTAACTTGGTAACTAGCCACGGTCGAAGCCTCCCAATAGACAAGACTCGAGCCGGGAAGCGAACCCAGGACCTCCAACTTTATAATGCGACAGCGCACCCACTGCGCTATGCATATATTTCAACAAAAGAAAATTTCGCAGTTTGTTAAGACAATTTATAACAGTGTGAAAAGTATTTAAAAGTTTAAGACACTGGTCTCTCTGTTCTAGCTAGCCGGAACAGTAACGTCAAAAGCGCCTTTTAAAGGACTATTTGAATAAAGATTATTTTGAATTTGAATTTGAAAATTTGAATTTTGAATTTAAATCGCTTGACGACACGTCTCTATACGTTTGTTGTATTTGTTGGGTGGTAACTAGCCACTTCCGAAGCCTCCACCAGACTAGACCACAGAAAATTTTGAAATGTTTCCAAATACTAAATTCAAAAATAAATAAAACCTTTCTAAACTCTGTCTTGCTGATCGAACCCGGGACCTCCCACTTATAAGACCACAGCTCTCAGCAGTGCTCCAGGGTGGTCTACAAATATGGGTATTCAATACACAAACGCTTCGCATTAGAAACTTTGATAATAAAACGTTTCTAGCGGCTTCATTGAATTACAACCACGTACGGATGCCACAGCTAGCAGTCTCTCCTTACTGTGGTAATTTAGTGGCATTGAATTATAGAGTGGTTTAAGTAGGTAAATAAATAATATCCCTAATATCAATCAATCAATCAATCAATCAATCATAATTGTTATTCAAATAATCCTTTTAAAATAAAAATAATATACACATATACACACTTACATACAAGCTTTCGCATTATACTACAAATTTTGACGACCTCCGTGGCGCAGCGCGTGTGCTGTTGCATTTTCAAGATGGAGGTCCTGGGTTCGATTCCCGGCTCGAGTCTGGTCTGGTGGGAGGCTTCGGCCGTGGCTAGTTAAAACCCTACCGACAAAGGCGGGCTTACCATACCCTTAACAGGTTAGCCCGCTACTATCTTAGACTGCATCGTCACTAATCACCAGGTGAGATTGCCTCCTAGGGCTAACTTACTCGTAAATTGTACAAAAATCTTAATCTTATCTTAAAATATTGTTTTTCTGTTTCGTTGTCAACATTTTAAAACCTCGCTTACACCGGAAAAGTCCAAGCATTGTATGTCAGAGCATTCATTCTATACAAAATTCAATTATAGAACAAATCTGATTATGATTTCAGTATACCCTCGCATAACGCAAATAGACGCCAAATTCATGGGTGACTTTTTTTTTTTTTGATGGTATCTTTTGGACTTGCATACAACCCATCATTATGTTGATCTAAGGGTGTCGAGAACTCATAAATAATTAGTAACTAGGATGATTTTTGTCTGGTGGGAGGCTTCGGCCGTGGGTAGTTACCACCCTACCGACAAAGACGTGTCGCCAAGCGATTTAGCATTCCGGCACGATGTCGCGTAGAAACCAATTAGGAGTGTGGGTTTACCATGCCCCTAACAGGTTAGCCCGCTACCATCTAAGACTGCATCATCACTTACCATCAGGTGAGATTGCCGTCAAGGGCAAACTTGTAGTGGATAAAAAAAATTGTGACGATTTTACGTACTGTCCGAAGTACAGAGTGAAGGCTATTTATTCAGTAAGTGAAACGAAATTAAAAATTATCTTTTCTTAACTTACGTAATTAGTTGATTAGCGCTGGGTCAAGTAGATCTTACGCAACTCTTTGTTAAGTAGTAAATATTTTATTCAACGACGAAACCATAGTCAACGTGTCTTAAACGTAAATTATAAATTAATTTTAAGGTAATTGAAAATTATCAAATGACATAACTGGGATTTCTCTTAATTAGTTCAAAGTTTATATAAAATGTAAGCTTGTAGAAAGGTCCTATTATAGTGTAAATGATTATGTAAATGATTAACAAGCTTGGGTTTGAAATATTGCGCCAACAAGAATAAATTTGAATGGCATGTTAGATGGTGATAGCAAAAAGATGGTTACACACTTCTTCTTAGACCAGCACGCGTTTGGAACGTTCATAGTTTTAGTTTTAAGTTTGCGAATGTAGTTATCATCATCAAATCAATACTATGTAAATTATTGACGCATCAAAGGTGGAAGTTAAAGGATTATTTGTATAAAGTTTACGATTGATTGATTAATCATATCATAGAAATGACGATCGGGAATGATTTGTTTCCCGATCGTCATTTCTATGACATTTAAACCCTGCAGACAAAATTCTCGTAAGCTGTCTTTTCAAAGGTAGCCCTCTTAACAAAAGCCCCCTTGAATAGAGCGTAGAAGCTATATATATAGTCTGCGAATTGCCTTGATGTTGAAAATTATTTAATCAAAGCTGAGATCCTAATTCATCAAATTTCTAACCCCTCGAGACATTTAAGAGTTTGCATATTAATTCTGCCCAATTTATGGTCCGGAGTCCTGTTCATATATCTTTATTATTTAAGCATAGTTTTTCTATAGAAGTTCCATTACGCGCCATGCGGTTGGAGCGAACAGGTAAAAATCGTCACGTAACGAAAAATCGTTTCGTGTTATTCGTACAGTTCAGCGTAGTACTAAGTGTCAAGAACTGGTCAGCATATTCGTTCCGCTTTTATTCCGTATCATGTGCTAGCTAATGCACATTCCGATACGCCGAGACACCAAAGCCTCTTTGGTTTCTAGGTATCGGAATGTATAAAATTAACTGCCATTAAAACAGGAAGACTGTGTTTACAATAAAAAGTAAATTTAATTCTAAATTAACAAAAAAATGCGCAGGAGTTGGACTTCGTAAAAAGGTTCCGTACACTACACAATAAAATAAAATAAAAACAAGGTGTAATTTTTAAAAATAATGAAGCTGTAATTATGTGATTTCTTAGACATCAATCAATCAATCAGCCTATAGACGCCCACTGCTGGACATAGGCCTTTCCGAGAGCGCGCCACCACACACGGTCCTCCGCCTTCCTCATCCACCCGCTACCAGCGATCCTTTTTAGGTCGTCGGTCAAGCGGGCAGGAGGTCGTCCTACGCTGCGCTTACCGGTACGCGATCTCCACTCCAGAACACGTCTGCCCTAACGGCCGTCGGTTCTGCGACAGATATGACCCGCCCACTTTAGCTTGCTAATCCGTTGGACTATGTCTTAGACGTACGTAATCTGAAAAAGATACAGTTATATATTAAGAGAAGGCCACATCGTGTTGTCCTTAGCGGCATTCAAGTTTGCGTCCTGCGTGCGACCAATCACGGAACTGGCAATACACGCCACGTCTTGGGATTGGTTGAATCTAGTAAGACGCACGCAGTACGGCTCAGTTTGGCCATTGTCTGTACAACTGAAGCAAAAAACTGCAACAAATAGTTATGTAGGAAGTAAACAAAACGAATGCAATTTTGATATACATAAATTGCAATTTGGGTTATTTGCAACACAAAATGGCTGAATGTGTCCGGAACGAGGCTGAAAGGTTAGAATTAATTGTAAAACTAAACGTGAAAACGAGAAATACAGGATTGTGGACAGCATTCTTGCTTTCAACTCAAGATACAATATTTTATGTAATTTGTATATAAATTAGCGTTTGTTGCCTTGTTTTATATATATCTTGCTCAAATAGGGGTGATAGCTACGCTGTGACTACGTTTTACCCGGTAGTCGGCGGAATATAGCAAATTATACTTGCTGTTTATTGTTTATCATGGACTTCCGCAAAGTAACGCCTGCTTCAATTCCTTGTTTTTAATTATGTTATTGAGATATACGTTATTAAAGGAATAGTCGCCTTGTATCATAGACGGAAAGTCGGACAGGAAACGGTAGCAGCAGAGAAATTGGGTGCGGTTTAGGGTGATGGACCGCCCTGTTACCCGTCAGGAAGAATTTGGGTATATATAATTTATGAATTTTCCCGTGCTTTTTAGCTGCCTAGCGAATAACCGATTAGGAGTATGCGATAAATATGCACCCATGCTACAGGTTAGCTCGCTGACTTTAGACTAGACATGGGATAAAAAACCCCGTATGGCACGGAACCCTAAAAATGATGCAATCCCGATTAATTTACAAGACGTTTATGTTGGTAGAATTCCAACAGTTGCTTTTTAATTTCAAATTCTAGACAGAGTTCCGCCGAATTAATTTCACAGCAGTACCTGGCACTGAAATAGTTTTTGGCTGCATCCATTAAAATATTTATCAATCAGCTTTCGCAGAAAATAACTTTATTAATAGCTGTTTTTATAGCCGTGGTTTTAAATCAATTTAATGAATTCCAGTGATTGATTCTGTTATATGATATGCAACAGATTATAATAAATTGCAAAATCGTTTGATGTTCAATACTGCCAACATTAAAAATTAGTATTGTGTATGCTCCGTAGGTAGATAACATACAGTCTGTATGCATTTTTTTACACTACAAGTTAGCCCTTGACGGTTATCTCATCTGATGGTAAGTGATGATGCAGTCTTAGATAAAACCCATACTCCTAATTGGTTGCTACGCGACATCGTGCCGGAACGCTTAAAAGCTTGGCGACACGTCTTTGTCGGTAGGGTGGTAACTAGCCACGACCGAAGCCTTCCATCAGACCAGACTCGAGCTGAAGGTGCTCTTGTTTCGAATTGACAATAGCACCTCTACTACCCCTACTAAAGCTAAGAAGGTTCTAATCGCGCCCAGGTCTAAGTTGAAGTCCACAACAAACTCAGACGGTGTTTATAATTTATTGCCATCACCTCATCATTATCATCAACCCATCGCCGGCTCACTACAGAGCACGGGTCTTCTTTCAATATGGGAAGGGTTTGACTATAGTCAACCACTGACTGGATTGGCAGACTTCACCCGCCTTTGAGAACATTTTGGAGAACTCTTAGGCATACAGGTTTCCTCACGATGTTTTCCTCCTCCGTTGAAGCAAGTGATAGTTTAATCGTTTAAAAACGCACATAACTTCGAAAAGTTGGAGGTTCGAACGGTTCGGTCCGGGTTCGAACCCCCGACCTCTGATTAGGAGGCGGACGTTCTCACCACTGGGTTATCACAACGCCATCACATTATCAATAATATATTATAATTAGCAATGGAGTTAGAGCAATTAACACCCAAGCTTTTTAATCGTTTATATAATCCTTAATTTCGTAATAGGCCTTTTCTATTAGCTTTCACTTAAGGAAAAACTTTAAACTTATTGATAGACATCTCTAAGAAATCCACGGCTAGAGCGAAATACTCAAAAGTAACAAATATCAAACCAAACTCAATAGCAACACCGTTACCCATCACAAAACAGATTTCGGTAACATTTCGATAGCAGATAAGATAGAGAAAACAAAAAATATCAACATCATCATCATTTCAACCGATAGACGTCCACTGCTGGACATAGGTCTTTTGTAAGGAGTTCCAACGGCCACGGCCTTGGGCCGCTTGTATCCAGCGGCTCCCTGCGACTCGTTTGATGTCGTCTGTCCACCTTGTTGGGGGTCGACCAACGCTACGTTTGCCGGTGCGAGGTCGCCATTCCAGCACCTTGGGACCCCAACGTCAAAATATATATTCACATATATTATTTATTGGTAATATTAATTATATTATGTTTAATATTATTTATAACTTCAATGGGGCCCACATATAAATAATTTATCACACAGACTTAGCTTTGCTGCTTACGCGGTAAAAAAGATTCGTCATTTGACGGATATAGAGACTGCCAGACTTGTATATTTTAGCTACTTTGACAACATTATATCATAAGGTATTTTATTATAATGCTGCTGATATTGACACTGTATTCGTTTTGCATTGTTGAAGCATTGTTTTTGAAGCATTGTTCTTGGGTTAGGTTTGATTCCCAGCTCGAGTCTGGTCTGGTGAGGCCTCGGCCGTGGCTAGTTACCACTCTACCGAGAAACACGTGTCGCCAAGCGATTTAGCGTTCCGGCACGATGTCGTGTTAAAACCAATTAGGATTATGGGTTTACTATACCCCTAACACGTTAGCCCAATGCCTAAAGACAAAAGTCTTCAACGCCTGCGTCTTACGTCATGACGTACGGAGCAGAAACGTGGACACTCAAAGTAGGCCTTGTCCACAAGTTCAAAATCGCTCAGCGTGCTTTGGAAAGAGCTATGCTGGGTGTTTCTCTGAGGGATAGAATCCGTAACGAGGACATCCGTAGCAGAACCAAAGTAACCAACATAGCCTCCTAACAGGCTAGCCCGCTACAATCTTAGACCGCATCATCACTTACCATCAGGTGAGATGCCGTCAAGGGCTAACTTGTGGTGTATAGAAAAAAAAGATAGAATACCGAATTTACTAGCGCCATCCTTATCGGCAGGGAAGAACAGCAATATTACGAGTATATTGTATTTAGAAAATTAGAAACAACAAATTTCTAACAGCCAGTTACGAGTAACAAAAATAAATGTAGGTACACCTATAGGTAAGTGGTAATTGGATATCTAGGAGTGTATTACGTAATGCAATCTTGGGTTAGGCCTAGATACTCGTGTACTCCGTGCATGCGTCTTATCTCACGATAAGCAGATTAATGTCGCCCATTAATACAGCTCGTAAGCAGCTAAACCGCAATACGAATTATATTATACCCACACTTATTACCCGATTACGGAAGTATAAGGCGGTTATGATTTCATATATAATCTGTGAGTAAAATTCTATGACCTAAGCGGACAGCTCTGTTCAACGCCACCGTCCGACCCCCTGTTATCCCAAACGTCGCCTAACGACCAGTTCACACATGTCTCCGTTTTACTGTTCCGTTTCATCGTGGACGTTTTTTTTTCGTCTATGGCGTATGTAGCTCACATGGCACAGTATTCTGTATACAGTAAAAAATATGGTTCCGTAAAAAAATTACATTCCGTTCTCTCATGGAATAGACGACGGAACAGTAAAAAAAATACGGATAAGTAGAATTTAACTTCTCCGACGATAGTACCAATACAACACCACAGCATCCATCCTTGTAGAATAGCGGCGGTACACTGCGAGTTCACACATCGCATCCAGTAAACGGATCCGTTGAACGTTATACGGTGCCTATGTGTGAACAGAGAATAAATTTATGACGTATCCGTTAAAATGTACCAGTAAAACGGACTCCCATGGGGGAACGGGCCGTAAGCCGAGGTTCGGCCTCACAGGAGGCGCCCTAGGCAGACGTTCTTCGAGCACTACTCCCCAATTTCTTCCCCAGTTTCTTCGAGCACTACTCCCCAATTTCTTCTGCCCGGTTACGCTTTGGCAACCAATAGCGTTAGCACAGCTAAAAGACAGTCCGAAAATAATCTGTTCAACAACTAATGTTGAAGCATTTCCTGTGGAATACGTGGTAGAGGTAGCGAGTAGATTTTTTGTTCTGTGAGCCTTGGTATAACATTTCTAAATGACGACCTCAGTGGCGAAGGCGCGCGCGCTGTCACATTAGTGGGAGGTCCTCGGTTTGATCCCGGCTCAAGTCTGGTCCGGTGGGAAGCTTCGGTCATTGCTAGTTAGCCACCCTACCAACAAAGACTTGTGGCCAAGCGATTAAGCGTTCCGGCACGATGTCGCGTAGAAACCAATCAGGAGTACGGGTCTACCATACCCTTAACAGTCATTTTTATATCTTCTAACTTAATTGTTATTCTGTTAAATCCCACTAATATTATAAACGCGAAAGTTTTTAAGTATGGATATTTGTTACTCTTTCACGTAAAAACTACTCAATGGATTTTTATGACATTTTGCGGTAATATAGCTTTTACATCAGAATAACACATAGGCGTCAAAAGTGCCTTTGAAAGGACCATTTAACTAGAGATATTTTGAAATTTGAATTTTTTGAATATTGCTACAATTTATAAAGATATTGTTTTTTTTTTTCGGACTGACTATAAGCTGTACTAACCCTATTGGTTGCCAGAGCGTAACCGGGCTGATTGGCGAGCTTCGGAAAGAAGCTCTGCCAGAAGAAATTTCGAGCCCTAGGGCTCGAAGAAATTAAGCTGATATTGTGTGAATTGTCCAAAATATGACGATGAGTGTCAAGTAAGTAGGAAAAAATCTACCATCTGCGTGATAATTATAGTGATAATGTTAGTTCTTTTCTACTCCATGCTAATATAAGCTTTTTGAAATAATTATTTGCCACAATTAATACGCATATTCAAATTCAAATTCAAAATAATCTTTATTCAAATAGTCCTTCAAAAGGCACTTTTGACGCGTCAATAATTTACATAGTAGTTATTTCATGGTTACGAATATAGTATATTCGTAAACTTAAAACTAAAGCTATAAGGGTTCCAAACGCGCCTCGGTCTAAGGAGAAGCCCACAACAAACTTAGCCGGGTTTTTTTTTCGTTATCACCATCAATAATAAATTATAGTACCTATGGAGATAGAGCAATTCACACCCAAGCTTTTTTATCGTTTATATAATCCTTAATATCGTAATATGCTTTTTATAGAAACATGGCAAAGTATCAAAGACCAGTAGTAGCAAGTAAAAGACGTAAGCAGTGGCTCCACGTAAAAGACAGGACCCAATCGATCGTGGGGTGAATATTTAACGTCGAAGTATCACTCGATAGTTCTCACATACATGATGTATGATCAATTACGTGTGTAACGGATATAGAACTGAATCGCGAATGTTCCTGAATAATTCCTACATTGTTTCTGACTTGTATTAGTTTTTTTATATGCGAGTTTTGATATCTTTGACGACCTCCGTGACGCAGTGTGTGCGTTTTTGCATTTTAAAGTCGGAGGTCCTGGGTTCGATTCCCGGCTCGAGTCTGGTCTGGTGGAAAGTGGTAGGGTGGTAGGGTGGTAGGCTAGGGTGGTAACCTTACCGACAAAGACGTGTCGCCAAGCGATATAGCGTTCCGGCACGATGTCGTGTAGAAACCAATTAGGAGTATGAGTTTACCATACGCCTAACAGGTTAGCCCGCTACCATCTTAAACTGTATCATCACTTACTATCAGGTGAGATGCAGTCAAGGGCTAACTTGTGGTGAATAAAAATAAAAAAAAATCTTTGATACGGAAATAAAAGCTGTGATAGCCTAGTGGTTAGGACGTTCGCCTCGTCATATTGCACATACATCGTTCGTATATTGGATTTCTGGGAGGCGTTTTGACCAATAATAATTAGGAACCAGTTAAGGGAGTGATAGCCTAGTAGTTGGGTTAGGTTAGGTTAGCCTCCTAATCCTCCTAATCAGAGATTCGCACCTCACGCACCTCTAACTTTTCGTAGTTATGTGCGTTTGTAAGCAATTCCAAATATGACTTGCTATATATATATGCTAAAAATGCGGTGATAGCCTAGTGGTTCCCTAACCAGAGGTCGGCGGTTCGAATCCGGGCACGCACCTCTAACTTTTCGGGGTTATGTGCGTTTAAAAAAATTATAATATCACTTGCTTCAACGGTGAAGGAAAACATCGTGAGGAAACCTGCACGCCTGAGAGTTCTCCATAATGTCCTCAAAGGCGTGTGAAGTCTGCCAATCCGCACATGGCCAGCGTGGTGGACTATGGCCAAACCCTTCTCATACTGAGGGGAGACTCGTGCTCTGTAGTGAGCCGGTAATGGGTTGTTCATGATGATGCTGATAATGATGATGATGATATATATGCTTGCTTATAGCATAGGCTAAGTATTTACTAACAAAATATGCGCTGTATTTGATGCTTGAACTAAAATTATACATTATTATAAGCTGTGAGGTGCGAAAAGTAGTTTTCAACGCATTGGTTATGCTGTATTCGTCTTGCGTGTGCCTAAACCCCGCTATGGTCGCAAAATTCTTAAGCTAAAGTTCTTTTCGCTAAGGATTTATCCTGTTACCCGTAACGTAAAACATGCGCTACCCCATGTTGAAAAATCTACTATTACTGTATAATGCCGTTGTATACACGTATTGAATTGTAATAAGATCACGTAGCGCGTAGTATCTAGCTAAAAATAGCTGGTAGGTGATATTATATTTTACTTTGAAAAACTCGTTAAAAGCATGGCGACGGGAGATAATCAAGGAGTGTAAAGTTTACAGCGTATTATTTGGGTCTGAATATTAACATCCCGTAGTTGGGCACAGTCCAACACTGTTAAAGAAAATTTAATTTAAAATTATATATTATAAGCTGTGGTGTTTTGGTTTAGCTGTGGTAGCCTAGTCGTTAGGACGTCCGCCTCCTAATCAGAGGTCGGGGGTTCGAACCCGGGCACGCACCTCTAACTTTTCGCAGTTATGTGCGCTTTTAAGCAATTAAAATATCACTTGCTTCAACGGTGAAGGAAAACATCGTGAGGAAACCTGCTTGCCTGAGAGTTCTCCATAATGTTCTCAAAAGCGTGTGAAGTCTGCCAATCCGCACATGGCTAGCAAACCCTTCTCATATGCAGACAGGAGACCCGTGCTCTGTAGTGAGCCGGCAATGGGTTGATCATGATGATGATGATATATTATAAATGTGAGAGTGTCGATGCTTGTTACTCAATCACGCAAAAACGTCTGATTTTTTTAGACAAATTTAGATGAAATTGGCACAATTGTAGCCTTTGACATGGAAAAGAACATAGGCTACCTATACCTATTCCTTAAGTTCCCCTGGGAACATAGAAAACTGTTTACGAGCTATGCCGCGAGCAGACAGCTTTGAAATTTGGTATGCATGTCACCTATGCTATGGAAAAGGACATGTATTTTCTATACCGGTCTCTCAAATTGTTCCCGTGGGAAGATTAAAAATTGTTAACTAGCGAAGCATTATACCGCAGACGAAGTCTCGGGCAGAAGCTAGTAGGATTATAAAACTTCGACACTGGTTTAATTCTTTAGCTTAGAATTAGAATACTTTGTTTGTTACAGATCAGTTTTGAAAACAGTTTCAAGGATTTCTCGCTTCTCGTAAGTATATAGATAGTTACTAAGATATTGAGTTACCTAAACTTATACACATTGGAACATAGGTAGGTCTCCGTGGCGCAGTTATAAAGTTGGAGGTCTTGAATGTCTAGCCCGAGTCTGGTCGAATGGGAGGCTTCGACCGTGCCTTGTTACCACCCTACCGACATAGAGGTATCATAGAGGTAGACATAGAGGTACCAAGCGATTTAGGGATCCGACACAACGTCCCCTAGAATCGAATTAGGAGTTAGATTTATGCACACTACTAATAGGTTAGCCCGCTACCATATTAGACTGCATCATCACTTCCTACCAAGTAACATTGCCGTCTATAGCTAATTTGTGGTGGAATGGAAAAAAACAGTAACGCGCGTACCGCAATGGGGCAATCATAAGGTTAATCATTCTGATGCTACCCAACAAAAGTTGTATAAAGGAGACGATGAAAAATGTAGGTGAAATCCAGTTTGAATATATAACATTGTTTATCCTTATCAAATTGTTAATAAAACATCTGCGGAAAGATGCCTTTATACAGATTGAAACGTTGTAAATCAGCGAAATTAGATTTTACACGCAAAATATGAGCGGCATAAAAAATTGGGCGGATAAAAAAAAATTGTTCATTTGGAACGACGTTCATTTCGTGATTCGGTGAACTCGTTAAATACGGCAATCAAACATTGGTGATTGCTTTCGGTTTTTCATTATTTTTCACGCATTTTTACTGCTTGCTCTCACCAGCGAGCTGTGAGTTGGCCGATAACACTTTATACTCCTTCATTATATCTGACTTCATTATATCATATTAGTTTTTGGCATGTCAATCTTTAAGGTCATAAAATACACTTAAAACGAATAAGCCCTAATTAAACTGGTCTATATAAATAAAAAAATAGTTAGATACATAGATAGATAGATTCTTTCGAACATTGTAATATTAGGAGCCAAAAACAAATGAAAACAAAAATTAATAATAATGATAATGAGCAAGTGGTCGTATCGCTTAAAGGGATCTCCTCCAGACAACCGTTTTAGCACCAAATAGTGCAATAGTTAAGTTATGATAATAATAATAATTAAAGAAAAAAAACATTAAATAAGAAAGAAATTATATAAACATTACATTGCAATGAAGCTGTGATAGGCTAGTGGTTAGGACGCCAGCCACCTAATCAGAGGTCGGGGGTTTGAACCCGGGCACGAACCTTCAACTTTTCGGAGTTATGTGTGTTTTAAGCATTTTAAATATCACTCGCTTCAATGGTGAAGGAAAACATCGTGAGGAAACCTGCACGCCTGTGAGTTTTCCATAATGTGCTCAAAGGCGTGTGAAGTCTGCCAATGGCAAGCATGTTGCACTATGGCCGAACCCGTATCATATTGAGAGGAGACCCGTGCTCTGTAGTGAGCCGAGAATGGGTTGATCATGATGATGATGATGACATTGTAATAGTTTTTATTCCCTTGAATGTCTATATATAAATTAAAATCAAAATAACTTTGGTGGTTGGAATCTGCTTTTGTAGTCAACCGCAAAGGTTTCTGGCCTAAAAATTTAAATAATAATTGTTTTTTTTTTAATAGCCTTGCTACGCATTCTCGGTAAAGTCATTAGGTCAGTGGGTTTCGTAGTACTGACATATCATACTATTTCGTTATTCAAATATACAAATGAGTAATGTTACTATAATCAATATAATTAATAAAACATAAGCCATCCACAAAATGAAAGTCGATCGTTAATATAATCAAATTCTGTAAACTAATATCTTAAAATATTGCGTTTCTGTTTTGTTGTCAACATTCTAAAATCACACTCAAAAGTCCAAGCATTGTATGTCAGAACATTCATTCCGTAAAAAGCATTTTAGGGATCAATTATTATAGAACAAATCTGACTATTATTTCATTATACCCTCGCATAACGCAAATAGACGCCAAATTCATGGGTGACTTTTTATTTTTGATGGTATCTTTTGGACTTGCATACAACCCATCATTATGTTGATCTAAGGGTGTCGAGAACTCATAAATAATTAGTAACTAGGATGATAAGGGCCTACTACTAGAAATAGTAGTACTAGTATATAGTGGAAGTATATCAGGTGAGATAGTGGTCAAGGGCTAACTTGTAGTGTATAAAAAAGGTGCTTGTGATAGCTACATGAATAAATCCTTATCATTACTGATTAATTACTACTGATACTGATTAATATATTTATATATTACGAAAAAATTGTTTGTTAAAATTAGTTATCATATTGATTAATTTTTTATAGTAATGATCTCTGGTACTTATTTAATGCAATGCGAGCGAAGTCGCGAGTAAAAGCTAGTTATAAAATAATATAATTTTTCTTGAGTGAATTACTGTATATGTATATTTCTGAAATCAGTTATCGAGAACAAACAGTCGACATTTTGATTATTGTAGACATGTCTGTTTGCAGATCGTGCCTCAGTTTACTAAACAATAATCAATCTTACTGTTGTGTTTACTTCCAATTATCTTACTAAATTGTTACGACATTTGATATCCAATACATGTAGTATTAAAACCCATCGAGGTACATAAAATAGTGAATAGACATCTCCTACAAATTCCATCGAAGATCTTGTGTTAGAAAACAGACTTCTTCAGTATCTATTCTTGTTTATTTACAGGATTGTACACACCTTGTTGATAAGGAACACAAATCTTTAATATCTATACTTGTTTATCTATAACATTTTACACACCTTTGTACAACTAGAAACTTGGAGACCACCTTTCGGTACGAAAACTAAACAAGAACTAACCAACATATAAAGGACCGATTCGAACGTCATGTTTTCTATTTTGCCTCATTTATATCCCTCATTTAAAAAAAATGAGACAATTGACATACTTTTCATTAAAAGTAGTCAAAAGTAAACCAAAATCATTTAAGTCAAATCACGTACATTAATTATATATTTTCATTTAATAATTAAGTTATGACATGTATGTAAATTTAAAGCCACTAAAATCAAAAACATTTGGAAATAATGACAGTTGTTTGGGCAGGTTCTACGAGTAAGTTCGGGTCGAGTTTGGTCTAAGGAAAGTTCTGGAAGGCCTAAGCTGCCGCGGTCGAGTGCATCAGTGTTCCCGTGACCCAGCCACCAGGCGACGCGAAGGAGCATCGCTGGGTTTTAGTGGGTATTCTGGTCGCCAGACTGGCTGCCGGGGAGTCCCACATACCCCGTCGGAAGCGGCGCAGTCTTGCCTGCGTCGCCTCCGGAGGGGATGCGTAAAAGCATTTCCCAGCGGAAAAAAAAAAAAGGCCTAGGCTGCAGCTAGTTAGTCATGCTTGATTATCATATACATAATCTTGTACAATCTTCATAGGACTTATCTACAAGCTTACGTTTCATATGAACTTTGAACTTTCTAGACAGTCCTAACCTCTTTTTATTTTAATATTTAAATAAATAAATTAATGTTTAATTAAATAAAACTTTGAAATTAACAATTGTTAGTTATGAGAGCAATCCCTGTAATAAAATTTGGTAATTTATTATAGAATTGTATGCGATTAACTTTTATTGTAGATACGAACTCGTAAATTTATGATGGAGTACGAATCCAATAATAATAATAGTTTGGAAAGGAAATTTATGTGCGTTCCGGATCTTCTATGGATATTTTTATGTCTGATGGATTCATTATGAAAAGTTGGAAAAAATAGAGAAGTATTCTTATAAGAATATTTATTCGGTAACTTTTTTAAAAGTTGATAATGGAGCAATAAAGCAAGCATGCATCCGGCATCTAAGTATTAAATAATTATTTTGCCTTACCTATATAAAATAGAAAAAACGTAATGAAACAGACATCAAAATAAAAACCGCATTAATTATAAGTGCTTATATCGTAAAGAAATGTAAAACAGTTGAGAGAAAATAATACGAGCCCAAATACCTGCGTTGGCAAGCAACCAATAAATTGATAATTAATAAAATACATCGGCCAAGGTTAACGAATAGACAAATATGAAAGCTGCAGAACAGAGATTTGTATTGTGAAAAATAACTTACGTTTTTTTTTTGGGTTCGGGTTATGTGGAATTTTTACCCACTAAAACCCCCTTGGTGGCCACCATCAGCATAAAACAGTGGGACGCTCCGGGATCTCCTAAGAACGCACCGGTGCCTCCCTTGTGCTCCTATTCTGCCTCCTCGCGGACGTAGGTCCGCAAAACAATGCGGCTTACTGAGTAGCATGTCTGACGTCACGATTTTGTACTGTGAAAAATTACTTACGTCAACAATGCATCAGAATACATCTACAGTTACCCCTAGTACGTACGGGTACACATTTTGTAAACTTTCATAGTTTACGTGAGCAGTGCAATTTCAATTGTTTTCAAAATTTACAGTGCCTGCATTCTCATATGTACTAAAAAACTCTTTAAATTTGCTCTTTTTATAAAGTCAATAAAATTGGTTTAACTATTGATTTGGAATAATGCTTTTATTCCCTTATGCACTTGACTAAAACCACAAACAAAAGCAACTCTGTTAAAGTTGTTATTACACAATTATTTTGACATAGACGTTCTGCCATATTATAGACATGTCTACAGATATACCGTTCTTGAATAGAAACTTCTTTAATTTTATTGCAAAGTATCGGGTTAAGTACCATGTACTTGTGATTACCAATGGTTTTACTGGGGTACAAGCAAGGGATTACTGTATATTATGTATTAAGGAATTCAATTAAATAATACGCAATTACCACTTGAACGTATCCTGAAACAATATGTACTCGTAAATAGAAGTAGTATCACATTTTATCATAGCTTATTATTTAATCATTGGAAAGGTATAATTGACAAGTCGAATTTCGAAACGATCTCACTCTTACTAAGAGTGAAATCTATATAGATCGATCGCCGACTACTAGTTTGAAATGCAAATTTCATTGTGGACTTGACTGCTAACTTTACTTAATCCAATTAAGTGTCTCAACTCGGATGTCGCCCAATCAGAGTAAATCCGCCATTAAAACTTGGCGTATCTTACAATTGCCTCGGCGTTTATCCGAGCACGTATACCTATAAAATAATCGAGTTGCGTTCCCTATGGACTCGAAAACAGCAGGTACGTTTTCAGTGGAACTTTCTGGCGATTTTAAGCTTGGACCAACGGGTGATTTTATAAAGTATGGTGGCGATCCTATCGAAGAAATATATTGGTCTGTTTTGATATCGTAGAAATATCATCATCATCATGATCAACCCATTATCGGCTCAATACAGAACACGGGTCTCCTCTCATAGGGTTTGGCCATAGTCCACCACGCTGGCCATGTGCGGGTTGGCAGACTTCACATGCCTTTGAGGATATTATAAACTCTCAGGCTTGCAGGTTTCCTCACGATGCTTTCCTTCACCGTTGAAGCGACTGATATTTTAATTGTTTAAAAACGCACATAACTTTGAAACGTTAGAGGCGAGTGCCCGGATTCGAACCCCCGACCTCTGATTAGGAGGCGAACGCCCTAACCACTAGGCCATCACAGCGTAGAAATATATATTTATTTAATATAGATATGAAGTTTAATGACATTACTAAGCCATAAATTTTTTCTACGCCAATAATAAATGGAGGACATTTTTATGGTTTCCATTGTCTTAAGAAATTGTATATTAGCACACTGTAGCACAAATTAAAATTAACAAATTTTGTAATTATGTTTTTTTTTCTCTGCAAAAAAGTATTTCGATTGGTTGATTGACTGATTGTATTATTAGTATTATGTATTAGTATTTTGTTATTTATCGGCTATTTTGTTATAAGTCGATCATTAAAGAATAAATGTAACTTTTAATTAATCTGTTTTGACCTGAATAACTAAGATTATAATAAATGAGTAAAGAGTTTTGATTCGCTTCTAGCAAGAAGAAGGGAGTAAAATCTATATGTCTTTCGACTGAATTTCAAAGTAAATCCGTGGAGTGAAAAGAAAGTTTTATAGCATGAATTGTAATTCAACTAGTTTATTTAATTTCGCGAGAGTTGTCCGAGAGCCTTTGGAAACTGTTTCGCAGTTTCCGGGAGAACAGTGTCCGTAATATTTTAAACTTTTAAATACTTTTCAAACACTTATAAATTGTCTTAGTATACGGCGAAATTTTCTTTTGTTGAAAGACATTCTTAGCGCAGCGCTTGTGCTGTCGCATTATACAGTTGGAAGTCCTGGGTTCGATTCCCGGCTCGAGTCTAGTCTAGTAGGAGGCTTTAGCTGTGGCTAGTTACCACCCTACTGACAAAGACGTGTTACCAAGCGATAAAGCGTTTCGGTACAATATCGCGTAGAAACGAATTAGGAGTATGGATTTACCGTACCCCTAACAGGTTAGCCCGCTACCATCTTAGACTACATCATCACTTACCATCAGGCGAGCTTACTGTATAAAAAAAATCACGTAGTGTCTCTTAAACAAATTTAAAACCACTCACACTGTATTCAAATAACTTTTTTAAAGGCACTTTGGATGCATCAACAGAATAAATAAAGTAATTAAAAAATAGAAAACATATTCACACATACATATACACATACACACATACATATACACGTACCCTGAAAATCATACATACACACTCTTAATTGTTTAATTTAACCTTATTTTTCTTTGTTTAATTTTGGCTGTGTAAATTTTGTTATTTTTGTCAATCGCATATTATTGTACCAATAGATTTAGGGAAGACACTGCCTCCTGTAACACAGTTTAAACTATCACAGGAGACAGGGCTTCAAACTTATAAAATGTAATTATGCTTTTGATAAATAAATAAAAAATAAATCAAGAGTATTGTAGTGAGTCGATGGTGTTAAGTCAATGCGTAAACTTTAAACTAAAGTTACGAGGGTGCTAAACGTGCCCCGCTCTAAGAAGTCCACTAGAAACTTATTTATTTATTTGAACACCACAACAAAATAAAAATAGAAATAATAAGAAAAACAGAAAGCAACAAGAAGAAGCAGGATAAAAAGGCGGCCTTATCGCTTAGTAGCGATCTCTGCCAGGCAACTTAGGGGAGTAAGTTAGGTATCTTAATGTTATTACTATATACATAACATAATGTTATTACTATATACTATAACAGCGCCACCTAAAACTATGATTTTTTTTTATTAAAGGAAACTATACCTTTATTGTATAATAGGATATTCCTACGAAATACATATTTTCTTTTCCATAGCCTCTTAATCAGAGGTCGGGGTTCAATCCCGGGGACGCACCTCTAACTTTTCAGAGTATTGTGCGTTTTTAGGCTATTCAAATATCACTTCACTATCACTAGCTTTGACGGTGAAAGAAAAACATCGTGAAGAAACTTACCTTTAAAGAGATACTATTCCTAGTAGCTGTGATAGCCTAGTGGTTAGGTCGTCTGCCTCCTAATCTGAGGTCGGGGGTTCGATCCTTGGCACACACCTCTAACTTTTCAGAGTAATTTGCGTTTTTAAGCTATTAAAATATCACTTGCTATAACGGTGAAGAAAAACATCGTGACGATGCATGCCTGAGAATTCTCCATAATGTTCTCAAAGACGTGTGAAATCTGCCAATCCGCACATGGCCAGCATGGTGCACTATTTTTTGACGACCTCCGTGGCGCAGCGCGCGTGCTGTCAGATTATAAAAAAGTTGGAGGTCCTGGGTTCGATTCCCGGCTCGAGTCTGGTCTGGTGGGAGGCTTCGGCCGTGGCTTGTTACCACCCTACCGACAAAGACGTGTCGCCAAGCGATTTAGCGTTCCGGCACGATGTCGCGTAGAAACCGAAAGGAGTATGGGTTTACCATACCCCTAACAGGTTAGCCCGCTACCATTTTAGACTGTATCATCACTTACTATTAACTGAGATTGCCGTCAAGGGCTAACTTGTAGTGGATAAAAAAAAAAAAAACTATGGCCAAACCCTTCTCATATTGAGAAGAGACGCGTGCTCTGTAGTGAGCCGGTAATGGGTTGATCATGATCATGACATTTTTTCTAAAATATCAATCAATCAATCAGCCTATAAATGCCCTGCTGGACATAGGCCTTTCTGAGAGCACGCCACCACACACGGTCCTCCGCGTTCTTCATCCACCCACCACCAGCGATCCTTTTCAGGTCGTCGGTCCTGCTCGCTGGACTCTAAAATATATGGAAGCCTATTAAATATAGACTTATTATTTTACTTATGCACAAAAGATCTTCACAGTTATCTTCAACAGCCAGTTTTCACTGCTTTTGTTAGGGATTCTCCCATTCCATGATTTCTGTGATTTTGTTCATCGCATTTATAAGTCAAGATCTACGAGTATAAAGCCGCGCATAGCCTTACATGAGACTTTGAAAATAGTCAAAATAAGACAAAGTTACGTGTTGTATCTATTTAATTTGAACACTAACTTTGGTTGAGATATAAATAAAATAAAAATAAAATAAAATATTTTTATTGCAGGACCCATATAAAACCTTATGCTTAATTTAAATTTAGAAAAAATATTAAAAGTAGAATTAATGTCAATGTCGGTCTATAGACCTCATCCTTAGTCTCTAGCGAGACTAAGGATGAGGTCTATAGACTAGATGGCGCTGACTTATAGAATGTTAGCTTTAGTTTTATATAGTTTATATTATATTGTATTGGTGTTATCGAAACGTAACTAGTTTTTAATATGAACCAGATTGTCTCATGAATAAAATTTACCATCTAAATAGGTATGTTAATTCTTAATATGTAGTCTTGTTTTTGAATGAGAATATAATAAGTTCATGTTGCCTTGGTAACATTGCGGCGACCCGCAAGAGCCGCAGCTGCTAGTGACGTCATCAGCGTTTCATTGGCACGTCTTGCTCACTTGTGTTGCTGACGTCATATTTTTTTTTTACATATCTGTATGTGTTATGTGCGTGCTGTATGAGTTATGTGCGTTTTTAGTAATTAAAATACCACTTGGTTTAACGGTGAAGGAAAACATCGTGAAGAAACTTGCAGGCCTGAGAATTCTCCATAATGTTCTCAAAGGCGTGTGATGTCTGCCAATCCGCACATGTCCAGCGTGGTGGACTATGGCCAAACCCTTCTCATATTGAGAGGAGAACCGTGCTCTGTAGTGGGCCGGCAATGGGTTGATCATGATGATGATGATCGAAGCTCATTTTATGCTTATTAGCATTACACTACGGTGGAAAAACTCGTATACAATATACCAGTATGTTTCTACTACAGTTTACTTCACGATGTTAAAATTAACCGTAATTTCGCTATGAGGGTGGTATAGCCATAGGACAGCAATTAAATTGCAAGCCGAGAGTGAAATTGCCGCAATCTAGTGCAAGCCTTTGATTAAAGTACACTCCGTAGACCTCTAGATTTGCGAGGAAATTGACTATTTAATGTTACCTACTGACGAATAGCTTTAAACTAGTATTTAGGAGCGACTTTGCCCGTTTTGAATGTTCTCTTCTTCCGCACATCCGTTGCAGCGTTATTGGACAAAACAAAAACAAAAAAGTTTTTATAAAACGAAAGCTTGTAGAAAAATCATATTACGATATTAAGGATTATATAAACGATAAAAAAGCTTGGGTGTGAATTGCTCTATCTCCATAGGTACTATAGTTTATTATTCATTATGTGAGATGGTGATAACTAAAAAATGAAAAAACCCCGGCTAAGTTTGTTGTGGGCTTCTTCTTAGACCGGGGCGCGTTTGGAACCCTCATAGCTTTAGTTTTAAGTTTACGAATATAGGTATCACCATGAAATAACTACTATGTAAATTATTGACGCGTCAAAAGTGCCTTTTTAAGGACTATTTGAATAAAGATTATTTTGAGTTTTTTTTTCATACAAAAAGGTGCGTCTCATGTATTTGTGGAAGAGTCCAGGATACAATTCCCGGGAAGCACATTCTAGATGTAAGAGATTCAACAAACTATAAGAAAGTCGATTTATTCCGTTGCTAATAACATTAGATAACACTAAGAATGTTTTAAACCACGTCTCTTATTTGCATTAACAAATTTTATCCGAATGGCTAATGTGTGTAGACCCACAATTTTTAAGTACCCCGAAATCTTTTACTAGTGGAATAGAATCTCTTTAACGCGATCGAAATTTCACTAAACCACTACTAGCGCCATCTAGTTGCAGCTACAATAACAGTTGACCGCTATAGTAAACTTTTAAACCTATATGGCAGGTTTCTTCGTTTATTTATTGTAATTTTACATGGGTAAAGTAATATTTGCTCAGGTGTGGGTGTGGGCTGTGGCTAGTTATCACCACTCCAGCACGCTTGAACTTAGATCATGATCAACCCATTCTCGGCTCACTACAGAGCACAGGTCTCCTCTCAATATGAGAAGGGTTTGGCCATAGTCCACCACGCTGGTCAAACGCGGATTGGCAGAATTCACACGCCTTTAAGATGATTATGGAGAATTCTCAGGCGTGCAGGTTTCCTCACGATGTTCTCCTTCACCGTTGAAGCAAGTGATATTTTAATTTTTTTAAAAGGCACATAGCTCCGAAAAGTTAGAGGTGCATGCCCGGATTCGAACCGCCGACCTCTGATTAGGAGGCTGACGCCCTAACCACTAGGCTATCACTGCTGCTTAGATCTTTAGAACTTAGATCGTAGCATATGAAATATGTGGTGTTTCAAGTCAAACGTAGCATCGGGTTTAAACACGGCCTATACCAGACTATGCAAACAATACAGCTCCGAGCCGTAGCTGAATACAGTTTGTAAAATACGATATGATACGTCAAAATTGATGGATTATTTATTGTTTGATTGTTTTGGTGTTTCCTTTTTTGTCTACAATCTCCTTTCAGGAGTTTGATTACTAAAATGGTAAAAACTAACCTTTGTGGCGCTTTGTTCATGTTATCATTATTATTACATAGACTTAGTTTTTTTATATACCTACCTATAGACATGATAGTGCTAGAGATTATAGCATAGTCCACTTAATTTAATATTTAAATTACTTATTAATTTAATTAATTAATTAAGGAAAGTCAACAACTGATATTTTTTTCATAATAATTTTTTAAGATATTGACATAGGCCTTTCTGAGGGCGCGCCACCACACACGGTACTCTGCCTTCCTCATTCCACCACTACCACCGATCCTTTTCAGGTTGTCGGTCCTATACTGCGCTTACTGGTACGTGCACGTCTGCCCCAACGGCCGTCGGTTCTGCGACAAATATTGTCCACCCAGTGCCACTTTGCTTGCTAATCCATAGGGTTATTTCGGTAACCTTGGTTCTCATATGGAAGTCCTTGTTACGGATTCTATCTCTTAGAGAAACAACCAGCATAGCCCTCTCCATATCGCGAGTGACTTTGAACTTGTGGACAAGGCCACCTGTGAGTGCCCACGTTTTATCAACGTTATTAGAAACGTAATAATAGAAGTTGCAATAATTAAGACGAACATTCCACTCAGCCAGGCTTTTAGATTCTCGCAAGCACTTGGAATCCTCATAAACTCTCGAGGGTTGTTTCACTCAACGAGTACCCACTTTACTTCTATCAAAACTACGTTTGAATATTTAAGTAGTAGTGACTTCAGGCCCAAGGGGTGGGGACTTTGGAATTTTCAAGCGGACGACCTAGGCCCTCATTTGAATAACAATGCCTCGTATGTTAAATATGTATGTTCAGTGAGTGAACCAAATAACAGTTTGGCTTACTCGTTTTTCAGAACGTCCAACTCTTGAGAATCAAACTTGGATTAAAGTATCACAAAAATAACGATGATATAAACAGTAAAAAAGAAAGGGTGTGAATTGCTCCATAACTCCATAGCTAATTATAATTTATTATTGATAATGTGAGATGTTCTTTATATCTTAGAAGGATTTTTCTGTAAGCTTATGTTTAGTGAAAATCTTAAAGTTATAGAGATCATCAAGATTTAATTTAATTTATAAATTTATTATTAAAATATTGTACAATTTCCTTTATGTGTTATCTCATCAATTTTATGCAGACTAATCAACGACAGGACAACATTGTTATTATATTTTTTTATAATGCCCTTCATTTGTTATATAAGCCCATATGGCAAATAGCTCGTCAAAACCTGCAAGCCAGAGAGTTTATAATATTCTCAAAGGCGTGTGAAGTCTGCCAATTCGCACATGGCCTATGGTGGTGGACTATGGCCAAACCCTTTCATATTGGGACGAGACCCGTGCTCTGTAATGAGCCAGCAATGGGTTGATCATAATAATGATGATATACAATATATTATAATTCTATCCGCTTATTTGAGATACACTACTAAAAAAATATAATTGCTGCGAACAATGTTTTGTTAATCACTATCAAGTAAAAGCACCTTGCAATTTTGACTACTTCACATGATAAAATTAATCGTATCTTATACTTTAGTTTTCTTTTTGGAATCAAACATAAAATACTTAACTGAAACAAGTGAATATCTTACTTGTTAAAAAATCTATTTTTTAAAGTGTAACCAATGTGTATAAGATTATAGACTCAATTAACATTTTATGACACCTACATTAGACAAAACAGTGAGAAATATGGAAACAGAAGCGTATTAAAAGTATTAGTTAAGAAAATCTTCTTTTTCAGTGTACTTACTGTTATCTCATAAACTGGCCCAGTTTTGGCAAATAAACATTATTTTCTATTCAATTATAATACATTATTGTAAATACAATATATCAGTTCGTACGCTTACTTCATAAAACATATTTTATCCAATTGGATTATATTCTAGACAAATAAATAAACCGAATCTCCTTGATCGTTAGTAATCATAAAAATGAGCGATAAAGTATATTGGATAGACTTCAATGCTATTAATACTGGGAATTTCAATCGATCAAGATTACAACTGTCCGTTCAATTTGGGCGTCTTTTGTGATCGACTCGTCGATATGACGTATAAATAAACCACAATGTACCTAATACGTTATATTCGTCAATTGTCGTATTCGTTATCGTCATTATTATCAACCTCTTCACCCAAAACATAGCACGGGTCTCCTCTTTTGTAAGAAGGGATACGTAATGGTTAGACTACCTAAACCATCGGGACATGTTTTTTTTTCTCTGTCCAAAGAGTTGCAGGCATATTTGTGCAAAATTCTCTAAAGCCTACCTAAACCATCGGGATATGATTTTTTTTCTCTGTCCCAAAAGTTGCAGGCTATATATGTGCAAAATTCACATATGTTTCACATATTGTTTGTTACAAACAAAATAAACTACCATTCTCTTTAACATTTAAATAGATCACCATCATCATCATGATCAATCCATTCTCGGCTCACTACAAGCACGGGTCTCCTCTCTTGAATACATATTGACGCATTTTAAAGTGGGAGGTGCTGAGTTCGATACCCGGCTCGAGTCTGGTTTGGTGGGAGGCTTCCGCCGTGGATAGTTACCACCCTACCGACAAAGACGTGTCGCCAAGCGATTTAGCGTTCCGGCACGATGTCGCGTAGAAACCAATTCGGAGTATGGGTTTACCATACCCCCTAACAGTTTAGCCCGCTACCATCTTAGACTGCATCATAATTATATAAAAAAATAATAAAAAATAAAAACTTTTATAACTTTTGGTTTTAAACGCAGATAAAAATGCTAAGATTAAAATGCAAAGAATCAAACCCTATTGCCAATAAACTAATAAATAGTCTCACTAGTTCATCACCGCTACATTTGCTTTCGAAAAGAGACACAGCCCAAGAAGAGTCCTGAAAAAGTAAGGTAAGGTAAAGTAACTTAAAACGAGGGAATTACCAACAAAAGTACTACTAATGAAAAGGATATCCAATTTAAATATTAATGAGTGATTATATATATATCGTCATGATCATCATGATCAACCCATTCTCGGCTCACTACAGAGCACGGGCCTCCTCTCAATATAAGAAGGGGTTTGGTCATAGTCCATCACGCTGGCCATGTGCGGATCGGCAGACTTCACACACCTTTAAGAACATTATGGAGAATTCTCAGGCATGCAGGTTTCCTCACGATGTTTTCCTTTACCGTTGAAGCAACATATATATATGTTGCGTAAAAAATATATATATATTCTTTTGACCTATTCTTCTTTACATAATCATCTCACTTACATCTGAGGGTAGCTGGAAGAGATCTCTTAAAGACATACGCTTTTCCTTTGTATACATACCTCTTATATCAGTGTTTGTGGTCACAAATTTGGTACAAAATAATAAAAATAAGATATAAAAAAAAATCCTCTTTGACATCATGTGGGTTAGATACCATCGAAACTGGTAAGTGGAAAGTAAGATCGTTTATTTGTTTTCTAAACATCTCTTTACTACAAGAGATGTTTTCAAAAATATTGCAAGTTCCTAGTATATAATATACGTTGCTGCAATAATTAGACCCTTAAATACTGGAAATTGTAAAACCGTCTAAGTGAAAGCTATATACATGCCTTAACCTAACTTATGAACTATAGAATGAAAGAGACGAAATATTTAAGAAGCCTAACTAATAATGTTGGCAGATTTCCCGCCCTACTTGTACATCTGGGTAGAGACAAATCATAGCGCGACTCAAAATACACGTGGCGCCATCTAGTATCGACTGTAAAAAACGCCGACACTTCTGTACGGGCTTCGTGGTTCATACAAAATTTGAGTTCATATCTTGAACATTGTTTGTTGTTCCTAAATTAAGAAACTATGGCTTGTACCCACACAAAATAATACATAAAAAATATAATCAACATACAATCCATCTCCAAATAAAACCAGGATATTTTCCTTGTGATAGGAAAAAATTAAAGGTCATTGATGTATATGAGGAATAGAAGACGTCCTTACTCTTCCTATTGATATCCCACAAGAAATTATTTACTATGTAATTTTGGATTGTACCTAAATCTATATATTAAGCTGTTAAGTTACAGATTAGCACCGAGGACAAACCTCTTTGGTTTTTTCGGTGCCTTTATTATATAATTAATTATATTCCTTGTATATTAATAATAATAAATAAATAAATAAATATATATAAAATAAAGTCGTGTTAGTTACACTGTTTATAACTCAAGAACGGCTGAACCGATATGGCTGGAAATCGGTGGGGAGGTAGCATACAGGACATAGGACATAGAATACTTTTTATCCCATTCCCGCGGGATTTATGGGAAACTAAAACTGAATTTCACGTGGAACTATAACTATAGTTTCAGATTGCCACAGAAATTTTCCTCAAATTGGTTTATTCCATTTAAAAACTTTTTAAAACCCCTAATCTATGCGGGCATTGGCTAGTTAAATAACAAAAGAGAGAAAAAAAAAACAACAGTTAAAAATATTCAAGAAGTAATGGATGAAAATTTAGTTTATTCGCTTTTACTTGCATTTCTATGCTTTCATTTAGCGCTCTTTTTACGTGACACGTATATTATCGGTTGACATTAATATATCGGTCGCACGAAGGCGCCTGGATGGAGCGGGTTGTATTGCCTTTTAACCCCAAGTCCTACTTGATCTTGATTGATCGGCGTCTACAGAGTGTTGGGATGATGACCCGTATATACTTGTAACAGCTCCATGAGTTTTATTGAATAACGTGTTAGAGAGAAAAGTATTATGTTCCAGTATGGAGGCTGTGGTTTTTTTTTGTCGACCTCTGTGCTGTCGCATTATAAAGTTGGAGGTCCTGGGTTCGATTCCCGGCTCGAGTCTGGTCTGGTGGGAGGATTTGGCCGTGGCTAGTTACCACCCTACCGACAAAGACGTGTCGCCAAGCGATTAAGCGTTCCAGCACGATGTCGCGTAGAAACCAATTAGGAGTGTGGGTTCACCATACCCCTAACAGGTTAGCCCGTTACCATCTTAGACTGCATCATCACTTACCATCAGGTGAGATTGCCGAATATACAAACTTGATACAAACTTACTTACCGCATTACTGAGGATAATATGCGTGCCATTAAATAAAGCATGTATGTTATGTTAGCATAAAGCATGTACCCATTTTCTCGGAGGAGGAAATGGTAGACTTAGTTATATCACGGTGCGTTGGAAACCTTAAAAGCTTTTAGTTTATATATAATTAACTATAACTTAAAATAAAACTTAGATTAACCTAAAACTAAAAATCTTAAAAAATAAATAAAAATTTAACATCATAACTAAAATATATTATTTAAAGGAGTCCCTTTAGGCAAGGTTCCGAAGATACTGGCAGCGTTCCCCCTTTGAATGGCTAGACTAATTCTTTGTCCGAAGTAGCTGGCAGCTCTTCGGTCCCCTGTGATGTCGACTAGCCTACAACAACAACAATATATGTACAACTATATTATTGCAATGTATCTATTTTACATATTTATTCATATAATGCTGAATATATTATGTAATATATATTTGTTACCTTCACGCTATCGGAATTACTGAATAAATTTGATTGAAATTTCGAATGCAGATAGATTATACTCTATTTAATCACACAGGCTACTTTTTATCTCGAAAAAATTCTTAGCTCGATAAGATAAAACTAGTAAAAACTTGCATATTTCGGCGGAATTTTTATTCTCTGGAATCTTGCCGGGAATCGAACCCAGGACTTCCAACTTTATAATGCGATATATGCGATTAGTATATTACTAAGCACATTTTAATCATTTTGACTATCGCTAGTAACGTGTATCGGCCCCATAATTTTCTTTTTAGAATCCCTACTGATATTATAAATGTTATTATGTGTAAGAAATTCACTTGTTTAAGTATTTTATGTTTTACTAGATTTTAACCGCGATTTCGCTCGCATTGAAGCTATTAAATAAGCATTAGAGATCATTATAATATAAATGAATGAATATGATAACTATATTTTAAAACTAGCTGTACCCACGACTTTGTCCGCGTGGAATTTAACAAAAAAAGTTAATAGGCAGCCTTTGTGACATGAATTAGTTGGTTGGAGAAGTGGTGTCGCTGTACTGGTCAGTTAGACATTGCAGCATCACTTTATTTTTCTAAAACAAATGAATTTTTCTAAAATAAAAGTAGCCTAAGTTACTTCTTATTACATCAGATACCTATCCATAAAAGTCCCATCAAAATCAGTCTAGCCATTATAGAGATAAGCTGGAGTAAACAGACAGACAGACAGACAAAAATTATGAAAAATGTAATTTTGGTGTATGTACCGTATATTCATAAATATGCATGTAGTGTAAACGGTTACTTAAATATTACAAACAGACACACCAAATTTTATTTATATGTATAGATAACCATTTTTTTTCTTTCGCAATAATATATATATATTGTAATAAAAAGTATCCTATCTTACTTCTAATACCTCCATGAATATGTGTACAAAGTTTCATGACGATCGGTTGAGTAGTTATCGCGTGAAAGCGTAACAAACAAACTTACAATCACATTTACAATATTAGGTATGATTACTACGTTAGTAAACAAAACTAATTTAAAACTAACTAACTACCACTTACGACCTATTTTATGTTATATACATAAGAATATTTTGTTTCTGAATAATAAATATTGAATTGAACTGAATTTACTACAGTGACAGATAATACTTCTTGATACGAGTCTTAAAAGCTTCTAGTGTTTCAGATCTTTATTTATATAAGATCCTTGAACAATAGACGGCATTCTTATTAAGAGCATTATTATTATAGACGAATGCCATGCCCCACACGATAGTAATTACATTACGAAAACATTTCTCCGGGAGGCTTTTATTATTTATTTTTATATTCGACTAGCTGACGCCCGCGACTTCGTCTGCGTTGAGTTAGAGTGTTTGTTTGTCTTTCAATCACGAAGCAATAGATTACTAACCCGTATTACTTGAAATAATTACTAAACTAAAACAATTGGTGGGAGAAGTGGGAGGCGCCCGAGACGTGATGGCACAGGCGGTGGCATGCGCGTGAGCTGCGCGCGGTACTGGAAAGTACTTGGACATTGCAACAGTACTTTATTTTTCTAAAATAAAAGTAGCCTAAGTTACGCCTTATTACATCAGCTACCTGCCAATAAAAGTCCAGTAAAAATCGGTCCAGCCATTTCAGAGATTAGCCGGAACAAACAGACAGACAGACAGACAAAAATTGTAAAAAAAAATATTTTGGTGTATGTGCCGTATACATATTCATATGCGTGTAGTAAAAAACGGTTATTTCAATATTACAAACAGACACTCCAATTTTATTTATTTGTATAGATTAGGTGAAGCTGGAATAGCGTAGTGGTTAGGACGTCAGCTTTCTTATCAGAGGTCGGGGGTTCGAACCCGGGCACGCACCTATAACTTTTCGGAGTTATGTGCGTTTTTAAGCAATTAAAATATCACTTGCTTAAACGGTGAAGGAAAATTTAGTGAGGAAACCTGCATGCCTGAGAGTTCTCCATAATGTTCTCAAAGGCGTGTGAGGTCTGTCAATCCGCCTATGGCCAGCGTGGTGGTCTTTGGCCAAACCCTTCCCATATTGAGAGGAAACCCGTGCTCTGTAGTGAGCCGGGAATGATGATGATGATGATGATTCAATTAGGTCGCAATGTTTTAATTAGTGGGAATTGTGCGTCTTCGGATAGAGGTATTTTGAGATAATAATATATTCGACTTAACTGGAGGGCTGCTTTGGCAAGCTTTTGGTGATTAGACTTGATCAGTATATCCGGGTTGATCCCAGTGGACTTCTGCTTCTACTTTGCCTAGTTAAGGATAGCTTGCAAGAGTTTTTGACAGCCTTCCTGGAGCAGTGGTGGGCGCTGTGGTCTTATAAGTGGGATGTCCCGGCAATACCTGCTTTTAGGCACTTTCTCGTCAGGTCTGGCATGCCGGCTACTGCCGTCGGTAGGACGAGGTTATGTGTACTCCCATCCTCGTAGGGGGGAGGGGGGTATACTCGAGCTAGAAAACACCACGGCATGTCGCTCTCGCTGGTTTTGCTGGACGCCCGGAGGACCTGTTGTAATATATACCCGTTGTGTTACCCGGACAAATAGTTACCACCCGTTATCGATAAAGACGTGCCGGCAAGCGATTAATCGTTCCGGTACGATGACGCGTAGGTAAGCCCGCTACAGCTACGGTTTTGTCTACCTCAGTATCGCAGTGCGGGCGCTGCCAAATTACAAAGTAGGAGGTCAGTGTTCGCTTGCCAGCTCGAGTCGTTCCAAGTGGCTTCGGCCGCTAACTACCACGCTACTGGTAAAGACAATATCACGTTACGGAGATAATCTTCTACTCTATAACTCTATACGCGCGTCACAAGTAAAATGGACGGCATATAATATAGCCATAAGAATTTTTAGTACAAAATTTACGACTCCATTTCGAATAACTATTGATCGATTATTATACCAGTTATTTCTAAGGGAAAATCATTGGTATCCAATTCCGATGCATTTAATGGCAGATTTATTGTGTCTATGTCTACCTCGAAAAACTTTTTTTCCCGTTATTGACCTATATCATCGCAGCTAATTATGATTTACTCAACCTTATTCAAACTTTATAATATTATAGCGAAGGTAGTGAAGCTGTGATAGCCTAGTAGTTAGGAGGTCCGCCTCCTAATCAAAGGTTGGGGGTTCGAACCCGGGTACGCTTCTAAGTTTTCTGACTTATGTCGTTTTTAAGCAATTAAAATATCACTTGCTTCAACGGTGACGGTAAACATCGTGAGGAAACCTGCATGCCTGAGAGTTCTCCATAATGTTCTCAAAGGCGTGTGAAGTCTGCCAATCCGCACATGGCCAGCGTGGTGGACCATGGCCAAATCCTTCTCATATTGAGAAGGGTTTGGCCATGGAGAGGAGACCCGTGCTGTCAATCTGTAGTGAGCCATGATGAATATTATGGAGACAAACTGTGTGGAGAAAAGATTTCGTTTTGTTATACAATAAAAAACTAATAATATGTCCCCGGGATGACTTGATAGTCGCTGCTGATTTCTAAAGATGTATTTTTATTTTTATCTCTAGATAAATTTCGTAAAATCGTCTATTTACCCAACTTTTATTTTACTCACTACAAGTTAGCCCTTGACGGCTATGGTGGTAAGTGATGATGCCGTCTAGGATGGAAACGGGCAACCTACCTACCTGTTAGGGGTATGGTAAACCGGAGGTCGTCGAACTATGTATATCTCACTCATGCAACTTCTAGTAAAAAGTGCATCTACACCTAATTTAAAGAAAAAGGTACTAGGGCGCCATATATATCGAGGCGAGGTCTCAATATCAAAAATGAACGCCTTTGGATGCGGGATCATTTTAATACAAATCACATTACATACAAGCGTATTGAAATCAATGCCGCATTAACCCTATATGACGTGGGATTTTAGATCACACGTCTGGTAATAAAGCATTATCAAGCGATTGTTGTGAATAGGGCTTTTATAATACCCGATGTACAAACACAATCCAGCTATAATAAATACCTTACCCTATAAAATGCTTCAATGAATTGTCTATTAATAAATCGTATTCAACCACCATTCGAGCAATGTTCAGTGTGAGCTCAAAATTATCGAAATAGAATTTTTAATTATGGTTTCTTTTGATGATATCAACTGTCTACACAAAACCAGTAGAAAATTAAATAGTATACCTATTTTAATTAATTAATATTAAGTTAGGTTTATTTCACAAATGAAGATTTGTTATTATAGCTCAAATAAAGATTAAATAGGGGACTATTTGAAGAAGATTGACTATTTAAATTTAAATATGTTTAGGACAAAATGTAATATAATGCTTCTAGGAAAATCATATTATGATGCTAAAGAATATTTAATGGATATAACTTAAAATCTAATGTATAATTAATTATTTTTGCTGACTTCTAATATATTATGTTTATTTTAATTTGAATGCACGTTCAATATTTTTCATAATGTTAATAATTTATAAATGTTTTTTTTTATTATAAATGAAGATATGACTTATCGATTCCAATAGCTTAAATGATTACCATTACTATCATCATTAGCTTATCACCCACTACAGTACCGCTGGTATGAGATTTTTTTGCTTACTATCGTAGTAGATTGAACCTTATTTCCCTTTGTTTAAAACTTAAATTCGTCCAATGTTTTATAGACAGCACACAATTTTACTTTGACGTTATAGTGTTTCGTTACTCTAAAGTGACTTCACGACGTTTTATATAAACTTTGAACTTGTTGAGAGACATCCACAAATTTCATTTGGTAATCTATACAAATAAATAAAATTGGAGTGTCTGTTTGTGATATTGAAATAACCGTTTTTTACTACATGCATATGGATATGTATACGGTGCATATACCAAAACAATATTTTTTTCAATTTTTGTCTGTCTGTCTGTGTGTTTGTTCCGGCTAATCTCTGAAATGGCTGGATCGATTTTTAAGGGACTTTTATTGGCAGGTAGCTGATGTAATAAGGAGTAACTTAGGCTACTTTTATTTTAGAAAAATAAAGTAATGTTGCAATGCCCAAGTACTGTCCAGTACCGCGCGCAGCTCACGCGCATGCCACCGCCTGTGCCATCACGTCTGGGGCGCCCTCCACTTCTCCCACCAATTGTTTTAGTTTAGTAATTATTTCAAGTAATACGGGTTAGTAATCTTCGTGATTGAAAGACAAACACACTAACTCAACGCAGACGAAGTCGCGGGCGTCAGTTAGTTTGTTATAAAATTGTATACAATTACCTTTGAATAAATTTATTATTTGATTGATACTCAATTGTCTAGTGCTTATGAAACCAGAACCAATAGAAAATATACCAAGTAAATCTCATTTCATTCGCTATTTGATTTGCTGAGAGAAGTCTGTTAATATAACGTCTTATCCTACACATTAAGCCACTTAGCTAAAGTATTTTATCTCGTTGCAAGCTTCAAGGAATCACCGCTCGCTCCAGTCTATTATTTGTAATATAATTCAAGAAGACCTTCGCAGATTTATCCATTATTCAACGCTGGCTTTCGCCCAAGATGACTTATCATTGACACCCTACGTCGTGCCAATATCACAAAGTAGCCGTGAGTCTAAATTTATGTGCGAGGGGATATTGTTAACGGGCGTGGTAGTTTGACAGGCGATCCAAAATGGCGGATGATCGAGCGCGCTAGCGGTTAACACAACATTTTTTTTTAAATAATGGTGACTTTTTAATTTTTTCTGAGTGTTAGCATGCTTTTCCACAGTGAGCAGGATAAAAAATTTATTATGCTTGTATATTAGGACTATCCCCAACAAGGTGGACAGACGACATCAAACGAGTCGCAGGGAGCCGCTGGATACAAGCGGCCCAGGACCGTGGCCATTGGAACTCCCTACAAAAGACCTATGTCCAGCAGTGGACGTCTATAGGTTGAAATGATGATGATGATGATTAGGACTATTTGAATAAAGATTATTTGTATTTAAATTTATGTTTGTTTATAAAGTATTTTAAAGATTTATAGCTAACCCATCCTTAGCTTTAAAGCAACTCCATCCCTTGGGTACGAGGTACCCCCGAAGGAGCATAGTTGGGGTTTTGATAAATAAAAGGCAATCATACCATACTAATGTTTAGGGCGAAATCTTACCCACTACACTACCAAATCATAATAATATTAAAGTCGAAGTCTTAACTACTAGACTATAATACCATAATAATATTTAAAGATACGCAATATTACAGTGGTCCTAGCATTTCATTTTACGCCACGAATTTTATCGAACCCTAAAATATTATGGCTGGTAGTAAAAATTTGGCTCACCGAGATAGGTACCTACTTTATTTTATCACGATACAGACGGAGCAGGAATCAAGGATATTTAATAGATGCCACCATCTATGTGTGTATGTGTGAGATACGATTAAGGTCATATCATCATAATCAACCCATTACCGGCTCACTACAGAGCACGGGTCTCCTCTCAATATGAGAAGGGTTAGGCCATAGTCCACCACGGCCATGTGCGGATTGGCAGACTTCACACGCCTTTGAGAACATTATGAAGAACTCCCAGGCATGCAGGTTTCCTCACGATGTTTTCCTTCACCGTTGAAGCAAGTGATATTTTAATTGCTTAAAAACGCACATAACTCCGAAAAGTTAGAGGTGCGTGCCCGGGTTAGAACCTCTGACCTCTGATTAGGAAGCGGACGTCCTAACCACTGGGCTATCACAGCTTCGCTTATACTTACTTACTTATAGATAGGTATGAAAAATTTAAAGGTAGTTAAAGTTTGTTTATTCAATAATATTATTTTTCAAAGGGTTTCATTGTCTGCGGTAACAATGTTTCAGATATGTTAACAAATGTACACAACTAAAACAGGTCTTTATTTATCAGCCTATAGACTTCCAGTGCTGGTATAGGATTCCATTATTTCCAAACAAAGGTATTAACCCACTTGTTCCTGAACCAACTTTTTTTCTCCGATTCTTTTGAAATTCACACTATAGGCTAATAATATGCTGTATTTAACATAAAAAATACGAAAAAAAAATTTCGTTAAATGGAAAGCTCGGAAAATGGTGTTCCTTTAAAGGAACGATAGTATAATGTACTACTATGAAGTAGGGACAGAAAATCAAAACACGTTTAAGTTTAAGGTTAATTTATTTGAGGATATGAGAATTTTCAATGCAGTTTTTTTAAAGCAGAGTTATGTTGGACTAAACACAGTAAAATTTGGCATTTTTGTGACACACGGTACATCTTAGTTGGTTGTCTCGGTACTGAAAAATATGGTCTCATCTAGTTTGAAGTCCGATTCTGTACACATACGAGTATTTTGATCGGATCTATAGACTCCTCCCATATTATATTTTTTGTTAACAGCAGGTTGCTCCAGAAGTATAAATTACTTGTTTTGCTGGCAATATCTTTGTTCAGCTCTGGTAGACAGGTTCTTCTACGTACCTTGTGCTATCTCTCTGTTTGCTGGCAGTGAACATTTAGATACTCGATTTACTCGTATAGTTTCTATGGTTTTTATTTCTCTCAATTGCTCTTCTTATGAGCTTATGTAAAAAAGTGGATGAAAGTCAAAAAAATAAAACAAAAGTGGCTATTTATCGTTCTCAGAACATCTGCGTATTGTAAGACGACGGGTGTTGGGTTCGGGTTCTAGACTCAAACCCAAAACTTCTTTGTATTTATCTGAAAAAGCAGACTGAAGGGAGCATAGGCTAAAAAGTTTTCGTTAAGTTTGTCAAACATTAGACAGATTCGCGAAACTGTCACCAAGTAATAGGTTTTGATTGTCGCAGTAATGAAGGTTTGTCATAATAAATACAAATCTGGCACTGGAAATAGCTTTATAGACTAGAGACATACCGCAGTTTGAAGCATTTTGCCAGTTCATGTTCCTAGTAGATAGTACGACTTATCTGCTATAAAGAAGTTTTAAAAAAGCAAAGCATATCGTCTGAACTAACAGTGATTAGATTTGTTGGCCTGTTTTTTATGTAGTAAATTCGTGTATTGAACAAACTTGTTGATAATATCTTCGTCAAAGATCATTTTGAAATATTGTAGTGGACTCGAATATACAGCACCGACCTGCATGACCTACATAAATCAAAAGTAGGATCGAAACCACGCGTTACCCACTTGTAAGTTTTATTTTAAAACAGTAATTCATGCGCCATTCATCACCACGTGTTGAAGTACCACTTGAAGTTGATGAAGTTGCATAGTTTGACTCTTGGGAAAAAATTTGACTGCATTTCGATACCTTAATAAGTGGCACATTATCGTCCTCATTGCTAACCTCAGCTGATAGAACACAAACCTCTGCCTGCCCTCGTAATTGTGATTCTGGTAAATTATTCCAAGTCACAAGTTTTCTTCACCCGAATCATCAGTTACATCCGAATTTCAGTTTTCGGGTGGTAATATGGATATGGATTCAGGTACTAACTCTTCATCATCTTTTTCACTCATTTTCTATTTAATGTGGAGTCAAAGGTCGAGACCATCGCTTCATTGCTATAAAATAAAATTAACATGTTATAGTAGTGCATATTCCTATCGTTTGATTAAAGGAACAGCAATTTAAAACGTAAAAAATGCGCATTTATAATAGCAATTTAAAAATTATAGATATTGTAACAGATAATAGACAAGACAAATAACTTAATTCTGTTCCCTTTAAAAAATATTTATAATATTTTATATTTTTAACACTTACCTTAAAATATGGATAATAAAACGTCTGTTTTTGAAAAATCTTAAAAATTCAGTATGTTTCAATTTACACTCAAATACTTAACACACCAGTCCGCACACTTGTAACCTCTAAATTAAAACTAAAACTGTTAATACCAACAACCCTTAAGTGTCATAATTATTTTTTTTTGTGCACCGTTCTTTTTATGGAACGATAGTAACAAGTGGGTTAATACAAATGATAAAATTAGTTAAGCCAAATTGCGAATTGAATTCGAGTACATATTCTCGTAAATTTTGTAGCAGCTATTTGAAACGGAGGTATGCTATTTCTTATCTTAGTTCCAAGGATAACTAGAAAATCTACCCGGAACATCTTCCAAATAGTTTTGCCGTCGTTTTCCATCCCCAGAAATCGAAATAATTAATAGTCTACCAACTTCTATGTACTACGAAAATCTACTACTTATTAATGGTCAAATATATAATAATGTTAAAGCTAATTACAAAGATTCCAAGTTCTTATGAGAGGCACTTATGTCGAATTAAGAAGATTCGACTTATCTTTTATGATCGAAATCAGTTCCGAAGAAAACATCGCAAATTATATAAAAGAATCCAATTGAAAAATGTTATCGATATAAGGATTAAATCTTAAAAATGTTTTAATTATTCTGTAACATGACCCTTAGTATGAAATTTGTACTACTAGTCGTAATTTCGAATTCGAGTATCGCGTAACTACGAGTACAAAGTCAAAAAAAAAATAAGATAAATGTAACTATCTACAATTATATTATGTAATTATCTTAAATGTAATTATCGTAAAGAGTTGTTATCACAAGCTCTCATTTGTATATAGTTTTTTTTTAACTCTCATTTTATGAACGTGTTACGTAAGGTTGACTACTCGTATGTAGCTCTGGTGGGGCTACAGATAACTTAATCTAGTTTACACTATTTTCTCATATTTTTCTTATAATCTTATAAATACATTTGACTTCCTTAGACGTTGGGCTCGCTATACACGTGTTTTCCCAACCACAAAATATTTCGCTTGGCAATTCGCGATGGACATATTCCATCAAAACATGGTAGGCGTTTTCTTATATGCCACAAGCTGGACAATTGGGCCTATCCCAGCATACATTTTTGACGACCTCCGTGGTGCATTGCATTTTTAAATGTTGGGGTTCGAATCCCAGCTAGAGTCTGGTCTGGTAGGAGGCTTCAGGCGTGGCTAGTTAGTCAGTGGCCCTACCGACAAAGACGTGTCGCCAAGCGATTTAGCGTTCCGTCACGATGTCGTGTTTTTACACTACCACAATTGGTTTCTACCAATTAGGAGTGTGGGTTTACCATAACAGGTTAGCCCGCTACCATCTTTAACTCATCATCACTTACCATCAGGTGAGATGCCGTCAATGGCAAATGCAAATCTAATATCAGCACGTTTGTTAAATTAAAATCCGTATTACATTGTCCGTATAACTTTAAATAAAATCCAATTTACTGTGATATATATAGCGTTTCGATATAAGAAATCGACTTCACGTTTGCGAGCGTGCAAATCTTGTACTAAAAGTCCAGCTCCACTCTTGTTAATCTCTGTGGGTGCGCTGAGAAAAATAAAAACTTCTATTTTAAAATTTTAAAGACCAACAGCTCGGCGGATAAAAACTTTTTCAATAAATTTAAACTTATGGAGTAAGTTTTAAATTAAAAGATGATCGAGCACTCCGGTTGTTGTCCGTTGATATTTAATTTCGATAATGGCGAATTATTATTTTAATGTTGTTTGCGACTAGAAAGACGCTTTATTCTTTTCCTTCTTCTTCGGTGATATACTTGTTAGAATAGTCATGGTCGTCTATTCTGAATATTGTAAAGAAACAAGTGATCGTTGCTGTTTATTTTTTTGTTCTTGCAACACCACAATGTATTAAAATACGCTCTCTACAACGCAATTGTTTACAAAATGTGTGTTTTGAAGTTAAAATTTTTACTACCCCGTCACCGAAGTGATATTTACTTAAAGAGTGTTCCAGTATCATTCAATTGATTTGTTATTATTGCTTTGATTCGATCATTTTATGGCATTATATACTTCAATAAATAAAGTAGATACAAGGAAAATTTGCTATAATCTGCGCGTAACAGGCAAATCTGCTCACTGCAGTTTATATTTCCACTAATATACACTACACCATACAGGAGATGTTGACTTCACAATATTCTAAGCGATAACTGCTTAGAAGTTAAAGTGCGCTAATCTGCACGGCGCAGTTTATATTTTTCACTAATATACACTACACCGTTCAGGAGGTAATGACTTCACTATATTCTAAGAAACAATTGCTGAGAAGTTAAGGTGGGTAAATCTGCTCGGTGCAATTTCATCATCATCATCATTTCAACCGATAGACGTCCACTGCTGGACATAGGTCTTTTGTAGGGAGTTCCAATGGCCACGATCTTGGGCCGCTTGTATCCAGCGGTTCCCTGCGACTCGTTTGATGTCGTCTGTCCACCTTGTTGGGGGTCGACCAACGCTACGTTTACCGGTGCGGGGTCGCCATTCCAGCACCTTGGGACCCCAACGTCCATCGGTTCTCCGAGCTATGTGCCCCGCCCATTGCCACTTCAACTTCGCAACTCGCTGAGCTATGTCGGTAACTCTGGTCCTTCTACGGATCTCTTCATTCCTGATGTGATCACGTAGAGATACTCCTAGCATAGCTCTTTCCATTGCTCGCTGAGTGACTCTGAGCCTTCTTATGAGGCCCATAGTGAGCGACCACGTTTCGGATCCGTAAGTCATCACTGGCAACACGCACTGTTCGAAAACTTTAGTCTTCAGGCACTGAGGGATGTTGGACGAAAAGATGTCGCGAAGTTTCCCAAACGCTGCCCACCCGAGCTGAATTCGGCGGCTGACCTCCTTCTCGAAATTGGACTTACCTAACTGGATCGTGTGTCCTAGGTATACATACTCGTCTACAATTTCCAGTGCAGAGTTCTCAACGATTACTGGGTAGGGCAGAACATTAGCGTTCGACATGATCTTTGTCTTGCTCATGTTCATACGCAGGCCTACCTGTTGAGAAACTCTGCTAAGGTCATTGAGCATTGCGTCGAGGTCTTCCAGAGTCTCTGCCATTACGACTACATCATCGGCAAACCGAAGGTGATTAATGTACTCGCCATTAATGTTGATGCCCAGTCCGTTCCAATCCAGAAGCTTGAACACATCTTCCAACGCTGCGGTAAACAGCTTCGGGGAGATCACATCTCCCTGTCGCACTCCTCGCTGCAGTTGTATTGGCTTCGTCGTCTGGTCCTGTATACGGACTGACATGGTGGCGTTTTCGTACAGACACTTCAACACTTGAATGTACCGGTAGTCGATTCGACATCTCTGCAGTGACCTCAAAACAGCCCAAGTTTCCACCGAATCGAAGGCTTTCTCATAGTCCACAAATGCTAAACAAAGTGGCCGGTTATACTCTTCGGTCTTCTGTACAATCTGCCGCAGTGTATGGATGTGGTCTATGGTACTAAAGCCCTTCCGGAAACCGGCTTGTTCGGGAGGCTGGAAGTCGTCAAACCTATTAGCGAGACGATTCGTGATGACTCTCGAGAACAACTTGTAGACATGGCTTAGCAGCGAGATGGGTCTGTAGTTCTTCAGTAAGGTATTGTCACCTTTTTTGAAGAACAAAACCACAACGCTCCTACGCCACGCCTCTGGCGTTGTGCCTTGCTGAATGACGGAATTGAACAATCGCTGAAGGACAATTTATAATTTCTTAATCTATATAGGGTAATTCCGGGGGAGATGGCCCTAGTTACTTTAAGACTCTATTGTGCAGGAATTACGATGAATAACACGTTGAATTCATATTCAACATAACCTTAATTTATTATTCTTATTAACTACTATAACGATAAATAACTTTGAAGAACGAAAACAATGAAATTTATTACTTAACAAAAAACAAGGACTGGCCATCTCTCCCAGAGTGCCCGGGAGAGATGGCCATAGTTATAGGGGAGAGATGGATAGAACTTTTTTTGCCTTTGCTTTTGCCCTTGAGATCTTTTAACTTCTTTTTTTAATTATTACCGCAGTAAGAACACATGTCCTCAAACTCGGTGTAGTTTTCATGCACCCAGAACATGCAAATATTGCATTCAAAATACGCGTTTTCAGCTTTATTCATCCCTTAACTTCTAGCATATGACACCTCTTCTGATTTCCTTAATGAAACATCGGAATTCCTTTTCAAAAACATTTGCACCCAATCATAGCCTGCCTTCTCAGATTTCATATTGAACCTTCCTTCTTTCTAATGTTTTCTAGGAATATGGTATTCAAATAACCCTATAAACCGGCATCCGCCCACTTCGTACTTCTGCCATCGCATTTTTTAAGTTATCTTCACTCCAGGCTCCTCTGACAGCAGTCGCTTTCCGTATGAATTGGTTGGGCATCTGAAGAAGATATTAAATTTTAAAAATAAATTTAAATTAGGACACTTATTTTTATGGCTATCTCTCCTATAAATACTATGGCCATCTCTCCCGATTGTCCGGGTGAGATGGCCACATTACTTTTTAAAAGCAACTTCTCAATTTTGCAGTTAATTTTGAGGTTAGAACACGAGAAAGTCGTTTACTTCACAATGAAAGCATAAATACAGACAAAACTTTCATTACTTTTTTATTACCCCTTGATATGTCAACCCCTTAGCTTAAATCTTCTAATTTCCTTCACCGTTGAAGCAAGTGATATTTTAATTGCTTAAAAACGCACATAACTCCGAAAAGTTAGAGGTGCGTGCCCGGGTTAGAACCTCTGACCTCTGATTAGGAAGCGGACGTCCTAACCACTGGGCTATCACAGCTTCGCTTATACTTACTTACTTATAGATAGGTATGAAAAATTTAAAGGTAGTTAAAGTTTGTTTATTCAATAATATTATTTTTCAAAGGGTTTCATTGTCTGCGGTAACAATGTTTCAGATATGTTAACAAATGTACACAACTAAAACAGGTCTTTATTTATCAGCCTATAGACTTCCAGTGCTGGTATAGGATTCCATTATTTCCAAACAAAGGTATTAATACAAATGATAAAATTAGTTAAGCCAAATTGCGAATTGAATTCGAGTACATATTCTCGTAAATTTTGTAGCAGCTATTTGAAACGGAGGTATGCTATTTCTTATCTTAGTTCCAAGGATAACTAGAAAATCTACCCGGAACATCTTCCAAATAGTTTTGCCGTCGTTTTCCATCCCCAGAAATCGAAATAATTAATAGTCTACCAACTTCTATGTACTACGAAAATCTACTACTTATTAATGGTCAAATATATAATAATGTTAAAGCTAATTACAAAGATTCCAAGTTCTTATGAGAGGCACTTATGTCGAATTAAGAAGATTCGACTTATCTTTTATGATCGAAATCAGTTCCGAAGAAAACATCGCAAATTATATAAAAGAATCCAATTGAAAAATGTTATCGATATAAGGATTAAATCTTAAAAATGTTTTAATTATTCTGTAACATGACCCTTAGTATGAAATTTGTACTACTAGTCGTAATTTCGAATTCGAGTATCGCGTAACTACGAGTACAAAGTCAAAAAAAAAATAAGATAAATGTAACTATCTACAATTATATTATGTAATTATCTTAAATGTAATTATCGTAAAGAGTTGTTATCACAAGCTCTCATTTGTATATAGTTTTTTTTTAACTCTCATTTTATGAACGTGTTACGTAAGGTTGACTACTCGTATGTAGCTCTGGTGGGGCTACAGATAACTTAATCTAGTTTACACTATTTTCTCATATTTTTCTTATAATCTTATAAATACATTTGACTTCCTTAGACGTTGGGCTCGCTATACACGTGTTTTCCCAACCACAAAATATTTCGCTTGGCAATTCGCGATGGACATATTCCATCAAAACATGGTAGGCGTTTTCTTATATGCCACAAGCTGGACAATTGGGCCTATCCCAGCATACATTTTTGACGACCTCCGTGGTGCATTGCATTTTTAAATGTTGGGGTTCGAATCCCAGCTAGAGTCTGGTCTGGTAGGAGGCTTCAGGCGTGGCTAGTTAGTCAGTGGCCCTACCGACAAAGACGTGTCGCCAAGCGATTTAGCGTTCCGTCACGATGTCGTGTTTTTACACTACCACAATTGGTTTCTACCAATTAGGAGTGTGGGTTTACCATAACAGGTTAGCCCGCTACCATCTTTAACTCATCATCACTTACCATCAGGTGAGATGCCGTCAATGGCAAATGCAAATCTAATATCAGCACGTTTGTTAAATTAAAATCCGTATTACATTGTCCGTATAACTTTAAATAAAATCCAATTTACTGTGATATATATAGCGTTTCGATATAAGAAATCGACTTCACGTTTGCGAGCGTGCAAATCTTGTACTAAAAGTCCAGCTCCACTCTTGTTAATCTCTGTGGGTGCGCTGAGAAAAATAAAAACTTCTATTTTAAAATTTTAAAGACCAACAGCTCGGCGGATAAAAACTTTTTCAATAAATTTAAACTTATGGAGTAAGTTTTAAATTAAAAGATGATCGAGCACTCCGGTTGTTGTCCGTTGATATTTAATTTCGATAATGGCGAATTATTATTTTAATGTTGTTTGCGACTAGAAAGACGCTTTATTCTTTTCCTTCTTCTTCGGTGATATACTTGTTAGAATAGTCATGGTCGTCTATTCTGAATATTGTAAAGAAACAAGTGATCGTTGCTGTTTATTTTTTTGTTCTTGCAACACCACAATGTATTAAAATACGCTCTCTACAACGCAATTGTTTACAAAATGTGTGTTTTGAAGTTAAAATTTTTACTACCCCGTCACCGAAGTGATATTTACTTAAAGAGTGTTCCAGTATCATTCAATTGATTTGTTATTATTGCTTTGATTCGATCATTTTATGGCATTATATACTTCAATAAATAAAGTAGATACAAGGAAAATTTGCTATAATCTGCGCGTAACAGGCAAATCTGCTCACTGCAGTTTATATTTCCACTAATATACACTACACCATACAGGAGATGTTGACTTCACAATATTCTAAGCGATAACTGCTTAGAAGTTAAAGTGCGCTAATCTGCACGGCGCAGTTTATATTTTTCACTAATATACACTACACCGTTCAGGAGGTAATGACTTCACTATATTCTAAGAAACAATTGCTGAGAAGTTAAGGTGGGTAAATCTGCTCGGTGCAATTTCATCATCATCATCATTTCAACCGATAGACGTCCACTGCTGGACATAGGTCTTTTGTAGGGAGTTCCAATGGCCACGATCTTGGGCCGCTTGTATCCAGCGGTTCCCTGCGACTCGTTTGATGTCGTCTGTCCACCTTGTTGGGGGTCGACCAACGCTACGTTTACCGGTGCGGGGTCGCCATTCCAGCACCTTGGGACCCCAACGTCCATCGGTTCTCCGAGCTATGTGCCCCGCCCATTGCCACTTCAACTTCGCAACTCGCTGAGCTATGTCGGTAACTCTGGTCCTTCTACGGATCTCTTCATTCCTGATGTGATCACGTAGAGATACTCCTAGCATAGCTCTTTCCATTGCTCGCTGAGTGACTCTGAGCCTTCTTATGAGGCCCATAGTGAGCGACCACGTTTCGGATCCGTAAGTCATCACTGGCAACACGCACTGTTCGAAAACTTTAGTCTTCAGGCACTGAGGGATGTTGGACGAAAAGATGTCGCGAAGTTTCCCAAACGCTGCCCACCCGAGCTGAATTCGGCGGCTGACCTCCTTCTCGAAATTGGACTTACCTAACTGGATCGTGTGTCCTAGGTATACATACTCGTCTACAATTTCCAGTGCAGAGTTCTCAACGATTACTGGGTAGGGCAGAACATTAGCGTTCGACATGATCTTTGTCTTGCTCATGTTCATACGCAGGCCTACCTGTTGAGAAACTCTGCTAAGGTCATTGAGCATTGCGTCGAGGTCTTCCAGAGTCTCTGCCATTACGACTACATCATCGGCAAACCGAAGGTGATTAATGTACTCGCCATTAATGTTGATGCCCAGTCCGTTCCAATCCAGAAGCTTGAACACATCTTCCAACGCTGCGGTAAACAGCTTCGGGGAGATCACATCTCCCTGTCGCACTCCTCGCTGCAGTTGTATTGGCTTCGTCGTCTGGTCCTGTATACGGACTGACATGGTGGCGTTTTCGTACAGACACTTCAACACTTGAATGTACCGGTAGTCGATTCGACATCTCTGCAGTGACCTCAAAACAGCCCAAGTTTCCACCGAATCGAAGGCTTTCTCATAGTCCACAAATGCTAAACAAAGTGGCCGGTTATACTCTTCGGTCTTCTGTACAATCTGCCGCAGTGTATGGATGTGGTCTATGGTACTAAAGCCCTTCCGGAAACCGGCTTGTTCGGGAGGCTGGAAGTCGTCAAACCTATTAGCGAGACGATTCGTGATGACTCTCGAGAACAACTTGTAGACATGGCTTAGCAGCGAGATGGGTCTGTAGTTCTTCAGTAAGGTATTGTCACCTTTTTTGAAGAACAAAACCACAACGCTCCTACGCCACGCCTCTGGCGTTGTGCCTTGCTGAATGACGGAATTGAACAATCGCTGAAGGACAATTTATAATTTCTTAATCTATATAGGGTAATTCCGGGGGAGATGGCCCTAGTTACTTTAAGACTCTATTGTGCAGGAATTACGATGAATAACACGTTGAATTCATATTCAACATAACCTTAATTTATTATTCTTATTAACTACTATAACGATAAATAACTTTGAAGAACGAAAACAATGAAATTTATTACTTAACAAAAAACTAGGACTGGCCATCTCTCCCAGAGTGCCCGGGAGAGATGGCCATAGTTATAGGGGAGAGATGGATAGAACTTTTTTTGCCTTTGCTTTTGCCCTTGAGATCTTTTAACTTCTTTTTTTAATTATTACCGCAGTAAGAACACATGTCCTCAAACTCGGTGTAGTTTTCATGCACCCAGAACATGCAAATATTGCATTCAAAATACGCGTTTTCAGCTTTATTCATCCCTTAACTTCTAGCATATGACACCTCTTCTGATTTCCTTAATGAAACATCGGAATTCCTTTTCAAAAACATTTGCACCCAATCATAGCCTGCCTTCTCAGATTTCATATTGAACCTTCCTTCTTTCTAATGTTTTCTAGGAATATGGTATTCAAATAACCCTATAAACCGGCATCCGCCCACTTCGTACTTCTGCCATCGCATTTTTTAAGTTATCTTCACTCCAGGCTCCTCTGACAGCAGTCGCTTTCCGTATGAATTGGTTGGGCATCTGAAGAAGATATTAAATTTTAAAAATAAATTTAAATTAGGACACTTATTTTTATGGCTATCTCTCCTATAAATACTATGGCCATCTCTCCCGATTGTCCGGGTGAGATGGCCACATTACTTTTTAAAAGCAACTTCTCAATTTTGCAGTTAATTTTGAGGTTAGAACACGAGAAAGTCGTTTACTTCACAATGAAAGCATAAATACAGACAAAACTTTCATTACTTTTTTATTACCCCTTGATATGTCAACCCCTTAGCTTAAATCTAACGTATTATTAAAAAACAATGTCAAATTACTCACCTTTTCGTAATTTTTTCGCAAAAAAATTCACTACCACTTGTTGCCCGTGCCTAAACGAATCGAACTAAATTTTAAATAGTGCCATCTATGAATAATTTCTTGAACTTTTTTCTATTGGCCATCTCTCCCGTACGGCCATCTCCCCCGGAATTACCCTATATAAAAGCGAAAGGTCACTTACTTACATACTTACTGATTAAACACGAGATCTCAAAAACTATTGAACGTATAAAGCTATAATTTAGCAAGTAGGTAGTTGATAGTTCAGAGATGTCAGCTAAGAAAGGATATTTGGAAATTCCAGTTGGAAGTTTTTATGAAATTTCTTTGTTTTTTGAGTTAGTGTAAGGATAGAATTTTTTTTCATCCAAATCTACCCCGAAGGGAGTAAAATAGGGGTTTGAAGTTTGTATGAAAGTTCTATGTTTTTTAATTTAGAAACACGAAAATCGGCAATTTGACATTTGCCTGTAGCTTACTTTCTGAAGCAGGGCATTGGCCGCACGGGTAACCTCAATCTCAAGGGAAATCAGTAATTCTACGCAGACGAAGTCGCGGGCAAAAGCTAGTACATCAATAAATTTGCTATAATCTGCGCGTAACAGGCAAATCTGCTCAGTGCAGTTTATATTTTCACTAATATACACCACACCATTCAGGTGATGTTGACTTCACAGTATTCTAAGCGACAATTGCTTAGAAGTTAAAGTGCGCAAATCTGCACGGTGCAGTTTATATTTTTACTATAATATACTACACCATTAAGTAGATGTTCACTTCACAATATTCTGAGCAACAATTGCTTAGAAGTTAAGGTGGGCAAATCTGCACGGTGGAATTTATATTTTCTCCAATATACACCACACTTCTCAATGATTTCTCAATTGCTTAGTAGTTAAGGTGGGTAAATCTGCTCGGTGCAATTTATAATTCCTTAATTCTTGATAAACTACACCGTACAGATCTTCCATAATGCCCTCCCAACGAAATTGTCTTATTCATCGTTGTGATTTCAACAGCTCCTACGGATGCCCAGAAACGTTTATTGAGACGCCATACTTGAAGATCTGTATGATGTGGTGTATAAAGATTGAAGGAATTTTTAATTGCATCGTCTACTCTTGCCTGATTCACACGGACGAAATATTCATTAAGCTTTATATTCATTATACACCACGGACTTCCGCAAAGTAACAACTGTTCTTATTCCGCAATGTAGTACTATTCAATAATAAACTAGAAATGTAGTCCCATATAAAATATAACAAGCCAGTATGTGTGTTTTACTTCATATCAAAATGACTAACAAAATTGATCATAGATTTTATCATTCACCAACGGTCAGCTAGGTAGAATTTAATTCACGCTTTACTTTCCATAAATATTAGACTTAATGTCTGTAATGATAGACTAATGATGATATACACGGAAATTTGTCATTTCTAATGTTACTGATGTGGCAATTAAAAGTGTTTTATTTGGATTCCACACAAATTGAAATTTAGTACGGCCAGGTACCTTGAGATAATAGTCAAAGTCCACTGTAATATTGTGTATCTTTAAATATTAAATTCAAATTCAAAATAATCTTTATTCAAACAGTCCTTAAAAAGGCACTTTTGACGCGTCAATAATTTACATAGTAGTTATGTCATGGTGATAACTATATTCGTAAACTTAAAACTTATTACGTAAACTTATTTCGTAAACTTAAATATTATTATTTTGGTATAATAGTCTAGTAGACTTCGACTTTAATAATTATATAGTTCTTTTATTGTTAATACACCACAAATTAGCCCTTGACTCTGACTAGCAATCTCACCTGATGGTAAGTGATGTTGCAGTCTAGAATGGCAGCGGACTAACCTGTTAGGAGAATATGGAAACCCATACTACCCTAATTGGTTTCTACGCGACATCGTGCCGGAACGCTGAATCGCTTGGCGACACGTCTTTAGGGTGACTAGCCACGACTGAAGCCTCCCACCAGACCAGACTCGAGCCGGGAATCGAACCCATGACCTCCAACTTTATAATGCGACAGCGCGGAGGTCGTCAAATAATCCGTTATTTTCTCATGCAGACTCAATACTTTTTTGTCGTTAGAGTCCACAATGCTGGGTACAGACTTCCTCGTAGGACCGAGGGTGTTAAAGTATTGACCCAACACATTACTCCGATGCGGGTTTAACGAAAGTTACCATACCATATTACGTCACTGAAGCTGTGATAGCCTAGTGGTTAGGACGTGCGCCTCCTAATCAGAGGTCGGGGGTTCGAACCCGGCCACGCACCTCTAACTTTCCGAAGTTAAGTGCGTTTTTAAGCAATTAAAATATCACTTGCTTCAACGGTAAAGGAAACGTCGTGAGGAAATCTGAATGCCTGAGAGTTCTCCATAATGTTCTCAAAGGCGTTTGAAGTTAGGTGGCCAGCGTGGTCGACTATGGCCAAACCCTTCTTATATAGAAAGGTGACCCGTGCTCTGTAGTGAGCCGAGAATGAGTTGATCATGACGATGATGATGATTACGTAACTTAGTTATAATTAATTTTATATATGCATAAGATGCATAATTATATAACGTTCCACTTGCATGTATTTCAAGTGATTAGAAAGTTTAACTGCTGACGTGTTATATTGCCATTTAGTTGGGTTATGTAATAAATAGGTTTTAACCAAATACTTGTGTCCAAAATAATTACGTATTATATATTTTAGGTAATGCCGGTTTCCTGGTAATAGGGTTGCGTGTTGGACATTAGAAATACCTGAGACGTAAAACTTTTAACGCATTTATTTTCTTAATGAAGGGGAGTTGACACGTTCAGGTTAGGCTGTGTGATTCATTTGACATTACTAAAGCGCCTTTTCATTTTTCTTAAAAGTAAGCAAGTTACTTACGTACTAATAATATGTTTTTTTTTTTTATACAATACAAGTTAACCCTAAAATGGCAACCTTACTTGGTCGCATTCGCATCGCATCTTGATTTTAGACGCACAAATTAAAAATATATTGGCATTAGGGAGAGGTCGACTATGTTAAGAAAAAACTAAGAAACCATGACGTAATTTCTACGATTCATGACGTTAACAGATCAGTAAGACAGTCAGTAACTTTTCTTCACATACGTATGCAATCTTTTTGAGTGTTCCTTAACATAGCCATTTCTTTACTCTGATACAAGGTTTTTTTATACGCTACAAGTTAGGCCTTGAAGGCTCTCTCACCTAATGGTAAGTGATGATGCATTCTAAGATGGCAGCGGGTTAACCTGTTAGGGGTATGTTAAACCCGTACTCCTAATTAGTTTATACGCTTACTCACTTCGTCGCACGTCTTTGTCGATATTTGGTTACTAGCCACAGCAAAGCCTCCCACCAGACCAGACTTGGGCCGAACCCAGGACCTCCAAACTTATAATGTGACAGCGCACGGGCTGCGCCACGGAGGTTGTCAAAATACTACCATTACATAACAATTGTACAATGTTTTACAATGTTATTTATATAAGCTTTTCCTTTACAGCATGTTATTTGTACGTATAGTTTTTTTTATACACTACAAGTTAGCCCTTGACGGCTATCTCACCTTGTGGTAAATGATGATGCAGTCTAGGATAGAAACGGGCTAACCTGTTAGAGGGGTACGGTAAGCCCACGCTCCTAATTGGTTTTTACACGATATCATGCCGGAACGCTTAATCGCTTGGCGACACGTTTTTGTCGGTAGGGTGGTAACTAGCTACGGCCAAAGCCTCCCACCAGACCAGACCCGAGCCAGGAATCGAACCCAGGACCTTTATAATTACTTAATATTTTATTGTAATTCTACATTATTGTATTTGTGTCGGTAGGGTACGAGGTTCATAGTATGCTGAATAACATTAAATAACGACTCGTAGTATCCGTGGATGCAACCGTGGGGACAGCTAGTACTATAATTAAACAGTAGAATCCGGTCTGTTTGTTGTATAGAACGATTAAAGCACGCTTGCTTTAATAGTTCTATAGAACAGTCGTTGTTGTAGTACAAGTTGTACAAGCTTATCAGATGTTTGTTTTGTTCGTCATCACTTGGAAGATTGCGTGCGAAGTGCTCCTTAGTTTATACTCATTCACACTTGACTGATATGATAAATAAGTGTCATCGCTGTTTATTAGTCATATTTTACTAATATTAGTCGCAAATCCATTAGTTTTTTGTCACCTGATGTTGAGTGATTACCGCTGCTCATTAACCAAAAGCTTGCTTCAACGGTGAAGGGAAACATCGTGAGGAAAGCTGCACGCCTGAGAGTTCTCCATAATGTTCTCAAAGACGTGTGAAGTCTGCCAATCCGCTAATGGCCAGCGTTGTGGACTATGGCGAAGCCCTTGACATACTAAGAGGAGATTCGTGCTCTGTAGTGATCCACTAGTGGGTTGATCATGATGATGATGATTACATCGCTTTAGTTATAATTAATATTATATATGCATCTTAACGTTCTACTTGTATGTATTTCAAGTGATTAGAAAGTTTAACTGCTGACGTGTTATATTGCCATTTAGTTGGGTTAGATAGATAGTTGTGATGATAATGATTAACCGAAGGAGCCACCGGTTTCTCCATGTCACCACACCGGAACGCTAAAGCGCTTGGTGGTATATCTTTGTCAGTAGCGTGGTACCTAGCCAAGCCTTTTAGACCAGACTCGAGTCGGGAATCGGTCAAATATCTTTAGTTTTTATTTTTATGATTAGCATTTTCTACTAAGGATCATAAGGTACTTAGACTGATTCCAGTCATCATCATCATCATGATCAACCCATTGCCGGCTAACTACAGAGCATGGGTCTCCTCTCCATATGAGAAGGATTTGGCCATTGTTCACCACGCTTGCGGATCTACTTGCCAAATTATAGCTTTATACGTACAATAGTTTTTGAGATCTCGTGTTTAAACAGTAAGTACGTCAATGACCTTTCGCTTTCATATATATATATATATACAAATCTATATATATATATATATATATATATATATATATATATAGATTTGTGCGTCTAAAGTTAAAGTAGAAGATGCGATGCAAGGAAAACCGTTAGCCAAAGACCATTCCTTCAGATCTTGAGCTACATCTAGTATATATATATTTACCTATTACATAAACGTTGCTACGTCCCTTTGTTCGCTTTAATTAAACCAAGGGCGTCATAATAAAGTACTTTTAATTTTGATAAGGCACTTTTATTAACACAGCGGAAGGTTCGCACTGTGAAAAAGTGGAGGCCAAGTTACTTTGTGTAACGCCGAAATTATAGCGTAACTAAAAATGTACGCAGAATATTTTAGTAATAATTAGTTCGTACGGGCATTTGTTTGGTTTTATACAGTACGCGTTTTTATGTACTACACCCTGGGTTAAATTACAGGGAAAATTTAAACATTATAGCACATTTACCTTGTAAGAACATGGAGGTTGGCTTATTTTGTTTTAAGGTTTCAGATCCTCCTATAGTTATAGCCAACATTATAAATATAGGAGGTTCTCGTCTTCACTGGCCGTATTTCAGCTGGTTGTACGACATGAATCGTAGAGAAACAGTTGAAATCATCATCATCATCATGATCAACCCATTGCAGGGCTCACTACAAAGCACGGGTCTCCTATCAATGTGAGAAGGGTTTGGCCATTGTCCACCACGCTGGCCATGTGCGGATCGGCAGAATTCACACGCCTTTGTGAACTTTATGGAGAACTCCTCAATCCTCAAGATGTTTTCCTTCTCCCTAGAAGCAAGTGATATTTTAATTGCTTAAAAACGCACATAACTCCGAAAAATTACTCGTAGAGGCCCAACTCCCGACCTCTGATTAGGAGGCGGATGTCCTTACCAATACGCTGTCACTGCTTACAGAAAAACTAAAATTATTATAGAGAGTGTATTTATTTTTATTAATAAACTTAAAATTAAATGCTTCCATACAAGATATGTGCAAATATAATCTAATATTTCATACTGCACTGTAGTCAGGAAACCATACGTATGCTAATTCGACTTACACTTAGTTGGTTTTATTTGAATTCGGTTAATGAACAAGGTTTACATTATATTGCTTTAGATTAATTATCAAAATTAAATTATCGTAAACTAACTGATTCATGCGGTTTCGCCCGCGTAGTTCCCGTCCCCGTCGGAATAAGGGGATACTATTTAGCCTATGTAACTGGCTGATAATTTAGGTTTTCATTGGTAAAATAATTTTTTGAATAAGCTCAATGATTTAGGCGTGCAAGCGTAACGAACTAGAAATCATTCGTAAGTTGGGATTATGTATGTAGGCGCGAAGGAGTTATTAACTTCATTCAGCGGCGCCAAGATAATCAAGAATCCAGTAATTACCCACATTTGAACTCTTTAAATCACTAATTATTCATTTCTTTGCTAATCAGTGTATTCAGAAGGTAGCAATCAATTTTGTACAAGCATGCTTTGCTAAAAATACAGGCGGTCGATACTTTTGGTGCCATTCTCGCTCGAGACGTCGGACCGTTCGGACCTCTTAATTATTGTCGCAATAAAAGTGTAATCCCGCAAGTTGTGGTTTTAATTACTATGAGTGAAAGTAAACAAAAGCGTGACATCACTCTTACTAAAAAACAACTCCAACGGCCTTGATTCGACATGTATTATAATGTGATTCAATTGAATAAATGAAAAGAAAAATTCACAGAGGTTATATTATAAAGTTAGGTGTGTTCCAGAAAGTTTAGCACGATCGTCCTTGTTTACTCTTTTTTTTTATCACATTTCCCCTTAAGATTAAATCGCCCGTGGTGGTGCCATCGTTGAATACTAATGTGGGGGGGTGTTGGATGCGCAGGTTAATTGGGCGAGCTTGTGAATCAGAATTTAGAAATTGGGATTTTTTTAGAAGAAGATTTGAGTAATAGGCTAACATAGCTAACATATAATGCGGAGGGAAGAAAGCAATGTTAGCTAGAGAACATTATATATGTATGTGAAAGTAGTAGAGGAAGATGAAAGAAGAGATGGATGGATTGTTTAAAAGAGGATATGCGTGTAAACCGTCTGGGTAGTGAGATGACGGCTGATAGAAGTGAGTGGGAGAATAAAACATGTTGTGTCGATCCCACATAATATAGAATCGTGGGAAGGTTCCCACGATTCTATATTATGTGGGTTCTAAGAACAAGAAAAAAATATAAAGAACATTATTAATAGCCCATCACACCACTCCAAGACGCGGGTCTCCTCTCAGCATGAGACAGGTTTTGGCCGTAATCCACCACGCTGGCGAAGTGTGGTTTGGTGGACTTTACACACCTCTGTTAACTATGGAGAAGACTAAAGCATGGCGGTTTCAGAAATATAATTTCCTTCGCCTTTAAAGTAAATGTATTGTGAGGGTTTCGCGTATTTTGGCGACAATGCAATGAATACAATACAGTTCAATTAATGCCATAGCGTCAAATGTCGCTTAAGATTTAATGTGAAATTACGTGGCTTCGAGAACGTGTCTCAAGCAGAGTGATATTCAAGCCATTTTAATAGGTAATTTAAAATGGTTTGAATTTAAACGCACAGTAATTTGTGACAATAAACGTAAGAACCCGTGCTAGGAAACCGCAGCATAGAAGCGTTTAAGCTTAAACCACGTGCACTATGAAAATGTAGGCTCTAGAGGCTCTTTGGAAATTTTTAATCTATAAGTGTATCACATCGACTGTTTGTAGGTATTATGCCTTTATGTATTTCAGATAAACGTTGCATAACATCGGAATTTTATTAATTTCAAAGTTATGCAGTGTTTTGTCACATTCTGACATTTGAAAGGTGCCGTCAGTGGAAGTTTGACAAAATACTATCATAGGTCAATATGAGAAAATGCATAGATCAACATTCAACGTGTCTTAACACCTTTATTTATAGCACACACGTATATCTTGAATTAAGTACATCTATTTACGAATTACAGACTAAATTAAGCCTTTTTTTAAAGTTCTTACAAATAACTGTACTTCACATACTGTTTCTAGGTAGGTAACTTCACTAGTTAGTAGTAATAATCTATTAGTTAGTTAGTAGTAATCTATTCGTATCTATATATATAAAAGCGAAATACCACTGACTGACTGACTGACTGATGATCACGATATCTCAGGAACTATAAAACATACGATCTTTAAATTTGGAAGGTAGATTCCTTTTATGAAGTAGAGGTCAGCTAAGAAACGGTTTTGAGAAAATTTACCCCTAAGGGGTAGAAATGGGGGTTGGAAGTTTGTATGAAAGTCCTATATTTTTGAAGTTAGAGACATGAAAATTGGCAACTAAATTTTTAATTACAAATAATAAAGATCAGTATAATCAATGTTACCAAAATCTACCCCAAGGGGGGTGAAATGGGGGTTGGAAGTTTTCATGAGGATTCTATGTTTTCGAAGTTAGGGACATGAAAATGGGCATTTAGGTAATTTGTTTTAAATAATAAAAACCTGTACACGCAATATTACAAAAATCCACCCCTAAGGGGTAGAAATGGGGGTTGGAAGTTTGTATGAAAGTCCTATATTTTTGAAGTTAGAGACATGAAAGTTGCCAACTAAGTTGTTAATTATAAATAATATAGATCTGTATAATCAATGTTACGAAAATCTACCCTAAGGGGGGTGAAATGGGGGTTGGTAGTTTTCACGAGGATTCTATGTTTTCAAAGTTAGGGATATGAAAATTGGCATTTAGGACATTGGTTTTAAATAATAAAACTGTATATGCAATATTACAAAAATCCACCCCTAAGGGGTAGAAACGGGGGTTGGAAGTTTGTATAAAAGTCCTATATTTTTGAAGTTAAAGACATGAAAGTTGGCAACTAAGTTTTTAATTATAAATGATAAAGATCTGTATAATCAATGTTACGAAAATCTACCCCAAGGGGGGTGAAATGGGGGTTGGAAGTTTTCATCAGGATTCTATGTTTTCGAAGTTAGGGGACATGAAAATTGGCATTTAGGTAATTTGTTGTAAATAATAAAAACCTCTATACGCAATATTACAAAAATCCATACCTAAGGGGTTGAAATGGGGGTTGGTAGTTTATATGAAAGTCCTATATTTTTGAAGTTAAAGACATGAAAGTTGGCAACTAAGTTGTTAATAATAAATAATATAGATCTGTATAATCAATGTTACGAAAATCTACCCTAAGAGGGGTGAAATGGGGGTTGGAAGTTTTCACGAGGATTCTATATTTTCGAAGTTAGGGATATGAAAATTGGCATTTAGGTAATTTGTTTTAAATAATAAAAACTGTATACGAAATATTACAAAAATCCACCCCTAAGGTACCCCTTTTCTACCGAAAAGGCGGTTGAAAGTTTGTATGAAAGTCCTATATTTTTGAAGTTAGAGACATGAAAGTTGGCATCTAAGTTTTTAATTATAAATGATAACGATCTGTATAATCAATGTTACAAAAATCTACTCCAAGGGGGGTGAAAAGGGGGTAGGAAGTTTTCATGAGAATTCTAAGTTTTCGAAGTTAGGGACATGAAAATTGACATTTAGGTAATTTGTTTTAAATAATAAAAACCTGTATATACCCAATATTACAAAAATCCATCCCAAAAGGGGTGAGAGGAGTGAGGGGTTGGAAGGTTACATGTAAGTTCGGAGTTTTTGGAATTAGAGAAACGAAAATCGGCAATTAGTGCATTACTTTTCAGTAACTATGACATGTAGGTATAAGCTCTTTTGCAAAATCACACATTGAAAGTGGAAACATAGAGAATGTAAAAGAATGTTTGGAAGTTAGGCCCTGCTAAGGTGTACACATCCGCTAATAATTTGTGATTTTTGTAGTTGTGGGTTCATGTTGGTTGAAAATCTTATAGTTTTACTTCTTTGAATCCATTGAAATACTTTGTACTAAGAAATCCTTAATATCCAGACAAAATCATAGTAATATTATAAATGCGAATGTGAGTTTGTATGTTGGTTTGTCCTTCAATCACGTCGCAACAGAGCAATGCATCGACATGATTTTTGAAATTATAGTTGAGGACCTGGAGAGTGACATAGGAGAGCTCCCGTTGGAATTTTTACAACTTATTCTGACTGAATTTTAAAAACTTATTTTACGCGGGCGAAGTCGCGGGCGCCAGCTAGTTTAAGATAAACGTGACAAAACATCGGAATTTTATGCATATGTTAAGCAGTGTTTTGTCACACTCTGACATTATAAAGGTGCCGTCTGTTGAAGATTGACAAAACACTGCATCAAGAGATAGGCAACAACGTGTCTTAATACCGTTATTTATATCGCGGACGTATATCTGGAATTGCGTCAACATATCCCTATAAATTAAGTCCTACCCGTTTCGAATTCCCGACTCAATTCCTTCGGAAGGTTGAAGATATAAACTTTATTGCCTCGCGCAGACGTGTGGAATGAATTAATTTTTAGCTCCCCTGCGTGGATCATAAAAAAGGAGCACTTTCTATTTGCCCCATTTCATGCGTAATGTGTATTTTCGGGCAGAGATGTTTGCCCAGACATTTCAATAATCACAATTATGCTGAGATAACGTTGTTTACTTTGCCCAGATCCCGTGTACAGTATTTGTTAAAATGGGATGGATTTACCTTTGTTGCTAACGCTATACTGTGATGACATTTATTTTATACACATACACTACAAGTTAGCCCTTGACGGCTATCTCACCTGGTGGTAAGTGATGATGCAGTCTAGGATGGTAGCGGGCTAACCTGTTAGGGGTATGGTAAGCCCACAGTCTTGGTTTCTACGCGCCATCGTGCCGGAAAGCTAAATCGCTTGGCGACACGTCTTTGTCGGTAGGATGGTAACTAGCTACGGCCGAAACCTCCCACCAGAGCCGGGAATCGAACCACTGCGCGCACTGCGCCACGGAGGTCGCCAAAATGACATAACTATGATAAATAAATAATCCTCTTATATATTTAAGATGTCGAATTAGGAGCTATTAAGTTACTGGTATACTAAAAACAAGCTTAGCTAAGTTTATAAAATAATTGTAGCACCATTTTACGTATGAAATAAGAAGTTACGTTATGGACGCATTTCCTTCCACAAAACTGTCACATTGTAGGTAGGATACTCTGGTCATTTAGCTATCTACTAGCTTCTTTTTTTAAACTCCATGAAGCTGTGATAGCCTAGTGGTTAGGGCGTCAGCCTCCTAAGCAGAGGTTGGCGGTTCGAATCCGTGCACGCACCTCTAACATTTCAGAGTTATACGTTTTTATATTATGCGTTTTTAAACAATTAAAATATCACTTGCTTCAACGGTGAAGGAAAACATCGTGAGGAAACCTGCACGCCTGAGAGTTCTCCATAATGTTCTCAAAGGCGTGTGAAGTCTGCCAATCCGCACATGGCCAGCGTGGTGGACTATGGCCAAACCCTTCTCATAGTGAAAGGAGACCCGTGCTCTGTAGTGAGCCGGTAATGGGTTGATCATGATGATGATGATGAAACTCTATTAAAGGATTTCTAAGTGTTAAATGCTTTACGCTTATATATCAGTAAATCTGCCACCTTTTTATAATTAAAATTAAAACAAAATATAAAAAAAATTGTATTAGAGAAATCGACATTTTATAAAGAACGAAATTACTTTAGGTTGATCTGTTTTCATTAATTATTTCTGTTGTTGTGCTTTAGAGAGAACCATGATAAATGTATGTGGGTAAGAATGGCGGTTGGACGAAATGGGCTGAAATTTTACCCGGATTTCCGGTTTCTGACGTGCGCACAAATGGGCTAAATGGACCGACTAAGTAATCCAATATTCTGTTCAATAGGTCAGTCTTGCTTGATGATGTAGCAAAGGTGATTCGGTACAAGAAGCTTAAAATAAATCAATAAAACCCTCCGCTTTTTTATACATTTGCGAGTCAAATGGTAATGATATGAGTGGGTGACTATGTAATATTTTGTGCTATAGAAGTATTTCTACAAATTTACAATATATATAATAACCTGAGATATACATATTGTAATCAAAACTATTATGCAAAAATATTAGAAAAAAAATAACTACTACCGTTATTATAATTACGTATATTCATATAAGATAAAGCCTCAACGAGTGAACACATTATACAGAGAAAATATTTCAACAGAATATCTAACTTAAGTAATTAAAAATAGAAAACATATTCACACATACATATACACATACACACATACATATACACGTACCCTGAAAATCATACATACACACTCATAATTGTTTAATTTAACCTTATTTTTCTTTGTTTAATTTTGGCTGTGTAAATTTTGTTATTTTTGTCAATCGCATATTATCGTACCAATAGATTTAGGGAAGACACTGTCTCTTGTAACACAGTTTAAACTATCACAGGAGACAGGGCTTCACACTTATAAAATGTAATTATGCTTTTGATAAATAAATAAATAAAATATATTGTTTAATATACCTATGTTAATTATATCTAAGTGAACTGTAATTTATTCTATCTTTTCCATTTTATTAGCTAAAGAATTATTATTAATTTCATTAAATATGCATTGTAACACTTATGATAATATCTTTAGTTATACAATACAATAAAACTCTTCGACAAAATACAGCCATCTTACTTCTGTTTCGTGACATGTTTTTACTTTTATTTTAGTCGTCCAAAGAATCCCAAATCACACCCTTTAGTTTTACTTCTATCAGCATATTATATAAGAAAGTATTTTGGAACGGGGAAGAGTTTTAAAAGTAATTTAAATAACGGAAATCCAAAGGCCGATTTTCTCTTAAAGTTGCAGGCGAAAATACTGCCTTAATCGACGAAAGTAAACGCTATGTGAGGGCAAATCTGAATTGTGAGGGGTGAAGCGTATTTGTGTCAAATCCGCTTGTCACGGATATCCGGGTTACGGCCTGCGGCTAACGGAGCTAACGTGAAAATGAGCGGAAACAGTGTTAAATTGCTACGGATTTTACTAAAGTATTTCGACTATTTCTTCAATTGTCGTTGCAATCGTAAATATAACGTACGTACGTAAATATATGTTGAACGTAAATATATTGTAGGGATTTTCCTCATTCATATATATCTTTTCCTTATCATTTTGATTTCATTTTCATTAATCGGTCGACTGTACCAAGAGCAGCTGATTTGATACTTTTCAACTTTTTTTGACAGTCGCTTTTTTTATACACTAGAAGTAAGCGTGAAAGCGTAACGAACAAACTCACATTCCCATTTCTAATATAAGAAGCAAGATTACGATTTAACATCATCTATGCTATATAACTATAAACATATATGTATTTTTCTCCGCTATTTACATTTTTACGTACATTTTGCGTCATACAGTTAGGCCAACGGTATTTGACAATTTTATTATAAATAATAAACCTTATATTGGACCTAAAACTAAAAATCTGAAAAATTTAAATTAATAACTAAAATATATTATTAAAAGGAGTCCCTTCAGGCAAGGTTCCAAAGATACTGGCGGCGTTCCCCCTTTGAATGGCTAGAAACTCCTCATTTCTGATTTGATCACGTAGAGATACTCCCAGCATAGCTCTCTCCATCGCCCGTTGAGTGACTCTGAGCCTTCTTATGAGGCCCATAGTGAGCGACAATATGTAGATACATCACGCCAAACAAACCGTTTTTTTTTCTTTGGCGGTAGATACTGGTTGGTAGATACCAAAAGTTCTTTTAAAAATAAAGATTTCAGAAGGAAATACTATGAACCGAAAGGAAATAATAAAAGACGCATTAAATTCAAACGAAAGTCAAGACAAGTCATTTATAAATATAAAAAACTTGTACGTTGTAAAGCGAACGAATAGCTAAAGAATTGGAAATTTAAACATTTCAAGTTTAATACCCGGTTTCTGAAAGGCTGGTCAAATAAGGTGTCAATTGAAATAGCTCACAATGTGCAATCAATTTGGATCGCTAACTTGCGTAGTATTGTTGTATTTATTTAACTTTACGAAAACGTTGTTGAAATTGTAAGCCATATATACTAGACACGTTGAAAAATAATCTTTTTAGGTATATCCTATTTAATATTGATAAACAGCACTGTTCAATCAGCAGAGACCACCCAAATCATTAAACATTAATTTAATAAATTAACCCTCCTCTAAAAGAAACTAAATTTTAAAATTATCAGGTGTTAGTGTGAGTGTGTCAGTTCTGGTGGGAGGCTTCGGCCGAGGCTAGTTATCACCCTACCGACAAAGACGTGTCGCAAAGCGCTTTAGCGTTCCGGCACGATGTAGTAGTAGTAGTAGAAACCAATTAGGAGTATGGGTTTACCATATCCCTAACAGGTTACCCTGCTATCATCTTAGCATCATCACTTACCATCAGGTGAGGTTGCTAAGAAGCGTTTTGAACCACGTTTCAGTAACTAGGGTTTGACATTATCGACCTTGACTTGTTTTTGTAGGCACAAAGTTTTAAGTTAACAGTTTTTAATTTACATACGTCTTAACTATAAACAACGATTATATTGTGCGTAGTGTATAAAATTATCTTATTGTTTCAGGTGAACAAATAAAGACCTCGTCGAAGTAAAGAGCTGTTGGTAAGTGACTTTCAGTTGAACGCAAATAAAAATGTAGAAATCATCCATATTTTTTTGCTTTTTAGTAATAACAACGCGAATTTACCTATCATAATAAGGTTAAAAGGGATAACATACTATCTAAATATGATATACTGACATATTATTATTAAAATACGTATATATATTGATTAGAAGCATGGGTTTTATATATTAATAACAACCAAAGGGGAAGTCTACAAGTAGCGCCAGTGACAGAAGAGATGAGGAGTAATAGGCTAGCATGGTATGGTCATACAATGCGGAGGGAAGAAAGTAATGTCATCAAAATAATGTTATATAATATGAATGTGGAAGGGCAAAGGAGTAAGGAAGACCAAAGAAGAGATGGATGGATTGTGTAAATGAGGATATGCTTGTAAAAGGTGTGGATAGTGAAGTGACGGCTGATAGAAGTGAGTGGAAGAAGAAGACGTGTCATGCCGACCCCACATAGTGTGGGACAAGGGCAAGAAAAAGAAGAAGAGGCCAACCTTAAATAGGCACATTTACCACAAAACGATATTGTAGCCAATGGCTAACTTTTTTGTATACCCTACAAGTTAGCCCTTGACGGCATGTCACCTGTGTAAGTGATGATGCGGTCTACGATGGTAGCGGGCTTAACCTGTTAGGAGTATGGTAAACCCATAATCCTAATTGGTTTCTACACGACATCGTGTCGGAACGCTAAATCGCTTGGCGACACGTCTTTGTCGATAGGGTGGTAACTAGCCATGGCCGAGGCCTCCCACCAGACCAGACTCGAGCCGGGAATCGAACCCAGGACCTCCGACTTCATAATGCGACATATATGCGTGTAAAAGGTGTGGGTAGTGAAGTGACGGCTGATAGAAGTGAGTAGAATGTCGTGCCGACCCCAAATAGTTAGGGATAAGGTCAAGAAGAAGAAAAAGAAGTGGCTTAATGGATACATTTACCACAAGATACATTTGTAGTCAATGGCTTGAATAGTTTGAAGTGAAATGAAAAATTATGAGAGAGAAAAATGAACCACTTTAACTTATTGGATAAGTACACGCAGTTACGAACGAGAAGACGCCGATACCGACTCAAGAACTATTCACTCAAATACAGTTATAGAAACTTTAACCGAACTTAAATCTTTGCTTTGGGGAAAAGTATTGAACTTGGACAAAGTTCGACAATATTCGCAAATAGAAGCCTAGTTGGTTGTACGTATTTTATTCGTATTGTTTCTGCCTCAGTTTTCTTATACTTTCGTTGTATTTTACAACTTTCAAACTTCTTCTTGAATAAAAAGTTAGATATTTTATTTAGATTCACAAGCGGATCTTGCAAAACAATGGGTGGGCTTTTACTGGATTCGGTTTCTTTTATAACAGTAGTGGATTCGGTTTCTTATATAACAGTAGTGGTATTTTAAAGTCTGTGATTTTTTTTTATTCACCACAAGTTAGCCTTTGACTGCATCTCACCTGATGGTAAGCGATGATGCTAAGATGATAGCAGGGTAACCTGTTAGAGGTATGGTTAACCCATATTCCTAGTTGGTTTCTACGCGACATCGTGCCGGAACGCTTAATCGCTTGGCGACACGTATTTGTCGGTAGGGTGGTAACCAGCCACGGCGGAAGCCTCCCACCAGACCAGACTCGAGCCGGGAATCGAACCCAGGACCTCCGACTTTAAAATGGAACAGCGCACGGAGGTCTGTGATACCGGCTTTAGTCTGACTTAGTCTGGTTTTGCGTATACTTTAAGTAGTTTGGAATGTATCTGCATAATTTCCAAGATACAGTATACACTAGTTTGGAAAGTTGGAGATCATAAAACTATTTATCACTATAATTGTTAGCAAATAAATAAATAAATAAAAAATAATTATTTTGACTATACTCAGACTGTATAGACGAGTCGGGTGAGATACTTAAGTTGGACTTAGAACTCTAGAATTCACTTTGGCTTAGCACAGAATTAACTGGCTTACGTCTATTAGAACGTGTTTCAACTTTTCAAAGAATTTACTTAGGCTCGATATGAGTGCTCGAGTATGACGTCTCATTCAAAGTATCAAAACTAAATAGGCTTATGTCAAAGCTTGTTAAACATAAACCTAATAATGAATAGAAGCAGGCGTTACTTTGCGGAAGTCCATGATAAACAATAAACAGCAAGTATAATTTGCTATATTCCGCCGACAACCGGGATATTAGTATAGTATAACACCACATAAAATACTCCACTAGAACCTCTACGCACGTTTCGACCCGACACCGGATCATCCTCAGGAGATGTTGACTTCACAAGCGCGAAAAGCAAAGTCAACATCTCCTGAGGATGATCCGGTGTAGGGTCGAAACGTGCGTAGCGGTTCTAGTACTAATCTCCCGGTTGTCGGCGGAATATAGCAAATTATACTTGCTGTTTATTGTTTAAACATAAACCTTACATAGTCTCTATTTAATTATTTTATGAGACAAAGCATTGAGAGGTACAAATCAAAGGCACTTCTAAGACAATAGATACGTAAGCAAATCATATTTACCGCAGAAATATTCAGAACTAAAATTATAGTCACTGGAAGCACCAACTATAATAGATCTATCGATCTTCCTGCCAATACGTCTATCAAACCCATCGGTTTATAACGCCCAGACGTAAATAATTCGCTGATGGATTCTTCCAAAACTAAATTTAACCGCTCGGTGATAGATAAAATGCGAAACGTTGTGGTTGGATTGCTATTATTGTTATGGAAGTTCCCAACGTAGATACAATGTGCTCGACGAGTAAATGTTAGTAAACCTGTCACTAAAATGGATTTACTCCCTTGGAGTTGCTCATTGAAGACCACATTGATGTTGGTTATGACTATTATCCTAAGGTTATACCTATTTTTATTTATTTTACATTTATATATTTAAAACATTTATATAGTTTTATGATAATCAGTTGTAATCATAAACTCGTAACTTGAGTTTTTACGTACACCAAAACCTTCGAAATTAGGTACTTACACGAAACACGCTAATCTAGTGGTATAATACTTACTTAAAAGCTAAATAACTACTTTTTATAAACTAGCATCATTGAACTAAATATAGGTTACTTTAAAACTAAATTTAATAATTAAAAACGCATTCATTATTTTTTTTTTAATAAATGTAGGGTAGGTAAGTAAAAATTATGTTGTAGTTCGGTGCGACACAGAGAATTCAATCTCCAGGTTCCGCGGCTGTGTAGTGTGAAGTACGTTAGACGCTCAGTCACACTACTTCATGTTGGATAATATTTTTAAATCTGGTTTTACTAAAATATATTCGAAAATAATCGTTAAGCCCCAAACAAGGCTGTCTAAAGAACTGTGTTAGTAATAAACAAATCCAAAATCTACAGATAGCAGATTGAATTTAATATTTAATATTTATTTATTTATTTCTCATTTGAATCGGACATGGAAGCATCCATAGATTGTTAGTATGCTAGTAACATTTTATCATAATAACTATGTTAGTATTGTTATTATGCCAGACATACAAAATACATTTTTTTTTCATGTTATCCGCCCAATAGTCCATACCGTGGTGCAGTATGGGGCAGTCGATGCATGAGAGACGCCGCTTTTCTACGCATTATGGCAAAAAAGTCATTCCTGTGTCAATAGTGCTGTCCTATTCCTACTCTTCCCAGTCGATAAGGATGGCGATGAATGAAAGAGTTGACCCATACCCAGTGGGGCTTTAAGTTTTTAATGTTGTTTTTATTTACTGTATAACGAAAAATATTTTTTGTTGTTTTTAGTTACTGTATTAACGAAAACAGTTTCTACAATTACGTTTACAGACATCCCGGTCAGTGAAGTCGATTATCAACACAAAGGAAGGATTTATGAGATTTGCAGGAGCCCCGGCGGTAGGCTGGTAGACCTCCGCGAATATAATATACAAAGGGTCACCCGGGCGTACAGTAAAACCAGCAAAGGGGGACATGCCATAGTGGTTTTTAGTTCGGGTAGAAATAACCTCCACTTTGTATATTTTCGTCAGCGCAATATGCCTTACAATTATATAGATTTCAGAGATCAGTACCGCAGAATGCCAAAAAATAAACGCGTTTTTGCTCGATCTTAAAATTACTTATTTATTACCGAAACATAACCCTGGGAGACCTTATAATTGCCAATTCGTCTTCACAGTGCTTCAGTAATTTAGCTGAATTACAAATTATTGTAATCATAAGTTATTTAAAATAAGCACGTAAGTTGTCATAATAATGATCAACTCTAATAATACCAACAAAACTACATTTAATTATATTAAAATTAATTACTTTTTAATAACAGTTTAATCTTCTTTTTCTTAAAATTGTGAAGTTTTCATATTATCCTCCCCTGTCTCTGGAGTTTTCAATAGCTATTACATTATCCTTACAGTCCTTTAGCACGAGATTATTCATCACCTATTTAAAAAAAAACATATTTATTTCACTTTTGTAATCGACTAGATAATGTTTCAAGTAAATTTTCCAGTAATAGTAGAAATAAGTAAATAGGTACACCAATGGCATAAGCAATGGCGAATAGTTACACTTATTTTTCTCTCCTTCTGCCTTCTATAATTTAACCTTTGACAAAAGAAGACAAATTATTTTATAACGAAATAACCGCTTCACAATGTTTATTTATAAAGAGTGTAGATTGCGGTAGAAGTAAAACCCACAGTACAGAAAATTAAACTGAGAGATAGCGGGGAGAGTTTATTTGTCTATTCTTAGTGCCGTGTAAACTGCATCGTTTTAATTCAAATTATAAATATAAATATATGAAAACAGAAACGTGATCCGTGCCTGTCACTGTCCAGTAGTTTATCGTTGGTATTATGCTCGGTGCTGAAGCGGTGATACCCTTTTTTTTTTTTTTTTTTAACGTGGGTAATCCTCATGGATACCCCGCGTTCGAGGAGACGCGGCGGTTATGTCAGACTCTTACTGACTAAACCCCCACGGTGCATATCCTTTCCCGCCGCCTGGTGGCCGGGTCACGGGTTTCGCTCGCGCACACAACCGCAACCAGGCCGGCAGAGTCCGTCCTTAGGACGGTGCCAACTCGGGGGCAATAACAGATGCCCCCCAAAGCGGTGATACCCTAGTGAAGCGGTGATAGCCTAGTGGTTAGGGCGTCAGCCTCCTAATCAGTAGTCGGCGGTTCGAATCCCGGCAGGCACCTCTAACATATCGGAGTTTTGTGCGTTTTAAAAAAAAAATATCACTTGCTTAAACGGTGAAGGAAAACATCGTGAGGAAAACCTGCACGCATGAGAGTTCTCCATAATGTTCTCAAAGGCGTGTGAAGTCTGCCAATCCGCACATGGCCAGCGTGGTGGACTACGGTCAAACTCTTCTCATACTGAGAGGAGACCCGTGCTCTGTAGTGAGCTGATAAAGAGTTGTTCATGATGATGATGATTATGCTCGCGAAGCTTGCTCTTCAGGCATGTACGTGCGTGAGGAACCATCTTAAATTGCGAAACGTAAATTGTATATGGATTACCGTTATCGTTACATTTGCGTTGCGTAAAACATTGTAACGTGGATGTACCTACGTCATAAAGATATACGCCATTCATATTTTTAACTAACGTATTACATTCATACTAGTTCACTTAGACTGCATCATCACTTACCATCAGGTGAGATAGCCGTCAAAAGCTTGTAACATGTAGCTTATAAAAAAAAATGATGATGATTTAGATGATACTCATTAAATTGTTTGTATTGATAGCAGATCTCTCAAAAGCTAGATGGATCTATACATTTTACACCTACAGCCGGCATTCAATTTCCGACCTATATACCTACGTTTCCGGAATAAAACACAGCGCTCGCAAAATGAATGGGCGTTTATTATTTCCATGACAATCGGTACTGTGAAAGGTTTTTTGATGGGAGATTTCTATTGGCGCGCCTTGCCACTAAAATCTACGGATATGCCGTCACTGAAACGGCAAACGGCATAACGGTCTCTTATGCCGTCATGTCACTGCGAAATTTGTGTTTTTGAACTTTTTTTCGTACAACAGTTTTCCAGGTGAAAATATAGTGTTAAAAGAACACTCAAGTAACTTGTTTAGATTATAAATATGTAATACGCCAGTGATTCTGAAATGAATCTCTTATTAAGTCCATATGACTAAATAAACCAAGAAAACTTTATAATTTTTTAATATAGTTGTCGGTCTGTCTGCCTCATCATCATCATCATGATCAATCCATTCTCGGCTCACTACAGAGCACGGATCTCCTCTCAATATGAGAAAGGTTTGGCCATAGTCCAACAAAATATCACTTGCTTTAACGGTGAACGAAAACATCGTGAGGAAACCTGCACGCCTGAGAGGTCTCCATAATGTTCTCAAAGGCGTGTGAAGTCTGCCAATCCGCACATGGCCAGCGTGTTGGACTATTCTCATGCTGAAAACACACTTGATCACAATCGTGTCACCTACAGCCATAACCACATGTTATTACACGTCTTATTGGGTTTAGTTCCGACCTTCGCCATTTAATAGAGGCGCTCGTTGATCTGTGTGGGTAGATATAGGAAGCCACAAATTTAGGGCTCGAGTCGCCGCGACTATTAGTAGCTTACTCTAAACTATTGTTTTCCCACGTTTGTGTGTAACATAAAAGCCGGATAAGTATCTACGTGTTTTACTCTTACGTTCTATCTATACAAGATGTGGTGTCGTGGGACACCACATCTTGTAGGCTTATGTAGAATCGACACAATTTGCAAAAAAAAAAAAAAGAAAGGGAGAGAAAGAGAAAGGTATTATACACTACTCATTTGTGCATACGACTGTCGCGCCTGCGCACGTCTCATTTAACGGTTTTATTCCACGGACTTTCTTACGGTTTTACTATCACATTTTTTTCAGTTCAGTCGCGCAGCAAAATCCCTGTCTCCTCCAAGCCTGCCGTAAGAAGTTCGTTCCATTATTTAAAAAAAAACAGCACCTTATGAGACTCTAACGTGACTACGGGTACTCTAGTCCCCATCCATCGGGGGCGCTAGGTGCTGGAATTTACAGTATTCCGCGGAAACGATGTATTTGTCCGAATAAAAAGTCGCTTTATATTAATTAATCTATAATCTATATCTGTTGAATATTTCAGTCAAATCAGTTCTGTAGGTATATTGTGAAAGTGAACGAAACATTTACACACAAACTTTCGTATTTATAATATTAGCGTGATTTAGCGTAATTTTTCCGCGTACAAATATTTTGAGGAATTTTCTCAGGTATGTTATTCTATTTCTCCTGCCCGTGCTTCGGCATCCGGTTGTTCCAGAGGTAAGGTTAGTTTAGGTACAAGCATACAAAACCAAAAACCAAATTTTTCCACGTGTTTAATTATTAGTATCATTGCGAAAAATCTTACGCTCGAAGTCGATCGAAAATTAAATTGTACCGCTATAAAAAGAAGCCCACAGAAAATAACCACGTTGACAATTTAGCCCCGGGGAAGTATTTTCTGTGAATTTTTCAAATTCCACCTTTGAAAGCATTCCTCGCGCACATTATAATGAATATTTAATTCAAACGTGTTCTCAACATAAAGCATGCATTAGAGTGGAAAAAATACCGGAGGCGCTTGAAGATTCGAGAATAAATTTCATAAATTATGCAAAGAAGAAGCTCTCAACGCTCGCGCTAAAAGTAGGTGGCTTATGGGATTAATTCACGGGAAAATATTATGTGGCGCCCGTTAAGAATACAATCGAATACATTCCTTGAATACATGGTACAGGTATCAGCGTGCGTGGGTATGAAAATACAAAATATTGTAACGAGCAGGGTTTCAAAATCGAAATTGTGACTCATAAATTGGTATTTTTTACGAGGCACACGTTACACTTTCGTATTTAAAGACATTGTTACAATTTCACGACGATTTTATATATTTCTTCTACTAAGAATCATCATCATCATCATCATCATGATCAATCCATTGCTGGCTCACAACAGAGCACGGGTCTCATCTCAATATGAGAAGGGTTCGGCCATAGTCCACCACGCTGGCCATGTGCGAATTGGCAGACTTCACACGCCTATGGAAACATTATCGAGAACTCTCAGGCATGAAGGTCTCAGGCTGAAGGTCAGCAAGTGATATTTTAATTGCTTAAAAACGCAAATTACTCTGAAAAGTTAGAGGTGCATGCCAAGGATCGAACTCCCGACCTCAGATTAGGAGGCAGACGATCTAACCACTAGGCTATCAAAGCTACTAGGAATAGGTACGTTCCTGAACTGAACTGCCCATGATGTCTGTCCCGTTGTCACCTATTTATAGCGTAGGACATCAAACCGCCTAGAATAAAATTCAAGAATATCGAATAGAATTTGTACATGATCTCAGGTTTCTCGAAATATCTTACAGATCAAATATCTGTCTCGTTTATTCTTAGGGGAATACTATCCTTTGATCTGTTCAAGCATTGGCATTATGTATTCATATTAAGTTTTTTTTTTTTTAATTTAATAGCTAATGCTTTAAGCAGCAATTAAAAGATTTTCAAGAGCAAATATATTTTATATACCACAAGTTAGCCCTTGACGGCATTTCACCTGATGGTAAGTAATGATGCAGTCTAAGATGGTAGCGTTAGCCCGCTGTTAGGGGTATGGTAAACCCATACTCCTAATTGGTTTCTACACTCCATCGTGCCGGAACACTTAATAGCTTGGCGACACGTCTTTGTCGGTAACTAGCTACGACCGAAGCCTCCCACCAGATCAGACTCGAGCCGGGAATCGAACCCAGGACCTCTAACTTTATAATGCAACAGCGGAGCACAGCGCTATGGAGGTCATCAAAATATGTATTCAGTATGTCCCGAAAGAGTCGTATATTAAATTAAATATATTATATGTATATATTTTGCATCACTTTCCTCTTTCCGTATCTCTATATCTTCTACATATTTGGTTGCCTGGAAGAGATCGCTATGTAGCGATAAGGCCGCCAAATTGTATACTACTATCTGTTATTTTCTGTCTTTTTTGTTTTATTTTTCCTTTTTCGTGGTGTACAATAAAAGTGTGTAAATAAATAAAATAAATAAATACATACGGTTTTATTAGCTACGAGTATGTCAACAATGTCTTATAGTTCTCAATGATAAATAATCGTAAGTGCTTACGACATATTGAAGTGCTATCATATCAGTTACAACTAGATAATTTATTAAAGGAAACAACAAAAACACGGCGAAAAATAATTTAACAAACAAAAACAATGAGTCATCAAGTGACACACACTTTTATTAAGACAAGCTTACTATGCGATAGTGAAAAACTAAAAACTCGCCGGCGCTGGTAAAAAATAAACGCGCAATATTTTTGCGTATTTCTGTTACGTTTGCAATAATTTATATAGACGCACTTGCGTTTTAAAATTTAACTTTGGCATTAAATATAGGCGTAGACATGAGGAATAGAAGACAAAACTAATTTTTGCGTGGAAATTTTTATGTGCGCGAATTTATGTCTTAACTTCATGATCAACCCATTACCGGCTCACTACGGAGCACGGGTCTCCTCTCAATATGAGAAGGGTTCGGCCATAGTCACCACGCTGGCCATGTGCGGATTGGCAGACTTCACACGTCTTTGAGAACATTATGGAGAACTCTCAGGCGTGCAGGTTTCCTCACGATGTTTTCCTTCACCGTTGAAGCGAGTGATATTTTAATTTTTAAAAACGCACATAACTCCGAAAAGTTAGAGGTGCGTGCCCGGATTCGAACCGCCGACCTCAGATTAGAAGGCTAACGCCCTAACCACTAGGCTATCACCGCTTTTAAAAATAAGAATCCATAGTGACATAATTTTTCGTGTCAACCGCTTTAACAAATAATTACGAGTAAGTTTATTTTACTTGGACTCTACGATACAGGTCATCGCCTATATAGTTTAGGGTCCACTGGCAAGTTTTAATTATATGGAAAGTATGCACACAAACATATGTTAAGTAAATAAGGTTATTCACCCAAATGGCATATACAGTAATTTTAATTTCAAGTGTAAGTAAACCTGTATTAAAAATTACCTTGTTTCTTTTCTAAAATCTTAATCTGTTAAATAAATGAATTTTTCATTTTCATTTGGAATGAATAGTCTAGATTAGGCACACAGACCTATGTGCTAATCTTTCTGTGCTGAATTTCATCTAGGTCCGTTCTTTAATACTTGCGTGGTTGAGTAACAAACATCCATAACGAATAATCCATTAGCGTAGGTGTATATGCCAGTACGTCTTGTATACAGGTCACTGCGTACCTCCAGTATGACGCAACAAGTCACATCAGCATGTCGAATGTCGGTGACGCGTAAACATAATTTTTGCTCCTGCCAAAAGTCGTTCCAGAAAGCTAAGGAAGTTTGATATTTTCACTTAGAATTTAACAAAATTGCGCGGACATTTTTCGCTCTTCGAGTCAAGAATGTTGTAAAAAAAACTAATTCGTTGTCATTTACAAGATAGAGAAAAATTTATAGGCAAGTCATAGATAGTTGCGTCCATCCTATACATTAAAAAAAAACTTTGGCTTAAGCAATACCTGTAGTTGATAATTATTCCATGCCTTATTCCTCATCCCGTTCTCGTGTTCGCTTCCTTTACCAACATATTATAAATCTCAGTTTGAGGCAGTTTTCTATAGTAATTATAGACGTGAAATCCAGTTTTAGGTACACTCTGGTCTCAGCGACCTGCTTTTCATAAGAGACATGCTTAGCTGTATACCCTTTCTGGTTAGTATTACAGACAGACATCAAATTTCTGATTAGAATAAGATGTACTGTGTGTAACACTATATGAGAATAAGCACATTTTCTTTCTTTCTAATTCCGCGAACCATAGATTTTCCCGTGATAAAAAGTAGACTACATGTTAAGCCAAAATAATATAATCTATAATAAAAAATGCTACCATAGTACCGGCGTGGAGGAGTAACAAACAAACACACATATAAACAAACTTTGGCTTTTATTAGTGTTATCTATACTCAGAAACATTACTATCTGTGGGTTATGAAGTTGTTGACATAGATTCACTTTAATCCATATACATACAAATATTTTGAAGCTAGAGTTTGATTGTTTGAAACTCAGTACTACCTAACTACTGGTTCAAGATGAAAAAATATTTTTTTGTTGGATAGTCCATTTTGGCGCCTTCAGTGGCGCAGCGAGTGCGCGGTTGCATTATAAAATTGGAGGTTCTGGGTTCCGGCTTGAATCTGGTCTTAACTAGCCACGGCCGAAGCCGGGAGGCTTAGCTTTAGTTACCACCCTACCGACTATGACGTGTCGCCAAGCGATTTAGCGTTCCGGCACGATGTGTAGAAACCAATTAGGAGTGTGGGTTTACCTAATCCCTAACAGGCTAGCCCGCTACCATCTTAGACCGCATCATCACTTACCATAAATAAGATGCCGTCAGGAGCTAACTTGTAGTGTATATAAAAAATTTTGAAAAGCTATGACCAATAGAATATGGTTGTATACTCGTAACATCACGCTATGACCAATAGAAACGGGGCATTCGTGAAAAATGTTGCAATAACTAAAAAATATTTTCCTCTTGAGATTTTCCGTTGCGTGCGCTGCTTAAACGGTTAAAAGTTGCGCGAAAATCATGTATGTCGGAATTATTACTTATCAACAGTTCTAAATAAAAGTTTAAGAGATTAAATTATGTCTACCTTTTAAGGTTGACTCACTATATAACCTTTTGTGGTTCAAAGTTTATATAAGACGTAAGCTTGTAGAAAAGTTGTATTATAGTGTAAAGAATAATGTAAATGATAAACAAGCTTGAGTATGAAATATTGATCTAATGTGATAGCTCTTCAACAGTTTTAATTGGTATGTGAGATAGTGATAACGAAAAGAAAATTCACCCGGCTAAGTTTGTTATAGACTTCTCCTAGACCAGGGCGCGCTTGGAACCCTCATAGCTTTAGTTTTAAGTTTACGAATGTTGTTACATGTCGCGCTTAAACTTTAGATCGTACATGTCTAAACAAGTGCAAACATGTCCGGGTGAGACAAGTTTTGTGCTTGTAACATTCTATAGTAAGTTTAACGGTTCACAGATGAAAACTGAAAACAATTTATCATAGTTAAAGTAAGAATTTGTGTTGAAAATAACTACGCAAAGCGAGCTACAAGAATCATAAGTACATATATTATATAACACATAAGTTTACTAAGCTATATTACTGTTGGCGTTGTGTACTGATGAATGGTACAATTTAATCAAGGCATTTGTAATCTCAACATTGGAAGTAAAAATTAACTTAGCGTGCAGCATAAGTTAATTTTTACTTATACTACATAAAAATAGAAATTTATTTGAAGGTAATTTTATATAATCTATATATATAAAAGAAGGTTAATTACACTACTTATATCTCAAGAACGGCTGAACCGATTTGGCTGAAAATCCGTGGGGAGGTAGCTTAGAACCAGGAGACGGACATAGGATATTTTTTATCCCGTTACATTTCGCGCGGGATTTATGAAAACTGAATTTCACGTCAATGAACTATAACTATAGGTTCAGCTTGCCACCGAAATTTTCCTTGAATTTGTAGTTCATAGGAGTTTTAAAAACTCCTAAATCTAGGCGGACGAAGTCGCGGGCATCGTCTAGGTAATTCGGAAATGCCATTCCTGGGATGTCTCTGAATAATTTCAATGTCAATTATGTATCAAAATAAAAATCTTTTACATAATACTATATATATATATATATAGTATTATGTAAAAGATTTTTTACATAATTGACATTGATTTTACATAATGCTATATATATATATATATATATATATATAGCATTATGTAAAAGATAAAAAGCTTGGCGATGGATTTTTTTAATTATTTTTCCATTTAGTTCTGTATTACTATTTTTACATTTCTTCTTATAGAATAGCTCTTTAATAGTTTTAAATGATAATTTGAGATAGTAATAAGTGTAGTATAGAGGAATAAATACGCGTAATCTGAGCTAACGTTTATTTCCAACTGACGCAAAAATTCATAATCACTCTTAGGCTTAGCGTTTATTCTAAGACTACCCACATATATACTAAAATAAGAAAATTATTTAATCAGTTTTTGTGTATTAAAATATATAATTGGAATCAGCAAATTGATGATATTAATGCTTTAGAGAGCACGTTAAAACTACGGTCTCAGTTATTGTCACTGATATGTGATTATAGTAATAGGAATACTGAATTAGAGCAACGTGGTCAGTTCAATCTCCAAAATCCTCTGTCTTAAGAGGAAGGAGGTCTGACCCCAGCTTTTGGAGGATACTGATAAATTTATTAGCCTACTGATAAATTTATATCTCACTGACTACCTACATTTTTGTTAAACAACAAAACATGGTACCCAATCAAAATTAATGAGATACTCTCAGTAGACCAGAAACTTGGCTTATTTTAATTTTCCGCTTCCATTAACATTGGCTTAAGAACTTTCTTTGTTATTTTTAACGGAAATTTAAGGAAGCAATTAAAACATTTCAAAGTTTACCTTAAAAGAAAAATGTAACAGTAGACAGTTTACCATAATTAGACAAAGTTTTTTGATGCATAAGAGAGGTTTATGTGTACGAACTTGTATCTGTGGCATCCACAGATCCATAGATAATAGACCGATTTCGAAATAGTTTTTTCTCTTTAAAAGTTGACAAAATTTGTACCATACTTATAGATGGTATCTCATTTATGCTTAATATTCTCGTATATATGTTAGATAAGTTAAGAGCGCCAACTCGTCAATAAGCTGATCACCAGTTTGGCGGGATATAGTTTTAAAGTTATATTTGTATGTATTATTAATAAATTAATATGACGGCAATCAGAGAGCAGCGCCATCTAGTTTTAGAATGTGGTGTATGAATGAAAAATGTACGACAGACAAGAGAGTGGCATCGCCCCCTCTCTTTACGCAACACTAAGACGGAAGAATGCATTCATTGCATTCGGTTGGTTCGGATCGGTGGTCGAGTCGCGGTAGTGCATAGTCGTACTTGGTGGAGCGTATAGTCTGCTCCTTATTAATTACCATACTTTTAATTGTAATTCTGTTCTACCGAGAGTATCAGGTCTCTTTGCCCGAAACTACCCACGTCTACTAAAATTACCGACGAAAACACGCACCCGCCCCATAGTCATCCTCATCCATAAATAAGTAAAAAAAATGCTGTTAAATTACTAAAAATTTTTCATTTCATATAAAATTAGATGGTCTTACATTTAAATAGAACTACTTACTTTAGAGTCTTTACTTTGCGGTAGTCTATGATTTACAACGGCAATTGAGCTTAATTTGCTATAATCCGCGGAAAACTTATTTTCGCCGTTAATGTAAATTAAAACATAATTTACATTAGTCGTTCATATGAATCGTTGTTTATGTTTCAGTAAATGTTTGTGAAAATATAAAAAATACCTAATGTTTATATTAACAAACTTATCAAAGTTTAGGGTGGTTTTCTATCCGTTGTATATTATAAATTGGTTTGCAAAATTTTCCCGTCTTGTTTTGGTAGTTCGTATCCCAATGGGTCGCTCCAGAATAGATTTCGTTGAATTTATATAATTGCCTGCTGATACTTTGATTTGCTTTAATTGATCCAAAGTCGCCGTGAATTACAAAGGTGTCTGATTTGTACTGGAAAAATCCTATCATTATGAATCGACTAATGAAGAAACATTATGTTTATACGGTTGTAATTCATCAAAGAATTCTTCTATTTTTTACTTCCAACTTATTTTATTTCCAGACTTTTATGAACATGAAAGTGTAAAAAAAAATTACTACTTAAAAATAAGACAATTACTTTTTTATATTATATTGGTTGCGGAGAGATTTTTTCGCAAACATTTTCTCAACTATGTACCTATCAAAGGAAACATGTCGGAAAATGGTTTTGAAACACCCTAATTGGCAAATATACATGGTAACAATGTATTCTCTGAGGAGGTTAGAAATTCTAATATGGGTTTTCATGAAACTTGAGACGCATTGAATGGAAATTGTAGACAAACTTGAGCCTTAAACGAAGGACCATTAGGCTTATGTGCTTTGATATCTGGATATTTGATAAAGCTTGAGTATACGCATTTATATAATTTTGATTATGACATCAATAAACGAAAAGTAAACCATAAAGACACTAGAACATAAAAAAATCAATGTTATGAATTAAATTTAGCTAACAATGAAATATAAAACATACTATAGAAATGTGAAAGTTTGTCGATTTGTTTATTTTTTTGGTACATATCTATCCTTTCCACTAGCTTATTGATTTTGTATAGCGACAGCTTGCATCCTGAAAACAGGCGTTGAATACTTTCTATGCCAAAAAAACAAAGTACCAGTAACCAACACTTAACGATGTTTTATTTCCGATCCTCATTACGGTCGATGAAGAAGGGAAAAAATCCAAGCGCTCGTCTACTGTCCGCAGAATCTTGTTATTAGAGGCACGTAGCCGTTCCCAAATGGAGCGTTTCTGGAACGCATAACTCCAAAGTATTCTTGCAAGTCAATCCTCTATTATATGTAATGGTATCACTTACACGTACATGCAAGTGTCACTAAACTAACAAAATTGACAAGACTGAATCTGTCATATTTTTGACCAGCCAATTTGCTGAGTTGTGATGAACAGTATCATTGAACCATTTCCGGTAAATGGTCACACTTAAAAACCGTTGTTCCGGTTTTAGGAACGTTGTAGAATATGCCCTAAATTCTCTTGCGTAAGCCTACTTGGTAATTGAAATGTTACAGTAATCAGATTATTAATCATTCCAGCCCACATGTTGGAACAATGGAGAATTCATGCTGGAAATAAGTTTCTCTGACAGCATAAGGATGTTCTGCAACCCGAACATGTAAATTCCGGTGGTTAGTTACTGCGGCTCTGGTGAATTTTGTTTGACCGAAGAAGGGTCACGTTTTAAGAATTTCTGCTTGGCTAATGTTTGAGATGGCTACAATACATTGTTCTTAGATAATTAATTATTTTATACCTATTCCACTTTATAAAACCATCTTTACTCACATTTGAGGGTAGATGGAAGAAAACTCTTATTTGGCTTTCTTTTGTATATCTACACTAATATTATAAAGAGGAAAGATTTGTATTTTTGTATGTAACGAATAAACTCAAAAAGTACTGGACCGATTTTAATAATTATTTTTTCATTAGAAAGCTACATTATCACTGAGTAACATAGGCTATATTTAGTACTAGATTACTATAGAAATCTTTAGAAATTCATATTAAAACCAACCGAAGGTGTAAAAAAATTAGCCATAAAATGTCTTTCATCGCATACGCTGCGAAGAGTATTAATGATAGGACAAAAAAATGTTCGACAATATTATAGAATATATCAATATCTACAAAAAACTTTGCGAGACCATGTGTCTAACTATTGTAGTTACGTCATACTATAACTACTTTTTTACATTTAACAAATTGATAGAAATGCCGATCAAAATCAGACCGTGTTACATATATACCATACCATTTATAAATTTTTATCCAAATAAATAATTTAATATTCACAACTGTCTCAATACCTAATTATTACTTTTTGAATTATTGAAATCGGACATTCCATTCAAAAGATATCATGAAATTAAAATATAAATACATGCCGGCGGCGGCCACCACGCAGCGCATCGAGTAACTAACTCTTCGTGAGAGGGGCAGTGCGGGAGTGTGTTGTGTACAGGGAGGCTTTAAAATAAGCACACATTTTTTTTCTAATTTAGTGATTCATGGTCGTTTTAATTAGCATGCTTATAACTTAAATATCTGTACCTATTTATTTCTACCCGTGCGAAGCCGGGACGGGCCGCTAGTCTTTTATATAACTGTTTGTTTTCACAGATTAAGTACAAAAATAATTAATACTTGATAAATGATCAACCCATTGCCGGCGCACTATAGAGCACGGGTCTCCTCTTAATATGAGAAGGGTTTGGCCATATTCCACCAAGCTGACCATGTGCATTTACTTACATTGTAGACTTCACTCAGAACTGTCAGTCATGCAGGTTTCGCCACGATGTCTTCCTTTACCGTTGAAGCAAGTGATATTTTAATTGCTTAAAAACGCACATAACTCCTAAAAGTTAGAGGTACGTGCACGCGATCGAACACTCGGCTATCACAGCTATATAAATACTTTAAAAAATTATAATATTCATTTAAATATCAAAAAGAAGAGAAATATTCTAGAAACTTAGGACGGTTCCTTATCTGGAACCTTTCTATAAAGTAAAGTGTTAAAGTTCATAATTTGAAGTGCAAACCATACCGGCCTGATTGTGCCGCCAAGCGATTTAGCGTTTCGATGCTATATTGCATACAACCCGATGAGGGATATGGGTGAATGGTTTAACTTGTAGTGGAATACCAATTCTCTGCATTTAACTCGAAATGTTCCAAATACCTAACCAATGCTAGGCACTCAACTCCAGTGTTCCAAATGAATTTCGTGCGCATTAGCGAAACGTAGCGATAATAATGTCAGTTCCGTGCAGTTTAACGCGGGACAAGTACAGATGGAATCAACTGGATGACTGGCCGAAAATCAAGGCTATGCCACGGTAATATTATGTATACAGTATCGTGACTCGGGATTATCTTTGAAATAAATACCTACAGCCGCGTGGCATCTAAATATGCGATAGGGCTACCTACCACCAGTATTTTCATTACATTTGCCTACTTTGTGTTCAAATTTCAACTATCGAGTGACAGACAGATGGTCAATTTTATTTTTTCTGGTATTATTCATACAAACAGTACAATAAACAACTATTATTAATGCAACCAAAAAGTGCACACGTCATATTAAAAATATACTTGAAGTAATTTGAAGTGAAAAAATCATGCGGTTTATTGTTTAAAAAAAAACGAAACACCGTCCGTTCGTCACTGCGGCAGTTGCGACTGTCTGCATGCCGAATGCACCCCGAGGCGCGTAGGCATAGCTCGCGTTTCGTCCGTTTGTATGAAGTTGGAATACTGTATACATAATATTACCGTGGCTATGCCTACACATTTTGCCCAAGAATAATCATCACTTCAATTACTACTATTTAAAGAGACCAACAAAAATATGTAAGTATTTTTTAAGTGTTTACTTATACTTTTTATAGATTTGTTTATGACTGTATGTATCCTCATGCATATAATATTAGGAATGCGTAATTTGGAAGCTGTGATAGTCTAGTGGTCATGACGTCCGTCTCCTAATCAGAGGTCGGGGGTTCGATCACGCACCTCAAACCTGCATGTCTGAGAGTTCTCAAAGGCGTGTGAAGTCTACCAATCCGCACATGGCCAGCGTGGTGGACTATGGCCAAACACTTTTCATAGTGAGAGGAGACCCGTGCTCTGTAGTGAGCCGGTAATGGGTTGATCATGATGATGATGATGAATTGTGTTTGTTTATATATTTGTTCGTTTTAAACATCAATTACTGCACCGATCTACATAAAATTTGTCAATGAGATATCTACTATGCTAGAATTGGGTTCACTTACTTTTAATCCCGAAAAACCAAGGTCAACCATGGGCCGTTCCCATGGTTAGTGACGATAGCAGCAAAATCTATTTTTTGCCGAATTTTGCATTCAGATATTTCGATGACTTACTGATTTTTTTTTTTAAAGCAACACCAACGCCTGATGATGACATGACAAGATGCCTTCTGTGTTGGCGTTAGTTAATCTATATATATAAAAGCGATAGGTCACTTACATACTTACATACATACTGATTAAACACGAGATCTGAAAAACTATTGTACGTATAAAGCTATAATTTAGCAAGTAGGTAGTTGATAAATAAGAGATGTCAGCTTAGAAAGGAAATTTGAAAATTCCACCCCTAAAGGGGTAAAATAGGGTTTGGAAGTTTGTATGAAATTTTTTTTTTTTAGAGGTAGACATAGAAAAATTAGCATTAAGATTAATAATAATTAATAAATAAACCAGTACATCATTTTTTAAGGTCTACAAGCTTGTTATTTTGAAAATAGGTTTCTTTTAGGGCGTAAGTATAAGGTTAGAATTTTTTGTCATCCTAATCTACCCCGAAGTGGGTAAAATAGGGGTTTGAAGTTTGTATGAAAGTCCTATGTTTTTTAATTTAGAAACACGAAAATCGGCAATTTGACATTAGCCTGTTGCTTACTTTCTGGAGCAGGGCATTAGCCGCAAGGGTAACCTCAATCTCAAGGGAAATCAGCAATTCTACACAGACGAAGTCGCGGGCAACAGCTAGCAATATTATAAAAAGATTGTCTGTTAATCATTGTAACTGATAAAGTTAAACTAAACCAGTAAAACCGAGCATACATCAATTTATGTAATCACAACAAAATTGTTTTGTGCCAGCCACAATCACAATCTTATCACAAGTATCGAGATAGTTACCAGAATGAGCAAAATACTCGAGAACGTTTCCTAAGAACAGTAATTTAATAATTCAAGTAAATTCCAACTAACTGTCTACGCAAATGGCAAAAGTGATTTTAGCTGGAGAGCAAAGCAAACAACTTTTCCAGAGTTCGTAAGAAACTGTCATAAGCATTTAAGATGAAAGTTTGGAATTAATTGTACCCGCAGTCTAAGTTTGTTACACCGAAGATGGTAGTATCATTCGTTTTTCGTAGGCATCCTTTGTACAGTTCAGAATTTAGGAGCAAGAAATTGTTTAACGCTAAGAACAGAGTACCGGTCATAAGACAGCGCCTTTATTTTCTAATTTGACTTGCCTGTTGTGTTAGTAAATTGTTTAGTTAGTATTTTTTACAGCAACAATTATTATTAACATGATCAAGCAATTACCGGCTCACTACAGAGCACGGGTCTGCTCTCAATATGAGAAGGGTTTGTGGCCATAGTCCACCACGCTGGCCCTATGGCCATATAAGCGGATTGGCAGACTTCACACGCCTTTGAGAACATTATAGTGAACTCTCAGACGTGCAGGTTTCCTCACGATGTTTTTCTTTACCGTTGAAGCAAGTGATATTTAATTTTTTAAATCGCACATAACTCCGAAAATTTAGAGGTGCGTGCCCGGATTCGAATCCGCGGACTTCTGACTAGGAGGCTGACGCCCTAACCACTAGGCTATCACCGCTTCCAATTATTATCACTCTCATTTAATTAAATGAAAACGTATTTTAAGCCTTTATTGTTTTGTAGTTTGTAATATAATTGCGTAAGGAATATTAATTGAATAATTGAAAAGTCAATGAAAATTGGGTTGAATTATTTTGATATACTTATATTTGACGGCAATCAGAGAGCAGCGCCGTCTAGTTTTAGAATCATGTACGACAGACAAGAGAGTGGCATCATCCCCTCTCTTAACGCAACACTAAATGGCGTGACGCCGTAGTTCATAGTCGTACTTGGTGGAGCGTATAGTCTGCTCTTTATAAATTATGATACTTATAATTGTCATTCTGTTCGACCAAGAGTATCTGGTGTCTCTGCCCGAAACTACCCACGTCTACCCGAATTACCGACGAACACGCCCCTGTTCATCCTATATGTTTAATTTTTGCAAACCAGTCGGATTTTCTAAACGACTTACAACAACAATTTTGCTTCGAGGAAATGCTGCAAGAGGAGAGGAGATAATTGACACTTCCAAAAGTAGTGCCGTCTTTTTCTCAATGTCCCCTTTGAATAGACTCTTGTCAATTTTTAGACCTTCAAATTTTATTAAGTTTAGAAATTTGTGTACAAAAGAATTCTCGCCCTGAGAATTCTTTTGTTATGTAGTTCAAAACAATGTTTCGTTCTTTTACTTTTTTCATATTACATCGCGGGCAAACGAGCAGGTGGGTTCACCTGATGTTAAGTGATTACTGTCACCTATGAACATCTGCAACACCAGAGGACTACTGATGCTTTAATTTGACAGCCTCCGTGGCGCAGCGCGTGCACTATTGCATTATAAAGTTAATGGTTCTGGGTTCGATTCCCGGCTCGAGTTTAGTCTGGTGTGAGATAAGGCCGTGGCTAGTTACCACCCAACGACAAACACGTGTCGCCAAGCGATTTAGGCACGATATCGCTGTACAAACCAATTAGGAGTATGGGTTTACCATACCAATAACAAGTTAGCCCACTACCATCTTAGACTGCATCATTACTTACCACCAGGGGAGATTGCAGTCAAGGGCTAACTTGTAATAAAAAAAAATGCCATCGGTTTCTACTTGTCTTTATACCGGAACGCTAAATCGCTTGGCGGTCTTTGCCAGTAGCATGGTAGTTCAGACCAGACTAGACACAGAAATTGAACCCAGGTCGATTTAAATAATGTTTACGCTTTATACTAACGCAAAGTATTCATATTCCAGTATCATCATCTTCATCATGATCAACCCATTCTCGACTCACTACAGAGCACTGGACTCCTATAATATGAGTAGGGTTTGGCCATAGTCCACCACACTGGCCATGTAAACTCTTAGGCGTGCAGGTTTCCTCAGGATGTTTCCATAACCGTTGTAGCAAATGATATTTTAATTGGTTAAAAACGCACATAACTACGAAAAGTTATAGGCTTGCCCGGGTCCGAAGCATCGTCCTCTGATTAGAAGGCTGACGTCCAAACCACTAGGCTATTACAGCTTCTATATTCCAGTAGACCGCACACTAAACCAAATATAAATAGACACAAACATAAAGCTGGGAATTGAAATCAAACCATCGCTTTGGTTATTGTCTGGTTAAATTACATTGCTTATGTAAAGCGGGTATTGAACAGAGCTAATATTGCAGAGTTGTGGACGGCGATTTTGTATTGCCGTGAGATTATTTCAGACTTGATAATATCCGCCATTTTGTCGCGATTTATTTATTTAATTTTAATTTAATTAGAACGGACAATATCCAATAACACTAATTAAATGATTACACATAATAACATTATAAGTCTAAACAAAACAAATATACACTAAAAATAAAAAAAAAACAGACAAGAGACAAAAACAAATATTTACGATCTATGACAAAGTCATAGTGGTATTATTATACTTTTCGGGAAAACTGCAAGCATTGGCTTACGATTGTATTCCATTGGCCTGCAAATATGTCACAGTGAGGCGAGTCCGTCAACATTGTATTTAGGGCTAAATAACATATAACGGGGTACCGAAGGAAGCAGTAATAAATATAGATATTAAATAATATAAACATAATTTAATGATGAGATATATATATAATATGTATGAATAACTCTATATATATAATAATTTAATAAATCGTATATCTGTACCAACTTTTTATTACATTGACATTTTTATTTTTGCGCCTTTAGCCAAAGCCTCCCACTAGACCAGTCTCGAATCCAGGACAGCTGCACTGCGCCACGGAGGTCGACTACTATTCAGAGGTTACTCCTTCCACACAACATTAAAAAGGAGTGACAGGCCTTTAAATATTAATCATCATGATCCTCCTCGGTCTGTCCCACTTCTGGGCATAGTCTGTCACTTTTTCTAAGAAGGATTTGTTTAGGGCATTGACCCACCACGTTTCTGCATCTAAGCGATCGTATAACGAAATAGGTAAACATCTCCGTAGATAATGTGTCTCCAAATTTTTTCATTGGACATTAGAAGTGTATTGTGTAATACACATAATCATGATCAACCCATTACCGGCTCACTACAGAGCACGGGTCTCCTCTCAATATGAGAAGGTTTTGGCTATAGTCCATCACGCAGGCCATGTGTGGATTGGCAGACTTCACACGTCTTTGAGAACATTACGGAGAACTTTCAGGCGTGCAGGTTTCCTCGCGATGTTTTCCTTCACCGTTGAAGAAAGCTCCAAAAAATTAGAGGTGCGTGCTCGGTCGAACCGCCGACCTCTGATTAGGAGGCTGACGCCCTAACCACTAGGCTATCACCGCTTATAATACACATACGCGCATACAATCGCAAAACCGCAAAACGCAAATTCCGTTGTGCGTAAAATATTAACACCCACTTGCTCAGAGAAAATATTGTGATCTCGGTTATGATTTATCTAGATGATATTTGTTTGAGTGGGCCATAAAGCTTGTTTAATAATGATACATGATATTTGTGTTTATTTTTTATGCCTGTGATTCTTTATACCGATTAAAATGGTTTAGTATAAATAGACACAGACAAACGTTGTTGGTATTAAAATGAGGGAGTTATTTAAAGTGTGTAATGTAACGTCACGGAAGTAAACTTACGTGTATTTAATTTTGTCACTTTAAGCATTACCTATATTTTAGCTACTATTTACATAGAAGAAGAAGAAATAAAGACAAAAAAAGTTTTTTCTTTGACGCGATATACATATTGTTCGTTACATAATTTGACCTTATGATTGACATCTCATATTATAGTACTAATTGACATTTGTAAATGAATTCTTGGACTTGTATGTTTTAACTTTATTATATCACTAGCTGTTGCCCGCGACTTCGTCTGCGCAGAATTGCTGATATCCCTTGAGATTGAGGTTACCCGTGCGGCCAATGCCCTGCTTCAGAAAGTAAGCTACAGGCAAATGTCAAATTGCCGATTTTCGTGTTTCTAAATTAAAAAACATAGGACTTTCATACAAACGTAGTCGTAGATTTGGATGAAGAAAAATTTCAACCTTTATACTTATGCCCTAAAAGAAACCTATTTTCAAAATTTCAAGCTTGTAGACTTCATAATAAAAAAATAAGCAAAAACTATCATCCCCTATTTTACCACCCTTCATGATCAACCCATTACCGGCGCAGATTTTTTCAGATTCAGCACGGGTCTCCTCTCAATATGAGAAGGGTTCGGCCATAGTCCACCACGCTGGCCGTGTGCGGATTGGCAGACTTCACACGCCTTCGAGAATATTACGGAGAACTCTCAGGCGTGCTGGTTTCCTCACGATGTTTTCCTTCACCGTCGAAGCAAGTTATATTTTAATTGTTTAAAAACGCACATAACTTCGAAAAGTTAGACGTGCGTGCCCGGATTCGAACCGCCCACCTCTGATTAGGAGGCTGACGCCCTAACCACTAGGCTATCACCGCTTTACCACCCTTAACAGGTAATATGTACACATGTTTTTTATTTATTATTATTATTCTTAATGCAAATTTTTGTGTCTCTAACTCTAAAAACAAAGAAATTTCATACAAACTTCCAATCCCTTTGGAGTAATATCCTTTCTTAGCTGACATCTCTTAGCTATCAACTACCAACTTGCTAAATTATAGCTTTATAAGTGCAATAGCTTTTGAGATCTCGTGTTTAATCAGTATGTAAGTGACCTTTCACTTTTATATACATAGATATTGCGGTTCTTTTTTATTATGACTATCATTACTATATATTATATAGTGATCAAGCTAATAATTTAAGATGTTTCTTTCTTTGTTACTATTTGTGAACGTTGTGAAAACTTGTAAAAAACAAAAAATTCGCATTAGCTCACAACGTTAAAAAATAGTCTTGAAAAAATGTATTAGCTGTTTTTTTTTCCGTAATAAATAAATAAATAACGTTTTTATTTCAGTATCATAAGCACTGCTAAGATAGAAGTGATTTTTTTCATTAAACACATCTCTAACTACAAATGCCTAGCAAAGCTATGTTTAATTAAAATTAATTATCCAACGGTCAATTCAGGTTCGGTACAGTTATACCCGTCTCCGTTTAACCCAAAAATAACAGCAGATGTTTGGACAGGGAGATTAAACGGTCCGCAGCGGCCCAGGAGTAAGTCAGACACACAAACTGCCAATTTACTTGAACTGTAGGGTTGCCACTGACTGTGGATCGTTTTTTATTTATTTATTTGTATTGTACATTCAATATTAATTGCAATCTTTCCACTTGAGACCGTCATTAGCAATAAAAATAGGATTAAGACGTGGCGGGTGAATTCTTTGTATTGCAAAACCCGTGGGGCGTTCAAACGGTGTACTTTCCCTATGTTATCTTCCTTTAAATAATATAATCAAATAGAAATACCGCTCAGTTGTTTTTAAACTTTAAGAGATTAGTTCAGTGGAAATATTACGTCTTCCGATATGTTTCGTCCTTGGGTGAAATCACCTTCCAATTTTTGTAATTGTATTTTATTTGACGTACGTAATTTTTTTAAATTATTCTATGATTATTCAAAAGTATCAACACTGGTTGGTTTGCAACAAAATAGATAAGGCCGAAACGGCTTCTTTAAAAATGAATGGGCTTTTTAGTGTTTGGTTTATTACCCCTATTGTTTAGGTTCAAGTGGAAGGACGCCAGTTAATATTGAACGCACTATACATACGTGATACAACAATATTAACGGCTAGTATAAGTAAACCACCCGGGTTTGTAAAATAAGCTAACACAGAGTTACACACTAGGTACCCCTTCCGACATTAATTGCCAGTTTAATTACTGTTGTTTGTTACTACCAATCATAACTTACTTAAAAAGTAGGACTTAAGATTTTCTTAATATTACAAGGATTAATATGGTCCCGTAGATCCGCGGGTAATTTGAAGCTGTGATAGCCTAGTGGTTAGGACGTCCGCCTCTTAAACAAAGGTCGGAGGTTCGATCCCAGGCACGCACACTGCACTTTTCGGAGTTATGTGCGTTTTTAAGCAATTAAAATGTCACTTGCTTCAACGGTGAAGGAAAACATCGCGAGGAAACCTGCATGCCTGAGAGACTATGGCCAAATCCTTCTCATATTGAGAGGAGACTCTGCAGTGAGCCGGCAATGGGTTCATCATGATGATGATGATGATGATAGATCTTTTGTGGACAAATTAATCTCTTATGCAGAAATCTAGTAGCAAAATAATCTACTGCGGTCCTGGTTTTAAAATTTCCCTGTGTATATATATATATAACTACTTATGATACTTATGATCTATAGTGTTAGTTTAAGTTTGGCGTATCATTGAATAAGCAAAATTCTATTCGTATGAGTTTCTATTTTATTTTGTTTTTGAATTGAAAATTGTTAAGACGCTGCAAATTGGTTATTGTTTTACGTGAGACTAGTTAATCGAAAGGTGGATCGTTGAAGTACATATGTAATTCAAGGAAAGCGTTAAAGTTTACATTTAAATCAGAACTATGAATGCTTTAACAGCTTGAGATGCGGTAAAGCTCAACGCCTAATGGTCAAAATTTATTGTAATCAGACACAAGGGGTGTAATATTTAAGAACACCAGAGTATTAAGATATTGCACTATTATTGTAGATGCATTTTAACCACTGCTGTAGTTCCAGAAGGGTAAAACGTTTTGCGTAAACATAATTGAACATAAACATGTTCATTTATAAACAAAACATAATTTTTAGCGACACGTAAAAACTATCATCGAGCTAAATAACATCTTAATTTCTAGTGGACTGTAAATTGTTTTGTCATTTATAAATATATATAATATAATAAATTGTAACGGCAAGAATTACGATATGGCTTTGAACGAAAAACTTTTTAAAAATAATTAATTTTATTTTAAATTAAAACTAATTTTACAGAAGTTCATTTAAATAATTAATTATATATATACGTGTATGTGGGTGATGTCAGACTGGTGATATTTCCCATTGTTCGATGACTTTTTAAAAATAATTAATTTTATTTTAAATTAAAACTACAGAATTTAATTTAAATAATTAATTATTTATTTATATCATATATAGTGATGTCAGACTGCCGATACTTCCCATTGTTCGATCGACGATCCTGGCAAGCTGGCATTCTTCCCTATTCCATTGTTATGCGGAAATCCTGTGACAGTGGAATACGGTTACGACATGGTACCACAAGATAAAAGTTTAATTACAGCAAACATTCTCAATAATGAAGTGATTACACAGCAACGGGCGCTGTCATTTTAAAGAATTTTAAATATACTTTAAGTCAATCTAGTCGAAAATGTTGACAACATTTCTAGCATTATTATTTTCAGATAAAGCTAGTGACAGCCCTGATGTCCGACGTGACTTTGACATTACATGTTTATTATAACTCTGACGGACGTGAACAAAACAAACGACATTTTAATTATGTTGACATCTACTTATTGTGAGATAGAATGAAGAAAAAAACGTGGCTATGTTAGACTAGGCTTGTTTCCTGAGAGCTCCGTACCTTTGCAAAGCTTTGTTATAAAGAAGTAAATTATAATTCTCATAAAAAAACGTTCTTTACATTTTTATACAAACACAATAACAAATAAAAACCGTTCGTATGATAATTCCATTGACTTTGACACTAAAACAATAATCCCAACAATCCATTTTGGGGCAAAACGAAATTCTGCAATAAAATTAAAAATATTTTTATCGATTCTAATAGGATCATGTGTTATTACATACGAACTGCGTACATTACATATTAATGCGTAAAGGATAGTTTTCTATCCGTCAATTGTAAAACAAAACAAACACACACGCACACGCACACACACACACACACACACACACGCACACACACACAGACACACACACACACACACACACACAAACACACATTCAATATTTATTAATTTATAATTCACATACAATTTAAAAGGATAAACAATTCAAAATACACAGGCCATATTGTGTCACTAAAACAAATCAATTAAAAGTAATTTAAAATGAAAAATGGCAGTAAATAAAGATAAGATGAAAAATGAACGAACGTGTGTAATTGAATGCGGTGAATATTTGTGTATATGTAAGTGTTTGTCATAGTGTGTGTAATATATTTAAAGGGTGTGTGGGTATGAATGTATACATATGTGTGTAAGTTTGTATATGCAAATATTGTGTGTTCACTTTATATATAAGACTTTAAAAGTTCTTCTATTTCGTCATATATGTTTATTTATATATTTTATTTGAATTAAGACAGGGTTATATATAAACAATACAAAGCATGGTCTAGCAATAACGACTGCAGTAAACTGTGGCGCAACCATTATTGTTGTTATATGTAGGAGTTTAGAGCCATTCAAGACATTTCTTTTTTAATTTAAAAGAAGTTAAGGGGCATATGTTAAAATTAGACAGCTCCAAGAAGCAGGGTTAACAGGTGAGGTGTTATTTTTTTAAGTAAGGCGTAACTGACAACCCTATCGCTTGGCACTGACATTGCATCTCAATAGCGCCACTTCACCGAAGTCAACCAGTCGAGAGTTTAATTACAGCTTCGCGTCGCTAGATGTTGAATCAATTGTATGTAAGACTTGAAAACACAATTCTTTACTATCCCCAGCCAATTGATGGTCCAGCACTGGGAACAGACCTTTGTTCTAATAGTAGAGGGGGAGTTAAAATTTAAATTCGAAATAGATTTATCTATACATACCATGTATTTATAGATAAATCTACATACATAGCATATGCAGCGTTGATAGCCTAGTTAGGGCGTCAGCCTCCTAATCAGAGGTCAGTGGTTCGAATGCGGGCACGCACCTCTAACTTTTCGGAGTTATGTGCGCTTTTAAACAATTAAAATATCACTTGCTTCAACGGTGAAGGAAAACATCGTGAGGAAATCTGCACGCCTGAGATTTCTCCGTAATGTACTCAAAGGCGTGTGAAGTCTGCCAATCCGCACACGGCCAGCGTGGTGGACTATAGCCGAACCCTTCTCATATTGAGAGGAGACCCGTGCTCTGTAGTGAGCCGGTAATGGGTTGATCATGATGATGATGATGATACCATAGCATTAGTTTTACCATGCGTACGTATTTTAATAGCACTGTTTCATATCCACGTATTATTCTCATTCAATTCCCTACCGACTAGGACGTGTCGCCAAGCGATTTAGTTCAGGCCCAATGTCGTGTAGAAATCAGTTAGGAGTACGGATTAACCACACGTCTAATAGGTTAGCATGCTACCATCTGAGACCGTATCATCACTTACCATCCGGTGAGATGCCGTCAAGGGCTAACTTGCGGTGTATAAAAAAAAGTGTGCTATGGAGGTTAACATCTTTTCAGATTGAGCTTTGTATTAAACAATTAATAAATGTTTAATGTAGTAACTGAAGAGGACGAAGGGGTTTCAAATAAGTGTCAATTTTCTCAAAATATCATCTAATTTTGAACCCCTATTATGCCACACTTGGATATGAAAAAAATACCGGCTTTCTTACCTTGCTTAGGCCTACGTTATTATAGCTTAGTATTCGTAAGCTAAATTTCAGAATAGTTTATTCTGTGCGTTGAAAGATCAATCAGTCAAAATTCTAAATATCTTTATTCAACCTAATAAAGGCATCTAAGATAAGAAGAGCGTTCATATAAAATATAATTTTCATTATTTTAATGCGTGAGGTGATGATGATAACTATACTTGGAAAAAGAAAACTATGAGGGTTCCAAACGCGCCCTGGCCTTAGAAGAATCCTATAAAAAAACTTAGCCTTTTTTTTTTTAATTATCACATAAACATGTTTGTTGATTAACAATGTTGATTGTTAAAAGTCGTGACTGCTCTAATATGTATGTAAATCGAAAAACAGAAGCTTACATTTATTATTAACTAAAGCGTTAAACATAATGGTTAATAAATAATGCCTTTTCAGGGTAATAGCAATTTGTGGGGAGCGAATGAATTACCCCCGGAGCGGAGTTTTCAAAGTTCAAATGATTTAAATTTCATTAACTAAACATTTGCTCAGACTTCTAATATGAGTATATCTATATTAGGAGTTTGTGTAAATGTTTGTTATTCGGAAGACTTGATTTTCATAGACGATTAAACATTTTGTGAATTACTTTCTAATTCTGTCTAATTAATCTTTCCCCCACCACACGAGTTGCCCATGAGAGTACTTTAGAGTCATCATTCATTCATTCATTCATGATCAACCCATTACCGGCTCACTACAGAGCACGAGTCTCCTCTCAATATGAGAAGGGTTTGGCCATAGTCCACCACGCTGGCCATATGCGGATTGGCAGACTTCACACGCCTTTGAGAACATTATGGAAAACTCTCAGGCGTGCAGGTTTCCTCACGATGTTTTCCTTCACCGTTAAAGCAAGTGATATTTTAATTTTTAAAAACGCACATTACTCGGAAAGTTAGAGGTGCGTGCCCGGATTCAAACCGCCGACCTCTGATTAGGAGGCTGACGCCCTAACCACTAGGCTATCACCGCGTTCTGTAGAGTAGTAACGTATAATTATATTGTAACATAATATAAACCGCGTACCCGTACAAGAGTGATACTTATCCCCTCCCGTAAATATTTTCATTTCAAATAATGAATAGAAGCAGGCGTTACTTTGCGGAAGTCCATGACAAACAATGAACAGCAAGTATAATTTGCTATATTCCGCCGACAACCGGGAGATTAGTATAGTATAACACCACACAAAATACTCCACTAGAACCTCTACGCACGTTTCGACCCGACACCGGATCATCCTCAGGAGATGTTGACTTCACAAGCGCGACAAGCAAAGTGACAATCGTGTTGCATGCAGGTCGTTATATACAATTTTTACGCCCCTCCCCTTCTATACAGCTCCGTCCCTCGTGTTCGTATTATTACCCCACAAATGAAGCAAAGGTGAATTAGATAGATTAACCTGCTCATTTAACAAATCTAAGTGACCACTATGATGCTTAATAATTTCTGTTTGCTCCCACAAGCCAAGACGATAGCCGCTATTGCACGTATGTAATATACTGTAAGTATGGGCATTCCCCACGTTATGTCCACTGTCCAATAAATGTTTAGCAAAATGAGATCTCTGGGGCTGATTGTTCCTATAGGCTGACATATGCTCTTTATAACGAGTCTCAAAATTTCGTCCTGTTTGACCAATATAAATGGCCTTACATTCCGGACACTCAAGCTTATATACACCCGACTTTTGATGATTATTGGCTTTGTCTTTGCCATTGCAAATTTTTTTAAGGGTATTGTTAGTCCTGAAAGCAACATGGACATCATGCGCTCGCAGATTCCTAGCAATGCGTTCAGATGTTTGGCCGTAGTAAGTCAAACTAGATTTATATTTAGTAACTTTGTCAGGAGGAGTTGGATACAGATATTTTTTAGTTTGTGCAAAAAGTTGCTTTTTAATAATACTGTTAACTATGTTAAAACTATATCCATTTGCGCGTGCAATGTGATAAATAATGTTTAATTCCTTTCTATAATTGTCGTCACTTAGAGGAATAGATAGTAATCTATGCACATAGCTGTGAAAAGCTGCAAGTTTATGTTGCCAAGGATGGCAGGATGATGCAGGAATAGATGTGTCTGTATACGTATCTTTCCGATAAATGGCAAATTGGTGTTTATTATTGACGCGAGTTATAGTAAGGTCAAGGAAATTTAAGCAACAGTTTTGTTCTAGTTCGGATTTAAACTTAATTTTTGGGTGCAATTTATTTAGTTTATTAACAAATACGTCCAGTTGTCTCATTGTGCCTGTCCAACATATAATTATATCATCTACATAACGATAATAGTATAGAATCTTATTTTCTTTCACAATATGTTTGTTTTCAAAATCATCCATAAATATTTCGGCCATTAAAGGGCTAAGAGGAGATCCCATAGCTAACCCCTCTTTTTGATGATAAAACTGATCGTTAAATTTGAAATAATTTTGTTCCATACAGATTTGTGTTAATTCTATTAACTCTAACATTTCATTAGGATGTACCTTTTTAATTTCAAGTCGATGCTTTAAGATATTTAAAGTTTCACTAACTGGTACATTAGTAAACAGGCTTTCTACATCCAATGACAGGAATTTACACTTATCTGGCAATGTTAAATTTTTAATTTTGTTAACTAAATCAATACTATTTTTAAGAGCCTGAAGAGATTTTCAGCCTGAGATATACTCTTAAAAATAGTATTGATTTAGTTAACAAAATTAAAAATTTAACATTGCCAGATAAGTGTAAATTCCTGTCATTGGATGTAGAAAGCCTGTTTACTAATGTACCAGTTAGTGAAACTTTAAATATCTTAAAGCATCGACTTGAAATTAAAAAGGTACATCCTAATGAAATGTTAGAGTTAATAGAATTAACACAAATCTGTATGGAACAAAATTATTTCAAATTTAACGATCAGTTTTATCATCAAAAAGAGGGGTTAGCTATGGGATCTCCTCTTAGCCCTTTAATGGCCGAAATATTTATGGATGATTTTGAAAACAAACATATTGTGAAAGAAAATAAGATTCTATACTATTATCGTTATGTAGATGATATAATTATATGTTGGACAGGCACAATGAGACAACTGGACGTATTTGTTAATAAACTAAATAAATTGCACCCAAAAATTAAGTTTAAATCCGAACTAGAACAAAACTGTTGCTTAAATTTCCTTGACCTTACTATAACTCGCGTCAATAATAAACACCAATTTGCCATTTATCGGAAAGATACGTATACAGACACATCTATTCCTGCATCATCCTGCCATCCTTGGCAACATAAACTTGCAGCTTTTCACAGCTATGTGCATAGATTACTATCTATTCCTCTAAGTGACGACAATTATAGAAAGGAATTAAACATTATTTATCACATTGCACGCGCAAATGGATATAGTTTTAACATAGTTAACAGTATTATTAAAAAGCAACTTTTTGCACAAACTAAAAAATATCTGTATCCAACTCCTCCTGACAAAGTTACTAAATATAAATCTAGTTTGACTTACTACGGCCAAACATCTGAACGCATTGCTAGGAATCTGCGAGCGCATGATGTCCATGTTGCTTTCAGGACTAACAATACCCTTAAAAAAATTTGCAATGGCAAAGACAAAGCCAATAATCATCAAAAGTCGGGTGTATATAAGCTTGAGTGTCCGGAATGTAAGGCCATTTATATTGGTCAAACAGGACGAAATTTTGAGACTCGTTATAAAGAGCATATGTCAGCCTATAGGAACAATCAGCCCCAGAGATCTCATTTTGCTAAACATTTATTGGACAGTGGACATAACGTGGGGAATGCCCATACTTACAGTATATTACATACGTGCAATAGCGGCTATCGTCTTGGCTTGTGGGAGCAAACAGAAATTATTAAGCATCATAGTGGTCACTTAGATTTGTTAAATGAGCAGGTTAATCTATCTAATTCACCTTTGCTTCATTTGTGGGGTAATAATACGAACACGAGGGACGGAGCTGTATAGAAGGGGAGGGGCGTAAAAATTGTATATAACGACCTGCATGCAACACGATTGTCACTTTGCTTGTCGCGCTTGTGAAGTCAACATCTCCTGAGGATGATCCGGTGTCGGGTCGAAACGTGCGTAGAGGTTCTAGTGGAGTATTTTGTGTGGTGTTATACTATACTAATCTCCCGGTTGTCGGCGGAATATAGCAAATTATACTTGCTGTTCATTGATTTTCATTTCAGTTTTTTTCTTTCCACCTAAACTGCACGTCATTTTCATTCTGCATGACATGAATTATTTCTCGTATGGCAAACTACTCTAGCATACATAAAAATCCCTCCAGAACTGTTACTTTTCGGGATAAAAACATACATCTTATGGCTATTTCCAGAACGATATATATGTGCGAAATCTCAAAATGATCGTTGTATTAGTTAAGCCGTTAAAGCGAATCCAAAAAACACACATTGGCATTTACAATACAATTTAAATTTAAGCTGGTTTACCGTAATGTAAAGCAACCGATCTCTATCGGCTTTCTTAAGCCTCCCTCAGATTCAGGGGGGATGGGAAGCGGGCGGGAAAAATAGCTACCTCGGACTCCTTTCAAACGGACCTCAAAAAAATTACCAACCACCACACAGCGTGTGGGTCCTATTATGGTCTGTTTATTTGACTCTGGCAAAACAAATTGTTCCTGCCGGAGAATTTAAAATAAATCCTCATTTTATTATAAGTGTCTGAGTATTTTCACTAGTTAGTAACTAGTGTCACACGTTTTGTTCTCAGTGTAGTTTTACGCAGCTCGTTTGATCACCGAGGGTTCAAAAGGTATTAAAACAGCGGCAATTAGACCGACCGACCGACCGGACTGCCGGATTCATCTAACATCCACTTTATAGGGATAAGTGCCTCATTCCGTACCTTCAATTATAAATTTATTCAATTAAAACACGATTAAGCAACAATCGTTTATTGGATTAATTAAAAATGCTACCGCGATTACCTTCGCTCGAATTGTAGGGACAGTAAATAATCTTTTATTTTAAGAAAACGACTTCCTGCTCGAAATGCTAACCGCAAGTATGGGATGTCTCTCAATAAGTTCAAAGTTTATGTAAAAAGTAAGCTTGTAGAGAAGTCCTATTATAGTGTAAAGGATCAAATGATAAACAAGCTTGGATATGAAATATTGTTCTAAAATATATTTTAAGTGGCATGTGTGATGGTGATTACAATAAGAAAAGTTACCCGGCTAAGTTTTTTGTGGGCTGCTTCTTAGACCAGGGTGAGTTTGTAACTTAGCTTCTACAATTATCACCATCAACTCACTTCTATGTAATAAGTTGTTGACGCGTCAAAATTGCCTTTTAAAGGATTATTTGAATAAAGTTTATGATTGATTGATTGCAAATTTCTGGCATGTTCCCGAGCCTCTCTGTTCCTTATGATTTAACCAAATCAAAGAGAGGCTTGGATGACCAACCGGTCATCTCCTATCTCAATCCATCTTTTGAGGCCTTCATAACTTACCAATTTGATATGATGAAGATAAATTTTAACTAGAGATATTTTTTTCTATATTTGGACGTTGATAACGACAAAATCACAGTAATATGTATATCGTATACAATATCAAGTTTTAATTGGTCGAGTCGTTGATTGATTATGTGTTGTTCGTTACTTAATCCGGTCAAAACATGCGAGACGTATGGCTGGCTAAAGCTCTTTATCCTTTCCCCTTGAATGAAGAGAACGAAGGACTATGCTCAGAAGTGGGATATTAATGGTCACCATTTTAACGTCAAAAAAAATGTCAAATGTGTAAATTTTATTTCGGCGTTTTTTTATATTAAATAGAAAAATAATTATTAAATCTTATTAGCGTCATGTACATTATTTGATATTATTTATATTTAAATGAAAAATATATTAAAAATCATAGATATCTATAAAAATATAAGATAGTCGTAGCGACCAGACGTCAGTGCTGTGATCGTGATGTCTTCCAGTCAAAATATATTAAAATGTGCGAGTTGTAATATTGTTATTTGTGAAGTGCTAGCTTTTATACAAAATAAGCTAGATGTCATGGACGTGGAGAGTTTGATTCGTGTGTGTGTCTCCGGATTCTCCGCTGGTGATATCGAACACGCAAAAAGGCTATTATATGAATCTTTGCCAGCAAAAAAACGTAAGATATCAAAAAGAAAGGATGGTAAAGCACAGCGGGAGATAGAAGACATCATCTGTCTTTTTAGAGATACAGATCCTGAGAAAACTCCGATGTTTGTAGCGAGAGATCTACAAAAACTTCCACCGGTATGTTTTGATCACGTTGATGTAACTAGCCTGTTAAAAGATTTGTTAATTTTAAAGACTGACGTGAAAAATATTAAGGAAACATTTTTAAAGAAGGAAGACTTTTTGAAAACGATGAAATGTGAACCAACGAAAGTAGCAGGAGATCTTGCAGACTGCAATCCTTGTTATGTTAATTTTAAACGCGGTGCATGGGTAGCAGATTGTCTGGATAGCGGACCAAGTGACATACCGCATATAGTTTTAAATAAGCCAGTAGTTAAAGAGCCAGCTGATGAGCACGCGGTAATTGATGACGGGTTCTTAAACGTAAGTGATAGAACTTATGTCATCTCTAACTCCCCAGCGAAGGACAGCAGAATATCGGCTGCGGTCTTGTCGGTTGGTAAGGTGAAAACGTCGAGTGTTTTAAAAGACAAACCGATTTCAAGAGATTCAAATATTTGTATAAAAGACAATTCATATTGTAAACATAACAACAATGCTTTGCCCGCGGACGGCAATATATATGCTAAGGAAGTTAAAAAGCAGACTATGGCTGAAGTAGTTAGTACGAGAGAGAAATATAATAATTATGACACAAATAAAAATGAATGGCAAGAGGTTCGAAATAGAAAAAAGAGACATTATCGGTTTTTTAGCAACACAGGCAAGGCATGTAGTGACGTAAGTTCAAAGTTTAAGGCAGCAGAAAGTAAGATACCACTTTACATTTCGAATGTTTGTAAAAACACTAAGGAAGCTGATATAATTGAATATGTATGGAATAAGACGCAAGAGTCTGTAACCCTTGAAAAAATGAGTAACCTAGACGGAAAAATATATAATTCTTTCAAGTTGTTTGTACCAGTGAAGAAATTAGCGTTATTTTTAAGAGATGAAATCTGGCCAGAGGGAATTTGTTTTAGACGATTCGTTCTTTTCAAAAAGAATAGAACGTCTTATTCGAGTAAACCAGACAAAGATGGACTTTAATTCCTATAAGAAAAAAGAAAAAGGAATTGTACTTGCAAGTTTTAATTGCAAGTCAGTGAAAAGGTCAGTGGAAAGTATAAGGCTTCTATGTGATAGTGTTGATATAATAGCACTTCAAGAAACTTGGCTTTATTCATATGATATTCCTTGGCTGGGCACCGTGCATCAAGAGTTTGAATATACTGGTAAGTCAGCAGTTGATGCGACTGCGGGTTTAGTAAAGGGCCGGCCGTTTGGGGGCGTTGCGATATTGTGGAGAAAAGGTCTATTCGACTCAGTTTCAGTATTAAAGTGTAATAGTAATCGTCTCGCAGCTATAAAGTTATGTGCAAGAGGTAGAGTGATGATAGTGTTTAGTATATACATGCCTGTTGATGCAGTTGAAAATATAACAGAGTTTACGAACTGTTTGAGCGAAATTAGTGCACTAATTGACAGCTGTCATTCTGAAAACGTTTTTATGCTGGGGGATTTCAATGCGCATCCGGGTAGGCCTTTTTGGGATGAGTTGCGTAATTTCTGTGCAGAGCAGCATTGGGTATGTGCAGATGTAGAAAAACTTGGAGTTATGTCGAATAATTATACGTATGTAAGTGACATGAATTCTAGCAGAAGATGGCTTGATCATTGTCTTGTGACGAGATCAGCCTGGGATACTGTCAGAGATATTAACATAAAATATGGGACCTACTGGTCAGATCACTATCCACTTACTGTTAAATGTGATATAGAGACGATAAGTCCAAAAATAACACTGGATTTTGACGATAAGCGGAAGGTGATATGGCGAGAGAGATATAAAGACCAAATTTGTAGATATCATGATATATGTAATAGAAAGTTAAGGGAATTACAGTTCCCAGAGCAGTTTATTTTTTGTGCTGATCGTTTTTGTGATGATGAGGACCATAGGTTTGTATTGGAGTGTATGTATACGGAAATTGTAAAAATATTAACAGATGCAGCTATAGAAACGAGCGAGTTTCAGTGTAATAGAAAGCGTAAATGTGTGATAGGGTGGAATAAGCACGTCCGCGAAGCTCACAGGGAGGCACAACTAAAATATGAGATTTGGATATTGAACAATAAACCGCATTCCGGTGCTATTTGGGATGAAATGCGTGAATTTCAAAAAGTTTTCAGAAGTAAATTAAAATGGTGTCAAAAAAATCAGGATCAAATAAAAATGGATATTATTTCAGTGCAGAGAAGAGACAAAGACTTTAAACGTTTTTGGAAATCTACTAATAAATTAAATATTAGACCCAACTTACCTGAGAACGTAGCTGGCTGTGCAAACCCAACTGAGATAGCGGACATGTTTAGAGTTCATTTTGGTGTGGTTTCTCCTCTAGGACCGACAACTGGAGATGATGATGCTGAGCCCAGTAGTGCTGAAGATCTTGTACGTTTTTCGAAGAAGCAAGTGACGGAGATTATTAAAAAAATGAGTACAGGAAAGTCTCCAGGTCATGATGGGCTTAGCATTGAACATCTAAAATTTGCCGGCTTTCACTTGCCTAGAATATTAGCTATGTTTTATTCTCTGTGTATGAGTCACTCTTATATCCCCAAGGATATGATGCGCACGGTAGTAGTACCTATCCCGAAGAACAAGACGGGAGATATTTCAGATAAGACCAACTATAGGCCTGTGTCTTTGGCTACAACAATAGCCAAGGTATTGGACAGTTTGCTCGATAGTCAATTGAAACAAGTGTTAGATATTCACGAGGGACAATTTGGTTTTAGACGCGGGCTATCTACTGAGAGCGCGATATTGTGTCTTAAGCAGACTGTCAAGTACTACACAGAGAGAGGTACACCTGTCTACGCTTGTTTTTTGGACCTCTCAAAGGCGTTCGACATGATATCGTACGATGTTCTTTGGGAGAAGCTGAAGAGGGCAGGTGTTCAAATGGAAATTAGAAGGGTATTAAAATTTTGGTACTTAAACCAAACTAACTACGTTCGGTGGGGTAATGCGCTTTCCAGAGAATATAAACTAGATTGCGGTGTAAGGCAAGGAGGTTTGACCTCTCCATTGCTTTTCAACCTATACGTCAATGACCTTATCGTTGAACTTAGCGGGAAACATGTCGGATGCTGGGTCGACAATGTTTGTTTGAACAACCTTAGTTACGCAGACGACATGGTTCTACTGGGTCCAACGGTAAGCTCAATAAGACAGTTATTAAAAATTTGCGAGGGTTATGCGGCCAGTCATGGGCTGCTTTATAACGAAAATAAAAGTGAATACATCGTCTTTAGGGCCAAAGGTACACCAAAGAAAGAATATCAGGTACAGCATAACATCATATTGAATAGAACACCCCTAAAGTTAGTGAGGCAATATAAATATCTGGGACATATTGTAACCGATGACCTTAGAGATGATGTAGACATTGATAGGGAACGTAGGGCGTTGGCAGTGCGGTGTAATATGTTGGTCCACAGGTTTGCCCGTTGTAGTCAGAAGGCAAAAATTAGTTTGTTCAAAGCCTTTTGTCAAACCTTTTATACGGGATCCCTGTGGACCAGCTATACACACTCATCACTGAACGCTCTACGAGTTCAATATAATAACGGTTTCAGAATGTTATTGGGCTTGCCGCGCTTTTGTAGTGCATCCGAAATGTTCGCAACAGCGCATACTGATGATTTTTTCGCTATAAGAAGAAAGCGCATAGCATCTTTGATGCGAAGAGCGTTGGCAAGTTCAAACAACATTCTGAGAACTGTAACAGAACGATACGACACTCCAATCTACAAACAGTTTTTAAAATTACATGTAGATCGGGACCGGTCGGGTGGTTAAGTTAATGTTTAATTTATTCTTAATTTTTGTTTCGTATTTTATAGTGTAACTATTTTTATCATATTGTTAATGTAAATTGGGCCTAGTTGCCATAACAAAGAAATTATATTATTATTATTAATGAAGGCCGAGTGATGATGATTTGGTTTATTTCTTAACTTTATTAATAGGGATCGGACGAATTGTCAGCGAACTTCTAACAAACGAAAGTTGCTCAATAAATCTTCAACGACGGATTCTGGAATATAAAGACTTGATTATTCAAGTTAGTACAAGTTTTTGTTCAAGTCTAGCTTTTTATGGACTCGTTCGACTTTTTGTCATTTTTACGATTCGGTATTTTCTTTCATTTTACTACCGGCGGCTTTCTTTTGTTATAATATTCTTTTCGCCGTAGTTTTTTTAATCAACATTAACGTTTTTACGTTATTTTTACATTATTTTCATGACTTAAGTGACCAGGGGGATTCAATCTGCAATAAGCCTGTCAACACTGGATTGTTTCACTATTTATATGACCATTCACTGTGAAGCATAAAAAAATGCATATTTTTTTACTTACACCGATTTACTCTGGTCTAGTCTGGAGGAAGGCTTTAGCCGTAATAAGAGCATATTGGAGCCCGGAATCAAACCCAGGACCTCAAATTTTATAGTACGACAGCTCACGTGCTGCGCCACGGGAATCGTCAAAAGTGCTGCGTCGTCGAGGTTAGGTATATAAAATTCTCTTAGCGTGTACAAACTAACTTCTTCCAATATATTATTATATATAGTATATTCTGTAGGTCTGAGAATAGGTCGTAAACATTTATACCCCTTAGTGAAAAGAGTCACCAAAACCAATTTTTTTTTGTTTTTTTTTTTGTATTTTGACATCAAAATTACCGACGAACTACCTAGTATTACCCTCCTACACCGCCCATTTATTAGTCGCGATTTTCGTACGAACAAAATCGACGAAACAACGCCCGCCGGGTCAGCTAGCAATAGCTAAAAAGTGTAATAATAGGTATTTGGGACACGACACCATTAGAGTGAACGTTTGAATTTGTAAAATGTGGATATTATTTTTAGTCTGTCGTCTATTCTGGGGGGACTAGTTTAAAGTGGAAAACCATGCTTTGCTCTGCAGGTCACAAAGATAACAGTGGTCTTTGTGCCACATTCAAGTCTACAATGCCCATCAGATACAGTAATATCAACCCATTACCGGCTCACTACAGAGCACGGGTCTCCTCTCAATATGAGAAGGGTTTGGCCATAGTCCACCACGCTGGCCATGTTGGACTTGCAAACTTGCAAAAGGATTGACAAACTTCACACGCCTTTGAGAACATTATGGAGAACTCTAAGGCGTGCAGGTTTCCTCACGATGTTTTCCTTCACCGTTGAAGCAGGTGATATTTTAATTGTTTAAAAACGCACATAACTCCGAAAAGTTAGAGGTGCGTGTCCGGATTCGAACCGCCGACCTCTGATGAGGAGGCTGACGCTCTAACCATTAGGCTATCACCGCTCTTATGATAGGACTAGTATTTTCGTTTTTCAACGAAGTTATAAGCGACATAAAACATGATCTTTTAAGCCTGTTCGACGATAGTTTTTATCTCAATCACATTATTTCGGGTAGCTTTAAAACTGGTGCCGTTTTTAACAGTTTTGCGAAAGAATCAGCAACGTCATCTGTCTATTGTCCCAAGGCTGGGCATAGATGTCCTTTCTTTCATGAGATTGGAATTGAGTGTGACCTGTGAAATTCAAATTCAAATTACCTTTATTCAAAAGTCCTATAAAAGGCACTTTTGACGCTTCAATAATTTACATATTAGTGATTTAATGGTGATAACTACATTCGTAAACTTAAAACTAAAGCTATGAGGGTTCCAAACGCGCCCCGGTCTAAGAAGAAGCCCACAACAAACTTAGCCGGGTGTTTTTTTGTTATCACCATCTCACATAATCAATAATAAATTATAGTACCTATGGAGATAAAGCAATTCACACCCAAGTTTTTTTTATCGTTTATATAATCCTTAAAATCGTAATAGGATTTTTCTATAAGCTTTTTGTTTATCAGATTTTTATTTGAACCAATTTTTTCATCATGCGTTAGTTGCTATGCAATTTCTTATCGGTTCCAATCGAAATATTGGAGCAGGGTTTTTAGGTCTATCTTTACGTGCATCTACTATGGAGAGTATTCGTATTCCCAGCGGTGGGACATTAATAGACTGAGTCCCACCCTAATTTACGTGCCAAATACCCATATAAACTGACATTAGAGACCATGAGCCCAGAAGCCACCTGGGACCGCCTGGTACGACGGGTGCGTTTTAATAACGATAATCGAACGTTATGTCATGATTTAATGCCGCACTAAAGAGATTCATACGCCCCATGTGTCATTTATGTGACTTTTTCCATATATGTCATTTATGTGACATATGACGCCGATTTCATTTCTGTGATTTCTATTTCAAAAATTGGATAGAAGCGGACATTACTTCAGAAAGGTAGGTTAGGTTAGGTAATAATAAATAATTATATGTTGGAATGAGCGTAGGTAAGTCCTGGAGTTTTAATAATAGTAATCGAACGGTCTGTCAAGATATATTACCGCATTAAAGATGTGATCATCATGATCAACCCATTGCCGGCTCACTGCAGAGCACGGGTCTACTCTCAATATGAGAAGGCCATACTTCAGGCCCTTATGGCATACTTCACATGCCTTTGAGAACATTATGGAGACCTCTCAGGCGTGCAGGTTTCCTCACGATGTTTTCCTTCACCGTTGAAGCGAGTGATATTTTAATCGCTTAAAAACGCACATACTCGTAACTCCGAAAAGTTAAAGGTGCGTGCCCGGGTTCGAACCCCTGACCTCTGATTAGGAGGCGGACGTCATTACCACTGGGCTATCACAGCTTCGAAGATGTGATCATGTGTCATTTATGTGACACGTGTCAGCTGTGATACACGTAATATTGGATGAGTTAAATGCGGAAATCTATGATTGAACGAACGAAGTGAAAACTTAGGTTGAGTTTTGTACTGTGTACTTTGACTTTGATCAGACTTAAGATCTAAACAGTTAAACGTTATTATTTTGCGGTCTGTAAAATTAATTATTGAGTAATATTATCATTTCCCAGCTTTTACCCGCAGCTTCGCTCGCATTCCAGCCACTAATCATTACAATAGAAATGAATCAATATGATAACTATATTTTAACAAACCATTTCTTTACCGATCGTACAAAATGTTAAAAAAAAAAAGTATCCTATGCTACTTCTAATATCTCCAAGATTATGTGTACAAAGTTTAATTTAAATACTAGTCGATGCCCGCGACTTCGTCCGCGTAGATTAGGGGTTTTTAAAAACTCCTTTGGAAAAAGCCACCAATTCGAAGAAGTTTGCCATGGCAAGCTGAAGCTATAGTTATAGTTCAGTTTTTGATAAATCCCGCGGGATGTAACGGGATAAAAGTACCCTGTGTCTGTCTCCTGGGTCTAAGTTATCTCCCCACCGATTTTCAGTGAAATCGGTTCAGCCGTTCTTGAGTTATAAATAGTGTAACTAACCCAACTTTCTTTTATATATATAGATTTTCACGTGAAAGCGCAACAAACAATATTTCACATATATACGAGTATATTAGTAGGATTTGATATGATTCCTTCTAAACTGCACTGAAATTGGTCCATGTTTTTAAGATCTACCATCATATAGACACACTTAGTTGTTTAACTCAACAATCCCATTTGCGTCGGGTTTAAAAGCGGCAATAAGTTAGGCGTCATTAAACAAAATGCGAAAAAGGGTTCCATTTGGCAGCGCAACAATCGAAAACGCCACTTTTCATGACATCCCATTTGTTCAATCAGTAGCTAACAGAAAAACGACGCCTATTTTCAGCGGCCTTTGCTATAACGTTGACAATGAATCTAAGAACTTAGGGGACAGTCCAGAACCCTCAGAGGAACCACTACACTGTTGGCCTGAGAAAGCTCGGAGCCACTCAGCGGGTGGAGTGTGGTCTAGTCAGAAATGAGGAGATATCTAACAAAGCTAAAGTGGCTTAGAGACCGATGGATTTAGTGGTCTCAGAATACTATAATGCCCACTAGACGAATATCAAAAGTATTATTTATATTTATATATATTTTATACACTACAAGTTAGCCCTTGACGGCATCTCACCTGATGGTAAGTGATGATGCGGTCTAAGATGGTAGCGGGCTAACTGTATGGTATGGTAAACCCATACTCCTAATTGGTTTCTACACGACATCGTGTCGGAGCGCTAGATCGCTTGGCGACACGTGATAATTGTTCTGATCTATTCGGTGGCTTCGGCCTTGGATGGTTACCAAGTTTTTATTCGTTTTATAAATTCTGCCTGCTTAATAGTTCACCTGTTCACTACATTTGCAATATTAAATACGTTTTATTATTTATTAGTTCGCAAAAGTAACAAAAAAATTGCGTGGTCTTATTTCATCTATGATACTAAAATATCGTATACCAAATTACCTTCTTGATGCGAAGGAGTTATTAACTTCATTCAGCTGCGCCAAGAAAATCAAGAATTCATTAATTACCCACATTTGAACTCTTTAAATCACTAATTAATCATTTCTTTGTTAATCAGTGTATTTAGACGGTAGCAATCAATTTTGTACAAGCTTTGCTATAAATACAGGCAGTTGATGTCTTTCATGGCATTCTCGCTCGTCGGACCGGTCGGACCTCTTAATTATGGTCTCAATAAAAGTGTAATCCCACAAGTTGTGGTTTTAATTACTATAAGCGAAAATAAAAAAGATCGTGACGTCAGCAATGCTGACGTCACTCTTACTAAAAACAACTCATATATGATATGATAGGTTGTATAAACCGTTAAAAATCAAAACAATAATTTAAAATTAACCTAGACTCTTTTTTTATTCAACGCTGGGAAATGCGTTTTCGCATCCCCTCCGGAAGTGATGCAGGCAGAACTGTGCTGTTTCCAATGGGGTATGTGAGCAGCCAGTTTGGCGACCTAAATACCTACTAAACCCCAGCTGTGCTCTTTCGCGTCGTCTGGTGGTGGAAGCCAGCGGCGTTTAAGACCGATGGCCTATCCAACTCCGACCGACGCGCGCCTAGAACATTGAGCGCGCCTCACGACCCGAGGATCAAGCTCGATGGGTCAGGATGCCTCTCTTCCATCACCCGGAGCATCTCGTCAATCTACAGAAACTTAAATAATATGAACAAAAATATAAAGCAAAATAAAAGAGATAAAATAATCCGTCACTAATAAAATACCATCAGATACGAAATATCTGAAATTGCTGGCCGACCTACGTTAAAAAAGGAAGAGAACTGCCTATCTTGTTATGTAATTTATTTTCTCTGCTCCGGTGAACACTGTAACTATTCGATGATGTGATGGAATATTCCTGTTTACGAACGCAAAATGAAGAAGAACGCGCAAAAAGTATGAAAACATTCATTCCATTGTATTCACATTATTTACTTTTCTAGCACTTACCCCAATGTTTCGAGTAGATTTATTTTATACTTTTCTACACTAATGTAGATAATTAAGTAAATCGTGTAAAATACCAATAAAATACTACTTTTCTACTTTTATAGACTAATATTTATAATTAGATAAGTGATATAAAATTCCAATAAAATGTTTTGTACTCAGATAACACAAGTGAAAAGTTAATTTGTGGTTTAAGGTCAGTAAAATTTTATAATTGATTGTAGTGAGTGGGCAATGTATTTATCATGATGATTATGAATTGAGGTCTTTGGCATCCACTGGAATCCAAAGTTAAACTAACTAGTTAAACTTAACTAAGTTTGCTCACTACTAATGTCTCCTCTCAGCATGAGGGTTTCGTGTCGCCGGTCAGGTGACAACATGAAATCAATACAATTAAATTCAAAATAGCTTGATTCATGTTAGGTTACAAACAAGCATCTGTGAATTCTAATTCGTGAGGTTCGTGAGGTAATTTGACGACCTCCGTGGCGCAGCGCGCGCGCTGTTGGATTATAAACTTGGAGGTCCTGGGTTCGATTCCCGGCTCGAGTCTGGTCTGGTGGGAGGCTTCAGCCGTGGCTAGTTACCACCCTACCGACAAAGACGAGTCGCCAAGCGATTTAGCTTTCCGGCACGATGTCGCGTAGAAACCAATCAGGAGTGTGGGTTTACCATGCCCCTAACAGGTTAGCCCGCTACCATCTTAGACTGCATCATCACTTACCATCAGGTGGGATTGCCGTCAAGGGCTAACTTGTAGTGGATAAAAAAAAAAGGTGATAACTACATTCGTTAAACTAAAACAAAAACTTAGCTTTCAAGTTAGAGCAATTCACACCCATGCTTTTGTTGCGTTAATGTGATCCATAATGTAATTATAGGATTTTTTTTTTATAATCTGACGTTTTATTAAAACTTTGAAATCTTAAACAGACAGACCTCTTAAACAGAGGTTTCAAAAGGTCCTCCAATCAATGATCGCTCGACCGATCATCCGATCAAGACCCCCGACTCTCATTAGGAATGAAAGTATTCTGCACTGTGACAATCAACAAGAAGTAACATCTTGATCGATCTATTAACCGTTCTGGTATTTTCACGTGGTAACAGATTAGGAACAACAAGGGGTATGGTTACAGATACTACCATATCCCGAAACCCCCTAATAGGCTAGCCAATTACCAATTAAGACACACATCACTCACCACCAGGTGCGATTGCAATCAACGGTTAAACATCAAGTGAAGTTAAAAAAACCTGTCACTGCGAAGCTTTATAGAGCACGTTTATAAAAATATTGTTATAATAAATTTATATACATTTGGAAGTTGAACTCTATTGTCAGAAGCAAGAAAATGGGGCGTAATATTGATAATATTTCACCCCGCGTGTCTCACAAAAGGCCACCCGACCCATTAGATTCGGCCCCAAGCAGCTTTAATAGACTTTGCATCAAAATTGATCGAAGTGGATTCTTTATATAACTGACATGACTTTTCATAAATGTTTACCCTCTTCAGGTATGTATGGAAGCACTCAAATTATATTCTAGACGGAATTTGATTATTTGGATCGACGTTGGCTCAAATGGTTTGGCATATGCACCAACATCTTGTTACTCATACACCGAATTTATATTATCTATGTACGTCTAGAACGAAGTAGAAGCTGTGATAGCCTTGTGGTTAGGACGTCCGCCTCCTAATCAGAGGTCGGGGATTCGAACGGCACGTACCTCTAACTATTCGGAGTTATGTGCATTTTTAAGCAATTAAAATATCACTTACTTCAACGGTGAAGGAAATGCATGCATGCATGCCTGGGAGTTCTTCATAATGTTCTCAAAGACATGTGAAGTCTGCCAATCCGCACATGGACAGCGTGGTGGACTATAGTCAAACCCTTCTCATATTGAGTGGAGATCCGTGCTCTGTAGTGAGCCGGCAATGATTTGATCATGATGATGACGTCTAGAACAATATGGTCTTTATAGATCTGTTTTCTATAATGCCACTTGTATAAGTCTTGTCTTTTTTCCGTTTTTTTTATTCTTCCTTTTATTTGTTCTGTTCCTATTCTGTCTACAATCTTACTGTATTTTCCTTTGTATGTTCATATATTTGTGGGTATATGTGTGTTCACATATATACTGAAACTTTTTGTTTTCAAACAAATTTGTCCTCGACTGTAAACATTTCTGATTATAAGTGATGACGTAATCTAAGATGGTAGCGGGCTCACCAATTTGGAGTAAGGTATTGCAGTTATATTAAACCAATACCACTAATCGGTGTCTATGCGGCAGAACTGGCGCACTGTTCCTCAACGCTAGACCTCCATTAATAATAAACCTATTGCGCCGTTCTCTGGTATCGTCCTTGAAAATTCAACAATCATATTCCACTCGGACCGAGTCGAACAAAGCATCTAGCAGAACTTTGTGATCCTCTTACGGTGCGTAAAGCTCTTCATGCTTGAGTAAAGCTAAATGTAGTTTGAATAAAATAAACGTGCGCTCTCGTACGCAAACATTGCTTAACGTTTTGTTCAGCGCTTGTATATGAAACATCGATAATTTCTAAGCCTACGTGCCGAAAGCATGCCAACACTTAATCCTTTATTTTAAGTACGCGTATTTTACACGTGTTTACGCTACCTGGTTATGCTGTGTTAGCCTAGCGGTTAGGACGCCTGCTTTCTAATCAGAGATCGGGGGTTCGATCCCAAGTACGAACCTCTAACTTCTTAGAGTTATGTGCGATTTTAAGCAATTATAATATCACTTCCAACCGCAACCAACAGAGCAACATGGCGCCACATCGTCCGCAAGAAAGTCTTCAGTGAAAGGGGCCACGACCCTCAGTAATGAAAAGAGGAATACGACGCGCAGAGAGAGAGATAATATCACTTGCTTCAACGGTGAAGGAAAACATCGTAAGGTGAACTGCACGCCTGAGAGTTCTCCATAATGTTCTCAAAGGCGTGTGAAGTCTGCCAATCCGCACATGGTCAGCGTGGTGGACTATGGGCAAACCCTTCTCATATCGAGAGGAGACCCGTGCTCTGTAGTGAGTCAGCAATGTTTTGATTGCTATGTAATGATGAAGCTGCATTGCCTTAATGCTATAGTAATGGGTATTATGGGACTACTCGCAGTGTCCTAGTTTCGGCCAAAAATAGTTAAAAAATATCTGCACGCAAAGTTCTAAAAATTATTATTATTATACTCCTTATTTACGTACGTTACGTTAATTAATTAGTTATTAACTTCTTTCAGCGGCGCCAAGAACAAGAAGAATTCAATAATTACCCACATTTGAACTCTTGATGATTTTGTTAACACAATTTCGACGGTAGCAATCAATTTTGTACAAGCATGCTTTGCTATAAATACGGGCGGTCGATGCCTTTCCTGGCATTCTCGCTCGAGACGTGGGACCGTTCGGACCTCTTAGTTATTGTCACAATTAAAGTGTAACCCCGCAAGGTGTGGTTTTAATTACTATGAGCGTAAGTAAACAAAAGCGTGACGTCAGCAATGATGGCGTGACTCTTAAAAACAACTCCAACGGCCTTAACTCGACATATCTCATTATTCTTAAATTGTTTAATATATATGCAACTCTTTAAGATGACAAATTTGAATGCTGTATATACCCGAAATGATAACTATACTCGGATTAAACAATCATTATATTGTAATATTTTTAATTTTAATACAGTGTCTCCATGGTGTATCATATGAAATAAATAAACAGCTTTGTGACCCGGGGATCGATGGTCGTAAAATAACAGTGATAAGGGTTATTATACCAATGACAATAACCTATAATAATATATAGCTAGCTCCACAGGCTGTGTCGCTTGCTATAATCCCATTGCGATACCCACAAGTTTAGCAATCGACTCAGCCGACCATGATTCCCATATGCGGCAACCTGTATTGCGGCAAATGTATTATAAATCGTTGCCACTTGCCAAGTTTACGAAGCAGGCATTACAATAACGCGAAGTACAAGTTGTCCATACGACTTAAGCCTGTGCCTGTATATCTATAATATAGTAAAACTGTAACAGGACGAATTCTATACATATACATAAATCACGTGTCATGTCGTTTGTCCGCGATGGACTCCTGTATGTATGGAGTACTTAACCGATTTTAACTTTTTTTTAAATGTGTGTTTTGTTCCAACTCACAGGATACGATAGTTTTTTTATTTCGATTTATGGTCTCAATAATTAATAATTAACAATAATGTTACTTACTAACAACTTTGTAATATACTCATTTGTTACAAAATTAAATAAAAATAATAAATTTTAAAATTAATTCTTTTGGTTTCATTTTTGCTTAATATCAACTGAACGAAAATTTTAATCAATCGTGTTCAAACTCCTTCCCCTTCAAATCCCAATCCAGAGAATTTGTATACCAGCTTTAACGTTAGTTCGTAAATAATAATTTAATTATACTAACAGGACGAATTCTATACATTAAATATATTTTGAATTTTTTAATTGGAGGATGCTTTACTATCGATTTCACTATCGAAGCCCAAAGATTTTTTGTCTGTCTGTCTGTATCTTGGCCGCGCATCACGCCATATAGATTTGAATGAGTAGCTGACACTCCGTTTCAACATATAGGCTATCCTATATGTTGAAACGGAGTGTCAGTGTAAGAGTTTTTATTCCGGAATTCAGCACGGTTCACTTGGAAGAGGGGGTAAAAGACAAAATAGTTGTAATTTATTAATACGTACTCCGATTTCATTCATTCGTTTATGGTCAGAATGGAGATACTTTACAGATTATGCTGTATTTATTTATTTATTTATTTAGTCGATTAAGGTGGTGTCAGAACCACCAAGATGAGATAAGAATGGATATCATTACATCTCACAGGACAGCTAAAAATTTCACTAAATTCTGGAAAGCAACTAATAAACTGAATGTTCAACCGAGTTTACCAGTGAGTGTTTCGGGCTGTACCACGCAGAAAGAAATCGCGGACATGTTCAGGGATCACTTTAGGGTGTCTTCGCCGCTGGGGCCATCGACTATGGTGATCGATCCTGATGTATGTCGTGACAAAGATATACTGCGTTTCAAAGCAAAACAAGTCAGTGATACTATAAATAAAATGACCAGGGGAAAATCACCTGGGCACGACAGCCTCAGCATCGAGCATCTGCAATACGCGGGATGTCACTTACCCAGGGTGTTGTCGATGTTATACTCGCTTTGTATTAGTCACTCACATATCCCTATGGACATGATGAGAACTATTGTGGTCCCCATAGTTAAGAACAAGACGGGTGATATTACGGATCGCTTAAATTATAGGCCCATATCGCTTGCTACCACAATCGCAAAGGTATTGGATAGTCTGTTTGACAAAATCCTTAATGATACGCTTAAGTTTCATGACGCCCAGTTTGGATTTCGGCCAGGGTTGTCCACTGAAACCGCCATATTAGGCCTAAAGCAAACTGTCCAATACTATACGAGACGAAAAACGCCGGTGTACGCATGCTTCCTTGATCTTTCCAAGGCTTTTGACTTAGTGTCATACGATGTGCTCTGGGAAAAGATGAAGCGAGCAGGCGTGCAACCTGAGCTGCTCAGTATTATGCGGTTTTGGAATGCAAACCAATGGAACTACGTAAAGTGGGGAAAGGAACTCTCTGAATCATATAGGCTGGAGTGTGGGATAAGGCAGGGGGGGTTAACCTCACCAAAGCTCTTCAATCTATATGTAAATGAGTTGATCGTGGAACTCAGCAAAAAACCGGTCGGCTGTTGGATCGACGGCATTTGCGTCAATAATTTAAGCTATGCCGATGACATGGTGCTGTTGGGTCCCACGGCTGGTTCAATCAGAGAGTTGTTGAAATGTTGTGAGGAGTACGCTGCTAGCCATGGTCTAATATACAACGTGGCCAAGAGTGAATACCTGATCTTTAGGGCCCCCCGTAAGAAAGTGGAATACGAGCCTAGAATTACACTTAATGGGGCTTCACTCAAACGTGTGACCCAGTTTAAATACCTAGGTCACTATGTTACGGACGATCTTAAGGATCAGGTGGACATAGAACGTGAACGTAGAGCCATGGCTGTCAGATGTAACATGTTGGCCCGCAGGTTCGCCCGATGTAGCAAGGAAGCTAAAGTAACACTCTTTAAAGCTTACTGTCAAACTTTCTACACGGGCGGCCTATGGGTTAATTATACACAAAGGGCACTGAACACCTTACGTGTGCAGTACAATAACGGTTTCAGGATACTGTTGGGTTTGCCGCGGTTCTGCTCCGCGTCAAACATGTTCGCACAGGAACGAACGGATGACTTCTACGCCGTTATGAGAAAGAAGGCGTCATCCCTCCTAGCAAGACTGCGGTCGAGCTCAAACAGTATTCTGAATATGTTAGCGGGAAAGGTTGACTCACCGATTTTACAGCATTTTATGTCGGTGCTGGTTCGGTGAACCAAGCTACTAATTTTGATTTCATGTAACTTATTTAATTAGATTTAATTTTATTTGTTAAAAAATATTTAATTGTTAATAATTATACTAAAATGTAAGATGTACAAAAAAATGGGCCCTAGTCGCCTCAATAAAGAAATATTATTATTATTATCCGTATATATTAGCTCTCACGCCCGTGTGCAAAATAAATATATATAAAAAAGGTCGTCGGTTTAGTAATCCTTTGCATCGTGATTGGAAGAAATCGCGAGCATCAGCTAGTAATAAATAATAATACACAGAACAAAGTACCTAAATAACCAAATAATTTGTTGACAGTTGCAAACTTTTTGATTGCAGTTGACAAACATGGATATAACACACTCAAAGTACAGTCCTAAGTATAATTTAAAGTATTCAATAATTACGTTTCTGCGATATCGTATAATAAAGTTGGAGCTACCGTGATTCCCGGCTCGAGTCTTGTCTGATGGGAGGCTATGGCCGTGGCTAGTTACCAGTCTACTGACAAAGACGTGCCGCTAAGCGGTTTCCTCACGATGTTGTCCTTCACTGTTGAAGCAAGTGATATTTTAAGTGCTTAAAATATTCATACACATCTAATATCACAAGAAAAGCACACCTCAATAATTAGACGAGAAAAAAACACGAGTTAAAAGTCATCATAATCAACCCATTGCCGGATCACTACCGAGTGCGGGTCTCCTCTCAATATGAGAAGGATTCACACACCTTTGATAACATTATGGAGAACTCTCAGGCGTGCAGGTTTCCTCACGATGTTATCTTTCACCGTTGAAGCAAGTGATATTTTGATTGCTCAAAATATTCATACATATCTTATATCAAGAGAAAAGCACACCTCAATAATTAGACGAGAAAAAAAACATGAGCTAAGAGTGTTACAAGTTAATTGCGAAAGTTTTCTCCGAACCAAACCCGTCTCCGTTCAGCCATCAATCAACAATGTAACAGGAGCCCTTCCAATAAGCTTCGGGTCTGTCAGTCCCTTTATTGGAAAAGACCAATTGACAGGCCATTATTTTGTTAGGGAAACGTCAGCTGTCCGATATACTTCGTATAATTAAGACTCGGTAGTCCATACACTGTATTCGTACCGTGAACTCATTGTGTCGTTTTGTATTGTATCGTCTGAAACAGCCTTACGAAAATTTTCTCATATGGTTACCCGATAGTAAGCTTCTTCTTTGACCAGGGCGCGTTTGGAACCCTCATAGTTTTAGTTTTAAGAATGTAGTTATCACTATCAACTCACTACTATGTAAATTATTAATACGCACTAAAAGAGTGAGTTGTTTGAATAAAGTTAGGCCTAATCTTAAAAACTAGCATCTGATAGCCTAGTGGTTAGGGCGTCAGCCTCCTAATCAGAGGTCAGCGGTTCGAATCCGGGCACGCACCTCTAACTTTTCGGAGTTATGTGCGTTTTAAAAAAATTAAAATATCACTTGCTTCAACGGTGAAGGAAAACATCGTGAGGAAACCTGCACGCCTGAGAGTTCTCCATAATGTTCTCAAAAAGGTGTGTGAAGTCTGCCAATCCGCATATGGCCAGTGTGGTGGACTATGGCCAAACCCTTTCATATTGGGAGGAGATCCGTGCTCTGTAGTGAGCCGACAATGGGTTGATCATGATGATGATGATTAATTACCCTTTTTTTCAAAAAAAATTGGCAAAATAAGTATAAAACTTAACACTGTAATCGTCTTAAATGTAAAGTTTCTGATGATGATTATGATTTATCAAAGGTCTTAGGTATGCCATGAATAAACTTAATACTAACATGATTGAATTGGATTTGTTATATAGTTTTGAAGTATTTAATTTAATTTCATTCCATTATATTTACATCGGTTTTGCATAGATATAACATTTTTTTTTCTTTCACCCAACTTCCTTCATAAAAAGGGACCTTTTTAGCTTTATTTAATTACCAAAAACAGAATAAAATTTACTTAACATAGTAATGTTAAGTAAATTTTATTTAATGTTAAGTAAGTTGTTGTCTTACTTAACATAGTAGTATCTAGTAAGATATAACATATTAATAGTCAAGTACGTTACTAATGAACGAGAAAAACGTTGAAGCGGGCAAAAATGTAGTTAGGTACAGCTGAGTAATGTCATAAAATATCTAGTCAAAATGTTTCTACTTGGGTGTTTCTGGACAGTTAATTAGTGTCAGAAATGTTGTGAATGCGACAGTCTCTGGTTTTTGTAGATCTTTTTCGACTGTAATTGAGTATTTCGCCGTATTGTTGTACATTTCCCTCGTCATGTTGGACTGTGTCTTTATTTTTTTGACACCCATCTTCGGATAATATTACATTGTTGTTACTGAATGTCTGTCCACAATTTCTGGCCTAACTGCAGGAAGCCAGTCTAGTTAGTCTGGGCTCTTTACATTATTGTCGGTGGTTGTTATTACAGGTGTTATTAGGATATTTTCTTGAAATTTTTTATTTTATTTTTTTATTTTTTATTGGATCATTAAACTAGTCACAATCTTTATAAAAACAACAAAAAACATTTCAGAAGAACAAACACGAGATAGTGACTTTCTAGAAATGACCACAGCATGCAACCTTACAATTGACCTTACATCTAAATAATTCAATTTATACCTATAATGCAGTAATAGACAGTCTTACTTGCTTTTTAAAGGAGGCCACAGAACTGCAGGAGATGTCGCAGATATTCCTGTGATCATTCAGCATTGAGCATATTCTATAGACAGGCGCATGCTGACCGGCCTTGGTTCGACAAAACGGTAAATGAAATGGTTTTCGATTCCGGAGGCGACTACCCTTACGCGGCACACTAAACCATATTATTATTATAGCCAAAAAACCCGGCTAGGTTTGTTGTGGGCTTTTTCTTAGACCGCGGCGCGTTTGGAACCCTCATAGCTTTAGTTTTAAGTTTACGAATCTGTTACATTTGTAGTAGTCATACTTTTATTTTGTTATAAGATTGTAAGGAGTTATTTTTTATATATATATATAATTTTGTTTGTTATTTATTTAAGAGATGATGGGGCTGACATATCCAAACATGTTTGACATGTGTCATGTCAAAGTCCCAAAAAAAAACAGATTAAAAAAAAAGTTTAGGAATATAGTTATCACCATGGAATAACTACTATGTAAATTATTGACGCGTCAAAAGTGCCTTTTTAAGGACTATTTGAATAAAGATTATTTTGAATTTGAATTTATTATTATTTTTTATTTATTTAAGAAAAAACATTTACATAATTTTTGGGTGGGTGGGTTATTAATATACGTAGAAGATAATGAATTTAGTCGCAGATCGAAATGTCAAACAAACAAACCGTCCAATTAAAGTAATTATCTACTCATAAAGAAAGCGGTTCGGCAGGCAGATTACTAAATGGGCAATTACTGTCCAACTGTACCGGAAGAGGCGTCAAGTTGTCTCCTCAACTACATTCGACGAAAGCTAACTGTAATAGAGTAACTTCGCTCTTAACATCCACAAATAAACTTTGATGTAATAAGTGTGCTCGCCACAATGTTTCCAATTGGCTCACATTTGATACGAAGTTGGAGTTATGGCGTAAAATAAGCCAAAGTTACATTGTGAAAGTACATGGTAATTTCTTGATAAGAAACAGTCAGCTATAAGATGACTTTACTACACTTAAATCCGTGATGTGTAAACAGAGAGAAAGGCAGTCAAAAATTGATTAAAAAGCTTTTTGAGATTCTTTCTTATTTTATATTTAGGTCTTCGTCGGTGAAAAGGCCTAAAGACAAGTCTTTGTCTGCGACTTTGAAGTATGTTACGATGCAGATGCAAGGATGTCATTATATAAATCGTATATAAATGCTTAATCAGTTTGTGGCACGTCTTATTATACATGAGCGGTTACTAGCGATGGCTTCGCCCATGGCTAGTTACCGCTCATCATCAAGGAGAATATTATAATCAAAAATAGTGAATCCCTAAATTGAACCTACCAGGAATTTAACCCAAATGTTATGAAATCATTTTAACCCAATAATCTACCTTTAACAACTACGTGACCTATTTGTTTTTCTATATAATAAAAAAATGTCTGACGAATGAAGGCCTTCTGAGTTGTTTTTAGTTAGAGTTTGTCACGCTTTTGTTTACTTTAATTAATACCACAACTTGCGGGATTCCACTTTTATTGCGACCATAATTAAGAGGTCCAAACGGTCTAATGTCTCGAGCGAGAATGCCACCAAAGGCAATAACCGCCCGTATTTATAGCAAAGCATGCTTGTACAAAATTGATTGCTACCTTCTAAATACACTGATTAACAAAGAAATGATTAATTAGTGATTTAAAGAGTTCAAATGTGGGTAATTATTGAATTCTTGACATTCTTGGCGCCGCTGAATGAAGTTAATAACTCCTTCGCATAATAAAAAGATCTTCATGGAAACATGTTAGGTTAACTAGTTAAGTGTTAATTCCAAAAAATATAACAACAGTAGATTGTATTTTATTCTGCAGCCATTGTGTACGCTTTCAGAATTCATACAGTGGCAGTGTCAGCGAAATAACACCACTTTCTGATTCACGGGACCGTAGCAGGTGGTAAAAACAGACTTTCAAAGAGCTCGATGTCCCTAACGATTTATAACCCGCAACGTAACAGCGTAAAATAAAATTCATACACACAGGGTTTTTTTAGAAAATGTCCCGGTGGGTTTGAATATATAAACACGGACGTTACTTTACCATTTTTAACGTTTTATTTTTGGCAAAATGGCCGCCAAGCATCGCCTATAGTATCAGGATGCTGAAATACGAGCGTGCACTAAACTGCTGGCACTATTAGTAAATGAAAAAACAAAAAAATAAACGTTTGATTTTATATACAAATTAGATTTAGTTCTCAAGTTCTTTCGTTTATTTAAACATAGGTTTAACATAAAAGACTAAATGCCAGTTAGGAACACTATCATAAATAATGTAGCCGGATGTAGTATATGAATGATAGAATGAATACACTTTTTATTTACAATTGCACACCACAAGATAGGAAAAAAAAGCTTGAGAGGTGTGAGGACACCCGGATGGAACGAAGTTCCTTTCGATTAATTAGTGAAGGAATTGTAATAAAATTTTATTTTATTTAAGTTATAATAATATTTTTTTTATTATTAACAAATATAATGTTATATAAACTTTGTCAGTAGGCTCAATTTTGTACTCCATCAGCAATATCCGGAACACTGTCAGGATTCATTATTATTATTATTTTTTATTATTTATTATTTACAAAAAACCTGTATACACTCAACAAAAATAATCGTCGCGACACCACACTGTTCAATGCGAAATAGAAATGAAAATATCTGGCTTGCTTTCTATAAGAGAGAGAGAGAGACAGACAAAGAAACATGCGAAGCCGCACAGCTTACAATAACAAAAAGTGTCGTGACAACTTTTCGTAAGAATTTTTTCCGTCTAGCCCCCTTTCACAACGCGCGATAAGGAACTTCGTTCCAAAAAAAAAAAAAACAGAAAATAACACAAACAGTAGGTATAGAATTTGGCGGCCTTATCGCTACATAGCGATCTCTTCCAGGCGAACAAAGATGTAAAAGATATAGAGAGATAAGAGGATGGCTTATTATATACGTGTATATATATATATATATATATATATATATATATATATATATATATATAATTATATAGTACAGTATATAAGATAGTGGCGTATTTAGTTTTCTGTTGAAATTATTAATACTAAGGACCTAGCGTTTAGTACTTTAAGTTATTTATCAATACATATAGCAAGCACAAAATAGTTGTCTGGTGGGAGGTTTTGGCCGTGGCTAGTTACCCTACCGGCAAAAACGTGTCACCAAGCGATTTAGCGTTCCGGCACGATGTCGTGTAAAAACCAATTAGGAGTGTGGGTTTACCATAGCCCTAACAGGTTAGCCCGCTACCATCCTAGACAGCATCATCACTTACCACCAGGTGATATAGCTGTCAAGGGCTGACTTGTAGTAAATAAAAAAAAAAAAAACCCGCTACCATCTTAGAGTGCATCATCACTTACCATCAGGTGAGATTGCCGTCATGGGCGTTTATACAAAAAAAAAACGTTGTAATTCACCAACCAATGCATTAAAGCAGTTGGCTGAAAAAGATATGCCAAAACATGTTAACAACTTTTAAATAATATGTGAAGACGGAAGAAGACAGTCTTAGTTCGAAATCCATCTCATATCTCTTCTAATGAGGGTTCAGAATCACGACGACACTTCGTCCTGTTCGGAAAAATCGTACCGGGCTAAAATGTATGACAATTTAATTCCCCCCCACTTCTCCAGGTGGTCGAGGGCCTATTGTTACAGTGAAAGGAAAATATCTCGGAATTGAAAAGAAGATTGCTTTTATTGTTTGTACGATTCGAACCGCTGCTAACACCGTTGCGTAACGTAGTTTATCGAAATTATTGCTTGTCTTACAAGTATTATTTTAAGTAGGTTTCGACGACCTCCGTGGCGCAGTGTGTGCGCTGTCGCATTAAAATGTTGGAGGTCCTGGGTTCGATTCCCGGCTCGAGTCTGGTCTGGTGGGAGGCTTCGGCCGTGGCTAGTTACCACCCTACCGACAAAGACGTGTCGCAAAGTGATTTAGCGTTCCGGCACGATGTCGCGTAGAAACCAATTAGGAGTGTGTTTACCATACCCCTAACAGGTTAGCCCGCTACCATCCTAGACTGCATCATCACCTACCACCAGGTGACATAGCCGTCAAGGGCTAATTTGTAGTGTATAAAAAAAAATGGTATAGAGGTAAAGAAAACTACTACTCTTTATCAATGTGATTTTGTATAATTATGTTATGTCACTCACAACTGTAGACAGCCTGAGCTGTGATAGCTTAGTGGTTAGGAAGATCGCCCTAATCGATCTCAAGCACGCACGTCTAACGTTTGGAGCTATGTGCGCTTTTAAGCAATAATAATATCATGATAAGGATGACTTAAAACTATGAATTTGGTGCCAATGCTTTCTATGAGTAGTTTTTTTTTCTTTTATACACTACAAGTTAGCCCTTGACGGCAATATCACTTGGTGGTAAGTGATGATCTTGACTAGGATGGTAACGGGCTAACCTGTTAGGAGTATGGTAAACCTACACTCCTAATTGGTTTCTACGCGACATCGTGCCGGTACGCTAAATCACTCGGCGACACGTCTCTAATACTACTGTTGCACCAGGCTGATATGATATATAAACAAAAACAGAATCAAATGTATATTTCTTACAAAATTTTAATAGTTAAATATCAATCTATGACTGTTCATATAATACAGACGGACGGACGTACGGACGGATTCCAAAGTTTTAGTAATAGGATCCTGTTGACACAGCGACTTCTCAACGCTTACTTGAACGATTTTTTCTATTCGTATAGCTGCTTACTTCATTCAATCCATCTGATCTAGATCAAACACACTAGGACGCCAATAAATTTTACGAATAGCATCTCTTGTATCAAAACACTAGTATCCAATTGGCTCGTTTCGGTGTAACAGGAACCCAACAAAGGAGTTTCTTTCCCTTAAATCACATTCGAATCTCTATTTCAATTGCTAATACAAAGTTTCAATTGAAATCGATTTGTATGGAAGTTCGAAATTTAATGCATTTTAAGTCCCTCGATTTCATTACACAAACATTAGTTTTAAAGGAAATGTAACGAAAAATTGTATAACTATTGCCCCAGAGTAACGATAAGATTCTGAGACCAACAGTAAGTTCTAAAACAATAGTTTCAAAAAATCACTGTTGCTTTGTTTTTTTTTTTATAAAAAGTATCCTATGGTAAGTATCATCTCCACGTTACACGCTATCTCACTACAAAATTCTATCAATATTGATATAGCTGATCATCTTTCGAAAGGTAACATAATAATCTATTTTATATCCCGCGGGAACCGTTTACCGATGCTTTTTGACATAAAAGGTATTCTATTTCCATTTATGGGGTATTTACTTTTCATTTTTACACTACTGTGCCAAACTTCATATAAATCGCTTCTTGGAACCATGCTTTAGAAACACATGAGAAACAAAAAAACATATCAATATATATATATTTTTTTTTATATACAAAGCGTGCAAACGAGCAGGCGGGTCACCTGATGGTAAGTGATTACCGCCGCCCATGAACATTTGCAGCACCAGAGGAACCGCCAATGCCCTTGAGCAATTTGTTAATCCGCCCTTTGAAAATCGCCATATTATAGCCATTAGGGAACACAGAAGATGGAATATTATATATATATATATATATTATACTTAAGCGTTAATATCATAAACGCGTTCTACTCTATAATCTATGAGTGGAACTTATAATATCAGAAGCGGGATTTTCGCATGCTTAAGCATCAGCAGCGTCGCTTCCTTGAAGGATTAGTGAACAAGTATCAAGTTATATTGAAATTTGTGCTGGCGTAAATTTAATAGGATTTAACGAGAAAACAGCCAAATAAAAACACACCATAGTGCCTTGGTGATATTGTACTGTCGGCCATTATCAACCCACCGGACTACTACAGCGGACGGGTCTTATTGTCCGGCCACCACGCTGGACAAGTGCCGATTGGTGAAATTTACACGGTTTGGATAACTATTAGTCATGCAGGAATTAGTTAGGTGAAGTGAGAGGATTAGTTAGGTCGAAAGGTTTGAAATGTGCTTTGAAAGATCAGTCATAGTCAGTCAGGCAATCAGTCAGTCAGTTGTTACTTTTATAATATACTAGCTGACGCCCGCGACTTCGTCTGCGTTGAGTTAGTGTGTTTGTTTGTCTTTCAATCACGAAGCAATAGATTACTTACCCGAATTACTTGAAATAATTACAGGATAAACATTAAAGTATCTCCTTTCTAAAAAAAAAAAAGAATGAGTGAAATCGGATATTGATTCGTTGGTGGGAGAAGTTGTGGGAGGCGCCCGAGACGTGGTGGCACAGGCGGTGGCATGGACTGGACGGTACTTGGACTTTGCAACATTACTATATTTTTTTAATATAAAAAACTTTTTCTAAAATAAAAGTAGCCTAAGTTACTCCTTATTACATCAGCTACCTGCCAATAAAAGTTTGGTAAAAATTGGTCCAGCCATTTCAGTGATTAGCCGGAACAAACATACAGACAGACAGACAAAAATTGAAAAAAATGTTATTTTGGTGTATGTACCGTATTCACATGCATGTAGTAAAAAGCGGTAATTTCAATATTACAAACAGACACTCCAATTTTATTTGTTTGTATAGATAAGCACGATATAAGACTGCAAAAGAAACCAGCTCAGTGATAGTGAAAGTCTGTACGACGAGGCGCGTTAAGTTACACGGCAAGAGTATACGACAGAGTTTTATTAAAAAAGTTCCGTACAAATGTGTACCATTTTATTAGGGAAAATAAAAAATGAGTCTTCTATCATGATATAATAATAATATGATGAAAGTTTCCCAATTCTTTTTATTGTATACCGATAAACTTTTTATGTAGGTTGTTTTATTTACGCGTAATGCCTTAATACAAGTCAGACAAAAGTACTTTTTCATGTGTATGATATATGTATAATATAGCATATTGGTTTTACAAGGCAATATTGTGATAGAACATACTATAATGTGACGTATGCAGGTTCTTATAAGACTCACCGGTGCGGGACGGCGTATTGCATTCATTGCATTCGGTCGGTTCGGATCGGTGTTCGAGTCGCGGTAGTGCATAGTCGTACTTGGTGGAGCCTATAATCTGCTCCTTATAAATTACCATACTTAAAATTGTTATTCTTTTCTACCAAGAGTATCTGGTCTCTTTGCCCGAACCTACTCACGTCTACCCAAATTACCGACGAAGACACGCGCCCGCCCGGTAGTCATCCTATATATTAATAGGGCTATTAATTAACTCAGATTGTCTTCAAAGGTGCTATTTTGAAAAAATAATAAACTGGCGTACAGTTAATAAATTTATATATGCTTTGAATATGAAATAAGTTTTTCATTAGCCAATAGTTTTAAACATAGATATTAAGTTCCAAGTCAAACGATGGTTCAATTTTTTTTTCAAGATCTAGTCTGGCCTAATTACAATTATCAGTTATCACAATTTTATTTACTTATCATCTTTTTTTTATATTTTTGAAAAGGCGGATTAACCCTTAACTGTGTTACATTTGGCAATTTATACTGCGTAAGTTTCACTAGAAGCTCTGAAAATCTGTATTTAAAAAAAATAGTTCAAGTAAAATTCGATTAATTTTATTCAACTATGCAAAATCGTGGATTTTTATAATGCAAATTGCTTTGTATACAAACTAGTGGTAGTTTGTATACAAAGCAATTTGTATTCTCCTTTGTAATATGCACCGCAAAGTTCCGTAGCCTTAGTATAAGATTTGCACACTTGCAATTATTGTGGAGTTCCTTTCAAGTACCTATACAATAAAGACATAAAATGGACCTTATGCATTAAATTTAGGGTCGCAATTTCAATACTACATATTTATATTATACAATCTTTGCTTGCTGTGTAAATTTAACGACTTTCAGACGAATTTGATTTTTATGACTAGCCGTGTACGTTTTAGTTTGCTATGTCGTTATGTGTTTCGATATTCAATAACGACTCTAGGATTGTTAGCAAACAAATTTTTTACTATAGGTAGTAAAAAATTTGTTTGCTAGCAATCCTAGACCTATCCCGAAATTTTCTTTAGACGTATGTACTCTCCGCTACCAGTAAAATGTGTTAAGATTGGATAGGCACCCTTTAGGCAAAAGCGCTCCAGTTTTGACTGTTTTAAAACTAACCATCTTGTGATTTCCGTTCGTTTTTGTTTATAATTAAAAACACCATAAATCTCCTAATCAGGTTTGCGAAAAGGAAATAAAGAAAAATCTTAAGAATGTATAACGGCATAAATATGTTTAATATTTTTATCTAAATTAGTCTACCATTATGTTTTTTCGACAGCTGTCGCATTATGAAGTTTTAGGTCCTTGGTTCGATTCCCGGTTCAAGTCTGGTCTGGTGGGAGGCTTTGGTCGTGGCTAGTTACGCTATCGACAAAGAACATTTCGCCTAGCGATTTAGTGTTCCAGCACAATGTCGCGTAGAAACCAATGGATATACCCTAACAGATAAGCCTATTATCATCGTAGACTGCATTATCACTTACTAACTAACTAACTTGCAAACTTGTAATGGAATAAAAGGGTTTCCCAAAGACGCAAACCAGAGATTCAAACATATCCCCTTAAATGATTGAAAAGTGGAATACACGAATTTTCGGCATTACATTATAACCCCAAAATCCTTTTTGTGGCGAACCTAACGGCTTTTTTTCCTTTATTTGCATATATGATTGCTGAATTATTTAACCGAAAGAGTTACACCGCGGTGCGAGTGTTGAATCCACGATTTTTGCATTGCAAAAATAATCCGGGGAATTTCTGCTTCGTTAAAACTTTTTATTTTAGGTAATTTACTAGCGTATCATAGCGCTGTCGCACCTGTTTTTTTACTTATATTTTTTTAACATACCACTACCGGCTACATTCAGTTTACCTCTACATTTACATATTTGACGACCTCCGTGGCGCAGCGCGTGCGCTGTTGCATTTTAAAGTTGGAGGTCCTGGGTTCGATTCCCGGCTCGAGTCTGGTCCGGTGGGAGGCTTCAACCGTGGCTTGTTACCACCCTACCGACAAAGACGTGTCGCCAAGCGATTTAGCGTTCCGGCACGATGTTGTGTAGACACTAATTAGGAGTATGAGTTTACCATACCCCTAATAGGTTAGCCCGCTACCATCTTAGACCGCATCATCACTTGCCATCAGGTGAGATGCAGTCAAGGGCTTGTGGTAAATAAAAAAAAAAAATGTCGACTTACGCTCGATGTTAATAATCAATGTACCTACTCCAGATAGACGACCTCCATAGCGCAGTGCGTATGCTGTCGCATTATAAAGTTGGAGGTTCTGGGTTCGATTCTCGGCTCGATTCTGGTCTGGCGGGAGGCTTCAACCGTGGCTAGTTACCACCCTACCCACAAGACGTGTCGCCAAGCAATTTAGCGTTCAGGCACGATGTCGTGTAGAAACCAATATACATATATATTATTTATTTTTTTACCATACCCGGATGGATTTTTGTTACTCTTTCACGTAAAAACTACTGAATGGATTTTTATGAAACTTTACAATAATATAGCTTATAAATCAGAATAACACATAGGCATATTTATAAAGATGCTGTATGAATTTTGCAAAATATGACGATAAATGTCAAGTGTAGGAAAAAATCTACAGTCTGCGTGATAATTTTAATGTCATAAAGTGTGTCAGAGAGTGCGTGAAAACTTTTCCACTATTTATTTAAATCGATTGTCGCGTAGAAACTTACTTTTTATTACTGGTTTACCATATCCCTAACAGTTTTAACCTGTAGCGTCTTATACCGCATAATCACTTGCCATCAGGTGAGATCGCTGTGAAGGTTAACCAGTAGTGTATAAAAAAAAAAGTGCGTCGTCTTTAATATTATTCTTAGAATTTTCACCAATGATTCAGAACCAGCAATATTATTTAGGGCAGCTGGCAATTTTGAAATTGCCGCAATGATTGCCTACCTACGTAAGAGGCGATACACTATTATAAATTGCTCTGGAGGATAAACGAAGTGTATTCTCGAGGGCCTGGTATAATTTAGAATATGCCAGGTCTTACAAGAAGTAGGGCCATTTACTAAATTGAGTCGAAGCTATGTGTACTAACCTAAGCTATCCCGTTATACATGTGGGTTTTAAGCCGTAAAGTCAAAGGGAACTGCCTAATCTTACGTTCGCAGGGGCTGACCCTTATTTGATATCACGCAAACTCAAAGACAAACTTGATGAACGGATTAAAACCTTCTTGTTTAGACGTTAAGGGAGACCCGGATATGTTGCCATTAGAATCCCCACATGGCAAACTAATTATATCATTTCTGAGTGTAAGCTTAACCATTTCGCCGATGAAATTGGTTACAGATAATATAACTGTATACCTAGAAACGGATTTATATATTTTTTAATCCTAGAAATTAAACTCCCTAAGAGATTAAAATATGTTGTGGGGTCGGCACAATACGTCTTCTTCTTCCACTCACTTCTATCAGCCGTCACTTCACTACCCACACCTTTTACCCGCATATCCTCTTTTACACAATCCATCCATCTCTTATTTGGTCTTGCTCTACTCTTTTGCCCTTGCACGTTCATATATAACATTCTTTTGTTGAAATTCTATGTCTTCGTATTATATGAACATACCATGCTAGCCTGTTACTCCTCATATTTTCTGTTTTTATATCTATTTCAGTATTGATCGAAGGTTTTAGGAATTTTAAAGCTATTATCTTTTTCCAACACGTATTCATCTATTGACCTACCTTTTCAATTGTGTAAAAGCTATTCGGCAAATTGTAGTCTATAAAATTGGCACTCACTGCTGCAATATGGAAGTTCATTTTCTCCATATGTAGTCAAATTTTGTATTTCTTTATAACATTTACCATTGCAGTTTCCGCATTCGGTATATTGTTATGCGGGAAATAAAATAGCTGAAAATATATTTATTTTATTTAAACAACTCCATTTCAAAATTTAACTAAAAGTAGAATAACATCAAGATAAATGTCTTGATCTTTTTATACACCACATGTTAACCCTTGACAGAATCTCACCTGATGGTAAGTGATGATGCAGTCTAAGATGGTAGCAGGCTAACCTGTTAGGGGTATGGTAAACCCACACACATACTGGAACCCTCATAGCTTTAGTTTTAAGTTTACGAATGTAGTTATCACCATCAAATAACTACTATGTAAATTATTGACGCGTCAAAAGTGCCTTTTAAAGGACTATTTGAATGAAGATTATTTGAATTTGCATTTGAATTTAAATACACAACGAGAATTACTTATTAATGGTTCGTTATATCGTACGTATAGTTTATATGCGAGCGGTGGATTTGTCTAAACTACTTTTTATCTAAAGCCTAAATATACCCTTTATAATCGTTTCTATGACAAAGGATTGTGCTATTACGTATCACTGGCATATTTAATAAACGCGGACAATCAAGACCTAACCTAATGACGTCCTGTCAAATGATGACACTCACTTTTATCACCATGGACATTAAATTGGGTTGATACGATACTCAAAGTGGCAAATATTCCTATTTAATAATTAAATCAACTGCACACTCGATGGCTCTCTTGATAAGCAGTTGATTTATTATATTATTATTATAGAAGTTGATTTATTACTTATTATCTTATCAATTTTATGAGTGGGACGCTTATTTTCTTGAATATAAATTTAAAACATTTCGGAAAACGCAGGGATTTGAACCCTCATCTCTCCGGCTATAAGCAATGGTTCACATACCACCGACACCGAACTTAAAGTATGCTGTTACACTAATCTAAAGCGATTGTTAAATATATACACTCACCGTCCGACGTCGCCTAAGCCGAGGTTATGCCTCTCAGGAGGCGCCTTTAGGCAGTTCCATTAGCTTCTTCAAGCTCAAAATTTCTTCTGCCACACCTTCTTTCTAAAGCTCGCCAAATAGCCCGGTTCATCATAATCATCATGATCAACCCATTCTCGGCTCACTACAGAGCACGGGTCTTCTCTCAATATGAGAAGAGTTTGGCTATAGTCCACCACGCTGGCCATGTGCGGATTGGCAGACTTCACACGCCTTTAAGAACATTATGGAGCACTCTCAGGCAAGCAGGTTTCCTCACGATGTTTTCTTTCACCGTTGAAGCGAGTGATATTTCAATTGCTTAAAAACGCATATAACTCCGAAAAGTTATAGGCGAACCCCCGACCTCTGATTGGGAGACTGACGACCTAACCATTAGGCTATCACAGCTTCAAACAATCCGGTTACGCTGTTTTAACCAGTAGGGTTAGCACAGCTAAAAGACAGTCCGAAAAAAAAGTAGCTACTGTATCAGAAACATTTTTCCAATAAAACTAATTAAAAACCCATTATATAGAAACCGCGAAAGCAAAATGAACACAATTAAACTTCTATACGTGTTTACAACAAAGTCAGAAGTTGCTAACGAACACGGTATTCATTAAAAGTTCCAGAAACCACCTTGTCATCTTCTTAATCCATCCAAGTAGGGAAATGTTTACCTGTCTTCGTTACAACACATATTCTTGGCATCATTTCGCGTAGGCACGATATATTGGTAAGGGAGGGTGACCTAGTAAGCCTTTTTTTTTCGCTGGGAAATGCTTTTACGCATCCCCTCCCCTGCGCCGCTTCCGACGGGGTATGTGGGACTCCCCGGCGGCTAGGCTGGCGACCAGAATACCCACTAAAACCCAGCGATGCTCCTTCGCGTCGCCTGGTGGCTGGGTCACGGGAACACTTGTGCACTCGACCGCGGCCTAGTAAGACGAAGTGGTCTATTTATTTATTTATTACAGAGAATCGACAGCTAATATAATTTTTCAACGTTAACCATTTATTAACGAGATAACCCGGCAAATTGATTTCTAAGTTTTATTTTTCTGTATTCTTTCGTGGTATACATAAAATTGTATTCATTATTTTATTCGTAGAATTCGGTCCCGGGTAATGGCGGCCGATATCTTTCCCACGTAGCTATCACCGCTTTTTGCCGTACCGTTTTAATACACCCTCGTCTAATGTTGATTTATCTAAAAGCCGAGCTCCCAACGCCAAGTGGAACATAATAAATTGTCTATTAATGCCGTTTTGAATCCTGCTTTCCGCCACAAAATCGCGAGGCGGTTACATTTGTAACTTTAATCGCTTAATTCAGCGCTTCAGCCCATCGGGACAGCTTTAATCCCGGAGGGTATGCATTATTCATGGATAGGCTCTATGACGTTTTATAAATAGACAGAAAATACCCAGAAATGTGTTTATCTTTAATTGTAAGTCAGTCGAAATTAATTCAATTTCAATTCCTTCATATCTTTAACAGTTTCTAGTTTTATCACACTTAAATCGTACACTACAACAAGTCAAGAAACCAGAAATATGAAGAATGGTACAGGATACAAAAAGGCGGCCTTATCGTTATAAGTGTATCGAAGGACAACCAATGTGTATTTATTCTTTCAAATAATCTTTCTTAATCTGTCTTTCTGACTGTTATTTATTTTGTTTGTTACGGTTTCCCGCCTAAACCACGCAATCTATTTTAAAAGTTACCTCACCAATTGAATACTACATTACCAGCTTATATGTATTATGTAAAGCATAATATAGAACAAGTGAATAAAATATCACTTGCTTCAACGGTGATAGAAAACATCGTGAGGAAACCTGCACGCCTGAGAGTTCTCCGTAGTGTTCTCAAAGGCGTATGAAGTCTGCAAATCCGCACATGGCCAGTTTGGTGGACTATGGCCAAACCCTTCTCATATTGGGAGAAGACCCGCGCTCTGTAGTGAGCCGGCAATGGATTGATCATGATGATGTATTATGTATATAATCTGGTTTATTATTATAGTTAATATATAAACCAGATTACATACCAATGTATGTAGTTCACAGGTTTAATTTTATATTGCGCAACCTACTTTCTTTTTATATCCTAATCCTTTGTGTGCTATCTTTTGTATTCAGCTTTGCTTCTAATCGTTTCTATTTTTATTATTTTACTTTATATTATGATGAATTAATAAAAAAAATGGTACTCCTTTTTTTAGATTCTATCACTAAGACTCCTTTGTCCATTATTCCAGCCATCTGTATGTCAGCGGGCTATTATGATTTTCGTATCAATTAAATTTTACTCAGGACTGTTGAAACTCTTAAATAAAAACAATTCAATTATAATCCAATCAAAAACGACAATGTCGGAGAGTACAAGTTCACTGGCACTAGACATTTCTAAGGCTTTCGATTTCTTAAAAAAACAATATCAGAGAGCGCTATCCCATTACTTCATGAATATTAAAACTGTTTTGTTTTATTTTCCTGATAAATTGAAAGCGTATCTACCGCAGTCGAGCCAGACTAAATTTGAATTCAATTTAGTTATTGTGACGAATTTATAACTGAAAGCAGGAATATTTAACAGGGCGCTTTAGTTTAACATTTAATTCTTGTGTTTGCTTTCCAACGTTTACGGCTTAACCTTTAAGATGTAGGGCTTTTTTTATACACTGCAAGTTAGCCCTTGGTGGCAATCTCTCCTGGTGGTAAATTATGATTCAGTCTAAGACGGTAGCATGAACTATAATCCTAAATGTGTTCTACGCGACATCGTGCCAGAACGCTAAAACGCTTTGCGATACGTCTTTGTGAGTAGGGTGGTGGTAACTAGGCACGGCCATAGCCCCACATAAGCCCAGACTCGAACCGGGAATCGAGTCCAGAAACTCTATAATGCCACTGCACCACGGAGGACTTTTTTTCCTACTACAAGTTAGCCCTTGACGGCAATCTCACCTGATGGTAAGTGATGATGCAGTCCAAGATGGTAGCGGACTAACCTGTTAGGGGTATGGTAAACCCATACTCCTAATTGGTTTCTACGCGACATCGTGCCGGAACGCAAAATCGCTTGGTTACACTTCTTTGTCGGTAGGGTGGTAGTTACCACCGACACGGCCATAGCTCCCCATAAGCCCAGACTCGAACCGGGAATCGAACCCAGACCCTCTAACTTTGTAATGCAACTGCGCCACGCCACGCCACTTGTAATTTAAGGTTGCCTAAAGCAACTTTAAATTACAAGACAAAATTGGAATCTATGTAACATACCAGTGAGAGTGAATGTGAAATTATTTCATTCCTAAACTGATTCAAACAAATGCGTGCGTCCGCAAAAGCGTGGATTTCTGTTATCATAAATCTAAAGAAAGGGAAAAACCTCGAAGACAAGTCCTTTTGACCGCGCCGTGGTTCAAGGAGATAAAAACTACAGAAACTCCCTATTTTTGGAAATAGACCTTTATTATTCTTTGGGCAAAAGTTTTCTTCAGTTATTTAACCTACTTTGAAAAATTATTAACGCTTATTATGTCTTGCTAGGTTTGTGCGTTTTAATCCAGTATTTATAAATTTGATTTTAAATAATTATTGTTTCATCAAGGGGACCATTCCCCTTCGACCGAGTTCGATTATAATATAATATCTTCTTGTAATTATGTTAGTTTTTTTATCCATTACAAGTTGACAGCAATCTCACCTGGTGGTAAGTGACGATAGAAGCAGACTTCCTTGTAAGAGTTATGGTAAGCCCATACTCCAAATTCCGTCGTGCCGGAATGCTAAATCGCTTGGCGATACGTATTTCTCGGTAGGATAGTAGGCTAACTAAACTACGGCCGGAATCTCCAAGCAGAACAGACTCGAGCCAAAACTCGAATCCAGGACCTTCAACTTTATTTTAAACTCACTACAGAACACGGGTCTCCTTTCAATATAAGAAGGGTTTGGCCATAGTCCGCAACGCTGGCCATATACGGATTGGCAGACTTCACACGCCTTCAAGAACATTATGGAAAGCTCTCACACATGCAAGTTTCCTCACGATGTTTTCCTTCACCGTTGCAGCAAGTGATATTATTATTGCTTATAAACGCACATAACTCCGAAAAGTTAGAGATGCACGGGTTCAAACCCCCGTCCTCTGATAAGAAAGCTGACGTACTAACCACTAGGCTATCACAGCTTCACCTAATTGAATATAAAAACAAAAATAAATAATAAAAGCCTCCCGGAGAAATGTTTTCGTAATATAATTACTATCGTGTGGGGCATGGCATTCGTCTATAATAATAATGCTCTTGATAAAAATCCCGTTTATTGTTCAAACGAACATACTCGTAACTCAGGAAAGTTAGAGATGCGCGCCCGGGATTGTACCCCCAACCTCTGATTAGGAGGCGGACGTCCTAACCATTAGGCTATCACAGCACTTCCAGATCCTCAATTGCAAACATTATATCCTAACTAAAGAAAACATGCTTTGATTTATCAACCGTTGCGAGACAAAAGATTCATGACGCAAAATGTAGATTTATGCATTACTCGCTCGCTCTTTTATTATTTTTTATGAATAGTCGGTCTCGATTTAGAACAATAGCAGATTCGTCGGTCACGAACGTCAGAAAACGTTTTAGGTGAAGCCCTTAGGCTGGACGCATATCGGTGCCAATTTTGTTGTACACGAATCTATGTGGTGAATTAAATAGCTTTATTCGCCTAAAATTTTTTTTTTTTTTTTAACAACCTACAAGTTAGCCCTTGACTGCTATCTCACCTGGTGGTAAGTGATGATGCTGTCTAGGATGGTAGCGGGCTGACCTGTTAGGACTATGGTAAACCCACGCCCCTAATTGGTTTCTACGCGACATCGTGCCGGAACGCTAAATCGCTTGGCGCCACGTCTTTGTCGGTAGGGTGGTAACTAGCCACGGCCGTAGCCTCCCACCAGACCAGACTCGAGCCGGGAATCGAACCCGGGACCTCCAACTTTAGAATGCGACAGCGCGCGCGCTGCGCCACGGAGGTCGTCAAAAATTTATTATTACATGCATCCGTGAAGCGTTCATCTTATATATAAAATTCTAGTGTCACAATGTTTGTTCCCATACTCCTCCGAAACAGCTCGACCGCTTCTTATGAAATTTATGCAAATTCAGTAAGTCTGAGAATCAGCTACTATCTATTTTTCAAACCCTTAAGTGTGATAAGGGGTGTCAACCCCAAAACAATTTTTGTATTGTAACATTTTTAACAAAATAATGAACGGCTATATTGATTTTTTGGCACGTGTTACGTCATATCCTATGGAAACGGGATAAAAAGTATTCTATGTCCGTCTCCTGGTTCTAAGCTACCTCCCCACAAATTTGCAGCCAAATCGGTTCAGCCTTTCTAGAGATATCAGTATTGTAACTAGCACGACGTTCTTTTATATATTATCATCATCATCATCAACAACCCATTACCGGCTCACTACAGAGCGCGGATCTCCTCTTAATATGAGAAGGATTTGGCCATAGTCCACCACGCTGGCCATGTGCTGATTGGCAGACTTCACACGCCTTTGAGAACATTACAGAGAACTCTCAGGCGTGCAGGTTTCCTCACGATGTTTTCCTTCACCGATGAAGCAAGATTGCTTTTTCTTCCTTCTTGACATTGGTAATTGGTATTGGTAGATATAATTCGGCAAAAAACAAGGGTAACCGATATAGCTCGAAGGGCTTGCACGCTGAAGTGGCAGTGGGCTGGTCACGTTTGTCAGAGAACCGACGTACGTTGGAGTCAGAAGGTCCTCGAGTGGAGACTACGTCTCGGTAAACGGTGTGTGGACCATCCTCCGGCCAGGTGGAGTGATGACCTCCGAAAAGTGGCCGGCATCGACTGGATGCGAAAGGCCGGAGACAGGATGAGTTGGCGCTACTTCAAAGAGGCCTATGTCCAGCGGTGGATAAATGTTGGCTAATGATGATTATACTAATAACTGTAATTAATTTATACCCATTTGAGCAACCAGTGGATAAGCTGTTTTTTTTTTTTTTCAAATTGTATTATTGAATGACATGAATATTTCATGATTAAAGCAGAGAACGCCTTGATGATGACCTACACATGATGAGCCATTAGCGAAGGCAAGAGACGCCCACATAATAGATAATAGATAATATTTTATTGGTAGATATATTGGTACAAAAAAAAAATGTTCAAAGGAATTTCGTTGCTATGCGATCGTAGGCGGCATATGTGCGGCTATGCTTACTACGGTGCACAAGTAAATCATTTGTAACAACGACAGTTATCATTCAGGTTAATCGCCTATGTCTATGTACGTACTCGTGTGTTATCTAATTGTCAGTTGGTGTACGTAGGTACTTGCGCCATAAAGTTGACGTTTTTATAGCGGCGAGACGATTAGCGATTTGCATTCACTTTTTACACGACTGCGCCATAATCGTCGGTCACAAACACAGCTGGGCAAAAACCATGCGCTTCATAGCATTTTTTTTATTTTTATTTATTTATTTACCAACAGCTTAAGAGAATATCATCATCATCATCATGATCAACCCATTACCGGCTCACTACAGAGCACGGGTCTCCTCTCAATATGAGAAGGTTTTGTCTCAATAAGAGAAACATAGTCCACCACGCTGGCCATGTGTGGATTGGCAGACTTCACACGCCTTTGACAACATTATGGAGAACTCTCAGGCGTGCAGGTTTCCTCAAGATGTTTTGCTTCACCGTTGAAGCAAGTGATATTTTAATTGCTTAAAAACGCACATAACTCCGAAAAGTTAGAGGTGCGTGCCCGGATTCGAACCGCCGACCTCTGGTTAAGAGGCTGACGCCCTAACCACTAGGCTATCACAGCTAAGAGAATATAATTGGATTAAAATAATTTATACATAATAAGGTATTAAATCTAAATGCTAAGCTAATTATAGGTAAACACCGCATGCAAAGGTGTATTACATTAAAGGAAAACTAATTAATAAAAACACTAAAACATGTGATATGTGAAATAATAAGAGCAAAAAGGAAAAAGTAGAAGTGAGTAAACAATTATTAAAAAATAAACGAGTTAAAACAAAAATAAATAAAAAAGCTAATCTATAATTTACTTAACCAACTAGAACCGACCTTCGAAATTCAGTCAGATTGTTACAATGTAGGATAGGAAAGCAGGCGTTGCGCGGTGCAGCGTGTCCGCTCTCGCATTATGAGGTTGGAGGTTCTGGGTTCGATTCCCGGCTCGGCTGGTCAGGGCTCCGGCCGTCATCAGCACTTTCAATGGTATCTTACATAGATTCCAATTTTGTCTTGTAATTTAAGGTTTTTAATAATAATTCTTTTAACGACCTCCGTGATGCAGTTGCATTATGAAGTTGGAGGTCCTGGGTTCGATTCCCGGCTCGAGTCTGGTCAAGGCTCCGGCCGTCATCAGCACTTTCAGTGGTATCTTACATAGATTCCAAATTTGTCTTGTTATTTAAGGTTTTTTTAATAAGAATTTTTTTAACAACCTCCATGGTGCAGTTGCATTATGAAGTTGGAGGTCCTGAGTTCGATTCCCGGCTCGAGTCCGGTCAGAGCTACGGCTGTGGCTAGTTACCACCCTACCGACAAACACGCCTTGCCAAGTGATTTAGCGTTCCGGCACGATATCGCGAGAAACCAATTAGAATAATGGGCTTGTCATACTACTAATAGGTTAGCCCGCTACCATCTTAGACTGTATCACCACTTACCACCAGGTAAGATTGCCGTCAAGAGCTAACTAGTATGTGTGACCTTAAGGTTTGTGACGTCCTTGTTATTATCATATTTACTTAAGAACGTGGATAGTGTTGTGAATTGTATATTTAATTAAAGTTATTAATGTTTAACTTGGTCTGTACTAATATTTAACATACAATTGTCTACTGTCCAAAATAAATAAAAATACAAATAAAAAATATAAATAAGAAAAAGATGGCAATCTGATACAATCTGGACAGGATACTATGACGTCATTACAAATCCAATATGGCCAACGTACCGCAGTTATCATCATGTTTTAATAGCCCATGTCCATTTTCGACTAATACGTAATTCAAGTTGCTAGACATGTGTGTTGAATTATTGTACGTACGCCATCACCGGAATCCTTTATAGTGTCGCTGTGATAAACAAGATATTTTTTTTATTCACTACAAGTTAGCCCTTGACATCACACCTGATGGTAAGTGATGATGCACTCTAGGATAGTAGCGACGGTTAAGGATATGGTAAACCCACACTCCTAATTGGTTTTGACACGTCTTTGTCGGTAGGGTGGTAACTAGCCCGTCCGGGAAGTATACAACGGGTCCCTCGGGTGTCCAGTAAAACCTGCGAGAGGGACATGCCGTGGTGGTTTTAAGTTCGGGTATAACATAATATAAGTTCCTTCGGGAGTGGGAGTCCAACATAACCACCTTCCCGCCCAAGGGTACGGAGGTAGCCATAAAGCTTTTCCAGAACGACAAAAAAACAAAAAAGTGGTAACTAGCCCCGGCTGAACCCTCCCGGAAGACTAGACTCTAGAAAGGAATCGAACCCAGAAACTCCAACTATATAATTCGACACACTGTGTCAAGAAAGTTGGATATAATGATGCAGTGTTGCAAATATTATGGCGAACTGATTAAATTTACATTCATTTTGTAACAGTCCAGAATTGCCCGCGACTTCGGCCGCGTATGCTTTCGTTGTGAAAGGGGCTCGAAAATTTGAAGAGGGGTCACTAGGTCAAGTGGTTATCATAATATTGTGGAAGGGCTTCATTTGCGCATTCTAATTTATGTTTTCTTTTTAGCTGTATAATTTTTCACTTTCTGTGGATATTGATGTAACATATCCATATTTTTTTAAATCTTTTCAAATGGGGGATCCCATGAGTGAAAGAGAAAATGTGAAATAAATGAAGTTTTTATTATCCAAATGTTACACCAACTAAAAAATTATCTTAGTGTTTTTTTTCCTACTACAAGTTAGCCCTTGACGGCAATCTCACCTGATGTTAAGTGATGATGCAGTCTAAGATGGTAGCGGGCTAACCTGTTAGGGGAATGGTAAACCCACACCCCTAATTAGTTTCTACGCGACATCGTGCCGGAACGCTTAATCGCTTGGCGACACGTCTTTGTCGGTAGGGTGGTAACTAGCCACGGCCAAAGCCTTCCACAAGACAAATATCTTAGTGTACACTAAAAGTTAGCCCTTAACGGCTATCCCATACTGCTAATTGCACACGCTTGGCGACACGTGGTGGACACGGTTTACGAGGTGGTTGCTAGCAACGGCCAACGCCTCCCACCAGACCAGACTTGAGCCGGGAATCGAACCCAGGACCTCTAACTTTATAAAATATATATAAAGCGATAGCGCGCGTGCTGCGCTACGGACGTCAATATACATGAAAGGGAAGGCAATAATACGATTTTATTATCATTTGTTATATATTAGTGACATAGTGCAAGAACATTAAATCGCTTGGCGACACGTCTTTGTCAGTAGGGTGGCAACTAGCAAAGCAGTCTCCCACCAGACCAGCCTCAAGCCTGGAATCAAATCCAGGTCCTCCAATTTTAAAAAGTCACAGCGCTGCGCCACGGAGGTCGTCAAACAATTGTTATAACTAGAAATCAGATACCTGTAGAAACAAATATACGGTTTCAAAATGTAGTCTTCGAGATGGAAGAATATTTTGCATCAGAATAAGTTGTTTCTTTGCAATATATCGAACGTGACCAAAACCGTGTTGTTGTTTTTTTTTTAATTCTTTCTATTAGTATCAAGTTCTGTTACATTTAGAAGAATGATATGTGTAGAATTGGTTGACTCATTGTCCACCCTTTTTAAATGCTATTTTTTTAATTTGTATAAAAAAATATTGAAAAGATGGTAAAACACAATTTTAATTATCGTGAAATTTTATAATAGCTGTTGTTTTTCTTTTCGTTCAATTATTATCGTTAATTGGATGAAACGTAACGCTCCCGTGTTTTAAATATTCGTTACAGGAATTTAAATTTTATTTACTTACAAACATGAAGTCTATAATATATATATAAGCGTGGTTTAAGAATAGTCATAGTATTTAAGCCTCGTAGCGGAGAGCGTAATCTCTCGCATTATAAACTTGGAAGTCCTGGGTTCGACTCGGCAGTAACCAATTAGAAGTATTTAATTGAGTGTACCCCTTACAGATTATCTCACCGTCCGACCCCCCCCCCCCCCTTATCCCAAACGTCGCCTAAGCCGAGGTTCCCTTAGTTCTTAGGTAGAGCTTCTTTCCGAAGCTCGCCAAACAGCCCGGTTACGCTGTCACAACCAATAAGGTTAGCACAGCTAAGAGTCGGTCCAAAAAAAATATTACAGATAAAACCGCTACAATCTACCAAGTGAGATAGCCGACCAGGTAACTTGTAGTGTAATGAAAAAAAATGAGCTCGGAGAAACTACCTTAATAAGTTTGTAACTAAATGAACTATCAGAATAAATAAAGAACAGAAAACAATTATAAAGAATATGCGGTTCTCCCCTTATCGCCCCGTTTGCATATGATTTAAAAAATATGAACTAAATGGTTGATTATGTTCCATAATCAGACGGCTGGATTTTTTACATTGCATTTTCGCTTTGTTACTCTTCGTACATACAAGCTTTATGATTAAGAGTTTGGAATGGTTTCGAAAATAATTAGGCATAATTAAATACACGTGGACAATATCTGACACTACAGAGCACAGGTCTCCTCTCAATATGAGAAGGGTTTGGCCATAGTCTACCACGCTGGCCATGTGCGGATTGGCAGACTTCACACGCCTTTGAGAACATTGTGTGCGTGCAGGTTTCCTCACGATGTTTTCCTCCACCGTTGAAGCAAGTTATATTTTTTTTTTTTTTAAAAGCACATAACTCCGAAAAGTTAGAGGTGCGTGCCCGGATTCGAACCACCGACATCTGATTAGGAGGCTGACGCCCTAACCACTAGGCTATTACCGCTTCAAGAATACATATATCACTTAAAATAAACCTTAACCTTAACCAAGGGGGAACTCTGCCAAGATTTTCGGAAACTTGCCTAAGGGGTCTCCTTTTAATAATATGTTTTAGTTAAGATATTATATTTTTAACGTTTTTAGTTTTAGGTTAATCTAAGTTTTATTTTAGATTTTTCTTGTATTTTTTAGTAAAGTTTTACCAACAAACTAATGAGGTACCCGAAAAAAACAATGGTCTCTGATTTCACGTAGTGTGTAATTTTAGAACTCGTAGATTTTCTTAAGAAACATTTTAAAAGCGTCGTTTCTTTTCTTTTCAGATCGGAAATTTTCTTCACCAGCCGCTGACACTAATGAAGCAATCCACTGGCGGGATATTGAACTAGAAGCCACTCCAAACGGTTTTCCACAGCAATAAAACAACACGCGCCGATCAGAGACTGCAACAAAAGAAACCAAACCCTATTAACTGAAAGGAAAAGAACATTTTCGCCCAACAGAAAAACACAATCCAATGGCTCTGCTCGGAATTGAAAGGACAATCCAAGCGATATGTCAATTAAAGCACATTCTCGATCGTAATCAATTACGCCATTCGAAAAGGAAACAACATCATGACGAAGTAGTTTTTCAGACTTGACTCACATTTCGATAGAGTCTTAATTTCAGTGACTTAGATAATATATCCGAAACAATAAACCCGATGAATGGCATTGAGAAGAGAGCGAGAATAACCGTAGTCGAGGCCTCACTTCTCGTATGGCGGCTCAAAATCATAACTCCCACTGTTCACTGCCTGGCTTCGTTACTTTACCTTCGTGTCTTCTCATATTCGTCTCTTCATTATTACTAGCAGGCACGGCATCCTCGGTCGAGTTCAACGACACAGATCTCAACATTACTGACCCAAATACAACGTTGTATGACACAAATTCGACATCACTAAAAAATCTGCACATAAAACACACAAAATACTCCACGCTGGTGACTATAATTTTGGCGATTATCTTCCTGATTGTCATATTCGGGACAATAGTTGGGAATATATTGGTTTGTGTTGCCGTTTGCTTAGTGAGGAAACTGAGGAGGCCCAGCAATTATCTGATAGTGTCGCTTGCTGTGAGCGATCTCTGCGTTGCGGTTATGGTGATGCCGGTAGCAATGGTCTACGATTTGATGGGAACTTGGCCGTTCGGACCCGTGATCTGCGACTTCTGGGTATCCAGCGACGTGTTATCTTGCGCTGCCAGTATTCTCAACCTGTGCATGATATCAGTGGACAGATATTACGCAATAACGAAGCCATTGGAGTATGGGGTTAAAAGAACGCCGAAGCGTATGATTTTCTGCGTGTTTATTGTTTGGATGAGTGCAGCGCTTATATCACTCCCCCCTTTGTTGTTATTGGGTAATGAAAAGACGGCGACTTCGTGTTCGGTTTCTCAGAATCAGGGATATCAAATTTATGCGACATTCGGCTCGTTTTATTTACCTCTAGCTGTGATGGTGGTGGTGTATTATAAAATATTCAGTGCTGCCAGGAAGATCGTAAAGGATGAAAGGCGTGCGCAGTCGCATCTTGAAACGCATTGTTATTTGGAAATAAATGTTAAAAATGGCGGTGCGGCCGAAGCTAAGCTCTTGGGGTCTCAGCCTGCTCAACCTCCCCCACGGGGATCTACTGGTAGCACCAACACGACGGTAAGCTATATTAGTGTAATCCACTGCTTTATAGATATTAGAACTTTGAACGACCTTTATGATGACTTCCGTGGTACAGTGTGTGCACTGCTATATTCTAAAGTGGGAGGTCTTTGGCCTTTTGGACTTTGGTTTCGATTCCTGACTGGAGTTGGTCTGGTGGGAGGCTTCGGCCATGGTTAGTTACCACCATAACGGAAAAGCCATACGCTAAGCAATTTAGCTTTCCGGTTAATACTGAGTAGAAATCGACAAGGTTCAGCCAGTAACTACAGATGTACATTAGCGACGGTAATCACTTAACATCAGGTGACCTGTCTGCTCATTTGCCAGCGATGTAAATCAAAAAAAACGTTTTTTTGTACACATTGAATGCACGGAGGAATAAGCTATAGTTTAAATGTTTGAAAACATTTGGGTGAACAGTTTATATTAATATTATGTTATAGGACAATATAAATTTTTCAAAAACCTACCTACAATGAAAAATAGGTAATAATACATTTTTTTTGTAGATCAGAATCATCCGAGGTAGTAATAGGTTTTTAAATATTAAAATTACCTCATAAAACAAATGTGGGGCACAATAATTTTTATACTCTAACCTGATCTAACGATAGATTTTGGTACAAACAAAGGAAGGACTGCTGAATAATTAAAACCGTCTTGTTTAGAAAATTCAGCAAAATAAAAATAGAAAAATAAACAATCGTACATTGTGAAATAAACATCTCCTATATATGAGCGAAAAGTAGCTTTAAAAGAAAACAGCTCCATACAGAATAGTCTCATAAAATCAATAATTTTTTGGTAACAGACAATAAAACGTTTAATTTTAGCGATTACCGAGAGTTATATAAAGTAAATATTATCATTCTTCTAATGAAACTGCATTTATAATTTAGACCGATGAACATTTCAATCTGAGGGTATACTGGTCCTATGAGTCCATTGTTACCATCAGCCTAATTTATTCCCCATTTTCACAGTTTATTTCTTTACTTTAATCTGGGATTTCAGGTTTAGAGAAAAGTCAATTCTGCAAAAAAACTGCAAGTGTCGTTGCTAATTGACGAAGCCATAATCGAACATTCTTAATTTTGTATTAAAAATTAAGAATGTTTGATTATAGTTTTAGAATTTTCGCATAGAATTTAATCCGAAACGTTAGTTGAACGGTAACCCATAATTGTAAGACCAAAATATGTACCATATTAAAGAAAGTTATTCTATTCCATTCTACTGCTGGGCACAGCCTTTGTCTTATATGAGTAAGAATTAAAGAGCCGCTCCAAAATTGCTAGGCGGGCTTAGTAGATAGGTTGTATATTAATGACGAGAATCAATGGATTCTTGTGCTCTCAAAAAAACAATGGGGAAAGCTGAAGGACATATATATGTTCCTCTTGTTTGTCTTTTCGAACCACAAAGCTTAGCCACCCGTACTAGGTCTTACTCTCCTCAACCGTGAGGAGATAACGTCGTCCTAATCCTTATGATCTTCAGACATAGTCTGTCTCTCTTAAGAGATCTTTTAGTCATAATAACGGGGACCGAACGCATATCTTAATTTTCGAGGCACGATGCGGCACGGCGGTGTAAATGTTTAAAAAAATGTATTATTTAGTAAATAGGCGTATTTACTTATGGCACAGGCACTCCGGTATGGCACTGAGAATTTTTAGCATAAAAATCCATTCCCTTACAGATCTCGACCCAATTCGGGTACATGATCAACACATTGCCGGCTCACTACAGAGCACGGGTCTCCTCTCAATATGAGAAGAGTTTTGCCATAGTCCCCCACGCTGGCCATGTGCGGATTGGCAGACTTCACACGCGTTTGACAACATTATGGCGAACTCTTAGGTTTCCTCAGGTTTCCTTACGATGTTTCCCTTCACCGTTGAAGCAAGTGATATGTTAATTGTTTAAAAACGCACATAACTCTCAAAAGTTAGAGGTCGAGAGGCTCAAACCCCCGACCTCTGAATTAGAGATGGACGTCTTAACCACTAGGCTATCACAGCTTTTTCATCCGGGTACAATTTAACTCAAGTCCTAACAATCCGTGATCCACTGTTGAACCCGGTAACCATTAGACCAACGAGATATTTGCTTATCATGAGAAAATATTATCACGGATTAATAACTTAAATTGTATTTTATCTTTGTTACAGTGTAGTATAGAGAAAACGGAAAGCTCCATTGGAAGATGTTTCACGGGTCAGCGGAAATCAAACGAGTCCCAGTGCCCGATGTTACAGCAACAAGGACCAAAGACACCGTCAAAACCTATCCACACAATTAACAGACCGAACTCCCAACTGGCCCCGATGCCGGAAATCCGGCACCCACCAAAGGAGAGAAGAAGACTATCCTCTGAGAGTAGTAACAAATTAACCACGAGCAGAATAAGATCGTCGTTATCGAATTTCGCTCAAAAAAGTCACTTCGCCAAAGATCTCTTGCAACCTACACATTCTCCACACCAAAAGAAACTGCGGTTCCAATTGGCCAAGGAAAGAAAAGCTTCAACGACACTCGGGATAATAATGTCGGCTTTCATAATTTGTTGGCTGCCGTTTTTTGTACTCGCGCTAATAAGGCCCTTCGTGAAAGAGGACACAATTCCGGATGCTGTGAGCGCACTTTTCTTGTGGTTAGGCTATCTGAATAGTCTCCTCAACCCGATAATTTACGCGACGTTGAACAGGGACTTCCGAAAACCATTCCAAGAGATTCTCTTCTTCCGCTGTTCAAACTTGAACCACATGATGCGCGAGGAGTTCTACCATAGCCAGTATGGGGGTCCAGATACACATTACTGCGTCAACAATTCCTCTAAAGCACCCAATTATGATGAGGGCGTTGAAATAGTTTCCGCTGTGGATAGGGAAGAGACTAGAGCGTCTGAAAGTTTTCTATGATTGTCAATACCCGAGGTCGTCTGTCGTGACCTGGATACTGTGATCTAATTAAGACTTAACAAGAAAACAGTGTATAAGTGCTAAACCAATTGTTTTGATAAGAAATTGGTACAAACAATTACTACAAAAGAGTTACCGATAAAACTAGTCGTAAACATAAAGTTGTCCTTAAACATTCTTTTCACAAACCTTCTGTAACATTTTGTCCGTAAAGTTGTCTTGTAAAAACATAGAATAAAAGGTGATAGTTTTCATACAAAAACTACAGTATTGTAAGTGTAGACAATTATTGTATTACTACAGTTATAATCCAGTAAATGAGAGATTGTGCCATACTTAATATCGAGTAGCAATTAGCTATAATTTCACACTAGTTTGAGCAAAATACCTAACTCTGAATTTGCAAACTCTTTTAAATCTCCATTGACTGGACTGTAAACGTGGTAATGATATTTTCGATGTAATTAAGGTAAATGTATATTTCAGAACGACCAAAGAGTCCTGTAAAAAAAGAATTTATAAGGTTTAAAATATGTTGTGAATTTATTAAAACTTGGTATTAATTTGTATTATATTGTTATTAGTAATACTGGTGGTGATTGGGTTGTACACGAATGCTGAACGAAATCAACAGGTTTTAATGTATTGTCGTCCTTTACAAAGAGTATCCTTATGTAAAGGATAGCAATACTTAGAACTGTCAAATTAGTTTTAAGTTGGACTTTTATTCAGATGCAGTTAACGCACGTCACGCGTCTTTCTGCTTTTATGTAACGAAAATTATTCATTGAATAAATAAATTTAGTAGACTTAATGAATAATATATTCTTATTATTCATTAAGTCTACTAAATTTATAGTACACGAATTTTAGATCATTATAAATGTGTATATTTTTTTCACGGCGTATTTCATTTTATATGTATTATAAATTATAGTAGAATAAAATTAGGAAGTCATACACAATGAAATTTTGATTTGATAATTTTTTCAAGGTTAGCCACAGGAAGATAATCTCTTGGCAGATCGGTAGTGGCTACTGAGATGTTTCACATGACGTCATAGAGTCTACTCCATTTATGACGGTTGGTAACATTGCGCACAGTGGCCCTTATATCCCATGCGAGCAAGATAATGCTTTATGTACATAATGGTAGACTAAAATCATTTCTTCAATGGCAAATACCTACAGAGCAGGCGGGATTTGTTAAAGGAAGAGGCACAAGAGACCAGATTGTGAATGTGAGGCAATTAATCGAGAAAAGTCGAGAGTTCAATACACCTATGCTCATGTGCTTTATCGACTACTCCAAAGCATTTGATTGCGTAAGGTGGGACTGTCTATGGGACATTCTGCAGAAAATGGGCGTACCTGAACACCTTATTGTATTGGTCGCAAACTTATACCAAGACAGCGAATCTATGGTTAGAGTCAATGACGTCATCTCCACACCTTTTAAACCCGAAAAGGGAGTAAGGCAAGGATGTATCCTGTCTCCTATTCTTTTTAATATTTATGGCGAGTACATAATGAGAAGAGCCCTGGAAGGATGGGAGGGAGGAATTTCCATCGGGGGTGTTAAGATCAGCAACCTTAGATATGCGGATGACACCACACTTTTTGCATCATCGGAGAAAGAACTTGCTCAACTGTTCCGTAGACTGGAGTTTGAGAGTGGACTGGCTGGACTTAGCATAAACAAGTCGAAAACGAAAGTTATGCTAGTTGATAGAAGTAGTCAACTCCCTAGGACTGGAGAACTCTCGGACTTGGAGTTTGTCAGCGAGTTTGTGTACCTCGGATCGTTGCTTTCGGACAAAGGGGGGAGTGAACACGACATTAGAAGACGAATCCAAATAGCCAAAGGTGCAATGAGTAAGTTAACAAGAATTTGGCAGAACAGGAAGATCTCGAATAACACCAAAAAGAGACTCGTAAGAACTTTAGTCTTCTCTATCTTCCTTTATGGATCTGAGGCATGGACGATTCGAGCAGCGGACAGAAAAAGAATTGATGCTTTTGAAATGTGGTGTTGGAGAAGGATGCTTCGAATACCATGGACCGCGATGCGTACCAACCTGTCAATCCTGCAGCAGCTTCGTGTTGACGTCAGACTCTCAACCATATGTTTCCAAAAGATTCTTAGTTATTTTGGTCATATTGCCCGACGGCTGCCAAGTAACTTGGAAAAACTTATAGTTGTGGGTAAGGTAGAGGGGAAAAGACCGCGTGGCCGATCACCTAGCCGCTGGACTGATCAGGTGAAAACACTCACTGGCCTTCCACTTACAACTGCTATCAGAAAAGCCGAGGACCGAACAGAGTGGAAGGCATTAGTTACCAACTTAGCGAAGGCACTTTCATGTGGACACGACCTTCAGTAATGAAGTGTGCGACCAAGAAGAAGAAGAAGAAGAAGAGCATTGCGACAGTTGATACACCACAGTTGACTTAGTTGGAGATTTTTTTATGTCTGTCCAACGAGAAGGTAAATGCCCTTTTTGTCTTTTAGCTTCAAGCCACATATCTAGAGATGTGCCTCAAAACTTCATACCCTGTAATTGCACAACTAAGATAAAAATTTACAGATATTGGTAAATGGTTTTATTTTGTAGATATGTAGATAAATATTTGGTTGTAACCTGAAAAGGAACTTATCAGAAACATCTTTTTTAATTAGGTTGAGCAGATTACATGGAATGTCACTTTGAAATGTCAGTTGACTTCATCTGACTAATAGTCCGAATCTTATAGGCATAGTGGACAACTGAATAAGCACCACTGTACTGACACGCACGAGGAGCCAGTATTGTAATACATGTGATAGTAGATATAGTGCCGTTTGATTGTTTACCATTCTTTATAGTGCTTTTGTATATTTCATAATGTTATGTTACCCAAAGATTTTTATCGCAGATATGCCATCAAAACTGCTAGGCTAGTTATTCATCATTGTCATCATGATCATCCCATTGCCAGCTCACTGCAGGGCACGGGTCTCCTCTCCATATGACCATGCTGGCCATATTGTGTGGATTGGCAGACTTCACACGCCTTTGAGAACATTATGGAGAACTCTCAGGCATGCAGGTTTCCTCACGATGTTTTCCTTCACCGTTGAAGCAAGTGATATTTAAATTGTTTAAAAACGCACATAACTTTGAAAAGTTATAGGTGCGGATTCGAACCGCCGACCTCTAATTACGGACGTCCTAACCACTAGAGTATCACAGCTTACTAAAATTACCACAGATATGTTTCGTTCGTGAAGGTTTTATGTACTCGTATATACTCATATGTAAATGTTCAAGATGAGCATTACATTTGACGCTGCCTATCCACGTACCGTGTGCCGAGTTTCAGATTTTCTACATATTCGTGCAAATTATTGCATGCGATCGAATGAGTAGAAAATCTCGATCGAATAAGAAATGCATCAGTGTGTATAAAACCGAAATAGGACCACTAATTATACAATAAATGGCGGTCTTTCGAAATCAATCGAGAAAAATTCGCGGTAAATTTTGGCCAGCCATTCCCCGTGAGTTGGTTATGAGTTGGTTCGCTTTTTACTTATAATAATACACACTAGCAGGTGTACAGATGATGGCGTATCTACAATGATAAAATCTTTGATATTACCACGTTATTATTGCCTGTTTCTAGTATACGATTCGTTATGTTTGGTTTCCTAATGATATGGATTTAACTGTGTTTAAAATATTACTATGTACGGAATAATTGGCACTGCCAGATAAATAGACGTAAGTTTAATTAAATACCAAACTAAACATTTTCACATTTGAATTTTGATCAATTTGGCGTATCTCTTTATATAATTTCTACTGACAGCGTCAGTATAATTATTTTGGATACATTATGTACATTCAATTAATCATTATCACTTCTGCTTTTAGGAAATCCATATCGGTTAAATTTCTATTATTCATTTTTATTTTTAATATATTTTATAATCCACAATGTGCAATGTAATTTATTATTTTTATGTTAAAGAGATTTAATAATACTTTGTTATAATAATCTAACATAACATACAACATAATCTAACGTTTAAAGCGAAGCTTCTTTAAGTACGTGTTAAAGGCTCAAGATCGCGACGTAATTCACTAAAAGTGTAACGAGCAAGCTGCTTGTCGCCATGATCTTATCTGTTATAGGAAATGCAAGTAAAATGAATAAAATAAAATTTTATTTAGATTCTTGAAAAGCTTCGCTTCTAGGAGTCCCACGAGACGTCACTTTTTATCATCAGTGTTAAATTATTTATTAGCACTCTAATAGATAAAAATAAGTATGTTTTTACACTCAACGAGATTTACGCGCGTCAGTCTTACTAAAAAAAATTTAAAGAGTTTTAAATGTATCTAATTATTAAGTGTCCAAGCCCCTTGCAAGCAATTGTATGAGATTTGCAGCTTAAATTTTCGAGTCATTTTCGAGTATTACCTGGATTTAAACCTTATTTATTTTGTATTTGAATTCGTAAATTCAGTACAACTTTTATTACATTATATAAGTGATATTTTGCTGTTTAAAGGTTGTGTCTGTTGGCTGTTTAGAGGTCAATAAACTATGACGTTAAAACTATCGAGCCTTCTTGGTGGTCATCAATATAAAATATACTCAGAATATAATATATATATATATAATAAAAATCTCATTTGTGTGTGTAAATTACATACTTAAGAGTAGATACCAAGTGAGATTGCAATGATGCGCTAATACTTAATGTAGTTAAAACGATAAAAAATATGTTTTACGCAAGTTCTTAACGAGTTTTAGCCGCACGTAAAATTCTCGTCGTGTGCAAAGACTTTAAATATCACATAGTTTGTAAGTGTAGGATGAACAAGTCAGTATTGTAAATATCATTAATATTAAGCCAAAATTAACACTTACGTATGTATGTAAATAATTAACATTTAATTTAGATATAATATAGATGAGCATAAAGCAGATACCGTGTGGGGAAACTACGCTTGGAAAATAAAAAAAAATAAAAAATAATAATTTTGACAGTTCAATTTGATGTTGTATTCTAATGAGATAAATGTTCTTTGGTGTAGTTTCTTTTCATAGTGAATATTGTAATTATGTGTAAAGTATCATAGATAATTTTTCTTTTTTTGTTTTCAAAATAGTTTAAAATATATGACCATTAAATGTATCGTCAGATCGGGTATCTTTCTTTTTGTATCTAGTACAGCAGATATATTATGCTTATTTATATATCGTAGGTGACTTCAAGTTAAAGTTCAATTTAAAAAACTTTGAATAAACTGAAGAAGATAACGATTAGCCGCAACTTTGTCCTTAGATTAATCATTAAAAAATATGCGTTTGACGAATAAAAATGTTCATTTGCATGTTTGATTTCGGCCGGTTTATATCATGTATTATTTCTCGCCATTTGTTTGATAAGAACTATTTTTTTCGTAATGAATGCCAAAAACTTATTAACAACAGATAGGTATATTCGTCAAAACGATTTGGAATAGTTTATCATTATGTGACAATTGGATCGCTGAAAGAATGCTTACGTGTCAGATCGTAGCAAAGTTGCATCCTTACGTCTGTCTTAGAAACATTTAAAACGAGACATACTCTTAAAAATCTGTTCCGTTGGAACACAAACTTGTATGAAGATATCAATGTCACTTTTCGGTGAAAGTAATCGATTGAGAAATCTGCGTTTCTCGGAGATACCCTGTAATTCTCTCAAATGTGGTCTATCAAACCTCACTTAGAATGCGTGGTTGACTACTGCCACGACCCGTCTCATGACGGGGAAATCTCGATGTCAAACGAGTCGAATAATGGCGATGATATAACAACCTACAATAGTGTAATTTTCCCATTATCGCATTATTGTATTCCATAATATGATTTTAGTAGATTCATGTAAAATTATGTAACAAAAAAATGAAAAAAAAAACTTCACCTTTACCAAAACGCCCAAATCTTTTGGATTCAGGCCAAACACAATTTATGTTCTCGCCGAAACGACCTTTCTATAAGATTAATCTGGTACCATTCCATATACACTTCATTATTCTCACTTAAATAACTATATTTCCCTGCATTATAAATACGAGGGTACTTCGTTTTTATATTTCAGGCATAAACGTAAGATTATTATACTAAACCGAATTCTTTGTATTGAAAAATCTGTTTTTGTTAAAAGAAAAACTGAAGTCATTTTTCGAATTCGATCACCCTTGTAAGAATCCCAGAGGCTTCGGTCGTGGCTAGTTACCAACCTATCGTACAAAAAGCGATTTAGCGTTCTTACTTTCTTTCTACGATGTTTTGACATTTTTTGACGCCCCGGAGATCCCAGCACTTTTGCCTTCTAATATAAGTGTTGGGATGGAAAACTGGTCTCGTCTTTTTAGGTGGCCAAAAAAAACTACTTTTCTGCGTATAATTAATTATATTATTATTATTATATATTACAACTTTATATATAAGGCCCTAAGGTATATTATATAATATAAATTGGGGCTGGTTTTCCATCGCTAAATATAATTCTTACAAATTTTGTAATTATAAATGTTGTATGAACTGCAAATTTTTGACTCTTCAAAAACTACACATTCTGTTTTCCCCTTTCGTTACTAAACGAAAAAATCGGCCTTTACAAACATAACATTGTCACTCTTGTAAGCTTGCGTCATCATCTTCGTCAAAAGCATCGGAATCCTGTTACGCATAAGACCCAATGTAATTTTTCTTTTAACTTATAATTTCTGTGTACTGTAGATAAACGATAGTATTAAGGGTTTTGGTCATAGTTTTGTCTGCTATGAGAGCTTGTCAATATTGGATGCAATTGAATAATGACATATACTTATGACATCATAACATTGACAAGCTGTCTGACACAACTTGAAACTTCTGTGTAGGGTCACAGTAAAGTTTGACATAAGTGAGTGTAACCCTAAAGATATTTCAATAAACAAAGTGCAATATAACTGTGTTAATAATTTATAAAACGGCCTATCTTATAGTATTTATTTATTAATTAATTATGATCGTCATTAATTAACACGTATGTTAAAATTATACGCTATGTTGCAAGAAAAAAATGTACTGTAAGTTTAGTTCCACAGTCCTAGTAAGCTGTTTATATTGGTATTGTAACACTGACCTAATTACATAGAGTTTTGATATTGCCTCAGCGTCATATTTTTTTTTTGCCTTGTAAGAAATCAACAGCTGGCATTAATAAATCTATTAATTATTCATATAAATAATAAATCAAGAATACCGAGATAAAATAAAACCTGTGTTAATAACCGATAATGGAGCTTTAATTTGGTGGAAGAATTTCTAAAGCACGTTTACTGGTTAATGCGTGAAAGCACAACAAACATAACTCTACGCATTTATAAAATTAGTTAGGGTTTGTTAGCATGCCAGCTGTTGATGTGTACAGGAGGTATACGAGGCCGCTGTCATAGAAACAAAGTAAATGGCAGTCGAATATGTGAACCAAAATATTTGAACCACTTTGCTAACTGATCAATCAAAAAACTGACCGGTTACCGTTTGTATTGTAAATTGTGATTCATATATAGCAAAGCACAATTTTAAAACTATTTACAGAAATGTTTTTTGATTGTTTAATAGAGATTAGCTGTGAATTAGCAAATAAATTATAATTCTTATAGTTATCAAAAATATTGTTTTATATGCCACTTTTTTTTTAATAATAATTAATGAATATTTTTAGTAACATTATAATTTCATATTATACTGTCATTTTTCGTTTGTCGCTCTTTATCGTCGTTGAATCTAAATCGTATTTGCTGTTTTGACATGTAAGGTTGCCTCGTTATTTTGTCGTTGAAAGGAGACGGTTCAATATTAATGATCTTCTACAGTTCTGTTCATGTACAGTGTAAATGGAAAATCAATAAACAGGATCGAAAATTATGTACCATTTTCGACTACAGGAATTTGTCGTCATTTTATCGTTTAAAAATATTTATTCTGACGAAGAAACGTAAAATGTGATAATGGATTTATTTATTTTTGAAGTTTTCGTTACCATATGGAACACTTAAAATGGTATTTTTAAGAAAATTTTAACTTAACTTAATTTATTTATCAAAGCGTACAAAATCATAAAATTTTTAAATAAAATAATTTGTTATTTTATTTAATAAATTTATGATTTTGTACGCTGTAAAAAGTGATAATGGATTTATTTATTTTTGAAGTTTTTGTTACCATATTGAACATTTAAAATGGTATTTTTAAGAAAATTTTATCTTAACTTAATTTATTTATCAAAGCGTACAAAATCATAAATTTTTAAAATAAAATAATTTGTTATTTTATTTAATAAATTTATGATTTTGTACGCAATTTGCTGTATAGAGAACGAGTATGGACCATCTCCTTTCAAGATATGATGAATAGATGGACTTAGAGAACGGAACTCCTGAACTGACAGCGACAAATCCCTGGTAACCAACGAAATAGTTTTCATGAACTGTATTTCAACTGTCGACAGTTTGTTATTTTGCTTTTTTCTCATATACGTCTACGTAACAGCGTTTTACGTCTTCTTGTAAAATATTTTAAAAATAATAATAATATGCGAATCAGTAGTTATCAAGTGCAATCATGTATTGGTATTATAATGTTTTTTGTAGTAGACCTAAAGTGATGAAATAAAAATAGATTTGGGATTTTCTGTGTGTTATTTTCCAGTAATTTTATAATATGAGCCTCGTTGTTCACATCCAATCAATGAGTATTCATACATAGTAATTATTACATTATATTATAATATTAGTTAACTTATATTAGTTAACTTGAAAACTAAAGCTACGAGGATTCCAAACAAATTCTAACTGCGAGGTTGGCCCGTTGGTTGATAAGTTAGCCTATAGATCTCGTGGTCCTGGTTTCAGAACAAAGCATTATGCGCAATTGACTTTGGAGGAATGTTGCCGGCACACTACCACTTTCAGATACTCCATCATGGTCAACCCATTGCCTGCCCACTACAGTGCACGGGTCTCCTCTCAATATGAGAAGGGTTTGGCCATAGTCCAACACGCTGCCCATGAGCGGATTGTCAGACTTCACACGCTTTTGAGAACATTATGGAGAACTCTCAGACATGCAGGTTTCCTCACGATGTTTTATTTATTTATTTATTATTTTAAATACACTTACAATATACACACAAAAATATACATTTTAGCATACAAAAGTGTCACATTCACTTGTATGCATAGTTACAAGTGTATACAACATTGACTGCAAAGGTACATGAAAACGGCCACAAAAGAACAAATTAGGAAGAATTAAACACAATTACAAATTAAATTAAATTAAATAACAGTCTACACATTTTGATAAATTAAAATTAAAATTATTAAGCGATAGGAGACTCACCGATCATGCCATAGATGATCGATGAGTTTCTTTCTAAACACAGGAAATGTGTCGTGGAATATGCCAATGCCAGGTAGAGTCCGAGATGTTTCATTATATCATTATATTTTGATGTTTTTGATGTTTCATTATATTTTGAAGCAAGTGATATTTTAATTGCTTAAAACGCACGTAACTCTGAAAAGTTATAGGTGCGTGCCCGGGCTCGAACCCCCGACTCCTGATTAGGAGGCTGACGCCCTAACCACTAGGCTATCACATCTTCAGCTTATTTATGTCTTTAAATATATTTTTTTCTTATCTTATTGATAAAATAAAACAATTCCTATCATTGCGAGATCGAGATGTCTATTTCAGCGTCCCGTGCTACGACCGAAGAAGCGCAAAGGGCTTCGTTCAAACAACCCTTCAGAAGATGTAGCTACGAGTAGCTACGAGTATGATGGACTAAGTAACGTTTCACTGTAGACGGCGAAATTCATCTTAGCATAATCCATTACCTTACAAGCTCACTAGACTGGTTAATACATAATTCAATTTCGTAATTTCCCCAAGTGTTAAAACCCGACTACGCACCATTAGATGTAATCAATCATTTCTGATAAGCCCTCTTTGCTGAATAAGTGTAGGGTTTCCATCTAATAAATCGTAAAATGAGTATTTTCTTCAAAGAGGTGGTGTTTTACTCAATTCTTACTGAGAACAGGGTACCACATTAATAATGTTTCGTTACGTAATACAAATGTTCAATGAATAATTTTCTTTAGATTGTTATCATTGGTTGTTTAAATATTTTCTTGCACGCACATATTATATAATAAACTAGCTTTACACGCCGTTTCGCTCAAAAAGCTGTGATAGCCTAGTGGTTAGGACATCCGCCTCCTAATCAGAGGTCGGAGGTTCGAATCCGGCCACTCACCTCTAACTTTTCAGAGTTATGTGCGTTTTTAAGTAATTAAAATATCACTTGCTTCAACGGTGAAGGAAATCATCGTGAGGAAACCTGCACGCCTGAGAGTTCCCCATAATGTTCTCAAAGGCGTGTGAAGTCTGCCAATCCGCACATGGCCAGCGTGGTGGACTATGGCCAAACCCTTCTCATATTGAGAGGAGACCCGCGCTCTGTAGTGAGCCGGCAATGGGTTGATCATGATGACACGCCGTTACGCTCACGTTATTTCAAATCGTCCTGTTTCTTACTTCTAAAGTCACAGATTTAGATTTTATTTTAAGTAATCGTTAGGAATGTTTTTTTAAGTTTATTTTCGGTTGTAAGCTTTTCATAAGATTTGAAATCTTAACTGAAACTTACTTTTATTGTAGCAGATCTCTTGAACCCCAAACGGAAGTGATGGCTTAACTGGCTCGGCGGCTGAAAAGTTCTCAGGAAGTGATAATTCATTGATAGAAACTTCAATGACAACTGCTAATCCAACCCACTAATCGGTATAGTACATTCAATATTAACTGGCGTCTTTACACTTGAGACCGTCATTAGCAATAACAATAGGATTAAGTGGTGGCGGGTGAATTCTTTGTATTGCAAAACACGTGCGGCATTCAAACGGTGTTTCAAACGTTTTTGATACTTTCCCTATGTTATCGTCCTTTAAATAATATAATCAATACGAAGAGAAAACATCACACCAACCGTAGGAGATAGTGTCATAACCAAAATTCGTCACATTATTAACACTTCGGATCCGATTCTGTGGAAGAATTCTTAGAATCACTGTTCAAGAAAATTGAACAAAGATTTTTAGAAACACCATGCACTAACTTTATAATAAATGTTGGAAGCGACTCATCGGACAATGAAACCGTGAAAAATAATTCGGAATCAGAAGAAATCACTGAGTCGTCACAATTTAAAATCCACATGTTTTGATTTATTACTTTAGAATAAATAAATAATTGTTGTAATTCTATTTTATTTAACATATCTGTAAATTACCTATTTTTTTTTTTTAATTATTGTATGATTATTCAAAGTACCAACACTGGTTGGTTTGCAACAAAATAGATAAGGTCGAAACGGCTTCTTTAAAAATGAATGGGCTCTATGAGTGTTTGGTTTATTACCCCTATTGTTTAGGTTCAAGTGGAAAGACGCCAGTTAATATTGAATGCATTATACCCAGGACCTCGTTATCTATAGCTTATATTTATTATTATCTAGTAATATAAAACAATGAACGTACATAGCCATACTAGCAATATTTTTCTTTATTTGGTATGTACCGATTATCCGCGTGAAACTTCTGATAAATAATTCATCCCAAAAAGAAAATCCTGCTATAACCCAACGCGACGCATCGCCAGCCGTTTCCCAACTCAATATGCAACTCCAACTGGCGGTTCGAGAGATTTACGTCTCCAAACCAATAAAACAAACTTCAAGTTTCTTATTACTATAGATGTATAGGAGAAAAAAATATATATTTGACAGATCTTTTATTTTAAAGCCAAGTGGAAATTTTCATTGCTCTTATTTCCCAGCGTAAATGTTTGCTACTCAATCAAGCTTAAACGGCTCAACGTATCTAAATAATATTTAATACACAGGTAAATAATATACCGTATTACCATGTACTGTTACTTTTATTAAAAAAGTGATTTAGCGTTACACATTTTGCACGTTTTGACGAACTCCGTGGCGCAGCGCGTGCGCTGTCGAATCATAAAGTTGGAGGTCCTGGGTTCGAATCCCGGCTTGAGTCTGGTCTGGTGGGAGGCTTCGGTTAGTTACTACTACCACTACCGAACAAGACATATCACCATGCGATTTAGCGTTTCGACATGATGTTGCGCAGAAACCAATTATTTTTATTTTTTATTTTTATTTATTTAGGACAGTAAACATTTGTATATTAAATACGAGTACCAAGATAAACTAACACATAATAACTATAAATAAATATACAAACTAATTAACAAAACTATCCACGACTTAAATGAAAATGACAGTAACAAGGGCGTGACAAAATATTTACGAAAAAGATTATCAATATAAATAATAGGAAAAGTAAAATTAAAATTGAATAAAGTAAAAGAAACATAATAAGTTCAATAACGCACAAATTAGGAGTTCACCATACCACTAACAGATTAAGCCCGCTACCATCTTAGACTGCATTATCACTTACCATCAGGTGAAATTGCCGTCAAGGGCTGTAGTGACAGGGTTTCGTTGTATGGGTATCAGTCAACCCAGGTCATCAGATTCCATTTAAATTAGTAAAATTAATAGACAAAGATACAGATCTAAATAAAATCATCAGATGGCAAATAAACCTATACCGCGATATTAGGATTTTACGTTACGTAGGTACTAACACTCATAAATATGTAAGCGTCCCTAGTAGGTTATTTTTAGCGTGAAAACAAATATCGAGCCACGCGAAAGAATCGCAAAACGAAATCGCCGGCGGAAATAGCCTTTCCTAGTTTGAAAATAGGAAACGTCCGGCACAAACCGGGCGGCTAGACTCCCTAACAATAACTCACATTGATTCCCTATTTTGGGGTAAACTTTAACGCCTTTAGCTTCAGTAAGGGAAAATTAGCCCATTTGAAACATGTGTGAAGGAAAATTTGCTGCGTTATCCTGTTTGGTAAAAGGGTATTTTATTATGTTATAAATATTAGTAAGTTTATACAATTGTTCTTTGTCTGTAATAAATACACCGAAAATAATTACATCCAGAAGGAAACAAAATGTTTTCCATCTCAGGACCCTATATCTTATATATGTATATTTATTATATTGATCTTGATGGCGAAAGATTATATAAAACGTAGCCTACGTTTTATATAATCTTTCACCTTTATATATAGAAAAATCCTCAAAAATATTTGAGGACCCCTGTGACGCAATGCGTGCGCTGTCGCATTATACAGTTGGAGGTCCTGGGTTCGATTCTCGGCTCGAATGTGGTCTGGTAGGAGCGATTTAGCGTTCCGGCACTATGTCGCGTAGAAACCAATCAGGAGTGTGGGTTTACCATACCCCTAGCAGGTTAGCTTGCTACCATCCTAGACTACATCATCACTTACCACTAGGTGAGATAGTTGACAAGAGCTAACTTGTAATGTTAAAACTATTAAGATATTAAGGTTTACGTAAACGATAAAAAAAGCTTGGGTGTGAACTGAGTTAAATTCAAAGGTAATTTGAATTATATCTTGAGTATGTGAGATGGTGATAACGAAAAAACCGGTTAAGTTTGTTGTGGGCTTCTTCGGGCCTTAATCATTGACTATGTAATTATTTACATACATTACACTCCTTAACCTTATGAAAGGGTCCAGTGCCAAGAAATGGAGTTTCAATAGGTTTGAATAACTTTTAATGCCTTTCATCAGAAAGAAAGGGAAGTAATCTCGGACATATTTGGAAATATGTCAAATAAAAGTCTGCTATGTAGCTGAATTTTATTTTTGAATTACAATAATAAATTTTTAGTCATGGTGCCCGAGAAAGGGATCCTTTCGCGCATGCTCATTGTACAACCCTTTTTAAGATCCTCTGTGACAGCCAAATAAATATAGGAATAGAAAAAATACAAAAGGTTGGATTTCGGGATTCTGTAAACTAAGGATTGCAACGTAACCCTATTATTAAGATTCCGCTATACATCCTTCTGTCCGTGCGTTTGTCCATCTATCCATCGACTGTATCTCATGAATCGTAATAGGTAGAGAGTTGAAATTTTTCACATAATATGTATTTCTATTGCTGCTTTAACATGACCGACCCTAAGAAACTCGGTGGCGCAGCGCGTGTGCGACCTACCAAGCATTATAGGCTTGGAGGTCCTGGGTTCAATTCCTGTCTCGGGCCTGGTCTGGTGGGTGGCTTCGGCCGTGGCTAGTTACCACCCTACCGACAACCACGTGTCGCCAAGTGATCTTTGAATTAGATCCTTCATCTGGTGCCATCAAGCCCTGGCTGAACGCATATGTTCATGATCGCCAAAACCATGAGGGTTTCAATAATAACTTACAAAATCATAATCGTATATAATATAACAGTTAAAAATATTAGCTCATATTATTTTATGAGCTATAAATTTGAAAAAAGGGGTAGAAACGACAATGAAAAGTCTTGCTCCGGCTTGGAAAAAAAAGCACATTCGGGTTTGGAAAGGGAAACGACGTTTCGAAGAATTTGCTCACTTATCATAAAACCATATACCACGATATCTCTTTCCAGTCAGCCAGACGAGGACGGGAGAGCGTGAGAAATTATAACATTCGTACCCTCGTTACGGTGATTGTGACAGCCAAATAAAAACGTATACTCACGGATACGCGACCATGTTAAGTGGGCTGTCCACCAAAAAGGCTTCTCTTGTACGCATTAAGTAATCTATAGCGGAAATATAAGAAAGTATAATATGAACGACTCTTGCGTGATTAAGAAAATACGTTTAGTCTGTTAATGAGACGACACCAGAAATGACAAATTTACTAGCGCAGCTGATCTGTACTTCCCGGGTTAAGTGGCCAGAAGATGATGAGTGACTCAGGGGAACGGCTAGGCTAGTGCGGGTAGGCAAGGTAGGATCCTTGGCACAGTACTGACCGCGCATAGCAGTGAAGTAGTATGCAGATAGGCAAACACTTGACTTTTTGACGACCTCCGTGGCGCAGTGCGTGCGCTGTCACATTATAAAGTTGGAGGTCCTGGGTTCGATTCCCGGCTCGAGTCTGGTCTGGTGAGGCTTCGGCCGTGGCTTGTAACCACCCTACCGACAAAGACGTGTGAAGTGATTTAGCATTCCGGCACGATGTCGCGTAGAAACCAATTAGGAGTGTGAGTTTAACAGATTAGCCCGCTACCATCCTAGACAGCATCATCACATATCACCAAGCGAGATAGCCGACAAGGGCTAACTTGTAGTGTATAAATAAAATAGTTCCTGGAAATTGAGAATTCCAATCCAAAGTAGGTAGTATTTCATATTCCCGTTCTGAAGATAGAAACAATCACACTAAAATTACCGGCAGGTTTTGACAATCAGAACGGAATTCATAAAGCCTAATTAATTAAAAAATCGTATACCCAATTTCACAGTACTAAATAAGAGCAATAATTCAGTTTATTTGTTGTCTGTAACACGCATAATTTAACTACCAATTACAAAGGTAAAATTACAAAATATAATTAAAAACTACAGATATTACAACTAAAGAAATTTTATTTATGTCTTATTGAAATTTCGCTAATGAGAAAATTCCTTTCACGCAGCGGATGGGAAAGGTTTTCTAAGATAGGGATAGAGGAATAAGACAAAATGCGAATATGCGTTGTTAGTTTACCGCTTAAAATTATACAAGGTGTCTCAAAAGTAAGTTCACATTTGCTTATCTTATTACGCGAAAGCAATTATTCTGAGGGGCGCGGGGGGTATGTCAGTCGGTAGTCTGGCTCTTGGGAATTTGGTCGCTATGGAGCGTTTCTCTGGTGCGGACCGTGCGTTGTGCGTACGTGAGTTTTACAAAAACGGTAATTCGGCGACTGTAGCGCGTAGAAAATTCTGCAGTATTCGACATATTCGTCACTTAAATGATGCGCCTAGCACTCGTCTCATTGCAAAATGGGTTGAGAAGTTTGAAGAGACTGGGTCAACTCTGGAGAAACCAAAATCTGGGCGACCAAGAACATCAAGAACAGCCGAAAACGTGGACAGTGTTACTCAGTCTATTCGAGATGATCCAAACCTCTCGATTCGGAAGCGTGCTGTTGCTTTAAATGTGCACAGATCTTCATTATGCCGCATTTTACACAAAGATTTAAAGCTGCACCCGTACAAAATTCAGTTAGTGCAAGAACTGAAGCCTCAAGATGCTGGTCAGAGGCTTGCCTTTGTAAATCAGATGATTGAGCGCTTTCCAACGTTCACCAACATCTTGTTTTCCGATGAAGCCCATTTTCATCTGAATGGGCATGTAAACAAGCAAAATTGTCGTTACTGGAGTGCAACCAACCCAAAACAAAAACATCAGAAACCGCTACATTCACCCAAAGTCACCGTATGGGCAGCGATGTCGGCGCGAGGAATTATCGGCCCTTACTTTTTTGAAGATGGAAGGGGACGCACACTCACAGTGAATTCAGAGCGTTATGTGGAGATGTTAGACGAGTTTTTCGTACCCCAACTGCAAAACTTTCCTGGTTACAACCAAAGAACATGGTTCCAGCAGGATGGAGCAACTTCACACACGTCCAACAGATCTCTGCCTCGAGTTCGAGAAATTTTTCCGAACAAATTAATCTCCAGGCGAGGTGACATAAATTGGCCTCCACGGAGTCCCGATTTAACGCCTATGGATTTTTTCCTGTGGGGTTATGTCAAATCAAAAGTTTACGCTAATAAACCGACTTCCCTGGCACAATTAAAAGAAAATATCCGTCATGAAATGGCAGCCATCACGGAGACTACCTACCGAGCTGTCATAGGCAATTTTAGTGCACGACTAAATGAATGCCGAGAGCGCAACGGTTTACATTTGGACGATGTTATTTTTAAAAAATAAATTCCCAAACAGTGTACTTCAATATAAAATAAACATTTTTTCAATAAAACTAAGACTTTTCTTTTAAAAAAAGATTTAAATGTGAACTTTCTTTTGAGACACCTTGTATGATGGAAACACTTTATATTCTGTCTGGTGGGAGGCTTCGGCCGTGGCTGGTTACCACCCTACCGACAAAGACGTGTCGCCAAGCGATTTAGCGTTCCGGCACGATGTCGTGTAGAAACCAATTAGGAGTATGAGTTTACCATACCCCCAACAGGTTAGCCCGCTACCATCTTAGACCGCATCATCACTTACCATCAGGTGAGATGCAGTCAAGGGCTAACTTGTGGTGAATAAAAAAAAATAATAATATTCATGGTCGACTGAAGGATTTAATGGACGTCGACGGTCGATAATACAGATCGTAATATAAACTAGCCAGAGGCAATCAAATGCCAAGAAACACGCTTTTACAAATGGCGGTGACTGGCGCAGACACTGAGGGACGCGTCCATTTGGGTTCGACAAAAAAGGGTCAGATCGGCTACTTGGGAAACCAAGTCTGCTGGAAATGGTCCGATAATTGGATTGTGGCTAAGATGCCTAAATATAGATCCGAATGGGTTACTTAATCTTCATTACGCTGTACTCCATGTTAACAAAAACTTCCCTGAAGTTAACGTAAGTTTGGTAAGTCCCTCGTCTAAGGTTTCTAAGGTTCAAGTACTTTTTCTTTTTTTTTCTGATCTCTAGTGTAATTAAGGTAGGCTATACGTATGTAAGTAATCACGTCTGTTCATCATGATCAACCCATTATCGGCTCACTACAGAGCACGGGTCTCCCCTCAATATGAGAAGGACTTGGCCATTTTCCACCACGCTGGCCATGTGGCAGACTTCACACGTCTTTGAGAACATTAAGGTTGTAGTGAGCCAAGAATGGGTTGATCATGATGATGTCAAATTATGTACATGCATACAAAAGTTTATGGCTAAATAAATCCCTTTGTCTTTCTTTCTAACACAACGAAATATTCATATAATCTGTTTAAGATGAATGTTGGTAGACGAAGATTAAATTAGTTTTTAAGATACTCGTAGACCCACATGCGCTCTATATAAAATGTTTTTAAAACAAAACTCCATATTATAGGTAATTTGTTAGATGTTAAAAGTTCAAAATCATCAAACATTTTTATAAGTCGACTTAAAAAGTTTTGTATACATAAAGGTATATATTTAAATATTATTTTTATTGATAATTTGTATTATATTAAAAAAGAGCCGTTACCTTCATTCTTTCCGTTGTCTAGAAGAGATTTCTTAAGCAATAAGACAGCCTTTGCATACGCATATGTTAAGTGTTCCGTGTTGTTGTTTCTTTAAAATTTGTGTGCAATAAAGAGTACTTACCACCAGGAAATTGACGTCAATAGCTAACTTGTAGATGTATAAAAGAAGAAAACCTCCACCACGTCATATACGCTCGCTTTCCCGGTACTTATATGTATTTATAGATAAGTCCCTACATTTAAATATTTCATCGTGTTTATAAAGAACAACCAAGTGCGTCTCTACGTAAATCTTTTAACCACCACAGTAATAGATCAAGCGGCGAATGTATTGATTTTTTATTGGCGAATAAATTTACAATGGCAGATTTATGGTAGCTCCACATTCGAGTGCCTACGGCTTTTGGTTGAGTGACTTTTTGTATTTTTTGCCGCACTGCACTTGGAGGGTAATGTTTTTTGGGTTTATGTACACAATATTATTATTATTTATTTATTATTAATATAAAGGAATATAATTAATTATACCATAAACCATAACCAAAAAATCTAATCTGTGACTTAACAGCTTAAAACTAGAGGAACTGAGTAAGCATATTAGGCATGAAAAAAACATTTCCTAACTGAGTTAGACGGTCGACACTAATGAATCAACCGTCCAACTCAGCCAAAAAATATTCTTTTAATTTGCGTTTGACATTTTTAATGTGTAATTTTTGGAACGCTGGAGGTAGTTCGTTCATGAATCAAGGAACTAAATACTCGGTCGTTTGCTCGCCGTACGTATTGTTAGCGCGCGTAATGTTAAAGCGGTTGGCCGCCATCTCCCGCGTCTGTACAGGATGTCCTTTTTTAATGAGTATCTTCTTATTGAAGAACTATTCTTTTAATGAACATGATTTCTTCTTTGAACATGTGTTTCCTATTACTGGATTCATCATGATCAACTCGTTATCGGCTCACTAGAAAGCACGGGCCTCATCTCAATTAAAAGGGTTTGGTCAGTCCACCACGCTGGCCATGTGCGGATTAGCAGAGCTCAATCCACAACACTATCCAAGACTTAAATGAATTTGATAATAACAAGGGCGACCTTTGACGACCTCCGTGGCGCAGTTTGTGCGCCGTCGCATTATAAAGTTGGAGGTCCTGGGTTCGATTCTCGGCTCGATTCTGGTCTGGTTGGAGGCTTCGGACGTGGCTAGTTAACACCCTACCGACAAAGACGTGTCGTAAAGCGATTTAGCGTTCCGGCACCATGTCGCGTAGAAACCAATTAGGAGTGTGGTTTTACCATAACAAAGCCAACCCCTAACAGGTTAGCCCGCTACAATCCTAAATTACATCATCACTAACCACCAGGTGAGATAGCCGTCAAGGGCTAAATTGTAGTGTATTAAAAAAAAGCCGTCACAAACCATGAAAGGAAATAATAATAGTAATGATACTGACAGAATAAGTGACTTCACAATAAAACCAAGATGGCGGATGCGTTCCATCCACCGACATTTTTTTATTAACTGCGAACCACACTGTACAAGCAAACATTACAGTTGCCCCATACGTCTCCTCAGGCTTAACTGCGAAACAAATAAAAGTACTAGTTTTAGCTTGAATAAGTTAGATAGTAGATAAGTTAAGAGCGCCAACAAACTGTTCTCCAATTGCGGTATATAGTTTTTAAACCATGTATATGTCGAGTCAAGGGCGTCCGAGTTGTTTTTTGTAAGGGTGACGTCAGCATTGCTGACGTCACGATTTTGTTTACTTTTAATTAAAACCACAACTTGCCGGTTTACACTTTTATTGCGATAATAACTAAGAGGTCCGAACAGTCCGACGTCTTGAGCGAGAGAATCCTCGAAAGGCATCGATCGACCGCCCGTATTTATAGCACAAAGCATGCTTGTACAAAATTGATTGTTACTGGCTAAATTGTGTTAGCAAAATCATCAATAGTTAAAATGTGGGTAATTATTGAATTCTTGAGGTTTTTGGCGCCGCTTAATAAAGTTAATAATTTCTTCGCGCCGACATATATGTACCGATATTATTAATACAAATGTATTTTTTATTAACAAACACACAAAACATTATTATATGAGTTTTAGACAGAACAGGTACCGTTACGTCAAAGTAAAGTTTAAAATTATTTATCTTACAAACCATTACGCAAATACCAGCAAATCACCCGCTAATTATAAAATAATAGTTTTTTTAAATTAGCATCTTAAATTCAAAATTCACATTCAAATAATCTTTATTCAAATCAACAACAATCAATCAATCTATCAATCAATCATAATCTTTATCAATTTAATAATTTATTAAAACTAAAGCTATGAGAGTTCCGAACGCGCCCTTGTCTAAGAAGAAGCCCACAAAAAACTTAGCAGGTTTTTTTTTGTTATCACCAGCTCACATAAAAAATAATAACTTATAGTACCTATGGAGATAGAGCAATTTACACCCAAGCTTTTTCATCGTTTATATAATCCTTAATATTGTAATATGATTTTTCTATAAGCTTTCGTTTTATAAAAACTTAGTTGATACTATACAAAAAAGTAAAAGACCGTTGAAAGAAATTATTTTTACTGCAGGTTTTACCAGGTCGTAAATGACGATACAGTCTACGATCTACTTACTGTCTTAGACTCCACCATCACTGACGAGCTCGGCGGTTTGGGAATTTACTCGAATACAAGACATATTATTTTTTTTTATTCACCACAAGTTAGCCCTTGACTGCATCTCACCTGATGGTAAGTGATGATGCGGTCTAAGATGGTAGCGGGCTAACCTGTTAGGGGTATGGTAAACTTATACTCCTAATCGGTTTCTACACGACATCGTGCCGGAACGCTAAATCGCTTGGCGACACGTCTTTGCCGGTAGGGTTACCACTCTACCGGCAAAGACGTGTCGCCAAGCCACCAGCCACGGCGGAAGCCTCCCACCAGATAAAGATTCATCATCATCATCATCATCATTATCAACCGATTGACGTCCACTGCTGGACATAGGTCTTTTGTAGTGAGTTCCAATGCTCACGGTCTTGGGCCGCTTGCTTCCAGCGGCTCCCTGCGACTCGTCTGATGTCGTCTGTCCACCTAGTTGGGGGTCGACCAACGCTACGTTTACCGGTGCGGGGTCGCCATTCCAGCACCTTGGGACCCCAACGTCCATCGGTTCTCCGAGCTATCTGCCTCGCCCATTGCCACTTCAACTTCGCAAGATTGGGATGCCCTAATGGTTAGGCCCCATTCATACGGGTCGTTCGGTTCTAGGCGGCGTGATTATCGTCAAGTGCTGGCAGCCATACTTCTTTGATTAAATGTGACTTTTTACCGATGAGCAGAAGCAAGAATAATTACTGATTTGGCATTATCACAACAATGATTAATAATAATAAATAATAGATCAGGTATATATCATATATTATATGTAAAACTTCATCACAACATAATAATAAACATGTTTAATGTTATGTAACGAAGCCTTAAAACTTGTACGACCGTGTTAATTAAAGCAGTGCCTGAATTTACAGCGTCTCTTTTGTCAGAAACATCGAATTAATTAGTGACACGGTCGATTCAACGTTTTAAAACGTAAAGTATCAATCAAGGAGTGCTTCATTGTAATATAATACTTAAAGCCCCATGACCCCTCATAATAAATCTTTTATAAAACCGCTGATCCAGAGCATTCACTAGTAACAAAGCATAGATCCTATTACGTCGTTTTCAGGCTCATCACAAATATTCAAGGTCATCCTTAAAAAACTACGAGCAAAGTTGTTTTCATGTTTTTTATATCCTCAGGAACCATATGTCTTCTCGGGCCAAAATTATCGAATCGAAAAACTATCAATGTAATTGATGAAGGTTCTCCGTTTCTATCAAAATACTTTAAAGTTTAATTGATAGGTTTCGAATGGTTTTTAATGTTCTATTTTTTAAGTTCTGTTTTAAAAAGTTAGGGGATTTTTTCGAAGGTGAGCTAATCGCTTTCGTCATTGAGTATTTGAAGATTCGACACCCTGAGCCTTTAAGATTTGCAAACCAGAGAACGAACTAGCCATATTTGATTATATGTTAATTCTTTTGTAATTTTGTGTAGGAATTGTTTATAATCTTGTCAATAATATATTTATTCCACTAAGGTATAAACTCCTGTCTCATACATATGACTAATGGGATGGAAACTAATGGGTTAAAATGAAACATGGTGTAAGACAAAGTGTTAAGCGGTGATAGCCTAGTGGTTAGGGCGTCAGCCTCCTAATCAGAGGTCGGCGGTTCGAATCCGGGCACGCACCTCTAACTTGTCGGAGTTATATGCATTTAAAAAAAAAATATCACTTGCTTCAACGGTGAAGGAAAACATCGTGAGGAAACCTGCACGCCTGAGATTTCTCCATAATTTTCTCAAAGGCGTGTGAAGTCTGCCAATCCGCACATGGCCAGCGTGGTGGACTATGGCCAAACCCTTCTCATATTGAAAGGAGACCCGTGCTCTGTAGTGAGCTGGTAATGGGTTGTTCATGATGATGATGTAAGACAAAGTCAGTTAACCCTAGTCAGAAAACAACTCGTCAAGGGTACCCTTCATGCAAAATTCTTTGTATGCAGCTTTACAACACATAAAGAATTTTTGGAATCAATCCAGTAAGTATCGAGATCCGATCGGGAGGTTCGAACATTTGAACAAATAAACGCTCACCATCACCATTACACTCCGTATAATGCGAAGATGACGTCAATGCTTACGTATTATTAAACGCCATTACACTAACATTTTCCATGCAGTAAAACATTTAAGCTTGAGCCAAACAGAAGCGGTAGCGGTCTTGATCACGATGCTTTAACCAATGCTTGCACGTGTGTTCAAACTTTGATGTTTTTTTTTATCCACTACAGGTTAGCCCTTGACGACAATCTCACCTTATGGTAAGTGATGATGCAGTCTAAGATGGTAGCGGGCTAACCTGTTGGGGTGTGGTAAACCCACACTCCTAATTGGTTTCTACACGACATCGTGCCGGAACGCTAAATCGCTTGGCGACACGTCTTTATCGGTAGGGTGGTAACTAGCCACGGCCGCAGCCTCCCGCCAGACCAGACTCGAGCCGGAAATCGAACCCAGAACCTCCAACTTTGTGAAGCGACAGCGCGCGCGCTGCGCCACGGAGGTCGTCAATACAGCGCGTCCACCTGCGCCCTTAGCTTCATGCAACCATTCACAAGACACAACTGATTGACCAACAGTGTTGTGATTGGTCGATCATGGGACTGAAACTTGTACGCCACTAAGGCACACATTGGATGCCACGATTTAGTCGTCGCTTTACAGTGGTAAATCAAATCAAATCAAAATCGTTTACTGCTAAAAAGTGGTACATTTATATGAGGATCTTAAGATTATAATCTAGCCTAACACATTCTGCCTAAAAGGCGTGCAAGAAAATTTTAAAAGAAAAGAAAAGGAATAAAAATGAAATGAATTAAAAAAAATAAGTCAAGATTTAATTATATATTTCGCGGGGAGAAGTATAAATGATACTTTCCTAGTTCTCTATTCCATTATCATCCAGATTTAGTTTAACCCGCGCGATTTCGCGAAAGCCACCACGCAGGCCAAGTGCGCTTTGATAAACTTTACGTGCATTTGAGAACATTATGCAAGCTATCTGACATTATTTCTCATAATCTTAAAAATCACTTATCACAATATTTAGTTTAAAATTACTTAAATAAAAAACGCGCAACACTCCAAAAAGTGCCTGTCGGTGATTGAACTCGGTTCCCTCAAGGTGGACAGGAGTCTTAATCACAACGCATATTCCCGCTAATGGTGTAGAAGAATACAATAAATAAGTTCAAATAATGGAGCAAAAATACGTACGGTATGTTTAAATTTTCGGCTCACTTAATCCAACAGTTCAAACTGTGACTAATCGCGACCGCGACCGCCACCACCTTTGTTTCGGGAACGCTTTACTTAGCTGTATTTCCCCCGTTTTGTTTGGGAAGCATCATTTGTCAATGACTGGCGTTCAGACGCCAAACTGAAGTTCAAGGTCGACCCATTAATACGTAGATACTCAGCGTTATAGCACTAACGAATCTTCCGACTATGAATTATTCAGACCTTGATTTTGGCAACGTTTCATTTTTGTTCCAAAAATAAGTTTTGTTTTGTCATTGTAGCATGAACATTTGATAGAAGCAGGAGTTACTTTGCGGTAGTGCATAATATACAATGAACTCTTAGCTTGTGTTGTAGAAATACGCGTTATTAGGCAAATCAGTTTATAATTTCTTCAATGTTTAAACATCGCAACATACAGACATTTAGAATGAGCTCTCAACGCACGTTCTGCTCCAATACTGAAGTATCCTCAACAGACGTTGACTTCAATTAATATAAGAAGAACATTGTGAAAGATACGATTCGAAAGGTTAGCATTTGTACCAAATTTAATAACACTCAATGGGGAATGTTACAGAACAGTTTTAGAGCACAGGCTCTAAGACAAAGTCAGACCGGCTAACTACAGAACACGGGTCTTCTCTCAATATGAGAAGGGAAGAACCCTCAATCGTGCAGGTTTCCTCACGATGTTTTCTTTCACCGTTAAAGCAAGTGATATTTTAATTGTTTTAAAAACGCACATATCTCCGAAAAGTTAGAGGTGCGTACCAGGGTTCGAACCCCCGACCGTTCACAGCTTATTTGGTTTATAATGCATATAAAAAGAAATGTCCTGACTCACTAACTGAATCATCAAACCCCAGCTTATATAACCCTTGGAACTAGATAGCTGCAATTTGGCCGAGAGGTATTTTTAAAGATATCTACTAGAGAGCTATGCAAGGTACATATATCTATAAAGCGAACTTAGCCTTACCTGTGACTTAAGAAACAGTTTGTGTTAAAACAAGCCAGATACAAAGTGTTGCCTCGTTTAAGCACAAACTTTGGATGAGCAAAGTCAAACTACACTACTACAGATTTCAGCCTAAAAAGTAGCCCACAAAAAACTAACCCGGATATTTTTCCTTATCTCTGCAAAGAAAGCATTTATCAAACAAGCATTTATCGTTGGAATTGTTATCCTTAACATTATAATTAGGTTTTTCTATAAGCTTACAGTTTACACAAAGTTTATACTTAATGAGAATCATTTTAAAAATATCGTTCGTTTTCTTCAATGAAATGTAAAAATCATAGGTTTAAATTTACTTGAGACTTGAGACGTAAATTAAATCTTTATTTAAATTTGTTATATAAATGTATTGGTTATTATACTCTGTGATTATTTTAATTTATAAATTACTCTCTTTTGAGCAATTTGTATATCGTATGAAAAGCTTTTTCCTGCAATACGAATACAGTCAACATCAACAGTGCAAACTCCTTAATAAAATTCCTTATGAGATAATACTATCAGCATTAAGTCTTATATAACGAATTTTTTAAACGTTAGCAACAGAACTATTAAGAACAAATTTTCTACGACGCATTAGCCAAGATTTGAAAAATGATCGGTAAAACGATTTTGTTCTCTTTTGATTCATTAATTTTAAACTCTCAGATTCAAGTATATATTGTTGATCCCAGTATATAAGGCACTATGTCAATAAAAATGTACGTTACGAGAACTGAAAGGTTAAAACTATAATGAAAATTCCTTTAGTTTGTTAGACAACAACTTACGTGTTTTGCCTAACAATCTTGTTCCGCAACATGGTACCATCGATCATGGCGTATACATAAGAAGCAAGGTATCTTTAATAGATCCCTTCGCAATTCCATTATGTAATTCTTAGTCTAGATTACAATCAATCAATCAATAAATCAATCATGATCTTTATTCAAATAGTCCTTTAAAAGGAACGTTTGACGCGTCAATAATTTACATAGTAGTGAGTTGATAGTGATAACTACATTCGTAAACTTAAAACTAAAGCTATGAGGTTTCCAAAAGCGCCGTGGTCTAAGCTACGACAAATTTAGCCAGGTAAATTTTCTTTTCCTTATCACCATCTCACATAGTCTAGAAAGTAGTAATTAGCTATGAAGTGTAATAAAAACGATTAAAACCCAAGCTTTTTCATCGTTTATATAATCCTTAATATCGTATTAGGATTGATTGAAGCTGTGATAGCCTAGTGGTGAGGACGTCAGCCTCCTTGTCAGGTCGGGGGTTCGAACCCGCGCCGCACCTATAACTTTTCGGAGTAACGTGCGTTTTTAAGCAATTAAAATACCACCTGCTTCAACGGTGAAGGAAAACATTGTGAGGAAACCTGCACGCCTGAGATTTCTCCATAAGGTTCTCAAAGGCATGTGAAGTCTGCAAATCCGCAAATGGCCAGCGTGGTGGACTATGTCCAAATCCTTCTCATATTGAGGGGAGACCCGTGCTCTGTAGTGAGCTGTGAATGGGTTGGTAATGATGATGATGTATAAGGATTATTTGAGAGCAATCTTAGAGCAATATTGCATGCCAAAGCTTGTTAATCCTTTATTTAGCAAATTATCACCAACTCTCATTTTTTTGCATTCAAAAAGTACTAGGAATACAGAATTCGGGACTAGAATACATTAATGAAGTTTTCTTATACTTTAAAATAATCGAAAGTTTTAATTTATCACGAATTGCTATCATAAATAATACTAAAATATCACTAACCTATTTTATTTTAACATATTCGTTAATGCAGATTGAGATCTTGTATTTTCTTTTGCGTCGTCTAGGCCGTAATACCAGAACCTGAAATTATACTACCAAATGCAGAGGTCACGGTAACCACTCCTACATATTAATGAAAGTGATATGAAAGGGACATGTGTTTGTATAGAACTGCCACAGTATAGCAATTATGAGAGCACCAATGCTTATAAATATATTTTAAGAGCACCAATGCTTATAAATATGTCGGAAAATGTTGCTGATTTGACGTGAACGGAATGCCAGCGCCATCTATTGGCGTTAGACGAAGTCTATGTAACCAGCCGGAAGGCGGAAGTCGGAGATTTTCATTATTATTTTGTAGTCTGTAATAATGGCACTTCACTTCGCCTTGACATTCGCCATGAGATTCGAGAGTGTTCGTAGAAGAGTCTTGTTTTCCGTATCACGTGTGTGTCATCATCATCATCATCATCATAGTCAACCCATTTTTGGCTCACTACAGAGCACGGGTCTCCTCTCAATATGAGAAGGGTTCGGCCATAGTCCACCACGCTGGCCATGAGCGGATTAGCAGACTTCACACGCCTTTGGGAACATTACGGAGAACTCACAGGCGTGCAGGTTTCCTTCACCGTTGAAGCAAGTGATATTTGATTTTTTTTTAAACGCACTTAACTTCGAAAAGTTATAGATGCGTGCCCGGGTTCGAACCTCCGACCTCTGATTTGGAAGCTGACGTCTTAACCACTAGGCTATCACAGCTTTCCGATTCAACCGAAATACATAAGGTACTTTATTACTGTAGGATTGGTGTACTGTAGTATTGCGTACCTCATGCCCCTTATGTGACTTCTGTTAGCTTTACATATTGTAGGAAACCCAAATAGTTTCGTTTTAGGGTACACGAGTGGCAAGAATGGAACCATGATTTCGTCATGTTAGTCTTATATCGCAGACATTTGAAGGCTTTTTTGGGTGCTTAATTAAATTTTATAAGCCAAAGTCTTTTTCATGAAACGATATCATAAAAACTCGTTTCAGGGTCCCGTACACGAGTAGCAATAATTCGTCATGTTAGTCTTATATCGCAGACATTTAAAGGCTTTTTTGGGTGCTGAATTAAATTTTATAAGCCCAAGTCTTTTTCATGAAACGATATCATACAAACTCGTTTTAGGGTCCCGTACACGAGTAGCAAGAATGGAACCATGATTTCGTCACGTTAGTCTTATATCGCAGACATTTGAAGGCTTTTTTTGGGTGCTTAATTAAATTTAATAAGCCAAAGTCTTTTTCATGAAACGATATCATACAAACTCGTTTTAAGATCCCGTACACGAGTAGCAAGAATGGAACCATGATTTCGTCATGTTAGTCTTATATCGCAGACATTTGAAGGCTTTTTTTGGGTGCTTAATTAAATTTAATAAGCCAAAGTCTTTTTCATGAAACGATATCATACAAACTCGTTTTAGGGTCCCGTACACGAGTAGCAAGAATGGAACCATGATTTCGTCACGTTAGTCTTATATCGCAGACATTTGAAGGCTTCTTTTGGGTGTTTAATTAAATTTTATAAGCCAAAGTCTTTTTCATGAAACGATATCCTACAAACTCGTTTCAGGGTCCCGTACACGAGTAGCAAGAATGGAACCATGATTTCGTCATGTTAGTCTTATATCGTATAGACATTTGAAGGTTTTTTTTGGGGTACTTAATTAAATTTAATAAGCCAAAGCCACGCAAGCCTTTTTATGAAACGAAATCATACAAACTTAATTTCGCTTATACAATATAACTAAAATTACTTACTTTCAAAAGTAAGAAGTAATTACACGACAGATGCGTTTGAGTGCCGGAGTTCCAATCCTCATTCTTAAATAATCTAGTGAAGGGGCGGCAAAGTTTTCAACGAGAGAGTTAGTTAATTTTATACGTAGCTTCGTAAATTCTTGCGTTACTTGATGTATATTTATTTATTACGGAAAACCAATAGTTAATACATTTTTCATCAAATTTTTTTGAAGTTGTGAGCTAATGTGAATGTATAACATTTTGCAGATTTTCACAACGTTCACAAATAGTTATAAATTAAGATATGTTCTGAGTAATTTGCTTGCGTCAATATACAACATATAATAATAATAAATATGCAATATAAAAGAAGAATTATTCGCAAACTAATCACATAGTATGTACATAAATTGGAAACATTTGAGTTCAAGTTTGGTAACTTGTATTGTTTAAAATTTGTGTTGTTCAAGCGACGTGTGCGAAATATGTCAAAACAAGTAGGTATATAATTAAAAAATTATATTAAAAATCCTTCTTTTTTCAGATTTACTAAGATGTTCTTTTGCCCTGATTATGACCCTGTTATTCGTGCGTCTAAGTCAACCAATGAATAATAAACTTTATTGAATGAATGAATGAATGAAATTAACTTTATTGTACAGCATGCAAAAAAGAAATACGAGACAACAAAAAAACAGACACACAGAAAAGAAAAGCGGTACAATAGGTGGTCATCGCTAAAGAGCGATCTCTAACACACAACCTAGCCTTAAATAAAATATAAAGAAAGGCAGGGTTAGGGTGTAGAATTATAAGTTATAAATGGGCAAATGTATAAACACCTAAAAATAAAAATGAAATAGAAAAATATTTATTCACAGAACAATCCATAAAGAGATATCAGAGTAGGCAACTTACTAATTAATACTTAAAGACAACATTCTAAAATGAAACAATTACTATGACGGCAATCAGAGAGCAGTGCCATCTAATTTTGGATTCATGTACGACAGACAAGAGAGTGGCATCGCCCCCTCCCTTTACGCAACACTAAGTGACGTATGCAGGTTCTTATAAGACTCACCGGCGCGGGACGGCGCATTGCATTGATTGGACTCGGTCGGGTCGGACCGGTGGTAAAGCTGCGGTGGTGCATTCGTACTTGGTGGAGCGTATAGTCTGCTCCTTATAAATTACCATACTTATAATTGTAATTCTGTTCTACCAAGAGTATCCGGTCTCGTCTACCTAAATTACCGACAAAGACACGCACCCGCCCGTAGTCATCCTACAACTATATAAACAAATCCCACTGAAATAATGTGTCGTTTATGCAATGGGATTATCAGTAAAGACTCCAAAATTGATATCTTTAACGGTCACTATAAGAAATTATGTTTGAATGTGATGGTATTCATTAAGTAAACAGTAATTATTACAACTAACTTTATATTTATAGTTCTATAATTTATTAATGTTAAACTTTTGTCATGCTATACAGTCAATTAGAATCACAATTAGATATAGAATATGTAACTAAGTTAAGATTTAATTGTAAGGATTGTAATTAGTTAAGATTGTCAAATAAAATAAAATAAATAACAAATAAAAATTAAGTTGTGTTAATATTAACAAAATTAGAATCAATCAATCATCGCATCAGAACTAAGTTTTTCACCTTTGCCTGTGTAAGAAACATAGGTAACTGTTATACAAGTTGCCTTATACCTAGTCTTATTCGGGCCAGACAATGTTCGTTTGAAATTTATTTTCATTTGCGGTCCCCTTCGTGACGTTACTAATTAAAAGGGCTCACGGAGGGATATCGTGGAGGACTCCCGTTTGCGAATTCAATTTAATTCCAAAGTTTAAATTATCTTTTTCATCGTATTATATAAATTATTCGTGTTACATAATATGCTGCCCATTGCTGAACTCGTATTCCTAGAAAGATTAGGTACATATCTTAGTTTATCATAAAATTTAAAGTTTGTATATTCTTTGCTACTTCAATACAGATTAAATAAACGGATTCGACTCAAATTTAGATTAAAAGATTTATTTTGTTACCACTTTTTTATTGTTATCTGTGGTGCCCAATAAAAGTGTATTCATTCATTCATACGGTCATACCCTGAATTTAAATAAATTCTAACATACCAATGAATTCAAATAAATTTAAACTCTGGCAATGTTTTTTTTCGTTTATTGCACAACCGTGAACTGGCTGACAATCTATAAAACAAAAGGCGGACTTAAAGCTGAAACATTTTTTAGCTGGCAACCTTTCGACGTGTGAGCGTAGCCAAAAATTAAAAACAAAATCAATAAAACAGTTACTTAAATAATAACATTTAGTAAAAATGTAATTATCTGATCCTCCAACTAACTGAGGAATTCCTATTGTAATTGTTTTAGCTACTAAACATCTCGACTAATAGATGGAAGAAGAAGAAAATTTATATTTCGTTAAAATATATGAAAGTTACATATTATGAAATTAGCGTTTTGTCGTACTGGCTACTTTCTCAAATATCTACTTTTTGGTTGGGAATTCTAATTTAATTTATACAGCTACATACTCATGCTTTTGTGTTTTGAATTTAATTCATTTGTTTTTCCTCTTTGCGTCACTCAGCTTACAAAATGGAAAACTTGAAATATCATGTTATTTACGAGTAGGAGTTCCATCGTAGCACTAGAGCTGCAGAAACGGGTCAAAGGATTAATGATGTGTATTGCTGTAAGAAATTCAACTCCGATGGGACAGTCAAATCAAATCAAAATCAAAATTGCGGTTATTCAGCCCTTAAAAGAAAAAAGTACATCACATCTAAAAACGTATGTGTCCAGAAATTCCGCTCAGCTTAATGCTGCGTCAAAATTGACTGCAGCGCTGATTTTCAGGCATAACCCATGCTGATCTCACGGAGTGACTGGGAAAGTGCTCCTTTAGTGTGTGAGTCCAAAACGCCTTCAAATTCTTTATTGATTCCCGTTTTTTTGGCTATGAGATGGCATGTGCATAGATACCAATGGTACATTGTTAATACATGTTTAAAAAAATCTACTTTATGTTTCTCCCTTACATAATTCAATTTCATGTGTAAGGACATATTATTGAGTATAACAAGTGTTGTCGCCTAACGTTCTTGAACGCAGCTGTCAAAGCCATATGTCGAAACGTCACTTTTACGTTTTGATTTTGACATTATTGTATTCTGTGGCCATCCGCGACTTGTTAAACCTTTTTTGAAACATAATCCTTTTTTTTTTGACTGCCTTCAAAACACAGCTACATTATCCGTAAAAATATGCTCTAAAACATTAAGCTGAGTGCAAAAACGCGTTTAAAAGCTCCTACCCAGCGCAACTAATATAATTAATTGCACGAACCGCGGCAACGCTATAAAGTTATAACACAGTTAACGCAGTTCACGCCTGCCAACTTGCCACTTACGCTGAGATCTTTAGAGTGTACTTTGACTACGCTCAGCCGAATTAGTGTTGAAACGAGACAGATGTATATCAGACTCATAACTTGGTCTCGTTTTAACTAATTCTTACATCAGGCAAAGCTAAGCTAAGCTAATATAGAACTCGGCATTAGTGCAGGCAGACTAATCTTTCAAACGACTCAGAATCGTTTTTTGCGCACGGCAACCGGCTGTACCTGGTACGTGCCCAATCTGCATAGATTTAGACACAATCGCTCAGCACAAACTATTCGACGCTAATAGGTCGCTAATAATATAATATGCTAATTTGAAAGCATTTTTTAATTAAAATAATAAGTAACTTTTTTTTCACGCTGGGAAACGCGTTTACGCATCCCCTCCGGAAGCGACACAGGCAAGACTGCTTCGCTTCCGGCGGGGTATGTGGGACTCCCCGGCGGCCAGACTGGCGATCAGAATACCCACTAAAACCCAGCGATACTCCTTCGCGTTGCCTGTTTTTTTTTTCGGACTGTCTTTTAGCTATACAAACCCTATTGGTTGCCACAGCGAGAGAAGAAATTTTGAGCCCTAGGGCTCGAAGAAACTAAGGGAACGACTGCCTAAGGACACCTCCTTTGAGGCCGAACCTCGGGTTAGGCGACGTTTGGGATAACAGGGGGGGTCGGACGGTGAGTGGTCCGTACGTCTCCGAGGCCGTGGATGGAGCCCACGTCCGGATGACGTAAGATAGCGGGGACCTCGTCTTCGCCGGCGAAGACGGTGTGTAGCGTATGATTGTGTGGTGGGTGGTACGAGTATGTTGTCAGTAGTCATCTGATCGCCAGAGTCATGAAGGATAAGGTCTAATAAGATTAGGTCTCCTCTTTCGGAGAGGAGCGCTTAGGTCGGGGCGCGTTGTCTGGTGGCTGGGTCACGGGTACACTCGTGGATTCGACCGCGACCCAGCCAACGGCGTCCGCTGAGGCCGACCTTCCACGGGGCGCCTGTTGTGCACTTTGTCATTGGAAATATCGATTGAATTATCCTTAACCCACATCTTTTTCGTTGCATAACAATCCATCAATCGTAAACTTTATTCAAATAATCCTTTAAATTTGTGTGTTATTGAACTTATTTTGTTCCAATAGTTTTTAATTTTTATTTTTTTTCTCTTTAATATGGTTTTATTTTAATTTTACTTTTGCTATATTGTTAATCTTTTTCTTAAATATTTTGTCACGCCCTTGTTATTGTCATTTTCATTAAGTGGTGGAGTGTTCTTAATTGTATATTTATTTATAGTTTTTATGTGTCAATTTATCTTGGTACTAGTATTTAATATACAATTGTGTACTGTCTGTTGTGTGTTTACCAAATAAATTAAAAATAAAAATAAAATAAATAAATGGCACTTTTGATGCGTCAATTACATAGTAGTAAGTTGATGGTAACTACATTCGTAAAATTAAAACTTCCTACCACATATTGACCTATAGATACGTTTTTCTGTAGACGGCTAGACATTATTGTTATTGTAAAACCGATTCCTTCCCGTCCTGTAGTGTCTTGTCCGGGGATTTCAGGATATTATTAATAGCATCCATTTCTTCCATCGCCCTCTAAATTGAGTCGATATTTTACTGACCCCGGCTATAAGATGGGATTTGGCGGAATTCGATACTTAATCTACGCGGGAAAACTTTTTAAGCACTTTCCAATTATTGTTTGTCTGTGGTTTAGCTATGAAGTTAGAGCGATTCACACCCAAGCATTTGTATCGATTATGTTATCATATCATAATAGGATTTCAATAAGGTGACGTTTTATAAAAAACTTTCCGCTTATTGAGAGACATCTTCCAGATTTCAGTAGGTAATTTTTTATTTGCTACATGGAAACGATTATTTTTTGTTTTATTTCTGTCATTTTTCAGCCTTATCGGACACTTTTTTCATCTATTTATTTGTAATAAATAAATAGATGAAAACAATTTATTGATTTTGATTTGTTTACTACAAAATACATAACAATACAAAATAACTGTATTAGTAATAACTGACTTGCAGTTAACAGGGCCTCATTTCCGAGACACATTATTTTAAACAAAACAAACTTAAAACTTATCATGCAATTAATTTATTAGTGTGTGCGTGTGTGCGTGCGTGCGTGCGTGCGTGCGTGCGTAAGCGTGTGCGTGCGTGCGTGCGTACGTCTGTAATATGTGAACAAATATATTTTCATTTCATTTCATCAACAGTAAAAAAAAAACATTTTTTGTTATTTGGCATAGTGAAAAACTGCGTTAAAAATAGTTTACACAGAGCGAGTACATAATTGAATAAACGAACCGCGGTAAAGTTATGAAGCTGTTACATCGCTAACCTGTTCACAGCTGCCAACTTGCCACTTAGTGCTGGGAGCTTTTACGCCGACATAACCAGACAAAATTACGGTTTTTAAATTTGAATTCGAAAAGCACTTGTGAAACAATAAGTCCGTATATTTCATTGCAATATTTCATTCAAACAAAAAAATATGCTCTGACATTGGTCCGCTCAGCAGATTGTAATGGAAAAAAATCAACCGGCAAACTCTGCTGTTAATCTCTTCTTACATTATTATATAATAGCTCAACTCTTTGACGACCTCTGTGGCGCATTGCGTGCGCTGTCGCTTTATAAAGTTGGAGGTCCTTGGTTTTCGATTCCCGGCTCGAGTCTGGTCTGGTGGGAGGCTTCGGCCGTGGCTAGTTACCACCCTACCGACAAAGACGTGTCACCAAGCGATTTTGCGTTCCGGTACCATGTCGCGCAGAATTAGGAGCGTAGGTTTACCATACTCCTGACAGATTAGCGCGCTACCATCCTAGACAGCATCATCACTTACCACCAGGTGAGATTGCCGTCAAGGGCTAACTTGTAGTGTGTAGAAGAAAAGCTGATGCCCGCGACGTCGTCTGCGCAGGATTAGAATTTCGAGTAGGTTATATTAGCATGGCGTAGAAAAGAAAAATTATGACATTAAAATTATCACGCAGATGATAGATTTTGACATTTATCGTCATATTTTCGACAATTCACACAATATTTTTATAAATTGTAGCCTATGTGTTATTCTGATGTATAAGCTATGTTATTGTAAAGTTTCATAAAAAATCCATTTAGTAGTTTTTACGTGAAAGAGTAACAAACATCCACGCATCCGTATTTACAAACTTTCGCGTTTATAATATTAGTAGGATCTAATTCAAAATATTTTTATACAGGAAAGATATTATCTAAGTGTCTTGTTTTTAGCAATTGTATAGTAACTGAATACATGTTTTAACATTTATTCTAATTTATGCAATCGTGGAGCTAAAATTACCGTAGCAACACGAAACCTTTAATCAATATGTCGAGCTTAGGCCGTCTGAGTTGTTTTTAGTAAGGGTTGGTTTACTTTCGCTCATAGTAATTAAAACCACTACTTGCGGAATTACACTTTTATTGAGTACATAATTAAGAGGTCCGAACGGTCCATCGTCTCGAGCGAGAATGCTACGAAAGGCATCGACCGCCCGTATTTATAGTAAAGCATGGTTGTACAAAATTGATTGCTACCGTCTAAATTGTGTTAACAAAATCATCAAGAGTTAAAATGTGGGTAATTATTGAATTCTTGTTGTTCTTCGCACCGCTGAATGAAGTTAATAACTCCTTCGCGCCGACAAATATAATAACATAAAATTACAAAAAAAAAGTACATGTGCCGATATCCAGACTTTAAAAAATTATGCAGGTAATTAATTGAAAAAATATGTCAGACAATGTCACCTCTAGCCACCATGATATGGTGGTGCTGTCTATTCTTAATCGATGAGGATGAGGATAATGGGAAAATGGAGCATCCAGAACCCTCCAGCGTTCCCATTCTTGTGTTGTGAAAACCATTTATCACTGACAGATAGGCCTTGAGCGATCAGGAGCGAGGTTCAAGGTCGGTCCATACATCACAAGAATATATTAAAAAGCATATTTATATTGTTCCAGTGGCTTATTATCTTATATATTATCTGCTTATCTTTTTTTTTATACACTACAAGTTAGCCCTTGACGGCTATCTCACCTGGTGGTAAGTGATGATGCAGTCTAGGATGGTAGCGGGCTAACCTGTTAGGAGTATAGTAATCCCACGCTCCTAATTGATTTCTACGCGACATCGTGCCGGAACGCTAAAATCGCTTGGCGACACGTCTTTGTCGGTAGGGTGGTAACTAGCCACGGCCTTCCACCAGACCAGACTCGAGCCGGGAATCGAACCCAGGACCTCCAACTTTATAATGCGACAGCGCACGCACTGCGTCACGGAGGTCGTCATCTCTCTGATGGGAGAGAAAGATGAAACAAAAGCATGCTTAGTACAAAGCGATCCTTATCTTATTTGAATTCGAATGGCATTCTATTGCATGCGTTATCTTTCTAATGCGACAATGTAATGATTAGACGACCTCCATGGCGCAGCGCGTCTCTGTTACATTATAAAGTTGGAGGTCCTAGGTTCGATTCCCAGTTCAAGTCTGGTCTGGCGGGAGGCTTAAGCCCTACCTAGTTACCACCCTACGGACAAAGACGTGTCTCAATATGAAAAGGGTTTGGCCTTAATCCACCACGATAGCCATGTACGGATTGGGAGACATTACACGCCTTTGAGAGGAGAAATGGAGAACTCTCAGGCATGCAGGTTTCCTCGCGAAGTTTTCCTTCACAATTGAAACAAGTGATATTTTATTTAGCATATATATCTTAAAGGTACCTTACTCCGAAAAGTTTGAGGTGCCCGGTTTCGAATCCCCGACCTCTAATTAGCAGGCGGACGCCTTAACCACTAGTTAACCCTAAACTCCTAATATATTTATTAGTATTTTGATATAGTTGAATTGAAAAAAAATAAAATACTCAAGCAAGTTTTTAGGTCAAAAATGTGGATTAGACGACAGTAACTTTTGGCATAAGTAATATTTCTTTAAAATTAAAACGTACGGGCATAGACTTTCATCATATCTACCATTAAAAAATGTACCGTATGTAAATTTACAATTAGAGGATTCTTTTATTCTATATTATTACATATTTGATATATATTATTTGTAGCGTTATTATTGTATATTTAAATATTGAAAATTCTCGTATAACTTTTAACGCATTGGCTCTAAAAAATGGTTGCCTGGAACAGATCACTATTAGTAATAAGATCGCCAATTGCTGTTTATTTTGTTATTTTCATGTATGTTATGTCCTTTATAAGTGTTGCAATAAAATTGTATGAATAAATCTATAATATAATAAAACTGAAACAGTACGAATTCTGTACATGAAATATATTTAGAAAATTTTAATTGGAGGATACTATCGATACTGTATACTATATTTTTTTGTCTGTATGACTGTATCTTGGCCGCGCATCATGCTGAATCTACTGGATGGATTTGAATGAAATTTGGTATAGGAGTAGCTGATGCACCGGTTCAACATATATGATAGTTTTTATCCCGGAATTAAGCACGGTTCCCTTGGAAGAGGGGTCGAAAGTCAAAATGTGTATTTAGTTGTAATTCATTAACGCGTACTCCGATTTCATTCATTCTTCTTTTGATAGAAAGGAGATACTGTACAGATTATCGTATAATTATTTCAAGGACGTTGGTTAAGTAATCCATTGCTTCGTGATTGAAAGACAAACAAACACAATTTCACACACACGAACTCAACGCAGACGAAGTCGCGGGCATCAGCTAGTATTTTGATAAACTGGTTTATTACTATTGTTTAATTTGCGTATAACCAAGCTAGCTATACCCCGTGGTTGTACCCGCGATACAAGGTCGTATTACAATGCTGGGTTCCAAGGCTCATTACTACGAAATCGTATGTCCATTATTGGGGGTCTACGAACTCTCGGTTTTGACGAGCTCCATGGCGCAGCACGATCATTATCAAACTATAAAGTGGGAGGTCCCTGGTTCAATTTCCAGCTGGAATCTTGTGTGGTTGGTGGAACAGGTAGAAAGGAGATACTTTACAGATTATCCTGTAATTATTTCAAGGTCGTCGGTTTAGTAATCCAATGCTTCGTGATTGAAAGACAAACCAACATACATTCACACACACTAACTCACCGCAGTTGTAGCCAGCTAGTATAAATAAGTATAAGAGAATTGATGAACAACCAAATACGTATACATCACATTATATACTAGTACCTAAATAGACTGAAATTGTACCTACATTGGTCAGGTGCCGTCTTTCGAGTACGTTCAGCTTAACTCAAGGTTTAGATCGAAATTCAGGTCGCACAGAAATTCCGGTTCACAGAGCATTAAACCAAGTGAGCTATTAGTAATGCCTCTCAACCGTTACGTGCTAGGGTTCAAGGATTTCAAATAAGAACATCTAATGGCTCTTCCATTCAAGCATGTGATAGCCTAGTGGTTAGGACGTCCGTCTCAAGGTAAGGGGTTCGATCGGGCACGCACCTTTATCAGAGCTATGTGTGTTTTCAATCAATTAAAATATCACTCGCTTCAACGGTGAAGGAAAACCTGCATGCCTAGGAATTCTCCGTAATATTTTTTATTATATCCACTACAAGTTAGCCCTTGACGGCAATCTCACCTAATAGTAAGTGATGATGCAGTCTAAGAAGGTAGCGGGCTAACCTGTTATGGTAAACCCATACTCCTAATTGGTTTCTAAGCGACATCGTGCTAAATCGGTAGGGTGGTAACTCGAGCCGGGAATCAAACCCAGATCTCCAACTTTATAAACCAGACCTCCAACTTCTAATGTTCTCAAAGGCGTGTGAGGTCTGCCAATCCGCACATGACCAGCGTGGAGGACTATGGTCAAACCCTTCTCATATTGAGAGGATACCCGTGCTCTGTAGTGAGCCGGCTTTGGGTTGATCATGAGGTCAATTCTTTTACTTTATAGTTGCTTTGTCGCAGTCGACGTAGGCCTTCATTTATACTCATATACCTAGAACATTATTTTCTTGGAAATCGTTAACAAAAATTATATATTGGAGGAATTTGATTGTACTTAATAGCACCTACTAGTGACGCCTAGTTAATGAAGTTATATGTAAAACTGTAACTATTATTATTGTTTAGGGGAAATATTTATTGGCGCGCATTGGCAGTAAAATACGTACGTCACGGCAAACGACATGACGCTCTCTTATGCCATCACTTCACCGATTAGTACCCCCTCAATGTTCGCCTGTGTAAAACCTAGTGAGACATTATTTTGTGACAAAATGGGTGTCTGAACACGACTTTTGTTTCACAACTTTTGTTTTACAACTTTTGTTTCATAACTTTTGTTTCACAACTTTTCAAGCAAAGCACACAAACGAAACCAAATTCCGTGGTCCGTACACTTTTTGTTCATTTCACATCTCACCTTTATTTCCTTCATTTATTAAGGAATTTTTATTTTTTACCTTTTAATTTTGTTACTATTTTTAAAAAGGTATTTTCTTGTCTGGGTGTGTGTTTCTTCTTTTGTATGGTGTGCGATAAAGTATATGGTAGCGTTCTTTCAGTAAGGTAATTTTTTTTATATAAGTCCGCCCTTTGCTGACATCTCAACATCTCACCTGTTGGTACGTGATGTCGCAACGTAAGATAATATCGGGAGAAGATGTTATGGGTATGCCAGTATTGAAACATTTTTTTTTTTTTCGGACTGTCTATTAGCTGTACAAACCCTATTGGTTGCCACAGCGTAACCGAGCTGTTTGGCGAGCTTTGGAAAGAAGCTCTGCCAGAAGAAATTTTGAGCCCTAGGGCTCGAAGAAACTATGGGAATGACTGCCTAAGGGCGCCTCCTTTGAGGCCGAACCTCGGCTTAGGCGACGTTTGAGATAACGGGGGGGTCGGACGGTGAGTGGTCCGTACGTCTCCGAGGCCGTGGATGGAGCCCACGTCCGGATGACGTAAGATAGCGTGGACCTCGTCTTCGCCGGCGAAGACGGTGTGTAGCGTATGATTGTGTGGTAGGTGGTACGAGTGTGTTGTCAGTAGTCATCTGATCGTCAGAGTCATGAAGGAAAATATTGAAACAGTTACCCTCATCTATCATCGTACCAGAACGCCAGTTAAGCGAGGCAATGCACACTAACCAATAGCAAATTGACCCAGTTTAAATACAACTGCGAGAGCCGCCACTTGAAATAATATTCCAGCAAATATGTTTTCATATTGTACATTACAGATCCAGGGTGTTTGCTCGATCTATTTTACAGTTGTACGCGTACCCTGTTATTGGAAATTGAATTAAGGCTTAATATTAATGCCTGTTCAAAGGTATTAGTTATCATCATCATCATCATCATGATCAACCCATTGCCGGCTCACTACAGAGCACGGGACTCTCAAAATGAGACGGGTTCGGCCATAGTCCACCAAGCTGGCCATGCGCGGATTAGCAGACTTCACACGCCTTTGAGAACATTATGGAGATGTTTTCCGTCACCGTTGAAGCAAGTGATATTATAATTGTTTAAAAACGCACATAACTCCGAAAATTTAGAGGTGCGTGACCGGATTCGAACCGCTGACCTCTGATTAGGAGGCTGACGCCCTAACCACTAGGCTATCACCGCTTCGATAATAATTTACTCGGTATTTTTGTCTTTGTGTTCTAACCTTTTCTGTAACTGTTATTATCTATTGTTAGTGATAACGATAATGAAAGAATTACGGCCTAACTTACTCTCCGAGGCACCGCGTGGATCAGCAATTTCAAGTTTTTACTGAAAACTACTTTGAAGTAAAATCCAATTACTGAATATTTTTAAATCGATCTCAGGACCTGGTAAAAAGCCAATGTAATATACCTTTTGGGTCGAAAAAAACGTTATGTTATCAATAGCTCGTTAAATATATATTTTTTTTATTAATTAAGTAATTAAAACTAAACTCACTGTTAAAACGCGAACAAAATTCCATTTTATTATTCATTGCCCTATGAAAGGGCTCAAATTTTGCTGGAGCTCTTTACAAAATTACTTTGTTATCATGTTTTCTTGAATACCTATTTCTAAAGGTAACCTTTTTTCAGGCCTGTTTGGAAAAAGGGTAAATGGAACACAAATATTGCCCTTTGAGGACAAAGTAATTGGTAACGCAAACAAAAATATTGATTTAATTTTTTTTAAGTTTACGTTTTAAAAAAGCATCTTTCACCAAAATAATGTTAGATATGAACGTGGAAGGGCAAAAGAGTAGAGGAAGACCAAAGTAGAGATGGATCGATTGTGTAAAAGAGGATATGCGGGTAAAAGATATAGGTAGTGAGGTGACGGCTGATAGAAGTGAGTGGAAGAAGAAGACGTGTTGTGCCGACCCCACATAATGTGGAATAAGGGCAAGAAAAAAGTTTTCAATTACCATCTTTCAATTGAATCTCTTGTTATATCTAATAATAATAATAGTTGATTAAACTAAGTGATGTCTCAGATAGGTTCGGGGTTTACTTGGTTAATTTACAGTTTGACGATCTGTGCGTCTGTAACTTTTTATTAAATTAAATTAACATTGATTTTAATACACATTCATGTGAAAAATTAGATAAATACGCCAGTTGAATTGAAACCTTTTTTACATAAATATCACTAAACTTCTAGCAATGTCCTCGTGGCGTCCATTATTATTGCTAATTTGCGTGGACCAATCACTTTCCACCGTTTTGGCGGGAACCAATAGCGTGGCGGCACGACATGATGACAACCAACTTAATACATTAGTAATATTCAAGTTTTATACTCTTTTGTACGTATACAGATTAATAACAATTTAACCCTTACAAACAACTTAAATATATGTCTTACTTAATTAATAAATTATAATGTGTATGTATATATACATATATATACACATTATAAACTAACTATACTTCGTAGAATCGCGGCAATAACATTCATTAGTACTATCTAAATTATTTATAGACGATGACGAACTTAGGATATGTTAGTTTTTATATCTGTAATAAACTATTAAGTAAACTTGTAAGTTATCTTGTTATGGTTCTACTATTTACTAATCTATAGCTATATTTATAAACAAAACAACGAAACATTTATCAAAAAAGCTGCTATCCATCTATCATTGCGCGCGACCAATAAATTTAGTTTATTGTGTCGCACGATTATTGGTTTTTGTTGGAGCTATCTCGACGGGTATATCGTCTGTGAATTTAGAGCATCGTAAAAGGTGTTTAGAAACATTGTTATGTTTTTATTATATTTATTTATTTCATCACGATCAACCCTTTGCCGACTCACAATATAGCAAGGGTCTCCTCTCAATATGAAAAGGGTTTGGCCATAGTCCACAAAGACGTGTGAATCCGCACATGACCAGCGTGGTCATGTGCGGATTCACACGTCTTTGAGAACATTATGGAGAACTCTCAGGCATGCAGATTTCCTCACGATGTCTTCCTTCACCGTTGAAGCAAGTTATATTTTAATTATTCAAAAACGCACATAGCTCCGAAAGTTAGAGGTGCGTGTCCGGATTCGAATCGCCGACCTCTGATTAAGAGGCTTACGCCCTAACCACTAGGCTATCACCGCTTATGTAGTGCTATGAAGTAAGATGATGGTGAAACATTAGTTTACTTAAAACCCAAGCTACTAGGGTTCCAAACAAACGCAGTGTTTTCATAATAGGAGTGCTTGACTCGTTTTACGGAAAGTTTGAGGGTACGATATACGGTTTCACGGGTAAACATTTCAAACAATGAGGGTGTTTATTTGCATAAGCGTTACAAAGGGTTGGTTTTAAAGTGGTGTTAGGAATTTTCCAAATTTTCAAAGTGCCTGGCGGAGATCACTTTGGACATGGTGATTTTTTAACATGGGAAACCCTCTTGAATAACGCCGCGCCCAGAGTACTCTCCCCACGGTACTTCTTGTCACCTGGTGTCCAGAACATGGGAAAAATTTCGCACACGTCCATAAAGCGTTTTTGTATACCACTTCTTTCTTCTATTTACCTGGTTTTCTTGTATTGCTCCCGTCCATATTGTGGTGGTAAATAAAGTGTAATATGAATATTAAGACGTCACTGAACTCACGCTGTTATATTATACGTGGATTGTCTCAGGTTCGAATCCGGCAAGGACAATTTGGGAATTTATTATTTTAACTCCGCTGTTGTCTTATAAGTGGATAGTCTCAGGTTCGAATCTATTAATTTTCTCTTTCTCTAACTTTTCGGAGTTTTTTAAACAATTAATATATCACTTGCTTCAACGGTGAAGGAATATATCGTAAGGAAACCTGCACGCCTGAGAGTTTTCCACTATGTTCTCCAAGGCGTATGAAATCTGCCATGGCCATGCGTGGTGAACTATGGCCAAACCCTTCTCATATTGAGAAGAGACCCGTGCTCTGTAGTTAGCTGGAAATGGGTTGATCATGATGAGTATTCTTGTTTCCTAGACTGCATCTTACCCGGTGGTAAGTGATGATGCACTCTAAGATGGAAGAGTGCTAACTAGCCACAACCGAAGCCTCCCATTCCCACCAGATACTCTAGAGCCGGAAATCCAACACACGCACAATTTATAATATTTCTACAGCGCAGGACTGGGATTTCAGTGAAACATACTCCCCCGACCTCAGCGCTCCTCTCCGAAAGAGGAGACCTAAACATATCCTTCATGACCCTGACGATTAGATGACTACTGACAACATACTCGTGCCACCTACCACACAATCATACGCTACACACCGTCTTCGCCGGCGAAGACGAAGTCCCCGCTATCTTACGTCATCCGGACGTGGGCTCCATCCACGGCCTCGGAGACGTACGGAACACTCACCGTCCGACCCCCCCGTTATCCCAAATGTCGCCTAAGCCGAGGTTCGGCCTCAAAGGAGGCGCTCTTAGGCAGTCGTTCCCTTAGTTTCTTCGAGTCCTAGGGCTCAAAATTTCTTCTGGCAGAGCTTCTTTCCGAAGCTCGCCAAACAGCCTGGTTACGCTGTGGCAACCAATAGGGTTTGTACAGCTAATAGACAGTCCGAAAAAAAAAAAAAGAAAAGTGAAACATATGCGAACAAAGTCGAGGGCAAAAGCTAGTATATATCATATTTGTCTATAAGCCCAACCTATTCCACAGTTTCCCCGGGTTATAACATAATAAAATATTATGATAAGCAATAACGACAAAATTCCCATTCAATGTGTAAACGAGATAATCTCAATAATATAATGAATAAATTATATACAGACGGGAGACTTTCTCGATTCTCTTATATATTCGTTTGGAATATATTTTCCTCCGTGACGCATTGACGCCTGTCGCATTTTGAAGTTGGAGGTCCTGGGTTAGATTTGCGGGTCAAGGCCGGTCTGGTAGGATTAAACCGTGGCTAGTTGCCATCCCACCTATTCTTGGGTTTGTGACGACCTCCGTGGCGCAGCGCGTGCGCTGGAACATTATAGTATGTGCATTATAGTTGGAGGTCCTATTTTCGATTCCCGGCTCAAGTCTGGTCTGGTGGGAGGCTTAGGTCGTGGCTAGTTACCACCCTACCGGCAAAGACGTGTCGCCAAGCGATTAAGCGTTCCGGCACAAAACAACAACGTAAAGTGTAAAGGCTAAGAAAATAATATATCGATCATATCGCCAAATACTATATTCTATACTATCGTAATTTTTGTATTATTTAGTATATTAAAAAAGTATTTTCATTACACAATTTTTTTATTTTTTATTATCATAGTCTTGAAAATATTTATTCAATTATAATTAACAACTAAAACAATGTAACTTTAAACACTTAAAAACTTAAAATACACAAAGTTATATAAATATTATAAATTACACGAGCAGTAAATTATAACCGTAATGTAGAATAATTTTTGTGTATTTCTTGTTCCTTATTGTTTTAACGCATATTTAGAATAATTGACTCATATTAAGCGAAATTAGCATACATTGCTTACATTTCAATGATTCTGAGTATTTTATATAAAAATAGTTTAAGATCAAGCTATTTGCGTAAAATCGCCTGTAGGCCCTGAAATATATAAACCTGATAAGAAAAATCACTATAGATTTGACAAAGAACATTTGCATTTGTCGAGTTGTAAAAATTTAAGTATATACACCTATTCGTACTTTTTCATACGAAGGGAAGGTAGAAGATATTTTTATATCCCACTTAAGGACAAAATAAGGGAGCCGTGATCGGTAATACAGTCTGCACACGTACCGAACTATTTTTATGGGAAATCTTTTCGCCGATTTCAATTCAGCGACCCCCCCGGGTAGGCAATAATCGCATTCTATTATATATCTATGCTGGCATCAATATTGTATGGGAGCTTCAGGTCTGTGTACATATGTATCTATCCGAGAATGGATAAACGAAACGAATAATAAGAAATGTAATATAATGTTTGTTATATTGTATATGTCGAGGTAAGGGGGTCCGAGTTGTTTTTTGTAAGGGTGACGTCACAATTTTGTTTACTTTCGCTCATAGTAATTAAAACGACAACTTGCCGGTTTACACTTTTATTGCGATAATAACTTAGAGGTCCGAACAGTACGACGTCTCGAGCCAGAGAATTTGCGAAAGGCATCGACCGCCCGTATTTATAGCACAAAACATGCTTGTACAAAGTTGATTGTCACTGTCTAAATTGTGTTAGCAAAATCATCAATAATTAAAATGTGGGTAATTATTGAATTCTTGAGGTTTTTGGCGCCGCTTAATAAAGTTAATAACTTCTTCTTATATATAATATTTATTATTATGTCTTTTGCATCTTTGGTTGCCTGCAAGAGATCTCTATGTAGCGATATGACCGCCAAATTGTATAACTACTGCTTTTGTGTTTTTTATGTTTTTTTATTTTTTTCCTATCTTGTGTATAATAAAAGTGTATTCATTCATTCATTCAAACATTCATTCAATGTTTAAAAAATTTCTCATTACCAGAAGTAAGTGACCTAGTTTATTAGATAAAAATGATTAATTATACTGCTAGGCGAGACGGGAAATATCGCAGAGAAATTCTACTGAAATCATAGTTTTATTTTAAGATAAGGTATATAATTGAAATTATTATTAACTGCTTCCATGTCAAATAGTTATTGTGTTTCACTAATGATAACGAGTTCAGGGTTCTACTTCTGGGCTGATCAAATATTTAAAGTATTAGAAATTAAAGTTTCAAATTAGTCGGTAAACAAATCGGTACAGTCATCATGATCAACCCACTGCCGGCTCACTACAGAGGGAGGGTCTCCTCTCATATGAGACTTCTGCCCGAGACTACGTCTGCGCAGACTTTAGAATCGGGATAAAAGGTACCCTATGTTCTTTTCCATTTCAAAGGCTACATGCATGCCAAATTTCATCCAAATCCGTTCAGCCGTTTTTGCGTGATTGAGTAACAAACATCCAAACTTTCACATTTATAATATAAATAATAATAGTGTATAAGCAATATGTAAGGGAAAGTCTAAAAGAAGCGCCAGTGACAGAAAAAATGATGAGTAACAGGCTAGCATGGTATGCTCTTATAATGCGGAGGGAAGAAAATGATGTCACCAAAAGAATGTTATATTTTTTATTTATTTATTTATTTTTATTTTTATTGGATCATTAAACTAGTCACTATCTATATAAAAACAACAAAAAACATTTCAGAAGAACAAACACGAGATAGTGACTTTCTAGAAATGACCACAGCATGCACAACCTTAAAATTAACCTTACATCTAAATAATTCAATTTATACCTAAAGCAAGTAAGACTATCGATTACATAAAAAAAAAATCTAAAAATCTATTATAAAAACGTGGAAGGGCAAAAGAGTAGAGGAAGACCAAAGAAGAGATGGATGGATTGTGTAAAAGAGGATATGCGGGTAAAAGGTGTGTAGTGAAGTGACGGCTGATAGAAGTGAGTGGAAGAAGAAGACTTGTTGTGCCGACCCCATATAATGTGGGATATGCAAGAAAAAGAAAGAAAGAAGCAATATGAGTATTTTAGGAATGTGTTATCTTTGATTTCTTCTATGGTTTTTTATAGTTGGACAAAACAAGTTCTGCCAAGCCGTAATAAACTACCCGACTGTACGATACTGCGGTGAAAGGAAATGTCGAAATGGATACGTCGCTTCAATGAGAGGGATTTTTTTATATGTTCCTCTATATTTGGAAAGGTCATTTGGAAAAACATACCACGGTTTGTTAATATGGAAACGTTACCTTGTAAACCTTTTGACGACCTCCTTAGCTACACTATAGCGCGTTCACTGTCGCATTATATTGGAGACGCTAGGTTCGATTCTCGACTCGAATTTAGTATGGCAGACTTCGGCCTCGGCTAGTTACCACCCTACCAACAAAGACGTATTGTGGAACGATCTAACGTTCCGGCATAATGTTGCGTAGAAACCATACAAGTTAGCCCACTACCATTTTAGACATCATCACTTGCCACCAGACGAGAGTGAGCCTTACACAGTGAGGGCCGACATAATTTTTTTTTTATGCGGCAATCTCACCTGATGGTAAGATGATGCAGTCTAAGATGGTAGCGGGCTAACCTTTTAGGGGTATGGTAAATACACACACTCATAATTAGTTTCTACGCGACATCGTGCCTGAACGCTAAATCGCTTCGTCTTTGTCGGTAGGGTGGTAACTAAACTAGCCACGGCCGAAGCCTCACACCAGACAATACTCGAGCCGGGAATCGAACCCAGGACCTCCAACTTTATAATGCGACGACGTCGTAAATAAATTGCTAATAAAAGAAGAACAGTAATATGCTTTTTGTGAGGCTTAGTAATTTAAAACAATAGCCCATCACTTCAAACAGCTTTCCGAAAATAACTCTGAGGGGTTGTTCAGCCGACCCCGCCCTCCATTGTCGAGGCTCTTGGTCCCCGACCGCAGCATCGCTACACTCAGCAGACGATCCAGACAAGTCCTTTCCGAACGATCAGACAAAGACGTTGTTTCATGCCAAGTAGAACTTGAGCTATATTTCTTTTTTTTTTTTTATCCACTGCAAGTTAGCCCTTGACTGCAATCTCGCCTGATGGTAAGGGATGATGCAGTCTAAGATGGTAGCGGGCTAACCTGTTAGGGGTATGGTAAACCCATACTCCTATCGGTTTCTACGCGACATCGTGCCGGAACGCTAAATTGCTTGGCGACACGTCTTTGTCGGTAGGGTGGTAACTAGTCACGGCCGAAGCCTCCCACCAGACCAGACTCGAGCCAGGAATCGAACCTAGGACCTCCAACTTTATAATTTGACAGTGCGCGCGCTGCGCCACGGAGGTCGTCAAAAATATAGCGGTATAACTTAAAATATTATATTATTTGAAGCGGTGATAGCCTAGTTTGGGCGTCAGCCTCCTAATCAGAGGTCGGCGGTTCGAATCCGAGCACGCACCTCCAACTTTTCGGAGTTATGTGCGTTTAAAAAAAATATATATAACTTGCTTCAACGGTGAAGGAAAACATCGTGAGGAAACCTGCACGCCTGAGAGTATAACTATATATAAATCCGCACATGGCCAGCGTGGTGGACTATGGCCAAACCCTTCTCATATTGAGAGGAGACCCGAGCTCTGTAGTGGTCCGGTAATGGGTTGATCATGATGATTATTACGTCAAGGTTACATATGCATATAATTTAATTTCTTAATGTCAAGCACGCTTGGCAGTGATCGACTCCACTTTAATCTTACGTGACGAGATAGAATCATCATAATCGACCCATAGCCGGCTCACTACAGAGCACGGGTCTCCTCTCAATAGGAGAAGGGCACCACGTTGGCAATGCAGACTTCACATGCCTTTGAGAACATTATGGAGAACTCTCAGGCGTGCACCACGTTGGCCATCTGCGGATTGTCCGACTTCACATGCCTTTAAGAACATTATGGAGAACTCTCAAGCGTGCAGGTTTCCTAACGATGTTTCCTACACCGTTGAAGCAAGTGATATTTTAATTGCTTAAAAACGCACATAACTCCGAAAAGTTATAGGTCGCGCGCCCGGATTCGAACCACCGACCTCTGATTAAGAGGCTGACATCCTAACCTATCTATCACAGCTTTAAGTAGTACATTTATTTTTATACAATACAAGTTAGCCTTTGACGGCAATATCACCTGGTGGTAATTGATGATGCTGTCTAGGATGGTAGCGGGCTAACCTGTTAGAATGTTAACCTACGCTCCTAATAGGTTTCTACGCGACATCGTGCCGGAACGCTTCGTCTTTGTCGATAGGCTGGTAACTAGCCACGGCCAAAGCCTCCCACCAGACCAGACTCGAGCCGGGAATCGAACCCAGGACCTCCACCTTCATAATGCGACAGCGCACGTAATGCGCCACGGAGGTCGTCAAAATATCTATTAGAAATGCAGACTCAGAGTTTGCGTTGCCTGCCAACTAACTGATACGTCAAAACTTAAGAAGTTCCAACCAAATAACCGCGTCACCATGATGGATTGCTGTTTACGAAAACAAATTCAAACTCTAGCTAAGTAATTTATGCACCTTCTGGTTTCACAAATAACATGTCGCGGAGTGACATGCCATTCGTTTTAAGCAAAGTTTTTGGACGAGTATATATCGATGAGAAAGGCGTACTACAAGATCACGAGTGGAGTACATAAATTATATAATTGTTATATACACTTTGATAGATATTTTTTTTATTCGATCTTATATATACTAAAAATATAAACAACAGAAAACAAAACAAACTTGAGAGGTGTCAAGGGACACCCGGATGGATCGAAGTTCCTTTCAATTAATTAGTGGAGGAATTGTAATAAAATTTTATTTTATTTAAGTTATAATAATATTTTTTTTTATTAGTTACAAATATAATGTTATATAAACTTAATCAGTAGGCTCAATTTTGTACTCCATCAGCAATATCCGGAACTTGTGCAGAAACACTGTCAGGATTATTATTATTTTTTATTATTTACAAAAAACCTGTATACACTCAACAAAAATAATCATCGCGACACCACACTGTTCAATGCGAAATAGAAATGAAAATATCTGGCTTGCTTTCTATAAGAGAGAGACAGACAGAGAAACATGCGACGCCGCACAGCTTACAATAACAAAAAGTGTCGTGACAACTTTTCGTAAGATTTTTTTCCGTCTAGCCCCCTTTCACAACGCGCGATTAGGAACTTGGTTCCAAAAACAGAAGAATAATCATGAGATAGTGACCTTCTTGAATTGATCACAGCATGCATCCTTAAAATCAACCTTACATCTGAATCTAAATTATATAATAAATCGAATAAAAAAGAAATTGAATTGAATTTATATAAAAACGGAGATGTCCCCATTTGCTCAATGGAACATTATCTCGTCGAACGAAATTAGTCTGTACTACTGAAAGGTACAAAGGCCTTATGGCTAAATAGTAATCTATTCCAAGCTACCGAAGGTGCAAAAAGAAAATCCATGGTAGGTTGTTTTTTTTGTTCATTTATAATATTAGTGTAACACAAGATTTTGAATTGAACAAACGATTTTCAGTGACTGCTTAAACAATCCTGACATTGGTTGACACTACAACTAATGTGTGTTGAGATGTAGGCGTTATAATCAATCTTGATTATGAACCCATTTAGTTGGATGAGGATTTATATGGGATACGACAGTTGTTTACTCGCGGAGGTATGAAAGGGTAGGCCCGCCGCTGATCGACGTCAAATCAAATCAAATCAATAGCTTTATTCATATAAACTTATGTATTCATAAAAAGCTGTGATAGCCTAGTGATCGTCAGCCTCTTAATCAGAGGTCGGCGGTTCGATTCCGGGCACGCACCTCCAACTTTTCGGAGTTGTGTGCGTTTTTAATCAATTAAAATATCACTTGCTTCAACGGTGAAGGAAAACATCGTGAGGAAACATCTTGAGGAAACCTGTACACCTGAGAGTTCTCCATAATGTTCTCAAAGGCGTTTGAAGTCTGCCAATCTGCACATGGCCAGCGTGGTGGACTATGGCCAAACCATTCTCATATTGAGAGGAGACCCGTGCTCTGTAGTGAGCCAGTAATGGGTTGAACATGATGATTCATATATCCATCTACAGGCATCTATGAATCGTTCATATATATCACAATTTTCATTATTTCTGTTCGTGAAGTGACGGTGATAACTACACTCGCCAACTTAAAATTAAAGCTAAGAGGGTTCAAATCGCGTCCAGGTCAAAAAAGACACCCACAACCACAACATAATTAGCCGGGTTTTTTTTTGTTATCACCATCTCACATTACCAACAATAAATTATAGTACCTATAGAGTTAGAAAATTCACACCCAAGCTTTTTTTATCGTTTCTGAATGAACAAACAATGATGAAACCTAACCATGTATAACCTTAGCGAAGAGTGAATACGCATTGTAGTCAAGCGCAAACCTATCTCAAAATAAAAAAAAAACATAAAAAAATATATAATCCTTATAGGATTTTTCTATAAGCTTTTGTTTTCTAAAAACTTTGAACTTATCGATTATATCGGTTATCCGTTATATAGGTAATTTATTATAACCTGACGTGAAGTATACCAGAATGTTTTCATATTGTACAACCGCTATCAAGCCACTCGCTTGAGAAGCGCTTTTGTGTACCCAGCGACATTGTGTGTGTGTTGAGAAGGGGTTGTAATGGTTAAAGGAAGGTTTGGGGCATTATAAACCTGACTACAGCCCCATCAGTGCTGCAGGTTTTTTTAAATCCGTAAACTGAACTGAATCCACGAAAATGTTAGATCCAATATTATTCAAAAAAAGTAACCTTACTTACTTAAACTTACCTTTGATTGTATTAAACATTATTATCAAACCACGACCGGTCACGTCTTATCGTGAGAAGGCTTATAGAGACGACGTCAGACGTTAAAACAAGAAATATTTATTTTAAAATAGCTTGATTGCCCGATTTATCAAGTTATATCTATGTAAATTGGTACCTAGGATTACGGATTAAAAATTAAAGATACTTTTTTATTACTTTTATTTTATTAAGAATACTAAAAAAATATAAATATCCCGCCTAACTGGAGATCAGTTTGTCGGCAAGTTGGTGCTCTTAGTTTATCTAACATGCATACTTACGCTAATATTATTCATACTAATAAAAACTAAGCTACCAAAACTACACAAAAACTTAACCAAACACTACACAAATTAAATTGAAGTTGCCGATTTCATAAAATTATTACTCTAATTTGTGTTAACTAACAAGAAAAATAGAAAAATTTGACAAAAATATTTTAATTAATCATTTAGGGAGTCCCCAAGTAAATGATCTTTAGACTAATAGAAATTCCACCCTAAGAGTGTTGGTACTCAAAGACCTCTTAGCTTATCTAACATGAATACTTACGCTAATATTATTCATACTTATAAAAACTAAGCTACCAAAACTACACAAAAACTAAAAACTTAACCAAACACTGCACAAATTGAATTGAAGTTGCCGATTTCATAAAATTATTACTCTAATTTGTGTTAACTAACAAGAAAAATAGAAAAATTTGGTAACAAATATTTTTATTAATCATTTAAAAAGTCCCTAAGTAAATATTCTTTAGATAAACTAGAAATTCCGACCTAAGAGTGTTGGTACTCAAGGATCAAACCATTCCTTTCAGCTAAGATTCCCCGCCAATGTACCAACCTAATAACACAGGCAAATATTTCGGGAGTGTTTAGTTATGCGTAAACTATAGTTACAGGAATTTTAACCTGTACGTGTGAAATTGCTTGAGGGCAAAGCTTACGCCTTGGCGTTGTCAAAGCGTTCCATGCAATAATATTTCACTTCGGGTCGATAGCGCCGCCGTCGACACTCGATCAACTTTCAAAGTAAACAACTCTGCATCGCACGTAATGGGTTGAGTTACGTTGGACGGTGATATTTTTTTAAGACTACCTACAATCTCTACTTAGTTGTAAATTTTTCTACAAAAACTCATCATCATCATGATCAACCCGGCTCACTACAGAGCACGGGTCTCCTCTCAATATGTGAAGGGTTTGGCCATAGTCCACCACGCTGGCCACGTGCGAATTGGCAGACATCACACGCCTTTGAGAACATTATGGAGAACTCTCAGGCGTGCAGGTTTCCTCACGATGTTTTCCTTCACCGTTGAAGCTTAATTATTAAGCGATATTTTAATTGCTTAAAACGCACATAACTCCGAAAAGTTATAGGTGCGTGCCCGGGTTCGAACCCCCGACCTCTCATTAGGAGGCTGACGTCCTAATCACTAGGCTAACACAGCTTCATTTCAGCAGTGATACGTTCGTCATCGAATAAAAATGATAGAACGTGCGATTTTATACTGAAAATAAAATGGTGAAATACCCTCTACTAAAGAATGGCGTGTAACTAGGTTCAACTCATTATGGCTGCTCACGGAATTTCAGCCTGGTCTAGAGTGTTTTAAGTGTTTTAAGTTCCTATTTAGGGTACACTTTTGCCTCCATTTTTAACAGACCTTTTAATGAAAGTAACGCTTCACCATAAATTCATGTTTGGACATGTTTAAACAGGTATGGGTTCCGTTTATGAATAAAACTATCATGGCAGATTTATAAAACTAACAGAAAGAGTGGACGGATGTTGTTAATTAGCTGTTATATTTTTTTATGTATGTTTTATGTACTTTGTGTATGTTGTCCGCCAATCCGCATATGGCCAGCATGGTGGACTATGGCCAAACCCTTCTATTCTTAATATTCATATTAAGAGGACACACGTGCTCTATAGTGAGCCGATAATGGGTTGATCATGATGATGATTAAGATGAACGTAACAAAAGGTTCTGAGTTCGAATCCAGGTTTGGATTACGGGTTTATAGAAAAGAGTTTTCTATTTAGAAATTTACAGTAACAACAACAGTCTAAGATGGTAGCTGGCTAACCTATCAGGAGTATGATGGTAAGCCCACACTCCCAACTGATTTCTACGCGACATCGTGCTGGAATGCTAAATCGCTTTAAGACACGACTTTGTCGGTAGGGTAGTAACTAGCCACGGCCGAAGCCTCCCACCAGACCAGACTCGAGCCGGGAATCGAACCCAGGACCTTAAAAATGCAACACCGCGCACACTGCGCCACGGAGGTCGTCAACTATACCAATACTAAAATAAATATTAGTTTAGCTCATATTATATCAGATTATTTCTCGGGTTAAATTCATTGGTCAGGCCAATAGGGGGCCTAAGGGTCGGAGGTAGTTATAAATCTTTTATAAAAAAAAAGGTGATTCAAGGGCCAGCTCGTAGTGAAATAAACAAAAGTTGACAGTTTATGAACGACATTGCGGTCGTTGCGACGCGAGATATTAATCCAGCAAATGTTTTTAAACGTTTTTGACGACCTCCGTGGCGCAACGTGCGCACTGTCAGATTATAAAGTTGGAGGTCCTGGGTTCGATTCCAGGCTCGAGTCTGGTCTGGTGGGAGGCTTCAGCCGTGACTAGTTACCAACCTACCGACAAAGACGTGTCGCCAAGCGATTAAGCGTTCCGGCACAATGTCGTGTAGAAATCGATAGGAGTATGGGTTTACCATACCCCTTCCAGGTTAGCCCGCTACCATCTTAGACTGCATCATCACCATCAGGTGAGATTGCTGTCAAGGGCTAACTTGTAGTGGATAAAAAAAAAAAAAAAAAAAAAATAAATAAAAAATGTTGCAAATGCCACGGAGGTGTCAATACTTACTTTCTTTGATATTTTTGTGTGTTCAATTGATAGCGTTCAGTCACGAGAGTCTGACTCCATAGCGTGTGCTATTACCTATTACAGGTATCTTAAACGATTCATAGATACATGTAAAAGGTTTGTACGGTTAAAGCTATTTTTGATTTGATTTGTGTTTTTTCTTGCAACACTTTGTTACATTCCTTAAACTATATATATCATCATGATCAACCCATTACCGCATCACTATAGGCACGGGTCTCCTCTCAATATGAAAAGGGTTTGGCCATAGTCCACCACGCTGGTCACGGATTGGCAGACTTCACACGCCTTTGAGAACATTGTGGAGAACTCTCAGGCGTGCAGGTTTCCTCACGATGTTTTCCTTCACTGTTGAAGCAAGTGATATTTTAATTGCTTACAAACGCACATAACTCCGAAAAGTTATAGGCACGTGTTTGAACTACCGACCTCTGATTAGGAGGCTGACGTCCTGACCACTAGACTATCACAGCTCTTTATTAATAGCAGTAGGTAACTAAGCGAAAAATATCATTATAGAATAGATTGTTATTACGGTTTGCATATTATCCATTATTATTTATGCAGGCCAAATCATAATGGAATATCAACGAGACGGGGCTGAGCATGATTTGCCGTTATCGGATATTTGCTGAATATTCACACACGAATGGGGGCGTAATCTATTATTGTGATTGTAAGGTTATTTGGTATAATATCGACGCAAACGATTTTTGGCCGCTTGAATATCGAAATGAAATGAAATGAAAATGAAAATATACTTTATTGCACACCAATACAGAAAAAAAAGAAAAGAAATAAACACACACAGAAAATAAATAGGTGCAATAGGCGGCCTTATCGCTAATTAGCGATCTCTACCAGGCAACCTAGCACAAAGCAGGAAAAAAATATAAAGTAAGGCGAGGTTGGGGTGTACAATGAAAAATAGAAAATATAAGGTTAAATAAATGTACAACTAAAAATATAAATAAGATAATATTTAATACATATATACAAAACAATAGTAGTACAAATAAGAATAGTAAAGTTTTTATTCGGCGCAATACGCACGTATAAAAGTGTGCAATTTTTTTTTAACACTAAAATCATTGATTTACCACTAGCCGTAGATCGATCATTAACGCTCAAAAAATGGGACGGAAAAGTAGTGCACAAATAGCGACGCGTGCACTCCTTTCCCCCAGTGTGTGACCAGGCTAGACGAAAGTCACCGTTTCTAACACTCGAGCCGTATAATCCGAATGAATTACAAAGCGGTACGCGCCGCTATAGATAATATAACGGCCAGATGTCGGGTTGTAATACATCGATATACCGATATGTAGGAATGTATAGTTAGTTGGTGACAAATTGTGGCCTTTTTTTATGACGCGGTCTATCTACGGCTAGTGGTAAATCAATGACTAAAATTTAGGCCTTGATGGCAAACTCACCTGTTGGTAATTACTTACAATCAGGAGACCATCACGAACGCAGGTAATCTAAGATGGTAGCCGGCTAACCTGTTAAACCTATACTTCTAATTGGTTACTACGCGACAGCGTGCCGGTACGCTGAATCACTTGTCGGTAGGGTGGTATAACAAGTCTGGGAGGCCCGAAGGCTACGAACCGCCCGTGCAAGAGAGTTTATAACTTTAATATACGTTAATATATAACTAAGTAGCCACAGCCAAAACCTCCCACCAGACCAGACTCGAGTCAAGAATCGAACCTGGGACCACCAACTTTATAATGCGATAGAGCACGGGCTGCGTCACGGAAGTCGTGAAACAAAACAATCGTCAATACAATGTAGCAAAAATCTCCTCTTATTTGAACCTTTAGGGTAGACAGTGCTTTTGAGTTTGCATGAAGTGCGCTCTAATGTGTCTAAGTACGCTTTTCAACAACACATAGCCGACGCAGATTTTGCACGAAAGTTTCCATTTTTCCAAAGGCTTCTAAAACATGCACTGCTTTTACGCACGTATGAAGTGCACGCCACTGCACATACAAAATGTTACGGAGATTGCGGGGAAAAGGATTTTGAAAAATTTATCCCCTTTGGAAGCGAAATATTTATAGTAGTTTGTCAGTTTTTAATGAAAGTATCTGCGAGGAATAAAGCATAAATGTAGTAGGACCAACATGTCTTTTTATAACACATAATTCCGGCATCCACCCAGCACCCACCTGCAGCGACTTCCAACGGGGGACAAGATGCTTTTTTCCTGTAAACTCAATAATACCACGTTAAATAAGTAGTTTCCGTCCCAAAATTCTTCATAGACCCATACTAAACACCCCATACATTTGTCGAATTCGTCCCTTAAAATTCCTCGTAATTTCCACATTTCTTGATAAAAAATCTACAGAAGTCGTGGAGGTGGCACCCTAAATTCCTGTAAAACGAAGAAACAAACGTAAATTTTCCGAAAATTTTACTTAAATTTTACCTTTTATCCTCCCTCATTTTATACGATCTTGTGATCGTAGTAGTAGTATATAGGTAGTGAATCTTTTAAACAGAATTACGGAATCATTCTCGAGATTTTTTTTTATTATTCTTTATATCATATTATATGTTTCTTATGATATAATTATGTTTCGAGTTTTTATTTTTTTATGTTTTTTTAACTGTTCATAAGTATCTGTTCTTAATAGTGTCTATTTTTTCTTATTAAGCCCAAGCCTCAATTTTGAACTATACCACTTAAGAGAAAGAGATCTCTTATATAGATGAGCTTTATATATAAATATTATCACAGATCTGGTACAGGAATAATAAAAATAGATAAAACAATATTTTTGTGATGACGATAAAAGTGGTAATGTTTCTCGAAAATATTTTGTTCATTCCAATGAGTCGTTGAAACATTCTTTTAACGGAAGATTTAAACTAACACGTATTGTATGTGAATCTAACTGTTGATTCCGTGACGCAAGCTGGCAATGCATTTAAATGGTCACATTAAGCTCGAATTTTCCAAAGCTTTAGCGGCTTTAACCTGTGACGTGATATGAGAACGTTGTTTTTCGTCCGACTTCGAAAGAGTTGCAGGTAACAGGACAAACAGTAGTTGTTTATTATCCGTTTGCTTTTCTCATTTTCGATCTTCACAAAAATGAGAAAGAGAAAAGAAAACACCCTCACTCTATCTAATTCATACTGAGAAAGATCGTTCGAAAACTATCAATTTAATGCCAAATTATTTCGTTATAAATTTAATATCTCAACACTACATACTCTCCTAGAGTATTCTTGACCTTTGTCTCATTCTAACATAATGCATTTTCCCTCAGATTAAGTAGATAAAGCCATGAAACTGTAAGGAAGGTGGAATCTTTGTCTCATTCTAACATGATGCATTTTCCCTCAGATTAAGTAGATAAAGCCATGAAACCGTGAGGTATGTGTGAGTAGTGTAGATACAGATTAGATATGCATGAAAATTGAGCCAAGACACATCTTCTGCCTCAATAACGTGCCAGTTTTTCGCTTGGCGAACTTTAAAAGTTCGCCGAACAATGTACTACTTTTTACTTGTATTCTATCAGTATTTGTTAAAACTAAATTTCACCTCGATCAGCTAGTAATATAGCTTTAGTTTATAATAAATAAATCTTCCTCGAAATTCAATTTATTTGTTGAAATACGGAGGGAAAACGGGAATAGTAAAGTGACATGGGATTAACTTCTATATAAACGTTTTCGCAGGAATGCTTAAAAACCCTTTCTCTACGCGGAATAAATAGCGGGCATCAGCTGGTTTTATACAAAATTGCTTAATTAAAACATACGTAACTCCGAAAAGTTAGGCGCACCTGGGCTCGAACTTGATGAGGCTTAAGTCCACACATTACAATACAGTAAGACATTTGAACAATAAAAGTTCTGATGGAATATCTAAACTGACACATAATAAATAGCATGTGGATAATTAGGGCTTTTTAGAGAAATAGCAAAAAGGTTAGTTGACATCACAGGAGACCGAAGAGCTGCCAGCTACCTCGGACAACGAATTAGTCTTGCAATCCAAAGGGGAAACGCTGCCAGTATCTTCGGAACCTTGCCGACAGGGACTCCTTGTTATAATATATGACGAGTTAAGGGCGTCCGAGTTGGTTTTTAGTAAGAGTGACGCCACGCTTTGGTTTACTTTCGCTCATAGTATATAAAACCACAACTTGCGGGCTTACATTTTATTGCAACAATAACTAAGAGGTCCGAACGGTCCGACGTCTCAAGCGAGAATGCCACAGAAGGCAACAACCGCCCGTATGTATAGCAAAGCATGCTCGTACATAATTGATTGCTACCTTCTAAATACACTGATTAGCAAAGAAATGATTAATTAGTGATTTAAAGAGTCCAAATGTGGGTAATTATTGGATTCTTGATTTTCTTGGCGCCGCTGAATGAAGTTAATAACTCCTTCGCGCCGACATATATTTTAGTAATTATATTATATTTTGTCACAATTTTAGTTTTAGGTTCATATAAGGTTTAAGTTACAGTTGTTATAAATGAATATTTTTTCATAAAACTGACACATCTTGTATGTGAGGCCAACTGTTGATTCTGTGATGGGAGCGCGGAATGCATTTAAATGGTTTCATTTAACTTGAATTTTCAAAAGCTTGGCCGGCTGTGCACCTTGTTTATATATACTGAGCTTCACACACATTTTGAGTGGTGTTACATACGCTATGATTCTTTTAAATTAAGGAGTAAAATATCTTCTTTCTATCCTTCTTTCTGTTACGTAATATGACAGCATTGACTTTGATCTAATTCGGATTTTGTTCGAAACGATTCGTTTATTTTATTTATTTATGCTTATTTTGACGACCTTTTCAGAGCATTTCGGTGCAGCGCGTCCAATGTCGCATTATAAAATTGGAGGTTGGCTGCGTTCGATTCCGGGCTCGAGTCTGGTCTGGTGGGAGGCTTCGGTCGTGACTAGTTACCACCCTTAAAACAAAAACGTAAAGATAAGCGATCTAGCATACCGGCACGGTGTTGGGGGTATGGTTAATACTATTTAGGATTTACCATACCCCCAACCCCTTAGCACGCTACCACCTTAGACTGCATCATCACTTACCATCAGGTGACATAACCGACAAGGGCTAACTTGTAGTGTAAAAAAATATATATATTTGTGTGTAAGTAATTTGGTTGTCTAAATGTTTTATTCAAACATGCTATAATTCTTCTTTAATATTTTATATTAAATTACTAAATTTGAATTTATATGACATTAAATGTATATGACATTAAATGTATATGACATTTAATACCGATGGGTATTTTCATTCGTTGACGTGTTCTTTAGCGATCACGAAGAGATACTCCTAGCATAGCTCACTCCATCGCCCGTTGATTTTATAACTACGATAAGCTAATTTACACTACTTTACATGCGGTATTTGTCTGTAAGTGGCGAAGCATTTTTGTGCTGTACGACAGTGCCAGGTACTGAATCTTGTAATAAAATGTTTTGGGTGTTGGTGAACCAAATAAATACTACTATCTATAGTATAATTAAATTAAATTACGGAAGCGGTGATAGCCTAGTGGTTAGGGCGTCAGCCTCCTAATCAGTGGTCGGCGGTTCGAATCCGGGCACGCACCTATAACTTTTCGGAGTTATGTGCGTTTTTTTTAACAATTAAAATATCACTTGCTTCAACGGTGAAGGAAACATCGTGAGGAAACCTGCACGCCTGAGAGTTCTCCATAATGTTCTCAAAGGCGTGTGAAGTCTGCCAATCCGCACATGGCCAGCGTGGTGGACTATGGCCAAACCCCTCTCATATTGAGAGGAGACCCGTGCTCTGTAGTGAGCCGTTAATGGGTTGATCATGATGATGATGATGATAGTATAATTATTCCATAGTGTAATTCATTCGCCTATTGTGAAATACTTAAACAATAAATTATACATTAGCTGTTCAATGGAGTAAATTAAGCATTAACAAAAAAGGAATTGGTCAAGGTATGTAGTTACACAACTATAAATAGTAGGTACGCGAACAATGCTCTTAGCAAGCCATTTGCTCGCGTGTTCCGTGAACCGGAAAGGCACCGCTGCGACCTGATTTTCAGCCTGAAAACGCTACGTGAGTTGTATCGACAGTTTGCCTATCATATACTTACCATATAAATAGTGCACGGATAAGCAATGAAAATACTCTGTTATTACTAAGGACTGCTTTTTCGGAACTTGCATTTCAGACTTTTAGACATTGGCTAAGTTACAAAAAACATTTTACTAACGTCGTGTCTAGAATTTATCCAACCAAAAGCGCTAGCGCTTTTTTGTCCTAATATCCGTAGTAACCTTGCAAATAACTTATGGCTAGTTTTTTAGATACATATATAAATAGTTTATATATAAATGATCATTAAGACTTCATATATAATAACAGACGGCCGTAGTATATATATAATTGTATTTGTTTTTATTTACATACTAATTAGATCATTAATTAATTCACTGAACTCTAATATCTTGGTAAGTATTTAAGGATTTTATTCTTCAAACAAGAAACTTTATAACACTAAATAATTAACACAGTGCCTACATTTAATATGAAAATAAAATGAAAAATATTTATTTAAATAAATATTTCATTGTACAAATTTGGTTAGCCAAAAACACCATTTGTACAATTTTACATTTTTTCCCGATGGTACCCACCCTAGATGATCCTGTCTCGTGGGTACCTTATTCGCATTCACAGTTGAAACCATACAATAATGACATATAGTTTTAAAGATTATTCACATTGTATATAATTTTAATTTATGTTGAAAAAATTACACGGATATAGCAATTAAATTAAAATTAAATATAATTGATTATTAAATATAATTATTAAGGTTTTTATTAAGGTTTTTTTTTGTCATTCATGTGTTTATTTAATTAGTAAGTAAACAATGATAAGGGTTTGGCCATTCACCACCTAGCCATGACGGATTGGCAGACATCAAACGCCTTTGAGAACATTATGAAGAACCTTCAGGCGTGCAGGTTTCCTCACGATGTTTTCCTTCAACGTGCAAGCAAGTGATATTTTAATTGCTTAAAAACGCACATAACTACGAAAAGTTGCAAGTGTGTGCCGGCAATCGAACCCCCGACCTCTGATTAGTAGGCGGACGTCCTAGCTATGACAGCTTTTAGGAATTAAATATATATGCGCTATATAAAAGCTAATTATATCGAAATATACGTTTTTAAGTTTTTTATTATGATTAAACGATCAAACACAATCTAACGGTTTAATCTAGCCATCTAGACCTGAAGATTAAGCATTTCTACGCGAAACTGATATGATAATTTGTAACTGCCGCAACTTTGGGAGTTTACACAACCCTGTAGGCGGTTTTAACGAAGTAATTTGGGCGTCGGATGTTAATAAGTGCCCATTTTCACCTTCGCTCGTGAGTTATCGAGGCGAAAGTCCACCTAACTTTGTAATGAGAGAGTTGAGAGGCTCCGAGCTCGCAACTTCAAAGTATGTTCGCTGGAGTACATTTTAATCTTGTATCTTAAGAGGTTTATGAACAACGGGAAAGTTTTGGAACTAAAATCGGAATTTTATTAACCGGGATCACGGTATTAATAAAAAACTAATCATCATTTCAACCGATAGACGTCCACTGCTGGACATAGGTCTTTTGTAGGGAGTTCCAATGGTCATAGTCTTGGGCCGCTATATCCAGCGGCTCCCTGCGACTCCTCTGATGTCGTCTGCCCACCTTGTTAGAGGTCGACCAATGCTTCGTTTACCGGTGCGGGGTCGCCATTCCAGCACCTTGGGACCCCAACGTCCATCGGTTATACGAGCTATGTGCCCCGTCCATTGCCACTTCAAGTTCGCAACTCACTGAGCTATGTCGGTAACTCTGGTCCTTCTACGGATCTCTTCATTTCTGATTTCATCACGTAGAGATACTCCTAGCATAGCTCTCTCCATTGCTCGCTGAGTGACTCTGAGCCTTCTCATGAGGCCCATAGTGAGCGACCACGTTAAGTTTACCGCGAGTTGCCAGTGACGACTGGCAAAAAACTAATAAAAATAATAATTTATATCTAGTATCTCGATCTGGCTCACGAGGTTTCCGACATGTGGCATGTGCAGTCTGCTGAAACCATCTCAATCGTAATATCCGCGAATGGGTTGATCCCAGTTAGCCTCACTCACCATCTGAGGCGACTGGGGTTCTGTGGCAGTTCGCTCGCAGCCAGGATGCAAAAAGCACTCTTGCTGGACTCGGCTAGAATAGTCTGGCGGTTTCTCAACCTGTCACCCTGACCCCCGGCCGTTTGGTCTCCCCTGCTGGGGTGTAATCCTCCGCCCGGTGCAAATATGTATCTATGTAATGTGTAAATGTAGGTTTATTTATTTAAGTTTATCATATCTCTTTTGGTTTTTATATGTATTTATATTGCACACGAGCGTAAGAGTTGGAATATATAAATAATAATTTATTTATTTCATAATCATAATCATAAACACTTATATTATTATGATCAGTACTGGCAGTCCTTGGTAGATTTTGTCAATCTGTGTTAAGGACAGCAAGCCCTCTCCCTCAGGAAATGGCTCCGTGAGTACTTATTGTTACAACCAATAATACAATCATGAAAAATATAAAAGATACATAGATGCCTGTAATAGGTTTATTTGAATAAAGCTTGTTTGATTTTGATTTGAAACCTACCAGTAGCTTCGCTCCTACCTAACCCCTTAAAGAATATCTTGGTCGAGAAACTTATGGCTTAAAAGTTTTGCTCCGACTACGCAATCAAAGCCAGGACCTCGTAATCCGTAGTCCAACATTCGAACTACTTCAAAGAAAGCATGAAAGTAAAGATAGTAAACGATATTTTTCTTTTCACTTTATTTTTCTTTTGCATTATCTATTTCTATGGAATATAATAGATTGTTAGTGTACACCAACAAAGCATGAAATTATTTAATTAAATAACTATCGAATATAATTAAGTAAGTTAATTATATTCGACTAGACATTGATCAGAGATATTCAGACGGATACTAAAAGCTTTCTAGGGTCATTCTAGTGTCTCACTAACGCCATTCTAGTGACTCACTAACGCCGTTCTAGTGTCTTACTAATGGATGTCTTGTATCGAACTAAAGCCTTACTAGTATTTTAATGTTGTCTTACTACATCAATTGTCGAAATTCATCGATAAATCATAACATTCGATAACTCCAAAACTTAAAACACACACACATTCTGATTCTGATGGGGTAATTCGGATACCCCACAACATACCGCACCTAAATTTTTTTATTGGGTCTTCAATTAACCGGTCACCCGGTATTTTCCTGTATATTTATGATAACTACATTCATTAGCTTTAAACTAAAGCTAAGATGATTCTAAACGCGCCAAATTCAAAGAAGAAGCCCGCAACAAACTTAGTCAGATTTATTTTTGTTATCACCGTTATACACAGTTGACGGTAAGATTAATTAAGTTAGGTTGTCAGCTAATTAAAATTAATTATTGATAATTAGGAACTTAAGCGATTTATTTATTCGCACCCTAACTTTTTTATTGTTTATGGAATAAATAAATAAATACATAAATAACTTTATTTTTCAAACAGTTTAAAATTACAACAAATTCCAGTGCCCTCCACACTAGGTGACCTGTATCGTGGAGACCATGTTGTTTATCACTTTTTGACATTACTAGATGTTACATTACATTAAAAAATTATAAAGTTACAATTAATATCTTTATACTACTTAAATCTTTATAATGATATAACATATAATTTTAATTTTTCAATACTTAACGATGTAACGGGATTTTTCAGTAATTCATACTCGCAGTTTAATAAACTACAGGTAATAAAGCACGTACGTAATTTAGACAAATCAGCTCTAATTCGCCCGATACCAGCGAACCGCTTCAGTAATGGGGTACGCCATATCGTATGGCATATCTACGGGTTAACAAGGGGGCGTCAGGCTTTCGCCTTTCGTATTCAAATTGGTATGAAACAACGCAAAGGTGTTTTTCTCCTCACTGGATTTTATGTATACAAGAATAGAAGATGTGATAGCCTAGTGGATAGGACGTCCGCCTCCTAATCAGATGTTGAAGGTTTGATCCCGGGCCTTTTGCAGTATTAATGTTTTTAAGCATTAAAAATATCGCTCGCTTCAACAGTAAAGGAAAACATCGTGAGGAAACCTACCAGAATTCTCCATAATGTTCTCAAAGGCGTGTGATGTCTGCCGTACATGGCCAGTGTGGTGGACTATGGCCAAACCCTTTTCATATTGAAAGGGCACCTTTGTTCTGGAGAGCCGGCATTGGTTGATCATGATGATAATGATTGCAATGGAACGGAATAATATTTTGATATTAGTTTAAGAGTTATAACTTCGAAATCGAAATCTTGTTCGGACTAGCCCATTTCTTTATATGGTAAACAAATTTAAACCAATGGCAAATTCGTTTTTATATGTGGATTATTATATAACACAACCACATTAGTGAATTCATGTAGTGCAATATTTATGAAGCGTTCATTCACATTTCATTATTTTCGTCTTTTTGTCCGAATTGTAAAACTTCTTTTAATTTGTTTTTTTTTTTTAATTATGGTAGATTAGATTATGTTTTATTATTGTTTAAGTTAGATATTATTATATTGTGTGAAGCTATCACGTCATTATTTAGGCTCAAACTGAAAACCAGTATTGCGGCTTGCTGTAGCTGAGGCTTAGTGGGTTGCCTTTATGTTTTTGATATTAGCATAAGGTCAAATTATGTTATGAACAATATCGCGCAAAACAAAAACTCTTTTATTTTATTCTTCTGTCTTTCTACGCAGTCTACTTGTGCTCTGACATAACTGCCAAAGTTTACGTCTAAGCCCTTAATTTGTTGATTTACCTCAGTAATCTCACCTGGTGGTAAGTGATAATAAAGTCTAAGATGGCAGTCTAAGATGCTAACCTGTGCTTAACATCGGGATATTAATACACCAAGACTGTCGATAACTATGATGATGATGTTACGTTTTTAAAAATTTATCTACTACTTTGTCGTCAAAAAAGTCGTCAAAGACGTATCGCCAAGCGATTTAGCGTTCCGACACGATGTCACGTAGAAAGCAATTAGGAGCGTGGACTTACCTTACAAGTTAGCCCGATACCATCCTAGACAGCATTATCACATACCACCAGGTGAGATAGCCGTCAAGGGCTAACTTTTAACTTTTTTTAATACACTAAAAAAAAACTAAGCCCTTTACCTCAGTAATCTCACCTGGCAATCTAAGATGCTAACCTATGCTGACATCGGGATAGTAATATACCAAAACTGACAATAATGATGATGATGATGTTACGCTTTTAAGCAGTTTGCTACTTTCAAGGATAAGATGACAAAAAAGAGATTTTTTTATACACTTCAAGTTAGCCCTTGACGGCAATCTCACCTGGTGATAAGTGATGATGCAACCTAAGATGATAGCGAGCTAACCTGTTAGGGGTATGTTTAACCCATACTCTCAGCTGCTTACTACACCATCGTGTCGGAACGCTAAATCGCTTAAAACAGGTCTTTGTCGGTAGGCTGGTAACTAGTCATGGTTGAAGTCTCCCACCGGACCAGACTCAAGCCGAGAATCGATCCCAGGTCCTCCAATTTTATAATGCGACAGCGTTACGCCACGGAGGTCGTCAAGTTACCTAACTCGTTAGGGGTATAGCACTTATATTAAACTCATACCCCATCGCTTACGACACATATTTATCGGTAGGGTGGTAACTAGCCACGGCCGAAGCCTCCCACCAGACCAGACTCGAGCCGTTCTGGTGTTTGTGTTCTGGTGTGCTTTGGTGGGGACAAAGACGTGTCGTCAAGCGATTTAGCGTTCCAGCACGATGTCGTGTAGAAACCAATTAGGAGTATGGGTTTACCATACCACTAAAAGGTTAGCCCGCTACCATCTTAGACTGAATCATCACTTACCATCAGGTGTGATTGCCGTCAAAGGTTAACTGGTAGTGGATAAAACAAGCTAACGCTAAGCTAACGTTTATTTCAAACTGTTCTTACATTTCAACATATCTCTTAGGTTTAGCATTAATTTTAAGACTACCCACATATATACTACACACTCGAAACAAAAAAAAATGACTGCTAAGTAAATTTGTCGCGAATTTTTAATAAAAAAACAAAATGAGATGTCTCAAAAAAGGGTCAATTTGCCGAATCTAACATATGTTTTGGTTTTCTTTTAAAGAACAAGATATTCTGATTTGTAACAAAATGTAGAATTTTGTGTGTAAGTTTATACACACACATATAAACTTGCGACAAAAGCCTTTATATGAATTAAGCTTAATATTGTATGAGGTATCAGTCAGAATCAGCAATCCTATTTATGGCCTGTATAAGTCAAGACGTATACTAACTTGAGCCGAAGACCCATCCATTCGAACCAACAGGCCGTTGAAGAAGCTGTCGCTATTCAAACAACTCTTCAGATGCTCGAAGCGGTCTGGAGAGCCCTACGGCTGGAGACGGTAATGACGTCAGCATTGCGTGGAATAACTTTTATAGGTACACAACATCACAAACACACAAGATGTTTTTTTTTAATTATTATTTTTTTACTTAACTACAAGTTACTTACCTTTTTTTATACCACTAGTTAGCTCTTTACGGCAATTTCACCAGATAGTAAAATTGATTTTTGATGGTAAGTAACGGTGGTGCAGTCTAAAACGGTAGCAGGCTAACCTGATAGGGGTAAATTCAAATAATCTTTATTCAAATAGTCCTTTAAAAGGCACTTTTGACGCGTCAATAATTTACATAGTAGTGATTTGATGGTGATAACTACACTCGTAAACTTAAAACTATAACTATGAGGGTTCCAAATACGCTCCGATCTAAGAAGAAGCCCACAGCAAACTTAGCCGGGGATTTTTTTTTTCGTTATCACCATCTCACAATCAACAATAAACAAACTTAGCCGGGGATTTTTTATTTCGTTATCACCATCTCACAATAAATTATAGTACCTATGGAGGTAGAGCAATTCACACCAAAACTCTTCCATCGTTTATACAACCCTTATTATCGTAATATTATCTCTCTGTAAGCTTTCGTTTTATAAAAACTTTAAACTTATTGATAGACATCTCCAAGATAAATAAACAAGGAATAGATGAAACATACACAAATGTACAACATTACAATGCACAGTTATTGAAGAGTCATAATATACTAAGCTGTTATAGCCTACTGGTAAAGGCGTCCGCTTTCTAATCAGAGGTCAGCGGTTCGATCCGGGGCACGCACCTCTAACTTTTCGGTTTTTGAAGGAAAACATCGTGAGGAAACCTGCACGCCTGAGAGTCCTCCATAATATTCTCAAAGGTATGTGAAGTCTGTCTTTATAACAAATAAACTCGGGTAAAATTGCTATAGCAATCTATAGCTCGACATGAAATTCACGTTTTTCACAAATACCGTGGAAACCATAAGTTTTCAAGGAATTAACAGCCTGTGTTTATCTATCTCAATTCAATATTGTAGCCAAATTGCTTCAATAGTTCTGGCGTTAAAGAGTATAAAACATACATACATAAAAAAAAATCGCCTTCAGGATATTAATGTGGTATTGTTTTGCTACCGAAAGCTGTGATAGCCTAAAGCTATGATAGCCTAGTAGTTAGGACGTCCGCCTTAATCAGAGGTCGAGGGTTCGAACACGCACCTCTAACTTATCAGATTTATGTGCGTTTTTAAGCAATTAAAATATCACTTGCTTCATCGGTGAATGAAAACATCGTGAGGAAACCTTCATGCCAGAGTTCTCCATAATGTTCTCAAAGGCGTGTGAAGTATGCCAATCCGCACATGGCCAGTGTGGTGGACTATGGCTAAACCCTTCTCATATTGAGAGTAGACCCGTGCTCTGCAGTGAGCCGGCAATGGGTTGATCTTGATGATGATGATGATTGTTTTGTTGTAATTTTACTAACTTTCGGGTGTTGTTTAATCTCAGTTGTTATTGTAGTCTAGTTAAAGGTATGGTTCCTACTTTATTTTCTCTTTTGTTCTTGATAAAATCGACGTCCTTACGGATTTCCTTCATCTCAAGTGTCTCTTGGGGTGGGTTGAATAACAAGTCGCTTACTTACAAGCTCAGGTTACGTCTGGCGCCAGACTTAAAGATAGGTATGTTATATTATAGTAAGTGTGTCAGGATACGTAGTTTTTCAAAAGCAGCAACGAGTGCATTAAATATTTTTGCAGGGGGCTTGGTTGGATGACTTTTATTTTATTATATTTATTTTAAGGAATATTTATGGTTTTGGTTTCGGTTGGCAGCATACCGAAGTATGAAAAATATATTTGTCGGCGCGAAGGAGTTATTAACTTCATTCAGTGGCGCCAAGAAAATCAAGAATCCAATAATAACACAAATTTGAACTCTTTAAATCACTAATTAATCATTTCTTTGCTAATCAGTGTATTTAGAAGGTAGCAATCAATTTTGTACAAGCATGCTTTGCTATAAATACGGGCGGTTGTTGGCTTTCGTGGCATTCTCGCTCGAGACGTTGGACCGTTCGGACCTCTTAATTATTGTCGCAATAAATAAATCATCATGATCAACCCTTTGCCGGCTCACTACGGAACACGGGTCTCCTCTCAATATGAGAAGGGTTTAGTCATTGTCCACCACGCTGGCCATGCAGGTTTTCTCACGATGTTTTCCTTTACCGTTAAAGCAAGTGATATTTTAATTCCTTAATAACACTCATAAATTTCTTTTCTTTCTACTTTTTCCCCATGGAAAACCCATGTACCCTTATGCTAATTATCTCGCGAAGTTCTAAAAAAAGAAGAAAATATTGCGTGTATTAGGAGTAGATATAGAAAATATTGCCTGAAATATCTTTCGAAACTTTTGCTTTATTGCAATTCTATGGGGAGTAAGCATACGAATGCCCCCGTTCTGTGGTTTCACAACTGTGAATCGACCTCGCTACCGGAAATTTCTTGAATACATTTTCCCTGGGCGCCACCACACGGGCAACTGTTTGAGCAACATTGCCCGGCAATAATCACCGAATATAACTCAAACTAGCCCTTGACTAGTATCCCACCTAGTGTTAAAAATTGTTGCAACCTAAGATAGTAGTGGGCTAGCATATTGTGACGAGCTGCTCAGGCAAGTTCATCGTCATCACGACGGAACGTCATCATAACAATCCAAGGGATGGCTATGCACAGATCTCGTGCCTGATAAGAGAAAGTTATCTAAAGCAGTGAATTGGCTATAAAATAACTCTTATGAAGCTTGTATTCGCCGTATATGTATTAGACAATTAAACTCAAGATTATGGAACTAATCAGTGACTAAAAAGAAATAATATTAGCCAAGATAATGTACGTAGTTAAATAAGCTAATAACAAGACCGACAGAGAATACAAATTAAATGTGTGTCTTGTGATTTATATAAATACATAAGACGTATGTATTTTCTAATTCCAAGGTCACTTGCTGCATGTATCTAACGGTTCCCTGCGACTTTGTCCTTTAATTTGATCTGCCCACTATGTTGGAAAGTCTAACAACATGGCGCAGAAAAATAAATTGTCTATAAATTAAGAATTTCACTTCATAAATAAATCAATCAATCAAACATAAACTTCATTCAAATAATCCTTTAAAACGCACTTTGATGCGTCAATTACATAGTAGTCAGTTGATGGTGATAACTAAATTCGTAAACTTAAAACTAAAGCTATGAGGGTGCCATACGCGCACTGGTCAAAGAAAAAGCCCACAACAAACTTAGCCTGATTTCTTTTTGTAATCACCATTTCACATACCACTAAAAATTATTTAATTTTATCTTATTAGAACAATATGTGTTTAATTTTTTTTTTTTTGGTTCTAATAAGAAAATTATAGTACCGATAAACTTAAATAGTTATTAGCGATAAATTCAAAATGATTAAAATAAATAATCATACTATAATATCAGTTCGTAAATTTAATAAAGTATTATGGTGAAGTCGACATGGCATTACATAAAAACAAATGATGATTCTATTAGTTTTAGTATGTTGTCGTAGAATCAGCGATAAAGTTAGCTTTATTGCTAGTAAAAAAGTGCTTAATGTTCCCCTATGCAAACATTTTATTGATAGTGACTAACAAAATTTTATAGGCAGCGTTGTTTTTTGTTTCAGTGTGCATTTATCGATGGGAGGCCAACATCGAGATGTGTGCCTCTTTCACCACTTCTTCTTCTTCTTCTTAACTCGTTGCTACGTGTATGTTGGTCAATCAAATTCTTCTGCGGATCTCCTGTCTTTGACGACGTAGAGATAGGAGTATCTCTACGTCGTGATGCACGGAGGTGCATATTCTTATTTTTTGCATGCTGAGCTCGTCAAATCTCTTTTATAGGAGAAAGAGATTCAAAGCAAAGACCAATCATGCTGCTTCAGTGTGCCTTAATGACTATTATGATATAGTATTACTGATAACCCTATTCAACGGTTTAACGTGTTCTAAGAGGCAAAAAATATATGAGAGTCAAATCATTATTATTTGACTTTTAAAATACTTTTTTTTGACTTTTGGCATATTATTCTTTGCTCGCGAGGCCTATAACCTCTGCCCTCAAAGACTTTGATACTTCGTGATGACTACAGATGCTCTGCCAAGAGTGTTACGACGATGAAGAAGAATAATGATTTCAACATTCGTTTATTTTTAAATTGCTTATTTCAGCAATTTTAGTTGCCCGTATACACTGTTTATTGGCTAAGCTAGAAAATGTTTGAATATAACATTTTACAATACCGATGTATTAGATTTTATAGTTGCTTCTTATAATATTTTCATAGTTATAGATCACGAAATATATATACTAGTAAATATTTCGTATAATATAATAAAAATAAATACCAGTAATTCTCATGAATCTATTTTTTAAACAATTTTAGTTGCCTGTGTACTCTTCAATGGCTAAGCTAGAAAATGTTTAAATTTAACATTTTACAATACCGATGTATTAGATTTTATAGTTACTTCTTATAATATTTCGTATCGTTCGGTAAGATGTATTATTTTTGTTATCACCATCTGACTGAAACAATAACTCATTAAAATTAGCTATTATGTTAGCAAACAATTCCCTAGCTTTTATATCGTTCATGTCTTACTTTTTATCATTATAGAATTTCTTGGCTCGATTCCCGGCTCGAATCTGGTCTGGTGGGAGTCTTCTACCGTGGCTAGTTAGCCTACCGCCAAAGACGCGTCGCAAAACGGTTTAGCGTTCCGGCACGATGTCGCGTAACCCATTAGGTGTATGGGTTTACGGTACTCCTAACAGTGTACCTACATACTCCTAACTTGTAGTGGATAGAAAAAAAAGGACGTGTGGCACTCGGGGACTCGGGGGAAATTAAAGAAAATCAAGACACCCAGGCTCGAACCTGGGACCTTCTGCACAAAAGGCATATGTGATAACCGCTGTACTACGGCAACTGTAATGACAGTGGCGAAATATATATATATATATAGATCTAGTGGGGGGTGTTAGGTTATTTTCGTTACGGAATTTCTGGATTCGGTCTCCACGCTCTAGGCCCGCATTAGAAGCTATGCAATAGCTTAAAAATAAAATATCCAAGAAGAAGAAGCAATTCCCATTTGATATTCGGTACATTTATAACGCGGTAGAAGGTCCACATTATAAATGCAGCACGTCTAAAATTAACAATGTAAAGCGAGTAAAACGGGCCTTAATGAGTAATTATAATAATGAAGACCGGGAAATCTCCATTATTTCCCCATCTCTGGGGAAAGATAACGGTTGCGATACCAGTAACAGGCGTTTGTAAACCGCCATTAAATTACTTTTGAATATAACAGCTGATAGTTATCTGTGCCATAGATAATGTATTCTTGTGTCACTATGGGTCTCATAAGAAGGCTGAGAGTCACTCAGCGAGCAATGGAGGAGTATCTCTACGTGATCAAATCAGAAATAAGGAGATCCGTAGAAAGGCAAAATTCCGGAGGGCAATTGATTTAGCTTAAAGTGCATGATAGTTGTAGTTAGTAGTTTAAGTGCGTTTAGTTTGGTTTTATTAATTTTCTGTTATTGTTTTATTGTAAGATACCTTAGTATAACTAGGATAAGTTAATTTACATTACCTTTAATTGCATGCGGTGTTTGCCTGTAAGTGGCTAAACATTTTTGTGCTGTACCTCAGTGCAAGGTACTGAAACTTGTATAAATGTTTTGGCTGTTGGCGAACCAAATAAATTAAAAAAAAAAAAAAAAAAAGACCAGAGATACCGCTTCGCAACTCGCTGAGCTATATGCTCAGCGAGTTGCGAAGTTGAAGTGGCAATCGGAGAACCGATGGACGTTGGGGTCCCAAGGTGCTGGAATGGCGACCCGCACCGATAAGCGCAGCGTTGGTCGACCCCCAACTAGGTGGACAGACGACATCAGACGAGTCGCACGGAGCCGCTGGATACAAGCGGCCCAAGACCATGGCCATTGGAACTCCCTACAAAAGACCTATGTCCAGCAGTGGACGTCAATCGGTTGATACTGAATGAAATGAATGTGTCACTGTCTCTAACGTCACAAAATAATAGACTAGTTGGAAGGAAGGCGGCAGACTTCGTATTGGGCGCGCACGGTTTTTTCACGTTTTTCTTCAATTAATTTTTTGGCTAATTTTGAAAAATATTACTGTTGTGTTGTAGATATTATAGTTTTGGTGTCGTTTGTGTAGTGGCTAGTTTTTTCAATTCTCCATTGCTATAAATTTGACATTGGCTAATCTGTGTAAAGCCATAAAAAGAGAAAAACAAAATATTCTAGCTGGATTTCTACCTAACTACCTTCTTCTTAGAGCTGGGTGTGATTTTAACCCTCTCACCTTTAGTTTAAAGTTGGCGAGTGTAGTTAACACCATCACTAATAGAAATAATGAAAAATGTGATATATATGAACGATTAATAGATGCCTGCAATAGGTTTATATGAATAAAGCTATTTTTGATTTCATTTTTTATTTGATTAACTACTACTGGAACCTCTCTACATAAACATCGTGAAAACATCGTGAGGAAACCTGCATGCCTGAGAGATCTCCATAATGTTCTCAAAAGCGTGTAAACTTTGTCAATCGGCACATGGCCAGCGTGGTGGACTATGGCCAAAACCTTCTCATACTAAGAGAAGGTCTGTGCTCTGTAGTGGGCCATGAATGGGTTCAGAACGGAATAAATTCAGAAATTATAAATTCCTCATTGCTGCGGGGAATCGAACCCGGATATATAAGACACTATTGTGCCAGAGAGGTCACTTATTAACGCCTGAAACTTGAATGTATATTTATTAAAAGACTTGGTAATATCGCCTTAGGTACGCGGATATCATAAAATGTGACGTAAAGATTTTTCGCTTTAACGCGTCCCTCCGTAGCCGATATTAGTAGCAGATTAGGATTGATGACGTCACGCCGCAAGCTAATCTATATGTAAGAATCTTATATCAGTTTTACGACATTTAGGGGCTTTACCACACTAGACTTAGGCGTTTTAACCACAGATTAAAATCGTATCGTCTTTTTAACACAATTAGCTTGGCACGTGTACGCATTGATTTACTAGCCGTAGATAGAGCGCGTCATACAAAAACAAGGCGAGAATTTGTCACTTCCTATATATATATATTTTTTTTTTTATTGGATCATTAAACTAGTCACAATCTATATAAAAACAACAAAAAACATTTCAGAAGAACAAACACGAGATGACTTTCTAGAAATGACCACAGCATGCAACCTTAAAATTAACCTTACATCTAAATAATTCTATTTTTACCTATAATGCAGTAATAGACAGTCTTACTTGGTTTTTAAAGGAGGCCAGAGAACTGCAGGAGATGTCGCAGATATTCCTGTGATAATTCAGCATTGAGCATATTCTATAGACAGGCGCATGCTGACCAGCCTTGGTTCGACAAAACGGTAAATGAAACGGTTAGGTCAACTATACATTCCTACATATCGGTATATCGATGTATTACAACCCGTCTAGTACACTAGACATCTGGCCGTTATATTATCTATAGCGGCGCGTAGTGCTTTGTAATTCATTCGGATTATTCGGCTCAAGTGTTAGAATCGGTGACTTTTGTCTAGCCTTGTCACACACTGGGGGAAAGGAGTGCACGCGTCGCTATTTGTGCACTACTTATCCCCCCCTGGGATATATAAAGAATAAATAAAGAATAATTGTTTATGTTCTCTAAAAGTAATTGTTTAAAGTCAAAACATTAAAGATAGTTGGATATAAACACGAAGTGATTATTAATTTACCCAGTTTCTGATATAATAAATAAACTAAAATATCCATATGTTCACGTATAATTCTAAGCGGTGATAGCCTAGTGGTTAGGGCGTCAGCCTCCTAATCAGAGGTCGGCGGTTCAGATTCGGGCACGCACCTGTAACTTTTCGGAGTTATGTGCGTTTTAAAGCGATTTTAATATCACTTGCTTCAACGGTGAAGGAAAACATCGTGAGGAAACCTGCACGCCTGAGAGTTCTCCATAATGTTCTCAAAGGCGTGTGAAGTCCGCCAATCCGCGCATGGCCAGCGTGGTGGACTATGGCCAAAACCTTCTCATATTGAGAGGAGACCCGTGCTCTGTAGTGAGCCGATAATGGGTTAATCATGATGATGATGATGACGTATAATTCTGTTAATAACGCTCCGAATAAATAAATAAATATAGGTAATATAACGGAATCTATAACCGTGATTTACGCCCAAATTTAACTATCATAACTTCAAAGTTCAAACTTTTATATTATGCCCATAGAAAACGTTGTATGCGACATATTCCTCACTCTTTCATGTTAATCTGAGGTTACATTGCATTGTTCAACCGTTGATCAAATTTAGATAATGTCTCAGAACGAGTTAGTTAATATCCTAGTGTATCAGAACCTTTGCAACTCCAGAAATATTACAGCTACGTCCAAGTTTCCGTTTAAAACGCTATAACGCTAGTTGATGGGTTCAAGAGGGATTTTATTACGAATTCCGATCAATGTTTGTCGATAGCGGCTACTAAAATATTAATATACAGAAGTTCAGGTGGCGGGTTCAATTAAACGGTTAACGACATATAATGACCGGTCAAGCTTACATTTGAACGTCTTATTTATTACGGAATACCAAAAAATAAAAATAAAAATATCACTTGCTTCAACGGTGAAGGAAAACATCGTGAGGAAACCTGCACGCCTGAGAGTTCTCCATATTGTTCTCAAATGCATGTGAAGTCTGCCAATCCGAACATGGCCAGCGTGGTGGACTATGGCCAAACCCTTCTCATATTGAGATTAGACCCGTGCTCTGTAGTGAGCCGGTAATGGGTTGATCATGATGATGATGAAAAAATAATAATTTCGTAACCAATTTTAACGTTGTTTGTTTTTTACACTACAAGTGAGCCCATAACGGCTATACACCTGATGGTAAGTGATAATGCAGTCTGGGATGGTAGCGGGCTAACCTGTTAGGGGTATGGTAAACTAACGCTCCTAATTGGTTTCTAAGCGACATCGTGCGGGAACGCTAAATCGCTTGGCGACACGTCTTTTATCGTAACTAGCCATAGTTGAAGCCTCCCATGAGACCAGACTAGAACCGGGAATCGAACCCGGGACCTCCAACTTTATTATGCGACACCGCACGCACAGCGGAGTATGGGTTTACCCATACGCCAAATTAGTTTCTAAGGGACGCCCTGCTGGAACGCTAAATAGCTTGGCAGCAAGTCTTTGTCGATAGGGTGGTAACTAGTCGAGCCGGGAACCGAACCCAGGACCTTCAACTTTATAATGGGACATCGCACGCGCTGCGCCACGGAGGTCGTCAAAACTTGTTTGTTTTTTGAAAATGATGGGAAAATAATCATACGGAAACAAATCAAACTTTATATAAATTTTATTTCGCACACCTGCATTAAATATGTTAGTATTACCATTTTCTAGACATTACTTATTTTGCGTAGCAGTGATTGCTAAACGAACGTGCCTTTAAACTGGAGTGGTTTAAACAAATCAAGAGCAAAAATGCATAATCTAGCCAGATCCTCTTCAATCCATCTACGTAAGCATCCGTCAAAATTTCTATTCATTGCCCATCTATTATTATGTAACAGCAAACCCACGACACATTTCAATAAAAAAATGTAGTGAAATTATTTCCCCTAGACGAAGACTTTGTTACAGTAAATCTCATATAAATTTGATATTCCCGCTACGTCATGACTTACAAAGCGGGCTTTGCCTGCAGGCCTGGGATCTTCAACTCTACATGAATATTGCATTCAATCTTAAAAACTTATGAAGCATGCCCTTTGAAGTATTCAATTTATAGTTCACATATTCCAATGCGAAATTAGTATCGTAGTACTGAGATAAAATTTTTACCATTTCTTTTTCAAATAACAATAAATCATTCAAATACTTCTTACACCATTTGATGTTTCGATAAATATATTTGAAATCTATATCATAATGAAGAATGGTTTCCATAGTTGTTGAAATGTTTCCAGTAACTTCTTCGCAATGAACAATGGTTTTATAGAGATCGTTGCCATCAAAATTACATTTTTCTAATTTGAGATCCTCGATATTTATCAAGTCGCTGCAGCGCAATAGTCTAGTAATATCGGTATTCATGTTTTTGTTAAAAAAATCAACAACATTGTCACCTTCAATTAAATTATAGCCACCCTTAAACTTTTTTATGAGCAGTAAGTTAAGATATAAACTCGGTATCGACACGGGCAGAAGCTCACAAGGCGGAGACGTGTGGAAGTATCGCGACCATCCCGTCAAGATTATTCCTTTAAAACCATAGGCGTGCTGTTCACCGCCAAATTTGTAATTTTGTATGAGTACCATCCAACTCAGATTATTTGAAAAACGTTCCTTTAAATTAGGCAGCGTTGCCGTGATACCGTCGGCACCTTTGAACGCTGACGCTATCCAAATGTTTTCGAATTTCTTATGGTACTGATACATAGCCACGTGCGATATTCTTTCTTTAGAACCGTAACTCCAATAAACCGGATCAACTCTCAAATTCTTCACATACCCCCATTCTTCTATCGAGAAATTGCGTAACATGTCGTCCCACATCAGTACTGTAGTTACGGGGCTAATGTGCTGCACAAAATCCGTGGTGGCTTTTACGTGATCTATAAATATTTTTCTGAAAATCAACAATAATAGCGGTTTATTTTATATGACGGCAGTCAGAAAACAGCGCCATCTAGTTTTAGAATCATGTACGACAGACAAGACAGTGGCCTCACCCCCTATCTCTTTACGCAAAACAAAGTGACTTACGCAGGTTCTTATAAGACTCACCGGCGCGGGACGGCGCATTGCAATTGGTCAGTTCGGATCGGTGGGTCGAGACGTGGTAGTGCATACGTTCCTTACTGTTACGTGGCAATGCCACTGTCTTGTATGTCGCACATGATTCTAAAACTAGATGGCGCTGTTCTCTGACTGCCGTCATATATTCAATTACATTCCCTTAACACTAATTAAGTCAACGAAATAATAAATTTGCTCGCAGTAAAATGCAAATAGCATAAAGCACCAGGACAGGAGAAAGTTAAAAATGCTTATCGCAATCCCACAAACACTGGATAATAGGACATTGGCAAAAATGGCAAAGCATTCCGGTCGCAACAACAAGAAATAATAAAGGAGGGTTGTAAAAAAACATACTAACGTGGCTGTCTGATTACGTTGCAAACATTGCTTGCATTTATTAATATGGTAGACTTCATCAGATCCAATGTGCAAATATTTTAATGGAAAAATATTCCGATGATATTTTATTACCTAGAAAAGAACAATGTAATATAGAAAACTTTAAACAATAGACTTGAAGCAATGCCACATCTTAAAACGAAAGATGAAGATGATGAGGCAGTTATAACGAAACCTCTAAATCACAAGTTGTGAAATATTGCCTGTAAAATTTTAGCTATGAACGAATGAATACATATTTATTGTACACCACAGATAATAATACAAAATGCAAATACAATAAAGCGATTTGATAGAAGGTACCATTCAGGTACGTTTTTAACTATGTGTAATCCACTTACAGAATTTGTTACTACATTAGGCTAAACTTGCTATATTTTTCATGATTTTACATATATCTCGTGTACGTGTTCTTGCATCAGTAATGGGAAGATACATTACTAAAATCTAACTACCTTTCTTATTAAACTAGATTTTTTGCTTTTTAATTTAGTCTACTTCATCCAATATGCAATGCATGCATCATTAGATAGCACATTGTTGAATATATCTTTAATTAATCTATATCTATCAAAATCTTTGTTTACCTGCTCTAACATATTTTTGATCAAGATCAGACTTTCAGGTTTACTCGGGCAGATCACGTTAGAATGAAGTGGCAGCTCCCTCAAATGTGCAAATTCTTTGAGTTTCAACACATGTTCCATGTGACCAAACGTTTGGACCAGAGGAATTATGTCAAAGCCCATATTTGCAACCTTTTTCAGAAATTCCTGCAACTGAACATTGTTTTTAATAAAATAAACTGTTAATGCTAAAACAAAGAATTAAAAAAAACAGAATTGGGACTGAAAATAACTTTGTATCACTTTACAAGCTTGTGGGGTTTCTGGGCTACACTTTTTTGGTATTATGTTATAGTGACAGTGGAAGCTGTGATAGGCTAGTGGCTAGGACGTCAGCCCCCTAATCAGAGGTTGGGGGTTCTAATTCAGGCACACACCTGTAACTTTTCAGAGTTATGTGCGTTTTTAAACCATTAAAATGCATCAACGGTGAAGGAAAACATCGTGAGAAAACCTGCACGCCTGAGAATTCTCCATAATGTTTTCAAAGGTCTGTAAAGGCGTCTGCCAATCCGCACATGGCCAGCGTGGTGGACTATGGCCTAACCCTTCTCAAATTGAGAGTAGACCCGTGCTCTGTAGTGAGCCGAGAATGGGTTGATCATGATGATGATAATGTTATAGTGGTATCTAGTTATTTTAGCCCGTAATAATTTCAAAAAAAAAAGACGGGTTGCACTCCGGGAGTGCCGGCAGAAGTGAAAACTTGATTATTAACGTTGAGCATGTTTGATATTTTGGAATGGTTAGGGAATAATTTTGCACCAATTGCTTTATCAGTATAAAAGTACTATCATTTATGTGGTAGAATACAATATTCATTTATTGCGCTATCGTACACAAACATGACAATTTATATTACATTAAAAATTTAACACTTTAAAACTATTACAATTATTTTACATTAAAAATTTTATCTCTCCGAAAAATCAACTTTCATCCATAATTTCAACGACTTTTTCATAACGCGAATGTTCGTGTAACATACACGAACATTCGCGCAAGCGCCCTGCGCTGCCTAAACGAAACAGTAGGCCCAGGCATACATTTTCGCCGCGCCGTAGAGAGGGGATAGCTGTCTACTCTCCATCCGTCTTACGCTTTTTCGATCAGGTCACGTGTCCTGACGCGAGTTTAAGATTTTATACCCATTACAGAAAAAGTGCTCAACGCCGCTAAAGAAGTTTTCACTTCAATATTTGACTTTATTCTGTACTTTACCTCCATTTTTTTGTAAGCGTATTTTGATCTCAAGTTCACTAATCGACCTTCATAAGGAAACATATCTTCATACTCGATCAAGAATCCGGTCACACCTAGTTCTCGAATCCTTGGTAGTATACTCGTCAAGTAGCTGAGTTTCGGCGGAAATCCTTTCAAATCCAAATGCACCACAACATTGGGCAATTTTATGGCAGTATTATTGTCCACTTTGATATTCTCTGACATACTAGAATTTTGGAACACCGCATAATATGATATGAATAGGTACACAGAGAAAAAAATCACGGAGATCATAAAAAACTTAATTGTCATCAAGCGACATCTTTTTCTTGAATTAATGTGCATCTTTTTCAATGGAAAGATCTCTTCGTTTTTGTTCAATTATGATTACTTTAATTTTAAGTTTTACTTGGGCTTCTCGTAGTTATTACATTCCAATGTTCCTTGTTTTCGTGCTATGTAGACACTTATTCATTCAATTCATTTACTATCCTTTAACTTAATACTATAATAACTTTTTATGTTTCGATATTTTCTTCAGTCAAACCGTGTAGGACAAGCGCACTGACAAAGTCAAAATTTTGACTTTTGTGACCACTGATCTCGGAGTATAATACAGGTCAGTATTTTTAACACATAACATTATGATGAGATTATCTGAGCCATATGGAGTCTTCCTTTGTAATATATACAACCTTTTTCGTTGAAAAGGTTGTATAGAGTATATAACCTTTTTAGGTGTGACTAATTTATTTTTCGTACAAGCAGTGGCTTCATGTTAATTTGTTCTATATTTTTTATTGGTATTTAAATTATTTATTATGGATTTTTTATAATTTAATTTATCACTAATTTTCTCCTTTTTTTTAACACAAGCTCAGGTATTTGCATAACTATGATATAATATATATATATAATATATCATATTAAGAAAATCAAAAAGCAGTTAAATATCGAGCAATCATCGTAGTACGCTTACTGTATATTTAAACTGCATTAGTTCCATTTTTATTTGTTTTAATATCAAATACTGTATCGGGAGGTTAATCTTCTTAAATTTCAATTTAGCGCACAAGATTCAATTTAATTCACATTATATCACTGGTAAAGAATTTTAGTATTAATTATGTTTCAACGTTTCACTCGAGTTGAATGTTATTTAGTTAAACACACTTCTTAAATTTCAATTTGGCGCACAAGATTCAACTTAATTGTCATTAAATCACTGGCTGACATTATATCACTGACAATGAATTTTAGTATTGATTTCGTTTCAACATTTCACTCGAGTTGAATGTTATTTAGTTAAACACACTTCTTAAATTTCAATTTAGCGCAAAAGATTCAACTTAATTGACATTATATCACTGGCAATGAATTATAGTATTTATTTAGTTTCAACCTACTACACTTCTCAACCATGGGGTGCCAGGTCGGGTAACCTCCACGTGTGCCCGGGTGCTGTGTGTCCCTCTTGATTCGTCCGGGGGGAAGAGCAGCATTCGGGCCGGTGCACCCTGGTAACATCGGTTAACAATTTCTTTTGTGCGAGATTGTTAGCCGATGGCCAATGACCCGACGCGGAGGGGGTCTCCGCGCGTCCCTCTGACCAAGCTGAGGGCGCAGTGGATGACCCAGGGGGTGTATCACCCCGTGTGGTGGAAGGCCTGTCCAGGTATGGGACTGGCAGGCGGAGTGGGCGGCAGGCTGCTGCTGGAGGTGGGGGTGACGACTGTGACTGGTCGTCCCCATTGGAAGTTTGCGGCCCGTCCAGGTATGGGACTGGCGGGCCGGGCCCGTCCAGGAATGGGACTGGTGGGCCAGGGTGGACGGCGAGCGTTCGCTGCGCTTGCCGTCGGCGATAGAAGGCCGGGTGCGAGAGAGTGTTCCTCTTCCACCTCTCTTGCTCCTGTGCCTTCGGAGGACTTGTGGGCGATGGAAACGGGGCTGTCCATCACTCACAGTACGGTCCTCAAGTTGGCTGGTGTGCTGTTGTTCTGGCACACCTCTAACAGGCGAAACTGGGCACGTTGTGCCCAAGGAGGGTCTGCTGCGGCGGACACCCGCTGGTGGAGTTGCGGTTGTATGCGAAAGCCTTCCCGTGGCTCCACCATACAGCGGTGAGTAGGAACACGTGGGGGTTTTAGTCAGTAGGAGTCTGACATAACCTCTGTGCCTCCCCGTGGCGCAGAGGTATCCATGAGGATTTACCCACGATAAAAAAAAAAAAACACTTCTCAACCATAAGTTATATTACAGGTTGTTTTGTTTTTTATACTCCTGTTTTATTTCTTTTATACCATGGAATACGTGTAACTAAACCACTTCAACGTACACTGAATATTTTTTCTTTCCGACATTGCATTTGTATGGCTTCGACTAATATTTCTTAAGCTAAATCTCTTTCAAGATTGTTTATTTTATTGGTTTCTTTATTAAACTGTTCTGTTTTGTGTGTATAACAAGATAAAAGTTATGCGTAATGCGAGAATTCAAAGTGCAAAAGTTAATTTATTCTACTTAAATAATTATACGATAACATTTAGGCAGCACTTGAAAGGTTTTCTATGGTATAATATTTGTGTTTATACAATTTCAGCTGGCATAATTGCCGCATTAGAATTTGCTAAGCTGCTAGAGTGGTTTAAACCGCAACGCTCTGAAATTTATGAGCAAATCATTAGATTATAGCTCGAACGCTTGTGTTTTAGCGTAATTGTTAAAATTTAACTAGCATACATACTAAAACTGAAATAAAATCAAAGATGTTAACTTCATGTTAATTTTAGGTATCCTACTAATATTATAAACGCGAAAGTTTGTTAGGCTGGATGGATGTTTGTTACTCTTTCACGTAAAAACTACTGAATGGATTTGTATGAAACTTTACAATAATATAGCTTATACACCAGAATAACACATAGGCTACAATTTATAAAGATTTTGTGTGAATTTTCCAAATTAAGCGATAAGTGTCAAGCAAGTGGAAAAAATCTAAAATCTGCGTTATAATTTTAATGTCATAATGTTAGTTCTTTTCTACGCCTCGCTAATATAAGCTACTCGAAATACTAATCCTGCGCAGATGACGTCGCGGGCACCAGCTCGTGTATTTTTATATTCCTAATAATGTAGTGTTGTATTATTATATGCATAAAACCCTAAAACCGAGTTTGTTAATTAATAAAATTATGAATCATTGGGCTACGGCCATTATAAATTCGGTAACCGCGAAAATTTAGATTGTACCTAGCTGTTAGATTATAAATTATTATTAATGCTGCTAGTTTGCGGTCAGCCAATTACCAATATGATTACAGGCCTATGTTTCGAAATGATGTAGACCACCATATTGTGTTGGTGTTAGTAAGCCTTTCTTTTGTTTCTATTTTAACGCTGGGAATTGCGTTTACGCATCCCTTACGTAAATGACGACTTTTATTTTTTATTTTATTTCTTTTTATTAATATTATAAGGTATATATTATATTTTTTTAATATGTATTAATGTATTGTGTTATTTATGTATTCTAGTGTATGTATTAGTATGTAGTTATTAGTATGCAGGTTTTTACTTATATATTACGCCACCTATTTTCTTCTAATTTCGGTTTTCCTAATCCTAAGGTTGCCTGGCAGAGATCGCTACTAAGCGATAAGGCCGCCTTTTGTATCCTGTTTCTTTTTATTTTTCTTATTATTTATATCTATATGTGGTGTACAAATAAAGAATAAAATAAATAAATAAATAAAGTGAGACTCAGAAGAGTTCAGCTTTGCGACCAGAACACCCACTCGTCTGGGTTTTACTACTTCACGCTGCCTACTGGCTGGATCAGGGGAACGCTCACGCACATGTCCGTAACACAGCCAAATATAGTATGCCTAGTATATCTAAGGTTTCCACTAAAGTCATCATAATCAATTGGAGGTTCTGGGTTCGATTCCTAGCTCGAGTCTGGTCTGGTGGGAGGTTTCAGCCGTGGCTAGTTACCACCCTACCGACAAAGATGTGTCTCCAAGCTATTAAGCGTTCCGGTACTATGTCGCGTCGAAACCAGTTAGGAGTGTGGGCTTACCATACTTCTTTTTTTTTTAACGTGGGTAATCCTCATGGATACCCCGCGTCCGAGGACACGCGGTAGTTATGTCAGACTCTTACTGACTAAACCCCCACGGTGCATATCCTTTCCCGCCGCCTGGGAGCCGGGTCACGGGTTACGCTCGAGCACACAACCGCAACCAGGCCGGCAGAGTCCGTCCTTTGGACGGTGCCAACTCGAACAGGTTAGCCCGCTACCATCTTAGACTGCCTCATCACTTGCCATCAGGTGAGATAGCCGTCAAGGGCTAACTTGTAGTGTAAAAATCATCATCATAATTATCAACCGATTGACGTCCACTGCTGGACATAGGTCTTTTTTTGGGAGTTCCAATGTCCATGGCTTGGGCGGCTTGTATCCAGCAGCTCCCTGCGACTCGTCTGTTGTCGTCTGTCTACCTACTTGGAAGTCGACCAACGTTACGTTTTCCTGTACGGGATCGCCATTCCAGCACCTTGGGACCCCACCGTCCTTCGGTTCTCCGAGCTATATGCCCCGCCCATTGCCACTTTAGCTTCGCAACTCGCTGAGCATGTCGGTAACGCTGGTTCTTTTACGGATCTCCTCATTTCTGATTTGCTCCCTAAAGTCATTAGATGTAAGTAAGAGCATTTATTTTACTCAAAGACATGTAAAGTCTGCCACTGCACATGACCAGCTTGGTGGACTATGGCCAAACCCCATTCACATATTGAGAGGAGACCCGTGCTCTGTAGTAAGCCGGCAATGGGTTGATCATGATTTAGAGCATTGTAAATGTATATTTCAGAATTAAACTTCGCTTCAAAAAGAGAGAAAGAGAACAAGAATTAGGTTCTCTATACCTTTGTATATTTTTTTTGATCTGAGCTTTTATTTTTTTTTATATACACTGCAACTTAGCCCTTGACGGCTATCTCACCTGGTGGTAAGTGATGATGCAGTCTAGGATGGTAGCGGGCTAACCTGCTAGAGGTATGGAAAATCCACACTCCTAATTGGCTTCTACACGACATCGTGCCGGAACGCTAAATCGCTTTGCGACACGTCTTTGTCGGTAGCAATAATATGAAACTCGTTCATCTATGAACCGAACAAACAATAAAGTTTTTTAAAGGATATACCCACTTCCTAGTACAAACAGACACACTTACGCGAAATTAAATAAAACGCTTTGCCTACTTACAACTTCACCAATTAAGTTAACAAGCACTGGTTAATTGAGTACGGCAAGAATTCAGTAAACTTGTTCGGTCCTCAATTAAATATAAATTAATTCGTTCACATTCTCTTTGTTGAACTCGACGAATTAATAAAGTCGGCGGTTCAATGACGTCTGTGACCTGTACGCTCAAACCGAATTCTGAAAATCTCCACAAAATACGTAAGTTTAACGGTTTAAAACATAATGTGCTGTTGATAATTAAATCAGAAATGCTTTAATCGTAACATGGGGAATCATCATCATCATCATGATCAACCCATTACCGGCTCACTACAGAGCACGGGTCTCCTCTCAATATGAGAAGGGCTTGGCCATAGTCCACCACGCTGGCCATGTGCGGATTGGCAGACTTCACACGCCTTTGAGAACATTATGGAGAACTCTCAGGCGTGAAGGTTTCCTCACGATGTTTTCCTTCACCGTTGAAGCAAGTGATATTTTTTTTTTTTTAAAACGCACTTAACTCCTAAAAGTTAGAGGTGCGTGCCCGGATTCGAACCGGCGACCTCTGATTAGGAGGCTGACGCCCTAACCACTAGGCTATCACCGCTTCTCACACATCATTCATCTCATGGAGAATACCACGCCCTTATTGGGTAGTTGAGGTGGTTACATTGGCTTTATACGTAATAAACCACGGGCTGGTTGAGTGTACCCGTGACCCTGCCACCAGGCGACGCGTAGGAGCATCGCTGGGTGGGTATTCTGGTCGCCGGTCAGGCCGCCGGCGAGTCCTACATACCCCGTCGGAAGCGACGCAGTCTTATCTGCGATCTGCGGAGGGGATGCGGAAATGCATTTCCAAAGAAAAAAAAAACGGCCAGGTCGAGCCAACGTCCATACCATGTCGAATACACCGGTTCTCGTCCGATCACCGAAGTTACGCACATTGGGCGCGGTCGGTACTTGGATGGGTGACCGCCTGGGAACACCGCGTGATGTTGGCTTTAACTGGTTGGGTTGCGGTCGAGTGCGCGGGTGTTCCCGTGACCCAGCCACCAGGCGACGCGATAGGAGCATCGCTGGGTTTTAGTGGGTATTCTGGTCGCCAGTCCGGCCGCCGGCGAGTCCCACATACGCTTCCGGAGGGGTTGCGTAAACGCATTTCCCAGCGGAAAAAAAACGGTCCGTTCGAACTCGTTGACATGTGGGTCACGAGAATGAGTATGCAAAATCCAGCGGCGTTCGATGAGGCAGACCATCTTGCAACAAACCACTCAAAAACCTCTACCTTCGCTGAAGGCGCCTGGAACTTCTCTCACCAGCTCGAGGACCTATCTCCGTCCGGGGAAAGACATCCAACCATCAACCGAAAAAAATGGTCCTAACATAGATGAAACGAAATATTTGATTTCGTAATCAAACAAAAACTATTTATTCATGTTAACCTGACACAGGTACTTATGAAGCATTCATAAATATTCATTATTGCATTATTGTGCGGCGATTGTAATAAATTACATTCGTTAACTAAAGCTACGAGGGTTTCAAATGCATCCTGTTTTAAGATGCCTTATATGATGATGTATATAATTTTTTATTCTAAATAAAATCCCTGTGGCAGTGAGGTCGACAAACTAGGACATCACGGACTCATGTCGGATGTCATGCAAAAAAGTGCAGGCCGCTTCTCGAGACATGCGGCACTTAACGATATCATAGGCCGGTCCCTTGCCACAGTCTACTTGAGCAGACTGTTATTGCAAGAGACGATGGCAAGAGACCGGACGGTATGAGTTTGATTCCATGGAAGATGGGCTGGGTGCTGGTATAGGATGCAACCTGTTCAGCCACGCTGGCCCCTTTTTTTTTTTTTTTTCGGACTGTCTATTAGCTGTACAAACCCTATTGGTTGCCACAGCGTAACCGGGCTGTTTGGCGAGCTTTGGAAAGAAGCTCTGCCAGAAGAAATTTTGAGCCCTAGGGCTCGAAGAAACTATGGGAACGACTGCCTAAGGGCGCCTCCTTTGAGGCCGAACCTCGGCTTAGGCGACGTTTGTTATAACGGGGGGGTCGGACGGTGAGTGGTCCGTACGTCTCCGAGGCCGTGGATGGAGCCCACGTCCGGATGACGTAAGATAGCGGGGACCTCGTCTTCGCCGGCGAAGACGGTGTGTAGCGTATGATTGTGTGTTAGGTGGTACGAGTGTGTTGTCAGTAGTCATCTGATCGTCAGGGTCATGAAGGATATGTTTAGGTCTCCTCTTTCGGAGAGGAGCGCTTAGGTCGGGGGAGTAGAAAGAAGCCGCAACTACGAGAGGGTTGGGGTGTCGGATTGATTTCTCGAAATAGATTTTCGAGAGTTTCTTAAAGTGCTGAGCGATAGTGTCAAGTTCTAGGTCTCTGTGCAGATCTACGTTACGCACATACCAGGGACAGCCGGTTGCCGTGCGCATGAAACGATTCTGAATCGTTTGAAAGGTTTTATACGTGGGACGAAGCGCTATAGCGGCGCTCGCGTAAGACATGATTGGGCGGATACAAGTTTTATATAATGTCACTTTGTGACGGAGAGGTAGCCTACTGCGTTTATTAATCATGAAGTAGAGTCTGTTAAGAACAAAACGGGCTTTCTGACTGACTCTACGTATGTGCGGCGAAAAGGACAGGCGACTATCAAAGGTTACACCTAGATATTTGACAGTGCGTTCCCATGGAATCACACGATTAAATAATATAAGATCCTTTTTGTATCTGGGGTCAGGGCGGTTTAGTCCGGTAAAAAGAAGCGCTTTGCTCTTTTCCGGGTTAGCTTCTATCCTCCATTGGCGGAACCAAGCGCCTAAGCGCTTGATCGCTTTCTGAAGGCGGGCTACTATGTACGGTAGCGAACGACTGGTCGTGTAAAGAGCAGTGTCGTCCGCGTACTGGGCTAGCTCTACATAAGGGCTCTTGGGTATATCGCTCGTGTACAGCGTATAGAGGTAGGGCGCTAGAACTGAACCCTGGGGTACGCCGGCGTTTAGGGGTCTCCTAGACGACAGAGTCTTCCGTCTATTCGAAACCTAAAGGTGCGATCGGTTAAATAGTCTTTTAATAGGTATAAAAGCCTATCCGGGATACCCTGGGTTTGTAATTTATAAATGAGACCGGCGTGCCAGACTTTGTCGAAAGCCTTGGCTACGTCGAAGAATACGGCTCCTGTGAGGCGACCACGTTTCCAATCGTAAAGCCCTCGCGCCACGTGCTCCGTTAGGCGGTGCACTTGGTGGACGCTAGAATGTTTGGATCGAAAGCCAAATTGCTCGTCATTGATAAGCTTTTTAGCTTCGATGACGACTTTAAGTCGGGCGAGTATTATCCTCTCGTACACCTTTGCTAAGGAGTTGAGAAGACTTATAGGGCGGTAACTAGAGGGGAGGTTAGCGGGCTTACCAGGTTTTTTAATACCTATTACTATAGCCTCTTTCCACTCTGTGGGGAAAGAGCATCCTGCCAGCAGGGCGTTATATATCATTACCAGTAGGTACAGTAGCTGGGGAGGGATGCATTTAAGTGCCCTGTTTGTGATCACATCGGGACCGGGAGCTTTCTTAGAGTGCAGCCTATTGATAATCGACTGAACCTCTTCGCAAGTCGTGGGAGCTATGGGCTCGCTGTCTGGAGACAGTGTGCTGGCCCCTTGCTATCTACATGGAACCAACAAAAGAGTTGGTGCGGCTTGTGAAGCGGCTGAAAAAGCTAAAGCTTGCATCGTAAGAGACTGGAAAGCTGCCAGCTACCTCGGACGAAGAATTAGTCTAGCTATTCAAAAGGGGAACGCTGCTAGTATTTTCGGAACCTTGCCTAAAGAGACCTTGCCTTTTATATTATATTTGGTAAGGTGTTTAGTTTTTGGTTCATCAAAATAAAATAAATGAATTTACATTTAGCCAAGTCAAGGGCTAGATTTTAGTGTATAAATATAAAAATAAAGCACTCATCATCATCATAATGATCAACCCATTGCCGGCTCACTACAGAGCACGGGTCTCCTCTCAATATGAGAAGGGTTTTGGCCATAGTCCACCACGCTGGCCATGTGCGCATTGGCAGACTTCACACGTCTTTGAGAACATTTTGGAGAACTCTCAGGCATGCAGGTTTCCTCACGATGTTTTCATTCACCGTTGAAGTCATATTTAAATTGCTTAAAAACACACATAACTCCGAAAAGTTAGAGGTGCGTAATCGAAGGCAAGAGATCTGATCAGGAGACAGACGTCCTAACAACTAAGCTAACACTGTGAATACGAAGCTGAAAGTAAAGGATAATTTATCGCCCGGTCTGTATCAGCAATTTGCGCGGATGTAGTCATTACCATTACCCCGTTTGGCTGTTTAGTACCGAGCCGGGCATTTGGATCCGCTACATCTCCCTGGCGGACATAATTCCACTTTACAAACTGTACACGTTTAATCCAAATTCTAACGATTAGCAATTTCATCGAACACGAGTATTTGCATTGTCCTACAGGACAGACCTGTGACCATGTTAGTCGATAATTTAAACACTTTGTTTTATGGTTTATATTTTACACAAGTTAGCCCTTAATGAAAATATTAAGTGGGATGACGCAGTCTAAGACGCACACACACACACACGTTCACACACAAGCACATACGCAATCTATGCACTCGTGTACTTGAATTAACTTATCTATGTATATATAGGATGACTACGGGGCGGAGGCGTGTTTTCGTTGATAATTTGGGTAGACGTGGGTAGTTTCGGTCAAAGGTACGACTATGCACTACCGCGACTCGACCACCGATCCGAACCAAACAAATGCGCCGTCCCGCACCGGTGAGTCTTATAAGAACCTGCATACGTCACTTAGTGTTGCGTAAAGAGAGGGGGCGATGCCACTCTCTTGTCTGTCGTAAATGATTCTAAAACTAGATGGCGCTGTTCTCTGACTGCCGTCATATAATATGCCGTAAATGCTAGCAACTATGTTTGTATCATAGAGCGAAGTTCCCACTATCTAAGATACAGTATATACTAGTTTTGAAAGTGGGAGAACATTAACAAGTAACATCTTTAAATTAATTATTAATTGTAAGTTCTCTTGACTGTGCTACGTATGTATTTTTGAATAGTCAATTATAAAGTCAAGATGGTAGCAGACTAACCTGTCAAGGGTATTGGTTGACCCATACTCCTAATTGGATTGTTTGCGACATCGTGCGCAAACGCTAAATGAGTTGGCGACACATCGTTGTCGGTAGGGTGGTAACTAGCCACGGCCGAAGCCTCCCAACAGACCACACATGAGCCGAGTTTCAAACAAAGGACCACAGCTTTATAGGAAGACAAAACACGCACCACGTACCTGACGACAACTGTGGCTCAACGCGTGTGCTGCCGCATTATGAAGTTGGAGGTCCTGGGTTCGATTATTTTTGTCTAATAGTTACAGTTTTCTCGATCAGTTTATGCAATATTTAACGTCAGTAAGTTTATTCAAAATTTTATTACTTCAATTTGTCTTATGAAGCGTGCTAACAATTTTTTACGTTGTATCGAAATTATGATAACCACATTCGTAAACTAAAAACGAAAGCTACGAACAAGCCCAAAGATCGAGAACTCTTTCCGTGCACCATCTTAAAAAGCCCAAGCTTAAACCTTTCAAGGCAATTTATAAACAATGTGAAAGGCGAAACAAAAATACGAAATCACATTCCTTCGAAGAGCGCACGTATTCAAAATAATAATGGGATTTTCTCCTCTTTGTGATAACGCGAAGCTCTTATCCTATTACTGGAATAACGTTTTTATTGTTCATAATATTATAGAACAGAATAAAGAGAATATCTGTACTTACACCGTTTATTGTTGAGAAAGTACAAATTGTTACGCCTTACTTTTTGTCTTGTTGTTAACTGTTTGATATTAAATTTAATCTCAGTGAACTAACTTTCAGCGGAACATCGTGAGGAAACCTGCACGCCTGAGAGTTCTCCATAATGTTCTTAAAGGCGTGTGTAGTTTGCCAGTCCGCACATGGCCAGCGTGGTGGACTATGGCCAACCCCTTCTTATATTGAGAGGAGACCCGTGCTCTGTAGTGAGCCGGTAATGGGTTGATCATGATGAACTAACTTTCATTTTAGGACCCACCGCGTCGCATCGCTCGCGATCTCTCTCACTCTACTCGAAGTATAAAGATATTGGTCGTGACGGGTATGTTTTGCTTCGTTCCATTGGTATAAAATCATATCTACTTTATCCGTGTGTTATATATTACTTGGCCACTGTATCTCTTTAAATAAACTAATGAAAAATCTATATCATCATCATCGTCATCATGACCAATCCATTGCCGGCTCACTACAGAGCACGGGTCTCCTCTCAATATGAGAAGGGCTTGGCCATAGTCTACCACGCTATCTATGTGCGGATTTGACAGACTTCACACGCCTTTGAGAACAGGCGTGCAAGTTTCCTCACGATGTTTTCCTACACCGTTAAATTAAGTGATAATTGTATCGACATTACTCCGAAAAGTTAGAGGTGCGTGCCCGGGCTCGAATTAAGAGGCGTACGTCCTAACCACTAGGCTATCAGCTTCTATAAAATCTACATGTAGTAGGATAATTTGACAAAATGAGACGTTGCGAAAGCAAAAAGTCAGCTTACTTAAATAATGAAAAGCAACATTTTCATTTTGTAAAATTATAATGGAGAACCTATTAAATTATAATTGTAATATTCGGAGTCATCAGTTCAGTAATTTAGTGCAATTAATCAATGTTTAATACTCTGTTAAGGCGAGGTACACGAATAAAGAGAGCTGATCAAATACAGGTGAAATGTAATTTTGTAAAAAGGCTCCTCACACACTTGCAGACGTAGGGTAATTTCGGACCTATTAAAAAACGCTCGTATTAAGCTGTGATAGCCTAGTGGTTAGGACGTCCGCCTCCTAATCAGAGGTCCGGGATTCGAACCCGGGCACGCACCTCTAACTTTACGGAGTTATGTGCGTTTTTAAGCAATTAAAATATCACTTGCTTCAACAGTGAAGGAAAAAATCGTGAGGAAAACTGCACGCGTGAACGTTCTCCATAATGTTCTCAAAGGCGTGTGAAGTCTGCCAATTCGCACATGGCCAGCGTGGTGGGCTATGGTCAAACCCATCTCATATTGAGAGGAGACCCGTGCTCTGTAGTGAGCCGGCAATGGGTTGATCATGATGATGATGCTGAAAAAACGCACAAAATTCATACATTAGTCCTCTGAATGAATTAAATATTAAGAGACGGAGTGAAATAATCGGAGATAGTTTTGTATTTACCCCTTCTTCGTGCCTAACACTCATCGTACCAAATGAGACTTTACAGTGTGAAATAAAAGTTTCGTCTGCCCCTATAAACAATCACGCTATAGCTAGCGGAGCATGCAACTTCTTTCCCACAGCAACAGTGCAGGTAGATGGGAGTGACTGGTATTTAAAATATTAAAATAATGTTCACGATAAAATCGTAAAGTGCAATATTAAGTTTATTTTAAGTCTCAAAACTTATAAATCAAGCGGTTTTTCTATCTTACTATTAATTTACAAAGGTTCTTAGCTATCATTTATGAATATGTATGTTCAGTTGTTTAAAGATTATTAGTTAATAGTTATATAGAGGCATGTGTTGGAATGTCATGTAATGAAAATAAATGATGAAATAAATATGTAGAACAACCTACCAAAGTTTCATCACAATCTCAACTAATATTTCGGGAATGGGAATAACATTGAACATTGAAACTTGATTTTTTTACTTGCATCTTTCACCTACACATATTGTGTTATGTACTGGAAAAGATAAGTATTTGTTTGTTTATTACCAATATTTGCCTCAACAACTGCAGTGACATTGATAAAATTTGGTACCGTGATAGGTCGTTTCGTGAAAACGGACTATACTATAGTGTTACCTATACCTTAATTCCAATACTGATAACGAAAAATTTAGCAAAAATTTTAAAAGAATTTTTATTAGGATCGAAAAAAAACGCTGGAAAACGCGGGCAAACGCTAGTCCGACATAAGTCGGTCTCATATATATTTTATAAGTGAGACCTTAAACAAACTTCTATCTATGCAACATTCTTTATATTCTAGATGTTGTCTTTACGCTGAACCGCTTTTGTGTTATCCACTAGAGAAGAGGTTTGTTTATTTGTGTTGTGAGTGTATTTATTACCAATGTTCGGCTAAACAACTGCAGCGATTTTAATAAAATTTGGTGCCGTGATAGCTCGTTTCGTGAAAATGGACTATAACATACTATTACATATACCTTAATATAAATACTGATAACGTAACATTTTGCTAAAATTTCAAAAGAATTTTGAAAAAAATGCTGGAAAATGCGGTCAAACGCTAGTTCGTCAATAGCCGGTCTCATACATTTCTTATAAGTGAGACCTCAAACAAATTTCTATCTATGCAAGTTGTGCACCGAGTTGGTGTCTTTACGCTGAAGCGCTTTTGCAATAGTTCGTACCGCTGAAAACCGCGCGTTCCAACCGCAAGTGTACAATCGACCTTCAATAAAAACTGATCCAGACAGAGTCGCTGGAACCCCCGGCAGGATTACAGAAGCCATAATTAAATACGTCAAAGCTTTTGAGGTGAGCGTCGCTCGTCACCTCCATTCGTCGTAACGTGTTGTCTGTTGGCGAAATAATTAAAAACGCTGTTTCCATTCAATTTGCTGTAATTAAATTCTATCTACAACATTCTTTGGCTAGTTATATACCATCATATACCAGTTATATAGCATAATAGAATAGACAAATAAATAAATAGAATTTCGTTTACACATGTTGACATGTCATTGAACATATGAGTATCGTGTCCAAGGTTTAAAGTTAAGGAGTTGGGGTGTTCAGTAGCCGGAATGGTGATCCCGTACGCAGAATTTGTTGACCCGCCACTAAACTCGTACGCGTTGGTAGAGTTGGTAGACCCCAACAAGGTGGGTAGACTACATTACACGAGTCGCTGGGAGACGTTGGAAGAAAGCGGCAGAAGACGTTGGGCTTTGGAACTATTGGACCCTTAACTTAACCTTTGGGCTATAACAAAATACCTCTGACAGCAGTTGATGTTAATCAATTTTTTAACCAATTTTTGAGATGATGATAACAAAAAAAATAACTAACTAAGTTTGTTGTGGGCTTCTTCTTAGACTTTGGCGCGATTGAAACCCTCTTCTTTAGTTTTAAGTTGGCGAGTTTAGTTATCACCTCACAAATTAAATAACGAAAAATATATATATGTGAACGATTCATAGATGCCTGTAATAAGCTTGCAAGAATAAAATACAGACAGCGAAACATGTGATAAAGTTACGTAAACCAACTCGTTACGTCGTACGTTGAAATCATTTGCCATTAGTAACTATTTGTGTGGGTGTATTTCAGTTTTAGAGCATTAGTTCAACACGCTTCGGCGGTTTCCTTGTTGTTAAAACGAGAGATGTTTCCATTTAATCATCCTTTTAATGTCTTACCATTAGGCACATGCCCCCTATCCCTCCCACACGATCGATATATACCTATAAGTATATTACAATGCACGTTGACGGATTATATCGATTAGTACCACAAGTTAGTGACTAATAGCTTGAGATCTATTAGTCATGGTTTTGTTCGCAGTTAATTCCGGAAAAGACATGTTCCCATAAAAGATTGCAGATTCTCCTTGTACTACCCCAATCCAGGGCCAAAAACTGTTGTAGTTCAAGCAAACTAATTAATACATTAACGAGGTAGTTGTGTAAATATTGTTGATGCCACTTAATATCAGGAATAGGGGGCCAAATACGCGAATCGTTACCTTACCAATGCAATCCTATCATTTGCGCAGGTGCAAGTTTTTTTTTTATATACTAGTAAGCCCTTGACGGCAATCTTACCTGATGGTAAGTGATGGTGCAGTAAGATGGTAGCGGGCTACCCTGTTAGGGGTATGGTATGCCCATACCTCTGATAGGTTTTACCCGACACCGGAAATGCTAAATCCCTTGGACGTGTCGTCTTTATCGGTAGGATGGTAAGTAGTCCCGGTAAGCTTCCTACCAGATCAGACTCGAGACGAGAATTGAATCCGGGGCCTGCAACTTCATAATGCGACAGCACACGCGCTGCGCCACGGAGGTTGTCAACTAGACCAGAGAAAGAGCCAACTGAAACACTTGTCTCCTGCCAAGTCCGTTTAAGCCGTTTTTGATTCCATATAATGGCGCTGGCTAAGCTTTCAGCCCTATGTAAGGGTCTGTGCCCAGCAGTGAGTCATTGATACTGACATTGACGTCAACATATTTATTGTTATAATCATTATTACCGGCTTATAACGGGCGTACATATCCTCTTAGCACGAGCAATATTAAGGCCAAAGTCCACCACATTGGCTTGGAGCATATTGGCAGATTTCACACGCCTTTTAGAACATTGCGAAGAACTCATACACCAGTGAGGAATACGATTTTTTATATTTACCGTTAAACTTGCTTTAACAGTGAAGGTGACATATTATTTTGATGGCCTCAAACACACTTTGGAAATTTAAGATATGTTTGCCGGGGAACGACTTCGGTCCCTCTAAAGGTTGACCAAAGAGTAAACCACTTGGCTATCACCGCTTACAAGGTATTGATAGTTTGTGTTTATACACCAATTCAAACAGAACAACTTAACAAATAAAACTTAAACATTTATTTACACACATGGCAACAAACATCAATATAAAATCTTGTAAATTTATATAAAAGTCTATAAAATAAATAATAAACTTTGTCACTTATTATAACGTTATTCCTACTAATCACACAAGCTATTACATTTACACAATTTATATTTGAACTATTTTATCTAGTTTTATCGTCATCTTCTATGTTTTCTTTACTTTTACTGTCTTCTACGTCAGCTTTGGGTTTATGGACAGCGGGAACTTCTATGGGGGGCGGTGTCATTGGAACTAAGCTACCATCTTCTTCGGCCACCTTCAGACCAATCGTTGCACCAAGCTTTGCACTAGCTTGCTTAAAGGTATCTGACAATTTCACTTGTACGACATTAATGCACATAGAAGTAAGCGCTAAACCAAAAACAAGATACAAAATCGACGCCATCATAAACATAGGATGATCAGGGACCATGTCTCCTAAACCTATGGTTGACATAGATATGAAGACGAAGTAGAAGGATTCAAAGAAGTTCCAAGTCTCCCAGAAGTTGTATCCCACTGCACCGATTATAATGTAAACGACTAAAATGAATATAGCTACAGATATTGGGAGGTTGAACTCGTCATCTATTTCGAACACTGATGGGGCCGGGGTCTCCGGTTCAGTTTCGTTCTCGAGGTCTCTGGGAAGTGTGTTGGGTTTCGGGGGTAATGGTGGCGGTACATCGCTTGGTTTCCTCTCCAGCGGCGGAGGTTTGTCCCCATCCGGCATTGGTGAACCCTCTATGTCCTCTTCTGAGAATATTTGAGACGGCCGACGCACGACGTCGTAGAATGTATTCAGGCCTTTCATTACTCCCTGAAATATAAAATGATTCATATCATTTTTAATACACTACAAGTTAGCCATTGACGGCAATCTCACCTGATGGTAAGTGATGACGCAGTCTAAGATGGTAGAAGGCTTACCTGTTAGGAGTACGATAAACCCACACTCCTAATAGGTTTCTACGCGACATCGTGACGGTACGCTAAATCGCTTGGCGACACGCCTTTATCGGTGGGGTGGTAACTAGCCACGGCTAAAGCCTGCCATCAGAGCAGTCTCAAGCCGGATATCGAAACCAGGACCTCCAACTTTTATAATGCGACAGCGCACGCACTGTGCCACAGAGGTCTGCCCTACTACAACAAATTACTTTTTAAACAATGAATATTTTAAATTTGACCTTAATTTGCCATTAACAATTCGTGTACGGTGTAATTTATAATTTCCTTATTCTTACAAAATACGCTTCCGTTACAACTCACACTGCTAATTAGGCGAAATTTCAACAGAGACGTGTCGGTATCGAAGTGGAATATCCATGCTAAGCGTATATATAAACGTCTGCCATTAAATAAGGGGCAAGTATGGCAAGTATAGTCTGGTGGTTAAGACTATGTACTTTCTTTTGGGGTGGATTTTAATGTTAAGAATTTTTTAAATTATATATACTTTAACAAACTGTTTGAAGGAAAACATCGTGAGGAAACCTGTATGCCTGAGAGTTCCCCATCCACCACTTTTGGGATGTTTTGCAATTTCGCTGTAAATTATGGAATTCACTAATTCATACATGCACGCACAACTAACTTATTCAAGCATTTAAGTATGCTTTGATGGTGATGGAAAACATTGTGAGGAAACCTGCATACCAGAATAAATTTTGTATATGAGAGTTATATATTCAAAAAAAAAATCAAATATTTTTTTTTGTTGAGTTATATATATGTAAAAGAATCCCAAAAAATTGGCAATTCCTCTTTGTTTTTTGTATTTTGTATTTTGATTACAACTATGAATTGATAGACATTAAATAAAATTCAGCACTATAAATTATTATCTTTGTTAGAAGATTTCTTAGAAATATAAAAGAATCTTACAACGTACAGTAATATTTAATGGCTCTAAGCGAAATCATTACTCATTCTGAGTTACAGAGCACTGCACGCTTTGTTTCCTTTGTAAAAGGAGTAATTTGAAACGTTCTCTGGGAGAAAGAAAAGGCCAATTTCCTCTGATAACGCACATAAATGTAAATATTGGATGAACTTATGAACACAATATAATGAAGGTAATACAAAATAATTTCAATAAATGTTACTTTGATCATTCGGTTGATCTTTGAAAAGATAAATGGAGTGGAGGGGAGTTTGAGATTTGATTTGAGAGAAGTCTGAAAAGTTTATGAATTGATTTGAAGTATACTTACTTTTTCACTTAACACACTTAATATTAAAAAGAATACGACTATATTTAAAAATTAAATTTTGACATTTCTTTTTTGACGTTTACACTATTTGACACATTATAATTTTGAATTGGAAAGAAAGGCTAATTTAATTTAATTTTACTTTTTCACTTAGCGGCTTACAGACATCATACAAGAATTTCTATTAGCGAATGATCGTACTTTATTTGTACAAAAGATCCCATTAGTTGTATTCCTTTAATAGTTGTAATTACGAGTATATACCTCATCATGATCATCATGATCCACCCATTACCGGCTCACTACAGAGCACGGGTCTCCTCTCAATATGAGACACATAACTCCAAAAAGTTAGAGATGCGTGCCCGGATTCGAACCGCCGACCTCTGCTTAGGAGGCTGACGCCCTTACCACAAGGCTATCACCGCTTCAAAAATACATATGTATACATTGTAAAATAGACTCTCACCTGCACAGGCACAGTTCGTCTCACGCTCCTGCAACTTCGCGTGTAGTAAAACCGACGTATGAAGGCCCAGAAAAACTTGATGATCCTGGTGAACAGCTTGCCGAAGTCAGCCAACACGATCAAGAACAGCGGTATGCCGATGATAGCGTACACTATCGTGGCCACCCGGCCGTACGTTGTTTTAGGAGCTATGTGGCCGTACCCTGGAATTTGAAATTAAACTTGCAATTAATCATTTGCTCACATGATAATATGCGAATACATGATAATTTACGTACGGCAGTAACATTAAAAGAGCAACAGTGAGTCTTGCTACTTAAATCAGACTTACCCCAATGATCAAACATTGAGATGAGCCTGATGTTAGTAGCAAAACTTCATCATTAACGGCCGACCCTAGAGCATGTCTACGCTTTCTTCATGTTTAGTTCAATATACTGGCCTGGTAGGAGGTAGATATCACTCTACTTTGAGAACACTATAAAGAACTCTTATATATAAAATGTATTCTGGCATGCAGGTTTCCTCACGATGTTTTCCATCACCGTCAAAACAAGTGACATTTAAATGCTAAAACGCATATAACTTTTAAAAGTTAGAGAATCGTGCATGTACGAATTAGTAAAATTTGGAAATGTCAGTGAAATTTCAAAACATTCCGTTAATATTCCAAAAGTAAATTTAATACAAAACAAATTGTTAACAACAAATACATTTTGTAGGAAATGCATATCGGTCGCAGGAAATAAAAGGGTAAAGAAACAGTACAAATTAAAAAAAAAAGACGGGTTGCACTCCGGGAGTGCCGGCGGAAGTGAAAACTTGATTATTAACGTTGAGCATGTTTGATATTTTGGAATGGTTAGGGAATAATTTTGCACCAATTGCTTTATCAGTATAAAAGTGCTATCATTTATGTGGTAGAATACAATATTCATTTATTGCGCTATCGTACACAAACATGACAATTTATATTACATTAAAAATTTAACACTTTAAAACTATTACAATTATTTTACATTAAAAAGTTTATCTCTCCGAAAAATCAACTTTCATCCATAATTTCAACGACTTTTTCACCATCATCATTACCAGAACTATCCATGGATGCGCGTGGCACGCTGTAACATACACGAACATTCGCGCAAGCGCCCTGCGCTGCCTAAACGAAACAGTAGGCCCAGGCATACATTTTCGCCGCGCCGTAGAGAGGGGATAGCTGTCTACTCTCCATCCGTCTTACGCTTTTTCGATCAGGTCACGTGTCCTGACGCGAGTTTAAGATTTTATACCCATTACAGAAAAAGTGCTCAACGCCGCTAAAGAAGTTTTCACTTCAAAAAATTAGGATCTTTTGGACATAATATGTCAACAATGAAAGTCACAAATCATTGTGTTCTAAAAATTAAACAATATTTTAAATTTAGCATAAAAGCATATTATGGATTTTACGTACTAAGTTCATCTTCCTATTTCATAACAAAAAATATCTTACCAATAGTAGTCACCAATGTCATGCAATAGACAAACGAATTCATGAAATTCCAAGATCTCTGGCCACTGTATGATGTTACGCCAGCCTCATGAGCTGTATGCAACTGGTCCTCGAATTCGTACAGTTTTTTCCTAGCTAGAGACTTCCAATCCTCTTCCCTGAGATAATGACTTCCGCGCCAAAGACTTTCAATAAAATCGCGTTTTACATTCCTTGTGCTACACTTATAAGCATTTTCGAAGGAACCTTCTAATGTTTTGAACATCATTCCACCTAACCCGCACATTATAATTAGCAAAAATAAATCACAAATACATCTATTTCTAAGTGATGTTATCTTATCGTATTCAGCTTTATATTCTTGTTTGAATTCAAGCCAATTTGCAATAAATTTCCAGCGTGGTCTACTTATAGTTTTGCTTTTAATATTCTTTTCTTTTTCTGCTTTTTTATTTCGAATTTCTTTGTCGACTTCCTTTGTTAAATTTTTATCTGCAATTGATCGTTTTCTTAGCACAAACTTTGGTTCAACATCAGATTGCTGATAAAACTCGGAAATTAAAATTTTGTCACTCTCGTTTCTACTTTCCCTTTTACTTAATTGATTGAGTTTACGAGTAAGTTCAGCTGATCGTTCTAGTAAATCGAATTCATATTCGTTTTCGCTCGGTGAAGAAGAATAACAGCTTGATGTGTACTCAGATTGGCTTGCATCAACGTACCCTGAGCTATGTCTGCTATGTTTTTCATGGTCTCCATTTGTTTTCGATTTTGTCAAACCAGATAAGATTTCTCTATCACTGATAATCTGTATAGTTTTCGGGCATGATATGCCCCTTGTTTGGCGTAAATTAATAGGAGTTTTATTAGGAGTTTTTAAAGTTCTACTATGTTGTTTGTACTCAGATGGTAGTCTTGGATCATCTTTAGGTATAGACAGACTCCGAGCTCTAGCTTTTTGTAATAATTCTATGATTTCACGACTAGTTTCACTCATTCCCGTACCGGTTTTCTCAAGCGTTCTTGTATTCTCAACCCTTTGAACGGAATGAGATCGGTTTTCTCTTGGTGATTTATTTTTCATAAATCGGCGTGGTGTTGCTGTAACCTTACGCTTAGTTCCATCTTGTTGGTATATTTGATCTTCACTCATTTCACTTTCGCTAGTTTTACTCTGGAAATATTATTATGAATAACTTTGATTAGTATATCTTCGTTGTGTATTAGTGTTATGTTTTGCAATTATATGATATTTTGTATTCGTAAACATTTTAGGGAGCCAATTGGAAATACAATCCTATTATTAAAAGTATTATTATTATCACAAACAATTTGACATAGAAACTGACCACGATTCTCGACGACGATTTACTTCTAGCTGGTTTCACCGGTGGCACTTTTGTTTGAGTTTCAGCTGTGGATTTAGTTACCCCCTGTTTTAAAACAACTGGTTTATTGTCAGATTTCCTACTCGGAGTTCTCACAATTCTCTCCCTTATTTCCACGACTGGCTTTTGTTCTTGACTGAGTTTTTTACTAGGTGTTCGCTCAATTTGTATTACTTTAGTTACAAGCTCTCCGGGGACAGTTGGGGGTTCTGATTTATGGACTGGTTTTACCTCTTTCTCTGTGATCGTGGGTTCCTCTTTTTTAATCATTTTCACTTGTTTCGATTTTTCTATCGTTTCTTTATTTTTTTCATCTGGATAAACCATTTCCTCCAACTTTTTTGCAGGTGAAGGTAAACTTTGAGGTGAATCTTTTCTTATAGGAGAAACTGGAGGTGATAAAGAGCTTCTAGATTCATTTTTCTCTTGAGGTTCTGTTGTAATGGAACTTCTTCGATTTAGCCCCCCATCTTTAAGATTTAGACAATAATTTGTACTTAACAATTTATTATCCGGATCAATAAAACTGCCTTTTCGTTCCAGATTACATATTTCTTCTTTATCAGGTAAAGCAAATGGTGATATACTTCTTCGTCTTCTTTCAGTAGCCGCTTGTGCTCTAGCTTCTAGAATTTCATCTGTATCCAAGTCGTACACAGGATCCTTGGCGTTGGCCTGTTCTTGAACTAAACGTCTCATTTCTTCATATGTATTATCGGCCTCGATTTCTCGTGAGGAACGTTGTGGCTCGATATCTTCATCTTCAGATGTAGTGTCTTCATGTGGAATATTAGCCCTCCCTGGTTCTGGAGTTTTTTCGCGTTGTCTTGTGCTTTGCCCCCGATTTTTTGATAAATTTCTCCTTTTTCTGATGTTCATTGACTGCAATTGTGATTCTTCCATATCGTCAGGTTTATTTTTAACAGGTGGAAGAGTTGAATTTTCAGTGTTTCGTTCGGGAACTTTAATCGTTATCACAATATCGCTTTCGTCGTCACTCATCCTGGAAATATAAAAAAAACCCCTCGTTTATTGATTATTCTTTCGCAATCAGAACTTCATAGTCCGTTAGCGCAAACTGAATAGACGACAGTCTAAATATCATTGTTAGATTCATATTTGGCAATACAATCCATACCACTTGCCAATAGAATTCGGCGATGACATGTAAGGCTGAAAACAAAATATATACAGAGAATAAAATGCACTCACCATTAAAATTTGTTTTTTGTTCGCGCTGTGATCAGCGTAAATCTATTTAAAGAATCTATATATAACGCTCCGTCGCACAACACGTAAACAAACATTAAAAATGAAGAGGTATCAAACCCTCTTTTTAGTAAAACTTCTCGATTAAACTCTTTTAGCGTCGTTTTAAGGAAACCGGATAACTACAGGATTATTGGTGCGTGTAAATTTGAAGAGTTTTCTTAAAGCGTTTAGAATGTGTGGCGACCAGGCCGAAGTGCGCGGGACTGGGCAATGTTCCAAAATTAAAGCAACTGCGAGTATGTACGGGTGGTTAAAAATATGAAACGCAATGACCAGTCAATCGTGACCTATGTTAAGAAAGCTAACTATGCGATTTTCTCTCTTCGCAGAGGTCTTTACCCATTTTTAATCGTCTGCTGATCATTTAAACGATCCCAAAACGTTTCAAAAAAACATTTGTTACTTACAATTGTTTTTTTTTATATTTTGGGTATAGGTTACGGACCAACCGTAATTTTTTTACGTTCCTTATTACTATTTAGTGTATCGGTAAGCAAGATATTGAATATCGGTTATAGATTATTATTTTTTACACTTGAAATTGGCTTGAGAAATTGAGAAATTGTTTTACACCTATAAATATATTGTATTGTATTTTATCGTTAAAGTTGTAGTAAAAATCAACCACTTTCTAGGGGTTACACGCATAACAAAGTCTTGGGTTCGATTCCGATCACATTAAACTGTTTTCCTGTTTAAAACACATGAGAACCTTCCATCCGTAGTTAGGAAATTGGTTATGTAACTCGTGCCTTGAAGTTCTTGTTAAGCTTTCTGCCCTGGTATTTACAAACAATTTATCATGCTGATGGCCAAATCCCACCACCCCGCATTTGAGCAGCGTAGTGGGTGCATACTCTTAACACAACTCTCTAATAAGAAAGCCTCATTCCCAGCAGTAAGTAAGTTACTAGACGATGAACATGTTAATAAAGATGATGATGATGATAGAAAAAATCTTGTAACTCTATCAGCTGATAGTGATGAGTTTTATATTATTACTCTCTCGAAAAACAGTATCCAAAAAGAGATAATCTCCCGATACCTATTTGGTCTTTACAAACTGGGAACGTGTCTTTAGAATCAGTTCAGCCACTATAAAACAATTTTTTAAAACGATGTCTGGGTTTTGCTGTTTTACATATGCATGCTGATAATACATGACATGAGCATTTAGATCTAAATAATACATATACATATAATAAAAATTACTTGTAAATATAAAGAATGCAAGTGTGCATATCGTGCGTTTGATATAACTTACCGTCGCACGTTAGTAATTATTTTAAAACGGAATGAAAACCTTTACAGATGTTCAAAGCAAACACTCGGCTAAAGTCTCTCAACCTAGCCTGCGACGAGCATTAAAGGATAGCATCCTCAATACCTAATACCGACGTGTACATTTTAAAACAAAGAAAAAATAAAGTTACCCACCCCATTCCCTTTGAGAGCTTTATGCGAGTGCAGAGAAAAGAAAACATAACAAAAAAATGCTCGAACATTCACTAGGTGCCTGGTAAATTAAATAAACACTTTTAGCTTCACTATTAAGCATAATGCCTGCCAGTTTTATTACTGCAAATTGCGGTTTAAACGCGAGCGTTTAAAATTGCTCTTTGTATTATCACAGGCGCTATTATTTTTAATACTTTTAAAAGAGATATATATATTCTTCCGATATGTTAAATTTACCTGGCTAAGTTTGTTAAGTGTGAGCTTCTTCGTAGACCGGAGCGCGTTTGGAACCCTCATAGCTTTAGTTTAAAGTTTACGAATGTAGTTATCACCATTAAATCACTACTATGTAAATTATTGACGCGTCAAAAGTGCCTTTTAAAGGACTATTTGAATAAAGATTATTTGAGTTTTAATTTTCATGGATGTCTAAATTAATTACAGATCACGTTTATTTAAACATGCAAAGTACAATTGGTATGAATTTTCAACCATTTAATACTAAAAGAACTAAGCATACTTGTCTGACAAAACTCAGTATCTGCTAGTATTTTGAACGAAAATTGTCTTAATATTATTGTCAAAAATTATTTTGCATATTTTACAGGCGATTTGTTAATCTTGAGCCAAAATTATAGATCAACCCGTGAATCAATGTGTAAGTGAAAGAGAGAGAAAAACTACAGGGAGCTGGCTTTTAGCTTGGCAAACTTTAAAAGTTCGCCAAACAAAGTAATGGCATTGTTATCACTGTTACTAAAAACATGATTTGTATTATAATTTGTGTTGTTATTATGGATTTTTAAAGTTTCAGCATTCTGTATAATTTTGTTATGTAGACACATTTGGTGAAAATGTTGCTTAACAGCAAAAATTAGGTTAATTCATGTGCGGCCACACCGTGGCTTGATCTAATATCTATCTATGTCCTATAGGTAGGTGTATTAATAAAAAACCTTTGCTCCAAATTTCATTAAAAACCCTAGAGGTCGACTCTGGAATTCCATGACACTATTTCGTTACGTGACACTATCAGTTAACATCCGCAAGCCGTGTTAAGAGCATTCGTTTAAAAATACTATATTAATTTAAGAACACGAGCAGCAGACCAAAATTCACCTTTAATATTATTTCAAAAGTACACCTTATTGGGGACAGAAAGAAGCCCAGAGGAGAAAATTTTAAATTAAGCCCCACCCAAGAGTAGGGACAAAGTTTTGATCTTTTGTTTGTTTTCAATTACTTGATTCAAAGCGTGATAAGATTATGAAACAAAGGCAGTGGACGGTCACTGAATGTCGAAATAATGTTGATATAATTATTTTTTTTATACACCACAAGTTAGCCGTTTACGGCATCTCACCTGATGGTAAGGGATGATGCGGTCTAAGATGGTGGCGGGCTAACCCTTTAGGGGTATGGTAAACCCATACTCCTAATTGCTTTCTACTCTACATAACGCTGAATCGCTTGGCGACACGTCTTTGTCGCTATGGTGATAACTAGCCATGGCCGAAGCCCCCACCAGAACAGACTCGAGCCGGGAATCGAACCCAGGACCTCCAACTTTATAATGCGACAGCGCGCGCTGCGCCACGGAGGTCGTCAAACTTACCGACCGACGTCGAATCCTTCGCATAAATAGAATGATTTGTCGAATTTGATCCCTTATATCAGAACCACAGAAAGAATAGTTACCTATAGTAGTGTAAATGGTTCCAGCATAAAACATGGCGTTCCAGAAGGACCAGGTTTTCTTCTTCGTGTCGTTGTTGTTGACGTGCTTCAAGTACTCCATGAAGCTCTGCTCGTACTCCGCCAGGTCGTTCTCTATGAACTCCAGGATATTTGGACTGTCCTGGACAAAGCATAGTTATATCATCATGATCAACCCATTCTCGGCTCACTACAGAGCACGGGTCTCCTCTCAATATGAGAAGGGTTTGGCCATAGTCCACCACGCTGCCAGCACAAACGTACATACGTTTATGTAGGTATGCTATACTTGAAAACAGAAATATATTGAAACCAAGTAGGTAACAAGTTGGCCTTATCGCGTAGTATCGATCTCGGCTAGGATAAGGACCCATACCGTTAGACGAGATAGATAAAAGTAGCACGGGCACCAATCCATTTGCAGAATTAAAAGACCTATGTGACAGTTATAAAGGAAAATTTTCAATAAGCAAACTCTGTACACTGTATTTCGAGTGATAACTGTTCAGCTATAATAAAAAGTATGCAGCATTAATTATGTGTGTTGGACATTTTGTGTTTATACGAACAGATTTTTCCATTATGAATATGAATGAAAACCAACATCGCCAAAGGCTTGCTAATGGAAAACTCCAGTCCATTCTCAAAATAACTATAGCGTATGTGACTATTTCAATGAGATGAAAACTCAAACTTAAAATAATTTTTATATTCAGCAGTGATAGCTCAGTGGTTAGGGCGTCCGCCTTCTAATTAGAGGTCAGCGGTTTGAACCCGGGCACGCACGTCTAACTTTTCGGAGTTATGTGCGTTTTTAAGCAATTAATAGCTATTAATCACTCGCTTCAACGGTGAAGGAAAACATCGTAAGGAAACCTGCATGCTGAGAGTTCTCCATAATGTTCTCAAAGGCGTGTTAAGTCTGCTAATCCGCACATTGCCAGCGTGGTGGACTATGGCCAAATCTTTCTCATATTGAGAGGAGACCCGTGCTCTTTAGCGAGCCAGCAATGGGTTGATCATGATCATGAACCAGTTTATTCGAAATTTAACCAAAGCTATGAATCCCTAACGCCCTGGTTTGGTTCCATTAGAAATATGGATCCAGAAACACTTCGGATGCTTTTAAGGATAGGAAGTACCCAATGTACTCATTATGATGCAGGTTTTTTGTTTATATATTTACTTCCGCTGCTATGAACATGTGCTGCACCAGAAAAGCCACTGAAGCGTGAATGGCTGAACCTATCTTCCTTATCGGTTTCTACATGTCGTGGCAGTATATCTTCGCCAGTAGGCTGGTAACTAGACGGCCACACCAGACTCGACCTTGGAATCGAACTCAGGAACTCCCACTTCATAATACTTCTGAGAAGATCATCAAAGATATCTATGAAGGATGACGACCTCCGTGGCGCAGCGAGCGCGCTGTCAGATTATACAGTTGGAGGTCCTGGGTTCGATTCCCGGCTCGAGTCTAGTCTGGTGGGAGGCTTCGGCCGTGGCTAGTTACCACCCTACCGACAAAGACGTGTCGCCAAGCGATTTAGCGTTCCGGCACGATGTCGCCTAGAAACCGATAGGAGTATAGGTTTACCATACCCCTTACAGGTTAGCCCACTACCATCTTAGACTGCATCTTTACTTACCATCAGGTGAGATTGCCGTCAAGGGCTAACTTGTAGTAGATAAAAAAAAATCTAAATAAAAAAAAAGAAATTACAAATAAATACACCATTGTATATGGAGTATTCATTTGTAATATTACTATTTATAGAGGTAAATTTAGTTACCTGCAATGACGTTTGATTTGTCAGTGTAACCTGTATTCGCGACGCAACCTCCCTCCGTACATCTGTCAAGTTCTTGTCATATTGCTCCTCGTATGGACCTGAAAACGAAATGGATTAAATTTATCAACAATGCACAACTGGAGTGTGATTTTTTTTTGGTACTGTATGTAAGACCCTATCATCATCATCATGATCTACCCATTACCGGCTCACTACAGAGCACGGGTCTCCTCTTAATATGAGAAGGGTTTGGCCATAGTCCACCACGCTGGCCATGTGCGGATTGGCAGACTTCACACGCCTTTAAGAACATTACGCAGAAATCTCAGGCGTGCAGGTTCATGACTATGTTTTCCTTCAACGTTTAAATAAGTGATATTTTAATTACTTAAAAACGCACATAACTCCGAAAATTTATAGGTGCGTGCCCGGACTCGAACCGTCGACCTCAGATTAGGAGGCTGACGCCCTAACCACTGGGCTATCACCGCTATTAACACCCTATATTAAACTAAACTAAATAGTATTGCCCAAAAATACCGTTGTCCTTGTCTAGGAGGTACAGTTTGATAAGGATACGCAACTTCCATTTTGGTATTATGCAAAATTTATCCCAAATGCATGTAGAAAACCAAAATAACACGCAATGTTGAAACTGCTAAGAACCAAAAAAAAACAAAGAGTAATTCTGGCAGAAAGCAAGATCTTAGTCTTTCTGTCAGTACTTTGTTTGGCGAACTCTTGAAGTTCGCCAAGTGAAAAACCGTCAAGCTGTATAAAACAGAAGTTACGATGCTTTGTCTCAACTTTCTCACATAATCCGTGAATACGCTTCTCACTTCCACATCATGATCAACCCATTATCGGCTCACTACAGAGCACGGGTCTCCTCTCAATGTGAGAAGGGTTTGGCCATAGTCCACCACGCTGGCCGTGTGCGGATTGGCAGACTTCACACGCCTTTGAGAACATTATGGAGAACTCTCAGGCGTGCAGGTTTCCTCACTTATGTTTTAATTCATTGTTGAAGCAAGTGATATTTTAATTGTTTTAAAAACGCACATAGCTCCGAAAAGTTAGAGGTGCGTGCCCGGATTCGAACCGCTGACCTCTAATTAGGAGGCTGACGCCCTAACCACTAGGCTATCACCGCTTCGCTCTCACTTCCACATTCCTTAATATTTCTTTATTGCATCGACTTAATTTGAGTTTTGGACCTTTCACTTTAGCTTCTTATCGCACCAAGAAAAATTATGGGTAGTAAGATTTATCATACAAGTTGGGGCACTGCGTGTTACTAACCTAAATGTATTACGATTTAGAGGAACAATGACGGCACACGAGTGCGCCATGCCGTATGCTGTGATACCAGTCAGTTTTACTTTCAAAGTGCACCAAAAGATTTGCGAGGCTGGCGGTATAGACCTAAATAAAACCTTCTCATCCTGAAAGGAAACTCCCTTGAATTGGCTCATAATGCTAAATAATGATGATGATGTGATGCACTTGAATTCATAGATATATTATGCAACTAGCTGGTGCCCGCGACTTCGTCTGCGCAGGAATAATATTTCGAGCAGCTTATATTAGCGTGGCGTAGAAAAGAACTAACTGACATTATGACATTAAAATTATCACTCAGATGGTAGATTTTATTCCTACTTACTTGACGTCATATTTTGAACAATTCACAGAATATCTTTATAAAATGTAGCCTATGTGTTATTCTGATTTATAAGCTATATTATTGTAAAGTTTCATAAAAATCCATTCAGTAGTTTTTACGTGAAAGAGTAACAAACCCATTCATACTTACTAATATTATAAACGCGAAAGTTTGCGTTTATAATATTAGTAGGATTGTTGAACGATTTAAAAATACTGACGTATTTATAGTACATCATCCTATTTGTATAGGCCCCAAACAAATTCGCCGACAACATTGTTAAAGGGTTGAAGTTGGCTTACCCGAACAACTGCATCCGGTAGCCGGATATCCGGGAAATATTCGAATGTGCCAGACTAAAATAGAATGACAAAATTTTTGTCGCACTACATCCACGATACAACGTTGAGCTCGACGTCTAATGTTTATTTATCTTCCGTCCGGCATTTAAGTAAGGTTTGGTGGAAGTTGTATTATTCACATAACGTTAGTAAAAACTGTCTGTTTGTCGCATTATATAGAAAATTGTATTTATTGTGTATATTAATTTACTAACCCTTGCCCACGACTTCACTTTTTTTTGCACACACACCTAAAAGGCACCTTTGAAGTGAAGTGTTAGTTAAGGGCGAACCAGTTTATTGCGTTGGAAGTGAGCCAGCGAGTGAACGGGTTTACAGAATAATATGCACTACAGGAAGCCTCTATAAAATAATAGTTGGTAACAGAATTTCTCTTTCCTACATATTATATTGCGACAGTCATTACAAAGTTTTGAACGTCAGTTAAAAACTTTGACGCTGCCGTATAAAATGAATAATTTTACGAAATTGTAAAAACTAAAAACAGTACAGATTCTTCTAGAGGGCGGGGTAGGATAAGTTGGGGCTGCTTCAAAGCAGCCTATGTCCAGTAGTTGATGCATATTGGCTGTTTTCTTATATACACCACAAGTTAACTCTTGACGGCGTCTCACCTGATGGTAAGTGACGATGCGGTCTAGGATGGTAGCGGGCTAACCTGTTAGGGGTATGGTAAACTCATACTCCTAATTTACTGCAAACACGACATCGTGCCGGTATGCCAAATCGTTTAGCCGTATATGTTTGCCAGTAATAGTAGTACCACTTCGAGCTATAGATTGCTATAGCAATTTTACCCGAATTTATTTGTTATACAGACAGACTTCACATGTCTTTGAAAACATTATGGAGGACTGAGTCGTTAGGGTGGTAGCCACGTCCGACCTCCCCCCAGACCAGACTCGAGCCGGGAATCGAATCCAGGACCTCCAACTTAAAAATGCAACAGCGCACGCGCTGCGCCACGGAGGTCGGCTGATGATGGTTTCTTCTAGTCATTCCGATATGTTAACATACACTCATACATACTAACTTTCACCTAAATTGTATTGTATACAATTCAATGAAGCTATTTAGCCTAGTGGTTAGGACGTCCACCTCCTAATAAGAGGTCGGATGTTCGATCCCGGGCACGCACCTTAACTTTACACAGTTATTTATTTATTTATTTATTTATTATTAATATACAAGGAATAAAATTAGTTATATAATAAAGGCACCGAAAAAACCAAAGAGGTTTGTCCTCGGTGCTAATCAGTAAATTAACAGCTTAGCTTACAGTTATATGCGTTTTTAAGCAATTAAAATATCACTCGCATCAACGGTGAAAGAAAACATCGTGAGGAACCCTGCATGGCTGAGAGTTCTCCATAATGTTCTCAAAGACGTGTGAAGTCTGCCAATCCGCACATGGCCAGCGTGGTAGACTATGGCTAAAACCCTTCTCATATTGAGAGGAGACCCGTGCTCTTTAGTGAGCCAGCAATGGGTTGATGATGATGATACCATCCACCCTTTTGGTGTAACACTCTTTCTTCTCCCCCTCTGTCACAAACTTTTATAAGTTGTTTGGAAGAAGTTAAATAACGACGCAAAATAATATCAGAAGAGTTTGCTTTCAACGCAAGCTGTTGTCTTAAATAAGATATTGTTATCTTAAAAACGGCACGGGGGCGTACGTGTCCATTGTCGTGTCTACGACAAAATACTCATGATGTTGGTCGTTACATATTGAGAGGAGACCCGTGCTCTTTAGTGAGCCGAGAATGGGTTATGATGGTGATGATTACTTTTCTGTAAAGTGTTATGCGCACTTCGTATCGGGCGGACGCGAGTTATTTCACGCTTTTCTTGAATTAATGTGTTTATTTTGGAAAAAACAACAAGAATCCAATAATTACCCACATTTGAACTCTTGATGATTCTGTTAACACAATTTAGACGGTAGCGATCAATTTTGTGCAAGCTTGCTTTGCTATAAATATGGCGGTCGATGTCTTTCGTGGCGTTCTCGCTCGAGACGTCGGACCGTTCGGACCTCTTAGTTATTGTCGCAATAAATGTGTAATCCCGCAAAGTTTGAAGTAGCCGCGTCCTCCCAGCGCGAAGCCCTTATCCCCTAACTTCAATTCTCCATTGCTATAAACATGACATTGGCTAATCTGCGTAAAGCCATAAAAAGGGAACAAAAATTATTATCCATCAAAGATTTTAGAGCAAGAGATTTGACAAATCATAACACTACGTCCGGAGAAGCGAAAGGTCGCGCACAAATACGTAACTAGGTCATTCGTTCAGTAGATTTTGCTGCTCATATTTTTACCTTACATGAAAATCGATTCATAAGGAGTAAGCTCCAAAAAAATTAAAGCGTCAATGGAAAAGGTTTAACCGCCTCCATCCGTCTCACGTCACGGTTATATTTCCTCTGAAAAATCCCCGCAAAGCCGCGCGAGGGGTTTGTAAGCCTCCTTTCCTCGCGCAGATAATAAATGAAACGCATTTCACTTGCCGCACCTAGCCCATTTAAAACGCCACGGGGACTTTGTACCTACTTCTTGAATAATATTGGAACGATTATAAATATGTTATGATTTAGATAGATAGATAGATAGATAAAGTTATTGCACATTTAAACTTAGAATCTAAGAACAAAAAATTTGATGAGAAACATAACATTTTTTTTGTGGAAGGTTTTAGGTAATAGCTACCAAAATATAGCACATCATAATCATTACCGACTTATCGCTGGCGGTAGTAAGGGGTATTTTTTTTTTATATTATATATGTCGGCGCAAAGGAGTTATAAATTTCAGTCAGCGGCGCCAAAAACAACAAGAATCCAATAATTACCCACATTTGAACTCTTGATTATTCTGTTAACACAATTTAGACGGTAGCGTTCAATTTTGTGCAAGCTTGCTTTGCTATAAATATGGCGGTCGATGTCTTTCGTGGCGTTCTCGCTCGAGACGTCGGACCGTTCGGACCTCTTAGTTATTGTCGCAATAAATGTGAAATCCCGCAAGTTGTGGTTTTAATTACTATGAGCGAAAGTAAACAACGTCGACGTGACGTCACTCTTACTAAAAACAACTCGGACGCCCTTAACTCGACGTATATTATTAGCTATGATAGCCTAGTGGTTAGGACGTCCGTCTCCCAATCAGAGTTTGAGGGTTTGATTCGACGACCTCCTTGGCGTAGCGCGTGCTCTGTCGCATTATAAAATTGGAGGTCCTGGGTTCGATTCCCGGCTCGATTCAGATCTGGTGGGAGGCTTCGACCGGGGCTAGTTACTACCCTACCGTCAGAGACGTGTCGTCAAGTGATTTAGCGTTCCGGCACGATGTCACGTAGAAACCAATAAGGAGTATGGGCTGGGCAAACGCTTAACAAGTTCGCCAGCAACCATCCTAGACTGTATCGTCACTTACCATCAGTGAGATTGCCATCAAGGGCTAACTTGTAGTGTATAACAATAACAAACAATAAAACAAACCGCACATGACCAGCGTGGTGGACTATGGCCAAGCCCTTCCTATATTGAGAGGAGACTCGTGCTCTGTAGTGAGCCGGCAATGGGTTGATCATGATGGTATATTAGTTTTGTGGGCTCACTCTTGAGGCGAATTAAATTGAACCGTGCATTACTTTGGTTGCTATGACCTAGTTCGTCACTTGTTAGTTCCGTTTATGTAGTATATAGTTATTTGTATGTATATATGTGATTATATTGCGTCACCCGGTTACGCTGTGACAACCAATAGGATTAGCACAGCTAATAGACAGTCCAAAAAAAACTGCTTTCTATATCTGCATATATAAAAGAAAGTCGTATTAGTTATACTAATTTTAACTCAAGAACGGCTGAACCGATTTGGCTGAAAATCGGTGGGGAGGTAGCTTGGAACGAGGAGATGGACACACGATACTTTTATCCGGTTACATTTCCCGTGGGATTTATGAAAAAATGATTTTCACGTCAATTAACTATAACTACAGTTTTAGCTTGCCACAGATATTTTCAGCGAATTAGTAGCTATTCTGTAGGAGTTTTTATTAAACCCTAATTATTTTTTATTAATCTACGCGAACGAAGTCTTCCTTCCTAGTCTTTTTATATTCCCTAATCCTCAGGTTGCCTGGTAGAGATCAATACGGAGTGATAATAATAATAATCATTTATTTCAATTTAATACAATTTTTCTTAAACTACCCCGACCCCCAAACTGGGATAGCCCGTATTTAGGGGTTAGTCTCTTCCAATTGTGCAATTAAAAATATACTCCTATGCCTTAAATTTAGGACTTAATCACATTCATACATGAGAGTGAGAAATGAGCTGAGCGATAAAGCCGCTTTTCGTATTTTTTTTTTTATCCACTACAAGTTAGCACTTGACGGCAATCTCACCTGATGGTAAGTGACGATGCAGTCTAGAATGGTAACGGGTAACCTGTAAGGGGTATGATAAACCCATACTCCTAATTGGTTTCTACGCGACATCGTGCCGGAACGCGTAATCACTTGGCGACACGTCTTTGTCGGTAGGGTGGTAACTAGCCACGGCCGAAGCCCCCCACACAAGACAGACATAACTCCTACCCCCATTTGCCTCTTTACCGGGGCTGTAGCACCGGGGCAAATCGGATCGACTCCATAATATCTCATCTAATTTTATATATCAGGAGCAGGTATGCTGTGCATTGTACAGCTGGGCTTAACGGCTCAAGTTGGATCAGCTCATCCTGTAGCCGGATACAATGTCTGCGACACAAATACGTGGCGAGGGATAAATTGGACATAGAGCAGAAATAACAGCTAGTCAATATTAATTTTGATTTTGCAGTAGTTATTATTTTTTATAACATCTAGAATTTATAACACTCCGATTGCGGAGTTTCTTTCGGTTTGGTAACACCTGACAACCTGACCTGGTGGATGTCACTGCGTACAGACCTTGGCGTGTCATAATAATGGTTTTGGTCTGGGAGGCTTCTACCGTGGCTAGTTACCACCCCAGCAACAAAGCCGTGTCGCCAAGCGATTTAGCGTTCCGGCACGATGTCGTGTAGAAGCCAATTAAGTGTATGGGTTTACCATACCCTTTTTTTTTTTTTTTTGTCGTGGTGGAAAAGCTTTATAGCTACCTCCGTACCCTTGGGCGGGAAGGAGGTTATGTTGGACTCCCACCCCGAAGGGGGGTATACCCTAACTAAAAACCACCACGGCATGTCCCTCTCGCAGGTTTTACTGGACACCCGGGGGACCCGTTGTATACTTCCCGGGCGCCCTACCTGCCGCCCCAGCTTAGCGCCGGGCCTACCGCGCTACAAGGAGAAGGATCAGGACAGCTTGATCCTCCCCTAAGACAGTTAGGAGACTTGTGCAATGACGGGCAACTAGCCCAATAGTTACCCACCGCCTCCCAAGCGAAGCTGACGAGCGGCAAATTGCCGAAGTCTTCTTCCCCCCCGTCTACGCCGAAGCGGATGCGCGTCGGAAGCCTCTTCGCGTATTCGCTCCGCAGCCTCCTTCTGCGAAATAACTTCTTCGCAGAAGTGGGCTACGGCATTCCAAGAGCTCTCGCTGCTTAATATCGCAAGTATTACGCTCGGCAGCGAGAGATCACCGCCAATAAGGGTTTACCATACCCTAACAGGTACAACAGCCCAGTTGGTAAGTGATAATGCAGTCTAAGATACCATCTTCACTTACCATCATGTGAGATTGCCATCAAGTAACAACTTGTAGTAAATAAAAAAATAAATAATGGACTTCATCTGACTCTAGCATTTATGGCGCATGATGTCAGCCTAGTTGAAATAAATGAATATTTTTTTTATTGCGAGAGGTAAAGGAAAGAGTAGAAATATTTAAACTCATAAAACACACCTCATCTCAAAGCCACGCAGAGTTTATTCATATAAATTCGGTGTGGTTTTGTGACGAGTCTTAATGAACGTGTATTATAAAGTTGTAGTCACAAACCTACCAGCATAAATCAAATGAAATATGTAAATACACACCATCTAAAAGAAGAAATATAAGACAAACAAAGAAACGCACACACAGAAAAGAAAAGAAGTGCAATAGACGGTCTTATCGCTAAAGAGCGATCTCTACCAGGCAACCCAGTACTAGCTAGGATAAAATACATAGAAATGCAGGGTTGGTGTACAATTATAAATAATAAAGGTCATATATATATAAACACCTAAAAATATAAATAAATGTGATATAGTATAACACATAAGCATGGTAAGTAGCGGCAATGGGTTGATCATGATGATTTTGAAGACCTCCGTGGCACAGTGCGTGTGCTGTCGCATTATAAAGTTGGAGATCCTGGGTTCGATTCCCGGCTCGAGTTTGGTCTGGTGGGAGGCATCGACCGTGGTTAGCACACCCCTGCCGACAGAGACGTGTCGCCAAGCGATTTAGCGTTCCGGCACGATGTCGTGTAGCAACCAATTAGGAGTACGGGTCTACCATACCCTTAACAAGTTAGCCCGCTACCATCTTATACTTCGTTATTACTACCACGTGAAATTGCCGTCAAGGGCTAACTTGTAACGAAAAAAACATCCGATTCTCAGTGTTGTTTGGGATAAAAATCTTTTAGTCTAAAAGTTTGGCCTCACATGACTTAATAAACAATTTAACTGGAAATTCATTGAACAGTTTTTATTTATTACGCGTCTCTGGTGGAAATTTCAACCACATTCCATGGGTACGAATCTAAATGGCGTTTCATTACGTACATATTTCCACCACTATGCCGGAAAGCTGAACTTAATAGCTGAAGTTGGCTCAGCTATGAATGCCATGTAACCGTATACAATGCAGCGATACAATACCAGACGGCGATAAAAATAACACAGAGTATAAATCAGTAGATCATTTTATATAAATGCTGTGATATTTGGACACAGTAGTTTTCATTTTATTACATTTGTTTGCTGTCAAATAAAATAATAACTGATACTAATATTTGTATTAGAATCAGATGTTAGCAGTGAGTACCCTATATATCTAATTTTGTCTTAATTAGATTATATCGGTAATATACTAGGTGAATACCTAGTTGCATTAATTTTGTGAGTATTTCGCGAAAAATTAAGTCAAATTTGCAAATAAACTTCTAATAATTCTCTGATACCTCAAGTTGAAAAGCGTATTGTGAAGAATCTGTGGTGTTATAATTTTTTATTGATAATAACCAATCGTAATATCTGCGAATGGGTTGATCCCAGTTAGCCTCGCTCACCATCTGAGGCGACTGGGGTTCCGTGGCAGTTCGCTCGCAGCCAGGATGCAAAAAGCGGTCTTGCTGGACTCGGCTAGAATAGTCCGCCGATTTCTCAACCTGTCCCCCTGACCCCCGGCCGTTTGGTCTCCCCTGCCGGGGTGTAATCCTCCGCCCGGTGCAAATATGTATCTATGTAATGTATATGTAGGTTTATTTATTTTTATCTATTTAAGTTTATTATATCTCTTTTGGTTTTTTATATATATTTATTTTGCACACGGGCGTGAGAGCTAATATGTACTACTATACTATGATAATAATATATAATTATGATAATAATAATAATAATCTTTATTTATAAAACTCAGTACAGCACAATACAATGGAATCCTGACCCCTAAACTAGGAAAACCCCTATCTTAGGGGCCATTGCAATTTATTTTATTGATATTAAGTAGAATTCAAAAGAATTTGCTTTAGGCAAATAAGACAACATTATGAGAAACAGTTGCTTTACATTAATTAAAAAGATAATAGTATGATATACTAGCATCTGCCTAAAGCTTCTCTCACATTACTATCGTGGTTGTTTACATATTATAGACACCCTTTTTCAGACTTTCCGAAAAACTATTGCTTGTCTTATTGTACTTGTCAACTGTACGACTCATTTAATCCTGAACCGTCTAGTGTTTTGAGCTGTGAATATATCAGTTAGCCAGACCTTTTCATTTTAGCTATTACTCACTGTCCGACCCCCCCGTAATCCCAAACGTCGCCTAAGCCGAGGTTCGGTCAACAGGAGGCGCCTTTAGGCAGAAGTTCCCTTAGTTTCTTCGAGCTCTAGGGCTCAAAATTTCTTCTGGCAGAGCTTCTTTCCGAAGCTCGCCAAACAGCCCGGTTACGCTGTCGCAACCAATAGGGTAAGCACAGCTAATATCAGTCCGAAAAAAAAATTTTTGCTATGACTCGCTCACTATACAACAATCTACTATAAATATGAAATCAATTAACACAGACTTCATTTCCTAAAGAAATGGTACACTATTTCCTTTAGGCGAATAGTCCGCACTGAGAAACACAGCCTGAAGTTACTGTTATTTTTAGACTGTGGCCCCACGTTACTAGCATGTGAGAACATAAGCATAGATGTAAAACGTAATTAACATGTTACCGTGAAAACGTGTCGTTACAGTATTTATACGAATGTGTGCAAATTTGTGAGGATTTCCCTAAAACCTTGCTTTAATCTTCAACATAGATAATCTTACCTGACTCTACTCCCCACTGATAACGTTAAATACATATTATACACTCAGATAAAAAGTATATATACATATGTGTATATATAGATATATATATAATTATATATATATAGCTATAAATACGGGCGGTCGATGCCTTTCGAGACGTCAGGCTGTTCGGACCTCTTAGTTATTGTCGCAATAAAAGTGTAAGCCCGGAAGTTGTGGTTTTAATTACTATGAGCGAAAGTAAACAACGCCCTTGACACGTCATATATTATATACAGATATGCTATCTTACGTTGAATTTGTTTCTTTATTCACATTATATGTTTGAGATATAGACGTGCGGCGCGTCTATGATAAAAGTTTGACGACCTAAGTGGCGCAGTGCGTGCGCTGTAGCATTATAAGGTTTGAGGTTCTGTGTTCGATTCCCGGCTGGAGTTTGGTCTAGGAGGCTTCGCTGTCGACAGTTACCCTACCCACAGAAACGTGTCTCTAAACGATTTAGCGTTCCGGCAAGTCACACAACTACAGTTATAAAATGATAAAGAACATAATATATGTTATAATGTGATTTAAGAACTGTTAATAAATTTATTTAAAAACAACACTACATTCATGATCAACCCATTACCGGCTCACTACAGAGCACGGGTCTCCTCTCAATAAGAGAAGGATTTGGCCATAGTCCACCACGCTGGCCATGTGCGGATCGGCAGACTTCACACGCCTTCGAGAACACTATTTCCTTCACCGTTGAAGCAAGTGATATTTTAATTGCTTAAAAACGCACATAGCTGCCAAAAGTTAAGTAGTGCCCGGGATCGAACCCCCGACCTCTGATTATGAGGCAGACTTCCTAACCAGGCTACCCCAGCTTTAATAGTACATTAGTGATTCATATATTCGTGATAAATTGTACCTATTGAATAATATTGAAAATGTTTTGGTAGAAAGAATAGTTTTTTTTTTTTTTTATATTGATAACCATCATTATGATCTGACAAAGGAAGAAGATTTTAGACAGCTTGAATATTGTGTTTCTCTGTCTTTTTATTTTCTGATTTATAGCTTCGTTATGTTGACGATAAAAAACTATTCTTCTTTCCTTCATTGTTTAAGAACTTTTAAGTTGCAATAAGGTATTATTTAGTCATTATAGCAAGCAAAAAACTGTTTCAAAAGTGTTAGCAATCATCATCATCATGATCAACCCATTACCGGCTCACTACAGAGCAAGGGTCTCCTCTCAATATGAGAAGGGTTTGGCCATCTGAAGTCTGCCAATCCGCACATGGCCAGCGTGGTGGACTACCACGCTGGCCATGTGCGGATTGGCAGACTTCACACGCCTTTAGGAACATTATGGAGCACTTTCAGGCGTGCAGGTTTCCTCACGATGTTTTCCTTCACCGTTGAAGCAAGTGATATTTTAATTTTTAAAACACATAACTCCGAAAAGTTAGAGCTGCGTGCCCGGATTCGAAGTGCCGACTTCTGATTCTCACTAGGCTATCACCGCTTCAAAAAAAAGAGTGAGCAATATATAATATGTATTTAAGTCATAAAAACTTGTTTATAAACCATTACAGAGCAGTGCATCTGTAAACTGGGTGTTAACAGATAAGTGGCCTAAATTCTATTTTAACGACTTACACAATAATAATGAACTTTTACAAAAAATTACTATGAATAAATTTGACAGAATATGAACACTTTACTGTGTTTTATTACACTACAAGTTAGCCTTTGAAGACAATCTCACCTCACCTGATGGTAAGTGATGATGCTGTTTAGGATGGTAGCGGGCTATACCTGTTAGGTAACCCATTGTCGGCTCTCTACAGAGCACGGGTCTCCTCTCCATATGAGAAGGGTTTGGCCAAAGTCCAACACGCTGGCCATGTGCCATTGGTAGACTTCATACGCCTTTGAGAACATTATGGAGAACTCTCAGGCGCGCAGGTTTCCTCACGATGTTTTCCTTAACCGTTGAAGCAAGTGATTATTGCTTTAACGCACGTAACTTAGAAGGCGGAGGCCCTAACCACTATCTTAATATAACGCATTCATATAAAACAACAAATTTTTACTCAGACTGTAGTGTTAGTATAAATAAACTAGGAAGATCTATTTCCTAATATTAAACGCTTGCAGTGAATTGTTATTAAGCGTATAATTTATGAGTTCTCTTCATGAGAGTCACTCGTTATAGTTTTTATGATTTCTTTCTGAAACATATATTTTATTCATTTGTTTGTTTATATGTCGTTTATTCAGTGGCATTCGGCGCTATGCGCAGTCTCAGATTATTTTTGTTTTAACGCGGCAAGCAAATGTTTTTCCTGCAAACGAATAATGCCATTTTAATACAGCAGGTACGTGATAATGTGAATATAGCGAACCAAAGCACCATCTTTTTCCGAAGAATAGTTGAGTATTTTTTTATTTTTTATTTTCAGTCACTCATCCGCATTCTACAAGAGGGTTCTCGTGGCCCAGCCATCAGACTCGGAGCACTCCGGCCGCCGGCGAGTCCCACATCGTCGTCGGAAGCGTCTCAGTTCTGCCTGAGGCACTTCCGGAGGGGATGCGTAAACGCATTTCCCAACATTTAAAAGAAAAGTTATTAATATAAATTGAAATTCAAAATCTTTATTCAAATAGTCCTTTAAAAGGCACTTTTGACGCGTCAATAATTTACATACTAATGATTTGATGTTGATTACTACATTCGTAAACTTAAAACTAAAGCTATGAGGGTTCCAAACGCGCCCCGGTCTAAGAAGAAGCCCACAACAAACTTAGCCAGGTAAATTTTCTTTTTGTTATCACCCTCTCACATGCCACTTAAAATCATATTAAGAACTATCTTATTAGAGCAATATTTCACACCCATGCTTGTTTGTCATTAACATAATCCTTTACACTATAGTAGAACATTTCTACAAGCTTACACACAAGTTTATTTTTACTTCTGATGTTAAGATATATTTGAAATAAAATAATTCAAAGCTGAGAACAGCTTTTGACAGTGATGACCCATTCTTAGACGGTAACGGGCCGAACTAGACCAGATTCGAGCTCGACCTCTAACTTTTTTTTTTTTATATATATATATTTTGGGACTCTTATCCGAAACGAACATGCCAGCCCTATTACCTCCTAAACAAATAACAAACAAACTTGTAACTAAAACAAAATTATAAAAAAATAACAAAATAAAAGTATGGCTATTAAAAATGTAACAGACACAACCTACTTCTGCAGAAATATTTCAACAACAGATTTAAAACGTTCTGTTGTCGGTATAATGCGACAGTGTATGCTCAGCGCCACATAATATGTGTTCGTCCGTCCGACCCGCCCGTTATCCAAACGTCACCTAAGCTGAGGTTCGGCCTCACAGGAGGCACCCTTAGGCAGACGTTCCCTTAGTTTCTACGAGCCCTAGAGCTCAAAATTTCTTCTAGCAGAGCTTCTTTCCGAAGCTCGCCAAACAGCCCGGTTACGCTGTGGCACCTAATAAGGTTAGCACAGCTAATAGTCAGTCCGAAAAAAAAATGTCTTAATTTTTTTCTGCATATTATGTAGTTACATGACTAAACGTAATTTAACCTAAGTAATTTAAAATTAAGATATCCTTCTATTTCGAATAAGTTATTTATCAATGTGAAAAAAAGGAAAGGTTATTTTATCAATATGAAAAAACAACATGTTTATTTTGTATCAATTCATCGAAATGTGGAAAATATCATTTCTATATGGTGAAGTTTGAATACTCTTTACAGCGAAATATTACGGTTCCAAAAATAAATGAACATTAGAAAAACGTTCGGCATCCAATAAAATGTGGTGAGCATAACATTTCGATTCAACAATTAATATTCGCGAATTCCGTTCTTAGATATACGTATAATATATATTCATACGAATATTTTAAATACTATTGTTTTGAAATGGCGATAGCTGAACAATATGACCTGCCATAATTTTTTTTTTAAGTAGAGAGCTTTTTTTTTTAATACTCCACAAGTTGGCCCTTGACAGCTATCTCACCTAGTGGTAAGTGATGATGCTGTCTAGGATGGTAGCGGGCTAACCTGTTACGGGTATGGTAAACCCACGATACTAATCGGTTTCTAAGCGACATCGTGCCGCTAAAACGCTTAGCGACACATCTTTAACGGTAGGGTGGTAACTAGCCACGACCGAAGCCTCCCACCAGACTCGAGCCGGGAATCGAACTCAGGACCTCCGACTTTATAATACGACAGCGCGCGCACTGCGCCACGGAGGTCGTCAAAACGTGGCTTCGACATAACGTAGGTTTCACAGCACGCGTTTTTTTTATAAGCAAATGGGTATGAATACGATAAACAAACAGAAATTTCCATTCCACTAAAGACAGTTCGCGAGCCATAAATACTATCGTAATCTCTGGCTTCCTTAGAGAATGTAGGTTAAATGCCGAAATCTTTATCTGTAACAGTGTTTCGCGAACAATATATTACCCTGTCGTTGATTATGTACACGAACTTGTCTAATTTACTATGGAAAATGTGGTTTAGTGACGTTTTTAATATTGCTTGCACACTTTTTCCAACAGTCTAGCTGTATGTCTGTCAGTCTACGTATGTCGGTCAAAGCTCTGTAACTTTCATGTATTCAGAAGAAAAATATAAATACTAGAAAGTGTAGTGCATAAAGTTAGTTTATGCAATGCAAATTTTGAAGTGTCATCTATAATATAATAAAACTGTAACATGACGAATTCTGTACAATAAATATATTTTGAAATTGTAATTTGAGGATGCTTTATTACCGATACTGAGCCCAAAACGATTTTTTGGATCGAAGTTCCTTACGGCAGGTTGGAGGAGATAGAGATTTTGCTGCGCGACCGAAGTGAAAAAAATGTGATAGTAAAACCGTAAGAAAAAGTCCGTGGAATAAAACCGTTAAATGAGACGTGCGCAGGCGCGACAGTCGTATACACAAGCGAGTAGTGTATGATACCTTTCTCTTTCTTTTGTAATTACAATTTATCTTTTGTAATAAAATACTAGATGGAATAAAATTTGGTATAAGAATATCTGATTCTCCGGTTCAACATATAGGATAGTTTACATCCCAGAATTCAGTACTTACATACTCATACTTTACAGATTATCCTGTAATTATTTCAAGGTCGTCGGTTTAGTAATCCATTGCTTCGTGATTGGAAGACAAACAAACACACTTTCACACACACAAACTCAACGCAGACAAAGTCGCGGGCATCAGCTAGTATTTTAATAATCTGATTTATTACTATTGTTTAATTTGCGTTTAACCATGCGTTTAGCTATGCCCCGTGGTTGTACCCGCTATACAAGGCCGTATTATAATGCTGGGTTACAAGGCTCCTTACTACGAAATCGTATGTCCATTATTGGGATCTACGGTCGAACTACTCTCAGACGGTTTTGACGACCTCTATGGAGCAGCACGATCTATGTCATATTATAACGTGGGAGGTCCCAGGTTCAATTTCCGGTTCGAGTGTGGTCTGCTGGATCGCACAGGCCGCGGTTGGTTACCCTTCTAGCGAAGACATACCTCAAAGCGATTAGCGTTTCGGTATAATGCTGAGTAGAAACCGACTAAGAGGATGGGTCCAGCCGGTAAGACACCTATGATGTCTTCTGATGCTGCAGATGTTCATGGGGAAAATAAATAAAACCTTGGGACCCCAGCGTCCATCGGTTGTCCGAGCAAGTTAGCTTCAGCTTCGCGGAGCGATCATATATAGTGGCTATTCTGGTACTCTCTCATTTCTGTTTTGGTACGAGTATCTACTCGTATCTTCTATCGTCTATCTCTAGCTTCTCATGAAGCAGCGTTCTCTTCTGCTCACGGAAGCGACCAAGTTTCGGTATTTGGTAACCTAATCTGTAAACCTAATCTCTGGACGTTATATTTTTTATGCTCACAAAGAAAATGATATCAAGCAAAATAAAGTAACGAAATGAAGCTAAAAGGAAAATTGGAACGTAAATAAAAATCTGCGGCGACACTTTTCCAATTTTCGAAACAACTTCACCTCGACAAAGTTCAAAGCTATGGCTTTCGTCAAATCAAATAAAATCTTGGCCCTTTTGAACTCCCATTAGGAGGAAGTTGTTAAGAGATTAAAATTAATTGGAACCAAATTACATAGCGTAATTCAATTAAGCATGTTTCTTTTTATTTCACGTTAGTGCAATGCGTTAAGAAATGGCTTTTGAGTATTATACCTGGGTGCTGGGTGGGTGTGTTGAACCCTCTTAGCTTTAGTTTTACATCTCTATACTCCAAGAAAGTAATGTAAATGTAAGTGATGATAGCCTAGTGGTTAGGACGTCAGCCTCCTAATCAGAGGTCGGAGGTTCGAACCCGGGCACGCACCTACAACTTTTCGGAGTTATGTGCGTTTTTAAGCAATTAAAATATCTTGCTTCAACGGTGAAGGAAAATATTGTGAGGAAACTTGCATGCCTGAGAGTTCTCCATAATGTTCTCAAAGGCGTGTGAAGTCTGCTAATCCACACGTGGCCAGCGTGGTGGACTATGGCCAAACCCTTCTCATATTGAAAGGAGACCCGTGCTCTGTAGTGAGCCGGTAATGGGTTGATCATGAATGAATGAATTCAATTAAGCATGTTTTTTTTTATTTCACGTTAATGCAATGCGTTAAGAAGTGGCTTTTGAGTATTATACCTGGGTGCAATTTGAACCCTCTTAGCTTTAGTTTTAACTCTATACTACAGGAAATCGGCATTAAAAACGTCTTTCGGCGTTAGCACAGAGTCGCATCTTAAAATTCTTCGGACACGTCTCCCAGCGCGAGAATGACTCCATAGAGTGTCTTGTCGTGCAGGTCAAGATGGAGGGCACTAGAGGTCGAGGAAGGTCACCCATGCGATGGACCGATCAGATAGTCTGCTGTGGGCGGTCCTTTTCACTAGTGCACCAGGCTTTTGGCCAGCCGAGAAAAGTGGCGGCTGCTCGTGAGGCGTACAACATCTATCTTCAAAGACATTGCTTCATGATGACCACGACCACTCTCTCAAAAGTGTATCGACAAAGAAGAAGAAGAAGCTTTTATTTTAAGTTATCACCATCACTTTAGGAATATAAATAATGAAAAATGTGATATATATGAACGATTCATAGATGCCTGTAAGGTTTATATGAATGAATGTTTATATCATTTTTGATTTGATTTGATTTTGTTTTACTGATTAATTTCTATTGTAATGATATCTGATACTTTATTTACGGTTTCAATGCGGGCGAATCCGCGGGTAAAATCTAGTATAATATAAAAAAACGGTACAAGTTATTGCTGTGGTATTATCAAGGTACATATTTCAGTTCCGAGTAGAATTCCTGATTTCCCGCGAGGTTATTTTTTCCGCCGATTCCAGAAAAAAAAAATCAGTAGAGAGACTTTGTTTAATACTATAGCTCTAACTATGTCATACTACTTCATTCGTTTAAGTTTCAATTCTTTGAATATCTCTTAACTTTATCTTAATTATCTTACATCGCCAGTATACTAAAAACTATTATTGTTTTTACTAATAATTTATTGTGATTTATTATTGGATATGTATCTATATATATAAAAGCGAAAGGTCACTGTAGAGACACGAAAATCTGCAATTTGACATTTGCCTGTAGCTTTCTTTCTGAAGCAGGGCATTGGCCGCACGGGACACCTCAATCTCACGGGAAATCAGCAATTCTACGAAGACGAAGTCGCGGGCAACAGCTAGTTGTATATATAATATACTAGCTTTTAACCGCAGCTTCGCTCGCATTGAAGCCATTTATTATGTATAAGATCATTACAATATAAATGGATCCCTCCAACAAATCTAGCCCTCCAAATTAACTTGTCAATCAGTCTGGTCAATTAAATAGGTAAAACAATTGCGTATTTCATTCGTAATATTCCGGCGCTGCGTTGAATTCAAATTATTTGTGTATATTCATTTCATTGGTTCGATGCTCAAAATATAGAATTTTTGTGGTAAGTTGATTTGATATCAACACAAAGAATCAAAATATGCCACCTACTTGAATATAGGTAACATAATATATACTATTAAAGGACTTTTATTCGCTGGTTTTTGAGGGTTAATATTCTGTTATTTCTAAGCCCCATAATAAAGAAAGAATAGAAATTTTCAATGTATTTTTCTTTTGCAAGAAGAAATGGTAGAAATGAAATAAAATTAAATTAAAATTGTTACGTGTTCTTAAGTTGTAACGTGCTTTTGCTCGATCGTTGTAATCTTTTGCGACTTTTTAGCGCGCCTGTCGCATTATAAAGTTGAAGGTCCCGGGTTCGATTCCCGGCTCGAGTCTGATCTGGTGGGAGACTTCGGCCTTGGCTAGTTACCACCCTACGGACAAAGATGTGTCGCCAAGCGATTTAGCGTTCCGGTACAATGTCGCGTACAAACCAATTAGGGGTATTGGTCTACCATAACCCTAACAGGTTAGCCCGCTACCATCTTAGACTGCATCATCACTTACCATCAGGTGCGATTGCCAAACTTTACTTGTAGTGGATAAATAAAATTATCAAATTTACTCAATTAATCTTTATTCAAATAGTCCTTTTAAAGGCACTTTGGCAAAAGGCAAAAGGATTTGATGGTGATAACAACATTCGTAAACTTAAAAATCAATCTTTCGTTGTGTTTCATGTTAGACAGTAGTAGGGCACTCTTCTTGTGCTTAGCCGGTTTATAAAAACGATATCACCTAAAGCAACAAAAATAGAGAGCTAGGACACAAAAGCATACCTTTGGCCAGACTTGGGAGAACCACAAGCGAAGCAAATCCATGCAAATCGACAATTCGTAGAATACATCTTGTGTTATGCTTTTTTTTTTTATTCACTTCAAGTTAGCCCTTGACTGCATCTCACCTGATGGTAAGTGATGATGCGGTCTAAGATGGTAGCGGGATAACCTGTTAGGGGTATGGTAAACTCATACTCCTAATTGGTATCTACACGACATCGTGCCGGAACGCTAAATCGCTTGGCGACACGCCTTTGTCGGTAGGGTGGTAACTAGCCACGGCCGAAGCCTCCCACCAGACCAGACTCGAGCCGGGAATCGAACCCCGGACCTCCAACTTTTTAAAATGCAACAGCGCACGCGCTGCGCCACGGAGGTCGTCGAAACGTCGTATGTGTGTGAAATAATGAAAAATGTGATATATATGAACGATTCATGGATGCCTATAAGGATTGTATGAATGAATGAATGAATGTTTATATAATTTTTGAGTTGATTTTGATTTATTGATTCATTTCTATTGTAATGATCTCTGACGCTTTATTAATGGTTTCAATGCGGGGGAAGCCGCGGGTGAAATCTAGTATAATATAAAAAAACGGTACAAGTTATTGCTGTGGTATTACCAAGGAACATAATATTTCAGTTCCGAGTAGAATTCCTGATTTCCCGCGAGGTTATTTTTTCCGCCGATTCCAGAAAAAAAGTCAGTAGAGGGACTTCGATACTATAGCTAACTATGTCACGTGACTTCATTCGTTTAAGTTTCGATCCTTTAAATATCCCTTAACTTTATTTATCTTAATTATCGTAAAATTATGGGCCTATTAATTAAGCTCACTATGGGCCAGAAGCGGTGATAGCCTAGTGGTTAGGGCGTCAGCCTCCTAATAAGAGGTTGGCGGTTCGAATCCGGGCACGCACCTTTAACTTTTCGGAGTTATGTGCGTTTTTAAAAATTAAAATATCACTTGCTTCAACGGTGAAGGAAAACATCGTGAGGAAACCTGCACGCCTGAGAGTTCTCCATAATGTTCTCAAAGACGTGTGAAGTCTGCCAATCCGCACATGGCCAGCGTGGTGGACTATGGCCAAACCCTTCTCATACTGAGAGGAGACCCGTGCTCTGTAGTGAGCCGTTAATGGGTTGTTCATGATGATGATGATGATGATGATGACTATGGGCCTCATAAGAAGGCTCAGAGTCACTCAGCGAGCAATGGAGAGAGCTATGCTAGAAGTATCTCTACGTGATCAGATCAGAAATGAAGAGATCCGTAGAAGGACCAGAGTTACCGACATAGCTCAGCGAGTTGCGAAGTTGAAGTGGCAATGGGCGGGGCACATAGCTCGGAAAACCGATGGACGTTGGGGTCCCAAGGTGCTGGAATGGCGACCCCGCACCGGTAAACGTAGCGTTGGTCGACCCCCAACAAGGTGGACAGACGACATCAAACGAGTCGCAGGGAGCCGCTGGATACAAGCGGCCCAAGACCGTGGCCGTTGGAACTCCTTACAAAAGACCTATGTCCAGCAGTGGACGTCTATCGCTTGAAGTGATGATGATCGTAAAATTCGTAGAATACATCTTGTGTTCAGTAAGCGTTGTTCGACACAATGATCGGAAGTTGCGGAGAGATCTGTCGGACACCGTAGGTTAGAGTAGAATAAAAGATAACCGCAACAATACATTTAGTGCATGTCAGTATAGTAATATCGCATTAATGGGAAGTTAACGAGATTTTTTACGAGTTTTCTCGCTTTATTGGTCGTAACAAACCGACAGTTAAATCTCGTCGTCATATAATACCGGACGTAAGTCATACTGGCGTTTTTATTTGCATACTTTTTTCCGACTACGATGAAGCAAGGTTTTTTTTTCCAGACTGTCTTTTCGCTGTGCTGACCCTATTGGTTGCCACAGCGTAACCGAGCTGTTTGGCGAGCTTCGGATAGGATTATGTATATAGAATATAATCGTTCATTTTATTTCAAAGCAGTACAATTTTACTTAAATAACCCTAAACTAGGATAGCCCGTACCTTGGAGGTCAGTCTCTTCCAATTGTGCATTTAAAATATACTATAGTCTATTTTAATAATAATAATACTATAATATTATGTATCTGCCAGAAGAAATTTTAAGCCCTAGGACTAGAAGAAACTAAGGGAACGTCTGCCTCAGGGCGCCTCCTGTGAGACCGAACCTCGGCTTAGGCGACGTTTGGGATAACGGGGGGGTCGGACGGTGAGTGATCCGTACATCTCTGAGGCCGTAGATGGAGCCCTCGTCCGGATGACGTAGATAGCGGGGACCTCGTCTTCGCTGGCGAAGACGGTGTGTAGCGTATGATTGTGTGGTAGGTGGGACGAGTATGTTGTCAGTAGTTATGTGATCGTCAGGGTCGTGAAGGATATGTTTAGGTCTCCTCTTTCGGAGAGGAGCGCTTAGGTCGGGGGAGTGAAAAGAAGCCGCAACTACGGGTTGGGGTGACGGATTGAGTTTTAGATAGTGTTGATGAGCTCAAGTAGAATAAAGAGACTTTGTTAAATGATCGCCCATTAATATTCACAGCACCAAAAGATTTGAATGGAATTTAATATATTAATTTATCCCAAATAGATTTTTTTTCCCACTACAAGTTAGCCCTTGACGGCAACCTCACCTGGTAATGATGATGCAGTCTAAGATGGTAGCGGGCTAACTTGTTAAGGGTATGGTAGACCCGTACTCCTAATTGGTGTCTACGCGACATCGTGCCGGAACGCTTAATCGCTTGGCGACACGTCTTTGTCGGTAGGGTGGTAGCTAGCCACGGCTGAAGCCTCCCACCAACCCAGACTCGAGCCGGGAATCGAACCAAGTATAATCGCACTTAATAATGCGACAACGCGCGCGCTGCGCCACGGAGGTTATCCCGTTGCCACGAACTTGCTTGCATGCATTATTAGTTCACAAAAAATTAAAAAAGGCAGTAAGTAAACCAAAATATTCAAACCCATTGTTATTCCAACCATTTAATAAAATTTAGCGTACCGGCACGATGTCGTCTTGAAACCAACTAGGATCATACCCCTAACAGGTTACCCCGCTACTATCTTAGATCGCATCATCACTTACCATCAGGTGAGTTGCCGTCAAGGGCAAACTTGTGGTGTATAAAACAAAACGGGAACGTGGTAACAAAAAACAACAATTACTTTTGTCCTGTTGAAAGTTTATTTCTAGTATTCCAGTTACATGAATAGTCATGCACAGAATATAAAACAGCACGCACTCTGGCAGATGATGAAGCCGATCCCCAGGCAGAGGTAGCACAGCAAGGGTATGGTGCGGAAGACGATGAACATCAAATACGTTGCAGCTACCACCAGATACTTCCGGATAGAGAACCTTTGCTTGGGTGGTTTGCCCGTACATATATCATATTCCTTGAATTCTGTAATCAATATTGCATCTTCTATTTACAATAGATTGAATCGGTTTATAAAGACTTCTTAAAACCGACGACCTCCGTGGCGCAGCGCGCGCGCTGTTGGATTATAAACTTGGAGGTCCTGGGTTCGATTCCCGGCTCGAGTCTGGTCTGGTGGGAGGCTTCGGCCGTGGCTAGTTACCACCCTACCGACAAAGACGTGTCGCCAAGCGATTTAGCGTTCCGGCACGATGTCGCGTAGAAACCAATTAGGAGTGTGGGTTTACCATACCCCTAACAGGTTAGCCCGCTAACATCTTAGACTGCATCATCACTTACCATCAGGTGGGATTGCCGTCAAGGGCTAACTTGTAGTCGATAAAAAAAAAAAAAATAATAATAATTTATGAGGTTTTCCTTTAAAAAATGCAGTAACAACCATGTTAAATCAAGATAAAGACAATAAAATTAAAAACTTAACATTGTTTTACGCATACATTCACACGCACGTATATTTAAACGTGAATGTGTTGTCAATTCGTTCCAATTCATTACCCCTTCTATTTACGAGAATAGTTTGAATGGGTTTAAAAGTGCTTATTAAAATTAAAAAATTTAAAGTGTTTATAAATGAATTTGGGATTTAATTTACGAGGTTTTCCTTTGAAAAAAAGCAGTGGCAACCATTTTAAATCAAGAAAAAGCCAATAAAATAGAACACTAAACACAGTTTGTTTTTGACGACCTCCGTGACGCAGCGCGCGCGCTGTCGCATTATATAGTTGGAGGTCCTCGATTCGATTCCTGGCTCGAGTCTGGTCTGGTGTGAGGCTTCGGCCGTGGCTAGTTAGGACCCTACCTACAAAGACATGTCGCTAAGCGATTTAGCGTTCCGGAACGATAGACTTTACCATCACTTACCATCAGGTGAGATTGCCGCCAAGAGGTAATTAGTATTGTATAAAAAATAAATAAAAGGAAAGCTAATGTTTTTTTTTATACTTGTTTTTTGTGGTGTCCTCCCGAACGAAGTATTACGAATTCCTAGAAACTATACACTTGAAGCGGTGATAGCCTAGTGCGTCAGCCTCCTAAACAGAGGTCGGCGGTTCGAATCCGGGCACGCACCTCTAACTTTTCGGAGTTATGTGCGTTTTTAAACAATTAAAATATCACTAGCTTCAACGGTGAAGGAAAACATCGTCAGGAAACCTGCACGTCTGAGAGTTCTCCATAATGTTCTCAAAGGCGTGTGAAGTCTGCCAATACGCGCATGGACAGCGTGGTGGACTATGGCCAAACCCTTCTAATATTGAGAGGAGACCAGTGCTCTGTAGTGAGCCGGTAATGGGTTGATCATGAGTTTATAATGCAGTGATATTTAATATAATATTTATTGCAGATGAATACACCTGAAACTTTTAGTGATTCTGTTTGGGGCGTAACTTATAAAGGCGAATTCCAAAAGGTCGACAGTGAACATGTTTTGAAAATTGTATCCTATGATTTTAGCACTTACTTTCATATGTATTAATATTATAATCGAGCGGTGATAGCCCAGTGCCTGTCAGGGGAGGATTTTATCCCCGGCACACGCCTCTCACTTACTCTTACCAAGTATCTCTTGCTTTGACGGGGAAGGAAAATATTGCAAGGAAAACTGCATGCCTGAAAACTCCATAATGTTCACAAAGGCGTTTATAGTCGGCCCGAATGGGGTTGATAATGACGGTAGGTTGGCCGTTTTCTATAACTAAGGAAGCCTGTATGTAGCCCGTTAAAGTGTGTAAACTTACTTGTCATGATTTGGTTGTTTTTTTTTTTGTTGGGGAATTTCGGTAAAACCTTTATTGCATTTTAATTGCCTTTGCAAATATTTTTAATAAGCATTTACTGACAAATTATTGAAATGTCAGTTTCAGCTTCTTATTTTGTTGTTGTAAATTTATATTACTGTCAATAGTATTCTTTACTGTCACAGGTTAACCATAGCTGTCACAGATGTGATAAACACAGAATATAAACTAGTAAACAAAAATAAAAAAATGGTTTACTAATATAAACACGGAGAAAGGCGGGAGACTTCGTATATGGCGGGCGTGGTTTATCACGCTTTCCTTGAATTAATGTTTGTTGGCTAATTTTGGAAAGGACTGGTGTTGGTTGTGTCGTGGACAGTTTTGGTGTCGTTTGTGTAGTGGCTAGTTTTCTGAATGGTTAACAGGTATTAATTTGGAAAAGGTTTGAGGGAGCCGCGTCCGCAGAGTGCGAAGTTTCCCGCCATTTCTCCCTAACTTCTACATTGCTATAAACTTGACATTGGCTAATCTGTGCAAAGCCATAAAAAGAGAGAAGAGAGAGAAACACGACACCGAAGATGAGGTGATGAGATAGCAAATTAGGGCATATCAATGCAAAGAAAATGCAAACAACGTTTAAACGAAATAGGAATTTTAAAAATATATCTTTATAGTGTAAGGCTGCGATTCAATAATTTTTGAACGATAACTGAAAATAAAATTCTTTCATATCGTTTAGGCATATTTCGTTACACAATATAGAAGAAATATGTTACGCAGAGAAAAGGAGAATTGAGTTTGATAGTGTAAAATTCATTCATTCATTTATTCATTTATAAGACTATTGAATACTAAAATTAGATAATCTATTGTGATTTAAAAAAAATAGATAAAAGATAGGTACCATAATATTTTATTATTGATTATGTGAGATGGTCATAACCAAAAAAACGTCTAAGTTTGTTGTGGGTTTCTTCTTAGACCTGAGCGCGATTGAACCCTCTTAGCTTTAGTTTTAAGTCGACGAGTTATCACCATCACATCATAATAGAAATAATGAAAAATGTGATATATATAAACGATTCATAGACGAATTCGAACGCACGATGTACATATATGAATAAAGTTGAGAATATGAGGTTTATATGAATTAAAAAAAGAAACTTATATTACACTTTGCATTATAATATAAAAGGTACCTACCTACCTAAAAATCATACTAGCATGAGTCAGAATGTGTGCGATTTATTGTTTCTCGTATTTTGTAACTAATTTGTGGTTAGAATTTATTAGTTACATTTCATTGGTTCCACAACAATGTTGTTAATAAATAAACAGTCTGGTTCCATTTATTTGTTTTTCAACAGCGAAACGCCTGAATAAATATCGTGTACCGACATGTTGAAATTTATTTTGTTCTGCGATGCATATGGTTTTACAAGGCTGGTATAACTTTATAGAGGCTGGAAAAAAAAATATGATTTTATAACGAACACACATATATATCTCTACTCTTTGGTGGAAGCGGTGATAGCCTAGTGGTTAGGGCGTCAGCCTCCTAATCAGAGGTCGGCGGTTCGAATCCGGGCTCGCACCTCTAACTTTTCGGAGTTATGTGCGTTTTTAAAAAATAAAATACCACTTGCTTCAACGGTGAAGGAAAACATCGTGAGGAAACCTGCACGCCTGGGAGTTTTCCATAATGTTCTCAAAGGCGTGTGAAGTCTGCCAATCCGCACATGGCCAGCGTGGTGGACTATGGCCAAACCCTTCTCATATTGAGAGGAGACCCGTGCTCTGTAGTGATCCGGTAATGGGTTGATCATGATGATGATGATGATGATGACTCTTTGGTGAAGCGCGCGCCCTATAGCCTTATAAAGTTGGAGGTCCTGGGTTCCCACCCTACCGACAAACACGTGACGCCAAGCGATTTAGCGTTCCGGCACGATGTCGCGTAGAAACCAACTAGGGGTGTGAGTTTAACATACTCCTAACAGGTTAGCCCGATACCATCTTAGACTGCATCATCACGGTGAGATTGCTGTCAAGAACTAACTTGTAGTAGGTAGCCCGAAATCGAACTCAGGACCTCCAATTTTATAGTGCGATAGCGCACGCTGCGCTGTAATAGGGTTTGATATTTCGACAAGTTTTTTTTCATCTAAAATTAAAAAAAACTTGAGAGGTGTCAAGGGACACCCGGATGGAACGAAGTTCCTTTCGATTAATTAGGGAAGGAATTGTAATATATATATATTTTTTTTTTATTATTTATTATTTACAAAAAACCTGTATACACTCAACAAAAATAATCGTCGCGACATCACACTGTTCAATGCGAAATAGAAATGAAAATATCTGGCTTGCTTTCTATAAGAGAGAGAGAGTCAGACAGAGAAACATGCGACGTCGCACAGCTTACAATGTATATATATAAAAGCGAAAGGTCACTTACATACTTACATACTGACTTACTGACATACTGATTAAACACGAGATCTCAAAAACTATTGTACGTATAAAGCTATAATTTAGCAAGTAGGTAGTTGATAGTTAACAGATGTCAGCTAAGAAAGGATATTTGGAAATTCTACCCCTAAGAGGGTAAAAGGGGGGTTGAAAGTTTGTATGAAATTTCTTTGTTTTTAGAGTTAGAGACACAAAAATAAGCATATTGCATTAAGATTAATAATAATAAATAAAAAACATGTACATCAATTTTTTTTTAAATATTACCTGTCAAGGGTAGTAAAATAGGGGATGATAGTTTATGCTTATTTTTTTATTATGAAGTCTACAAGCTTGAAATTTTGAAAAAAGGTTTCTTTTAGGGCGTAAGTATAAGGTTAAAATTTTTTTTCATCCAAATCTATCCCGAAGGAGGTAAAATAGGGGTTTGAAGTTTGTATGAAAGTCCTATGTTTTTTAATTTAGAGATACGAAAATCGTCAATTTGACATTTGCCTGTAGCTTACTTTCTCAAGCAGGGCATTGGCAGCACGGGTAACCTCAATCTCAAGTAAAATTTGCAATTCTACGCAGACGAAGTTGCGGGAAACAGCTAGTAGCCTACTATAGCAAAAAGTGTCGTGACAACTTTTCGTAAGAATTTTTTCCGTCCATCCCCCTTTCACAACGCGCGATAAGGAACTTCGTTCCAAAAAACAATAAAATACGTTAAACGAAATCTTCGCGATTGCTATTGCGTAATAATTACAGAAAATTAGAGGTAGATTCATTTTGTTTGCGAAGTTATGACGTTTAGTTCAGAGAGAACGTAGGTATTAGTTACAAATACCTACTTCGTTGACATCTTCGCGACAATTTACCATAATTATGAGCGAACAAACACCGTCACGTACAGAAATAACACGACACTCACCCAGACAGTTAGTCAAACTCAAGAGAAATTAGTTTATCTCTTACTCCGAAATTGCTTCCTGAGAATCACTATATATTTTTAACGATGACTTTAGGAAGTAGTTAGATAACTTACAACGTATGTTGATCATCATCATGATCAACCTATTATCGGCTCACTACAGAGCACGGGTCTCCTGTCAATATGAGAAGAGTTTGGCCATAGTCCACCACGCTTGCCATGCGCGGATCGGCAGACTTCACACGCCTTTAAAAACATTATGGAGAATTCTCAGGCGTGCAGGTTCCCTCACGATGTTTTCCTTCACCGTTGAAGCAAGTGATATTTTAATTGCTTAAAAACGCACATAACTCCTAAAAGTTAGAGGTGCGTGCCCGGGTTCGAGCCCCCGACCTCTGAATAGGAGGTGGACGTCCTAACCACTAGGCTATCACAGCTCCAGATTATTATCGATAACGAAATAAATACGTAGGAACTGAACACGAGAAGTAAATAGGAATATTAATGGCACGGTGGGCAGACGTGTTATGTCTGGAATTTGCTTCGAAGGTGACAACTTATAACTATTTTTAAATGACGGTCCAGTAACGTGTTACACGCCAAAATAACTTCACACTGGTTTACCGTGTATTATTGAATTTAAGGAATATTTTTTAATACTAATTCTAATAATATTCTATTAAAGATGGAACCTGCTAATATGCTAGGTATCTGTGATATCGTAGTCTCATATTCCAGTACTCACAAGTGAGATACTATACAGAGATTGGATACTACACTATTGGTAAGATTAATGCTTGCTTTATATGTTTATGTCGCTAAATCGCTTTGCGACACATCTTTATCGGTAGGGTGGTAACTAGCCACGGCCGAAGCCTCCCACCAGACCAGACTTGAGCCGAAATCGAACCCAGGACCTTCAATTTTATTATGCTACAGCGCACGAACTGTGCCATGGAGGTCGTCAAAAACTTATATATAACAATATATACTATATACTTTTGTTTACATATTACAATCATATAATATATTATAATAATAGCTTATAAACTAGAGATTAGAAATTAATTATTATTTAGAATTATAACACATAGGCTACAATTTATAAAGATACTGTGTGAATTGGTCAAAATATGACGACAAGTGTCAAGTAAGTAGACAAAAATCTACCATCTGCGTGATAATTTTAATGTCATAATGTTAGTTCTTTTCTACGCCACGCTAATATAAGCTACTCGAAATACTAATGCTGCGCATACGAAGTCGCGGGCACCAGCTAGTCAGTTATAATGGTCGGTCGAAGGTTTATAATAATCCATTCAGTAGTTTTTACGTGAAAGAGTAAAAAACATCCATCCATCCATCCATACTTACAAACTTTCGCATTTATAATATTAGTAGGATAGAAGGTAGAGGAAAATTAAGATGCGACACAACGAGCGGTAAACGCGTGAATCCGCCCTCTACAAAAATATGTTTCATAATAAACACCGACAGGTTAATGATTTATTTACCAAATATACGAACACAAAGTGTTTGAATATTAATATAAAATAGCTACCAAAATAATAACCTACGCCCGCGCAATACACGACCAACAAAATTAATGGGCACGTAAATTCAATATCACTTAAAAATACCGCCGCACGCTTTTTGAAGAGTTATTTTTCATCAAGTGACTCACTTTTCTCAAAACGCTTTATTATGATGAAACATACTTTCGATAATCTACTCGAAGAAAGTTATTTTTGTGCGAGTTTAAAAGAATTAGGTTTCCTGAACAGTAATAACAAGAAAAGTTAAATTAAATAATATTTTGGTACCTACCTACATTTTGTTTTATCAAACACGTACAAAATTCGTATGTCTAAATAAGGTACTCGTATAACGTCTTTAATAATACACGGCTGGTATCATGTAAATTAACGTCCTTGACGGCATCTCACCTGATGGTAAGTGATGATGGGGTCTAAGATGGTAGCGGGCTAACCCGTTAGGGGTTTTGTAAACGCATACTCCTAATTGGTTTCTACACGACATCGTGCCGGAACGCTAAATCGCTGGGTGACACGTCTTGGTCGGTAGGGTGGTAACTAGCCACGGTCGAAGCCTCCCACCACACCAGACTCGAGCCGAAAATCGAACCCAGGACCTCCAACTCTATAATGCAACAGAGCACGCGCTGCGCCTTGGAGCTCGTCAAAAGCATATTTTTGAGCTTGCTTACGAAACATGTTCTGAGCTACGCGCTTCGAGGTGAGTGTTGTTTGCGAGCTAGCTCATGATTAAGAGACCCGAACGGTTCAATACTGATCGGGCTAACATAGACGATAATTTCCTATAAATTAAAGTCCAGCTTCAGAAGCTTCAGAAGGTGTGATAGCCTAGTGGTTAGGACGTCCGCCTCTTAATCAGAGGTAGGGGTAACGTAAGTTATATGCGTTTCTAAGTAATTAAAATAACACTTGTTTCAATGATAAAGGAAAACATCTTGAGGAAACCTGCATGCCTGAGAGTCCTCCATAATGTTCTCAAAGGCGTGTGAACACGGCCAGCGTTGTGAACTATGGCCAAACCCTTCTCATATTGAGAGGAGACCCGTGCTCTGTAGTGAGCTGGCAATGGGTTGATCATTATTTAAAGTCCAGCAGTGTATAATTTGGTCGACCCCCAACTAGTTAGACAGACGACATCAAACGAGTCGTAGGGAGCCGCTGGAAGCAAGCGGCCTAAGACCGTGAGCATTGGAACTCCATACAAAAGACCTATGTCCAGCAGTGGACGTCAATCGGTTGTTAATGATGATGATGATCAGTGTATAATTTAGATATTGATTACTAAATAATTTAAATCAGTATTAAAACATAGGTGGTACAAATCAATAGCTGGTATTGAATCAAATGATTATTGTCTAGTATTGGCTCGGTACATAAATGAAACTCAGCGAACCCTAAAAACTGTCCGATAAACATATTTTCAATATTACATTGTGAAAACATCGCGTCAACAACATTTTAATAAACCGTTTATGCAGTGCCACATTTTATGGAAACACTTTATTATAATGAAAAACACTCCTGATAAAAGATAAATAATTTAATGGCGATAATTAAAATATAGAAAAACATGTTACGGACATGTACAAACTAATAAAAAACTTCAAGTTTATGTTGTAAATATATTATAAACCGTTAATAATTACACAGGTTCATAGCTACCTTGCTCTAAAATAATTTTGAAGCCCCACCTTCAATATTATTGAAATATTACTACCATGTAAATTCTAAGCCATATAATGAAGAAGCTGTAACAGCCTAGTGGTTAGGGCGTCCGCCTTCTAATCAGAGTTCGGGCTTTCGATCCCAGGCACGCACCTCTAACTTTTTTTTTTATATGCTACAAGTTATTGACGGCAATCTCACCTGATGGTAAGTGACGATGCAGTTTAGTATGGTAGCGGGAGAACCTATTAGAGGTATGGCCAGCCCATACTCGCGACTGCGCCACGGAGGTCGTCAAAACTTTTCGGAGTTATGTGCGTTTTAAGCAATTAAAATATCACTTGCTTCAACGGTGAAAGAAAACATTGTCAGCAAACCTCATGGAGGTTTCCTCACGATTTCCTCACCTGAGAGTTCTCCATAATGTTCTCAAAGGCGTGTGAAGTCTGCCAATCCGCACATGGCCAGCGTGGTGGACTATGACCAAACCCTTCTCATATTGAGAGGAGACCCGCGCTATGCAGTGGCAATAGGTTGATTATAATGAAGACACAGTTTCAGTTCCAAAAAACCACGTTTAGATGCTTCTGTAGAAACAAAATCAGCTCGCTTGGAGTTTTAAGTACCAAATCACCTCTCTTACAAAACACCGAACAACGATTCTTTCACCCCTGAAGAAGGGTGTACCTATGATTTGAAACATTTTCCCTAGGCAGGAAAACGACCCACAAAGCTCTGTCATGCCACCATTTACTAATTTTTACCAAATATTTCCCTCATTAATTATAATATCTTTTATAATCTATAATATTATAAAACTGTAACAGGACGAATTCTGGACATTAAATATATTTGTAATGAAAATTTTAATTGGAGGATGCTTTACTATCGATACTGAGCACAAAACATTTTTTTTTCTATCTGTCTGTACACGGCACACGCCGAAACTACTGGATGGATTTAAATGAAATTTGGGATAGGAGTAGCTGATACTCCGGCTCAACGTAAAGAATAGTTTTTATCCCGGAAATCAGCACGGTTCCCTAGGGAGAGAGGATGAAAGTCAAAATGTGTATTCAGTGGTAATTCATTAACGCGTACTCCGATTTGACTCATTCTTTTTTTTTAGAAAGGAGATACTTTAATGTTGTAATCCTGTAATTATTTCCAGTTAGTAATCTATTGCTTCGTGATTGAAATACCAACAAACACACTAACTCAACGCAGACGAAGTCGCGGGCGTCAGCTAGTTAATTATAAAAATCTACTAATACTTTGATATTTCAATTCTGTCGCGTATCGGTGACGTCAACTATTTTTTAAGCACCTTTAAATATCTTAACTCCATGGCCAACCCAAAATTCTACGTAGACGGTTGTACTTATAGTAATTCCCAAGAAAACGGCCTCTCGTTTGCTGTTTAGCCAAATCGGAAGGCCTTGAACTTTTGGCGCGTGATTCAAATGTTTTGGCGCCGATGACGCTCAGGTAGCCTGTGACATTAATTATCTGTAATGGACAGCTACAATAACAATAAAGAGAGGCAGGAGAAAGGCGGGAGACTTCGTATATGGCGGGCGCGGTTTTTTCACGCTTTTCTTAAATTAATGTTTGTTGGCTGGTTTTGGAAAGGACTGGTGTTGGTTGTAACGGGGACAGTGTTGGTGTCGTTTGTGTAGTGGCTAGTTTTTAGAATGGTTAATAAAATGTATTAATTTGGGAAAGGGAGCCGCGTCCGCAGAGTGCGAAGTTTCCCGCCATTTCTCCCTAGCTTCTACATTGCTATAAACTTGACATTGGCTGGTCTGTGCAAAGCCGTAGAGGGTGAGAACTAATAAAATAATAAACTTGACATTGGCTTATCTGTGTAAATCCATAAAACGAAGAAAAAAAAAAACAAAAAAAGAGAGGCAACGTGTGAAAACAAGAAGTTAATATTTTTGACGACCTCCGTGGCGCAGTGCGTGCGCTGTCGCATTATAAAAAGTTGGAGGTCCCGGGTTCGATTCCCGGCTCGAGTCTGGTCTGGTAGGTGGCTAGTTACCAGCCTACCGACAAAGACGTGTCGCCAAGCGATTTAGCGTTCCGACACGATGTCGCGTAGAAACCAATTGGGATATGGGTTTACCATACACCTAACACGTTAGCCCGCTACCACCTTAGACTGCATCATCACTTACCATCTGGTGAGGTTGCCGTCAAGGGCTAACTTGTAGTAGATAGAAAAAAAATCCACAATTCTTGAGTTTTCTTATAGGAAACAGGGATTCAGATTCGATAGTCAGTTTTGGCCCATTTTATTTTTTTTGGACTGTCTTTTAGCTGTACAAACCCTATTGGTTGCCACAGCGTAACCGGGCAGTTAGGCGAGCTTTGGAAAGAAGCTCTGCCAGAAGAAATTTTGAGCCCTAGGGCTCGAAGAAACTAAGGGAACGACTGCCTAAGGGCGCCTCCTTTGAGGCCGAACCTCGGCTTAGGCGACGTTTGGGATAACGGGGGGGTCGGACGGTGAGTGGTCCGTACGTCTTCGAGGCCGTGGATGGAGCCCACCTCAGGATGACGTAAGATAGCGGAGACCTCGTCTTCGCCGGCGAAGACGGTGTGTAGCGTATGATTGTGTGGTAGGTGGTACGAGTGTGTTGTCAGTAGTCATCTGATCGTCAGGGTCATGAAGAAAGTTTTGGCCCAGAAAAATGATACACGTATGTGAGTTGGCGGGCCTTTGCCATTACGATCGTACGTTAGTGTGAATTAAATGGAGCAATTTCCGAGAAGATATATTTAATTTGTATATTTAAACAAGAATTGCTCGTTTAAATAAGTATATTAGTGGATAGAAGATTATGATTGTTAAGATATTGATTATAAAGTTTATCTACTATTTTATTCAATTCAATTTCTTTATTGTTCCATTTAAAACAAAAAAGCAATTATATCATGAGTTAGTGTTAGAACTAAATAAAAAAGCCATTTATTCAACTATCAATTATGTCATAGTTGTTACAGTTTAAGATTATCATCATCATCATCATGATCAACCCATTACCGGCTCACTACAGAGCACGGGTCTCATCTCAATATGACAGGGGTTTGGCCATAGTCCACCACGCTGGCCATGTGCGGATTGGCAGACTTCACACGCTTTTGAGAACACTACGGAGAACTCTCAAGCGTGCAGGTTTCCTCACGATGTTTTCCTTCACCGTTGAAGCGAGTGATATTTTAATTTTTTTTTTTTGTAAACCACCTCTAGGCTAACACAAACTAACCACTAGGCTATTACCGCTTCCTTCAAGATTATGCAATTACTGAATTATCTATTCCGTAAATTAAGGTTCGAAGACGTGATGTTTTTAAATGCAGGATAAGAAAGTCCATATAATTTTAATGTATGTTTTTGGGTATTTAAAATGGTATCCAAAGCTTTTTATCCACTACAACTTAGCCCTTGACCACAATCTCACCTGATGGTAAGTGATGATGCAGTCTAAGATGGTAGCGGGCTAACCTGTTAGGGGTATTGTAAACCCACACTACTAATTGGTTTTTACACGACATGGACCGGAACGCTAAATCGTTCGGCGACACGCCTTTTTCGGTAGGTTGGTAACTAGCCACGGCCACAGCCTTCCACCAGACTCGACTCGAGCCGGGAATCGAACCCAGGACCTCTAACTTTATAATGTTACAGTGCGCGCGCTGCGCCACGGAGGCCGTCCAATACAGTAAGTAGTATGTAATTAAAAATAAATATAAAATAGGATAAAAACCATCTGATCGCTGTTGTATGTGATAAAACCTATGCGTTATTGAAACTGATCTATTTTTATTTAGATATTTGTCCGTGACTTCGTTTAAATATTTTTTTAGAACGTAAAAATAGATTTAGTTTGTGACATGTTTTCGGAAGAATCGCTGCGTGATTTTTGATGGGTTAGGACTTGAGGGACAAAAACAATAAAAGTAACTGGAGATCAGTGTTTTGTATGGGAACACAAATAATTTATAGGTAGATAGTTTGCACAGATGTTGCGTAGTCGCAAGTCAGCGCAAAAACGAAAGTACACACACGCTAAGATCTATAGATGTACTTTGACTTTACTCAGTTAAAATTAGTGTTAAAACGAGACAGCTTTATGGCGGACTCATAACTTTGTCTCGCTTTAAATTTATCTTAAGAAAAGGTGATACTAAGCTTTTAAATCTCGCACTCAGACTTTACATTGACTCAAGGCTTTAGTACAAGGACTACAAAGCATAGTTATATCATACACATTGTAAGTAAACCCAGACTAATGTGCGTAATTAATAATAGTTTATTTACACCTTTATTAAAAAATAAGATTATTCATCAAATATTATTGTGATATTATGGTATACTAACAGCGCGCTCATGAAAGTTTTAGAAGTACAACGATATGGGTCCAAAGGATTGACCCTGTGGGACTCCGTTTAAGCAATAATATGTATGACTTATCACTTTTTAATTCTAACTTGTTGAATTCTATCGGTCAAGTAGTCGTAAAATCAATTTAAATGTGCCGATCCTCTTAATCCACAATTTTCCAAACGAGACAATATTGAAATGTACACAGAATCAAAAGCTTCCTATAAAACAAGAATACTACTACAACCTTGTCATTTCAAACGTTATTGTACTTTTTTATAGTGTGTCATTGAAGAAGTTAATTTTAACGCATTTCTATTTATTCACTCGAAATCTATATTGATTTATTGATAGAAATTGGTTTATTGCTTATATTATTGTACATTATTACATTGTTACGTTGTTACATTGTTCTTTATCAATGAATAAAATATTTAGCGTAGCAGTTCCAATGGGAGTATAATAGTAAAATCTAAGATTTCCAAATCTTAATTATTTATTATTTATTTATTGGGAACAAAATACATCAGAATAAGTATATAATATTCTCAAGGGATATACTATATAATAATTCAATAATTTCTCAACGGCATGTAAAGTCTGCCAATCCAGCCAGCGTGGTGAACTATGGGCAAACCCTTCTCATATTGATTGGAGACCCGTGCTCTGTAGTGAGCCGTGAATGGGTTGCATTAGTAAAAACTGAGTTGCAGTTAAAATGTCCTCATTTCGGATTATTTTGAACAAAACAAATGTATACAATATGTAATTTTTAGGGGTAAGTGGAAATGCCCGTAAAAATTTAAATAAATAACTACTAGATGTAATTATGCCACTGCTAGGTGCTTCCTATCATATAAGACAGGGCTTAAAACCTACGCTCGCCACACAAAATGAATCGATTCTCTTTAGCGGAATCCTTAGTAAAGGATAAGTACGCTCACAATCGTACGGATTTCCAAATATCGATACAGTAACGTAACGGAAATTGAAACATATCTGCCTAGTTTTACAGTTCAAATTCGTCCACACTTCCACAAACAGCTCAAGTTTGTAAAGTAAATATATGTGGTAAGAAAATCGCGACTCTAATATGAAAAATATTAAGTCTATTTCACTTTGGCGTTTTAGTGACACGATACTCAAACGCGACTTCACGGTTATACGGAGACCAAATAAATTTCTATATATTTTCATATCTGAATCAATCATTTAGCTGGCAACGGAAGGGGGAGAGACCCTTGACCTTGACCACCAAAAATAAACGTTTTCAAGCTTACGTGTACTGTCTAAAACTATCATAACTATAAAAAAAATTAAACCCCTGATTTAATATTATATTAAAGAAGACTTTGATATTTATCGCAGTCACGATTAGCATTATATTATATATTATATAATATTAGTGTTATAAAACCATCATAATGATATCATAAGTCACTAAAATATACCATTATCATTAAATTAAATATTCTACTTTTTATTCTCTTATTACGTAAACGAAATTTGCATTAAAATTTAGTGTAAAGTATTTTTTTTTATTTATTTATTCTTCATTTGTACACCACAACAAAAATAGAAATAACAAGAAAACAAAATAAAGAAGAAGCAGGATACAAAAGCGATCTCTGCCAGGCAACCTTAGGATTAGGAAAAGTTAAAGAGGAAGAAAGTAGGTGGCGTAATATAAACAAAAAACCTACATACAAATAACTAAATACTAAAAAAATTAAATAAATAATAAAATAAAGTATGTACCTATTAGAAATAATAATATGTCTAATATATGATAAATGAAAACTCTTTTGATTCTTTTATTAAAACACTCTCCGAGGCAGGCAAGGTAAACATCGGCGATTTCCGAACTATTAAAAATGACGTAAATCAAATTCAAATTCAAATAATCTTTATTCAAATAGTCCTTTAAAAGGCGCTTTTGACGCGTCAATAATTTACATAGTAGTGATTTGATGGTGATAACTACATTCGTAAACTTAAAACTAAAGCTTCTAGGACGCGCCCCGGTCTGAGAAGAAGCCCACATTAAACTTAGCCAGGTAAATTATCTTTTTGTTATCATCGTCTCACTTGTCACTCAAAATTATATTAATAGCTATTTTATTAGAGCAATATTTCATACCCATGCTTGTTTATCATTTATGTAATCCTTTACACTATAGTAGGACTTTTCTGCAAGCTTACGTTTTATATAAACTTTGAAGTTATTGAGAGAAATCCCAGAAATTTCATTTGGTAATTTGTTATAAAATTGTATACAATTACCTTTAAAGGAATTTCTAATTGTTTGTAGTCTAGTAGCGTGAATAATGGTCATATATTGTGACTACAGATCAAAACCTGCACGAATTTTATTTAGCCAGAATATGAAACGTGCTATGGAACGTGGTCACTTGCTTCAACGGTGAAGGAAAACATCGTGAGGAATTGCACGCCTGAGAGTTCTCCATAATGTTCTCAAAGGCGTGTGAAGTCTGCCAATCCGCACATGGCCAGCGTGGTGGACTATGGCCAAACCCTTCTTATATTGAGAGGAGACCCGTGCTCTGTAGTGAGCCGGTAATGGGTGGATCATGATGATGATGATGGAACGTGGATTACATAGGCATTAATTAATATCCCTTATAATTGATAGACATCTCAGAAATTTCATTTGGTATTTTGTTATAAACAATTACCTTTGAAACAACACACCGTCACTGTATCGAAAAAAACATCGTTAAGAATGTCTTTTAGTCTGAATGTACGAAATGCGAATACTTTTCAAACGGTTAACCTCTTCAGAACAACATAAAATAGGTCTTTTTATCGTTGTCACAAAATTCTAAGCCGTATAAAATGAAGCTGTATAAAAAACACAAAGTTGGCCCCTAAAGCTAAGGCAATAAGGGTTAATAGAGTTTTACATTTCTGATGCGTATAATATACACTCTGGAATCTTAGGTTGGCCTCAGAGTGGTCACTGACATGAAGTCGCTTAAGCAACTATTGTATTTCTATTTTTTATTTTAATTTGTTTGGCAATCATAATAAATTACAATCCTTATAATTAAATCTTAACTTACTTACACGTTCTGTATCTAATTGTAATTGTAATTGACTGCACAACAATTTTAATATTAACAAATTATAGAAATATAAATATAAAGAAGTTAGGTGTCATACATACTGTTGTAATGTCTACTTTATTAATTTTATCACATTTTAATTTTAGGGGATACTGTAACAAACACGGTTTAAAATCGTTTTCTTATAAGCGGTTGCTTCCCAATAAAAATGGATTAAGAATCACTACTACCTACCAGTTTTTTTTAGTCATCACAAGTTACCCCTTGACGGAAATCACGCCTTATTGTAAGTGATGATGCAGTCCAAGATGGTAGCGGGCTAACCTGTTAGGGGTTATGGTTTTAATTGGTTTCTACGCGACATCGTGCCGGAACGCTAAATCGCTTGGCGACACGTCTTTGTCAGAAGGGTAACTAGCCACAGCCGAAGCATCCCACAAGACCAGACTGGTTGTGAGAATCGAACCCATGACCTTCGAGCGAACGCACTGCGCCACGGAGGTCGTCAAATAAAACAGTTATAACGTATGTATCACTAGGGTAGCAATTGTCTTTGTTCAGCTATTTCCTAACTTTACTTTTACTTTTTTAACGTGTATCGTAACATGATTTTTAATACAATACCAATATTTAGAATACAATACCGATTTTTGACGACCTCCGTGGCGTAGCGCGCGCGCTGTCGCATTATAAAGTTGGAGGTCCTGGGTTCGATTCCTGGCTCGTGTCTGGTCTGGTGGGAGGCTTCGGCTCTGGCTTGTTACCCTACTGACAAAGAAGTGTCGCCAAGCGATTTAGCGTTCCGGCACGATGTCGCGTAGAAACCAATTAGGAGTATGGATTTATCATAATCCTTACAGGTTAGCCCGTTACCATCTTAGACTGCATTACTTATACCAGATTAGATTGCCTTCAAGGGCTAACTTGTAGTGGATAAGCAAAAACTTTAGAACCAGCGCGATAAACATGAAATAAAAAATATATTTATTTCCTTCACTTGTATCTTTTATTGGCTTGCATTTTAGACTGCATCATCACTTACACCAAGTGAGATTGCCGTCAAAAGCAAAAGAATTAATCGCTTGGACGATAGAAGCGAATGTGCGATCAGCCTAAGGGAAAGGGAAATAAACAGACACTTTTTTGATACGGCCGGGGAGGACAATGGTGGTTTTACGGTTATGAGCCCGTTCTTCTATCAAGCGTCGTTTGCGGAATTACCGCACTTGTGTAAAAGGGGGTACGTATGCACTCCATTTTTGTCTTACTTGTCTTATAGAACAAACAAAGTTTTCGCTACTCTTTTAATGGAAAGTTTTAAACGTAGAAAAAAGAACTGTAAAGAGTACTTTAGACTTATAAATAATAATAATAGTATATATACGAGTATTACAAGTACACACCGGTGCCGGTACTCGAGCGCGACGGAGTCGGGCTATATTGGGACCGGTCCATTATCACTGACAGGACTATTCTCGCGAATAAGCCTGATATCGTGGTGATGGACCGGGCACAGTCGAGGGTGTTTTTGGTGGACATTACCATTTCATATGACGAAAACCTCGTGAGAGCTGAGACGGAGAAAAAACGCAATTATCTCGATCTGGCTCACGAGGTTTCCGACATGTAGCATGTGCAGTCTGCTGAAACCATCCCAAGCGTTATTTCTGCGAATGGGTTGATCCCAGTTAGCCTCGCTCACCATCTGAGGCGACTGGGGTTCCGTGGCAGTTCGCTCGCAGCCAGGATGCAAAAAGCGGTCTTGCTGGACTCGGCTAGAATAGTCCGGCGGTTTCTCAACCTGTCGCCCTGACCCCCGGCCGTTTGGTCTCCCCTGCCGGGGTGTAATCCTCCGCCTGTGCATATGTATTTATGTAATGTGTATGTAGGTGTAGAAATCCGTCGATTTCCACTGACGAGACTCGAACCCGTCCCGAAGAGGTTTAGGCGTAAGCGTATATATGTGAAGCGTATGCGTGGCGAAAGCGGAGCGAAATTTATTTATTTAAGTTTATTATATCTCTTTTGGTTTTTATATGTATTTATTTTACACACGGGCGTGAGAATTAGGATATAATGGGAATAATAATAAATAAATAAAAAAAACAATTGCTGTTCGTTAGTCTCACTAAAACTCCAGAACGGCTGAACGGATTTATCTTATCTTGGCCTTGAAATGTTTGTGGAGGTCTAGGGAAGGTTTAAAAAGTGAGCAAAATTCGAATAATTGCCGGCCTAACAGCCCTTTACTTTTTCCCATATAAACGTTTTCTTATTATAATAAAATGAGTCAATTTGAACTTTATTGCTAGACAGTAAAGTTCATATTAAATTATAATCACTCACTGTTGTCTAAGAAATGTAGGTGTGTTCCTAACTTCATAGAGTCAATTTGCAATTTATTAACGCTTAATCATATCTAAATCAGTTAAATTCGAATGTTTTATTTAACGCGGTAATCTCGGGAAATACGGGTCCGATGTGAAAAACTCTTTCAACTCAAACCAACTTATGTTCGATAGTCCATTTATTGAAGACGACTACTATATTATTAGATATTTAGGCAAAATTTAATCCCGGTATTACCAAGGAAACGGGAACTACGCGAGTGAAACCGTGGGTCAGAGCTAGTAATAAATAAATAAATAATAAAACTTTATTCTACACCATATTAAAGAAGTTAGCCCTTGACGGCAATCTCATCTAGTATAAGTGATGCAGTCTAAGATGGTAACGGACTAACCTGTAAGGATTATGGCAAATCCATGCTCCTTATTCTTCTACACGACATCGTGCCGGAATAGGAGGATGGTATACCCACACTCCTAATTGGTTTCTACACGACATCGTCGAAACGCTAAGCCGCTTTGCGACACATCTTTGTCGGTAACTAGCCACGGCCGAAGCCTCCAACCAGACAGACGGAATTCAAACCGTTGATGGCGATTTTAATTCGTAATCGCTTATAATCAATTAGGTATATCATAATCCGGTCGTATGGCACTTCATATAAATAATGAAGTTTTTAAGTGAAGCTTTTATGTTCTGACAGCTCAGCAATATACCTATATTACAAACAGTTTTAAGCATAAGCATGGATATAGATCTAAAGCTGTGATAGCCTAGTGTTTAAGAAGTCCGCCTCGTAATCAGAGGTCGGGGATTCGATCCTGGCCCACCACCTGTAACTTTTCGGAGTTACGTGCGTTGTTAAGCAATTAAAATATCACTTGCTTCAACGGTGACGGGAAACATTGTGAGGAAACCTGCACGCCTGAGAGTTCTCCATAATGTTCTCAAAGTCGTGTGAAGTCTGCCAATCCGCACATGGCCAGCGTGGTGGACTATGGCCAAACCCTTATCATATTGAGTGGAGAAACGTGCTCTGTAGTGAGCCGGCAATGGGTTGATCATGATGATAATGATGACAGATTCTAAATGTAACATGTCTACATCATCTATACACGTAAAGGGAGTGGATATTTCTAATATGGATGGGAATGAGAAGTTTTGATTTAACAAACAGTTAAATCGTGATGACGTTTTCTGTCCGACATAAATTTATCTCGTTTCAAATTCAAATAATCTTTATTCAAATAGTCCTTTAAAAGGCGCTTTTGACGCGTCAATAATTTACATAGCATGATTTGATGGTGATAACTACATTCGTAAACTTAAAACTAAAGCTATGACGGTTCCAAACGCGCCCCGGTCTTAGAAGAAGCCGACAACGAACTTACCCAATTAAACACTTTTTGTTATCACCATCTCACATGCCACTTAAAATTATATTAAGAGCTATAAATATAGCTATTTTAACTTTGGTACCTTAAGTCAGAGCTATTTAAAACTAAGCACGCTTTTTAAATCTCAGGCTTAGTCACATTCCAAACCATCTTAGAAATGTCTCTCCAGACAGCGTTTTTTTTTTTCATACACTACAAGTTAGCCTTTGACGGTAATCTCACCTGATGGTAAGTGATGATGCAGTCTAAGATGGCAGCGGGCTAAGTTGTTAGGGGTATGCCAAACCCACACTCATAATTGGTTTCTACGTGACATCGTGCCGGAACTTTAAATCGCTTGGCGACACGTCTTTGTCGGTAAGGTGGTAACGGCCGAAGCATCCCACCAGACCAGACTCGAGCCGGGAATCGAAACCAGGACCTCCAAATATAATGCAACAGCGCACGCACTGCGCCGCGTCGTCAAACAGCTTCGGTGAGAAAAAATATAACTGTGGTGTGAAAATACCGGATAGTAGTTCAGAGTAAGTAGGTAATAATACTTAATGTAATAAATCATTCTTGCTGGGTTTATTGCCAAGAATCTTACAGCATTGCATTGCATGCATTTCCTTCTCCCGGCTTCACCTATATCTACACTTACGTATATATTTATCTGTAGATACTAATAAAACTTTGACTGGGCAAATTATGTACATTGAATTTACTTTGAATACTCTGACAGCAATGATTTGAAGCGGTGATAGCCTAGTGGTTAGGGCGTCAGCCTCCTAATCAGAGGTCGGCGGTTCGAATCCGGGCATATATCACTTGCTTCAACGGTGAAGGAAAACATCACCTAATAGACGTAATATCTACAGATAAAAATAGACATCATCATCATCATGAACAACCCATTTCCGGCTCACTACAGCGCACGGGTCTCCTCTCGATATGAGAAGGGTTTGGCCATAGTCAACCACGCAATCCGCACATGGCTAGATGGGCGGATTGGCAGACTTCACACGCCTTTGAGAAAATTATGGAGTACTCTCAGGCAGGTTTCCTCACTATGTTTTCCTTCACTTTTGGAACTAGTGCTATTTTAAATGCTTAAAAACGCACATAACTCCGAAAAGTTATATATTCGATTCGAACCCCCGATCTCTGATTAAAGGCTGACGTCCTAACCACTAGGCTATCACAGCTTTCAGGACAGTTTATAAACGCTTAATCTACGCGGACGGAGTCACGTGCATCAGCTAGTTCTAATATAAATTGTTATAAGCAATCAAACAATATTCCCGTCTATTGCAATCCGGAAATTTCTTGAGGCGGCGGCGTTAAGGAAATTTCCTTTCCTTTATTGAAATATGATTGGATCCAGCGAGGTTATCATGGAGTCATCGAAATTCTATTGGAGCGAATGGAATAAAATAATTATATTATGTTCGGTCCACGGAATCCCTCTACGAGACTATACGCGAGACTGGATCCGGAATCCAGGACAAATAGATTACCTATTTGTTCGATTATCTAAATAAACCGTACTCATTTGATATCTTAAGATAGCTAGACGTTTAGTATTATTTCTTTTAATGATCATATTTCCTGGCAAGTTGTAAAACGGTCTAGGATTAAGATAGAAGATGGGAAAAGAAAAAGAAACCTGCTTAGAAGATGCCCGTTTGCGCGATGACCTTCACTCTTTGAAAGTACTCAAATCAAAACGGCAATCGTAAGTATGTTTCATTTTATATGGAAGATTTGTTTCTTATAGCATTTTTGTTGAAAATTTTTGCAAAAAAATATATAACAAATCAACAAATTACAATTTATGCGATGTGCTTTTAAACGCCAGTGTAGGACAGTCACGAACATCTGCAAAAATCTGACGCTGGGCGAACAAACGAAAAGAATAATAATGAATAGAAGCAGGCGTTACTTTGCGGAAGTCCATGATAAACAATAAACAGCAAGTATAATTTGCTATATTCCGCCGACAACCGGGAGATTTGTATAATATAGCACCAACGTGCGTAGAGGTTCTAGTGGAAGATTTTGTGTGGTGTTATATTATACAAATCTCCCGGTTGTCGGCGAAATATGGCAAATTATATTTGCTGTTTATTGTTTATCGAAAAGAATAACTTCGAAATGTTGTATGAATTGAACATTCCACTTACCTTCCAAAGCCATAAACATGGCTGCACCCATGATGCTGTAGAGCACCAAACATATTGTCAAAAAGAAATGCGTGAACCACTTCTTAGAGAGTAACTTTAACTTATTGTAAAACCAGAATGCACTTTTTTCACCCGCACTTAATCCGCTTTTCGCCGTGTTCATGGTAAAGTCCTTGAAGCCCTCGAACTGTTTGAACATGAAATCGGAGGCTTTATTCTGGTACATGTGCATGAAGGGGTTGAAATAGGGATTCGTGTGGGGATCCGATCTGAGTGAGGCCGGGGTCTGCGGAGTTTTCCCATAGTACTTTGTTGCTGTTGGACCCCAGTATATAGATGGTGTGGTCGGTGCTCTAGGGGTAGTTTGGACCGGACTGGGTATCTGCAGCGTTATCTTCGGTTTATCCGGTCTTTTTGGGGGCGGTGGCGGCGGGTAACCGGGCACTTCTAGAGTATTCATCGTGGGTTATAATTTATCCACAGTTTTTGGATATTTGCGGCGTGTTTTGTTTTAGTAAATACTGCTTGTTGAAGGAGAATTAAACGAAAGTAAAGTTTCTGTTGCATAAACGAGTGTTCACTGTCACGTCTTTTTTGCACGATAGATTCCGATGTATACGTCCGCGAGAGCACGTCGTGGATGGACACTGGGATTATAAATAAAACTCAGTTCAGTCCGTCCCACGTGTCATCGGTCCCTATCTATGCGTTACGCACTTTCCCGCGTTCCAGTCCTCTGTTAGTAATCATTATTAATATTATCGTCCGATTAATCGATGGCCGACGGCTGAGCACCAGCCTCCTCGCAGGAGCGACACTCGAGAGTTATAAACTTATCGGTAAAGAAGAATATGATGAGGGAACTTGCCTGATAAAAAGTTCTCGATATTGGTCTCTAAGGTGATATAACCCGTTCGATTGCAATAAAAAATAGATAGCTACCCGAAATTCAAATATTCCGAGCATTATCGACCACAAGCGTAGACGCTCACCTGTGTGCGTAGCTAGCAAATGTGCATGAAGCGTATAGGCAAGCTATACGATCCAGCTACGCGTGGAAACAAGACAGCATCATATGTCAAACGATCTCTTATGACAGCCGTGCACAATTCCAATCTTTGGACATCCATATGAATATAAGAATCAATGCATGAACGACTGAAACGCTTTTATTGTACTCACAAATGATTTTTGTTCGTAAAAACGAAAAAAAAACACAGTTTATACAATTTGTCGGCCTTCTCGCTATATAGCGATCTCTTTCACACAACCAATAATTTTTTTTTTCATCTATATGTACACAGTAAGGAGTCCAATTATGCATCGACAAGTAATATGAACGCCAGGGCAAACGGCACTCATTAGCCTTTACGACGTAGTACGTAGACGGCGGGAAAATAGGAAAAAAGATGGCGGCCGGTGTTAACACGCGTGAAAATTACCGTGTGTTCTAAGAAAATATCTGTGAATATACTGAGTATTATAATTATAAAGATTGAGAAAGGCGGGAGACTTCGTATATGGCGGGCGCGGTTTTTTCACGCTTTTCTTGAATTAATGTTTGTTGGCTAATTTTGAAAAGGACTGGTGTTGGTTGTGTCGTGGACAGTTTTGGTGTCGTTTGTGTAGTGGCTAGTTTTCTGAATGGTTAACAGGTATTGATTTGGGAAAGGTTTGAGGGAGCCGCGTCCGCAGAGTTCGAAGTTTGCTATAAACTTGACATTGGCTTATCTGTGTAAAGCCATAAAAAGAAAAAAAAGATGATTTTCAACCTCCCCGTTATATATAAAATTGTATTTGGGTCTATGTTTTTTTTGTATTTATCGGTTTGTATCTTCAATACCAGTATATTATATGGCATATATATACTCGCAAGTATTCTTATGGCAAATTAATTCTGCTCTCTTGCCTTAGGTCTTGTTAACGTCTGCAAGAGATTGCTTACCGCAATAAAGCCGTCTTAACATGCCTACAATTTTATGAACGTATTGTCTGTAATATATACCTTATCCTTGATTTTTTGCGTGCTATGTGTTGTAAAAATTTAGATAAATTATAGATTTTCTTGAATTAATAGTTGTTGGCTAATTTTTAAGGATTGGTGTTGGTTGTGTTGTGGACATTATAGTTTTGGTGTCGTTTGTGTAGTGGTTAGCTTTTTAAATAGTTAACATGTATTAATTTGGGAAAGGTTTGAGGGAGCCGCGTCCGCCGAGTGCGAAGTTTCCCGCCATTTTTCCCAAACTTCAATTCTCCATTGCCATAAACTTGACACTGGCTAATCTGTGTAATGCCATAACAAAGAGAAAAAAAAATACATCATAATGTATAAATAAAATCGCGGCGATAACAGTGTTAACTTAGGTATAAATAATTATTCTCATTAATTATTTAGTAAATAATTTACATTAATGGTGCTTGAATACTGCTTGGTTAGCACATTTCATGTCGATGTCAAAACAATTGTTTTCACAGCGCTTGCAAACGACATTAATAATTAATTAACCAAACTTTGCCATGACATTTATTTTATTTATAATATTCTTATCATCATCATCATGATCAACCCATTACCGGCTCACTACAGAGCACGGGTCTCCTCTCAATATGAGAAGGGTTTGGCCATAGTCCACCACGCTGACCATGTGCGGATTGGCAGACTTCACACGTCTTTGAGAACATTATGGAGAACTCTCAGGCGTGCAGGTTTCCTCACGATATTTTCCTTCACCGTTGAAGCAATTATATTTTAATTTTTAAAAACACACATAACTCCGAAAAGTTAGAGGTGCGTGCTCGGATTCGAACTGCCAATCTCTGATTAGGACGCTGAAGCCCTAAATATTCTTATAATCAAAGTGAATTAACCTGAATTTGTAACGTCAATTTTTGAGGTTTTACGAGTATATCCGAATGGACCTTTAGGATGTCATGACGAGATTTTGGGTTTTTGTAATAAAAGTTCATTGATTACTTTTAAAAGTAATAGGTCAGATCGTTAGCAATTAACGACTGATCGCCATTTTATTTAGAGATTCAGCTTCACTAGAACCTAAATAGGTTCAGAAAGTTAAACCCATTTTTGTGCGTTTACACATTTTGGCATTAGTATCGGGGTTATAAAATAAATACTTAAAAATAAATCGCTGTGCCTTTTTTTTATACATAAGGTTAGCCCTTGACGGCAATCTCACCTGATGGCAAGTGATAATGCGGTCTAAAATGGTAGCGGGCTAACCTGTTAGGGGTATGGTAAACCTGTACACCTTATTGGTTTCTACACGACATCGTGTCATAACGCTAAATCGCTTAGGGACACGTCTTTACCGGTAGGGTATCTAGCCACGGCCGAAGCCTCCCACTGGACTCGATTCGGGAATCGAACCCACGACCTCAAACTATCTAATGCAACAGCGCAAGCTCTGCGCCTAGAAGGCTGTCCAATAGCCTGCGATGCCATCGGCATTTTTTTTTGTGTTTTTTCTGATTATAAATCGGGACGGAACCGTTAGTATTTCCAGAGTAAAAAGTATCCTAACTTAGGTTCGACAAAAGATATCTCTGAATCAAATTTTGTCAAAGATCAGTAATTTAGCTGTGAAGCCGTGCAAAGAAAAACAAAATCATAAAAGCATGACCTATTATAGTACTTTGTTTGGCGAACTTTCAAAGTTCGCCAAGCTAACAAGCGGCACGCTTTATGAGACAAAAGTACGATGCTTTGTCGTGGTTTCTCACGAAATGCGTAGATACATTTATATCAGTAAATGCACTTCTCAAGTCTGTCTGTTTAACGTCTTCATTTATACAGTCGAATACGCTCTATAGATATAGTTTGCGCAACCAAATTAAGTGTTAAAACGAGAGAAATTTATGTCGTAAAAATATCTTTGTCTTGTTTTAACTGTGTCCTAAGAGGTAAGGATAAGCTAGCTTTATATATCCCGGCCTAAGAGGGCGATCCACTGGTAATTCTAACTTTTTAATTGCATGGAAACGTACAATTTCAGTTATACTTCAGAATCATGATCAACCCATTATCGGCTCACTACAGAGCACGGGCCTCCTCTCAATATGAGAAGGGTTTGGCCATAGTCCACCACGCTGGCCATGTGCGGATTGGCAGACTTCACACGCCTTTGAGAACATTATGGAGAACTCTCAGACGTGCAGGTTTCCTCACGATGTTTTCCTTCACCGTTGAAGCAAATGATATTTTAATTTTTAAAAACGCACATAACCCCGAAAAGTTAGAGGTGCGTGCCCGGATTCGAACCGCCGACCTCTGATTAGGAGGCTGACGCCCTAACCACTAGGCTACCACTGCTTCTACTTCAGAATACCATAACGTTATTACAGAATTAATTGATTCGTAACAATTCAATCCAATTTCACAGCAATATAGATCCATCGTTTATTGAACAAAGGTTTTATTAATACGTTATTGTTGAGCGATCTTCTGGAAGTTCCTGCCTTTGTCACTCGCACATATTTCGTCGAGCCGCCCTCTTGGCAAGTGGGGACACGGTTATGTGTCAACTACAAAGGATACAGAAAAGGACCACAAGCAAAGGGCTTGGTGGTCTCCTGATGCCAATTTCAGGGTCGTGTTAGAAAAATACCGTAGTAATAAAATGAAATAATTTGCTAAATATCGGTGATACAGGTTTTTTTTTTATACACTACAAGGGCTAACCCCTTGACGGCTATCTCACCTGGTGGTAAGTGACGATGCAGTCTAAGATCGTAGCGAGCTAACCTGTTAGGGGTATGGTAAAACCACACTCCTAATTGGTTTCTACGCGACATCGTGCCGGAACGCTAAATCGCTTGGCGACACGTCTTTTTTTGTAGGGTGGTAACTAGCCACGGCCGAAGCCTCCCACCAGACCAGACTCGAGCCGGGAATCGAACCCGGGACCTCCAACTTTATAACGCGATAGCGCACGCACTGCGCCACGGAGGTCGTCAAAAACGGTGTTCTGTATATAAAATTCCTACATATTCCGCTGATAACATAAAACGGTTTATTAATCATATTTAACTATAAATTATCTATATTCTTTGATATTTATATCAGACAAAAGTATCTATTAAAAAACTAACAGTCATTAAAATTAGGACACATTCTACAATTCTCTTGTATTCATTAATTTATTTATTCAATAATTGCAATCATGTACATCTATCTACTTACACAAAATATAGTAAGACTACCTGAGGCCCCGTCAGGGCGTTGCAATGTTACAATTTACAATTATTATACATAGTACTTACAATTATTATTAACTATTGGAATTACAATAAAATAATAATTAATTAATATGTCATTCAATATGTCAAAATGGTTCATCAGATAAATTAAGTCATGAATCATAGTCACATTCAGTTATAAATACATCTTATATATATATATTTTTTTTTTAACTTTTTAAGTAGAATTTATTTGTTAATATACATCAAACATTTTACATAAAACTTAGATTAACCTAATATTATTAACTAAAAATCTTAAAAAATAAATAAATATATAACATCATAACTAAAATATATTATTAAAAGGAGTCCCTTTAGGAATATCCTATATTATATTATAATAATATGGTATTATTTTAATTATTACAGATCATAGGCTGATGTGCAATTGAGGCCTTAAGTATATTTACTGTTTAGTTTGGAACAGTTCACCTATCTTGTAGAAGCTGCTAAGAATTATAATTTGAATACCCAGATAGTCCACAGTTTATTTAAATTCAAATTCAAATAATCTTTATTCAAATAATCCTTTAAAATTTGATGGTGATAACTACATTCGTAAACTTAAAACTAAAGCTATGAGGGTTCCAAACGCGCCCCGGTCTAAGAAGAAGCCCACAACAAACTTGGCCAGGTAAATTTTCTTTTTGTTATCACCATCTCACATGCCACTTAAAATTATATTAAGAGCTATCTTATTAGAGCAATATTTATTTATTTATTATTATAAATACACTTACAATATACATAAAAAATACATTTCAGCAAACAAAAGCGTCACATTCTCCAGTATGCATATCAGTTACAAGTGTACACAACATTCATACTGCAATAGAGTACGTGTAAACGGCCACAATCTAAATATGTTTGAGAAAAATTGAATATAATGCTTCTGGAAAAATCATATTATGACGTTAAACAATATTTAATGGATAAAACTTAATATCTATTGTATAATTAATTATTTTTGCTGACATCTAATTTGTTGTATTTATTTTAATTTGATTGGACATTCAATATTTTTCATAATGTTATGTATTATAAAAATTTGCACACTATTAATTTAGTAGAATGTAATGAACTCTTCACCAATTGACATCGCTTAATAACATCTGACTATTGTACATACATTCTGGCAAATAAATTATTAAACATAATTACAAACTAATTAAAAGAAGTTAAATGGACAATCTACATATTTTATTTAAATTATTATTAACTATCGAATAATTCAATCTTCATAATTTTTTTTCCATACGCCCAAGAAGTATAACTTCTAAGGCGTAAAAAAATTTACGTAAACGATGGGATGATCGATCAGTTCAGAGTTTAACAACACACACTAACTACTAACTAACTAGTTTGAGAAATTGTAGGATTCAAAACAAATAATTGTCGCGCAACCGCAGAAAAAAAATTCCTTTAGAAAGGGTCTCTCTAAATTAGGGGGACCTAAAGAAGAAAAACTAGCATTTTTGTGACACAGTGTCCTGGGTTCGATTCCGGGCTCGAGTCAAGAGGCTTCAGCCATGGCAGTACAAATACGTGTCGCCAAGTGATTCAGCGTTCCGGCGCGATGTCGCGTACAAACAGAAACAATTAGGAGTATGGGTTTACCATATCTCTAACAGGTAAGTCCACTACCATCTTAGACATCCGCCGACATCATCACTTACCACCGGGTGAGATTGCCGTCAAGGTCTAACTCGTAGTGGATTTAAAAAAAAGATATCTTCGGTAAATTGTATGAAACACCTATATTTTCTCAATGTAAGCATAATATAATCTTAGCTAAGTCTAATATTTGGAAATAAAAAATAAAGTTTTAGTGAATTAATTTCCGGGAAAGCGCTGCTATCGGAAAAGGTCGCGTCGTATAAATACTCCGGGATGAGTGAACGAACTGAGTAACACTTCACGTACCATCTCGTCACCACACAAAATACCGCGAATCCTTTGGCGATAGTGTGACTGGGTGGCGCTTAAGCGGCTTGGGTGACTCAATACACTGCTTTGGTTCGTAACCTGATATTATTATATACGAGTTGATTTACTTCAGATAGATTTACACTATTATTTGACTTTGGTAGGTAGCTTCGGCCGTAACTAGTTAGCCTTACCGACAAAGACGTGTAGCCATGCGATTAAGCATTCTGGCATATATCTTTTTTGGCCTTATAATATATTATATAGATATATATATGACGAGTCAAGGGCTTCCGAGTTGTTTTTGTAAGGGTGACATCAGCATTGCTGACGTCACGATTTTGTTTACTTTCGCTCATAGTAATTAAAACCACAACTTGCGGGTTAACACTTTTATTGCGACAATAACTAAGAGGTCCCAACAGTCCGACGTCTCGAGCGAGAATGCCGCGAAAGGCATCGACCGCCCGTATTTATAGCACAAAGCATGCTTGTACAAAATTGATTGTTACTGTCTAAATTGTGTTAGCAAAATCATCAATAGTTAAAATGTGGGTAATTATTGAATTCTTGAGGTTCTTGGCGCCGCTGAATAAAGTTAATAACTTCGACATATATAATGAGGCCAAAAAAGATTACAATTTACTTAAATGAAGAGACCAATCCATTAAGAAACCTTTAAAATTTAACAACATAAATTAACATTAATTAAAATTAATATTACATATGATAATGCAACGATTGTGTGTGTGTGTGTGTGAGAGAGAGAGAGAGAGTGAGATAGAGAGTCAGTCAGTGCGTGTTGTTGAGTGTGTGTATAACTTGTAGAATAAAAAATCAGTTTGTTGCATTACTCTGGCGCAGTAATCACTGATCTTGTATTAGGTACAAAGTCCCGGGTTCCAATGGTAAATCAGGAATTTATCTATCTAAAATTTGCCTGACCTGGTAATCTATGAAATGAATAGTAAACTTTATTGACTGATCTAAAAACAGCGTTCAGTGATCAGACAGACACCGCTTAGTTTAAAAATACGTTGTTATACGGCAATATGAAACTAAACTGTTTAAAAGAAATGCCAGTGACTTGAAAAATAAACAAAGTTTGTATGTTTTTCCGCTATGCAAGATTTAAATGGTTTTGGAAAACCATTTAAATCTAATCAAATCAAAATATATTTATTCCTGTAAACCTATTACAGGCATCTATGAATCATTCACATCAAATTTTTATTCGTGAAGTGATGTTGATAACTACACTCTCCAACTTAAAACTAAAGTTAAGAACCCCACAACAAACTTAGCCAGGTTTTTTTGTTATCACCATCTAATATGATCAATAATAAATTAGCTACGGAGTTAGAGCAATTCACACCTAAGCTTTTTAATTTTATTTATTTATTTATTTATTTTATTTATCCAAAGCGCTACCAACAGATTTATATGTAAAAAAAATAAACATTTAAAAACCTTAAGTGCTAGATGTATACATATAAATCAATTTAGAGGTAACTACAGCATGCCTAATATAATAACTTAAGTCGACGCTAATATGTCGCTAATAATATAATATGGAATTTAAATTAAATTTAATCGTTTATATAATCCTTAATTTAGTAACAGCACTTTTCTATCCTAGCGGTGATAGCCTAGTGGTTAGGGCGTCAGCCTCCTAATCAGTGGTCGGCGGTTCGAATCCGGGCACGGACCGGACCTCTAACTTTTCGGAGTTATGTGCTTTTTTTAAAAATATCAATATCACTTGCTTTAACGGTGAAGGAAGCATCGTGAGAAAACCTGCACGCCTGAGAGTTCTCCATAATGTTCTCAAAAGCGTGTGAAATCAGCCAATCCGCCGGCGTCAAAAATCAAGCGTGGTGGATTATGGCCAAACCCTTCTCATATTGAGAGGAGACCCGTGCTCTGTAGTGAGCCGGTAATGGGTTGATCATGATGATGATGATGACTTTTCTAAAAGCTTTCGCTTTATAAAAACTTTGAAGTTATTGATAGGCATCATCATTTTGTGATGAAACTGGTGGACGTTCTAGGGACGCCCCATAATTATAAATGTTTTTTACTTAGCAACTGAGTACCAGTTATTGGTTCGTCAAAATAGCCCGGGTAGCTTAGCCTTCAAACCGTTTCGCGGAATACGAACATTTGAAAGTACTTACCTATTTTTAATCTACAACTGTAGATAATAAATTGCAAGTAGTAAGCACCTATTTTATGTACTCGGTTTATTTAGAGTTTAGCCATTACTCCCAAGTTTGATTGCCTTAATAAATCATTACTTTTTCTTAGAAATTTTACTGTAGAATAAATAGATAATAATCAAAATGCGGTGATAGCCTAGTGGTTAGGGCGACAGCCTCCTAATCAGAGGTCGGCGGTTGGAATCCGGGCACGCACCTCTAACTTTTCGGAGTTATGTGCGTTTTTAAACGATTAAAATATCACCCGCTTCAACGGTGAAGGAAAACATCGTGAGGAAACCTGCACGCCTGAGAGTTCTGCATAATGTTCTCAAAGGCGTGTGAAGTCTGCCAATCCGCGCATGGCCAGCGTGGTGGACTATGGCCAAACCCTTCTCACATTGACAGGAGACCCGTGCTCTGTAGTGAGCCGGTAATGGGTTAATCATGAATCAAAATAGCGTATTTTTTTAATATGTTAATTAGGAGACCAGGGTTAACTAAGAATATATAGGTACACAACTATTCCAGAATAGAGATTTTCTCGTATGTACGTAGGCAGATGTTGCTAATACAAATGTACTAAGGGACTTTACCATCCACGTCAATCAAGTGAGACCGCTTGGGTCACCGGGTTAATTAGACGCTGCAGGCTGTTGGTACAGCAAATTGAATTCAAGTGTAACATGCCAAACTAACTTCGCGTTACCAACTGCGTCCTAAAAGGGTTTGGGGTAAATTTATCAACGGCTGAAGCAGGAACGTTCGTACAAATGGATGTTTGTATCTTGAAATATCTTTTGTTTTAGATCTAGGTCGAAAAAGATCAAACGTGGATGGGGAGATGGATTTTCAATCACTAACATACTAATAATAGTACTAATAACAGGTTGGTTGGTTTCTTTTTCACTTACAACCAGGAAAAAGAGTAAAGGACTAACTTGTAGATAAAAAAATATATAAACATATATATACACACACATGTCAGTTTACGGGTATTACATTGCGAGTAAACGAGCATAAGGGTCACCAGATGTAAGTGATGACCGTCACCCAGATTAGCTAGCGATGTGTCACCGACCCCCGAAACCTGTCATGGCATGTCTGGTGGTAGGCTTCGGCCATGGCTAGTTACCACCCTACCGACAAAGACGTGTCGCCCGGCGATTTAGCATGTCGCGTAGAAACCAATTAGGAGCATGGGTTTACCATACTCCTAACAGGTTAGCCCAATACCATCCTTGACAGCATCATCTACCAGGTGAGATAGCCGTCGAGGGCTAACTTGTTGTGTATTAAAAAAAAAACATTCCTCCTAATCGGTTTCGATGAAGGTAGACTTGAACTCAATTGATCTTTTGCAAGGTTAAAGAAGACATCTAAGGGAGTTAGTTGAATGCAAGCCATATAGTGTCAAGGATTTGTAACTCATTCAAATTATGTCAGCGATACACATAAACTGTAGTTTACAGTAACATCAGAGGTACCGCGTTTTACGACGGCCATCTGTGTTTTGATGCCGCCAATCTAAATGCAAATTACAGTTTGCGATGCAATTTAGTTCCTTATCTATAATCATGCTAACAATGTCGTTCAGGAGGGCACGCTCCTCTTCCAGACCGAGATAGAAATATTCAAATTCAAATTCAAAATAATCTTTATTCAAATAGTCCTTTAAAAGGCACTTTTGACGCGTCAATAATTTACATAGTAGTTATTTCATGATGATAATTATATTCGTAAACTTAAAACTAAAGCTATGAGGGTTCCAAACGCGCCCCGGTCTAAGAAGAAGCCCACAACAAACTTAGCCGGGTTAAATATGCTATGAAAGTATGGTTTAGCGGGTGGAAAAAAAAAATAACACAGTATTGATAGACGCCTGCGAGTAAGTTTAAAAGTTTGATGGAGAATCGCTCGTCTTATGAAATTTTCTAGTCCAAGTAAAAGTCAACTGTACTGTAAAACACATAATGAATCCGTAGTGTTTTCAAATAGTTGGGTAGTGTTATAAATAAGTTGCTAATTCTCTTACTCTTTGCATATTGTTTAGAGTTTTATGCATAATTTTTTTTTTCTATTTAAGCATATTATTTTAACATTCGGTAAATCTTTATTATATTTTGTTATTAACTTTATAAAAATAATTTGTTTCTGTTCCTATTATCAATTCCGAAGTTAATTTTTTTTAACATTAAGTGACGACTTTTAATTCACATTATAAGGACCTTTCGCGGGTTGGATTTAGAATCGTGCGGCAGGAGTTTCGGGGGGAAAGATGTTTTATTCGGTAGAGGTTTGGTTCCCGATTGTCACAATAGCACTCGCATTACAAGGTAATTCACTTTTTTCGAGAAAACCAAAAAAAACTAACATAACCTAAAAATAGGTAAAACATCGAAAAAATAATGCAATATTACGGGAGAGCTAGATGGCATATATAATTTTGTATAAGTGCAACAAGGACGTAAGATCATGTCAAAGACTAGTGTCACGTGGTCTATGCTCTCTGTCAACTGTCAAATCATAATATGACTAACTACTAATTTCTAATGGTAAGAAAACTTCACACTTGGAAACGACATGAGCTGATGTAGGTCGAATAGTGTGACAGAACCAAATTGGCCAACCCCTACTCCACGTAGTCTTGTCTGCCCTACCCCTAGAGTGTTTTTATGAAGTGCGAAGCCAGAAGCTCGCGAAGGAGGTCCTGAATGAAGCGAGCCTACGAGGCAGAGTGGAGCGAAGAGGGGAGGTGGCGAGCGGGGCGAGCCGGCGACCTTCGTAGCGAAACGAAGGTCGAGTAGGTGAAGCTGAATGAAGGGGCGACGGAGCGAGTCGTCTGGCGTAGCCCATTTGATTTGTAGCTCTCCCGTAATATTGCATTATTTTTTCGATGTTTTCCTATTTATAGGTTATGTTAGTTTTTTTTTGTATTCTCGAAAAAAGTGCATTATCTTGTAATGCGAGTGCTATTGTTACAATCGGGGACCAAACCTCTTTCTCCCCGAAACTCCTGCCGCACGATTCTAAATTTTAACCACAGACCACAAAAAAATAAAAATACTGTGACAGTAGTCTTTGACATTATCTTACGTCCTTGTTGCACTTATACAAAATTATATATGCTATCTAGCTCTTCCGTAATATTGCATTATTTTTTCGATGTTTTACCTATTTATAGGTTATGTTAGTTTTTTTTTGTTTTCTCGAAAAAAGTGAATTACCTTGTAATGCGAGTGCTATTGTGACAATCGGGAACCAAACCTCTACCGAATAAAACATCTTTCTCCCCGAAACTCCTGCCGCACGATTCTAAATTTTAACCCCTTTCGCTCACATTACATGATACAAATTTGAGGTGTAATATATGTAATAAATAACTTATATGGAATAACTTTTTTCTGAGGCAAAGGGTTGGTTTTTATTTTGTTTTGTCTTTCTCGTTTTATGGCTTTGCACAGATTAGCGAATGTCAAGTTTATAGATTTTATTTTGTTTGTGGTAATTAGTAATCAATATTTACAACAACTATATACCTACAGATAAAAATACTTTTTTTTGTAGCTTTCCCTTACATGTCTCCTCCCCCGACACCCCGCTAATTTTAAACTTTATTTAAATGAATTACAAATTTTTAGCAACCTACAAATTTATTTCACTCCTAATATTCAGTGTTACAGTTATTTTCCGTTTACCAGTAACAGTTTATTAATTAATACTGATGTTATAAATTGCTGCGTGAGAAATGGACAAACCAACACAGCTCACTCTCGAATAATACCAAAGACACAGTCACAGCCGCCTAAGATATAATTAGGAAAAGTTATTTCATGCTGCACAAATGTAGGAATGTCTTTAGGTATCTTTAGTTTTCAGTAGAATTTCAAAGGGAGGTTTGATAGCATTGAATGAGATAACAATAAATAGGTATTTGACTCAAGTTCGGCCTCCATTGTATACCTTTTCCTTCATGGCGACATTATAGGTCAACTTTTTTTTTGACATTTTCAGCTGTCATTTCCATTTATTTGCAATTCGTCTCATTCAATTGCAAATTTCCCGAATTTCCTAACTCATAACTCATAACTCTAAAGATTGTATTAGAGTGAAATAATAAAACAATCGTTAGAAATAAAAATTATGAAACGTGCTTTCGTGTACACAAACGAAACAGAAAATGAAGGAAAACTTGTGGCCGTGGAAGACACGTTTAAAGATTTTAAGAAGTCTATCGCTTTCACATTCAACTTAGAGGCTGAAGATCTCAAATTATATGCGTTTAATGGTTGTGAAATAATCGACACTAAAGTTATAAGGGACGACGAGAAAGTTTATTTAAGTTTAAACAGTGAAAATGGGTGTAAAGCCAGTGATACATTAGAACGTTCATTTGAAACTATGCACATATCGGATGGTGCCGAAAATGGTTCAGTTAACAAAAAGGGCGTTGTTTCTGACTGGATCACTTTAAACGTTGGCGGTAAATACTTCACAACCTCTCGAGCTACACTCATAGTAAAAGAACCTCTGTCAATGTTGGCAAGAATGTTTGCTGACGATAATAACGTGTATTTAATGAACCCTAGCGCTAAGGATAAGACAGGGGCGTACTTAATTGATAGGAGCCCAGAATATTTCGAACCTATATTAAATTATTTGAGGCATGGTGAAGTTATATTGGACAAGAATGTGAACCCTAAAGGAGTATTAGAGGAAGCTGTGTTTTATGGTAAGATATTATGTTAAGATTCATAAAAACTTGTTTCTGGCTCCGTAAACCACTATTTTTTTTGAACATATACCCCTTTAACACATACTCAATTTCATTTAATATATCCTGTGATTTAACTCTTAAAGCTATTGAGTGGTAGATGTGGCTCGTGGGATCGGTTCCAAACCAAAAAGACACTCAAGGAGTGACGAGAAAACTATTTATTTCATCTTAAACATTTTGAATTTATTGTACACGAAACATAATCATTATGAAATTTATATAAAATACAAAGGGCGTGTCAGATATTTCAACATGTTGCTTCTACAAGCAATTGTCACGGAAACTTCAAATTTGACAAAATTCAATCTAAAGAAATAAATCTAACATTTCAAATTTAAAGTATTTCAAACATAATACATAAACCAACCAGATCAGAGTTGACATCAAAAGAGTATGTATAATCTGAGATTACCAATCAACAAAAGCCACAGAACATCTTCCTGGATTTCATTTCTGCTTCACTAATCTGGTCAAGTTCTGGTTTGGTTCAGTTTGTAAACTTAAGCAAATATGGAAAAAGACATGTCAGTACTCAAATGTGGGAAAAGATTATGAAATTTTGCTGAGCGTTCAGAATAAGGAATAAAACAAGGTTCTACTCTTATTGTAATACAACAAATTTCAATATTTATAGGTATAGACTCAATGATACCTCAGCTGCGCGAGTTAATTGAAGAGTCGACAAGTCAAAGTGATGGAAACCAGGCACTAAACAGGATGGACGTGCTCCGTTTAATAATGATGACCCCTACTGAATCAGAACTGAGGTTCCAAGGGGTTGACTTGGCTGGTGCAGATTTAAATAGATTAGATCTTAGGCATATCAACTTTAAGGTATTTACTTGTCTGTTGTATTTACAATAGGAAACAAACACCAGATCAATTTTCTGTTAAATTTTGGTGATGTCTGTGACTATGTGGATGCTATAATGGTGCTGCTATATTTTAAGTGAGCCCTGACAGTAATGTCACAAAAAGAAAGATATTATATGTACAAAATATACACATTTTATTAATCCCAATGATATGAAGCTGTGATAGCATAGTGGCTAGGACGTCAGCCTACAAATCAGAGGACTGGGGTTTCAACCCGGGCACACACTGAAATGAAAAGTTATACTTTCAGAGTTATGTGCGTTTTTAATCAATTAAAATATCACTTGCTTCAACGGTGAAGGAAAACATCGTGAGGAAACTTGCATTGCCATTGCGACGCACCGCTCGCTTACTGTTAGGATTTATATGCGTTTTTAAGCAATTAAAATATCACTTGCTTCAACGGTGAAGGAAAACATCTTGAGGAAACCTACTTGAGAGTTCTCCATAATGTTCTCAAAAAAGGCGTATGAAGTCTGCCAATCTGCACATGGCCAGCGTAGTGCACTATGGCCAAACCCTTCTCAAATTGAGAGGAGACCCGTGCTCAGTTGTGAGCCGAGAATGGGTTTATCATGATGAAACATTAAGAATTATTTTTAATTACCCATAATGGGTAATCATGGTAAATCAAATCCATAATTTGAATCTACTTCTATTCAACATTATACCCTTTAGCTGAATGAGGTATCACCTAGTAGTATGTCTTTTTAGTAACTAGTTAAAGACTTCCATTGAATCCTACCACAAAACTTGGGGGGGTTACTTATTTCAAGGTACCAGCTTTCATAACACCAATCTTTTGTATACAGGTTAGGAAAAAAGTCTAGTTTCTTTTCTTTCTTTCAGTATTGCAGTATTTGTTTTATTTTTTCAGTATGCATGCTTAGCAAGATGTAATCTGAGTGGTGCCAACCTGTCTCATTGCTGTTTGGAGAGAGCCGATTTATCTCATGCCAACCTGGAAGGAGCTCAGTTATTAGGCGTTAAGGCTCTATGTGCCAATATGGAAGGTGACTGGTTAAAAGCATTCTTATTGGTTTTTTTTTTCTGACTGTCTATTAGCTGTGCTAACCCTATTGGTTGTCACAGCGTAACTGGGCTGTTTTAAGAAGAAATTTTAAGGCCTAGGGCTCGAGGAAACTAGGGGAACTTCTGCCTAAGAACGCCTCCTTTGTGGCCGAACCTCGGCTTAGTAGCGTATGATTGTGTGGTAGGTGGTACTAGTATGTTGTCACTAGTCATCTGATCGTCAGGGTCTTGAAGGATATGTTTAGGTCCCTCTTTCGGAGAGGAACGCTTAGGTCGGGGGAGTAAAAAGAAGCCGCAACTAAGAGAGGGTTGGGGTGTCGGATTGATTTCTCGAAATAGCTTTTCGAGAGTTTCTTAAAGTGCTGAGCGATAGTGTTTAGTTCTAGGTCTCTGTGTAGATCTACGTTACGCACGTACCAGGGACAGCCGGTTGCCGTGCGCATGAAACGATTCTGAATCGTTTGTAAGGTTTTATATGTGGGAAGAAAGGCTGTGGCGGCGCTCGCGAATGACATGATTGAATGGATACAAGTCTAATATAATGTCACTTTGTGACAGATATGTAGCCTACTGCGTTTATTAATCATGAAGTAGAGTCTGTTAAGAACAAAACGGGCTTTCTGACTGACTACGTATGTCCATTTTAATTGTAAGAAACTGTCTAATGATCACTAAATTACATGATGAGACAAATACCAAAAAAATCAAGATAAATAATAAAAAGCAAGTATAATTTGCTATATTCCGGGAGATTTGTATAATATAACACCACACAAAATCTTCCACTAGAACCTCTACGCACGTTTCGACCCGACACTGGATCATCCTCAGGAGATGTTGACTTCACAAGCGAGAAAAGTATGATCTGAGATAAAGTATGATAGCAAATTATACTTGCTGTTTATTGTTTATCATGGACTTCCGCAAAGTAACGCCTGCTTCTATTCATTATTTGAAAATCAAAATAATCATCTGGAACAACCAAGCTAGTCCAATTTCAATAATCTTTCTTCACTTAATAACACAGTTCTTGAGGAGAGTTATTGGCTATTTAACAATATGCCATAACAAAAACAAATCTAGCAAATTAAATAACAGTTTGTGTGGGAGTCTGGTTTGTATTGTGAAGATTGTTGAATGGTGTATGGAGCATGGATTACCTACTTTCCACTTTTTTTTTTTCATCACTTACCACCAGGAGAGATAGCCGTAAAGGGCTAACTTGTAGTATATAAAAAAAAAATCCACCATGTTGATTTCCTTAGATACAATGTTTTTCTCTACTATCAGTAGGATAAGATAAATCTGGACTACAATATAGCTAAAAAAGTTCATTAACACTTCTTAGTGACAATTCCTATGATTCTTTATTATTATTATTTTTTTTTTAACCACTACAAGTTAGCCCTTGACGGTAATCTCAACTGATGGTAAGTGATGATGCAGTCTAAAATGGTAGCGGGCTAACCTGTTAGGGGTATGGTAAAGCCATACTCCTAATTGGTTTCTACACGACATCGTGCCGGAACGCTAAATCGCTTGGCGACACGCCTTTGTCGGTAGGGTGGTAACTAGCCACGGCCGCAGCCTCCCACCAGACCAGACTCGAGCCGGGAATCGAACCCAGGACCTCCAACTTTATAATGCAACAGCGCGCGCGCTGCGCCACGGAGGTCGTCAAAATTAACTCTAGCCATTGATTATTATAATATATTGATAAAATAAAAGAGTTTGTCCACTCTTTAAGTAAGACAACATATCAAAGCATTTTTGTACTGTATAGCAGTAAATATGCCATAAACCCAAGACATTTATCATTGAGTTTTGTAAAAATAATACATACTATAATCCCATTGTAAGAATGTGTCGTTTATACAATGGGATTATCAGTAAAGACTCCAAAATTGATATCTTTAACGGTCACTATAAGAAATTTTGTTACAATGTGATAGGATTAATTAAGTAAACAGTTGGTATTACACCTAACTGTATATTTATATTTCTATAATTTGTTAATATTAAACTTTTGTCATGCTGTGCAGTCAGTTAGAGTTACAATTAGATATAGAAAAAAACTTGAGAGGTGTCAAGGGACACCCGGATGGAACGAAGTTCCTTTCGATTAATTAGTGAAGGAATTGTAATCAAATTTTATTTTATTTAAGTTATAATAATATTTTTTTTATTATTAACAAATATAATGTTATATAAACTTAATCAGTAGGCTCAATTTTGTACTCCATCAGCAATATCCGGAACTTGTGTAGAAACACTGTTAGGATTCATTATTATTATTATTTTTTATTATTTATTATTTACAAAAAACCTGTATAAACTCAACAAAAATAATTGTTCAATGCGAAATAGAAATGAAAATATCTGGCTTGCTTTCTATAAGACAGAGAGAGACAGACAGAGAAACATGCGACGCCGCACAGCTTACAATAACAAAAAGTGTCGTGACAACTTTTCGTAAGAATTTTTTCCGTCTAGCCCCCTTTCACAACGCGCGATAAGGAACTTCGTTCCAATATGTAACTAAGTTAAGATTTAATTATACGGATTGTAATTTGTTAAGATTGCCAAATAAAATAAAATAAATAAATAAATGATTGATAAAGGTACATTGCCAAACAAAATTACATCTTGGTAGTGAGGAAAGAGTGAAATTATGGTAACAGCTAGTGTTCTTATAAATAACTTATTTATGTGTGTTTTATACATCTTCAGGTGCTCTGTTGATTGGGTGCAACATGGAAGATCCTGCAGGCTCTAAGGCTGTAATGGAAGGGGTTAATTTAAAAGGTATGTATTCAGTCACAATACATAATAGTTCAAATGCAGAAGGTTCACTCCACTTTACGACCTCCGTGGCGCAGTGCGTGCGCTGTCGCATTATAAAGTTGGAGGTCCTGGGTTCGATTCCTGGCTCGAGTCTGGTCTGGTGGGAGGCTTCGGCCGTGGCTAGTTACCACCCTACTGAAAAAGACGTATCGCCAAGCGATTCAGAGTTCCTGCACGATGTCGCGTAGAAACCAATTAGGAGTGGAGTTACCATACCCCTAACAGGTTAGCACCCTAGACTGTATCATCACTTACCACCAGGTGAGATAGCAAGGGCTAACTTGTTTCAACTGTGCCCAGTTTCGCCAGTTAGAGGCGTGCTGCAATAACATCACCACAGCCAACTCGATGACTACTGTGATCGATAGACGACCCTGCTTCCATCGCCCACAAGTACTCGCCCCACCTTCGATGGCAGACTGTTACCGAGCCTATAACCCCATACAGTGCCCCTCTGCCCCGGCTCCTTCGTGTACTTGTAGTCTCTTACCTAAACTGGCCAGACCTGATGCTGTACCAAAATATTACTTTATTTAAATATCTCTAAGGATAAAAAAAAACATCCACATATATTAAATTACTCTTTCAGTATATAATTATATTAAGAAATATGAAAGTAATTTTATATTTGTAATTGTATACCATAATTGTGGCTATACAGTATGACGGCAATCAGAGAGCAGCGTCATCTAGTTGTGGAGTCATGTACGACAGACAAGAGAGTGGCATCGCCCCCTCTCTTTACGCAACACTAAGTGACGTATGCAGGTTCTTATAAGACTCACCGGCGCGGGACGGCGCATTGTATTCGGTCGGTTCGGATCGGTGTTCAAGTCGCGGTAGTGCATAGTCGTACTTGGTGGAGCGTATAGTCTGCTCCTTATAAATTACTATACTTATAATTGTTATTCTGTTCTACCAAGAGTATCTGGTCTCTTTGCCCGAACCTACCCACGTCGACACTACCGACGAAGACACGAACTCGCCCCGTAGTCATCCTATAAGTATATAATACTACATAATATATATATACACAAAATTATGTCATAAAATATTTAACAGATTTATTATACGACACGCGACCAATCCGTGCCTCCTATGTGCCTATGAGAAATTTATGGTTGATAATAGAAAAAATCTTGCTTGCTTAAAAATACTGTATATTTTTAAATTCCAGGTGCGGACCTAGAAGGGAGCAATATGGCTGGCGTGAATTTGCGAGTGGCAACATTGAAAAATGCCAACCTTCAAAATTGTGATCTCAGGGCAGCTGTTTTGGCCGGAGCTGACTTAGAGGTAGGGGCGTACTTCAGCGTTGTTAATCTATAATAATACAATATGGTGTTACTTAAACCATTTATAACTCAAAAGCGACTGCATTTTTTTTTTATCCACTACAAGTTAGTCCTTGACGACAGTCTCACCTGATGGTAAGTGATGCTGCAGTCTAAGATGGTAGCGGGCTAACCTGTAAGGGGTGTGGTAAACTCATACTCCTATCGGTTTCTATGCGACATCGTGCCGGAACGCTCAATCGCTTGGCGACACGTCTTTGTCGGTAGGGTGGTAACTAGCCACGGCCGAAGTCTGCCACCAGACAAATGGCATGGATTTATATTATTTTTAATTCGTTGGATTTGTTTCCTCCGCCAATAACTGAATGATTTATTATAAAATATGAAAATTTACGATAAATATATATTCATAAAATTATCTATATCATAAATTTTTGTTATTCAACACAATCTCTTCGATTACAATTAAAATCTATGCTCTGTTATTAAAATAAAAAAATACATCTCAAAAGCTAACGTAAACTTTGCAGAATAGTCCAATATTTGTGTACTTTTATTAAAATGTTATATATTTTAAGGCCAAGCAAAGATTGGTGGCCACACAGCCTTTTAGATATTATTAAGCCCTATAGATATATTTTATTTAAAAGCAAAGCTTATTTTATCGTGTATTAATTCACTAAAGTTTTATTTATAAAACACTAAAACTGTGTTTTTTTTTGTAGTGTTGCGACTTGTCGGGAAGTGATCTTCATGAAGCCAACTTGCGAGGAGCAAACTTAAAAGATGCGATGTTCGCACTGATGCTGACACCGCTTCACATGTCACAGACTATTAGATAATTTATTTATATGTGTTAATTACTTAAATAGTTAATTATAGTACTCGAATTAAATCAAATTTTATTTGAGTTTTTTATGTTATTTAAGTTATGGAATTAATAAAAAAAAAATATATTTTCATAGTTTGATTTAAAGACCTTTAATCAGCTCAATGCCAGATTAAGGCTAAAATAAATCACGTGCGCATACATTTTTTGCCACACAATAGTATAAAATGGGCCCAAGGATTACAGATGCCCGCACTGTAGAAAAATCTTTAATAATGACTGGATTATTTGTTGCGCTTAAGCTTTTGAATTAAATAATTAGAAAGCTGTACCAGCTTATAGGGACAAATTTAAATTAGTTGATGCTGCCAACAAATCAACGCAGTTCTCACTTACTTGTATCTTTTTTTTTTTTTTTTTTCGTTTTATGGCTTTACACAGATTAGCCAATGTCAAGTTTATAGCGATGTAGAAGTTAGGGAGAAATGGCGGGAAACTTTGCATTCCGCGGACGCGGTTCCCTCAAACCTTTCCCAAATCAATATCTGTTAACCATTCAGAAAACTAGCCACTACACAAACGACACCAAAACTGTCCACGACACAACCAACACCAGTCCTTTTCAAAATTAGCCAACAAACATTAATTCAAGAAAAGCGTGAAAAAACGGCGCCCGCCATATACGAAGTCTCCCGCCTTTCTCCTACTTGTATCATAATATTAATACTACCACCCTTTACTCCTTGTAATATTTGTATTCTGTGCTACCGCCTACCATTTTGTTTTTACCTAGGTATTTTATTTTGTACTCTGTGCCTTCATCGGACAAAGACGCTATGCATTCAAACTCGGACGTAGAATCAAGGTGGACTTGACATCAAAATAATAATACCTTGTTAGAGCAAGACAAGTATATGGAAAGTTCTGAAGAGTGATAAAGGCAAAAACCCATTCTTTTGTCCCTTTCATAATTTACCTTTTTTTTGGTGTGCTCAACTGTCTTAGATGCCCAACAAATTTGACGCGTGCCTCTGTGATACTGATTTATTGCGAATATTAAGAGTGTTTAATTAGGTTTATGTGTTTAATATAATGTTGAAGGTGTATAGAACGCCATAATTATGCAGCATTGCTGAGTGATCGGCTTTAACAGTCGTAGCGAACGCAAATTAAGAAACATAACCTATCATTCGTAAGTATTATTATTGTTTTGTTGTTTACCATTTGCATTGTACAATTACATAAAAGTTCCGTTAGATTACAGAATAACAGGTTTATAATATGCAGAAACAATTAACAAAGGTCCCAAATTCAAATTTATAGTTTAGTATTAACCGTATAAATTTAGTAATACACAACCAATCGTCAAACATTGGCAATATCAATGTCATGCAGCCATTTTAAAGTGTGTTTTGAATTTTATCGGGTTATTCCTATTTTAGGAATACCAGTAGTTAAGAATTAAAGTTACCCATAATAGTGTGTAATTTTTTACATATGGACCAATGTTAATAATGAAGTATTGTTAAGATTCGTTTAAGTGCATATAATCAGTTATACTATTTTTTATGTTTTAGATGTACAAAATACTCACTACTGACCTCTGGATAAATTCACTTGGTCGAGGACATTGGACTCCAGGAAAAAACATCCGCATATTTTGTTCTAAGCATTTCAATGAAACCTGCTTTTGAAAACTGAACATATGACATTTTTAAATGCCTTATCAGTTCCAACGCTGTTAACGCAGTAAATAAATTCATTTCTCCACAATGTTTTAATTTGCTTCTTGCCCAATTAAACCATCATATATCATTGTTCCTATCTTATGAGAGAACAAATTATTGTCAGTTAGTGAGGGTTTGCAGCTGTATATAATGAATAATACTTATAATATTATATATATTTGTTTTCGGGCAAATGTCGAGTATACATACTAGACACTTGCCCGAGAAAAAAATAATCGATTCATACTATAATATTGACAACTAAATACTAGATTAACACGGCGTTACAAAACAAAATTTCAAATAAACCCTGTATCCCTGCGTTTTGAAGTACTTTCTATTTGTCCCTTTCGGGTATACGCGGCTGTCAAGTCCACCTTGATTCTTCGTCCGAGGAATAACACGATAAAATTTAAAACGGCCTATAAAATGGCCGCATGACATTGATATTGCTAATGTATGACGCTTGGTTGTGTATTACTAAATTATCACGGTTAATACTAAACTTTAAAATTAGAATTTGGGACATTTCTTAATTATTTCTGCATATTATGAACCTGTTATTCTGTAATCTAACGGAACCTTTATGTAATTGTACAATGCAAATGGTAAACAACAAAACAATAATAATACTTACGAATGATAGGTTATGTTTCTTAATTTGCGTTCGCTTCGATGTTGCAGCCGATCACACAGCAATGCTCCATAATTATAGCTTTCTATACACCTTAAACATTAAATTTAACACATAAATCTAATTAAAAACCCGTAATATTCGCAATAAATTAGTATCACAGAGGCACGCGTCAAATTTGTTGGGCACGTATGACAGTTAAGCACACCAAAAAAAGCTAAACTATGAAAGGGACACAAGAATGGGTTTTCGTCCTTATCGCTCTTCAGAACTTTCTATATACTCGGCTCTAACAAAGTATTATTATATTAATGTCAAGTCCACCTTGATTTCCTTCGTCCGAGATTCAAACCAATTAAATATAGGCTCGAGACAAAGAGAATCTAAACACTATTCACGACCTTGAGCATTTTGCATTATAAATTACGAGCTCCAAACACCCAATGAGCATATAAGCATGTAAAAAGTATTTTTTCATCAATTAGCGCGAATTTAGAGTCTGGTAGTTTCGCCCACTGTAAATAATCATTCTAACCTAAATAAATTAAATATAGCTGATTGAATTTAGTAAGGGAGAGTATATAAAAGGACGGCACTACTAAATTCAATCTCCTATTGGAAGATTTTGGATCATTTATTTTAGATTAGATTGATTTTTAACATTGGTGATTATACCTAGGTAGGATTTAGTATTATACCTCGAAATATAATGACAATATATTTGTCTATAAGTTACACGATTCTGTAGCGGCCTTATTAATTTTGTTATGTTGGTAATACCACGTTCTGCATCGCGAAGTTGGTTGCATTTGTTTTTTAATCGCGTTCTATTTTTGTGTGTGACGGTTCTGTCGGGTAAAAGCATTCTGATTTGCAAGAAAAATCGAAAATTTGATGATTTTCATATAGTTCACTATTAAATCGATCTTTTCCTCCCGATTGCGAAAGTTTTCACAATGCTGAACGGAGAAGAAACTCTGGCGCCGTCCGAAGCAGGTACGTTTTGCGTTTGTTGTCGTAAATATTAGCAGGACAACAATATTATATGCGCTGTTTTCTTCCGGATTTCGCCGCAAATATTTTCTAGAACTTGTTAAAAATGTTCAAAAATCTCATGCAACACGTTGCGAGCACGTTATTTCGTAATACCCTCTAATTGAATGGATATCCGTTTTAACGTGCAAGCCTATTTTCTATTATCGAATTCATCGTGTTTGCTTTAATTGCGCGGTTAAATTATATTTTCACTTTGTTTCGTGCATGGATTTACTACGTTTTGGGTGGTTTCGCTTATAATTATTTGTGCTGTTGGTGGGCATAATTGGAGTGTGAAATATGAGTCACATTCCTACGTTCTGCCCACTTAATGTAAAAATGTTATTTATCAATCTGTTTAATTGTACATCCTATATCATTTTCGTATCTTACTTTTCGTGTAATGATTTATTTGATAGTAACTAGACGAGATTCATTAAGAGAGAATGTGGAGATTTTATTTTTTGCCTACCTACTTTTTCTGTAACAATTACATTATGTTAAAATGAATTCAATCTATCTGCTATGCTTGGAAATCCTTTTTAATCTGGCACTGTAAAAGAAATAGGACACATTTTACATATAAGTATTTTCTTACATTTGTTGTTTGCTTTATTTTTAAGTTTATTTTTGTACCAGAACGTTCATGATCATTACCCTTAGCCTTTTAATGTTCCACTACTGAAACCTCATTCTCTCATAGAAGAGTGTGTTTCGAGCATACACTCACCTCGAATGTTCTGAAGCACTTTTATGGGCTACCAAATCCAACCAATAAAATCAATATAATCTTTATTCAAATAGTCCTTAAAAAGGCACTTTTGAGGTGTCAATAATTTACATAGTAGTTATTTCATGGTGATAACTATATTCGTAAACTTAAAACTAAAGCTATGAGGGGCTTCTTCTTAGACGCGCCCCAGTCTAAGAAGAAGCCCACAACAAACTTAGCCAGGGTTTTTCTTTTTTTTCGTTATCTATTCTATTATAATAAAATCTATTCTATAATACCAAATAATATATGTAATATATGTAAATAATGAAACTGAAAGCTTTGCTTGAGCATAATTCCATTCCATAATTCAATTCGGGATGTCAACTTTATAAAATTTCACTTTCTGAAATACTCATTATAAACACATATCCATTAGGGTTTAACAGGCAAATGCAATAAAGTGAATAAAATCGCTCTGCAATATAAATTAGAATATACTTAGGGTATGCCAGTGGACACAATTTTATTCCAAAATCAATTTAGTTGCTAATTAAAAAGGTACCTTAATAGATCTCTACCGGCTATCATAAAAGTGAGCAAGTCTTAAGCTCTTTAAGCATATGTTGACTTTGCTCAGCCAAAGTTACAATGAAAGAGTTAATATATGTTGAACTTATTATCATGTCTTTTATAACTGTTTCTTAATTCAAGACACCTGTCAAATATGTGTTTTCACAGCACTCAAGTCTTCCTTAAATGCAAAGAAACAATGAAAGTGTTCAATATTTAATGTGCAATTAATAATAACCTATAGTAGTGTATAATGTTTTACTACATTAATCTTGTATCAAAAATACCTACAGAATAGTGATAGATATAGAATAGATAGAGAAAACTCAACAACTTTCATATTTTGTCATCAAACATAACATGGGATAACTTTTTTAAATTTCTTTTGTAATCAATTCTAAATGGCAACTGTATGGCAACTTCTTCAAATGTAAACACAGGTGATTTACATGCATTTAGGAAATATATAAAAAATATATTACATATGTATTTACTTTTATAAAACTACTCAATTTTATTATGAATGTCTCAATCAATATACAGGCCATGACTATTTATGTAATATGTGTATAGATAATAATAATGTTTTGTGTTATATTGGCTGATAAGAAGTCAATTAGTAAATTACTTTATTCTACCCACTCACATAAGAAGTTACCTATTGCTGCTTGATAGGGGTTAAATGATATTGGAACTATATTGTACTCCTAGCCTTTCTAATTTTACTAATTTGCCTTACACAATTTTCTAAAGTATGCTTTTAAACTAGGAATTATTATACTAGGTCTAGAAGATTAGATACTAAGATTAGTAGATTTTCTAAATGTTGATCTTTATATTATAGGGATTTTTTTTTTATTGTTCAATAGGTATGCAAAAATATACTAAATCATTTGTTGTTTAATAATAAATTTTATTTTGGGCTAATTGTGCGAAGTAGTATCTCCATTGCACAATTTTTCAGTGGACCATTGAGATATAAATTTTGAACCAGCATCCTTTATTCAAGCTTTGACGACCTCCGTGGCGCAGTGCGTGCTCGCATTATAATTTTAGAGGTCCTGGGTTCGATTCCCGGCTCGAGTCTGGTCTGGTGGAAGGCTCGTTACCAACCTACGGACAAAGACGTGTCGCAAAGCGATTTAGCGTTCCGTCACGATGTCGCGTAGAAATCAATTAGGGAGTGTGGGTTTTATCATACCCCTAACAGGTTAGCCCGATACCATCCTATACTGCATCATCACTTACCACCAGGCCAAGGGTTAACTTGTAGTATGTATGTATCTGTCTTAAATGTTATCACTTTACAAAAAAAAAAAACTAAAATATCTCTTGCTTCAACGGTGAAGGAAACCTGCACGCCTCAGAGTTCTCCATAATGTTCTCAAAGGCGTGAGAAATCTGCCAACCCGCACATGGCCAGCATGGTGGACTATGTCCAAATCCTTCTCATATTGAGAGGAGACCCGTTCTCTGTAGTGAGCCGGTAATGGGTTGATCATGATGATGATGATATGTAATATAAAAAAAATAACTTGTGTCCAGGTGAATATCTATGATATTGTTTTGGTTGAATACTTGCTAAAACATGAAGTACATGTGGTTTCCTTGTTAATTAAATACCCAACAAGCGCTTTGGGTTAAAACACAAACTTTTTAGTTTTGTATTGTTCAGTGCAAAGAATTTTTCATCAAATGGTAGTTAAGCATGGGTACTTCTTTAATTAACTAGGATTGTTACGTTCCATAGCATTCTGAACAAAGAATATGAATTCTTTTCTTATCAAAATCCATTTAAACTTGAATTGTCATTCTTAACTTGCCAGTTAAAGTTAGTTTCAGCATGAACACAATCTAATAGGATTAGATTTCTTACTAGTGAATCAGGTCAATTTATTACTTAATAACAAAGAAATTTGAATATTTTGTTCCCAAACTCCTAAGAGGAGGAAATATCACATGAAATGGCCTGGTTTTTAATAGTATCACAACAATTTAAAATCGGCTTTGGTCATCCTCATATAGGAAGTATTTTTAAGTTAAATTGAGTAACTATCTAATTTTGTCTTGCTCTATTACCCATGTTTAAACCTTTAATCAGCCCTTGTTTTCCGTAGGTTGTTAATTTAATGTTATTAAATGGTTTGATTGAGTAATCAATATCATTTTGGATAGCTTATGTCATTATGATAATCAATTGACGGTGTTAACAAAGAATAGTATTTTTACTGGTAAATCAAAGCTGCTTTATAGTTATGTGCAAGATTGTTTTTCAACCTAGTCATATGCAGTCTCCTACACTGTTCAGCTAAGCATTTCCTTTAGTATGGGATACTTTGGGTTGCCTTTAAAAATCGGGTATTGACTAACCTTATTCCAAGGGGCAGCACGGTAGATAATCTCAGCTGTTTCATTATTTATCTGAAGATATCTCAAACTATAGAAAAAGTCTGGCTCTACGTAGCTGTCAAAATAACTATAAATAAAATATATTGAGGCTAAATTCTGAAATAAAACATTGAGTTTCAAAGTCCAGGGTCTTGGACCGCTTTCCAGTTTGATTTTGTCTGTCCACCTCGGTGTGGTCTACTAAAGCTATATAACATATCTTAAATCATTTTATTTATTTGCCGATACATAACAGGTTTTGAAAATAAATGCAGATCATTTGATGTCATGTAAATATTTAATTTAACTTCATACCATTAAAATTGTACAATTCATCGTCATATTATAATATAATGTCACAAATTGTGGGTTGTTCTAGTTGTATAACGTGGATGGTCGTAAAACTCAAAGAATGCTATGTGTTCAGGTGTTTTAGTTGGTGGGGATTCGTGTGACCTTGGGAGGCTAGTGTCGACTATTTCAAGTTGAGTGTACACTTCACGACAACTTATTCAATAAATCCATACTATATATACATAATACATATCATTACGAGGAAAAGTTTGCGTGTTTGTATGTCCGTGGTAATTGCGATACGATTAAAAAAAAATCTTTCTCCAATGCATAGTTACATTATTAGCGAGTAACATAGGCTATATATATATAATCCCATGGGAAGGGGAACTACGTTCCTAAAACAACGGCGTAGATAGTAAAAAAATGGCCCATTAGGTCATTAGGTAAACATGCCCTTCCATCGCCCATATCATCTATCATGCTACATCCGTGATTAGTATTACAGTTAAAACACATAATCGGGATCAAATAAAAAATAAGAAACAGTGTCTTGTTAAAAATATTTTGACCCACCCACCAGTTGTCGCGTTGTTTATGTGAAAACGGTTCAACTCTTATCCGACTTGACCATGATAGTAATTATTTTGATTTGTTTGTCTGTGAAGTTGTTTACGAAATTGAATGAAATGTGTAATGACTAGATGAAGACGCGAAATGAATATTTGTTTACAGGTTATTTAACTGTTACCCTCGATTGCGTTGGAGTGGTATCTTTTTTGTTTGTCCCGGCGAGAATTCTTTGGTGGGACTAAAAAGTATCCTACATTCTGCTCCAGGATGCAATCTATCTCCTTGTTAAATTTTATCGAAATCTGTCCAGTGGTTTTAATCTGGCTGGTTCAGTAACTTTTCTGCAAAGACATTCGTACAAAACGCTTAATCTGACGATCAGTTGGATAATCTTCCTCAATATTTTTTCTTGTTCGTCCGCAGCCTATTTAGGTTTTGAAGCTAAGGTCAATGGATCGATTTGTTCTCTCCAGCAAGAGCACTAGAGTCACGAAGCAGCAGACTCGTTATATGGCGTCACATGGAGACCAGCAACCTTGTGATGTTTCTTCGCTGGTCTGCATCCTAAAATGGGTTTTCTTTTAATAAATGTTATTATGTTGAAGCTTAGTTAATGAACCGATTTGTTCCTTACAGCAAAAGTTCCCGAGGAGATTACCAAGCAGTCGTTCAGGCTCAAGATATGGCGTCACTTGGAGAACAACGGCCTGGCGATGTTCCCTCGACCAGTCTACAACCGGATCCCCAACTTCAAGGGGGCGGCTGAGGCAGCGGCTAAACTTGCTGAGCTTGACGTGTTCAAGAATGCCACCACCGTGAAGGTCAACCCTGATAAGCCGCAGGAACCTGTGAGGTTAGTACCGTATCAGCTTGTTAATATCTCATTGCTATTTACAGGCCTCTCCTTGATTTCGAGCGTTTTTTTTACTACCAAGTTAGTCCTTGACGGCTATCTCACCTGGTGGTAAGTGATGATGCAGTCTAGGATGGTATCGGGCTGACCTGTTAGGGGTATGGTAAACCCACACTCCTAATTGGTTTCTACGCGACATCGTGCCGGAACACTTGGCGACACGTCTGTCGTCAGTAGGCTGGTAACTAGCCACGTCCAAAGCCTCCAACCAGACCAGACTCGAGAAGGGAATCAAATGAAAGGCCTTATGATGCGACAAAGCACGAACTGCGCCACGGAGGTCGTCAAAATACTTAATACCCGAACAAGCAATCGAACCCGGGACTCGTGGAAATGTAGTCATACATTCTGACCACTTAACGAAGCGTTTGGCATCATATATATACCTAGACGTTTGACATGTATTTCAACGCGTGTCTATTTATATTGATCGGTTAAATAGGCCTACACGATTTTGCTGCCAAATCCCACATTCGACACTATTGGTTACAGAAATAAATTGTAGGGTCATTGCTCTGTTTATTGTAAAGATGGCAACAGGTGTCTGGTGAAATAATGGGGTTTTAAAGAAATTGTCACCATCACGGCTGGACACAGGCCACCAACTCTATTTCGGTTCGGGGTAACCCATCTAAAGCCTTGGAAATGCAGTCCATTGCCACTACATCGTCATGATCAACCCATTACCGGCTCACTACAGAGCGCGGGTCTCCTCTCAATATGGGAAGGGTTTGGCCATAGTCCACCACGCTGGCCATGTGCGGATTGGCAGACTTCACACGCCTTTAAGAACATTATGGAGAACTCTCAGGCGTGCAGGTTCCCTCACGATGTTTTTCTTCACCGTTGAAGCAAGTGATATTTTGTTTTTTAAAAATGCACATAACTCCGAAAAGTTAGAGGTGTGTGCCCGGATTCAAACCGCCGACCTCTGATTAGGAAGCTGACTCCCTAACCACTAGGCTATCACAGCTTTGACTTTACTTTTCTCGCTTGTGAAGTCAACATCTCCTGAGGATGATCCGGTGTCGGGTCGAAAAGTGCGTAGAGGTTCTAGTGGAAGATTTTGTGTGGTGTTATATTATACAAATCTCCCGGTTGTCGGCGGAATATAGCAAATTATACTTGCTGTTTATTGTTTATCACAGCTTCAATTCGCCATTTCATCGTCACTGAGCAATGTCGCTTCTGTTGTCTACGGATCTAACTATATTGGTTAATTGTTCACGTGGTGACAGTCCGAGTATATTCCGAGAACATTGCTCGTAGGTAGACACACGTGGGGTACAGTAAATATAGTGTACGAGAATAGTTGCGGGTAGAGCAATATTAGGAAAGCGTTAACCCAGAAGTGACAGCGGTTTTCGTCGCGGAAAAAACATGTTACACAAATATTATATAACATTGTCATCGGTTTTTAATATGTGTGAAAAATAAAATTGTAATGTTCTGTTTCATATATTCGTACACGTGTATAATTTTTATCATACAAGTCAAAACTAGTCATTAATAAGATAAAAACGTTTCTATGACTCAAATATTTTAAATTTTTTTCATATGTGCACAAAGATAATAGAATCCTTAGGCCTTTCTTTCAATAATCTGCATCGCTAAACTAACCAATAAGGTTGAAATGCGTACCACTAGATGATACATCATCGTCATATATATATATATATACATATAAATGTACACATACATGTCTACATTTATTATATAGGACGAGAAATAAGGTCATCATTATTAATCTCGTAACGCGCATCTTAGCTCTATTATGACGTGTAATAAACGTGACGATAGTTAGAGTAAAACAACATGAGTGCCTGTCTGGGGTAACCGTACGGACCGCCGTGCTTATGTGAACCATGGGAAATCCACGCTATCGCGTAATCGCGACCGCTTCCGCGTCCGCCATCGCCTCTGTTCGGGAAACACTCTACAACTAGTTCTTTATATTTTAAACACCTCACGATATGTTTTGCGATAGTTACGCATAATGCAACCATTTTAATTAATAGTACAATACACATCCTGAACGTATAACTGCGGAATAAATTGTTTATATAATACACTAAAACCATTGTACCGGAACTAAGAACCTAACACTGTTGTTATACTAGTAAAGTTTCTTTACAAATTTATACTTGTTGTAATCCAACGTTTTTATGAATGCTAATGTGTGTTTGTCTGATGGTTAAAAAAAGAAATGTTTTATTTTCTTAAAATCGTATAATGGAAAGTGAAAAAGCTGTGACAGTGGTTAAGACATCCGTCTCCTAATCAGAGACGGGGGGTTCGATCCCGGAAACGCACCTCTAACTTTACGGAGTTTTAGCATTTCTAAGCAATTAAAATATCATTCGCTTCAACGGTAGGAAACTCGTGAGGAAACCTGCCATAATGTTCTCAAAGGCGTGTGAAGTCTGCCAATCCGCACATGACCAGCGTGGTATACTATGGCCAAACCCTTCTTATATTGGGAGGAGGAGACCCGTGCTCTGTACTGAGCCGGCTATGGGTTGATTATGAGATGAATAAAAAGTTATTCAAATTTTCTTTTTCAATGCAACAAATAATTTCAGCGTACAAAATTAATGGCAGATTTATTGAATGCAGTCTTTTATTCCAGTTTTGTTTTTTACTTATGGGTTACCTTCTTAGGTATTTATTTAGTCACTTTTATAGCTCTTATACCAGCACGCTATTTCGCCGTATGTTTGCGCCGTCTTGAGTCTATCAAAAGACTGCGCTAATGAACCTTTGTTTAAAACTAAAATACACACAAAATGTCATATCAAATACGTACATTATGTATATAATTTAATTATTTCTAGTTATCTATTCAATAAATATAGAGAATTATTATATGATCTCAACTAAAGTCGTGAGTGAATTCTTATTTATTGCGGACACTTATAGCACGTCTGGTTTTATTTTATACACTACAAGTCAGACTTGACGGCGACCTCGTCTGATGGTAAATGATGATGCAGTCTAAGATGGTAGCGGGCTTACCTATTAGGGTTATGGTAAACTCGTACTCCTAATTCGTTCCTACGCGACATAGTGCCAGAACGCTAAATCGCTTTGTCTTGTCGGTAGGGTGGTAACTAGCCACGGCCAAAGCCCTGTCACCAGACTCGAGCCGGGAATCGAACCCAGGACCTCGTATTTTATAATGCGACAGAGTACGTGCTGCGCCACGGAGGTCGTCAAAATTATTGTCGCGTTTCCTCGATCGTAGGCTGTTACAAATTGATTATCATGTGAATTCTCACAACATGGTGTTTTAAGAGATCGATTTAGTAGTGTTTTATAAATTCTACCGCTGATTTTCTTTTATATTTAACAATAGGATTGAATTGATATATAAACCCACTTATATTAAAAAAAAAAAAAATTTTTTTTGGACTATAATGTCTATAGCAACCTATTATTTATTATGATTGTTTTTTTTTTCTATCGCCATAATAAACTTTGACTAATATGTGCAAAAGCTTTGATAGCCTAGTGCTTAAGACGTCTGTCTCCTAATCAGAGACCGGGGGTTCGATACCGGGCACGACGCACCGCTCGCTTACTTTTAGGATTTATATGCGTTTTTAAGCAATTAAAATATCACTTGCTTCAACGGTGAAGGAAAACATCTTGAGGAAACCTACTTGAGAGTTCTCCATATTGTTCTCAAAGGCGTGTGAAGTCTGCCAATCCGCACATAGCTAGCGTGGTGGACTATGGCCAAACCCTTCTTATATTGTGAGGAGACCCGTGCTCTGTAGTGAGCCGGCAATGGGTTGATCATGATGATTATTATGTGCAAGACACATAATGTTATGGTTAACCAGTAAAATACAAAGAAGCGAAGGCTTGTGATATTTTAAATAAAATGTTAGCTTAAATCATAACCAATATCACGAGTAGATTGATAAGCTAAGTTTGTATTTGCATTTTGACCCCATGCCCATTAAACTGATACCCTCTGACCTCGTGCTAATGCCAAGATAATAATTAGGGATGCGTCGATGTTCACTTGTGCCTGAACGGTACCGGTGTGATTATGTGAGATGGTGATAACAAAAAAAAATACCCGGCTCAATTTGTTGTAGATTTTTTCTTAGACCTGGGCGCGATTTAATCCCTCTTAGTTATAGTTTTAAGTTGTCGAGTGTAGTTATCACCATCACTTCACGAATAGAAATAAATGAAATTAATGATTCATAGATGCATGAATTTAAATTTCAAATTCAAATAATCTTTATTGAAATAGTCCTTTGCAAGGCACTTTTGACGCGTCAATAATTTACATAGTAATGATTCGATGGTGATAACTACATCCGTAAACTTAAAACTAAAGCATGTAATAGGTTTATGTGAATAAAGCTGTATTTGATTTTGATTTTTTTTTAATTTGTTAGTGACATAGACAGTGCAGATTAAATGCTGTAAAAAGGTGTGCTAAATCCACACAGGAGAGAAAATATAGAAAGACCACATTACTAGAATGCTAATAAAAAAAATATTGTTTTTTTTTTTTCTTCTAATATATTAAACGCGAAAGTTTGTAAGTATGGATGGATTTGTTACTCTTTCACATAAAAACTACTGAATGGATTTTTATGAAACTTTACAAAAATATAGCTCATACACCGTACAACAAGTAACAACACATACGCTACAATTTATAAAGATACCGTGTGAATTGTCCACAATATGACGATAAGTGTCAAGTAAGTAGGGAAAAATCTACCATCTGCGTGATAATTTTAATGTCATAATGTTAGTTCTTTTCTACGCTACGCTAATAAAGGATGCTCGGAATACTAATCCTGCGCAGACAAAGTCGCGGGCACCAGCTCGTTAGATAACAATACTGCTATAATACCCCTATAACAGGTTTACAGGTTAGGCCGCTACCATCTTAGACTAAATCACGCAATCATAAGCTAAATTGTTGTGGTATAAAAAAGGTGTTCTTTTAGCGAGCGTGTAATTCAAAATGTATTATTAATTATGTCTTATTATATATAAATTATTTATATATATATATATATACATAATAAGACAATATAATATATATAAATTCTGTAAATTAACTATTTTCGTTTTTTTGACAGGGCCATCATTCCAGTATTTCGTTTCTGAAACATGGTAATCGGTAATCTTGTATGATATATATGGGAAACTGTATAGACTCTCCCATACTAATGAGTTTTATTTAACGTTGACTCAGTAACGCCCACCCCTTTCCGAATGCATTTGTACTGGGCTGTTATTAGAGACAAAGTTCGATACTGTGCTTACATCTTCATTTTCGAACTCAATAATATTTTATTTGATATGATATCCATACGGGAGTTTGACTTGCAATTGTTTTTTTCCGGGTTCGAAAGTATCTATACTTAGTAATATGAGACGATATAATATAATAAACGGTTAAATTCTAGTATCGTCAACATTTCTGAATCGAACCGCTAAGGTGTGGAACTTGCTTCCAGCATCTGTGTTTCCAGCCACTTATAACCTTAGTTCCTGCAAGGGAAGAGAATGGGCATTTTCTAGACAGGCGCTCCAACCTAAACCTCATCAGTGCATCTGGTACTGATTGTCGTCAAGCGCAAACCAATCTCATAATAAAAATATATATATGAGAACGTATTGTGTAAAGACTTCCCCCTCTCTTTCGGTGGGGCTAAGTTCGTTCCCCTGTACACACTTTTTAATTTTAAGAAATAATTTATCATTTTATCTGCATGGGTGATAGTTCTCTATAATGTAGAGTGAGGTCGTGATCAACCCATTACCGGCTCACTACAGAGCACGGGTCTCCTCTCAATATGAGAAGGGTTTGGCCATAGTCTACCACGCTGGCCGTGTGCGGATTGGCAGACATCACACGCCTTTGAGAACAGTATGGAGAACTCTCAGGCGTGCAGGTTTCCTCACGATGTTTTCCTTCACCGTTGAAGCAAGTGATATTTTAATTGTTTAAAAACGCACATAACTCCGAAAAGTTAGAGGTGCGTGCCTGGATTCGAACCGCCGACCTCTTATTAGGAGGCTGACGCCCTAACCACTGGGCTATCACTGCTTCAAGAGAGTGAGGTGATGTCTACCAATTGGCACTTGACCATTGTCACAGCCCGGTTACGCTGTGGCAACCAATAGGGTTTGTACAGCTAATAGACAGTCCGAAAAAAAAAATTGAGATTGTGGTGGACTACAGCATAAAGCTTTCTCATTCTGAGATGAGATGATAGTTAGATGATATTAAACACTATCATTAAACGGAGCTTTTCTTGCATTTAACATAAGGGCGTTCTCTTTGATACATCTTATTGGGAAATATATATATATATATATTCATTTTTTTGCAACAAAAATATAGTTAAGCAACCAAGTATTGTATTATTTAACTGTTAAAGCGAAATAAGGTACCCACGAGACAGGATTACCTAGTGGGTACCATCGCAATATATAAAACTGTGTAACTGGTTTTTTGGTGAAATAAATATTTTTTCATTTTCATTATCATCAACTATTAAAAATTATGAATAGGAATACTTGATTTTATTGAGGAAACGTTAGAGACTTTTCACTTGCAAGTGACTACAAAGTGCATATAAATAATTTGCTTTTGAGTGCTCTGTGGCGCAGCGCGTGCGCTGTTGCATTATAAAGTTGGAGGTGCTGGGTTCGATTCCCGGCTCGAGTCTGGTCTGGTGGGAAGCTCGGCCGTGGCTAGTTACCGCCCTACCCACAAAGACGTGTTGCCAAGCGATTTAGCGTTCCGGCACGATGTCGTGTTGAAACCAATTGGGACTATGGGTTTACCATACCCATTACTTGTTTTGCAGCGTGGGTAAGTGTTTCTCAGCTTATAATACCATTCGGCTTTGTCCCCAGGGTGATGTGCCTGGAGAAACAGAAGTCTCTCTACGTGCCAGTGCTGCGTTTGCAAAACGGATACCTCAACCGCATGGTGTTGCCCGAGGAGGAGACCAGGCTGGGGGCTATCAGGAAGGCCGTTTCTCGCAATGGCATGGAAACCTATGGGCAGCCTTTGAGTAAGTTTTTTGTTGTTTTTACCCACTCAATCGTTGTCGTAAGTATTAGAATAATTGAACAAATCGAATCTTTGCAAAAAATCAAGGACGTTTGTCCAAGGAGTGTTGTAAGAGTAAGTCAGTAAGAGTCTTAAGGTAGTTAAATTAACCTTAGTTAGGTTGAATGATCAATGCTAAAACTTATCTTTACATATCTTATTTAGTCTAGAGATGTAACACGGCACAACACGTCTTCTTATTTCTCTCACTTCTATCGGCCATCATTTCACTAAGCACACGTTTTACACGCATATCCTCTTTTACGCAATCCATCCATACTAGAATATTTATTGCCCCGGGGAAACAATTTCCCGCGCAATTTCTAAGTATTGTCATTTACAATAATGCCATAATTATTATTGAACCTCTTTTTTGTCCACAGGTATCGAAGAGTCGGTGTCCCTAGATCTGGTCGTTATGGGTTCTGTTGCTGTATCCAAGGAGGGATATCGCATTGGCAAAGGGAAAGGTACAGTTTAATATATATATTTTAATATAAAGGGTAACATTTCAATTTGGGTGTTACATATTTGCCACAAAACTGCTTCGTTTCATAATCGCCTACGATTAGAAACAAATGGATATATCCACCCAGTTATCGCTTGAAGACGAGTATTCGTCTTCAATTTCAATTGACCAGCTTGCAGAAACCGGTTGTACCGAAGTTAGTCTGGACCAGCCATCAAGATAGTCGGGTTATGGTTAAGCTAAGTGCCATGTGATCTGTCACATGGCACTTAGCTTAAGCTAAGGAATTACAGCACAACTCCTGAAAGCGGGTAGAAATCAGATACTTATAGTCCTTCAGAGATTGTTCAATTCCTTCATTCACCAAGACACAACCACAGAATTTTCAAAGGAACGTAATGGTTCAGATCATCAAAAATGTTGATAATACCTTTCTGGAGAACTCCGAATGTGAGGAGTCATTATGAATCAGTTCGCATTTGATTATTTATTCATACAAATGAATTTTTTACTATCAATTTTATTTGATTGTATTTTTTTATGAAACTGATTCTGTATACATAGGTACGTAAATAGAGATAAAGCTGCTAGGTACTAGCGTTAGCTTTGTTTATTTTTCTCTTTATTAGAGAGTTTTCTGGAAGAAATCTCTTGGGATAACCTGGCCTTATAAACATCCTATGATTTTTTGTACAAAATAAATCCCTATATGTAAGAAGAGACCTATGCCTACTAGTAATATTTAATGGCTTAGGGAGATCTAATTTATATTCTGTTCTTCAGGCTACGGTGACTTGGAGTTTGGTCTGATGATGCACATGAAGGCTATAAAACCCAACACGCTGGTCGCAACCACCGTTCACGATTGCCAGGTGAGATATGAAACTTCTAAATTCATTAATTTTGAGAGTGTAAAATAACATTTATTTTCTTACATAAAAAATGGGACCTCCTATTAAGCATCAAAATACCTGTGTCAAGAAGCCTCACCCTTCCATAGCAATCAAAAAGAATGTAAAAGAGGGTATAATAATAGAAACCACATTTTCATCATCATCATCATGATCAACCCATTGCTGGTTCACTACAGTGCACAACACCTCTCATATGAGAAGGGTTTGGCCATAGTTCACCACGCTGGCCATGTGCGGATTGGCAGACTTCACACGCCTTTGAGAACATTATGGAGAACTCTCAGATGTGCAGGTTTCCTCACGATGTTGTTTGTTGAAGAAAGTGATATTTTAATTGCGCGCCCCCGACCTCTGATTAGTAGGAGGACGTCCTAACCACAGCATTTTTTTTTTCATAAAGGGATTCGTGTGTTCTTGATGATATAGGGATCTTTTGATGCATGCAAATGTTTCCATCATATTTTCAGTGTTGTGAAAGTTTGCTCATTCGGTCCCAAAAGCTGTGATATCCGAAAAGTGATAACTTGAAATCCGTTGAAGCTAATCCTAGCAGAAGAACTTTTCCCAATGCAGTGAAGACGTGCACGGTGCACGAAAAAAATCATCAGATTATGGATAGAGACTTGATCATTTATATGACTTTAACGTAAAAAATATATTTTTTATAGATATTTACAATAGTGTTACAGTGATAATTACACAATTTAAAAATATAATCTTGTTTCAGGTGTTCGATACATTGCCAGCTGAACTTTTTGGTCCCCACGATGTTCCAATAGACCTCATCATCACACCAACTCAGGTAACATAATATTAAATCATAAATGCAAACTAAAAAACCATTGGATATATTGTTAACTTGTAACTTAACTCCTATTTTAATTTTTAATTTATACACAGAATACATTTTAAAATTTACATTATAATTGCAACTATACAGTGTCACAAAAACAACAAAAGCGTTCCAAAAATTACATGTTAAAAATGTGAAACAGAAATTAAATGAATAATTTTTAACTGATTTGGATGGTTGACTCATTTGTGTCGACCGTTTAACTCAGTTAAAAAGTGTTCTTTTCGTGCCTAATATGCTTACTCAGTTCCTCTAGTTTTAAGTCGTTAAGTTGCAGACAAAGTTGGAGGTCCTGGGTTCGATTCCCGGCTCGAGTCTGGTCTGGTGGGAGGCTGCGACCGTGGCTAGTTACCACCCTACCGACAAAGGCGTGTCGCCAAGAGATTTAGCGTTCCGGCACGATGTCGTGTAGAAACCAATTAGGAGTATGGCTTTACCATACCCCTAACAGGTTAGACCACTACCATCTTAGACTGCATCATCACTTACCATCAGGTGAGATTGCCGTCAAGGGTCTAACTTGTAGTGGATAAAAAATCCAAGATAGGTGACGTCCAATCCAATGATTGAAATTATTTTTTTGTTAGCTAGAATAAGAGGAGATAAATAAATAAATAATTAATAATAATAATTTCAGAACAATGAGATGTTTTGTTGCTATAATAATTGGATGTTTTAAATAGTTATTGAAGTTGGGAAACAAAATGAAAATCCTCAAAGGCGAGTGGTTTCCTTTAGGGAGTTTGTCGATAAATCGTGTGACGTTACATGGAGTTCACACTGTATATAGAAAAACTGTAACAAAGTCTGTGCTACTTTTTAGTGCACTCAATAGACAATAAGGTCTTTATTTGATTCAATTTTTTTTTTTTTTATCCATTATAAGTTTGCCCTTGACGGCTATCTCACCTGTTGGTAAGTGATGATGCAGTCTAAGATGGTAGCGGGCTAACCTGTTAGGGGTATGGTAAAGCCATACTCCTAATTGGTTTCTACACGACATCGTGTCGGAACGCTAAATCGCTTGGCGTCTTTGTCAGTCTCTACACTAATATATATATATCATTACTATTTTTATTTTCTTTTTTTATCTTTTTTTTTTGGACTGACTATTAGCTGTACTAACCCTATTGGTTGCGACAGCGTAACCGGACTGTAAATCATGACTATTGCAATAATGTTAATGTATAGCGGTCCTTTTCACAACGTGAGGTGGGGACAGGGATGGCATTATTTTTAGATTTGCCCATTTATTTCAAGAACGAACAAATTTAGCATTATTATTTCGATGCGCCACTTTAGCGATGCCATTTTGCGTGACAAATTCTTCGTACTTAACTAACTCATATAAGCCGTTTTCGCCATAGAAGTTTAATGCTCATATGTCTTCTTGTAACAGGTGATAGAAACTCAACGCATGAGCCAGAGGCCCGTGGGGATCCTGTGGCATCTGCTGTCCAACAGACGTCTGCTGCTGATGCCGGTGCTGGGACAACTGCGAGACATTGAGAAGCTGTAAGACGATTCCTACCAATCAATAGATAAATATAAATAAAAAAAAAAACTCAAGTTCAAGACATCAATTTATTCTAAGGCTAGATTGGATATTTTAAATGGTTTTATATTTTTCATGCATCTGATAAGCGTTGATAGCCTTGTGCTTAGGGCGTCAGCCTCCTAATCAGAGGTCGGCGGTTCGAGTCCGGGCACGCACCTCTTAACTTTTCGGAGTTATGTGCGTTTTTAAAAATTAAAATATCATTTGCTTCAACGGTGAAGGAAAACATCGTGAGGAAACCTGCACGCCTGACAGTTCTCCATAATGTTCTCAAAGGCGTGTGAAGTCTGCCAATCCGCACATGGCCAGCGTGGTGGACTATAGCCGAACCCTTCTCATATTGAGAGGAGACCCGTGCTCTGTAGTGAGCCGAGAATGGGTTGATCATGATGATGAGTTATGTGCGTTTTTTAAACAATTTAAATGTCACTTGCTTCAACGGTAAAGGAAAACATCGTGAGGAAACCTGCACGCCTGAGAGTTCTCCATAATGTACTCGAAGGCGTATGAAGTTTGCCAATCCGCGCATGGCCAGTGTGGTGGACTACGGCCAAACCCTTCTCATATTGAGAGGAGACCCGTGCTCTGTAGTGAGCCGGTAATGGGTTGATCATGATGATATTTTTCATTGTAGCGCCGGACGAGCATGCGTGTTGAAAGAGGAAGACACGGATGTGGAGGAGCGCACCGCACAGCGCACCGCGCAGCGTAACGTGCAGCGCACGCGACGCCAACGCAGGCGTACCCGCTCGCACAAGAGCCAGAGTGAGGGAGAGGTGAGATCGCTTTGTATTTTCGAGGCTTGTTACACAAATCGCCTACACGCGATAAATATTAAAAACAACTTTTATTTATTAAATTTATGTATTTTATTAGAACCACCAGCAGAATTATACATATTATTTTTCTACATAATTTAGGTCTTAGGTGCTAGGTCAACATATAATTCCATTGGACGGATAAGTCGTGCGAAGGAACTTAACTAAAATTATACAAAATTAACAACTTAAACAATAAAAAAATAATAAATAATAAAAGAAATATTAAAATCAAAATCAAATTTAAAAAAAGAAAGAATAATAACTTACATAGTTCAAAACATTCTATGAGTTTCAAAGAGATAGACGGCACACACACACACACACACACACACACACACATACATACATACATACAGACACTATTATTATTATAATAAAAGACAAAAAAAGCCCAATATTTATACAACCGAAAGGTATAATTACTTACCTTGCTCCGTGAGATATTATGTTTGCAGCTTTACAATATATTTACCTTTACTATGGAAATCAAAAACCTTTGTATATTGCCTGACATTTTTGAAGCAAGACCCTACTGGCACCATTTAAAAATATTACTACTATTTCTTATTACATAATATTTATGTAATGTCACCAAAAGAATGTTATATATTTATGTAAAAGGGCAAAGAAGGTATATGGATGGTGAGATGACGGCTGATAGAAGTGAATGGAGGAAGACGTGTTGTGCCGACCCCACATAATGTGGGATAAGGGCATGAAGACTACTATTTCTTATTAAATTTTACTATCAAACTGCATGCGAGAGATCGACACATTGCTAAATAAGGACGACTTTGCGCTTCGGTGCTGTGATTTTGTTAAGAATATATTAAAATTGCTATACCGCCGGATGACCTTGAATTGTCTCTTTGAGTTCAAGTTCTTATTAAACGTAAGCTAATAGAAAAATCCTATTATTCAAAAAAAAAATCAAAATAAAATACATTAGTTAGTCTATCACACAGACTACCCCTGATCTGTGGTATATTAGCATACACAGATTACCCCAGTTCCCCCAATCTGTGGTCTATTAGCATACCCAATTCATGTCATGAATGGCTTGTCAGACAATGCAGTTCTTAACGAACGAATGAATTAATACACTTTTATTATACACCAAAGAATAATCATGATCAACCCATTCTCGGCTCACTACGGAGCACGGGTCTTCTCTTAATATGAGAAGGGTTTGGCCGTAGTCCACCACGCTGGTCATGTGCGAATTGGCAGACTTCACACGCCTTTAAGAACATTATGGAGACTCAAATTCAAAATAATCTTTATTCAATTAGTCCTTAAAAAGGCACGTTTGACGCGTCAATAATTTACATACTAGTTATTTCATGGTGATAACTATATTCGTAAACTTAAAACTAAAGCTATGAGGGTTCCAAACGTGCCCCGGTCTAAGAAGAAACCCACAACAAACTTAGCCAGGGTTTTTCTTTTTTTTCGTTCTCACATAATGAATAACATTAATAATAAACTATAGTACCTATGGAGATAGAGCAATTCACACCCAAGCTTTTTTATCGTTTATATAATCCTTAATATCGTAATATGATTTTTCTACAAGCTTTCGTTTTATAAAAACTTTGAACTTATTGATAGACATCTCCAAGATATCAATAGGCAATTTATTATAGAATAAAATACAATTTCCTTTGAATGAGTTGTTGTATATAGTATTACGAAAATGATTTTAAACGAATCTTTATATTGATTGTTGCTTTTGACTCTGTGCAAATAGTTTTAATTAAGAATGTGACGTGGTCACGTAAAGTCGTGGTATTTTATATAGGAGGTAGTATCATCATCTTTCCAATACTATGTAGAAATTATATGAAGTCATTTAAAGGCCTGTTTGAATAAAGTTTATTTTGCAACGGAATTGGATTGAATAATGGCTTATTTTTTTTATAGGGCAACACGACCGAGGGTGAAGATGGAAAATCCTCCAAAGCTCGCCGCACGCCGCGACGTCGCAACAGCAACAAGTCCGTCAGCAAGGACGGCAAGGAGGGCAAAGAGGGTAAAGAGGACAAACCGCGCCGCCCCAAGCGAGTCAGGCCAATAATTGACTTCACTGTCAAGGTATGAAAGAATGAACGAATACACTTTTTATTGGAACGAAGTTCCTTATCGCGCGTTGTGAAAGGGGGCTAGCCGGAAAAAATTCTTACGAAAAGTTGTCACGACACTTTTTGTTATTGTAAGCTGTGCAGCGTCGCATGTTTTCTTTCATTTTTATTTCGCATTGAACAGTGTGGTGTCGCGACGATTATTTTTGTTGAGTGTATACAGGTTTTTTGTAAATAATAAAAAATAATAATAATGAATCCTGACAGTGTTTCTGCACAAGTTCCGGATATTGCTCATGGAGTACAAAATTGAGCCTACTGATTAAGTTTATATAACATTATATTTGTTAATAATAAAAAAAATATTATTATAACTTAAATAAAATAAAATTTTATTACAATACCTTCACTAATTAATCGAAATGAACTTCGTTCCATCTGGGTGTCCCTTGACACCTCTCCAGTTTTTTTTTGTATACCTTAGAATAATACAATAGAGCGGTTAGATAAGGTACAATTTGGCGGCCTTATCTCTAAATAGCGATTTCTTCCAGGCAACCAAAGTAAAGTACGACCAAATAAAATATATATAACCAAAGAAACGGTTCATTAATGATTAACAAAAAATGTGTAACAAATTATAATTTCACAAAAAACTTTCAAAACCTAATCAAATCACAAACGTCGCAACCCACAAACATATTATGTGACGAAAGATCATTTGACAAATATGACTGTTTTAGCAGACTATTTAGTATTCGCCTATTGCTTTTTATTTCGTTGTTTTGATGTTATTATACTTCTTTCCAAGTTTGGCAATAAAGTGGTTTGATTAAATAAAAATAAATTTATCATCATCTTAAACAACCCATTGCCGGCTCACTAGAGCAAGGGTCTCCTCTCAATTTGAGAAGGGTTTGGCCATGTCCAACTCCCTGGCCATGTGCGGATTGACAGACTTTCAGAACATTATAGAGTTCTCTCAGCAAACAGGTTTCCTCAAGATATTTTCCTTCACAGTTGAAGCAAGTGATATTTTAATTGCTTTAAAACGCACTTAATTCCAAAAAGTTACAGGTGCTTCGTACCCCCGACCTCTTATTAGGAGGCTGGCGTCCTAACCACTAGGCTATCACAGCTAATTAATAATTGATGTATTTACTGTTTTTTATTTTGTATGTACTGGATATCAAACTCAGACACCGAAAAAGATAGGTAATCGTTATAGTCTTAAACCACATGGTATTTTTTTTTTGCAGATTTCAAACATCAGCCCCAGTACCAGAGTGCGCGATTTGAAACAGGCACTAACCGAGCGTGGTGTCAAACCTCATGTAATGGTGTGGAAGGTCAGTAGTATCCAATGGTCATGACATCGACATAGGTTGAAACCTTGAGAGCTTGAGAGGTTTGTCTGGAGGGAAGCTTTCGGCCGTGGCATGGGTTTACCATACCCCTAACAGATTACCACCTTATCACTCTGAACGATGTCGCAGAGGGGCTGGACCTATTCAGTTGCAATCAGAGTGAACTCACAAGAGTGACACCATGCATAATATGTTACCGGAATATTTAAATTTAGGCAATTTTTACATACATTATATACTTTTATATTAGGCTACTCTGGCAAATTAGGTTTTTTTCCTGTCAAGCTAGAAAAAGAGGATATAAATAAATAAAATAAATCTTAGACTGGATCATCACTTACCATAAGGTGAGATTGTCGTCAATGGCTAACTTGTAGTGGATAAAAAAAAAAGTTAACAAATGTAAAGTTATCAAAATTACTTTACAAATATGTATGAAAGTATTAGTAAAGATTTTTCATTTGATTTGAATGTACTCTCCAATGTCCCATGACATACAGAATTTGTAGATTGTCTTATACGTAAGTAATATTTTTTTTTCTGTGACAGGGCTTCCGTGGATTCTGCTATTTGCATTTCTTCAAACCTGGCCCACCGAAGGTAAATTAAATTCATTTTAATTTTGTCAACCTTTTAGCGTACCGGCACGATGTCGCGTAGAAACCAATTAGGGTTTACCATATTCCCAACGGATTAGCCCACTACCATCTTGGGCTGCATAATCACTTACCATCAGGTGTGATTGCAGTCAAGGGTTAACTTGTAGATTATAAAAAGAAATTTCGTTATTAGTATTTATTTCAATCATTATTTCTAACAGGGTGAAGGCGACATTGTCCCAGCGCCCAACATGGAGAGCGTGATCTCCGCGCTGTCGGAAATGTCGTTGGGGGGTTCGGGTGGTACGGGGGGCGCTGGGGACGAGCAGCGTGACGACAAGCCCCGCCTTCTGCAAGTGGAGCCCGCGCCGCCGAGGCAGCCGCGCGCGACGCCCTCCGAGCAGCAGCCGACTGACGCGGCGATCAAGCCGGAAGCGCCTGCACAGGAGGTTGGTGACCTTGTACCGGATAGATAAATTATCGACAAGCGTGCGCTGTTGCATTATAAAAATGGAAGTCCTGGGTTCGATTCCCCGCTCGAGTCTGGTCTGCTGAGGCTTAGGCCGTGGGGATAATCCAGATCTGGGTATGTTTACACTTATCATAACGAAGCGATGATAGCCTAGTGGTTACGGGGTCAGCCTCCTAATCAGAGGTCGGCGGTTCGAAGCCGGGCACGCACCTCTATTTTTTCGGAGTTATGTGCGTTTTTAAAATTTAAAATATCACTTGCTTCAACGGTGAAGGAAAACATCGTGAGGAAACCTGCACGCCTGAGAGTTCTCCGTAACGTTCTCGAAGGCGTGTGAAGTCTGCCGCACACGGCCAGCGTGGTGGACTATGGCCGAACCCTTCTCATATTGAGTGGAGACCCGTGCTCTGTAGTGAGCCGGTAATGGGTTGATCATGATGATGATGATGATGATGACACTTATCATTAGAGCTTTAGGTCCTACGAATGAAGTACTGACCTTGTAATATAGCGCACTGTACTATGTATACAATATATTTTATAATTACAAAAGTACAGAATAAGTAACCTTGTTTTATTATTATAATAACGAATGAGGGAGATATACAGGTATAAACGCTCTATGCAAAATCTTCTAGACTAGTGTTTTTATTATATATATATAGGTGCAGTTTGTCATTAAAAATATCAATTGAATATTTAGAATTATCACTCGTCGCTAAATTCCCTAAATTAAAAATGCATTGAAGTGTTTACATACCGACATAATTTTAATGTTAATCTGTTTCAGGTAAACTGATCCCTACGAGCCGAAAAACAATCGAGCCGAGATCAGTTCCGTTTTAATAATAAATATAATAATACTTTTTAATAAAATAATTTGTTAAACACGCATATACGGTCGTTGCTCGCTTACATTTGCACGCGTACTGACGGGGGCACCTGTCGGCTCTCGCATTCCGATACTAATTGTTTTAGCGTTAAGGTTGATTTTACAATGCGCCGGGCGGTTGTCGTCACTTTTGTCCCGCTTTAGTACACACAGAACCATGTTTAATATGATCATAATGTTTGAATATAGTTTATTGGCTGAGGGGGGTGGGATATCTTGAGTGTCGGTCCCAATATTGGACCCAGATTGACACCCCAGCTTCTGATGTTGATCCTTAATTGGTTTCTGATGTGTTAACGCGGCGTGGTTTTGGATTTTAGTTTCGCATAATACGAGCGTACGTTCGCGCGATGGTTTTTTGTTTCACTCACACGCACAGCCCGGCGCTACGGTTTAGAAAGAGTGAGCTATATTTACAAAGAATATAATTGATATATCTTTATGAATGTTTTAGTTGTTCTCTAGTCTTAAACGTTAGATTATTATGTATTTAAAGAAAATTAAAAAAAAAAATACTCTTCGTTTTTTTTTTTTTCAATGCAAACTACTTTTAAGTACTTCTTCCATATTTGTAAAAGATGCTATATTTTAGTATGATTGTAAGGTGTCGTTTAGGAGAGAAAAAAATTACGTACGCCATTTTTTCCAGTATTGTTACAGCTTCGGTATCGATATTCCAATCTCTGAATTCTAGCGCGTAACAATTGTACCAATGTCCCCAGTACGCCAGCTCGCATCGAATAAATACTTAAAATATTACTTGGATACAAAATATCTAGTCCTAGTATATTGGAACACTAATATTTGATGCTAACAAATTTAGCGTAAATCTAGATAAACTCAAGAAGGCAGTTTCGGGTCACAGGTCATTAAACAAATCCTGTAAAATGTCTTGGTATGCCTCTTTAAACATCTTCGACTAAGGCGTAGAAGACTAGCGAGCTGGCAATATTGATCGTTTTCGTGAATGAGTTATTGTAATGTCAAAGTAAATTAGACCTAATGCTGTCAGTTTTAAAGTCGTTAATTCTGTAACACGGACTTTCATTTACCAACGTTCTCGTTTAACACATTGGATATAAGGTCCATTTTTGTTTGACATTACAGTGATATTGGAAGAAACGAAAAGAATGCGAGCATGCAAATTTATACTTTTTTTTTTTAAATTAAAGTAGTATAATCGATATTAAAATATTTATAAACTGTTAAATGTGGCGTACGATGCTTTTTCCTCCATTCTAATGAGCTGTATAAGTAGATTTCAATATTTTTTTATAAACTTTAAGGTGCTTATGCGAACGGGAATCCAAACTATCCTCCCACTTCTACAGATACAGTTGGAAATCTATTCCTTTAGGACAACCTGCTTGTGTATGAATGTTAAATTAAAGTGCAATGAATAAAAAAAGTTATAGCTATTGTCATTGGTACAATAAAACCATTGAATACAATAAAAGTAATTATCATATAATTGTTATTAATATCATCGTTATATTATATGTTATATTTGTACGTAAACGAATTCATTAAAATTAGTTACGTTCATAAAATACTACTATTGAATTGAACCAAAGTTGGCTGTAATTGAATTCTTAATCATACAATAGAATAATGACAACCTAAACTTAAATTTAGCCAATAACCAAAAAAAAAAAAAAATACAGGAGATCTAAAACTTTGGCTATGTTCTATTACTAGTAGATCTCAGCCTTAGATGAAGAAAATGAAGCCATTCAACATTGTATTATACGGATTATTTGAGAAAATCGTATTTTCTGTCGATTTTACGCTTGGCGAAGTTTAAATGTTCGCCAAACAAAGTACCATGATGGGAAATGCTCTCGGAGTGTTTTGTTGTTTACCTTCACAGCTCATCTAATCTTGATGAAAGTGGGGGTACGTTCTGTAGATCTCGGCGTTAGATTCAGCCAATAATAATAACTGCGATTCTTAATTTCAGATAGTTTTTTTTTTCTCAATACATTAGAATCTTCTTAAAATTGCGATCATCACAAGGTCTTCATCACAGGTTTGCTGTCTGGATAGTGAATTGAGAGTACAACGTGCAATTATTAATCCTTCCCGAGGTTAGGAGTTTGTTCAAACGGATTTGATTAGTTTTAAGAGTAAATTTTATTTTGAAATGTCTAGCTTTGGACTCCCGTTTCGGACTCGTCTCGTTATTTGTGCCAACTTTGCGATATTTAAAAAAAAACTTGTTTTTTTTTTATTTTATTATTAATGTAGGGATAAATTTTAAAGTATGCTAAAGTTAGCGGTCCATGAAATGTGCGCTGCGATGCTATGTGAAACTTTAACTCCAAATACACGAAAATTTTCGCGCCATGTTTTGAGACATGAGTTTGTTTTTATTGTTGGTAATTTAAGAGTGAAAATTTAATGACTATTTGAGACAATCATGATCCATCAACAGTTACATCGCAGACAATCGCAAGTGATGTGTGATCGGTAAAAGGCGTATTATTGATCCTAAAATAATATCGCTTCGCACTTTTTATGGACAACTACCCTATTTATTACATATCGATGCATAGAAAGTTGGTATAAATATTTTTTTAAACTTAATTATATTTAAAATTTACTTTTGTTTCAGTATTAGGTTATTAGTAATTTAAGACGCGAGAAGTTAATAATATACGTCATAATAATATATTTAAATTATTTACTATTTCTAGTTTAAGGCGAATTCTCACACTATCTACGCTGTAAATGTATTGCAAGCCAATACATAAATATAGTTATATTTTAAGTTTACAACTTGAATTTAGCGAATGTAGTTTATGATTAAATAAATAGATAATCGTGCCTATTATATATACACAACAAATATTATGTACACAAATTCGTAAACCAAAACTATTGTTGGATTCTCAAATAGCTCTAAAATGACTCATTTTGTAGAAACAGAGAAATAATAGCATAAATGCTCCGGCCTCATTTCAAAACAATTCCAAAATCCCTGCTCTGATCGGAGTAGATTGCTTTGTAGTTTCATGATAATATGATAAGATTCATTTAATCATTTTCAGAAAGCAAAGAATAGGTAATAACTGTAGTTTTGGAAAATTTAAATATTTTTTTAAATTATTAAGTACGTGTTTTGGATGATATAATATAGCAGTATCGCTATATTATGGACAAGATTTGCATATCGTTTCGTGAAAATATCGTTATAAAAACCTAAACTCCCGTTATCTGCGTAGTATGAAACTGTAGAACTTAATTACAGTTGAAAGAAAAGTTTAAATATGTATACGTACTAATACATAAGAAATATGTATGTATGAATTCAAATAATTCATTACATAAAGTCGATCTGAGCCGATGGCACTGTTGCCTATCTTTCATAAGCGGTAATTTCTGTCTTTAGAGACAACGAAATCCCCATTTATTTCCTTAGTTATCTTAGGCTTTTGTAGATAGTTAATGTTGTTGAAGCTCCTGCTCTTACATATTTGTTTGACGTTAAATTTCTTATTGTGTACCTACTGTGATGATTCGCCTTAAGGTGAACTTTACCGTTCACACGTCCTATGGTCTCTTTAGTAGCGGAATATAAAGATGTATTTTATATAGAACTTTGGGGATATATTTTATCTCAATGTATTTTTCGAAAATTTTCGTTCGAAAAACATAATTAGCGTATATAGCAGCTTGTACGAGATTATTTCTTCTTATGTGCATTTTTCTTATGTAGAGATAAAGGCGCTATATGTTATGTATTAGTTACCCTTGTGCGTTTTTATGTATGTAAACGACTTTTATGTATTTTATCCTGTTAAAAATTTAAACTTTCATATATCGTTTTTTCTTTCGAGAAAAAATGCTTTTATGAAACAATATAAATATAATTCACTTCATATCTTAAACGTAAAACAGTAATGTCTATGTATTTATACTGCACGTCGGAAATATCTTAATAAATAACTAAAGATTATGGGCAGATTCATTCGACTTTTTCTATCATTTTTTGTAGAACTTACATACTACTACGTTACCTCTACCGAGAGTAAACTATTTTTTTTTTTAACTTCTCAAATGTATTAACTTAAAGTAATAATTTGATTTTCATATAGAATAACCATAAAAAGCTTTAGCGAATGTGTATTGAATGCGCGAGAGAAAAATCCATCCAAAGCCATATGCAGTTAGATATATATATATATATATATATATATATATATATATATATATATATATAGATGTATGTATGTATACTACACGTAGACAGATATTTCCGAAATGTAGTATGAAATAGTTCTTTCATCTCACATTGCAGCAGCATTTAATATAGTATTTACCTTTGTATTCTTGGTTACAATCCTGCTTACCCCTAGGGTAATATATCTATATATATTTCTATATATATTTTATGTTTTATTAGTTTCAATTTTATATTTTTTTGAGATGTGACGAGTACACGCGAGCTTTGCTTATGTAAGACTGAAATTACAAGTTTTTCATTGACTACGTCGTCGACTGGTCTATCATAAAGCCATGGGATACGGCAGGTCTTTTCTTTACTTCCAGACCCTTTTTCAGTTATCAAATAAACTAAAGACAGTGACACTGGGTAAATTATGACAGAAGTCATCAATCGCTTATGTTGAATTGCCGCATTTTTCCTTTAATTACTTAGACTAATGCAGAGATTTATAAAACTACCCTTGCCTTACTTCTTCTTAGTGGGGAACGTCATTTGTTCGACATACCTGTCACGTTTTAACACTTTGGATGAGCAAAGTCAAAGTAAGCTTTATAAATCTCAGCTTAAGATCTCTGATACAAATAAGAACTGGTAATTTCAGTCTAGCAAGAGCACTTGACATGGTTCTTATCCCGGGTAATACAGGACAAAGTTTATTTATGACATTCAAATATAACTATGTATTAAATACATTCAAATTTATATACGCATGTGTGTAAAATGTGTTTTATGACATATGTGTCTCTTTTTACCTATTTTGTGACGTAAAATGTGATACCTATGTCTTAAAAGGGCGGTGAGTTTTCAAGACACGAGTAAAACTGTTCTACTATTGGAATGCCATAGATAAGTCGGGTTCCTGTTTTCGCCCTGGGTAATAACAACCAATTTTAATCCTGTATTATTGTTATGTAATATAGGTTTTAATCTTTCTGTTTTTACTCTGTACAATTCCTTTTTTTTTTTTGACCATGCAATTACCCGAGGGTAAAATATTTTGATATAGTTACTTATACATTTACAAAGAAATACCATAAAGCGCACAAGTTGGTACCTCTTATAATACATCCTTACAGCTGTACCATTAAGTTTTCTAATTGTAGTTATTATTTTAGGTTAGCTAATTTAGAAAAATATCTCTAATGACATGTCAATTAAAATTTACAGAATCTCGTAAAACTGAAAATTTATTGATTGAATAACGATTTTTTTTTAAATATCTATCGTATATACTTGATTTTGCATGCGTATAAAGGTACACGTTCTATTACAATATCACTACCACGTACGTACGTACAAGATCTACAAACGTGGCAAAAAACGCCCAAACTAAATTCGACCGTTAACTTTTGGAAAAATTAAATGGTACAGTTGCTAATAATGTATTTGTATTGTTATATATATGTATTATTTTTCCAAACTCTGTTATTGTTTAAAACACATTTTGTGTACATACCTAACTAATTTGTTTACATTATATGCGTGTATAATTTCTTCGTTGGTTTTGTAGTGTTTAGTAGCGAGCGCGGAAGACTTTATTTTTTTTGTTTTGTATTTTTTTTTAATAAATTTATTTAACACTTTCCGGATTTTTCTTTATTTTCACTTGTTAGTTCCTTTGTTTATTTTCATGTAGCTACTTGTTAAGCACCTCCTCACACATAGTTTTCGAGCGAAGTGTGGGCGCGTTTATAAACGCGCGACAAAATCGCTGCAAGCGTTTGTAGCGCGTTTGTGGCGCGCTGGAACTGCGCTTGAAAATAATTGTCGGGACTCTTGTATTTGAAACTAAATGTTGTGATGTACTTAGCCGATTAGAATTGACGGCCAAATTATATTAAACTATTTTTCTAGCGAAATGCTGTTTTATTGAAAAACCGTTAGATTATCAGTTTAATGAAGAGTTTGAATTGTAACCTCGGCGCCATCCCGTAATAACGCTGGGCTATCCAAGTGGATTTCTCTAAGAGGATATAAACTGCCGATATCTGGAATGCCTATGATGTTTCTAAACAGCATTTGTAATTCGTGGGTGTCATTTTAATATTTTTTTTTAAACGCACAACTCCGAGTTAGTCCAAAAAGTTAGAGGTGCGTGCCCGGATTCGAACCTCCGACCTCTGATTAGGAGGCTGACGTTCTAACCACAAGGCTATCAACGATTTAAAAAAAAAAATATCACTTGCTTCAACGGTGAAGGAAAACATCGTGAGGAAACCTGCACACCTGAGAGTTCTCCATAACGTTCTCAAAGACGTGTGAAGTCTGCTAATCCGCACATGGCCAGCGTGGTGGACTATGACCAAACACTTCTCATATTGAGAGAAGACCCGTACTCTGCAGTGAGCCGGTAATGGGTTGATCATGATTTTTATTTTTGTAACGAGTGCTCCAGCTTGTCTATACCTAGCCGCCACATTTTCATACCCTACCGCCATTCCAAAAATGCCGCCATTATGGTTTGGTACGTCAAGCCCGCCTTTTTTATGAAAACAAAAATATTTTGTTTAACCGTTTTGTCTTTTCATTTGTTGTATCTTTATTATATATACATTTCATTGTTATTGCGTGACTGCAGTCCATATATCATGCTATTTCCCAGTAACGTTTACACATTGTTTCGATCTCTATCATGTGTAACCATTTCGACACCGTGTTATTAGTTAACATATCAGATCTGCCATGCCAACACGATTCCAATAAAAGGAAAAATATCATCTCGCGTATACCATTTGCTCGGATACTTGAAGATGTCTTTGACTGTATTCATTTTGATAACGCTCTTGGCTTTATCAAATTCAGAGGTAAATATGTTAGATTACTCACTGCTAAGTGAAAGCGATTTCTCGTGAGATTGGGTTTTCCGTAGTGCCTATATCCTTCACCATAAGTAAATTTGAGACAAATGTCAAAATTCCTTAAGATTAGTTTATTACCTATATTTTACATGGCAACAGACAGAAAGAAAATAAAAAATATATCTTTACTAATGTCTTAATCCTAATCTAAGTTAAAAACTTAGACGTAAATAAATTCAAGACAAATGTAATAAATTATATTTTAACACTTAAATGATGATTTTCATTCTTTAGAAGTGCGGTAGTTTTTAGATCTCGTATTTAATCAGTCGGTCACGTTAATATAGAATTAAATGCTTTTTTTTTTACTTATGAAAACAAATTTTAACACAAGTGCTATTTTTTAGTACGAAGCTTGATGAGTATCAAAAAATAGCACTGTAATCGGAAACGAGTGGAGGGTCTATGCTGTAAAACGTTTTCCTATAATGATGACCATGAGGAACCTGTATCTATATTGGGAACGGGATAGCTGATTAAGTCTTGCGCATTATAGTACAAAACATTATATGGTATACCTACAACAGTAATTATTATATTAATAATAAAAAGAGTTTAGTTCTTCTTTATTTTCAGAATCTATAGCGTGTTTATTTTGTTGATTCTAAGAAATGTCAAGGAACATCGTACCTAATACAGTACTATACCGTTTTATTTTATATTTTATGGGTTTTATGCAGTGGATCACCCATTTAACCTCTATGAAGAAAGTCTTCCTTCAGTTATAAAGTACCATTTAACATCTACAAAGTAAGAAAGTGTTCCTTCACTTATAAAGTAGTTGAATAGGCACAGGGGTATCGACAGGAAAATCCTTTAAGATATAAGAAACTTTTAAAAACTATAGATAGATAGGCGTGGTTCTCCTCACACTCCTTTGCACGGCTACGAATTACTGTTTTTGACAAAAGTGCTGCGTTAAAAATATTTAAGGTTGTTTTTTTTATTTAAGTTTTAATTTCAGTCTACTCCAGATTATACTGTAAATTTCGATTCCCCGATTTACGTGTGCCCCGATGATGACAGTCAGGGGTTCGTGGACACTTCCGAGGTGCAGGTGAAGCGGCATAACGAGACCACTTCAATAATGACCGGAGTTATCAAGTTCCTGAATCGATTCGAACAGAATACAATGGTATGGCGAATGTTTTTTCTATCTTACAATTTTTTTACAATTCGCAAAGTATTATCTACTGGCACAAAATAAATGCATTACAGAGGAAAATAAATCTAAAAATCCATTGTTAATTTGTACTTTTTAGAACATCAGGTAGTGTCACAGCGACCACGGTCTTTCGTGTAAAGTGAAATCGCCACGCCACATCTTGTCGTTAGGGTTATTAGGTCAGGCACGAGCCGGGAATCGATCCCAAGACCTCCATTTTTACAATGCGACACCTAACGCGCTGTCTTAACCATACTATACCTAGACGGCTTGACGACACGTCTTTGTCGGTAGGGTGGTAACTAATCACGGCCGTACCCACCACCAGACTCGAGCCGGGAATCGAACCCAGGACCTCCAATTTTATAAGGTGACAGCGCGCGCGCTACGCCACGGAGGTCGTCAGATTGCAGCCAAACTTTTAGTGGATTGAAGAAAAAAACTTTCACCTTTCAAGCTTCCACACACAAGGTTCTTTCAGATAGAGCTAATAGCAGAGAAAGACAACGGCGGATCCTATGTAATGGTGGTGTCCCACGAGATATGTGACGTGTGCAAGGAGCTGCAAGACCCCGACAGCGCTTACGCCGGTTACTTGGACTACTTTGGCTTCCCTGATCACTGCCCGTTTGAACCCGTGAGTGTCTATTTCACTGTCCTCTATATCTACCCTATACTATATTTGTTGTTGAAGCGGTGATAGCCTAGTGGTTAGGGCGTCAGCCTCCTAATCAGAGGTCGGCGTTTCGAATCCGGGAACGCACCTCCAACTTTTCGGAGTTATATGCGTTTTTAAAAATTAAAATATCATTTGCTTCAACGGTGAGGAAAACATCATGAGGAAACCTGCACGCCTGAGAGTTCTCCATAATGTTCTCAAAGGCGTGTGAAGTCTGCCAATCCGCTCATGGCCAGCGTGGTGGACTATGGCCGAACCCTTCTCATATTGAGAGGAGACCCGTGCTCTGTAGTGAGCCGGTAATGGGTTGTTCATGATGATGATGACTATCTTTGTTTCCATACTGTTCGTTATGTAGTATAGAATAATTATTACAAATTGCCAAATGAAATTTCTGGGATGTCTCTCAATAAGTTCAAAGTTTATATAAAACGTAAGCTTGTAGAAAAGTCTTACTATAGTGTAAAGGATTATGTAAATGATAAACAAGCATGGGTATGAAATAGTGCTCTAATAAGATAGCTCTTAATATAATTTTAAGTGGCATCTGAGATGGTGATAACAAAAAGAAAATTTACCTGGCTATGTTTGTTGTGGGCTTCTTCTTAGACCAGGGCGCGTTTGGAACCCTTTTAGCTTCAGTTTTAAGTTCACGAATGTAGTTATCACCATGAAATAACTACTATGTAAGTTATTGACGCGTCAAAAGTGCCTTTTAAAACACTAATTGAATAAACATTATTTGAATTTTGAATTATTTATTGATTATTTTTTTGATCTTGGAGATGTCTATCAATAAGTTCAAAGCTTTGTTAAAACGAAAGCTTATAGAAAAAACATATTACGATATTAAGGATTCAATCAATCAATCAATCAATCAATCAGCCTACAGACATCCACTGCTGGACATAGGCCTTTTCGAGAGCGCGCCACCACACACGGTCCTCCGCCTTCCTCATCCACCCGCCACCAGCGATCCTTTTCAGGTCGTCGGTCCAGCGAGCAGGTGGTCGTCCTACGCTGCGCTTACCGGTACGCGGTCTCCACTCCAGAACACGTCTGCCCCAACGGCCGTCGGTTCTGCGACAGATATGACCCGCCCACTGCCACTTCAGCTTGCTAATCCGGTGGGCTATGTCAGTTACTTTTGTTCTCCTACGGATGTCCTCGTTACGGATTCTATCCCTCAGAGAAACGCCCAGCATAGCCCTTTCCATAGCACGCTGAGCGATTTTGAACTTTTGGACAAGGCCTACCGTGAGTGTCCACGTTTCTGCTCCGTATGTCATGACCGGTAAGACACAGGCGTTGAAGACTTTTGTCTTTAGGCATTGCGGTATCGGCGAGTTGAAGACTTGACGCAGTTTTCCAAATGCTGCCCATCCCAGCTGAATTCTTCTGTTAGCTTCCTTGTTGAAGTTGTTCCTACCCAATTGTATAATCTGTCCTAGGTAGTTATATTCTTGGACAACTTCAATGCTGACATTTTCGACAACAATGGGCCTTGTGATGACGTATTCATTGAACATTATCTTCGTTTTGTCCACGTTCATCTTGAGACCCACCCGTCTGGAAGAAGTGCTAAGGTCGCACAGCATTTGCTCAAGTTCCTGCAGCGTTTCTGCCATTATAACTATGTCGTCTGCAAATCGTAAGTGCGAGATGTATTCGCCGTTTATGTTTATGCCACAATCTTTCCAGTCCAAAACCTTGAACACATCTTCGAGAGCGGAAGTAAACAGTTTCGGGGAAATAACGTCCCCTTGTCTTACTCCCCTTCGAATTGGTATCGGATGTGTTGCATGGTTTTGCACCTGAACGGTCATTGTGGCGGCGTCGTATAGACATCTTAGCACTTCGATATATCGCCAATCGACTTGGCATCTCTGCAGTGAATCCAAAACCGCCCAGGTTTCGATGGAGTCGAAGGCTTTCTCGTAGTCCACAAATGCGAGGCACAGAGGCAGATTATACTCCTGGGTCTTCTGCATAATCTGTCTTAGAGTGTGGATGTGGTCTACGGTGCTGTAGCCTTTCCGAAACCCGGCTTGTTCCGGAGGTTGGAACTCGTCAAGTCTCCGGGTGAGACGATTAGTGATAACCCTAGAGAACAACTTGTAAATATGGCTCAGAAGTGAGATGGGCCTATAATTTTTTAACAAGTTCTTGTCTCCTTTCTTGAAGAAGAGTACGGTTACACTTCTGCTCCATTCTTTTGGCGTTGTTCCAGTCGTGATGACAGCATTAAAGAGACGCTTCAGTTCGTTTAGGATAGGTGTTCCTCCTGCTTTCAGCAGCTCCGCTGTAATGCCATCATCACCCGGTGCTTTATTATTCCGAAGCTGCTCTAGGGCTATACGAATCTCGCCAACGTCGATATCCGGGAGGTCATCGGTGTAGTGGCGAGCAAGTCTCGCTCGCTTGTCATTCGTAATTTGGTGAGAGACCGGTTTAGGAGCATGCGCAGAGTATAATTGCCCATAGAAGTTTTCGATCTCAGCTAACACACTTGGAATTGAGGTAACGGTTCTGCCGTCTGAAGTCCTCAGCTTTGTTAGATGGCTTCTCCCAAGACTTTTAGCGAATACTTTGGTTCCCTTGTTGCGCTCAATCGCTTCTTCGATTTTCCGCGTACTCGAAGACCGCAAGTCAGAGCGTATCCGCTTTTTAATGAGCTTGTTTAAAGTATGCCGATCTACTACAGCTGGAGAATTCTCCCGTCTTTGCCTCATTAAATCCAGTGTCTCGCTAGAGATCTTGGACGTGGCACTTCTCCCGTCTTTCCTGCAAAATTTACCTCCCACTTCACGAATGACGTTCACCAAATCACCATATTTCTGATCAACTTCGTCAGTGGTTTCCAGCGAATCGAATCGGTTCTTTAATTCTAGTTGGAACTTCTGTAATGTTGTCATGGATGGGCGTAGTTGTGGGCGAAGATTAGACCCCATCATGCGACGCCTATATAACTGAAGGTCTATATTCACAGAGCCTCTTACAAGTCGGTGATCACTCCCGGTATTAAACCTATTGATCACAGAGACATCTCTGAATATATCCTTACGATCCGTCATGATGAAGTCTATCTCGTTCTTGGTCATGTTATCAGGGCTCTGCCAAGTCCACTTCCTATGGGTGTTTTTCTTAAAGAAAGAGTTCATTAAGAACAACCCTTGCTTCTCTAGAAAGTTGACTAGCATTTGCCCCCTATGGTTCCTCTCGCCAAATCCATGTGGTCCAATCTTCGACTCGTCGCGTTCTTGTACACCCACCTTTGCGTTGAAGTCCCCCATAACAACTGTGAAGACGGACTTGTTGGTATTGCCCATAGCTATGGATACGTCTTCGTATACAGTTTCTACCTCTTCATCAGAGTATGTCGACGTTGGTGCATAGACCTGTATTATTTTAAGAGAGTATCTCTTATTCAACTTAAGAACAACATACGCGACCCTCGTCGACACACTGCTGATCTCCACGATGTTGTTAGCGAGGACTTTGTTGATCAGAAATCCCACTCCGCCTTGTGACGATCTATCGCCTTCTCGATAGTAGAGTACGTGGCCCGATTCTAAGGTTACAGTATCCTCCCCCTCTCTACGGACTTCTGACAACCCCAAAATATGCCACTTAATCTTTCCTAACTCCACTAGAATCTCGGCTAGGCTTTCGTCCGATCTCAGTGTCCTTGAGTTATACGTAGCCAAGAATAGTCGGTTGTGGTGGTAGCTCGCCGTCGCCCGGAGATTCTTTGCACCCCCTGCCCCGCCGTGACCACGACTGCTACCAAGGTCGGGGATAGCAGGGCGACCGGGAACTGGGGGCCATTGTGTATTGGCGCTGTTCATCAAAAGATATGCCCATAGTGACCACGCTGGGCAGGCGGGTTGGTCACCGCAGGGCCAACTGGTCGCACCGGTGTCGCTGCTGCCCGACAACGGCCTGTGTTTTTGTACAGTTTGGCCAAATGCGAAATGGTTATCCCGCCATTTGTCGGTGAGTGGTGTTTACGCCACACGGGATCCACTCACGTCCCCGAGGGGGCTGGTCTTAATTTTTGTGAGCCAGCTTCTCACCATATGTCCCTTAGTCGCCTCTTACGACACCCACTGGGTATTAGGGGTGACACTATTCTATTCTGCCGGTGTCACACGGCTCACTAAGGCTCACTAAGGCTCATTAAGGATTACATAAATGATAAATAAGCTTGAGTATGAATTGCTGTTGTGTGTCTCCTTAGTACTACTATAATTTATTATTGATTATGTGAGATGGTGATAACAAAAAAACCCGTCTACGTTTGTTGTGGGTTTCTTCTTATACCTGGGCGCGATTTGAACACTCTTAGCTTTAGTTTTAAGTTGTCGATTGTAGTTATAACCATCACTTCACGAATAGAAATAATTAAATGACCGATTCATAGATGCCTGTAATAGTTTTATGTGAATAAAGCTATTTTTGATTGTTTGATTGTGACAGTGTAAGTAGATCACCAAATTAGTTAATTATTCCTTCACTGCCCCCGCCTTTTAACTGTTGAATATGTCTCCACTAAACATAGGTGTTATTGAGAAGCTGTGATAACCTAGTGGTTAGGGCGTCAGCCTCCTAATCAGAGGAGGGGGTTTGAACCCGGGTACGCACCCTATAACTTTTCAGAGTCATGTGGGTTTTCAAGCAATTAAAATATCACTTCAACAGTTAAGGAAAATCTAAAGAAAACCTGCATGCCTGAGAGTTCTCCATTATGTTCTCAAAGGCGTGTGAAGTCTGCCAATTCGCACATGGCCAGCGTGGTGGACTACGGCCAAACCCTTCTCATATTGAGAGAAGACCAGTACTCTGTAGTGAGCCGGCAATGGGTTGATTATGATGATTCTTTTGTGGTTACTGAAATTTAGTAAATTTAAAAATAAAATAAAAGAATTTTTAATGAGGAAGCAATATTCAATTGAAGAATATTTAAGAGACAAAAATATATAGTTACATTTATAAATAATTAAATTATACATCTGACTTTTACTATTCATTGAAACATAAATTTTAAAATATTCTCTCTTTTTTTTTTGCATGCCTACCCGGCAGATTGTTTAAGCATCACTAATTTAATGTAACACCAATATACCAACACAATCTGTGCAAAATAAACGATTTGATTTGATTTGATTTGGTGTAATAAAAGTGTATTCATTCATTCGTTAAGAACTGCATTGTCTGACAAGCCATTCATGACATAAATTGGGTATGCTAATAGACCACAGAATGGGGGAACTGGGGTAATCTGTGTATGCTAATATACCACAGATCAGGGGTAATATGTGTGATAGACTAACTAATGTATTTTTAGAATAACTACATAATCAAGGACTTGGTGGCGGACACAAAGGATCTTCCACTCAACAGTGCGATGGCCGGGCGGTACCAGGTCACCATGAACGTGTACAGGAACACGGACGGAGTGTGTCTGAACGATAAGATATTTATCGCGTGTCTGAAATTAGATTTTATTGTTGAAGCTATATAGGTGCGTAATAAACTATTTAATTGAATCGAATATTTATTTTTATCGTTGTTTTCATGTAGGAACACTCCACACTTATCTATCTAAAGCCAAAAGTGGAGATTTTTAAAACGAAACAAAATTAGTATCTATTAATTTAAACTGTTCACCAATTTAGTTGTGTATATAATATTACTTAAGGCAGCTAGGATCGAAGCCTTGGTGGGAATAGGATTTTCCTGACGTTTAATTCTTCTTGCCCACGCTATGCGGGGACAACACGTCTTCTTCTTCCACTCACTTCTATCAGCCGTCACCTCACTACCCACACCTTTTACCCGCATTTCCTCTTTTACACAATCCATCCATCTCTTCTTAGATCTTCTTCTACTCTTTTGCCCTATTGCATACATATCTAACATTTAACATACGTAACACTACTTTCTTCACTCCCCATTATATGACCATACCATTCTACGCTATTACTCCCAATCAAATTCCCGGCTTGAGTCTGGTCTGTTGGGAGGCTGCGGCCATGGCTAGTTACCACCCTACCGACAAAGGCGTGTCGCCAAGCGATGTCGTTTAAAAACCAATTAGGAATATGGACTAACCATACCCCTAACAGGTTAGCCCGCTATCATCTTAGACTGCATCAACAGGTGAGATTGACAAGGGCTAACTTGTAGAGGATAAAAAAAATGCATGCATGAATATAAAAAACGATTATTATACAGACGAATTACGGTTTATTTATTAATTCATTTTGTCATTCGTCGTCGGGGTCATTGACGTTTTCGTCGCGACTGGAAGCGTAGAACACTTCGTCGCCTCTGGCATTTGACTGCGAGCTTCCCCTCTTCCGTTCCCTTACTTTAGCGTGCCTCTTTGCCTTGGTCTTTTGTTTCTGTTTCTCCTTGTGTTCAACTTTATGTTTTTTCTCTTTCTCCTTTGTCTGTTGCTCGCTTTCCGAACTCTCTGAACTCTTCGTTTTTTCTGCTTTCCTATTCGTAAGAATATGAGTACACATTGTATTATATGAAATATTTAACTCTGAATTACTAAATTAGTTTGATGTATGAAGTTAACCCTTGACGGCTATCTCACCTGGTGGTAAGTGATAATGCAGTCTAGGTTGTTAGCGGGCTAACCTGTTAGGGGTATGGTAAACCAATACTCCTAATTGGTTTCTACGCGACATCGTGCCGGAACGCTTAATCGCTTGGCGACACTTTGTCGGGTGGTAACTAGCCGAAAGCCTCCCACCAGACCAGACTCGAGCCGGGAATCGAACCCAGGACCTCCAACTTTATAATGCGACAGCGCACGCATGCGCCACGGAGGTCGTCAAGACTGAATCTAATCTATGCTTAATTATTTGTAGCAGTCTTCAATAAACGGTTGCTTAGACCGTCCGTGTATTATTTAAATTCCCGATTCATCATCATCATGATCAACCCATTACCGGCTCACTACAGAGCGCGGGTCTCCTCTCCATATGAGAAGGGTTTGGCCATAGTCCACCACGCTGGCCATGTGCGAATTGGCAGACTTCACACGCCTTTGAGAACATTATGGAGAACTCTCAGGCGTGCAGGTTTCCTCACGATGTTTACCTTCACCGTTGAAGCAAGCGATATTTTAAATGTTTAAAAAAGCACATAACTCCGAAAAGTTAGAGGTCCCGGATTCGAACCGCCGACCTCAGATTAGGAGGCTGACGCCCTAACCACTGGGCTATCACCGCTTCTAATTCTAATAAATTCCCGATTAATATGACAGAATAAATGTAAGGTTATCCCGATACCATCCTAGACAGCATCACCACTAGCCACCAGGTGAGATTGCCGTCAAGGGCTAACTTTAGGTTACTATGTTGATTTATCTTCCCGGTGGCTACTCAGTTTTTACTTAAGTTACTTACTTTTTTCTTAAAACGTCCTCGTGTTCTTCATCGCTGCAAAATGATTACAGTTCATTTATTATTTTGGAGAGTTAGGTGCCTGAGTGACTATTTTCTAATATCTATATATATTTAATCTATTTTCTATATATCTTTATATAGAACAAAAACTATATTACCTGTCATTTTTTTCAGCACTGAAATACAAGTCAAAGAGCATTTAAAGATCTGTTATCAAGTCCTTAAGCGTAACTTAACCTATAAATGAATTTTATATTCTTAATATTTGAACACTTAAAAACTTTATATTAATCAAGTTAAATGTTCCTTACATTAGAGAAACAGTGAAATATTAAAATAAAACAAACCTGTCTTTGTCCATTTCGTCATCGTCCCTGAAAATGGAAACATGTTGTGTAAACCTGTCTGCAATAGAGTGACGTGGTGGCTCTAAATACCTCAAATATGAGAAGGATTTAATTTTCTTATATAAATCGATCGTCCGCCTCCTAATTAGAGGTCGGGGGTTCGATCCCGAGCACGCACCACTATCTTTTCGGAGTTATTTTTATAACCAATTAAAGTATCACTTTCTTCAACGGTGAAGGAAAACATTGCGAGGAATCTGAGAGTTCTCCATAATGTTTGCAAAGGCGTGTGAAGTCTGCCAATCCGTACATGGTCAGGGTGGTATGGTATGGACAAACTCTTCTCATATTGAGAGGAGTAGAGGCTCTATAGTGAGTGGCAATAGGTTGATCATAGTGATGATGATAATAAATCAACAGCTGACTTCAAAAACAATAATAAAGACCGCCAACATCGTCTAGTGTTCTTTAACCGAAGGTTTGGTCTAGGCTCTATAAGAAGGCCCGGAATTATTTTTTCATTTCATTTTTATATTAAAAGTAGTAAGTCCTACAAATTTGTTAACTTTTAAGTAGGAAATATTTTTAAATGACTCATAAAGTCTTACTCGTCCGCTTTGTCCCATTTGACATCCCATTCTTCGTGTGTGATGCCTGAACGGAAGACTCTTCGGCAGCTTTCTCTGGAGAAAATTCAATAAAAAAGTTTATACACCAAAAGTTAGCCCTCGACGGCAATCTCACCTGATGGTAAGTGATTACGCGGTCTAAGATGGTAGCGGGCTAACCTGTTCGGAGTATGGTGAACCCATACTCCTAATTGGTTTCCACACGACATCGTGCCAGAACGCTAAATCGCTTGGCGACACGTCTTTGTCGGTAGAGTGGTAACTAGCCACGGCCGAAGCCTCCCACCAGACCAGACTCGAGCCGGGAATCGAACCCAGGACCTCCAACTTAATAATGCGACAGCGCACGCACCGCGCCACGGAGGTAGTCAAAATCGAACTCTTGACCTTTTTACTCGGTGTCTATTACCGCCAATGGACACAGAGACGCCAACAGTTTAGTAAAATGGTATAATGCGACAGCGCACGCGCAGCGCTATGGAGGTCATCGAAAAATCTCAGGATTAGCAAGTCAGTGTGTGCTCTAGTCTATTATATCAAACTAAGCAAATGGGTACATGAAATAATAAACTATTAGTCTTTTTAACATTAGACACTAACGGCGAGTTGATTGAATGCCCATCAGTTTAGGAAAACCATCGAAAAGGGCACGTTTCGTTGTTCTGTGGTAGGAGAGGAACGTTGGAGAAAAATTTTATGGCTTCTGGTTTTTTAACGCCTTATCCGGGGAGTATACAATGGGTACCCCGGGCGTCTAGCAAAAGAGCGAGAGGAACATGCTTTGGTTGTTTTTAGTTCGGTTATACCCCTTACAGGGGTGGGAGTCAAACATAATCTCGTCCTGCCCAAGATTTTCCACCACGACAAAAAACAAAAGGTATGCAACCTTATTAAAAACCGTGCCTGAAAATATTAAACAAAATTGAGAACAGGTATCTTTCGGAAAAATGCGGCCCATAATTTGTAATATTCGGTGCATTTGTGGCCAACAGCGAAGATTTTGATCGAATGCGAGAGTATTATAACAAAAAACAAACTTACTCCACGTCTTTGTTGATAGCACAAGATATGAACTGCCGGTTCTTGAATACGCTGGTGTAGAGGAAGGGGCCGTGGCAGCTGTGGCTCTTGGGGTCGATCTTGCACGCCGATATAACCCCTATCACCCGCTCCTTGCCCTGGTACTTGACTATCAGGGGACCGCCGTGGTCGTTCTAGCAAACAAAGCATCCATAAATGGAAACACAAAAACTGTAAAATAATAAGATCGTATCAAATTAGCGCATTTTTGCTAAAGCCAACCAATTTTGCAGCCAGGATTACTTACAAATACGTATACGATGGAAACAATATATATTTAGCCTAAAGTAAAAAAAAAACACAACCAAACACGTTCTCATGCCCATGCGCACACACCCCCACACACTAAAGGAGCGCTTTCTCAGTCACGCGTTATATCAGCATGGGTTATGCGCTGCAGTCAATTTTGACGCAGCATCGAGCTGAGACAGCGCCCTGTTCAGCCAATTTCTACACACATAACTTTTTAGATGAGATGTATTTTAACAGGCTTAATAAACGCAATTTTGATTTGATTTGATTTGTTTGTCATATCTCTCAGCTTCATGCATGACTGCCAGAAGGTCATCCAATACCCTTTTTCTGAACCTCATATCAACAATATGAAATTGCTCAATTCACTGGATGGACAAGGGATGGCCACAACAGGGCTTGACACCTATACGGAAACAAATCGGGCTGAAATAAAAGGTGCTTTCTAGGTGGGTATGGGTAGAAAAGGCCCAGCCTCGAGGCTCTCAACTCAACTTGAACTTGATCTTGCTTATCCAAGAAACCTGTGTCGACTGCCTGCACACGAGCAGGTAAATTTATAAGGTGTGTTTATATTTCTATGCCCCTAAGCTTTTCTGGCCATCGACTTATTGCGTATGGCATTTCTGTTTTGCCTTATCTGGTATTATTATATGGATAGACATACAAAGGAAAAGAGGTACAATAGCCGGCCTTATCGCTAAAGAGCGATCGCTATTAGCAACCTAGTCCAGGATATAATACTTTATATAAGATAGGCAGGGTTAAAGTTAACAATCCGTGGAGGGTCTGCCTCGGCGGACGCCGCTGTCTGGGTTGCGGTCGAGTGCACAAGTGTTCCCGTGACCCAGCCACCAGGCGACGCGAAGGAGCATCGCTGGGTTTTAGTGGGTATTCTGGTCGCCAGTCTTGCCGCCAGGGAGTCCCACATACCCCGTCGGAAGCGGCGCAGTCTTGCCTGCATCGCTTCCGGAGGGGATGCGTAAACGCATTTCCCAGCGGAAAAAAAAAAAGGGTTAAAGTTAACAATAAAAAATAATACATGAATATACATAGATATATTAATGTTACCTCACAAAATCCACCTTGTTTGCTGGACCTGCGGGCGGTGTAATCATCAGGATCCCGGAGATGTCTGCCAAGGTCAACTTGGTATTGGTGAGATTCGTCATCCCGTCTGGTCTCCACGTCTGTGCAGTTGGCGTATTTTTTCTGGGAAACAGATATAATCATAATCATAATCATTTATTTGCAAGAATGTTAGTAAATAATGAGATAGTGTAAATAATTTTGTCAATAAGTCGACCATAACATTCAACTAAACAAATAGTGTGCAAAATACAAACATAAACTTTAGTACTAATTAAAATTACATCATTAAAAATTCATCAAATCTGTTATTCAAAGTCAAATTATTATTAAGTGATAGTGAATTAAATTAACAGCAAGAAAATAAATTATAAGCTATATATGTTTTTTTTAAACAGGTTTTAATTGTAAATATTCGTATTTTATATATAGATAGGTAGATAGATAGATACTCTTATTGCGCACACATTAGTAATTAAAACTGCATGAGATAGTTCGTACACATACAATATATGCAAAGGAAAGAAAGATAAATACGTTATTTTTCCTTCCTTTCACAGTAATACAAAAAGTACATATATTTTTTTTTTTTATATCCACTACAAGTTATCCATTGGCGGCAATCTCACCTGATGGTAAGTGATGATGCAGTCTGGGATGGAAGCGGGCTAACCTGTTAGGGGTATAGTATACCCACACTCCTAATTGATTTCTACGCGACATCGTTCCGAAACGCTAAATCGCTTTGCGACACGTCTTTGTCGGTAGGGTGGTAACTAGCCACGGCCGCAGCCAGACAAGACTCGAGCTGGGAATCGAACCCAGGACCTCCAGCTTTATAATGCGACAGCGCACGCACTGCGCCACGGAGGTATGTATTATAAGCTATTAAGTTCCAATAGGATGCTGTAGAGAAACCGATTTGAGGTTTAATACAACAGCCCTATATTTTAGCCCAAACAATTAAGCACTACCATCTAAGGCTGAAATAAAAACAAAGTTCCGCAAAGTTAGACTAAGATTTATAAAAAAAAAATTAAACGTACGTCACAAATCTCACTCAATCGCTTCATCACATCCTTGGTGCAGATCATGTATTGTGTGATGATGCTCCGGAACCGCTGCGCCCACTTCTTAGCGCACTGTTCGTTGTCCATGACACACACCTTGGCCTCTTGTAGGTGCTTGGAGTTATTTGGTATGTGGACTTCTTGGCGGCGGTACACACCCTGATCGACAGAAATTGACCATTTTGGCAAAACTCCAATATTAAATATTATAAACCTAAAGTTCAGTGGCTTAGCTAGAGGCTTATAGCTTGACTTTTAACTATTACTAGCCTAGTTATAGTTGTAACCTATGTATAGTTGTATAGTTGTAACATGATACGACTGATTTATAAATTAGTATAGTATCTATTAAAAAAAAACACATTCGTTTTACACATGATGTTAACAGATATGGAGGTCGAAGCTTGATTATATTAATGGTAGGGGAGCCCATGATGCTAAATGGGGATTTACTCGAGCGTCATAGAGACCTATTGGGTTGCAAAGCTTAGATGATAAGAAGAAAAAAATGTTATTTGATATATACCTTTCCATCGGTGGGGGAAGTGGCTATAGATTTTTAAATATGTAAAAAAAACTGTTGCATGGACATCTTCGAGCGCGTCAGATATTGATAGCATCAATGGCCTACGTATTTTTAATAATGTACGTATGTTAATCTGATCGTTTGCATGATGCGTGTGGTTGTATGTAAGGGTTGAAAATGAAAAACAAAAAATTTAATCGAGCGCGTCAGATTTTCTAAGGGGGTGTTAAGTACACCAAAAATAAGCTCTCATTCACTAATCTGACGATTCCGATGTAACGCAAAGTCGCGGCGATTTTCATAATGTGCAAAAAAAATTCGCCATTTTGATATACTCGAGCGCGTCAGATTAAGATATATATGGTTCATCTTTATGTTCTAAACGTACTGTCTCATAATCTGACGATTATCTAGAGGGATTCACCTAATCTGACAAAAAGAAAAAAATTTTTTAAATAATTGAACTTAATTAATAGAAAGCTCAAGAAATAGCATGCAAATAAATAAGTGTATGCTTTTTTATGTAGAATACATGTATTTATAAAAAAAAAAATTTAAAAAGGCTTAAAAAAAAATTTATGTTTTATAATTAATTGATTAATGTTTCTACTGTAAAGTTTTTGTAAGGCACTTTCACCACAAAATACACATTTTAACAATATTTATAAACTTTAATGAACATAAATAATATTAAAATAGCAAAAAAAGCCAAAACGTTGGAAACACGTTGTAAACAATATGCCTCGAACGAGTCTTTATGATCAGCTGTGATGGCGTCATGGCAGCAAAAACCAGAGTGGGGACGGAGAGAGTAATAAATAGAGAAAGAGTGATAGAGAAATAGAAACGCGGAGAAGGAAATATAGGCATCACCCAGCTGCACGCATTTAACTTTATTGGCGAATTTTTGTTATTTCGGCTTGCGGAAATCGTTAGATTATATATTTTTCGTTATTCTTGAATTATTTCCTTCAAAATAACAAAAATTTAGCTACGCTCGAGAATGTCTAGATGACGTTTTTTTTTTACAACTTTGCTGCCCTCCCCTTTCTTTACGTCACTCTCAAATTGTCAGATTAGTGGAATATACGCTTTTAAGGATGTAATTAACTCACCCTACCTTAATCTGACGCGCTCGAGAATTTCTGATGGTCAATTTTTTTTACTAATCTGATCGTGTATCGTTCACGCGCGGCCTTATATATGGGGCTCATATTTGGTGGAGGAACATAACCGGGTACAAGGTATCTCCCTGTATATTAATCTGCCGCGCTCGAGTAAATCCCGAAATCCCCGCTTGGGCTCCCCTACTATAAGTAAACTTCGCCGGCGACTCGATTCGTATGTCGTATTGGGTATAACTCATTTGCCTTACGTGACGAGTTTTAACAGTTAACCTCTACCAAAACGACACACTATTTATATATAGTAACTATCAAAAATATATGAGTAGTAGCAAATTTATTCGCTATTGATTGTATATTAACATTTATTGTGTAACGGAACAGAACGAATCGTATGTTGTATTGGGTATAACTCATTTGCCTTACATGACAATTTTTAACAGTTAACATCTACCTAAACAACACACTATTTATGTATAGCAAGTATCAAAAATATATAAATTGTATCAAATTTATTCGCGTTTGATGGTATAATAATATTTATTGTGTAACCAAATAGAAAGAATCGTATGTCGTATTGGGTATAACTCATTTGGCTTACGTGACGATTTTTACCAGTTGTACTATCAAAAATATATAAGAAGTAGATGATTTTTTTTTTGTTCAGATTTATTAAACCACTGTTTGTTCTCAGTGATATCTGTTATACCCCTAACAGCTTACAAGATTAGCTAGATTACAAGGTTATCTCAATTACCATCATCATTAAACATGTGAGGTTTTTGTCAACGGTTAACTTGTAGTATTGTAGTAAAATATCGAATTGAGTCTAGCCTTTTGATTATGACTTCCTGAAATCTGGCCACCCTTAGTAGAATCCTTACCTCTCGGAAGTTATTCCCGCTCCCCCAGCCAGCTATCCAGCCCTTCGTTCCAGCCTTCTCCAACTCCCTACTGACGTTGTTGTAGCAGACCAGATCCGTCGCGAATTCACACCCTTTCTCTACCACTCCAAATTTGAAAGGTTTGTCTACTTTTACTATTGCGATGTCATTTGAAGACCATTTTATGCTGTCTTGGAAGTCGAATTTATAGTCTACAAATAAAAATTAACATTTGTAACATTTTGCTGATAGAGCTGTGTTATAGCCTAGTGGTTAGGACGCCTCCTAATAAGATTTCAGGGGTTTGAACCCGGGCACACACCTATAACTTAACGTGTTATATGCGTTTTTAAGCAATTAAAATATAACTTGCTTCAACGGTGAAGGAAAACGTCGTGAGGAAACCTGCATGCCTGAGGGTACTCCGTAATGTTCTCAAAGGTGTGTGAAGTTTGCAAATCCGCACATGGCCAGCGTGGTGAACTATGGCCAAACCCGGGAAGGGTTTGGCCATATTGAGAGGAGACCCGTGCTCTGTAGTGAGCCGACAATGGGTTGATCATGATGATTGATCATGATTTAGAGTTCTGATGTCGTATAGAAAGCGTTTAGGGGTTTTGGCTAAATAATACTACTACAACCCTAAATGTTTAACTTAGAATCTTAGAAGGTGTCATCACGTACCAACAAGTGCAGTCAGGGGCTAACTTTCAATTTAAAAAAAAAAATGCAAAAAGACCTTATTGCATCGAATTGATATTACTAGTTAGTTTATGTTGTCCATGGAAAAGAAATAAAAAAGGAAATAAGATCGATCTACCAAGCGTAATAATTATTCATAGGAACCTAAAATTAAACAACTATTATGACAAGTTATGACGACCTCCGTGGCGCATTATATAGTTGAAGGTCCTGGGTTCGATTCTCGGCTCGAGTCTGGTCTGGTGGGAGGTTTAAGCCGTGGCTAATTACCACCCTACCGACAAAGACGTGTCGCCAAGCGACTTAGCGTTCCGGCACAATGTCGCGTAGAAACCAAGTAGGAGTATGGGTTTACCATACCATTAACAAGTTAGCCCGCTACCAGTTTAGAGTGCATAATCACTTTCCATCAGGTGAGATTGCTGTCAAGGGCTACCTTGTTAATAGAAAAGAAATGTTTTTTTAGCTGAACCCAGTCGGTTTCTACTCACCATCATAACGGAACGCTGAATCGCTTAGCGGTATATCTTTGCCAGTAGGGTGGTTACTTCCCACCAGATCAGACTCGATCCAAAAATCAAACACGTCCCCCACCTACGTCACGTCACGGAGGTCGTTAAAATTGCTAGGTTTTTTTTCGAACGTTTGCACGTGTGGGAAATAGAACTGCTTGTTAGTCTTGTTGAATAGTTTTATTGAATCGAAAGGAATGGAATGGAATGGTTCGACACTTTACTTTTTCGAATTTACAGTTGCAGATAACCATAGTGATTATTACTGCGTCACCGGGGGTTTTGGCAAGCATGAAGCTCAGCATGAGAGAAGAGCACTTGGGCTCGACGACATCTTGGGATCGTCCCCCTAAAGCGTCTTCAGTGAGACTCGGACCTCGACTTAGGGTGACGTTTGGACTTGTTGGGTTTGTCGGACTGCTGTAACAGTCCGAGCGCCCCCGTGACCGGGGATAAAATCCACATCCGGATGACGTCAGATAACGGGGACCTCGTCTTCACCGGCGAAGACGCTGTGTTGGATTTTGTGTGGTGTGTGTATGACCTACTTGGGAAGCGTTATCCAACGTCAGTTGGTCGTCAGGGTCGACAAGAACGTTTTTCGGACGTCTCCTTATGAGAGGGGCGTTTGGGTCAGGGTCGAATTGGACGCCTCAACCGATTGTTTGTTAATTCTTACGTCGTTATTATTGACCCTTACTTTTAGGAATGCATTTCCACACAACCTTCCGCCGGTTTTTGCAGCCGCAGTCGTCACTCTTGTAATCGAAGCTGTCCACGAACTTGGTGGTGCCGGAGACGATGAAGAAGCGGTCGGCGTCCTCCACGCACGCGGCGGAAGTCAGCACGTAGTGCGGATCCACAATCACCCCCCCGCATAACCAGCCGCGGTACTTGTGGGCTTTTGCTGATTTTTTAGTTAGTTGCAGGTAAACCTGGTGGGTGGTGACAAATTTTGGACATAATTATCATTTTTTTTTCTCCGCATTCCCTCCGGAAGCGATGCAGGCAAGACTGCGCCGCTTCCGACGGGGTATGTGGGACTCCCTGGCGGCAAGACTGGCGACCAGAATACCCACTAAAACCCAGCGATGTTCCTTCGCGTCGCCTGGTGGCTGGTTCACGAGAACACTTGTGCACTCGACCGCAAACATAATTATCATAGGATCCTATACACAGAACATTAAAATTGAGTTGTGGATCATAAATTGACCGTAATATTTTATAAGTTGATTGTTTTTTTTTTTATCATTTAAATATCACCAGAAATGGCAGGCATTCCAGGGGTTTCTGATATTATTGGACTAAAGTTTGTTAAATAACCCCCTATTAGCCATAATACTTACTTACTTTAATCCAACATCACAAATCAAGCTGTAGATTACTAAACTAGGATTGGATTCTTTTTGCATAATACAACCGTTTGTAAGTTTTAAATTCACTGTATTATGTTAGCCTAGTAGTTAAAAGTCCTACCGCCGGCTTTCAGATTTATGTGCGTTTTAATGTTACTATGTGAGATGGTGACAGCAAAAATTACCTGGGTGCGTTTGGGGGTTCTTAGCTTTAGTTTTAAGTTGAGTAGTGTAGTTATCACCACCACCTCACAGATTTAAATATTTAAAATATATAAAATATATAATATATTATATAAAATATATAATATATTATATATTTTTCAATATTTCAAATTTTTAATTTATTTCATATCGCTCCATATGTGCCTGTAATAGGTTTACAATGAAGCTATTTTTGAATTTGAATTTGAAATATAAGCAATGTTAAACCAAATATCTCTTGTTCTGACAATGAAGGAAACATGATGATAAATGGTCAAAGGACAATAAATTTTTATGGGCGCATGGAAGTAACATGGTTAGATTAAGTTCTATGCCTCTTTCATATGAGACGAGGTTTGTGGATCGGAAATAGACTGAGGGTTTTTTTTTTTTTTATTCACAAGTTATCCCTTGACTGCATCTCACCTGATGGTAAGTGATGATGCGGTCTAAGATGGTAGCGGGCTAACCTGTTAGGGGTATGGTAAACTCATACTCCTAATTATCATAACCAATACCATACTATTACTCACCATAATATTAATCATAACCAATTAGGAGTATGAGTTTACCATACCCCTAATTGGTTTCTACACGACATCGTGCCGGAACGCTAAATCGCTTGGCGACACGTCTTTGTCGGTAGGGTGGTAACTAGCCACGGCCGAAGCCTCCCACCAGACCAGACTCGAGCCGGGAATCGAACCCAGGACCTCCAACTTTTTAAAATGCAACAGCGCACGCGCTGCGCCACGGAGGTCGTCAAAACGGGATGATGGAGATGATGTCATTTCTTACCATGTACGGTCTTTTCCCAATACCAACAGCCTTGCTATACAAAATCCTTCTAGTATCCACGATTGTGTTATTTTCGAACTCCCACCCTTTATCCGCGATATCCTGTATTTCATCATTAGTTTTATCGATTGATACAGATTTCACAATGGCACTCTTATCTTCATTCGTTGGGATTGCAGAAACTATACCTAAATGACAAATTAATGCATTATTATAAATTAATACCTTAGCAATCAAAAAAGCTATTTCAATCAAATTAAATTTACCTAAAACTAAGAATAAAGAGACGAAAAAAAGCTCGGTATCCGCCATTGTGAATGGAAATCCAATCACAAAAAGAAATTACTATTTATTTTTACGTCTTTCATATAAATTGGTAATTATATGGTCAATCTATAAAGTTACTTCGCAACATTAATTTCTATGATCATTTTTATTATTAGAATTCCATCATTCCATTATTTGATTTTTGATAAACTTTATGACGTTTTAATTATGGTTCAAATTCATTAACGTAAATATGTAACGCTTATTTTAAATTTTCTAAAAAATTAATTTCCCACTAAAGAAGTGAGGTCTCCAAAGATGCTAGCTACTCCAATGCTTTTTATTTTGTATATTTCTTTTCAATATACTATTTCTGGTGCTATATATTCGTCTGGTGGCTTCGGCCGTGGCTAGTTACCAAACTACCGACAAAGACGTGTCGCTAAGCAATTTAGCGTTCCACCACGATGTCGCGTAGAAACCAATTAAGAGTGTGGGTTTACCATGTCTGTAACAGGTTAGCCCACTACCATCCTAGACTGCATCATCACTTACCATCAGGTGAGACAGCCGTCAAGGGCTAACTTGTAGTGTATTAAAAAAAATATTTACATTATGACTATGATAGCTTCAAATGTACATTCACTGTATTTGAACGGCCTGACCGACTAAGTTTATTTTCATTATACGAGTATATGCTAATTGCTTACATATATGCCAAATATCATAAATTTTTATTGGCTGTCTATACATTTCAAGACTACACATATAACTTAAAATAAAATTAGGTTAACCTAAAACTAAAAACCTTACAAAATAAATAAATATTTAACATCATTACTAAAATATATTATTAAAAGGAGTCCCTTTAGGCAAGGTTCCGAAGATACTGGCAGCGTTCCCCCTTTGAATGGCTAGACTAATTCTTTGTCCGAGGTAGCTGGCAGCTCTTCGGTCCGCTGTGATGTCGACTAACCTTTTTATGCCAAATTAGACATCATGAAATAAGATAGTCCTGATGTCATAATACATTTTTGGTTAATTAAAATTTTGATCTCATTTAATTTAACCGTGCACTAAAATCAGAGCTTGAACAATGTGTCACGTTATTACGTACAAGAAAAAAAAATAGAAGTGCATGTCGGTGTAAAACTTATAGGCTATCTTATTTTCAAACCATATTTTGTATCTATAATCTCCTCTTTATTTTGACCCAAGATGCACAACTCACTGGAAGTTACCTTAACTTAGAAGAAGTAGAAGCCCAATAAGTCGGTTTCACAAGTTGGAGGTCAACCTTTCACAAGTTCATTATATAGTCAACTGTTTGATTAAAAGTTCGTATAAGTTAAAAAAAAATTAAAATATCACTTGCAACGGTGAAGGAAAACATCGTGAGGAAACCTGCACGCCTGAGAGTCCTCCATAATGTTCTCAAAGGCGTGTGAAGTCTGCCAATCCGCACATGGCCATTGTGGTGGACTATGGCCAAACCCTTCTCATATTGAGAGGAGATCCGTGCTCTGTAGTGAGCCGGTAATGGGTTGATCATGATGATGATGATGATAAGTTAAAAATAAAATATAGTCAACATCTTTAACATCTTTATTGGAACATCCATTTTTACACTTAATTAGATTTATCAGTACCATTTACACTTGACGCAGCTTTAGAATCCGGTCTAACAATTGAGCCACTGCCGGAATACACTTTGTCTCCAGCAGTTTCCACTTCTTCTTTAGCTCTTTGGACTATTCCTTGTTCATTCTTCGCCGGTCTGAAACAATATTCAATATAATGTGACTTTCGGGTTGTATAATCTATTCTCTAACTACTATCTAACTCTCGGCATTGTCTCCGGCTTTTCTCCCTTATTGAAACGTTTAAAATGGTGAATTATCGATTCATGAACGAACTACCTCCAGCGTTCCAAAAATTACATATTAAAAATGACAAACAGAAATTAAAAGAATATTTTTTGGCTGAGTTGGACGGTTGAGTCATTTGTGTCGAGTATCGACCGTCTAACTCAGTTAGAAAACGTGCCTAATTTGCTTACTCAGTTCCTCTAGTTTTAAGCTGTTAAGTTACAGATTAGCACCGAGGACAAACCTCTTTGGTTTTATCGGTGCCGTTATTATATAATTAATTATATTCCTTTTATATTAATAATAAATAAATAAATAATAATGATAATAAGCACATTACGTTTTAACACTTTCACCCAATTGTTTTAATCCATTCGGCCTTGCTTCACTCATCTTCTGCGCTTTAGTTTGCCAGGCTTATCTAGCGTGTAAAATCTCATACTCAAACCTCCAATAAAACACATAAAGCTAATATAACAAGTAATAATAGCAATTGTAATAAAATGCCTTAAAGTTATTACCCGTCAGAATGATTTTTCCAAGAAAGAACTTTTTCAACATGGGTCACGCCAGATCTGAATTGTCGCCTACATTTTGGTCTGTAATATAAAGAAAATGGTTTAAAAGTAAGACGCTTACAGATTCCATTGCCTGTCTCTCCGCCCTATTCAAATTCAAAATAATCTTTATTGAAATAGTCCTTTAAAAGGCACTTTTGACGCATCAATAATTTACATAGTGATTTGATGGTGATAATTACATTCGTAAACTTAAAACTAAAGCTATGAGGGTTCCAAACGAGCCCTGGTCTAAGAAGAAGCCTGCAACATATTTAGTCGGTTTTTTTTGTTATCACCATAAACTATTATATGCGAAAAACATTTCAATAGGTTATTCTGTTGCTACGTTGATTATCAAATTTTACAACTAAATGTAAGCATTTAGTCAGGGTCATCATGATCAACCCATTACCGGCTCACTACAGAGCACGGGTCTCCTCTCAATATGAGAAGGGTTTGGCCATAGTCCACCACGCTGGCCATGTGCGGATTGGCAGACTTCACACGCCTTTGAGAACATTACGGAGAACTCTCAGGCGTGTAGGTTTCCTCACGATGTTTTCCTTCACCGTTGAAGCAAGTGATATTCTAATTGTTTAAAAACGCACATAACTCCGAAAAGTTAAAGCCCGGATTCGAACCGCCGACCTCTGATTAGGAGGCTATCTCCGCTTCGCCTTAGTCAGGGTGTTACTAAATAAATATTAGCTTGATCTGAACAAACACATCTTGTCAACTCACTCGACATCCTTATAAATAGAACAAGAGATGAACTGCCTGTTTTTATAGACGCTGGTGTACAAGAATGGACCGTAGCATTTATTAGTCCTCTCCTTGACGAGGCACGCCGAGATGACGCCGATGACGACGGAGTTCACTCCGGTGCCGTATACGAGAGGACCGCCGTGATCATTCTGGAAGGAAAATATGATATTAAAAACAAAATGTGTTGAAATGAGAGATTGTATATTGGCAAGCGACACAGTACAAGAAGCACTGAGAATGGCCAGCTAGAGGATTTTTTTGGGTTGGAATTCTACACATGTCCAATATACGTCACTGAGTCTTCTTATATATTCTACTAGCCAATGCCCGCGACTTCGTCCGCGTAGATTAGCGGTTGCTAAAAACTTATATGGAATAATTGACCAATTCGAGGAAAATTTCTGTGGCAAGCTGCAACTATAGTTATAGTTCAATGACGTGAAATTCAGTTTTTAATAAATCCCGCAGAAACGGGATCCCATAAATCCCGCGGGAAATGTATCGGGCAAAAAAGTATCCTATGTCCGTCTCCCGGTTCTAAGCTCCGATTTCCAGCCAAATCGGTTCAGCCAGTCTTGAGTTGTAAATAGGGTAACTAACACAACTTTCTTATATATATATATATATATATATATATATATATATATATATATATATATATATATATATATATAAATTTAATAGTTGGTATATTCTTCTTTCCGAATATACCCACGTTCGGGCAGGCCAAAAACATTACCTCACAAAACCCTCCGTCAGCTTGCGATGCATAACGTCTACTATCATTGTGAGCAGAGTGGATCGTCAGATTTGTCGGAACTAGCTCACTTCTCAGCACTTTACCATCTCTTCTCGCGTCTTCTTCATCAGAATAGTTGATGTCTTGACAATCTACGTATTTCTCCTGCAAAAATAAGACCATCACTGATATGACAACTTCATAAAATGTTATCGGTATCTTATCGAATTTACTTTGTAATACAAAAAAACATATTGTGTATTGAAGAGTATTTCAATTTCTGTACAACCGTATTGTCCTTGCTAAAGAACAAGATGGTTTCTTTCCCAAAAAACATGAATTTGACGACCTCCGTGCTCAGTGCGCGCGCTGTCGCATTATAAAAAAGTTGGGTTCGATTCCCGGCTCGAGTCTGGTCTGATGGGAGGCTTCGGCCGTGGCTAGTTACCACCCTACCGACAAAGACGTGTCGCCAAGCGATTTAGCGTTCCAGCACGATGTTGTGCAGAAACCAATTAGGAGTACGGGTTTACCATACCCCTAACAAATTAGCCCGCTACCATCTTAAACCGCTTCATCACTTACCATCAGGTGAGATGCCGTCAAAGGCTAACTTGTGGTGTACAAAAAAAAATTGTTTTGTATCTACCAATTTAATCATAATTATCATGATTGCTTGAATGCTTCGGCATTCGACCAATCGTAATTTGGCTTTTATAAAGCCAGTATTCGGCCTCTGTTGATTAAGATATTAAACAGCGTACGTTACAAATTTCCGACATAGTTTGCCCGATATCCTTGGTACAGATCATGTAGTTGTCAATAATGTTGTGGTATCTGGAGCCCCAGCGACGCTTGCATCTGTTTTTGGGAATGATCTCAACGTGGGCCTCTAGAAGGTTCTGTTGGTTCTCCTTTCTTCTACTGACCCACTGAAAGATTTAATAGTAGTAATAGCTACTGTACCGCCTTACAATAGCGAGGTTAGCACTCGCACGTTATAAGATATGCAAATACTATAGAGGTCTAGGCTCCGAATATGATTTTGTCCCATTCTGTGTCGAGACCCTTGGTCCGTGAGGTCCTAGCGCTATAAGGCTTTTTAAGGAAATATCAAAAAGGAAATATCGAAGAGCTGCCAGCTACCTCGGACAAAGATTTAGTCTAGCCATTCAAAGGGGGAACGCTGCCAGTATCTTCGGAACCTTGCCTAAATATCCTCCTTTTAATAATATATTTTAGTTATTTTTAGTTTAAGGTTAATCTAATGTTTTATTTTAAGTTATGGATGTATTTTTGAGAACACATAAATAAAGTATTTATTAATAAAAAAATTAAAAAAAGTATTATTACTATAAATGTAATGTATGACAACATTCTAAAATCGCTATCGCTATATATCGCTACTTTTTAAAGGATTATATTAAAATAAAGGTAGCCCTTTGTTTTTAATAAACTAATCTAAAAGTTTGTATATATCATCATAACAGCGTGCCAAATTGCTTTATTAACACAGATTAGTGGGCTAGTAATCAGTACATATTTTCAAACCTTAAAAGTAATGAAACGTGCGTTGAGAGATCATTCTGGAAGGTATGGTGTTGTGTTTAAAAATTTAAGAACTGACAAATTGCAGAGTGCAGAATCAAACCAATTTTTCCAGCAATTCCTGCTTGTATTTAATATTTAAAAAAACACAGTTGACCTTCAAACAAATATTCAAAAGTTCATAAATTCATAATCATGTAGAAAACTTACGTCGTTATACCTAGACGTGGTTCCCCAACCAGCAATGCTGACGACAGCTCCGGGGTTCTCCAGGGTTTGGCTTTGGTTGTTATAGCAAATGGGTTTCGGCACGAAGTCGCAACCCCGAATTCTTCTGTTGAAATCGAATCCATCCTCAACTTTCACCACTGCTATATCGTTGTTCATCCATCTAATATTGTCGTTTTCGTGGCCATCAAATACGTAATCTGTGAATTTAATTTCATGATCATGATCAATCCTGAGCACGGGTCTCCTCCCAATATGAGAAGGGTTTGGCCATAGTCCACCACGCTGGCCATGTGCAGATTGGCAGATCTCACACGCCTTTGAGAACTTTATGGAGAACTCTCAGACACCCTGCACGGTTTCCTCAAGTGATATTTTAATTGCTTAAAAACGCACACAACTCCGAAAAATTGGAGGTGCGTGCCCGGATTCGAACCGCCGATCTCTGATTAAGAGATAGACGCCTGAACCACTAGGCTATCACAGCTTCAATTTATTTTAGTGTATTTTTCGTATGATAACATAGTAGTTTTTAGAAATCATTTAACATTTGATACTCCATATTCATCGCTCCAAAATTTGAGATCGCTTTAAGTCTAGTTGGGTTCAGCAATGATTTTTTTTTATTTCACAACTTAGACCTTGACTCGCCTGATGAATGATGCAATCCAAGATGGTACCAGGCTTATACCTTTAATGGTATAGCAGCTACCAATACCCCTATTCGGTTTCTAAATTCCTTGGTGGCATATATTCGCCAGTAGCTAGCCAAGGTCTAAGCCTCCCAGATGTAATAACTAAATAACTTATTTAAATAGCTCATCTCGTTTTAAAGCAATGTTTCATAAATATCAAATCTAACACCTTTTTTTCTTTCTCTTGCCCTTGTCCCACATTATGTGAGGTCGGCACAACACGTCTTCTTCTTCCACTCACTTCTATCAGCCGTCACCTCACTACCCACACCTTTTACCCGCATATCCTCTTTTACACAATCCATCCATCCATCCATCCATCCATCCACCTTGTGTATATTAAACTAAAATGTTTTATAAAATCCTATTGTTAATGATATTAGAGCGTTGGAAAGTTAAACAAGGTTTGTAAATACAAACCATTATTGCTTAAATAAGTACATACTTTTGGGAATGCACTTCCAAATTGCTTTCTTGGCGCCATTTTTAATGCAGGGATTATTGTATCGATCATCTTCATCGGAATACCTACAAATAAAGATAAGCTGTTATATGTTTTTATTTTTAAATTTTTTGATTTGACTGAATTTGAAGTGAATTTTTGATTTGAACTGAATCTATCACTTTTTAAGCTTTTAACAAATAATTTATCAATAAATACATAATTCAAGTTGAAATGCTAATGTATCTTTTTTTTTCTGATGTTTCTGCTTCATGGCAATCTGTTTTTTATTTATTTATTTATTTATTATTATTATTAGTCCACAAAACTGACTACAAGTGTATAAAATAGCCTTAATGCAGTCTTGAGATTAATAGATTTACACTTGAGTCTCCTGGATGTGGACCTGACATGTTTAAGGGGAGGGCACAAAATAACCATACAACATTAAACTAAGATTACAAAACAAAAAAAACAACAAAACAAAACAAAGGGTTAATAAAATTACTTACTAATAAGTTAGTCAGTAATTTTATTCACCCAAGTGTACATAATTTCCTTTTAATGCTATGTATATTATCACAGAAGATATCTACATAATCACAATTTGATACAATAAGCCAATTCTTTGTTACGTTGCTCAGTTTATATTTTTCTCAACACTCATACTTGTAAAAAACTTTTCACACAGCTCTCTTGATGTCAAGTGATAAAGCTTTTATGTATGCTCGGATTGATGTATGTCATACAACATTGACTGTTATAGAATTTAAAACCATTCATCAATCGTACGGTGATATAACTTCGCCAGGAAGTCTTGGACATACCCACGAGAGTGCCTGGCCCAAAAAGAAATATATAGCATTGTTTTTTTTTTTACGTGGCATTGCATTGCATGCCATGGTACAGCTATTTTTTTTTTATCCAAGTTAGCCCTTCACGGTAACCTCACCAGATGGTAAGTGATGATGCAGTCTAAGATGGTAGCGGGCTAACCTGTTAGGGGAATGTTAAACCCACACTCCTAATTGGTTTCTACGTGATATCGTGCCGGAACGCTTAATCGCTTGGCGAGACGTCTTTGTCGGTAGGATGGTCACTGGCCATGGCCAAAGAAACCAGACCAGACTCGAGCCGGGAATCGAACCCAGGACCTCCAACTTTATAATGCGACATCGCGCACGTTGCGCCACGGAGGTCGTCAAACCACCTAGTAAAGTTATATCGGTGTTTACTTACTTATAAGTGCCAGAAACTACGTAAAAATGCTCAACGTCTTCAATACACGCCGCTGACGTTAGTATATACTCCTCATGGACTATGACTCCCCCGCAGAGCCAGGAACGATAGTTCTGTTTCTTATTGTTGTTACGCGGCAACTTGAGGTATACCTGTTGAGAATTCATCATATGACCTTGAACAGTATTGCCAGTAAAAAAATATAATAATAATATTATAATTTTTTTATTATGGCAACTAGACCCAATTTACAGTTACAATATGTAACAATACCTACACTATAAAATAAGAAACATAAATAATTAAATTTAATTAAACATTAAATTAAACACCCGACAGTTACCGATCTACGTGTAATTTTATAAACTGTTTGTAGATTGGAGAGTCGTATCGGTCTATTACAGTTCTCAGAATGTTGTTTGAACTTGCCAACGCTCTTCTGATCAAAGATGCTATGCGCTTTCTTCTTATAGCGAAAAAAAAACATTTCGGATGTACTACAAAAGCGCGAATACGTAATCGCCTATAGGACCCTCAAGGTAGCAAAGAGACACTCAGTAGGCAATTGAGAGATGCGCAGATGTGCTATACTTGATTAAGTAAGAAACATATACCCGTGGAAGAAGCAGAGCTACTGTTTTAGCTCAAAGAGTCGCGAAGCTAAAATGGCAGTGTCCTATCATTATAGAACACTCATCCTGGGTGGATGAGTGTTAATACAACAAACAAATACATTTTGTAGGTGTATTTATATCTATATAAACAGATTTAGTAGTATGTAGTATGAAGCGAATCAATTTTTCAGTAGTACTATAGTTTAGGTCACTGAACATATGTTTATTTTTATTCTTGTACGTAAAATTTACGCTTTTGTAAAGCGTAAATTTTAATTTTTTATTTAATTTATATTTCACCTTGCAATATTAATAAAACTATTGTATTTTTAGCAATCTTTTAAATTAATTATAGTTAGAAAAAATTAAATACACATTCAACGGTGAAGGAAAACATCGTGAGGAAACCTGCACGTCTAAGAGTTCTCCATAATGTTCTCAAAGGCGTGTGCAGTCTGCCAATCCGCACACGGCCAGCGTGGTGGACTATGCCGAACCCTTCTCATACTGAGAGGAGGCCCGTGCTCTGTAGTGAGCCGGTAGTGGGTTGATCATGATGATGATGATAGTTAGAAATGTTATTACATCAATGATTACGTATTAAAACAATTATTGCTTTAGGATTTATGAGCGTCGAGGCAGACCGAGGCGTCGTTGGCGTGACGAACTCGATGCCTATATGTCGGCTTGGCGCCAATTATCCCTACATAGAGACAAATGGAAGGAAGAAAGGGAGGCCTTTGCCCAACATTGGGACAGTACGGGCTGATAATAATAAGAGTGTTTTAGACTTTACCATGTAAGGTCTACCATCTGTTACTTCATCGCCATTAATAATTCGTCTTGTGTCGTTTAGTGCTTTGCTTACTGCTTGCGGTAGTTTGGTTGCCACTTCGATGCCCTGAACACCTGTAATTAAATCAGCTTTAGAATCCTATTAATAATGATTGGAACATTTCAATTCTTACCTACTAAGATTTTGGAGTAGGATGCAGAGTAGAAACCGAAGCTCTTTAATATACATTTGACGACCTCCGGAGCGCAGTGCGTGCGCCGTCTCATTATAAAGTTGGAGGTCCTGGGTTCGATTCCCGGCTCGAGTCTGGCCTGGCTGGCTGACTTCGGCCGTGGCGATTAACCAGCCTACCGACAAAGACGTGTCGCCAAGCGACTTAGCGTTCCGGCACGATGTCGCGTAGAAACCAATTAGGAGCATGAATTTACCACTCCTAACAGGTTAGCCCGCTACCACCGTAGACAGCATCATCACTTACCACCAGGTGAGATAGCCGTCAAGGGCTAAGTTGTGTATTAAAAAAAAACACATAATTATTTAAGACAAGGAAAATATTATGCATTTTAAGTGAACAATTGGTTGTTAGTTTCGCATATTTGTTGGATTTTTTAAAATTTAATTCTGTGTTATCGTTTGAATATTATTTACTAGTTAGTATTCAAGTAGGTACCTTCTAAGTTGATTTATTATATATTATCTACCGCTGTTTTCTATTTAAAAGTCAAATCAAATCGTGTGAGATCGTAGTGAAGTTACCTTTCCGAATTAAAATAAATAAAAAACACTTTTTATGTCACTTTGAATATAATGAATTTTCCAAAACAACTAGATTTAATAATGCCTTTAATATTAACAAGATATAGATAGGTACTTACTATAAATAAATAGAAAAGTTAATATAATACACTTCATGACCTTCATATTTCAAAACAATGTTTTAAAGTAAGGGAAATGAAGAAAATATCAATTAATTTCCAATTAAATGCATTGCTTTTTATATCCCATGATATTGAAATGAAAAATGTATTACAGAAATTTCAATCAAGTAATTGAAAGATTTCAGTCACAAAACATAATTATGTCTTTTGGGTACGGGACTTTTTGAGCTTCACAGCTTTCTTCGAAGAAATTTCAAAAAGGGTTATTGAGTGTACCGGGGCTTCCAGATCTGACAGTTACTTTGGCAGAATAATATTTGACATTCAAGGAGACAAATGCTGAAACTAATGATGTTTTAGATTTAACTTATTTTAATTTTAATAAGTACCCACTTCGATAACATTTTGTATATGTAACACTAATAAAAATAAACTACATTTTTTTTTATACACTACAAGTTAGCCCTTGACAGCAATCTCACCTGATGGTACGTGATGATGCAGTCTAAGATGGTAGCGGGCAAACCTGTTAGGGGTATGGTAAACCCACACTCCTACTTGGTTTCTACGCGACATCGTGCCGGAACGCTAAATCGCTTGGCGACACGTCTTTGTCTGTAGGGTGGTGACTATCCACGGCCGAAGCCTCCCACCAGACCAGACTCGAGCCGGGAATCGAACCCAGGACCTCCAACTTTTATAATGCGACAGCGCACGCACTGCGCCACGGAGGTCGCCAAAAAACATAACATAAAACGTAAATGTCACCGCAACTAGGGTTAGAACCCAAGACGCTGGCAGCTTTTATTCTATGAAAGGCCAGCTCTAGGATCTCCAGTGGACTCGATTACCCACTTTGAAATTTCTTTAAAAAGGGCATAGTGTCTAGTACCCGTTTTTTTAGATATTTTAATTGTAATTACTTAGTTTGTAGTTCGTTAAAAAAGTTTTAAATGATAATGTTACTATAGATGAATTTATAATCACTTAAAATATATATTTATTGAGACTTCCAGCTAGTTGGTCATCGTCTCTCTATACTGGTCATATATGGAGAAAGACACAATAACAATAACTTTTTTCTTAAATAAGAATAAATAATAAAATATAAGAATGTATAGAAATGTCTCTCTTCAGCTTTTTACTTAAGGAATATTGGACATTTTCAAACATTTTATAATATTATTTAAATAGTGAAGAATCTCTATTTTCTTAAGATATAAAAATCATCATCATCATCATCATCATCATGATCATTATCACCCACTACAGGGCGTCTCATCTCAGTATGTCCACCACGCTGGCCATGTGCGGATTAGTAAACTTCACACGTTATGGAGAAGCATAAACCTTGGACATGAAGTTTTACTCGCGGTTGGATGGTGCGAAATACCCATAGGACTCGTTTTTTTTTAAATCAAATGCTAGCGTTTTTTTTTTATTATTCACCACAAGTTAGCCCTTGACTGCATCTCACCTGATGGTAAGTGATGATGCAGTCTAAGATGGTAGCGGACTAACCTGTTAGGGGTATGGTAAACTCATACTCCTAATTGGTTTCTACACATCGTGCCGGAACGCTAAATCGCTTGTCGACACGTCTTTATCGGTAGGGTGGTAACTAGCCACGGCCGAAGCCTCCCACCAGACCAGACTCGAGCCGGGAATCGAACCCAGGACCTCCAACTTTTTAAAATGCAACAGCGCACGCGCTGCGCCACGGAGGTCGTCAAAATATAGCGTATAGCGTAACCGCTAGTTTCCAATAAAAAACATCGACATTTTCAAAAATATTTACTTCCAATTATTACGCAGTAGAATTTGCACTTTCCATTTTTATTTTTGTAGGAACATCGGATGTTCTTAGAATGACTCCTTCATGTTTCACCGCTTTATCTAAAGTCAACTGTTTTATTTTCATTGATTTCAGCGTTTCATTAGCGTTTATATTCCCTTCTGTTCGTCTCATTTTGGCTTCTTCGTTTTTCGCTGGTCTGCATGTATAATATAAATTGGATTTAGTAATGTACTTACTTAGTTACGTCTAATAATTTATTTTTGACGACCTCCGCGTTCGCTGTTGCATTTTAAAGACGGAGGTCCTGGGTTCGATTCCCGGATCGAATCTGGTCTGGTGGGAGGCTTCGGCCGTGGCTGGTTATCACCCTACCGACAAAGACGTGTCGCCAAGCGATTTAGCGTTCCGGCACGATGTCGTGTAGAAACCAATTAGGAGTATGAGTTTACCATACCCCTAACAGGTTAGCCCGCTACCATCTTAGACCGCATCATCACTTACCATCAGGTGAGATACAGTCAAGGGCTAGCTTGTGGTGAATAAAAAATAAATAAACTGATTTTGATGTTAGGTGGATTTCGCTATTGATTTTTTATGGATTATACTTTAAACAGAGTTTAATACATATTCCTATCTGTTAAGCCCACCTAAGGGGTTAATTTCATGAAATCTGGAGTTATCTCTTGAGTCTATATAATAATAAAAGGAACCTGCAATTGACGAGTCAGTATATTAAATAGTTAGGACTGTTCGTTTTATATATTAAGATTATTATTATATATGTCGGCGCGAAGGAGTTATTAACTTCATTCAGCGGCGCCAAGAAAATTAAGAATTCAATAATTAACCACATTATAACTTTTTAAATCACTAATTAATAATTTCTTTGTTAACCAGTGTATTTAGATGGTAGCAATCAATTTTGTACAAGCATTCTTTGCTATAAACACGGGCGGTTAATGCCTTTCGTGGCATTCTCGCTCGCGACGTCGGACCGTTCGGACCTCTTAGTTATTGTCGCAATAAAAATGTAATCCCGCAAGTTGTGGTTTTAATTACAATGAGCGAAAGTAAACAAAACTCTTCCTAAAAACTCCGACGGCCTTCACTCGTCATATATAATAAAATTTGTAGGTTCCTTCTTAGATCAGGGCGAATATAAAACCCTCGTTGCTTTAGCTTTGAATAAACAAATGTAGTTATCACCATCACTGTCTAACAGTGTTGAATCTACTGAGAATTTGTCTGTGAAGGATAGATGTTTACACCTACCCATCTGGGTGATCATTCCAAGTTATCTCCTCTTCTCTATGTGTATCGCCGGATCTGAATACTTTTGAGCAGGCCCCTCTGAAAATTGTATTCATTAATGAGTACAAAGAAGACATTCGTCTGGTGGGAGGCTTCGGCCGTGGCTAGTTACCACCCTACCGACAAAGACGTGTCGCCAAGCGATTTAGCGTTCCGGCACGATGTCGCGTAGAAACCAACTAGGAGCGTGGGTTTACCATACTTCTAACAGGTTAGCCCGCTACCATCCTAGACAGCATCATCACTTACCACCAGGTGAGATAGCCGTCAAGGGCCGACTTGTAGTGTATAAAAAACAAAAAAAAACAAAAAACAAATTAACAAGAAATGATGTGGGCAAGAAACCCAACCTATTTTATCTTATCATCTCTATATATATGTTTATATTAGCCTTCTTTACCTTGAGTCTTGGTAGTGATTCATTATTAAATAAATCTAAAATATTATGTGATATTTATATCAACCATTTCCATAATTTACTTTAATTGTAAATAGTCATAAGAGTACAGTGAAGTATTTGAAATAGTTATGTGAAATTGATGAGAATTAGACAACCTATATGTCTTAAGTTATTAATACTAGCTATATAAATCTGAGTAAAATACCCTAAGTCCCTATAAAGGTCTTTATTGATGGAGATTCTTTTTCATCTAGTCATATTATAGCTATGATAATTTCTAGACATACGTGTCATTTTTATGAGTATTTTTATTCATAAATCGATAAAGACATAATCTATTATAAATTCACTCACTATAAGTAGAACTCATAATCGAACAGTTGATAAAAATCTTCATTCATAATCTCACCAGTTTCCAAACGTACCTCCTAGAAGTAGAAACATTTGTAACATACCGGTGGTCCTTATAAATGGCGCAGTTGATAAGGACCCTGTTTTTAAAGACGCTGGTGTAGAGGAACGGGCCGTAGCACTTGTTGGTGCGCTCTTTGACGAGACAGGCGGAGATTATCCCGATTACTATAGGATCCGAATTATGGATGTATATTAATGGTCCACCATGGTCATTCTAAACAAAAAAATAATTATTAATACTACTTCCTTAAATCTCAGCTAGGTCCTTCGGTTGTACAGTCATCATCATCATGATCAACCCATTCTCGGCTCACTACAGAGCACGGGTCTCCTCTCAATATGAGAAGGGTTTGGCAATAGTCCACCACGCCTTTGAGAGCATTATGGAGAACTCTCAAGAATGCAGGTTTCCTCACGATGTTTTCCTTCACCGTTGAAGCAAGTGATATTTTAATTGTTTTTAAAAACGCACATAATTCCGAAAAGTTAGAGGTGCGTGCCCGGATTCGAACCGCCGACATCTGATTAGGAGGCTGACGCCCTAACCACTAGTCTATTACCGCTTTACAGTACGGTTGTAAAGTCATCATCATCATCATGATCAACCCATTACCGGCTCACCACAGAGCACGGGTTTCCTCTCAATATGAGAAGGGTTTGGCCATAGTCCACCACGCTGGCCATGTGCGGATTGACAGACTTCACACGCCTTTGAGAACATTATGGAGAACTCTCAGACGTGCAGGTTTCCTCACGATGTTTTCCTTCACCGTTGAAGCAAGTGATATTTTTTTTTGTTGTACAGTAAACCTTGATAATTATAACGAGTCCATTAATTTGGCTGTCTAGAGCCTAATATATTTTTTTTAGAAATAGGTTTCGAAATTTACGTAAACGCTGATAGAAATAAACTTAATTAAAACATTTTAGTTTGAATCGTATTTAATTGCTGATTTTTGTAGGCGGTCTATAAAACAAACTTTGACCATTTTTTTTTATTCAATCCGAGTTTCTAAACAAAGAAAATACTTTTGAATTATAAAACAGTTGTTTTCTGACTATTATTATAATGCACATTATATCTGACAAAATTCTGTGTTTTAATATCGTTTTAATACGGAAACCTTTTAGCACAGATCCAAAGTTCTCACACTTTTCTCTCTACATCAATTATGCGAATAACTAAGGCATAATATTCATATTTTACATACGACTTTACAACCTTAAAAAATCTTTAAATCGTTATAGCTAAAGTAACTTAAATTATAAACTTGACTTCCAAAACAATAAACAATTCATAACTATGATGTGAGAAACGTCCACACTTTTTTGTGTGATCTTCTGTTAGTTAGGCCTACGTGACGTAACCTCACAGTTTTTACCTTAATCTCTCCTATAAGAGAATGGACCGGTGCTTCGCAGTAACGCATTAAGTTATATGATGATGATTATGATGATCAAGACAAGAGTTACCTCACAAAACCCTCCATAGCGTATGCGTGGATCCGTTCTCCTTGTTTCGTTATGGTACGCCGAATGCAAAGCCAATTCATTCTCACTAAGGACTCGCCTAGATTCAGTGTCCTCTTCGGAATACGTAATATCTTTACATTCAACGTACTTTTCCTGAAAATGTGCGAAATATTTACACTTTTATTCATTTCGACGACCTCCGTGGCGCAGCGCGTGCGCTGTTGCATTTTAAAGTTGGAGGTCCTGGGTTCGATTCCCGGCTCGAGTCTGGTCTGGTGGGAGGCTTCGGCCGTGGCTAGTTACCACCCTACCGACAAAGATGTGTCGCCAAGCGATTTAGCGTTCCGGCACGATGTTGTGTAGAAACCAATTAGGAGTATGAGTTTACCATACCCCTTTTTTTTTTTTTATGTTTACGGGGGGGAAATCTCCTAGTGAGATACCCGACTATTGCTTTGGGGAAAAGCTCGGGTTATGTGGGATTTTTACCCACTAAAACCCCCTCGGTGGCCACCATCAGCATAAAACAGTGGGAGGCTCCGGGATCTAGTGGGAGGCTCCGGGATCTAGTTACCATACCCCTAACAGGTTAGCCCGCTACCATCTTAGACCGCATTATCACTTGCCATCAGGTGAGATGCAGTCAAGGACTAACTTGTGGTAAATAAAAAAAAAAAAACTTCAAGAGCATTTCTTTGCAATTATTAGTAAGTTCCTCAATATGATTTAGATATATGTAGAAGATCTACTCGTATCTAATATACTTCTACATATATCTAACCACACTTGGCCACTTGCAGATATTTTGACAAGCAAGCTGCACGATGCCTATTTTATTTGGGTTTCTACTAATGTCGCCTAAAAGAGGCAATAATGAGTTCTTCAGCGATACCGAAGCTCCAAACGGTTTCAGTGAGTAGAAATTTTCACACTTTTCCATTCTTAGGTAATACTAAAGAATCCTAATTCATAATTCAGGAATTCCTGTGGAAAGTAATCCAAAGCTAATTAGTTTAATGTTCTGGATAAAACTAGTTTAGACACGAGTTTTTTTTAAATAAAATAAATAAATCATACGTTGCAAGGTTCGCTGAGATCCGCCGTGATGTCTTTAGAGCATATCATGTAGTTATCGATGATGTTATGGTATCGTGGTCCCCAATGTCTTTTACATTGTTTCTTGGTCATCAAGAGAACAGAAGTTTCAAGGAGGTTTTGGGTTGTTGTTTGCTGACCTTTATCCTGAAACAAACGTTTTACTTATGTTGTCTTAGTAATATATAAAAGCCACAAAAAAATGTCTCATGAAATTCCCTAAAATTAACTTTTTATTTATATTTATTAGATGAACAGGGGCGTGTCCGTCGGTAATTTGGGTAGACGTGGGTAGTTTCGGGCAAAGAGACCAGATACTCTTAGTAGAACAGAATTACAGTTATAAGTATCGTAATTTATAAAGAACAAACTATACGCTCCACCAAGTACGATTATGCACTACCGCGTTCTGACCACCGATCAAAGCAATGCGCCGTCCCGCGCCGGTGAGTCTTTTAAGAACCTGCATACGCCACTTGGTGTTGCGTAAAGAGAGGAGGCGATCCCACTCTCTTGTCTATCGTACATTATTCTAAAACTAGATGACGCTGCTCTCTGATTGCCGTCATATTAATTATTATATCTGAAAGGTACTTTTGAAAATAAACTGAATTTTTTTATATAAATCTTTTTTTATATAAATCTTTTTTTATATAAAGCTCTATCGAGGATCAAGTATTATTATACTTGATCCTCGATAGAGCTACAAGTATCTGAATATACAAGAAATACTTGTTTCGATGTATACGATATAACATTGAGAATGAAGCGGTGATAGCCTAGTGGTTAGGGCGTCAGCCTGCTAATCAGAGGTCGGCGGTTCGAATCCGGGCACGCACCTCTAACTTTTCTGAGTTATGTGCGTTTTAAAAAAATAAAAATATCAATTGCTTCAACGGTGAAGGAAAACATCGTGAGGAAACCTGCACGCCTGAGAGTTCTCCATAATTTTCTCAAAGGCGTGCAAAGTCTGCCAATCCGTACATGGCCAGCGTGGTGGACTATGGCTAAACCCTTCTCATATTGAGAGGAGACCCGTGCTCTGTAGTGAGCCGGTAATGGGTTGTACATGATGATATAACATTTAGTTAATGTTCTAAGATAGTTGTTTAATAAAAACTTCATACATCATTATACTTATCAGTGCTTCCCCATCCGGCGATGATGGCGGTATTCTCCGGCTGCTCGTGTCGACTTGTCTCGTTGTTGTAGCGGATAGGTTTCGGTACAAAGTCGCAGCCTTTCACACGGCGGTTGAAGTCGAACTCGTCCTCAGCTTTGACGATAGCGATGTCGTTGTTCATCCATCTTATATTGTCGTTTTCATGACCGTCGAACACGTAATCTATACAAATAAATGGTGTATCAAAGTGTCTTGTATCAAACATTAAAAATGTGTGATAGAGAACGTCCGGAAAATAAAAGTTAAAAGACTCTTTTTAGCACAGTGCCTAAATGTTTAATGTTAATTTTTAATTTTAATGTTAAATGTTAATTTAATGTTAATTGTTAAATAATGCGATAATGAATAGAAGCAGGCGTTACTTTGCGGAAGTCCATGATAAACAATAAACAGCGAGTATAATTTGCTATATTCCGCCGACAACCGGGAGATTAGTATAATATAACACCACACAAAATCTTCCACTAGAACATCTCCTGAGGATGATCCGGTGTCGGGTCGAAACGTGCGTAGAGGTTCTAGTGGAAGATTTTGTGTGGTGTTATATTACACAAATCTCCCGGTTGTCGGCGGAATATAGCAAATTATACTTGCTGTTTATTGTTTTAAATAATGCGATATAAAATTTGAAAAATTCGCTAATTATCTATACATACAAATACATTAAATTGGAGTGTGTGTTTGTAATATTGAGTTACCGTTTATTACTACATGCATATGAATATGTATACGGTACATACACCAAAATAACATTTTTTTCAATTTTTGTCTGTATGTATGTCCGTCTGTCTGTTTGTTCCGGCTAATCTCTGAAATGTCTGGACCGATTTTTACGGGACTTTTATTGGTATTGGTACAGGTAGCTGATATAATAAGGAGTAACTTAGGCTTCTTTTATTTTAGAAAAGTAAAGTAATGTTGCAATGTCCAAGTACTGTCCAGTACCGCGCGCAGCTCACGCGCACGCCACCGCCTGTGCCATCACGTCTCGGGCGCCTTCCAAAACTTCTCCCACCAACGAATCAATATCCGATTTTACTCATTAAGACTACAAATTATGGACGATATTTATTCAGGTGTGCTCGATTGCAATCGCCATCTTTTTCCACCTAATTTAATTTTTAATCAGATAAAGTTCTCAATTGCAATAGATATAGAATATAAAACCTTTGATGATTTGAGTGATATTTGTAACAATATTGACAAAAGCAAAAATAAGTACTATAAAGAAGAATTCTGAAAGAAAAATCTGTACTATAATCAATTTTATCAGTATTATTAAGTACGGGATAAATATTTATGAATCTATGCTATATAATATATGCAGCTTCTCTCATGCTACCCCTGAAGAGAGACAGTGAATATGTAATCAAAAGTTGTAATAATGATGATAATATTATTGCACCAATACTCAATGCCATTTATATAACACTTTGAAATGGAAGCACTGAAGTCATATTTGAAGTAGAGATAATGAGCTAAATAGTTACAATACAGGTAGAGGATTTAAACAAAATTAATTTAGCCCAGACCATAAATGTCTGAGTTTAATTTGAAGTATCCATAGAAGAACTTACTTTTGGGTATACATTTCCAAACAGCTTTCTTAGCTCCGTTTTTGATACACTCGTTGTTATAACGATCGTCCCCTTCATTGAAACTAATAAAGAAAACAACTACTTGAGAGAAATAAAAATCTAGAACATAAAATATTGTAACTTTTTAAAATCAAAACTGCTTTCATAAACATCTTGTTTGAATAGCTATAAGATCTTTTGTTGAATGTACTTTATTATCATGAGTAATTTCGAAACAGCAAATGTGCAAACAACCTCGAATGTACTTTATGTATTATTATCATGAGTAATTTCGAAACAGCAAATGTGCAAACAACCTCGAATGTACTTTATGTATTATTATCATGAGTAATTTCGAAACAGCAAATGTGCAAACAACCTCGAATGTACTTTATGTATTATTATCATGAGTAATTTCGAAACAGCAAATGTGCAAACAACCTCGAATGTACTTTATGTATTATTATCATGAGTAATTTCGAAACAGCAAATGTGCAAACAACCTCGAATGTACTTTATGTATTATTATCATGAGTAATTTCGAAACAGCAAATGTGCAAACAACCTCGAAGCAACAAACCTGTAAGTTCCAGATACAATATAAAAGTGCCGAGCGTCTTCAATGCACGCCGCTGAAGTTAGAATATATTCTTCGTGGATTATCACGCCACCGCAGAGCCAACGGCGATAATTCTTGTACTTAGGATCGTTGGTTGGAAGCTTCAAATAAACCTGCAAAGATCTCATGAAGTAATAAAATGATTGGGGTAGGTACTGCCCTTCATTGAAACGATTGGGAAAGTTAAGGAATATGAGAGTAGTTATGGCTTTATTTACTTCCATCAAATAATATACACAAGAAAGAGATACCAACAATGCAAACATGAAACGATACAGAAAGCTTGATTATATAGTTTAAAAAAAAACCATACTTTATATAGAAATTATAACGTCATTTCTAATAAAATTGTTTATATAATTTATAAGAGCTATAATGATGGGAGATAAAACTAATAAAACACATTTTAAGGTTCTGGCTATTTTACATTATTATTTTTTATTATATTAATGACCAAAAGCAACGGTGCTATATACTTATGGGTTAACAAAAGAAGTTAAACATGCTTTAACTATACTAATAATTTCATTCTACGCTTACTTACTATGATGATGAAAAATATTTATGTTGCCAGTTTAGCCCATTCGCAGGTCATGAAAGGCAATAAATTACAGAATTGTGGCAGATCGTGATATTTTTTTTATACACCACAAGTTAGCCCTTGACGGCATCTCACCAGATGGTAAGTGATGATGCGGTCTAAGATTACCATATTAGATCGCGGGCTAACCTGTTAAGCTAATGGTAAAACCATACACTCTTAATTATTTCTACACATCAGTATTTGTCGGTAGGGTAACTAGCCACGGCCAAAGCCTACCACCAGTCCAGACTCGAGCCGGGAATCGAACCCAGGACTTCCAACATTATAATGCAACGGAGATCGTCATATGTTATGAGATATTACTATCTCATCACATATCATGATCTATATCGAGAGGATTATAGATTATTGTGGATATTATAACTTTATAAATCTTACCACATAAGGCCTTGTATTGCGAGATTCTTCGCCATTAATGATTCTTCTTGATACATTAAGTACACTCTGGACAATGTTTATATTTGTCTTTTGTAATATATTGTGTACATTTGGTGGTAATGTAGTTGCTACATTAATAGAACTTTTTACTGAAATAAAAATGGTATGGATTTTATCATTATTTAATAGAAACAACTAAACGTCTTGTATCCTGGTATCATTATGTGGTTGATCTTTCCTTATCTATGTTTTTTTAATAACCGCTAAGGTTTGAAATACACTTCTGATCTATGTGTTTTCTACTACCTAAATACCTGATATGAGTAAATATGTATCTTCTTCTAAAACGTGTCTTAACATAAACTTTATTGGACATTGAATCTATAATAAAAGACTAATATGAAAGTATTTTATATTAAAATACGAGTATGATAAAAAAGGTCCAATGAATGAAATTTTAAGAAGCGAGATTTTATAATGGGTTTACTTGAATAAAGTTATTTTGAATTTGGATCAAATATGAAAGATAGTTTTCAATTAAAATTGGTTTTCCAGAAATTAGTAAAAAAGTTTTGCAGCACTTTTTTAGAACGTGTGTTGTATTGTTGGACGCTATAAATGGCTGGATGCATGTATATCTAAGTATAAAAAACTGCTTCTTTGTGCTTGTGCCTTAACCTATTTGTAACCTTCTTCTTAAAGGTCTCGCCATAAAGACAAACACGAGACGAGAAACGAGAGAGAGACAAATCTAATGGTGGTATGGTCATATAATGTAGAGGGAAGTAAGTAATGTCATATATGAATGTGGAAGGGCAAAGGAGTAGAGGAAGACCAAGGAAGAGAGGGATGGATTGTGTTAAAGAGGATATGCGTGGGTAGTGAGGTGACGTCTGATAGAAGTGGAAGGTGAACACGTGTTGTGCCGACTCCACATAATGTGGGATGTGTTGATCTTATCAAGAAAAAAAAAAGACAAATTTTTAGCTGTTTCTTCTTTCAATTTGTCGCTATACGTACCTAAAACAACACATTCAAAGATTAGTAATGCACTAAAACCATATTTAAATAAATTATATAACTTCATTCTACTAAAGTAGGGGGAAGATAAAGAAAAAAAATCGAATTCTTGTCTTACCAATTTTACGGTTATTGAATCTAATTGCTTTCTGCAGTAAATATAGTTTTTATTTAACATTTGATAAATATTTTTTTCAGTTAACTAGTATTCGCTTTAAAATTCAGATATTACATTAACCTATATATATAAAAACGAAAGGACACTTACTTACTTGCTAAGAAAGGATATTTAACCCCCCTTAGGGGTAAAATAGGGGTTGGAAGTTTGTATGAAATTACTTTGTTTTTAGAGTTAGAGACACAAAAATTTGCATTAAGATTAATATTAATAAATAAAAAACATGTACATATTTTTTTTTTTTAATATTACCTGTTAAGGGTGGAAAAAAAGGGGATGATAGTTTTTGCTTATTTTTTATTATGAAGGCTACAAACTTGAAATTTTGAAAATAGGTTTCTTTTAGGGCGTAAGTATAAGGTTAGTTTTTTTTTCATCCAAACCTGGGGTAGGTTAGGAAGGGGGTAAAATAGGGGTTTGAAGTTTGTATGAAAGTCCTATGTTTTTTAGTTTAGAAACACAATTTGATAGGTATTTACCTGTAGCTTACTTTCTGAAGTAGGGCATTGGCCGCACGGGTAACCTCAATCTCAAGGGAAATCAGCAATTCTACGCAGACGAAGTCGCAGGCAACAGCTAGTATATTATATTTACAGCTTAGTTAACATGTTCATATCGTATGATGCACATAAGAAATTAATCTCCTTTTATTGATGAAATTGACCATTAACATATAGTTTGCAAGTAATTCTATTAGTAGTATGATGAAAATAGTAATATTAGTTAAAATTTAACTTAAGGGTTTTCGTGGCATCGCTGGGTTTTAGTGGGTATTCTGGTCGCCAGTTTGGCCGCCGAGGAGGCCCACACACACATCTCGTAAAACGCATTTCCCAGGGTTAAAAAAAATCCTTATAAATAATCAAATAAACATCAGTGCCTTCGAATTAATAAATAAATAAACTTTTCTTCAAAAAAATAAATAATTCAAAAACCAATTTGGTGGCCTTTAGCAATAGCTACATAGCAATGCCTTGTTCTAACAAGTATCTTCTCCTTCTGTTCCTAATGCTTCTTAGCAGAAATAAATATATCAACAGAACATTACGTACATACATTCTTCATGCATGCTTTGTACAGATGTCTATCAGTAATGCTTACAATAAAAAAAATGTTATAAGAAAACTCCTACAAAACGTACCCTATTTTCTGAAACCACAAATACTTACGTGATCTACAATTCTAATCATCAGAATTATTCTGTCACGCATTTCTAGGAGAAGATGATGATGTGGTGCTAAATAAGTTCATGGGCAGCGGTTATCATTTGATATTTTCATAATGCTTCATCATCATCATAATCAACCCATTGCCGGCTCACTACAGAGCACGGGTCTGATCTCAATATGAGAAGGGTTTGGCCATAGTCCACCACGCTGACAATGTGCGGATTGGCAGACTTCACACGCCTTTGAGAACATTATGGAGAACTCTCAGGTGTGCATGTTTCCTGACGATGTTTTCCTTCACCGTTGAAGCAAGTGATATTTTTATTTTATTTTTTATATACTATATTATAATATATTTTTTCAAAATGCTTAATGCGTTGAATTTCTAGCAACATTAAATTACACAGTAAATGGTGTATGTGTAAGGGGCAAGTAATAAAACGGTTTTTTTTTCTTCAAAATATAATATTTATTCTCCTTTAATTCATACATGCTTATTTACGTTTGTGTTTTTTTTTGGAAATATTCATTGAAGTTTCTTGTCTGTAATAATAAGAAATCAATTAAGCAATTCGGCTGAAAAAGCTATAGCATGCAAATACAGGGGTTTAGGCTCCGAATATGATTTTGTCCCATTCAGGGTCGAGACCCTTGGTCCGTGGGGTCCTAGCGCTCTAAGGTTTTTTAAGGATATAGCAAAACGGTTAGTCGACATCACAGGGGACCGAAGAGCTGCCAGTTACCTCGGACAAAGAATAAGTGAAGCCATTCAAAGGGGGGAACGCTGCCAGTATCTTCGGAACCTTGCCTAAAGGGACTCCTTTTAATAATATATTTTAGTTATGATGTGTAAAAATTTATTTATTTTTTAAGATTTTTAGTTGTAGGTTAATCTAAGTTTTATTTTAAGTTTTATGTAAAATGTTTGATGTATTATAAATGAATTATTAAGCAATAAATGTGAAGGATTCATTAGGAAACTATAATATTATTTTTAATAATTAATTTGACGACCTCCGTGGCGCACTTTCGCATTATAAAGTCGGATGTCCTCGGTTCGATTCCCGGCTCGAGTCTGGTCTGGTGGGAGGCTGCGGCCATGACTAGTTACCACCCTACCGACAAAGGCGTGTCGCCAAGCGATTTAGCGTTCCGGCACTAATTCTCGCGTAGAAACCAAATAGCAGTATGCTACCATATTAGACTGTATCATTACTTACCATCCAGGTTAGATTGCCGTCAAAAGCTAACTAGTAGTGAAAAAAAATATACATTAGGTATATACTTTAAAATATTATATTCAAATTCTAAATATTATAGTTCGCAAGAAATTGAAATCATTAAAATAAAGATCTAAATTAATGTAAACTTAAAAAAACTAATATGTATGTGCATGTAGGTTTTTAGTCCACGAGGGATTTCTATTCGTAAAATTAAGTTTTTTTTTTTATTAAACATTCAAATTCACTCTATACTACATACTTACCTTTTCTTTAATACTATTGTTATTAGTATCGATGTATTTTGTCTCGATATTATTGATCTTTCTTTTATTACCCTTCACGAAGAATCGGCCATTCGAATTTAGTTTCAACCATACGTGTATTTAGTGATCTCAATAATTTTTTGCACGATGCTCTACAATTTGAATAAATTATTATTTATTACACATATATAATATAAAGGTGCTTTTATTATTAAGGAAATAATGAATATGAATGTTGTTCTAATTGTAAGTTCTCTTAGATGGTAAACTTTGTTCAATTTCCGACTCTGTGACTTTTAGTAATAAATAATATAATTATTTAAAGTAGGCAAAATAAAGCCTGGTAAATTAACGTTCTGGATAGAATCCGTATATTAATAATAAGGTAAATTACAATATATAGGTATCTACCAGGACAGTGCGCTTACTACCAGATTTCCTTGTTAATTTGTTAAAATGCGACCCACTACAGCGGACACTCTCTTTAGAATGGGAAGTGTTTAAGTTACGGAAGTGTATAAGTAGTCTACAAGGCTTATGAAGTATGGATCGGTAGACTGTACACACCTATGAAATCATAATGGTGAACTTTCATATAGATTTCTTCAATTATTTCCATTACTCTTAAATCATTAGGATTGAACTCAGACCCCTAAAAGAGAGGCTGAAGCCTTACACCATTTAGACAAATGTCTATTCATCATAATCATCATCATTAACAACAGATAGACGTCCACTGCTGGACATAGGTCTTTTGTAGGGAGTTCCAATGGCCACGGTCTTGGGCCGCTTGTATCCAGCGGCAACTGCGACTCGTTTGATGTCGTTTGCCCACCTTGTTGGGGGTCGATCAACGCTACGTTTACTTTTTAATGTCTATTAGTAATATTTAATAATTCATATTTATTAAAAGGTACAGATTCAGCATCATGCGAAAATCGTTCTAACAAAACTGAAAGATCTTTGTATTTAATTTCACCTTCTTTTTAAATAGATTATTATTATTAGAAGTAATAAAAAAAATTACCCAATATCTTTTTCGATAGCACAACTAATAACATGTCGATTCCGCCATACGCTTGTGTATAGAAAGGGTCCGTAACATTTCTGGGTGACGTTTGCTGTCATGCAAGCGGAGATGACTCCTATGACGATGGAACTCTTGCCGTGACCCACCACTAGGGGCCCACCATGATCATTCTGTGATATACAATAAATATAAAGAAAACTATATATATATATATTAGTAAAGAAAAACTATTAAAGGTTTTCACAAATACAATGAAACACAAGAAGATGCTCACATGACGACCTCCGTGGCGCAGCGCGCGCTGTCGCATTATCAAGTTGGAGGTCCTGGGTTCGATTCCCGGCTCAAGTCTGGTCTGGTGGGAGGCTTCGGCAGTGGCTAGTTACCACCCTACCGAAAAAGACGTGTCATCAAGTGATTTAGCGATCCGGCACGATGTCTCGTAAAAGCCATTTAGGAGTGTGGATTTACCATACCCCTAACAGGTCAGCCCGCTACTATCTTAGACTGCATCATCACTTACCATCAGTTGAGATGCCGTCAAGGGCTAACTTGTGGAGTATAAAAAAAAACATGAAAGAGAATTCTGGAGAACTAATTTAACTCAAGCTAATAAGTGAGAAAATCTGCTGGCCAGAATGTACGCGCAGATGATGAAATAAAATAAACAAGCTAAACTATAGAATCAGACACCTCACAGAATCCTCCTGACGCTGTTTTCTTTCTCCTTGTCTCATTCAAATGACCTGATGAATGTATTTGCAAGGTGCTAGGCTCCAACATGAATCTTCGTACACGATTTTCGTCATCCTCTTCATCTGAATAAACTAGTTCTTTGCAATTAATCTGTTTCTCCTGTTAGAATAAAGTAAGCATTTAGTTATTTGGTGAAAAGCTAGCGGGCGAAAGCGCAGATATTTAAGGATATTGCTAATATAGAACATTAAATAATATTGTATGGTAGTATGAAACTCTCTGTGTCTATTTGGTTGGTTGGAACACTATATATATCAATTTAGGCCGTATTTCAGAATTAGGAAATTGGTTATGATTATTCCGTATTCGATGGCATAGACTCCAAATAACTACTTTAAAAAGGTTAGCTAATGTTCTCACAGGGGGCTGGTTGTTTTGTTTTGATCCGCTTTTTGTTTAAAATGTGCCTTAATATTGACAGTATACCAGGACAATGATAGGTGTTTTTCACAAGATTTTCTTCTATCACTCGACTAACTACTAGAAACGAGACGATTTGTTAGATAAATTATATTTTTCAAAGAGTATTTAAACGGGATTAAATAATAAAGATCATATTTGCACTACATATAATCCTACTACTATGACCAAACCCTTCTCATATTGAGAGGAGACCCCTGGTCTGTAGTTAGCCGGCAATGGGTTATCCCAGCTTGGCTCTGCCGAGAAACGACAGATTGTTATGTGATGGCAAAATCGTCTTACTGACCTAAAGTAAAGCCAAATTCGAATAGTCAAGTATATTATGAGCCTTTAGATATAGTGATATGATTGAATTTTGCTCGCATTACCGTAGTGTAGGTGAAATCAACGTGCGCAATGCAGCTGTTAAGAAATTCGAATTAAATACAGATTGTTCATTTACTGTGCTGGCGAGGAGATCTGCTCTTCCGTCTTGTCCTGAAGGAGCAATGAGGACTTCTGAGGTAGTTTTCATGTTATGCACTATAAAAAGTCTTATAAATAAAAACCCAACTACCCTACCAAGCTTCTTAAAGAGTGTTTCTTTAAGAGTATTTAAAGGTATAATACATACCCTGCAGAGAAGACTAACTGAATCGGAATCTACGCCATCTTTAGCGCACACCATATTCTCTTGAATGATCTGCTGGTATCGCTCCGGCCATTGGCGCTGGCATTTCTTCTTCGATATAAGTATCACGTCAGTCTCCAGGAGGTCAGGTGAATTCATTGTGGAACGACTAAACGTCTGGAAAAGAAAAATACAGGTGTACAATTGACATCGTTATATTTAAACACTTCGAAAGAAGAAAAGAAACCAAAAATATCGGCTGTTTAAGGTTGTTTTTAAGGATTTCGTAAATCCTTCTTGTAATCAGCGCCCGCCTGATACTCTTTTGATGTCATCTATTGACCTTGTTACTACGTGATCAGATAGTCTGAGATGGTAGCGGACTATAATGTTCGGGTGTTGCAGTTATAAACCCATACCCCTATGCCTTACTCTAAAACACTAAATGACTTGGTGGCACGCCTTTATCCGCAGCTCAGGTGGTATATCCCTCCCTGGTTTGGAACCCTCATATCTTTAGTTTTAAATGTACCAATATAGTTATCACCATCAAATCACTACTATGTAAATTATTGACGCGTCAAAAGTGCCTTTTAAAGGACTATTTGAATAAAGATTATTTGAATTTGAATTTATCAGGTAATACCATTGCCACTGCCGAGGCCTCAACACAGAAATAAGAACCTAATGAGTTCGCGTAGTGAAAGAACATCTAGCTTACATCACCAAATCTATCAACGGATCCCCACCCAGCAATCGACGCAACTGTTCCTGCTGCTTCAAGACTTTCAGAGTGGTTGTTGTAAGAAATCATTTTGGGGATGAAATCGCAACCGCGTATTCGTCTTTCGAAGTTAAACTCGTCATCCACTTTGACTACAGCTATGTCGTTTATCATCCATCGTATATTGTGGTAGTCTTTTCCATCGAAAACATAATCTGTAAGTTAAATAGTTATGAAAGAATCCTCATCATCTTCAACCCATCCCTGGCCCATTTCAGTGCGAGTGTTTGCTCTCAGAGTGAGCAGAGTTTTAGCTGGGTTTAGGTTGGTAGATTCTACGCTCGATAAAGCTAAGAGATTAAATTTAAAACACGAGCTTAACTTTTTAGAGTAAAAAACTTGGCTGTGGCTTGGTTTATGCACCTTTCGGTTTCAGTACCCTTGCTTAGTGTTTGTTTATGCTATCCTGCACGTCTATACGTCTATGGAGATTTATTTTGGATTTGCTTTACACTTTACTATTTCACGTAAAATCTCCTTAATCAAGGAATGGAGCTAGATTGTACTCAGGATTAACATATAGGCTCCTCTTTATCCCGGATAATTGTATGTTTCCAGCGAAAACTCGGGCAATAGCTAGTAAATAATAATGATAATAATGAAAAGCTCTACCTTTGGGCACACATTTCCAAATGGCTTTCTTTGCACCGTTCTTCACACATTCATCTTCTTCCCCTAATGGAAGCCATCTGTAACAAATAACACTTTAAAATCACCTGAACATAGACCAGTTTTCGCCTTCTTTTCAACCACTGCGGCGTTCCCAGAGGGGCCAATTAGATTCTATATTGTGGAAAAAGTTTCATTTGCCCCGGTAGATGCCAACGCCATGGCTACGGCGATAGAATTGAGCGATTCGTTTGTTTTCATTGCATTTCAGTTAGAAAAAGGGGTAAAGTCGTAATCCCCTTTTAGTCTCAGTCTCCCTGAACATCTTTATTATTTTTAGACTGCAAGCACACCTATCACTCGAAGTTAACTTTCACGCAATCGAATAAGTAGAAAAACTCGCATTCGGCACTCTGTTCACTTAGAAGAGAAATTAAAAGTACAATGAACTACTATTTTAAATGCACAATTATAAGAGACAGACCCTCAAGATACGGGCTATCCTAGTTTAGGGTTATTTAAGTTAAACAGTACTTATTTGAAATAAAATAAACTATTATAATATAAAATAAAAAACTTTTTCTTTCTTTCTATTATTATAATTAGTGAATCGAATTTATGTGATGGCCGACCAAAAACATTATTTATCTATTTAATCGGCTCCTACTTTACATCGTGCCGGAACGCTAAATCGCTTGGTGGGGCACGTCTTTTGCGATGGGTAGTTTAGCCACGTTCATAGCCTATCACCAAACTGTATTGGAGATAAATTCAGACATTATATATTCCCAAATAGAATACTAATGCTACTACTAATGCTGGGAAACCTGGAATCTCACTCTTATAAGTGTGTTTTGCTTGCGCCAGGGAGTTTGCCGTGCTTTTATTACTGAACTAGCTAATGCCCGCGACTTCGTCTGCGTTGAGTTAGTGTGTGAAAGTGTTTGTCTGTCTTCCAATCACGAAGCAATGGATTACTAAACCGACGACCTTGAAATAATTACAGGATAAACATTAAAGTATCTCCGTTGTAACAAAAAAAAAAGAATGAGTGAAATCGGAGTAGTGAGAGTTAATAAATTACAACTTTATACAAATTTTGACTTGCATCCCCTCTCGCAAGGGAACCGTGCTGAATTCCGGTATAACAACTATCCTATATGTTGAACCGGAGTATCAGCTACTTCTATACTAAATTTCATTCAAATCCATCCAGTAGTTTCGGCGTGATGCGCAGCCAAGATACAGACAGACAGACAAAACAATAAATTTGGGCTCAGTATCGATCGATAGCAAAGCATCCTCCAATTAAAATTTTCAAAATAGATTTATTATATTGTACAGAATTCGTCCCGTTACAGTTTTATTATATTATAGAAAAGTGTGGAATAGACAGTAAATAGGTACTTGTGTGTTCCGGAGACCACGTAGAACTGTTGGACGTCTTCGATACAAGCGGCCGACGTGAGGATGTACTGGGAATGTATGATCACACCTCCACACAGCCAGTTTGAGTTTATCTCTATCGTTTTACCATAGTCTTTCCTAGCGAGCGCAGGCCGGAGGTAAACCTTGTGAGTGTTAATAAAACGAGAAAAAAATAATATTTTAACACTATTAACTATGAATACATTATTTGTGAGCTGTGATAGCCTAGTGGTTAGGACATCCGCCTCGTAATCAGAGGTCGGGGTTTTGAACCCGGGCACGCACCTGTAACTTTTCGGAGTTATGTGCGTTTTTAAGCAATTAAAATATCAGTGGTTTCAACGGTGAAGGAAAACATCGTGAGGAAACCTACACGCCTATGAGTTCTGTCCACAGTGTTCTCAAAGGCGTGTGAAGTCTGCCAATCTGCACATGGCCAGAGTGGTGGACTATTGCCAAACCCTTCTCATACTGAGAGGAGCATAGGTGTCTACTCGACATCATCTTAAAATGCTAGATCGCTTGGCAGTATGTCTTTGCCAGTAAGGTTACTGGTTGAGCTGGGAATCAACCCCATGACATCTCACTTTATAATACGACATTGCGTGGTCCAATTTTGAGCACTGGTATGAATTAAAAAGTAAGCAAATCAATCACGATAATTACGCTTAATTACCATATACGGTCTTGTATCCTCTACCACACGGCCTCTCAATATCCTTCTAGTCGGTTTAATTAACGACCTGATTGGCGACTGATCTGGACTTTCAGTGTGTGCTGGTAAAAGATAAACTGTAAATAAATAATTAATAATAATTTTCTTCATTGAGGTAAATGCATAAAATTAAATAATTGTGCCAGTTATTTTCTATTTCGATCTCGATGTTTCGAGATCCAATGCGAATCCTGAAGGGATAAAGGAAACCTACTTTCATAATAATAATAAAACTCTTTATTACACACTCATATATAATAAAGAATACAAAAAAAAAACATTCATTTCGTGTACGTATACTCCTTGGTATTCGTTTAAAAATAGTCTTTGTCGGGTGGTAACTAGCCACGGCCGAAAGGAGGTCGTCAACCCAACTGGTACAGCACAGGGTCTGAGTTCATTTTGTATTGGATTTAAGTTCTAAATCCTTCCCTCTGAGAAGCGAAGCTGACAGAGCATGAATCCGTTAAAACCACGTATTTATTACAAACTGGGCTTATTTAACCTGGTTAAGTTACTTAAAGTTAAGTAAAGTAATAAATAAATACCTTTTTGTAAGCATATTAAATATAATAACCCACTGAATAACATATTAATAAAGTTTTTAAGAACACACTGTTTTTAAGAAGTGGTAGGAAACAAATTAATTGAATGCATAGTCACTGTGATTGTAAAGTAATTTCATGGTTTGTGAAAATCAATGAGTTGATTCACTCGCACGAAGACTGTTTCAACATTGCGCTCAATCTGACACCCAACCCTCTCGTAGTTGCGGCTTCTTTTTACTCCCCCGAAAAGCGCTCCTCTCCGAAAGAGGAGACCTAAACATATCCTTCATGACCCTGACGATCAGATGACTACTGACAACATACTCGTACCACCTACCACACAATCATACGCTACACACCGTCTTCGCCGGCGAATACGAGGTCCCCGCTATCTTACGTCATCCGGACGTGGGCTCCGTCCACGGCCTCGGAGACGTACGGACCACTCACCGTTCGACCCGCCCCCCCCGTTATCCCTAACGTCGCCTAAGCCGAGGCCTCAAAGGAGGTTAGGCAGACGTTCCCTTAGTTTCTTCGAGCCCTAGGGCTCAAAATTTCTTCTGGCAGAGCTTCTTTCCGAATCTCGCCAAACAGCCCGGTTACTTGTGGCAACACGGTTAGTACAGCTAATAGACAGTCCGAATAAAAAAAAAACTTTGCGAAAGCAGTAGCTTCTATGGTTCTATGTTGAAATGCATAACAATTTCTCTGTTAATTTTGATTTGGGAGGTAGATTGTGGAACAAGGGCTTTGGCGGCGGTGATCACTAAACATCAAATGAACCGCTTGATCATTCAGTCCGAAAGTCATTCTAACACCGACTCGTATAGTTTTAAGTAAAACACAATATAGTTATTACCATCACGTTACCGGTTTTGCAATCATATTTTTAGGAAGTTTTAAAGACGAATCGGTAATGGGTGAAGCATTTGCAACCCTAACAAAACTTATATAAGGTCCGTTTTACTTTGTCTTTGTTGTTTCTATGCATAACATTGACAATTGATATCTAAATATTTTTATTATCTTCATTCTCTACTTGCCACTAGATGGCGCTGTTAATACTTTCAAGATTATTTAATTTAAGTAAGCAATCAAAATTAATTTTTATACCATTAATTTATTAAAATATCACTCTTTGTCTTATTTTTAACTATACACAGATAACTATATAATTTTAAAATCTCTCTATTAAGAAGCTTCTTAAATTTGTATTTAGATTTTGCTATTCAACACTAGATGTCACTGTTATCAATAACATCTTATTATTAACTTCAGAATTTAGCAGGTAATGTATAACAGAGTACAAAATTGTATTGTAAAATTGAAGTTTTGTATACCACACATAGTTATGCGAAGAAATTTCCGAATTCCAAACATGAACAGTAACAAAAAATGTACAGTTAGGTAATAAGAAAGACACAGTATGGTATCTATATTATTCCAAATAACGTGATTCGCAGATGAACTAAGTTCATATCTGGTATACCTAACATTTTAAAAATTATTAAGTAGACTTTAAGGTAGTTTTATTTTACAGACATAGTCCTACTACATCTAAAAGAGGGTTCTAAACCTTTTTTTTTTTTAACTGTAAGAAAATGAAATAAACTATTATTATTACTAGCTTCTGCCCGACTACGTCTGCGTGGACTTCAGAATTGGGTGTAAAGCTTCGCTCGTTAACAATTTTCTAATCTTCCCACGGGAACTATTTAAGACAACGATATAGCAAGTAAATGTCCTTTTTCATAGCATAGGTGACATGCATATCTACCAAATTTGAAAAGCTGTCTACCCGCGGCTTAGCTCGTAAAGAATTTTCAATTTTCCCTCGGGAACTACTTAAAAAGTCGGGATAAAAGGTAGCAAAGGCTACATGCATGCCAAATTTCATCCAAATCCGTTAAGCCGTTTTCACATTTACCATATATATGATATAGGATTACTATCAATATAATGTTACTCTTTTGCCAGTGTGGGACATAAATACATATAAAAGCCAAAAGAAATATAATATACTTGCATACATAAATATTAATAAGCCTACATACACATTACATAAACACATAATTGTACCGGGCGCAGGATTACACCCCGACAGGGGACACCAGGCGGACCAAAACTCAATAGCTTCAAAATAAGTTTCGTTTCATAAATAAATTACGACTTAAAAACATAACCTACCACTGACTATCCTATAAGCACCTAAGACCAATGGCAATAAATAATAATAGAACAGTAGATAATATTAGAATTATTATTTAGTACAGTCACGTTTAAAACCAATATCCATTCGAGTGCACCCAACAATTACTGTAACAGCCATTTGCGTCTTATCATTCTAACCATAACACCCTTTACTGCTCGACCTGTCGCTGGCAATAGCATAAACAAGCTATCTTCGACAATACATTATTCTATTATCTATGGACATAACACGAAACTGGGGTCTATTTTATTATAAAGTGCATTGTATGGAGCGGTCGACCGGTCTCTAAATAATTTAAATGTCTTAAAAGATTCAAAAATAGTTTCCTAACATTGCCCCCCCCTAATATGTACACCATTTGTCAGGCCATAACTGGATTTAAACGGAGCGTTACAATATGATAAGACACACCCACTGATGGAAGTATGGCCGTCCCTGTCTGACTTGAGCGATTGCGTAATCAACGTGTATAGAGGTCTCGTTTCAGCTGTTGGTCCTTCAACCACTTACGTCATAATAACTTATGGCGAAATGAAGCAAGTGGATCTATTTAACATTCGAAAATGAACTGTAACAAAATAGGAATTACGTAGGTTTTTGAGCAACAGATAATTGGATGGGGGAAGCGTTGAAGCGGGACGTGTGCAGAAAGAGACGACGCGAGCAATTCTGGCAAAGTTAGTGAGTCCAAACGAGTTTTTATGTTTGGAAATCGTATTAAGCTTTTGTCGGAAACTGTTCCACTCAACAGGCATAGTTGCAGGGCTCGCTCGGTTAAACTATCACGTTCGCGAGGAAAGCCGATTGGCTCGCATTAGCTGATACGTCGCGCGAAAACTTTGCCCGCATTACCAACATTCAGAATTAATAAAGTGTTCTTAATACAAATATCTGTTAGTAAAATGACAACGTTCAATTGATCTGTGGCAGTGTTTTTTTTTCTGTATCGAAGAAAATGTCGTCATTACATTCGGACGATGACCAAGAGGAGATCAACGTTGATTCTGACAGCAGACTCTCTGGACAGTATGACAGGAGCATCGGGTCGGATAGGGATTCGGACTGCTTCAACGAGAGGTACAGGGACTCGCCCAACGAGCACATGACCGAAACGCAGCACCAACACCAGCAGAGGGTGAACTTGCCCTTCAGCATATCCCGGTTGCTGGGCAAACACTTCGAGGACATCGAGAAGCGTAGGAACTCGGGCGAGAGTGATGATAGGAGTGACCAAGACACTGAGTCGGAAAGTGCTAAAGATGATGGGAAGGACTCTAGCTTATCGTTGAACTTTGCCCACAATCCTGGACTTTACAATAACTCTAGTTTACTTCTGCGACCCGGGTTGACACTGGGCGGTGGTTATTTCCCCAGCAACCCAGGGGTTGTGCGAGTGCCAGCTCACAGGGCTCTCGGAGCGTTGGGGGCTTGGGGCGTAGCCCTGGATCCTATGAGGCAGGCGGCGGCCGCAGCTTTCGCCCATCAAGTTGTGAAGGACAGATTAAATGGTAAGTTAATTTCACCACCTTGCAAAGATTTTTGTTGTTGTTATCAAGTTTATTTTAGCACATTATTCTAATCATATGAGAGTGCATACTTACCAGCGATATTTCTAATGGAATTGGAATTGGGTTTTAAATGTTGTTATCATTTTGACTCCAGTCTAAGGAACCAATCAGACGCTGGGTCTGATTGATTCCTGGAATTCCAACTAGAATCTTTTTGGTCCAACTTAAAATTTGTGAATTTAGAATTGTGGCTAAATATTTATTAAAATCTGATTATTTAGATAATTGGTTAATTTTTCTACAATAAATAAATAAAATTGAATTCAAGGATATCGCTAGATTATTTTCAGCGCTGGATTGCTGCTCGTATTTTCTCTTTCTAATTACAATCCTTTTTCTATTTTAATGACTTCTAATAGCATTTTACTTATGTACGAGTAGATATTTACTTACCCGTTAAGAAAATATTCGGTAGATAGATCATCACACGCTATCAAGTACCTACGCATGTGGAGTAAAGATATACAATGGGTGGTGGGTGGATATATAAAAAAACTTAACTATCGCCAATCAAAACATTTAAAGCAAACAAAAAAGTCGATAATTTTTTTTTTAAACATATCTAATGTTATTTTCTTACCGAAATACGAAACGTACATTTGACGTAAACGGTGAACGTATTCTGTAAGTTTTTTGACATTAAAAAGGCGACAAAAAACAGGCGATCGTCTGCAGTCACTATTGACTTGAAGGTAACAATTAATGTTTGAATTTGTATATGATCTGCGGTCGAAAATATTTGGCGCCAATATGTTTCACAGATGACGTCGTGACGACGTGATTTGTTTAAAAAAAAAAGGACTTGGCTGCAAAAATATATACGCATTAGCTATACATATAATGAAAACTGATTAAAAGTATATTCAAAGAACACGAAGCCTTTCTCCTTAATAGTTCATGATTAAAGCTTACAATAGTTTTGTGGGAGGTGTCAGGTCCTTTCATTGACGAGCACATGGAAGTGAGAATCTTAAGTTATGCTTTTTAATAAATAAGAAATAAATAAATTCATTTATTTGCTTTAAACATGGGTACAGGGTAGCAGATAAATACGAAACCAAACATGTTTTGCCTTTACAAGCGTGCAAAATATTTTAACTGAAGTCAATTATTACTGTTACATAGATTATTAATAATGAGAAAGATAAAGAATAATAATGAAGAAAAATAATGAAAAAACATAATAATTGAATTGAAATTCATTTAAATCTGACGTCATAATGTTATAATGCAATACCAATGTTATACAAGTCATCTACTCACATGAATTCTAGTGACGTTATGCTTATTTAAATTTAATTTTAAAGTAATTACTTATATAATTTAAACTTTAAAAAAAACCCTGTAGAACATCCATCCCCCAACGAACACGGCCCCAGGTGGCCTATCAGTCTTCATGAGTTTACGTATATAATAATTTGGTAGGTACATTGCAAGCTCGTGACTAAGGGGTTAAAATGTAAGTATGTGAACAAAATATTTCATATAAGCTGTGATAGCCTAGTGGTTAGGCCGTCTGCCTCCTAATCATAGGTCGGGGATTCGGTTCACGGATCTCTAACATTTCGGAGTTATGTACGTTTTTATGCAATTAAAATATCACTTGCTTCAATGGTGAAGGAAAACATCGTGAGGAAACCTGCATGCCTGATAGTTCTCCATATTGTTTTCAAAGGCGTATGAAGTCTGCCAAACCGCACATGACCAGCGTGGTGGACTATGGCCAAACTGTTTTCATATTGAGAGGAAACCCGTGCTCTGTAGTGAACTGGCATTGGGTTGATTATGATGAAGATGATAAACTCCTATTACATATCCTCTATCTCCTATTACAACTCATATTTAAAGATAGTTATCTCATGGCTTATTTATGTTCCGTTTCTGTATTCGCGCCCTTTCCCAAGTTATAAGTCGAATTTCTAGGAAGTTTCCTACGGTAATCTGAAGCTATAGTTATAGATCATCGAACTGAAATTCAGTTCACAAATCCTGAACTGTGGATTTTTGCGGGATAAAAAGTAGGCTGTTATGATATTTGGCTACTCCTTGAGTATTTTTTGGAGATTTTAACCTGAAAAATGTATCTTTGAACGAACGGCTAGACTAATATTTTGACTGATACATTTAAAAAATCAATCATAAAGGATAAAAATATCCTTTTGCAAATATCCGTTCTTCCGGCACGATGTCGCGTACAAACCAATTAAGAGTATGGGTTTACCTATGGCAACAGGTTAGCCCGCTACCATCTTAGACCGCAACATCACTTAACATCAGGTGATATGCAATCAAGGGCTAACTTGTAGTGTATAAAAAATAGCCTCACTTTGATCATTCGTATGCCATAGACGACAGTCCGTAAGGAGTTTGGCATCCTGAGGTTGTATTATTATACGATGACCTCCGTGGCGCAGTGTGCGCGCTGTCACATTATAAACTTGGAGGTCCTGGGTTCGATTCCCGGCTCGAGTCTGGTCTGGTGGGAGGCTTTGGCCGTGGCTAGTTACCACCCTACCGACAAAGACGTGTCGTCAAGCGATTAAGCGTTCCGGCACGATGTCGCGTAGAAACCAATTAGGTGTGTACCATACTCCTAACAGGTTAGCCGGCTACCATCTTAAACTGCATTATCACTTACCATCAGGTGAGATTGCCGTCAAGGGCTAACTTGCAGTGGATAAAAAAAAAACAATTCTCGAGAAGCTTTCTACCTAACAATATAGTTTGGTACTATATTAGTTAGCAAGCTTATTATTTGTTATTTGTTTCGTGCACAGTAATGCAAAAGGTGACAAAAAACCTTATTTGAAGCCTGGATTGATAGAGAAAGGCCAATTTTGTTTTAGAACTTTTGATTTAAATTGAATTATGATTCAAATCAAATAAAAAATAGCTTAATTCATATAAACCTATTACAGGCATCTATGAATCGTTCATATATATCACATTTTTCATTATTTCTATTCGTGCAGTGATGGTGATAACTACACTCGCCAACTTAAAAGTAAAGCCGGGATAGGTGCAAATAACGTGTACCTACCTCGTCCAAAATACAAATGGGGGAAGGGGGGTAGTCACAAATGCACTTCAATGACTCAGAAGTCACTAGGTCAGTACCTACAAACTTAAAACCATATAAATCATCAAAGAAGTTAAAGTTACTATGACACTGTAAAATATTTTATACTCATTTCTGGAAATAATCTCAAACGCATAAATCTCTTTAAGTTGGTAGAATGTAAATCGTTTTTTTTACTCGCGCAATATAAATAAAGGTTGTATACATTTTTGGATTTTATTTTTAATGCTGTGCTATTTAGTCGGATAAGTATGATATAAAAGTATAGAATACAAATGATATTATATTTAATTATCTCTAGGAATAAATCCCTTACCTCTATCTAGAGCATGCCTTCCTAAATAATTTTAATGGCAGTCATAGTTTTGACTTATGAACTATCACTATCATTACTGTGTTATTTTTTGCATATTGCCTAAAGTAGCAGAAAGTTGTAAAAGGCAAACTTTTCCTTCAAAGAGTATTTTGTGAAAAAGAAAAGGCTGAATAGAATAGAGCCAAATTTTTACATCAGCACAAGCTGCCACAGTTGCCATTTTAACTAGGATGTTTATCGAGTGACTCAGTTCAAAAGATTAAGATTGCCATTTCTAATGAAATTTAGAAAACTAGGCACAGATATTCTAGGAGTGTTTCAGTAATGCCAATCCTCAAGTGCGTCGAGATAAATTGAACGGACTATAATACCTATAGATAATTTTTTTTTGCTCTAGCGTGACACATCTATTTTTTTTGGGTTCTTTTCGAGGCGAGATTGCAGGCGCCTCGCCACCGTAATTTGTCGCGCCGATTGTCGCCCGACTACGGCTAATTTATTTGTTTCCACTATAAAAAACCTTTTCTCGGAGTCATTGAGTGGTCCTCTAGTGATAACTTCTGAGTTAAACTTAATCTTATATCTATTATTGGTACACGTTTCTCTGGTATATTTACATAAATAGTCTATGACCTTTATCTAACGCTTGTGCTTAAATTATTATCTTTCATAGTATGCTTATTATAAAGTCACACAAAAATTAAACAATATTCTGTTCTATGTCCTATATAAAAATTCTACCGAATATCGATCACTCACGCGTCAAGTTAAATTGAACGGACTGTAGTCTTGAACGTATACTGTACATATTTTTTATTTATTTTTATAAATAATATATTCAATGTGCAGGAATCCAGTTATATTATTATGGGTAGTAGTAGGAAATAGCAAAAAGGTTAGTCGACATCACAGGGGACCGAAGAGCTGCCAGCTACCTCGGACAAAGAATTAGTCTAGCCATTCAAAGGGGGAACGCTGCCAGTATCTTCGGAACCTTGCCTAAAGGGATTCCTTTTAATAATATATTTTAGTTATGATATTAAATTAATTTGTTTAGTGTTTTTAGTTTTAGGTTAATATAATTTTATTATAAGTTATATATGAAGTCTTGAAATTTATAGACAGCCAATAAAGATTCATTTGACATTGAAAAAAAAAAAATAATTATGGGTAGTTAAGCCTAGATATAGAAAGAGATTTTATTTGACTTGAGACTAATTTATCTATTGTTAAATATTTGCATTATTTGCTAACGAATTGAGAGGTTTGCGGAACCCCACAACAGTTAACTCTCGTTTTTTTTTGCCAATGTTGTAATATTTACCCAATTAGGTGTTTTTTGCGACCACCCGGTTCTTAGGAAGTGCGGACGTCGGCGCTTCCACTCAGTAATTGAGACTGTAGGTGGCGTGCGCCGAAAGGATACCTTTGTCATTTTAGCGCCAATAAAATAATTTGACAGCTCCTTTTTTACGTCCCTTTTCGGCGCAAATTAACCAATTTTTTCGTACCTTTATTACTCAGGACAACTTAAGGTTTAAACACTTGGATGAAATTATGCCTTTCTGTACTACTGATTTGGAACATGAAGGTACAATTTTTTTTCTAGATAGGTATGAAGGAAGGTTTTATTTATGGAACCCTAATAAAGGCATCTTTGAATCGTTCATATAATATTTTTTAATTATTTTCGTGAGATGATGATAATTACTAAAGCTAAGAGCGTTCCAAACACGCCCAAGTCTAAGCCCATAACTAGCCGGGTTTTGTTTGTTATCACTATCTCACATAATCATTCATTAATTTTAATTAGCTATGAAAAAACTATGAAGCTATGACTTTTATTGTTTTTGTAAACCTTCATATCCTAAAAGGATTTCTGTATACGCTTCAATCCGACACCCCGATCCTCTCGTAGTTGTGGCTTCTTTTTACTCCCCCGACCTAAGTGCTCCTCTCCGAAAGAGGAGACCTAAACATATCCTTAATGACCCTGACGATCAGATGACTACTGACAACATACTCGTACCACCTAACACACAATCATACGCTACGTATCGGCTGTAAAGGCAACATTGTGAAAACTCCGAATAGTATAACCAAATGTTTGAAGTTATATACAGATAGATAGAATCGAATGCCTTACTTACATAAGCAATATCTTTTTCAGCCACCACTAACTGCTTACAAAAAGCTTCTGAACAAAAAAAGTGACAGTGCTGACCGCTAATCGACGGAAAGCGTCCTAGTCAGATACGCTCCAAATAATAGCAAATTATTGTTAGTCTGAATCTAACAATACCTGCTTTCTATTATTCGTTAATAGTTAGTGGTCTTGTGTCCACTAACTATTTATTTATCTTCAACACGATCAACGCATTGCCGGTTCACTACAGAGCACGGGTCTCCTCTCAATATGAGAAGGGTTTGGTCGTAGTCCACCACGCTGGCCATGTGCGGATTGGCAGATTTCACACGCCTTTGAGAACATTATAGAGAACTGCCTGAGGGCAGGCATGTTTCTTCAAGATGTTTTCCTTCACCGTTGAAGCAAGTAATATTTAATTTAATTAAAAATGCAAGTAACTCCGATATATATAGTATATCTGGAGAGGTATGGTAAAACCACACTCCTAATTGATTTCTACGCGACATCGTGCTGGAACGCTAAATCGCTTAGCGACGTCTTTGTCGTTAGAGTGATAAGTAGTGACGGCAGAAGCCTTCCACCGGACCGGACTCGAGCCGGGAATAGAACCCAGGACCTCAGACTTTATAATGCGACGGTGTCACGGAGGTCGTCAAAACTGGTAGAAACAATGAAAGGAATGTTATTACTTGAAAACTTGTAATTTAGTATAGTACTCGTATAGACATTGCATTAGGTACCGAATTGACCATACATCATCATTCATTCATCTCCGATGAAGATAAAAAACCAACCAAATATCACAGCTCCGGAAGTGAAGACACCCACGCTACAATTTTGTTGAGTCAGTGTGTTTTCGTGAGTCGGATATATTGATGGGGCTATTTCGGCGGTGTGTTTGACAGTTCTTTTTTTTTATTTTACTAAATCATTGTGTGCTGATGCAAGTTTTTACGGAGTGTGTTTCATATGTATATACTATACCAACCATTTCCTTTATCCATTGAACACACTTTTTTTGGTATTTTCGTTTCTTTAAATAAATGTTTAAAAAGAACCTAATATCCCGGAGTTAGGAAATGGCCATCCAAGTTGGAGAGAATGTTAAGCCGTCGATTTAGGTTATTGAATCTTGGAAGCGATAGCCCCCCCCCCCGAAAGTTGCAATGGAGCGGTTCCAAAAAAGCCTATGAAGGAGAATGGGCTCAGCTTTGGGTAAATAGTCTGAGATCACCTCTTCCACCAAATTTCCATCGCCGGATTGGTTATTCAACTTTCAGGTTCCATTGTGGGTAAAACTTCCAAGAGCCTGTCAACCTAACCATGTTAAATAAGCGTTAAGTAAAATCCTGCGGTCTCAAGTGTAATGGCTTGGCGGAAGTGGCTGAGCCATTACGATATCCAAACCAATTATCCATCTCCATCGATCGTTATCGGCGATCACTTTGAATAAAATTTAAGAATAAAGCGAAATTTTATTTCTATCGATAAGTATCTACAGCGGATTGAGTGAACACCCACATATCTATATTGAAATGGCTTCTAGAATGGTTATTAATATTTTTTAAATCCATTACAAGTAAGCCCTTGACGGCAACCTCACCTGATAGTAAGTGAAGATGCAGTCTAAGATGGTAGCGGGCTAACCTGTTAGGGGTATGGTAAGCCCATATTCATAATTGGTTTCTACGCGACATCGTGCCGGAACGCTAAATCGCTTTGCGACACGTCATTTTCGGTAGGGTGGTAACTAGCCACGGCCGAAGCCTCCCACCAAACTAAGCTTTGTTTACGAAGCAATGTACGTTGGGAATTCAATATGTGAAGATGCTCCAGTCGTAGCTAATTGTGCTCAGAGTCAGTTTATCTGATGTGATTATTAGCAGGCTATAATAGCCTAGTGGTTAGGACGTCCGCCTCCTAATCAGAGGTCCCGAGGCACGCACATTTGACGACCTCTGTAGTGCAGTGCGTGCGCTGTCGCATATAAAGTTGGAGGTCCTGGGTTCGATTCCCGGCTCGAGTCTGGCCTGGTGGGATGGGGGGGCTTCGGCTAGTTACCACACAAACGACAAAGACGTGTCGCCAAGTGATTTAGCGTAGCGAAAGGAGTATAGGTATGGTTAGCCCGCTACCATCCTAGACTGCATCATAACTTACCATCAGGTAAGATTGTCATCAAGGGCTAACTAGTAGCGTTCAAAAAATAAAAAGATTCAAAATCACGAAGCAAGCGTTAAAAATAAACTGGCATTTACAAATAAACGACGTGAATTGTTTAGTAGTTCACGTTTTGTCATCTGATAAGAAAACTCACGGCCTCGTGTTGACACAAGTGGGTTAAATTTACATAGATGTCATCCGTTGATCTTATCTCCAACTGATCGATATCAATCGGCTATTAATTCGGTTTTATGGTTTTATTGTGCTATTAAAGAATTTTGATTATTCAATGTTTTCTAAATAAATTTGTATGTATTTTTTATCTCAATTCACCTGGTGTGTTTTTAGTAGCTATTTTTTTTTTTTTTCGGACTGTCTATTAGCTGTACAAACCCTATTGGTTGCTACAGCGTAACCGGGCTGTTTGGCCAGCTTCGGAAAGAAGCTCTGCCAGAAGAAATTTTGAGCCCTAGGGCTCGAAGAAACTATGGGAACGACTGCCTAAGGGCGCCTCCTTTGAGGCCGAACCTCGGCTTAGGCGACGTTTGGGATAACGGGGGGGTCGGACGGTGAGTGGTCCGTACGTCTCCGAGGCCGTGGATGGAGCCCACGTCCGGATGACGTAAGATAGCGGGGACCTCGTCTTCACCGGCGAAGACGGTGAAAACGGTGATAAGTAGCTATGTTTTTAAGTTAAAGCTTACAGATTTTTAATCCTATTTTTTGGTATCGAGTTTTTCTGATACTCGGTTAGTAATATAGATAGGTTGGCTTTGCACATTTACACGTATCGTACATTTCGCGTTTTGGGTGGAAAATTTTACTCTTTAATATGTTTACTCAATGATATACTAAGAACAACGTGGTAGAAACAAAGCTTGATGAAATAAATCAAATTTATCATAAATTTATTCATATAAACCTAATACTGGCATCTATGAATCGTTCATAAATATCATTATTTTTATTCTTGAAGTGATGGTGATAACTACACTCGTCAACTTAAAATCAAAGCTAAGCGGGTTCAAATCGCGCCCAGGTCTAAAAAGTAGCCCACTACAAAGTTAGCCGGGGTTTTTAATAATAAATTAGTACAAACTCACATTGTTAACAATAAATTAGTACCAAATAAAATTCATATATTATTACAATTAAAATCGTATAACGAAATAATCCTCAATATCGTAATACGATTTCTAGCTGAAGATATAGCAGAAGCATGGTTAGGGTGTACGCTTAAAGATTATATATATGATATGGTTGAGCATAAATGTTTGAACTGAAACCGTTTCTATTTTCACTATAAGTTTGTCACTGACGAGCCACCTAGCGATGAAGCGTACCGGAACGATTTCACCTAGAATCCGATTTGTGCATCGTCACATACCTGAAATAACTACAACTAAAATCCTATTTTTATCACATTTTCCGCGAGATAAAAAAAATTAAAAGTGATAGATAGACACCAAAATGATGCGGAAGTAAGTTTTATCGTGGGATTTTAAAAAAAATACATTTACCTTTCAAATAATAAAACTATTCGTCATTCTTCCCACCAAACGGCAATGTCGTGTAAGTAGATATCAGATTACAATCTGCCTAAGGCAATATAAATTTTGTTACGGCGACCGATTAACATTTTTATTGCGTTATCTCCACAATTTTATCTTAATTAAATCAATAGCATATTGATCGTATTCTTCAACTATATTAATGCGCGACTGATTGCTTAGGTGGGTCATCACGTGTGACATTTGCGGCAACAGTAACAACTTGAAAATGAAGTCATATTTACAAAAATAAATATTCATCTCTTCATCATCGTTATGATCAACCCATTGCCGGCGCGCTACAGAGCACGGGTCTCCTCTCAATATGAGAAGGGTTTGGCCATAGTCCACCACGCTAGCTATGTGCGGATTGGCAGACTTCACACGCCTTTGAGAACATTATGGAGAACTCTCAGACATGTAGGTTTCCTCACGATGTTTTCCTTCACCGTTGAAGCAACTGATATGTTAATTGCTTAACAACGCACATAACTCCGGAAACTTAGAGGTGCGTGCCCGGTTACGAACACCCGACCTCGGATTAGAAGGCTGACGTCCTAACCACTAGGCTATCACAGCTTTACCCAACCCCAATTGCCACTTCAACTTCGCAACTCGCTGAGTTATGTCGGTAACTCTGGTTCCAATACGGATCTCCTCATTTCTGATTTGATCACGTAAAGATACTTCTGGTCATTGGCAACCTTAAATTAAAAATTAATACTTCGTAGTGATAAGTTAAAGGTGCGTCTCCGGGATCGAGCTCCCGACCTCAGATTGGGAAGCGGACGCCTTAACCACTAGGCTATCACAACCTCTCATGATCAACCCATTACAGATCACGGGTCTCCTCTCAATATGAGAAGGGTTTGGCCATGTGCGTATTGGCAGACTTCACACGACTTTGAGAACATTATGGAGAACTCTCAGGCGTGCAGGTTTCACCACGTTTTCCTTCACCGTTGAAACAAGTGATATTTTAATTGAAACACACATAACTCGGAAAAGTTAGAGGTGCATGCCTGGATTCGAACCGCCGACCTCTGATTAGGAGGCTGACGCCCTAACCACTAGGCTATCACCGCTTCACAGCCTCTCATTGGATTGATATTAGTGTAGAGTTTGGCTGTCATTTGTAGTCTACTATATTCAAAGTCCTAAACAATTCCCAGTAATTGGTTTCAATTCTGAGTCGGCACGTTTTGCATCATTCCATTATTCTTCTTAATGAGCCCTGTACGCCTATAATTTATATAATTTAGGTCAAAGTGGCCTTTACGCGGGCGCAAACACGAAACGCGAATAAAACGATTATATTCTTGATTGTTTTAAGTTTTTCTTATTTATTTTTTTGTTAAACTTGTTTAAGACATGTTTAACCGAATGTAATTTGTAAATTTATAATTTGTTGAGTTTATGTTATTGGTATTATAAACTGTTTCTTTCACGTTAAATGTAATAATAACAGCTGATTAAATTGGTAGAGAAGCTGTGATAGCCTAGTGGTTACGGCATCAGCCTCCTAATTAGAGATCGGCGGTTCCAATCCGGGCACGCACCTCTAACTTTTCGGAGTTATGAGTTTAAAAAAAAAAATCAAATATCACTTCAAACATCAACGGTGAAGGAAAACATCGTGAGGAAACCTGCACACCTGAGAGTTCTCCACAATGTTCTCAAAGGCATGTGAAGTCTGCCAATCCGTACATAGCCAGTGTGGTGGACTATGGCCAAACCCTTCTCATATTGAGAGGAGACCCGTGCTCTGTAGTGATCCGGTAATGGGTTGATCATGATGAAATTGGTAGTAACAGCATTTTTTTTTTGAGCATTATTCCTAGGTTTTTTTTTTCACTATTATGACCCTATTTCCGAGTAGCCTTTTGAAGATGTAGTAAAGTAGAAATAATGGGTAAACGATATATAGGAACCTCACATAGTGCACACAAACAAACATCCCACCGTAGTTAGCATTTTATATACTGAACGAGCTTTGAAGTCCGCCGGCCAATCACTTAATGGCATGATTAATAGCCGAGTAATTGACGTTTTAAAACCACTTTATTACTTACCGCCATTTGTGACAATAAATGCGCCATTTTATATTATTTTGTTGGTGCTAATATTGGATTGAATTATATGAGAGCAGACCTTTTATATCACAACAATAACCAAGTAATTTTAAGGTAATAATCGCTTGGGAACCAAGTAAAAATATAACTGATACTTATTTAGAATGCTACTGTTTTTGGTAAGTATTCTAAAAATAATATCATCATGGTCAACCCATTGCCTACTCACTACAGAGCACAGGTTTCCTCTCAGTATGAGAAGGGTTTGGCCATAGTCCACCACGCTGGCTATGTTCGGATTGGCAGACGTCACACGCTTTTGAGAACATTATGGAGAGCTCTCAGGTGTGCAGGTTTCCTCACGATGTTTTCCTTCACCGTTGAAGCAAGTGATATTTTAATTGCTTAAAAACACACATAACTCCTATTGTGCCTGTTTTATTTTCTGTGTTTCTTTAATGTCTGTATTTCTTCTTTTGTATGGTGTACAATAAAGTGTATTTTCATTTCATTTCATTTTCAACTCCGAAAAGTTATATCGATCGGGATCGAATCCCCGACCTCTGATTAGGAGGCGGACGCCCAACCACTGGGCTATCACAGCTTTCCACTTTGCTATCTTCTCTTTATTAATAATTATATACTAACCGTATTTCGTCCGTAATCGTATCGGTTTGTTAAGATCCCTGCCTCATCAATCAATCAATCATAAACTTTATATACAAAGATCCTTTAAAAGGCACTTTTATTTCGACAATAACTTACGTAGTAGTGAGTTGATGGTGATAACTGCATTCGTAAACTTAAAACTAAAGCTATGAGGGTTCTAAACGCGTCCTGGTCTAAGGAGACGCTCACTGCAAACTCAGCCGTATAACCATGCACATAAGCTCGCTGTGGAGAAGCATTTTCAGATCTAAAAAGGCCGACATTGATTTATGACAATAGTAGATAATATTGTACATAATTTGTATTATCAAAGTCAAATAAGTTTCAAAGGAATGGCTATGGAAATATTAATTTGGTAACACCGTCCAACGAAATCATTGAAACACTAAAATATTGCCAGGCGGTATTGCAGACTCTCGTAAAGCCTCTTTCTCTCATTTCCCGCGGGATCTCATAAAAATTTGACGCAATCCATATGCGATGATACGCCCCGCCCCACACGCGTAAATATCGCGCCTCTCTAATACATTTTATATATTCGCGAAAACAGGCAAATCTGCTGGGTTCATTTATAATGCTATTCCATCTTTATTCACTACACCACAGAGCTTTTCCAAAATGCTATCTCAACGCACTGTTATATGCTGGCAATTGGTTGCTTTTGCCATTAATTTATATTAAATTTTAAGAATGTTTGCATGCAATCAAATTACTTGAATGCTTTGGAGACACAATTGTAAGACCAAAATATGCACAGTATTCCTACAAATAAAGTTATTCTATTCTATTTTATTCTATGCGGTCAAACAAATTCGTCGAATGATTTGGAGACACAATTGTAAGACCGAAATGTACCACATTCCAGCAAAAAAAGTTATTCTACGAGTAGGTATTCTATTTTATTCTATAAGATCAATCAAGTTAGTCGAATATTTTGGAGACACAATTATTGTAAGACCGAAATATGTACCACATTCCAGCAAAAAAAGTTATTCTACGAGTAGGTATTCTATTTTATTCTATAAGATCAATCAAATTAGTCGAATATTTTGGAGACACAATTATTGTGAAACCGAAATATGTACCACATTCCAGCAAAAAAAGTTATTCTACGAGTAGGTATTCTATTTTATTCTATAAGATCAATCAAATTAGTCGAATGTTTTGGAGACACACAATTGTAAGACCGAAATATGTACCACATTCCTGCAAATAAAGTTATTCTTTTCTTTTTTATTCTATGCGGTTAATCAAATTTGTTGAATGTTTTGGAGACACAATTAATTGTAAGACCTGTCCTGCAAATAAAGTGATTGTATTTTATTCAATCTAATTGATAAAAACACAATCATTAGAACTAGTCTTGGTTAACTTATTATTGGAGCGACAAAGTATTAATAACATTTTAAATTAAACTAATTTAAAATGTTATCAATAGGTATTAGATAATAAGTTACTCTGATTCCATTATTTTACATGTTTTTAATTTAAATCGTGTTAATCGTTAATTCTCATAATGCACCTTGGTAGGGAATATGTTCCAGGAAAATATCCAGGTAATGTTCCTGCGTCGGGTTTTAAAAATAAATAAACTTTGTTACGTAGTGAACGGCTCAGTAGATAAAACCTACGTTGGCGTAATTTCTAGTAACACGATAACCTCGATACCTGGATATAGGCAAAAGATTTACATTCTAAGAAAATAGACAATCCCTGCTAGAATTTAAGAAAAAAATCAAAACGACTTGAAATACGGAATCTAGTAAACTCATTCGTTTGTTCATTCATTCCCTTGAATTGACTTGTCTAGATTTTATTATCTTTAATTGCACCCCATTACAGGTTAAAAAAATAACAGAAGGATAAAAATTACCAAATAACACTAGATTACAAATGCGGCCTTATCGCTCAGTATCCATCTCATCTAATATAACGAAACAGCTTACAAACGGTTGGTGTTAAATTATCATAAATCTAAATTCGAATAACTATATATACATACTAAACAAAGTAATAAGGACAGTATTAGATCTACACTTCTCAATTCCGTTTAGAGGTAGCTAGAGGTTAATACTCGATCTAGTATACATACTAACAGTCCCGGAAAATCATCGAAACTCTAAAATACCAGCCTCATACCCAAAACTCTCTCACCATTTCCCGCGGGAGGCTACGGAAAACTGTAAGTGATATGCGATGAAACATAGCGATATCTAGTTCACTTGTGCGAATATTACGCCCCTAAGCGTTATATTCAACTCGAACGCTTGTAGAAAAGTCCTACTATAGTGTAAAGGATTATGTTTTTTTTTTATTCACCACAAGTTAGCCCTTGGCTGCATCTCACCTGATGGTAAGTGATGATGCGGTCTAAGATGGTAGCTGGCTAACATGTTAGGGGTATGGTAAACTCATACTCCTAATTGGTTTCTACACGACATCGTGCCGGAACGCTAAATCGCTTGGCGACACGTTTTTGTTGGTAAGGTGGTAACCAGCCACGGCCGAAGCCTCTCACCAGACCAGACTCGAGCCGGGAATCGAACCCAGGACCTCCGTCTTTAAAATGCAACAGCGAACGCGCTGCGCCACGGAGGTCGTCAAAAAATGTAAATGATAAACAAGCATGGGTATTTTTTTTTTCGGAATGTCTGTTAGATGTGCTAACCCTATTGGTTGCCACAGCGTAACCGGGCTGTGTAGCGAGCTTCAAAAGCTCTGCCAGAAGAAATTGTGAGCCCTAGGGCTCAAAAAAACTAAGGGAACTGCCTAAGGGCGCCTCCTTCAAAGCCGAATCTCGGCATAGGCGACGTTTGGAATTGGGCGGGTGGGGGGTAAGTTTTAAGTTCACGAATGTAGTTATCCCCATCAAATCACTGCTATGTAAATTATTTACGCGTCAAAAGTGCCTTTTAAAGGACTATTTGAATAATAATTTGAATTTGAAGAAACATCACTCGTTTGCCGAACTTTTTTTATTTTACTAGGAAGCCAACGCTGTTAGCAATGCCTTTTATTCAAAATAATTATAATATAACTTAATAATGTCATTATACCCTATTATCCTAGTGGTTAGGGCGTAGCCCAGTGGTTAGGGCGTCAGCTTCTTAATCAAAGGTCAGCGGTTCGAATCCGGGCACGCACCTCTAACTTTCCGGAGTTATGTGCGTTTTTAAAAATTAAAATATCACTTGCTTTAACGGTGAAGGAAAACATCGTGAGGAAACCTGCACGCCTGAGAGTTCTCCATAATGTTCTCAAAGGCGTGTGAAGTCTGCCAATCCGCACATGGCCAGCGTGGTGGACTATGGTCAAACCCTTCTCACATTGAGAGGAGACCCGTGCTCTGTAGTGAGCCGGTAATGGGTTGATGATGATGACCCTATTATAAAGCTAATAGACCAATATCGAGAATAACGTGGAAATTTTATCGCATTGAGTTTTATACCGCATATCCATAATTTGATTAACAAATCTTTAAATTAGTAGGTTTCATAATAAGAGACACCAAAGAATTTCAAATATCATTGACTAAATTTTGACTTTATAATTCCATAGTGAGTAGAAACTGTGATGGCCAAGTGGGTAGGGCGTCAGCCTCCTAATCAAAGGTTTGATCACGGGCACGCATCTCTAACTTATCTCTAAGTTATGTGGATTTTTAAGCAATTTAAATAAAACTTGCTTTTTGAAAACATCGTTAGGAAACCAGCATGCCTGAGAGTTCTCCATAATATTCTTAAAGGCGTGTGAAGTCTGCCAATCCGTACATGGCCAACCCCTTGTCATATTGACAGGAAACCCGTGCTCTGTAGTGTGACTGTAGTGTGACGAGAATGAGACCTCTCCGGGTTATAGTTCTTATATAAATAAATAAATCGCGAGCATCAGCTAGTTACTGTGTAATTGTGGTGGATTATTACTGTATTATCTGTATATCATCATCATCATCATGATCAACCCATTGCCGGCTCACTACAGAGCACGGGTCTCCTCTCAATATGAGAAGGGTTAGGCCATAGTCCACCACGCTGGCCATGTGCGGATTGGCAGACTTCGCACGCCTTTGAGAACGATATGGAGAACTCTCAAGCGTGCAGGTTTCCTAACGATGTTTTCCTTCACCGTTGATATTTTTTTTTTTTTTTTTTTATATAAATAACAATATTATATTTTACACAGGTATCTGTGTCTACACGTAAAGAACCTCGCCTGCCGCCGGCCGCCTCTCTCGTATATTAACACATTTGAAATATGGCGGCTTTTATGATCTCTCACGTTATGGATTGGTGATAAAACACACCAACTCCGGCGGCTTTACGACTGTGTAAAAACACTATCACTTTGGGATCAGATGAATTATTGCGATACATTTCATACCGGCGGAGTTCATATGAACATCCTCATCAAATGAAATTACCTCTTCTCTCATAGGAGAGGATTTGAAGCTTGAACCTACCACTCTTCGGGTATAAGTTCAATGAATGAATTGATCAATTAATGAATGAATGAATGAACGATCGTTATTCATGAATAAGGAATGATTGTTGATTCATTCACATTATTTTTATTATAAACCAGAGACAATATATAGACAGAAGCGGTGATAGTCTACTGGTTAGGGCGTCAGCCTCCTAATCAGAGGTCGGCGGTTCGAATCCGGGCACGCACCTCTAACTTTTCGGAGTTATCTGCGTTTTTAAAAAAAATTAAAATATCATTTGCTTGAACGGTGAAGGAAAACATCGTGAGGAAACCTGCACGCCTAAGAGTTCTCCATAATGTTCAAAGGCCAATCCGCACATGGCCATGGCTTCTCATATTGAGAGGAGACCCGTGCTCTGTAGTGAGCCGGTAATGAGTTTATCATGATGATGACAGACAATTATACAAAAAAAGAAGGTACAATTTAGCGACTTTATCGCTAAATAGCGATTTTGTCCAGACAACAAAAATGCTATAGACGCTTGGTAGGTTGTACAACATAAAAATACGTATAAATTTTAAGACAAATAATACTAATATAATAACATACATTATATATAAGAATATTTAATGCGTTTGATTTAAAAAAAAGCAAACGCCAGTAGCAGGCGCCTATTTAGTTTAATATTTGTCTGGTGGGAGGCTTCGGCCGTGGCTAGTTACCACCCTAACTTCAAAGGCGTGTCTATCTTATATTACATAAAACGATAAGTTTAAAGATCTCAGTGTCGCAGCGCGTGCGCTAGCGCATTACAAAGTTGGAGATCCAGAATTCGATTTTCGAATCATGTCGGCTTCGCACGTGACTAGTACCACACTACCGACGAAGACGTGTCGCCAAGCGATTTAGCGTTCCGGCACGATGTCGCGTAGAAACCAATTAGGAGTATGGCATAACAACCCCTAACAGGTTAGCCTGCTACCATTGAGGTGAGGTTGCCGTCAAGGCCTAACTTGTAGCGGATAAAAAAATGTGTGCGTGTACTACTGTACACACGTAAGAAGTGAAACTTCTTTATGGCCTTATTTTTCGAAAAATGATCTACATGGAACTTTCTAGAAATTGGTTAAATAAAGTTAAATTAGATAAAGTTTAAACAAAAGGATTTTATTATCATAGACATGAATACAAATAATACAATTATTTCACTTTACCTTTTTGCTACTAAGATTATTACAGCATTTCATTAATTGTAATAGAATTATTACTATCATTGTCATCGTCATTATATATTTTTGTAAATAATGGCTTATGGTAACTGAAATATGAAATATATAGTTTACATTCCACGAAATTTAGTGACCGAGTAAAAACTCCATCAATTGTAGTGCCAGATCTTGTTGTTGACGTTTGAGGACTGTTTTTCATGGATAAATTCAATTTATCTTTCAGAAATTCAACTAGCTTCAAAGATTTTTCCGATGCAAAATTGACATTAAAATCTCCACTTAAAATCATCGGTATTTTATAATTATTGTTACCGAGTAAAGAGGCACCTTCACTTGTGTACGGCAACAATGAATGGTGAAGAAAATTAATAATATCGTCCAACTTCTGATTAGGAGATATATACAGTGCAACAATCAAAATTTTCATCCCATAGTACTCTTCGTCTGAACCAACCGTGGTAGGGGCAAGAAAAAGATGGCGCGTAACGGAAAAATGTGACGCGTAACCGAAAAATGTGACGGTAATTTTTTTTCCAACGCCGATAAAGAAGTTTCACTTCAAAAAAAAAATATATATATATATATAATGAATAGAAGCAGGCGTTACTTTGCGGAAGTCCATGATAAACAATAAACAGCAAGTATAATTTACTATATTCCGCCGACAACCGGGAGAGTTGTATAATATAACACAACACAAAATCTTCCACTAGAACCTCTGCGCACGTTTCGACCCGATACCGGATCATCCTCAGAAGATGTTCACTTCACAAGCGAGAAAAGTAAAGTAAAGCGAGAAGACTTTACTTTTCTCGCTTGTGAAATCAACATCTTAAATAGCAAATTATACTTGCTGTTTATTGTTTAAAAAAAATATATATTAAAATAAAATAAAAATAAATTTAATGTAACAAGATTATCAGAGAGGCCACCTTACTAATTACAACTTTAAATGTTACTCATTACCCATGTCATATGACAAAAACGACTTTAAACGGTCCTTCTCATTCATACTAAAATTACTTGTAATAATGTTTGAAATGTTTCCCATGTTATTTTACATTTGCTACTGAAATTAATATAAATGTAGTTTCAAACACTTCAATTCAATTCCATATGAGACAGACCGACGCTGTGATTACCTTTAATTATGTTGTTACGTGACGTAAGGCTGCATTTAGACGGTTCAGTTTATTTTACACAAGACATTATCTCATTGTTTTTTTTCCATCATTTACAATTAACTTAATTTAATAACAGATTTATAAGCAATTAGAAAGTTCACTAAGCGGTGATAGCCTAGTGGTTACAGCGCCGGCCTCCTAATCAGAGGTCGGCGGTTCGAATCCTGGCACGCACCTCTAACTTTCAGAGTTATGTGCGTTTTTAAAAATTATAGTATCACTTGCTTCAACGGTGAAGGAAAACATCGTGCGGAAACCTGCACGCCCGAGAATTCGCCATAATGTTCTCAAAGAGTGTGAAGTCTGCCAATCCGCACATGGCCAGCGTGGTGAACTTTGGCTAACCCCTTCTCATATTGAGAGGAGACCCGTGCTCTGTAGTGAGCTGGCAATGGGTTGATCATGATGATGATGAATGACAGATAATTTAAATTTTTATTTTTTTCATACCACTAAAAGTTAACCCGTGACGGCAATATCATCTGGTGGTAAGTTCAATCTAAGTTGGTAGCGGGCTAACCTGTTAAGGATATGGTAAAGCCATACTCTTAATTGGTTTCTATGCGACATCGTGCAGGAACGCTAAATAGCTTGGCGGCACGTTTTTGCCGGTACCAGCCACTGCTGACATCTTCGATCAGAATAGACCAGAGAAAATTCGGAAATTATATTAAAATTCACAAATTGCCTGTGTCCCGGACAAATCAAAGATCAAATCTAGGACCTATTGGTGTTATCGCACTGGAACGCCAAAAAGCTTGGCGGCACATTATTGTCGGAAGGGTAATAAATCTGGTCTGTCTAATCTGGATGGTCTGCAGGGGCTGACCACTGCTTCATCAGATTAAACCAAAAAAAAATCGGAAATTATATTAAAATTCACAAATTACATGCAATTTCCGGGTTAGGTTCCGGTAAAGTCCGGGATCAAATCCAGAACCTCTCACTTATAAGACAACAGCGCTACTTCGCTAGGGAAAAATAAATATCGTAAGCAATATTCGATATAATCCCGTACCGCAATACGAGAAACGTGTGCGCGTGGCTTAATCACAGCGGTGCTACAATGACATTATGAGGACATAATTTTAATGACAAAACATGATCGTGCAGATAATGAGGGTTGATCTAATGCGTGCCAAAGTAATGCTGGTATCTCTAAATAACTGGCACTTATATAGGAATTTAAAATTTAATAAAAAGCTCATGGATTTAAGATTTTTGTTTAACCTGATATATATTTCACAAAATCTTTAAAGACAATAGTCAAAACTTTTTCTATCAAATAGACATAAAATTAGTATACGGACAACGACGTGGCGCCAAGCGTTCCGGCACGATGTCGCGTAGAAACCAATTAGGAGTATGAGTTTACCATACCCCTAACAGGTTAGCCAGCTACCATCTTAGACCGCATCATCACTTACCATATATGATAGATGCAGTCAAGGGCTTGAATTAAAATATATTTATATATATATATATATATATATATATTTTAATTCAAGCCAAGCAATAATTAAAAACTATATATATATAGTTTTTTTTATTGTCTTGGTGGAAAAGTTTCATGACTACATCCTTTGGGCAGAATGGAGGTTAAGTACCCCCCCCCCCCCTCGTTAGTTGAAAGCTAGGGGAACCTATTGTATACTTACCGGACGTCCACCAGCCTGGCCTTAGTATCAGGACTCCTGCGCTAAAGGAGAGGGGATCAGGACAGCTTGATCCCCCCAGACAGTAAAGAGACTCGTGCAATGACCAATAGTTACCCGCCGCCTTCCAGAATATTATGCACCTTAAGTTTTCTTATACAGCTATGTTTTTCCAATGACTTGCGATAATAGTAATAGCTATAGCACGGTATAATATTACCGTGGCTAAAGGTTATTAAAATTAGGTATATGACTCATATATATATACCATAGTATGTTATAGGTTATTTTTTAGTCAATATAAAAAACACATAAGATGAAACCAAACAAAAGATAAAAGCACAACACAACTTAGATTACTTAGGGGTCATATTTTGTTCTTATTTGACAAAAATGATTATTCTGATATACAAGCGATCTATGGTTGAAACGGTACAAGGCACTGCTTTGCGTGCATGTAAAGTTGGGAATCTAATCGGATACGTATTATCTATCGTTGTGGTTTAAGGTTTTCTTGTTTGTTCGAATGAAACTTATAAAGAAAGTTATTACTTTAAAGTTTTAACAGTGCGATGCGTGGGTTTTATCATTTTTAAGTTACACAAGAGTTAATTTAACCCTTGAAGTTATCAAGTGTTTGAATATTTAAAAAAAACAATACAAATGAGCAATAAAACCAAAACCGTCCTAAGTGTCAGGATTCCCAGATAAAAGCTACTACATTCTTAATATTATTTTATAACATAACGCATGCAATCCTATTCATTATATTTCATTCCCTAAGTCAATATGGACTTAGGGAATGAAATGTGAAACTGTGGAAAATTGGGGCAAAAACTTATTGTTACTACCCTTTTAAAGAAACAGAAATTCATGTTAGTCTTTTTATTAAATATAAATGTACTGATCGTGGGTTTTAATCCATAAATTACTTATAAACGGACTGACAAAGTGAAAATGTCCTCGAGTTAACTGGGAGATTGTGAAAATTACAATGTATAGATTAGACAGATAAAAGTATTTATTGCACATAGTCACAACAGGAAATTAAACATAACAATCATTATGACGTACACCTATGCACAAAGTTAGCCTTATCGCTATCGCTTATTAACCTTCGGCTGAAAATGTAACGCAAAACGAGAAAATTGTAAGGTATGCTGTACCCAGAAAATAAAATAAATAACGTATAAGCTTGGGTGTGAATTGCTCTAACTTTATAGGTTATCATAATTAATTATTGATTATATAAGACTTAATATTGTTTGAATCAGACGAGACGCAGGGAGCCGCTGGATACAAGCGGCCCAAGACCGTGAGACCATTTGAACTCCCTACAAAAGACCTATGTCCAGCAATGGACGACAATCGGTTGTTATGATGATGATGATGATTGATTGAATAAAAAAACCGTCTAATGTTATTTAAGACTTGATTCGTTAATAATCATAGCTAATAAACTTTAGTTTTAAGTTAACGAATGTAATCATAATCATCTCCTCACGAATTAAATAATGGAGAATCTATTATGTTATATGTATGATCCCCTCGCATTTTATGAACGCATGTAACTCTGATACAGGCATCTGGATAAAGTTATTATGAGTTTATTTTATTTAATAGATCGACTAGTGATTTTTACATTTACTTACACTAGTAACATAATAATTTACATAATTATTGTATGTAAACTTCTCGAAGTAAACAGAACGTGCGTTTAAGTTACATTGCAATATAGCGATAGTTAGAAACGAAATGAAGTAAGTTAATATTGTAAACATTATATGAAAGAAGTATGTACTTAATAAAATATAGATTAAAAATAAATATCTGGTAACAGTAATGATTCCTACTTTTCCTAAGTTCATAATGATCAATAAATAATTTAAGTAACTAGTACTAACCTTAATTTTATCTATATTGTATGTGGGAATTGAGTAGATTGCTTATTACCAACCCTCGGAAACTATTGAGTGAATTTGTATTTATATCTATAGGCCGACTTAAAAATACGTAATAGTATCCATAGAGTATACTATAAAGAGAAGTACTAAAAGATCAGCGTCATAAAAGGCCTCTGTTGTACAAATGCAATGTTCAAAAATGCAGCCTAAGCCCGTATACCGATTGCACCGCGCTTTCAACCAATGAATTTTCCATGAGCCTCCAATGTTCACTACATTCAGTTTTGTTTGCCACTGTCATAGTTCAAGAGTCGGTGGAAGATTTATTCAAAGCATTTTAACATTAATATTCTTATACATCATCATCATGGTCAACCCATTCTCGGGTCACTACAAAACACGGGTCTTCTTTTAATATGAGAAGGGTTTGGCCACAGTCCACCACGCTGGCCCTGTACGGATTTACATGTACGCAGACTTTAAGAACATTATGGAGAACTCTCAGGCATGCAGGTTTCCTCACGATGATTTCCTTTACCTTTCGTTGAAGCAAGTGACATTTTATTAGCTTAAAAACGCACATAACTCTGAAAAGTTGTAGGTGCCTCTGATAAGGAGGCTGACGTCCTAACCACTAGGGTATCACAGCTTCTTATTTTGATACATTAACATTTAAATAAGATATTCTGAATCACTGTTTAGATTTAAACCGTCTCGAAGAACCACGTCAATGATATCGCATACCATACATAAATAAACCAATAATCAAAAATGAGCAGTTATTCTTATTTATTGTAAGCACTTAATTTATGAAACCGAACAATCAAATTATCGTCCTTCAAAACCTTAAACAATTAGAATTTAGTATGCTAAATCGCTTAGCGATACGTCTTTATCGGTAACAAAACCTCTCACCGGACCACACTAGAAAAAATCAGGAATTATAACAAAAAACAGCCCTTACACTATAATACATCCAGGTTGGTTAGTTTATTTGCTACAGGAGATTGGAAACGCTTATTTCGTTCAATATGTATGAGTTTTTATCTGTCCAATTTTTACATTAACACCCCTGTCCCGCCATAGCTTCCATTATTAGAAAAGTTTTTTTTTTTTAAAGTAAAAGTTTTTTTTTTACAGTAAAAGTTTTTTTTTTTTACAGAAGCGCTATAAAAATAAAGTGCTGATAAGTAGTGTATTTTCATTTAATATCACTATAGTATTTTAAATTTAAAAAGCTCGACGATATTATTTTATTGCCTACATTGAATAGTTATTAATGTAGATTTTTTTAGAGCAGTCTGAATAATAATTTAAATAATTGATTGGTTAGTCGTAATGTACTCGCTTCTAAAAATTAGTATCTTATCGAATAATATAAATAACGTACCAACCTCGGACCTGTGCTAGCTGTGATAGTGGTTAGGACGTCCGCCTTTCCGTAGTTATGTGCGTTTTTAAGCTATAAAGCTTTAACGGTGAAGGAAAACATCATGTGGAAACCTGCAAGCCTTAGACTTCAGTTCTCATATTGAGACCCATGCTCTGTAGTGAGCCGGCAATGGGTTGATCATGATGAAGCATGATGAAGCCGGCAATGGGTTGATCATGATGAAGCAGTGCAAGTTTTACAAAGAACATTACGATCAGTTTGCAAATAACATCTTGTTTTCGCATCCAATAAATACTACTAACAATTGAATCGATCTGGTAACATATTCTTTATTTCTAATTGTACGACTAATAAACAGGAAGTGAGAACGAATGTATCCTATAGAAAAATATGTATGTAGTTTGACAGTTTATATAAGTAATATGAATATTGTATAATAATAGTTGAATGTAATATAACACACGTGATCGGATAAGTAGAAAATCTTGCACTAGGTATTCTAATTTATTTTTTATTTCAACATCATCGCGTGCTATCTTCCTTGAATTGGCATTTGTTTTTGCCAAATTTTTGTTTAAGTTTGGCCGTCAACAAAAGCCTTCTTAGCTTTAGTTTTAAGTTGGCGACTGTAGTTAGCACCATCACTTCACGAATAGAAATAATGTAAAATGTGTTATATATGAACGATTCATAGATGTAATAGGTTTATGTAAGCTATTTTTTGATTTGATTTGATTTGATTTTTTTATTTTTTATTTCGTAACTAGATAAATAATGCGTCAGCTCTCAGACTATACCGTTGCACCACGGTCTGCCTGGCTGTCGGGGATTGGCATCGTTTGTAGCATGCCATATTCATGAGATTGTGTCCGTCCATTTTTTTCCATTCACACCATCGTCCGGCGCCTTAATTGGAAAATGTTGCGACCCCGGCTCCCGTATTTTTGATTTCCAGTGTGATTCAGTATTTACGACCAATAAAAGCAATCCCTGTACAAGACGCGAATTGGGATAAAAAATCGTTTTTATTGTTCGCAAATTTATTACTGGTAAACGCTTTAAAGCGCTGGAGGGCTGTAACTCCTGATCACGTTGTGATCGATTGCTGCAATTTTGAGTGGCAATTTTTATATTGCTGCAATACAATAAGCAATATTTGAATGTATGTGTTAGGCAGTTGTTGAAACGAAAGATATAATGATTGAGCAAAAGAATCATCATCATCATCATGATCAGTCCATTGCCGGCTCACTATAGAGCACGGGTCTCCTCTCAATATGAGAAGGGTTTGGCCATAGTCCACCATGCTGCCATGTCATCGGCACATGCGGATTGGCAGACTTCACACGCCTTTGAGAACACTATAGAGAACTTCTCAGGCGTGCAGGTTTCCTCAAGATTTTTTCCTTCACCGTTGGATCAATTGATATTTTAATTATATATAACTCCGAAAAGTTAGAGGTTCGCTCCCGGATTCGAACCCCGACCTGTGATTAGCAGGCGGATACTACCACTAGGCTATCACAAAATAATAGAGAAATATAAAAAAAATACTAATAAATAATGTGGGGAATAATCAGATGACTAGTAATTAAACTAATTAAACTTCTCTCTAATAGCAGAAATCGCATGTCGACGCCATGTTTTTTTCTTGTTTCCCGCCCATATTATTTAATGATCACGTGATGCGCGGGAAAACGCGTTAACCAGAACCAACTGAACTGACATTTGATAAAATAAAACCTCATTTGAATGCTAAATATTTTAATAAATTTTAATATAATCTATCTCAAATTGTTATTGCTTAATTCATTTAACTAACTTCAGTTAAAATAGTTCTTTTAGATAATACATATTTTAAAATATTAATCAGGAAATATCAATCAGAATATAATTCAAATTGAAATAATCTTTATTCAAATAGTTCTTTAAAAGGTACTTTGATGCGTCAATAATTTACATAGTAGTTATTTAATGGTGATAACTACATTCGTAAACTTAAAACTAAAGCTATGAGGGTTCCAAACGCGCATAGTTCTAAGAAGAAGCCCACAACAAACTTAGCCGAGTTTTTTTTTGTAATCACCATCTCACATACGCAATAATAAATTATAGTACCTATATATATAAAAATATGTATAAAAAATTAAACTTTAGTAGCGTTAATTTATATTATTTCACATATTTAAATATGACCATAGAAGTACAATCCAATCCGCACATGGCCAGCGTGGTTGACTATGGCCAAACTCTTCTCATATTGAGAAGAGACCCGTGCTCTGTAGTGAGCCGGTAATTGGTTGATCATGATGATAGAAGTACAAGTTGACGGCAATCTCACCTGATGGTTAGTGATGATGCTGTCTAAGCTGGTAGCGGGTTAACCTATTAGGTTAATCCTAGAATGAAAATAGGTAACTGAAAACAAATAAGTCCAATAAATTTAAATTACTGTTTACAATTCAATATAAAGGGTAACCAAAAGGTGTGAAAATGATATGAAGAGGGAAAATATATGACTACAGGCATGATGGAGTGACTACCTCTAATCCCAAGTGACGTCTGAGTCCAATTAGACGTCAGGCATTCGTCTTCCCTCCCAACCTCCCTACGCGCTGGCGTATAAATATGACTGCGAATTTCTAGCTATCAAATTTTGAAATGTAGACCAATGTTTCGGTTATATTCGAGTTTAGGTCGGTAGGCTTTTGGTGTATTTTTTATTCTACTACAAGTTAGCCCTTGACTGCACTCTCACCTGGTGGTGATGGTATGATGGTAGCGGGCTGTATGGTAAATCTATTGTCCAAATTGGTTTCTACGCGACATCGCGTTTGAACGCTAAATCACCTAACAGCGCGGCTCTGTGGTAACTAGCCACTACCAAACTTTCAAAAAGACCAGTGATAATTCAGAAATACTAAATTCCTACAATTGTTTTTTGTCCACTACAAGTTAGCCCTTGAAGGCAATCTAACCTGATGGTAAGTGATGATCCAGTCCAAGATAGTAGCAGGCTAACCTGTTAGGGGTATGGTAAACCTACATTCCCTAATTGCTTTCAACGTGGCATCGTGCCGGAACACTAACTAGCTTGACGACAGGGTGGTAATCAGCCACGGCCAAAGCCTTCCACCAGACCAAACTCGAGCTGGGAATCGAACCCAGGACATCCAACTTTATAATGTGAGGTCGTCGCCACTAATAAGCCCACAGCGCTCAACTCTACGCCAAGGAGGTTGCCAAGATTTCTAAGATCAATTTTCAATTTTATTGCTTTCTATACGACATCACGCCGGACTGCTTAATTGCGTGTCTTTGTCCGTAACTAGACACTAGCAAGCCTTCCAACAAGACCAGACCAGAGATAATTCAGAAACTCTAAATTCCTACAACTAATAGCCCACATAGCTCTACCAAGGATACTCTACCAAGGAGGTTGCTAAAACTTCGAGGATCATTTTACACTTATTTTTTTCACTTGTGCAGATAAAAACGGCAGGGTAAATAAAATGTAACCGAAACTGAAATTCATAATTCAAATACGGTACCCACTCCTTTAAATATGATTTCCCAAATTCGTTCTGAGTCGCCAAATCCAAAGCAAGGGTGAAAGGGAGTCGACCCAAAGGGATAATATCATAAAGGATCTACCCTCCAGACGGTTAAACCCTTTCAATGTTAATTTGTTTGTTAATTCTTCTTCCAATTTAACTTATTGTTATTGTATTTTGCTTAACATAATTTTTTTATTGATTTTTTTTCATGATTACTTCTGATTCGGATTCGAGCTTTTTAAAGTTTCATCGATCGTGTTTTCATCTTCGAGATTTTTTTAAAACAACATGTTTCTGGCTAGATTTTTAATCAGGTATTTGGTTGGAAGGTTAGGGGGTTGGAGATAAGATTTGGGATGTTGCAATAGTTAAATACATAAACTAATAAATATATATATATAAATAAAAAAGCGTCATAACTTCGGTATAGTTAGGTATTTTGTCACACTTCAACATGCAGCACATTTCAAATGTCAGAGTTTGACGAAACACTGCATAATCATGCCCAGAAACAATGGCGATAGGCTATTTTTTTTTTTTTATTTATCCACTACAAGTTAGCCCTTGACAGCAATCTCATCTGATGGTAAGTGATGATACAGTCTAAGATGGTAGCGGGCTAACCTGTTAGGGGTATGGTAAACCCATACTCCTTTTGGTTTCTACGCGACATCGTGCCGGAACGCTAATTCGCTTGGCGACACGTCTTTGTCGGTAGGGTGGTAACTAGCCACGGCCGAAGCCTCCCACCAGACCAGGCTCGAGCCGGGAATCGAACCCAGGACCTCCAACTTTTTTTTATAATCTGACAGCGCGCGCGCTGCGCCACGGAGGTCGTCAACTATAATACCCTAATATATTGATAAATTGTTGTTTCAAAGAAAAGATAAGAAATACAGTCTCTTTTGGATAGTCTCCATAAAATGTACCTACATCGATGAATTGCTGTTAAAAAGATAAGATAAGGAACATATAGTGGCTGTTCAAAACACAGAAGCTCCGCAGCGGTGAGAAGGGTGCCCTAACAAGGTTTGCTGGGCCATAATCCGTTTAGGGCGTATGATTCATGCACGCGTGGTTTGTGTTACAGCGTCGTGTTTTGTAAGTAATGTAGGTAGGTTTATTGGATGAAACTTAGCTAGTAATAATACTGAGTAACGAGGACATCCGTAGAAGAACCGTTACCGAAATAGCTCAGCGATTTGCGAAGCGAAGTTGAAGTGGCAATGGGTGGGGCACATAGCTCGGAGAACCGATGGACGTTGGGGTCCCAAGGTGCTGGAATAGCGACGGTAAACGTAGCGTTGGTCAACCCCCAACTACGTGGACAGACGACATCAAACGAGTCGCAGGGAGCCGCTGGAAGCAAGAGGCCCAAGACCGTGAGCATTGGAACTCCCTACAAAAGATCTATGTCCAGCAGTGGACGTCAATCGTTGTTAATGATGATGATGATGAATGCTGAGTAGCAAATGGTTTTATGGCGTTTTAGTTTTGCAGCCCGTCCAATGGAGTTCAATTCGAACTTAGCCGGCTTTTTTATAGTTGCGTATGTAATTTTTTGTAGTTGCGTAGTAGTATGCGTGTCAAATTATTATGAGGATAAAATTTCATATGGTTATTGTTCTTCATCGTCATCATCATCATCATCAGCCAACATTAATCCACTGCTGGACATAGGCCTCTTTGAAGTAGCGCCAACTCATCCTGTCTCCGGCTTTTCGCATCCAGTCGATGCCTGCCACTTTTCGGAGGTCATCACTCCACCTGGCCGGAGGAATTATTGTTCTTATGAGGATAAAATTTCTCCTATTCGTATAAAATAGCCGGGGCTTATTAATACTATGGATTGAAGTTATTATTTTAATATTGTTAAAATTTTTTAGTCGGTGTTAATGACATTCTCCGTGGTGCAGCACGCGCGTTGTCGTATTATAAAGTTGGAGGTCCTTTGTTCGATTCCCGGATCGAGTGTGGTCTGGTGGGAGGCTTCGGTCGTGGCTAGTTACCACCCTACCGACAGAGACGTATCGCAAAGCGATTTAGCGTTCTGGCACGATGTCGCGTAGAAACTAATTAGGAGCGTAGGTTTACCATACCATACCCCTAACAGGTTAGCCCTATACCATCTTAGACTGCATCATCACTTACCATCAGGTGAGATTGCCGTCAGTGGATACAAAAAATGTCATATGAAACTGTCATTTTACTGTTTTAAGCGACGATAGTTCTCTGGAAGGGTTAACGTCGTTTATTGAATCCATAACCGTAATCGTTTACTGGCCAGCTAAATCGCGGGGTTGCACGTAATGGCGTATGATAATCGTTTTGTCAGTAAAGTAGAATCGAGCCTCCCACCATATCGGGGATAACTAAAATGTATGGCAGCCCTAATTGAAGTAGGCGTCCCCCGCAATTGGCGCATATTTCGCGGTCACGTGAAGCAGCCAATGCGCTGCAATCGACCAGTAAGGACTGCCGTTTCGAATCAATTCCATTTTTGAAAATATTCAACAGTTAATCGCAGTAAGTAATGCAGCTTGCCAATGACAACACGTCAATATGTCCGTTAACGTCTTAACATCCACAAATTAATAAAGGTGTCGAAATATCTTTTATTTGGGTAAAGAAATACTTATCATACCTAATTATTATTCGACATTGACCAGTCAACAGATACCACAAGTATAATAAAAATATCGAGAGATTAAAGCGATCAAAATTTATGACACTATTAATTGATGCAAATAGACATTTTTTTTTTTTGGATTTATTATATAGAGACGAAGACGAGCTATTAAAAACTATATGCTTCATACCGTTCTCTGATTAGTCTACAGTGTGTGACGCGTTTGGTCAAAAACGATTTACTTATGTAAATGTATTTTATTTTATTGTTTCCTTCATATATATTAACGCGATCATTTTAGGCATTCTGTCTCGTCAAATAGCTGATAATATTCTAATTTTATTGTTTTTATATTGATTCGCCGTCCCAAAATTAATTAGCCGTAAGTGGGTAGTTACGTAAAGAAAAAATATGTAAATGTTTATGATACAAATTCCACGTTGTATCATCTCTTAACCGACAAACATCCATAATATATGTACGTATATACCTATATATTTAGAAACCAATTAGGAGTATCGGTTTACCATACCCCTAACATTACCTCGATACAATTAGAACTTATCATCATTTACCACCAGGTAAGATTGGCTAACTTTTAGTGGAATAAAAAAAACTCCTGGTGTAGGGTAGGCAGTGATTTTATGCATGCATGAAGTGAATGCTACCTGAACTTTTTTTTTTACGCTGGGAAATGCTTTTTCGCATCCCCTCCGGATGCGACGCAGGCAAGACTGCGCCGCTTCCGAGGGGGTATGTGGGACTCCCCGGCGGCCAGACTAGCGACCAGAATACTCACTAAAACCCAGCGATGCTCCTTCGCGTCGCCTGGTGGCTGGGTCACAAGAACACTTGTGCACACGACCGCAATATACATATATACCTATATATTTAGAAACCAATTAGGAGTATCGGTTTACCCCTAACATTACCTCGATACAATTAGACTAGACAGATAAGATTGGCTAACTTTTAGTGGAATAAAAAAAAAACTCCTGGTGTAGATAACCTTAGATAACTTAATACAGATCATTTTAAAAATCAAATCAAATCAAATCAAAATTAGCTTTATTCACATAAACCTATTACAGGCATCTATGAAACGTTCATTTCATTATTTCTATTCGTGAAGATGGTGATAACTACAATCGACAACTCAAAACTAAAGCTAAGAGGGTTCAAATCGCGCCCATGTTTAAGAAGAAACCCAAAGCAAACTTACCTATGAAGTACCTATAAAAATACCTATGGAGATAGAGCAATTCATACCCAAGCTTTTTTGTCGTTTAAATAATCCTTCATACCGTAATATGATTTTTCTATAAACTTTCATATGATTTTGATATAAAACAATCTCTGTATATCAAAATCATTCGAAAGTTCTTTTCCGTATAATATTTAGTTTAGTTTTTAAGTGATACTAGAACGATCGCCAACGATCACATGTAAATGGCAGGTACCTCAGACTGAATGCAAAATTACACTTAAAACCCAATTGGCATTGAAAGCAATATCCTAGTTGATATCGCCATGATCTCATCTCACGGGTCATTTAATGCAAATCGATCTATTACGAAGAACGCCGATCATTACTGCACGCTCGGCCAATCAGCGCTCGATTCGACGAATTTATAGTTTCGATTTTTAAAAAAAGCTAACCCCGCCATCTTGTAAGTGATTTTGAAAAAGGAACTCCATTACGGCAGGGCTGGTTAAAACGTGGTTTATTTTATTGTGTTTTATTATTATATTCGTATCTCACGAAGACCGAATGCCGTCTTCGGTATAAAAGTGCGCGGGTGCCTGAAAGAGATCGCTATGGAGCGTTCTCTTTCAGGCAACCGCGAAAGGTAGCCAAATCTCTGTACTAAAGGAAATCACTGTTGAATGCCAAATATGCTGTTTCTTTATATATTTTTTGTATGTTTGTGTGGTATACACTTGAAATTTATTTATCATACATTATACATTAATATACATACTTTTACACAATACTCTGAAATACCATACAAAGATTTGCTAAACTCGACGATTTCTTGTAACGTCAAATATAACAAATTAGTTTTGCATCTTTCGTCTTCTCAAATCCCTCAGTGCCTGAAGACTAAAGTCTTCGAACAGTGCGTGTAGCCAGTTATGACTTACGGCTCAAAAATGTGATCGCTTACTATAGCTTAAAGCTCAGAAATGTGATCACTCACAGCAGGCGAGAGAGATGCTCGGTATATCTCTACGTGATTAAATCAGAAATGAGATCCGTAGAAGACCCAGTGTTACCGACAAAGCTCGACCTGCGACGCTGAGTGGCAATGGGCTAGGTACATATAGCTCGGAGATCCGATGGACGTTGAGGTCCTAAGGTGCTGGAATAGCAACCCCTCACCGGTAAACGTAGCGTTGTTCGACGCCCAACTAGGTAGACAGACGATATCAAACGTCGTAGGGAGCCGCTGGAAACAAGCGGCCCAAGACCGTGGACTTTGGAACTCCATACAAGAGACCTACGAGTATGTCCAGCAGCAGCTGACGACAAAGACATTGCTTCGTGATGCCCGGTCTGCAAAGAGTGTAATGACGAAGAAGATTTAAAGATTATAAGAGCAACGTGCGAACAGCCCCTCGATCTGCGTAGCGGCTATGTGTAATTTAACATTTATTAAGGATGAAAAATTTTTGATTACACCGTATTACTGCCAATGGCAATTCATATTTAATGCGATGTTTTAATGAGATTTTTTATTTATTCATGGTATTCATGTAATTCTTAATACACTCGTACGTTGTTCACGTCGATTAAGTCGTGATTTCAATTACTGAGATAAGATTTGAGTGCCTTTAAGACTGCGAGTAATTTCTGTAATCGCTTGCGACCAGATGTTGTTTTACGATAAAGTTGTACTACTGAAATTTGAATAGGTTTTTGTGTGATTGCTATTTGTGTGGTTCGTAATTTTGTTAATTGCTAGTGTTGAGTGCGGTTAACGATTGATTCTAATCATTGTATGTTACACTAGACTTCTGATGTGGGGTTTTTTTATATCGCTTTATACCCCGACCTACCGCGTCGATTCGCACGCCCGTACTGTTTCTTCATTGATTCGGCTCTTAAGGATGTAAAATGGTCTATAACAATCCTCAATGATTGGGTTATCGAATACAAACTATTTTTAAGTCCAACTTTTTTTTAATTTTACGACGAGTTAGCTAAGACGCTAGTCTTACCTGGTGGTAAGTGATGATGCAGTCAAAAATGGAAACGAGCTAACTTGTAAGGGGTATGGTCAACCCATGCTCCTACTTGGTTTGTATGCGCCATCGCGACGGAACGCTAAATCGCTCTTATATCGCGGTTGTAAGTAGCCACGGCCGAAGCCTGCCAATTCACCAAACTCGAGCCGGGAATCGAACGAAGGCTTCAACTATATAATTCGACAGCGCACGCACTGCGCCAATGAGGTCGTCGAATCGGTCTTGGAATTAAGACTTTTTTACTAGTTATAGATTTCAATTATAGAATTCAAATATTCCTTTAAAAGGCACTTTGACGCGTCAATAATTTACATTCCAGTGATTTGATGGTGATAACCACATTCGTAAACTTAAAACTAAAGCTATGACGGTTCCAAACGCGTCCCGGTCTAAGAAGAAGCCCACAATAAACTTAGCCAGGTAAATTTTCTTTTTGTTATCACCATCTCACAAGGCACTTAAAATTATGTTAAGAGCTATCTTATTAGAGCATTATATACATAGACATCTTCTAAAGGAGTCATCTTCTTTTATGTTCACATTCAAGTTTATACGTCAATAAAGTGAACCCGTTTGACGAATAAAACTGATGGAAAATTATTCACCTCATTATAGCTTTATTTAAATCGCCTTTAAAGAATAAAGTGCAAATTAATTAAAAACCATCCATAAAATATATCAATAGGAAGTGATTTCAACACCAGACTAGACAATAAAATTGTATAACTTTATTATTTAACCTTTTGCCCGCGGCTTCGCTCGCATTGGACTTTATTGTAGCAAACCATTTTTTAATAATTATGTATGATTAGATAGATGATGATGATAGTTATATATAATAAAATCTATCATCATTTTGTTATCATCTATAATTATTTTAAGTTATATATGTATTCTGCTGTGATAGCCTAGTGGTTAGGACGTCCGCCTCCTAATCAGAGGTTGGGGGTTCGAACCCGGGCACCTCTAACTTTTCGGACTTATGTGCGTTTTTAAGCAAATTGTTTTTCACTCTTAATTCTACTAAAATTTCCCTGAGCAATACACAATTTTTGAACATAAACAATATTTATGTTATTTTTATATTCCCTCATCGTTCACAGCGCTCCATGCCTCTTTCACCCATATACCACATCCTTACACATAATTAGTTAGTTATTTTTTTCTACAATTACAAAAGTTATTTCTACGGAATTTCTATTGCACAGAAATAATTTATATGGCAAAACATCGTTTGCCGGGTCGGCTAGTAATCGATAAAAGAGTTGGGCTAGGATGGAAAAGACTAAAATTTCAGGGCGATAGATAACTAAATTGTATTTTTCCAGCGTCGTTCCCCATCACGAGGCGAATCGGCCATCCATACCAGAACAGAACGCCACCGAAGCGCAAGAAACCCAGAACCTCATTCACCAGGATGCAGATAGCTGAGCTGGAGAAGCGATTCCACAAGCAGAAGTACCTCGCGTCCGCGGAGAGGGCGTCGCTGGCGAAAACCTTGAAAATGACGGACGCGCAAGTCAAGACCTGGTTTCAGAACCGGAGGACGAAATGGAGGTACGTTTTCATGCACATTCTGTTGTCAGACAAAAACAGATGTTATCGTCGCAATTCTAAGAAGCTATATATAGATATAGATATATATATATATATATATATATCTATATCTATATATAGCTTCTTTTCTATATATATATAGATATATATATATATATATATATATATATATATATATACATTAAGATGTATTTATTCAAGACATATATTTGCTCTCTCTTTTTATGGCTTTGTTCAGATTAGGCAATGTCAAGTTTCTAGCAATGTAGAAGTTAGGGAGAAATGGCGGGAAACTTCGCACTCCGCGGACGCGGCTCCCTCAAACCCTTCCCAAATCAATACCTGTTAACCATTCAGAAAACCAGCCACTACACAAACGACACCAAAACTGTCCACGACACAACCAACACCAATCCTTTTCAAAATTAGCCAACAAACATTAATTCAAGAAAAGCGTGAAAAAACCGCGCCCGCCATATACGAAGTCTCCTGACATATATTTTACAAGTTGTTTGTAAGAGTTAAAATGTTATTAATCTGTATACGTATAAAAGAGTACAAAACTCGACTAGAATACTATTATGAATGTTTTAAGTTGGTTGTCATCGTGTCGTGCCGCCACGCTATTGGTCCCCGTCGAAACGGTGACCCGTGATTGGTCCACGCAAAAGAGCAATAACAATGGACGCCACGAGGATAATGCGATAAGTTAAGTGATATTTTTGGAAGAAAGGTTTCAATTTAACTGGCGTAGATTATCTAAGTTTTTACACATTATTTTTGAGGCCAAGGAGTTTTTATATAGCTATCTGGACTATTAATTTGACAACCTCTTTTGGTATGTGACTACTTTTATGCTCAGCTGCCGTAAGGTTTCGCATAAGATTTTTTAAGAAATATCGTCAATCTTTATTCATTATAAATTTAACAATTTATTGCACTTTTCTAACTATAATATAAGCAATAATGGCGTTTATTGAAACCCAAGATCCTTCTAGTTATCACGAAAACAATATTTTACGAGAAGAAATTTTCCTTAAATCCATTAAAAACTAGGAAGGATTTAAATATGTATTTATTATAAATATGTATTCTTACCTATGACCTATACGGGTAAATACCACGACTTTGCCGTGAGAAATTGATACATGAGAAATTCAAAATAGATAAAATTACCTCCAATCCGCTCCATCGCCCATTAAAAATTTAAGAATTATTAAGTCAACTTCTACACAAAGTTGATATAAAATACGAGTATCTTACTACTACTTAACATAAACGCAAAACTTTGTTTGTATGGATGTTTGTTTGTTTGTTACACTTTCACTCAAAAACTGCCGAACCTAAATATACTACATATATATGTAAACTATACCTAGGATTAACGCATAGGCTACTTTTAAGTTAAAACAGAGATTGAGATTTAAAACAGATTGATTGGTGAGGTAGCCGTCAAGAGTTAACCCGTAGTGGATTAAAAAAAAAAACTAACAAATCTATATATCTTCTTGATAAATATACCTAAAATTTTTATTACGATAAAAGTTAAAATATCGATAAATATGTTTGAATTATAACATACTTCATTCCTCTTAGAAATGAGATAAAAATGTGATCACAAAACTGGACCACTTAATAAGAACACTCGATAGTAAAAATAATAATCCAATCCTAGACTTTATTATTTTCAGTTTTTAAAATAATTCTAACGCCAAAGAAACCATTCCTGAAGTGAATATCCGATCGAAATTAATGACGAATCTGATCGATACGGCGAATCGCGGCGATAAAATTCATTCCTTCAATCATATTATTATTATAGAATATGAAGGTAGTCACGCAAACGAGTTGTTTATGATAATGCCTTAGGCTAGTTTACAGTTTTTTATTTTATCGTGGGTAAATCCTCATGGATACCTCTGCGCCACGGGGAGGCACAGAGGTTATGTCAGACTCCTACTGACTAAAACCCCCACGTGTTCCTACTCACCGCTGTATGGTGGAGTCACGGGAAAGCCTTCGCATACAGCCGCAACTCCACCAACGGCTAGTTTATAGTAACACACACAAATCCCGTCAGTTGTTAACCTCAAAAGCGTCGACGTTAAAAATGCAAACGAAATCACAATCAATAAACCTAATTTTTCACTTTGAACATAATTCTTTACGGATATATCGATTCAATATATCTCCCAAACATTCATTTGCATATTGTGATAAGAATCTTTATCTGTACGGATAACGTTTGATTGAAGTAAAGATAAGTTGAAATTCCCAGCATTAATGGCTATTATATTAGCATAATTTTACTAAAGTAGATGTGACCTTGACATTGGTATGGATAAGTTAAGATTTACGTGGGAAAATCGCACTTTGTCCATTCATATAAAGGTAGTATTTTTCCAATATCTAGGATTCATAAAGGCGAAGTATATTAAGCAAAGTGCTTTTGAAAGAACAGGCGCAAATACAAAGCAAATTCAAATTCAAATAATCTTTATTCAAATAGTCCTTTAAAAGGCGCTTTTGACGCGTCAATAATTTACAAAGTAGTGATTTGATGGTGATAACTACATTCGTAAACTTAAAACTAAAGCTATGAGGGTTCCAAACGCGCCCCGATCTAAGAAGAAGCCCACAACAAACTTAGCCAGGTAAATTTTCATAATTCTATGTCATCTCATTGCAAGAATTTGCGCATTCCTGACATGTTACGTCATACTTGTTGAAGCCAATTTAGGTTTGCCTGCGACATCGTGCTATTTGGTGATAACTAACTGTCCTATTGATAAAGATCTGTTGGCCTATTTAAGATAATATAGAAAGAATTTCAAAGTTTCGTATTAACGACGTAAAAAGGCAAACGACAAAACGACGGCAAAACACGTCTTCTTCCACTCACTTCTATCAGCCGTCACCTCACTACCCACACTTTTTACCCGCATATCCTCTTTTACACAATCCATCCATCTCTTCTTTGGTCTTCCTCTACTTTTTTGCCCTTCCACGTTCAAAAAGTTAATTATTGTAATAAATAGATTAACCCAAAATTTTTGTTTTGTTTTTTAATTTTTACTTTTTATTAATAGCACGTCGTACAAAAACTGAACGGTTGACGGTAGTCGAAGAATTTGTCGACCGAATGCAATCCCAATTTCCTGCTCATCGCAACGATTAGCATTTTTTTATAATTGCTTAGATACTCTTTTTTTTGTGGGAAAAATATTTCAGCCCCTCCCACATGAATATTCACAGATACACTATTGTTTATTGCATGTTTGCAATCTAACGATCGAATTCTCCTGATCTAATCTCAATACGTTATTAAAATGATATTGATAGATATACGTATACAAATGATTTTGGATGGAGACACCTCTTCGTTACTCTGGTTTGGGTATCACTAGGCATTTGTATGTCGCCAGGCATATCTGTATAATTTCTCCATTATTCATACCTGTTTGTTTTACGCAGGTCTTGGGAAATGGGCACACTACCATAGACTTGTTTTTCGAAGTATCTTCATGTTTTCATCAATCAAATAAGTGGCAATAGATCAACCTGGTGACAGTTTCAATGGATATTTCTTGGAGATAGTAAAATATGTTTTTCCTCCTACTAAAATAAAGATGTATCCATGTATTTCAACAGTAAACATTAGATTAACATTTTGACTAGCAAAATTTTTATGTGTTGAACTGATGACCCATTCGAAATATCTATCCTACGGAAACATGTGTGATATTCTACACTGTGATTTACTTTCGTGCCAAATTTCATCAAGATCCGTTCAACCGTCCTGGCGTGAATGAGTCAAATCAAAACCTTTGCATTTATACCCTTTATACCCTTTATGCCCTCGACTTCGATGGCGTCGAATAAGGATTATTAAAAAATCATGATCAGATTATTGACAACATACTCGTACCACCTATCACACAATCATACGCTACACACCGTCTTCGCCGGCGAAAACCAGGTCCCCGCTATCTTACGTCATCCGGACATGGGCTCCATCCACGGCCTCGAAGACGTACGGACCAGTCACCGTCCGACCCCCGCGTTATCCCAAACGTCGCCTAAGCCTCGGCCTCACAGGAGGCGCCCTCAGGCAGACGTTCCCTTAGTTTCTTCGAGCCCTATGGCTCAAAATTTCTTCCGGCAGAGCTTCTTTCAGAAGCTCTCCAAACAGCCCGGTTACGCTGTCGCAACCAATAGGGTTAGTACAGCTAATAGCCAGTCCGAAAAAAAAAAACTTTCGCATTTATAATATACGTGTGACTATGATGACATACATGACAGGATTCGTATATTTCTGGACCGTTTGGATAGTGAAGAATTCAACCGAAAACATCAATACAAAAACACGCACTTAATAAGAAATCACAAAACCAGAAGCGATAAGATCCATTAACACAGCTCCTTAATGCGATGAGACGTCTTATAAATCGATCGGTTAATAGTGTAGACTTTTTATGACGGATTTCTGTACCAGGTTGAGGCAAGTTTTTTTTTTGACCAGTGCTTTTTAAAAATGTTAACTTGAGATTCCTATTTTCTTAAGTAATTATCACTATATTTTGACGACGTCTTACTCGCAGCTTGTGCACTGTCTTGTTATAAATCGAGAGGCCTGGGTTTGATTCCTGGCTCGAGTCTGGTTCGGTGGGAGGCATCGGCCGCGGCTAGTGACCACACTACTAGCAAAGATCACTGGCGAATCGTTGGTTTCATCGGTAAAGACTTAAGATTTCTGCTAGTGTGCTTTTTAAATTTTAGCTTCTGTTTTCTTACGTAATTATCACTATATTTTGACGACATCTTACTAGCAGCGCGTGCACTGTCTTGTAATAAATCGAGAGGCCTGGGTTTGATTCCTGGCTCGAGTCTGGTTCGGTGGGAGGCATCGGTCGCGGCTAGTGACCACACTACTGGCAAAACAGGCGAATCGTTTTGTTTCATTGGTAAAGGCTTAAGATTTCTCCTAGTGTGCTTTTTAAATTTTAGCTTCTGTTTTCTTACGTAATTATCACTATATTTTGACGACATCTTACTAGCAGCGCGTGCACTGTCTGGTTATAAATCGAGAGGCCCTGGGTTCGATTCCTGGCTCGAGTCTGGTTCGGTGGGAGGCATCAGCCGCGGCAAAGTGACAACACTACTACCAAAGATCGCGGGCGAATCGTTTGGTTCCATCGGGGTAAAAGCGTAAGATTTTAACTTACGTCTGGTACATTTTATCACCTATTTTTAGCTTGCATTCGTTTCAAGATCTCGTGTTTTATGAGTCAATGATTTGTGCTTTTATATATTTTAAGTATAGAAAACAAAATCAAAATAAATCGATTCAAAACTCTCTCTATTCAAATAAACCGATAAAAGGCACTTAACGCGTCAACTAAATTCTAAAATTCAGTGAGATGATATATTTTTTTTTTAATAATAGCATCGCGGGCAAACGGGCTGATGGGTCACCCAATGTTAAATTATTACCGTCGCTAATGTACTTCTGCAGCACCAGGCAAGCGACCGATACGTTGCTGACTGAACCCAGCCTCCTAATCGGTTTCTACTCAGCATCATACCATAACGCAACGTCGCTATATGTCTTAGACAGTGGCACTGGACAAGTCTCGAGCCGGGAATCGACCCATAGACCTTCCACAGTATAAAACACCAGCGTGGCTGCTCCACGGATCGCCATCTCATATCTTCATATCACATTCATATACGGTATGCCGGTAAAGTATGAGGTTTTGGCGCCTCTAGACCTTATAGACATACCGCATACGAAGTCTACCAATCCGCACTTAGCCAGACACACTAAACTTAAACCTTTCTGAGAGGAGAACCAAACCCTTAACCCGTTATTAAATAAAAAATGCGTCCATTCAGCCTAAATTAAAGATACAAGGCACCATGTTTCCAGAAACCAAAATACAACAATTTTTTTTTTTGAGTTAGACCTTCAGTATTGATTTCCATATAAGGCCCCGGTATAAAAAATAAGATGAGCAGTAAAATCTACTCGTTACGTTTTAGTGCGCAACCTATTCTGGCAATAACAAAGATTAATACCATATCAAATTGTAAATAAACGATTCAATGAAAATACCTAAAAAAATGTCCTCTTGCGTTGTCAATCCGTCATTACGTCTTAATACACGCATGAAAAGTGTCAGTTGCTCACAAAAACTTAACGAGGTCATTCACATTTACGGTTCGGTACATTTTACTGTTTTTTTCATACCGGGGGTCTTATATGGAAATCGATTGTTAAGGAGTAAACTCCAAATAAATTCGTTTTAGGTCAGTTTTTAAGAAAAACTTTGTTTTTTGGGGAAAATATAAACTGATTTCATTCGCGCTCTGTAAAGTAACAAAGTCCGCACTATCAGAACATCACATATTTCCGAAGCCAGTGGCGCCGCGCGTATCTGGCTGTTATCGGTCCCGAACACAAACAGCGCTTGTCCATTAGGTAATCGACGATGCCACCAACGGGTATTGTCCCACAGGGGTTCGGAATTCTGTATTGCCCTTTCCGTAGCTGGCCTTTACATTGTTTTCGAATTGCTTTGTTTTTTAGGGTTCCATACGCACTTAAAATCACAGATCGAAGCGAGAATCGAGTAAACATTTGTAATGTATGATCTGAGAGACTAATAAATATGCATCCTCATTCCTCTTTTACTAATTAAATTTGACAAAACACTCAATATGTATCAGTTAAAAAAAAACAGCTCTGTAAGAAAACTCTCATTGAATATCCATTTATCTATTTATCATCATCACGATCAACCCATTACCAGCTCACTACAGAACACGGGTCTCCTCTCAATACGAGAAGGGTTTGGCCATACTCCACCACGCTGGCCATGTACGTGCCGTCCTCCCCATAAACGTAGTTTCTGGAGGACGGTTAGCTTTACAATTAAAATGTGCTTTAAATTATTTTTGAACGGTAAAATAAAAAAATAAAAAATCATAATTATGAAGATATAAGTGACATACGTTTTAAAACGTATTATTTAGTAATTGAAACTGTCATTTTTATTCCTTACTAACTTAACACATATAATTTAAGTATACACACATACCTTGAATATACTAAATAGTTTTTACTTACTGATCCTCTACCTAATAATAATTAATACAAGTTTATTTAGTAGTAGAAGAGTGTTTTTTAATACAGATGTAGTATCGAAACATCTAAAAGGAGATTCCAAACAAATATTTTGTAAAACTGAAATAAACGATTGTAATTTTTTTATATTGCAACGGTGAAGGAAAAAGTAACCTGCATGCCTAAGAGTTCTCTATAGTGTTCTCAAAGGGGTGTCGTCTCAATGTCTGTCAAATTTTTTTTTTTTTTTCGGACTGTCTATTAGCTTTACAAACCCTATTGGTTGCTACAGCGTAACCGGGCTGTTTGGCGAGCTTTGGAAAGAAGTTCTGCCAGAAGAAATTATGAGCCCTAGGGCTCGAAGAAACTATGGGAACGACTGCCTAAGGGCGCCTCCTTTGAATCTGTGGACTATGGCCAAACCCTTCTCATATTGAGAGGAGACCCGTGCTCTGTAGTGAACCGGCAATGGGTTGATCGTGATGATGATGATCTTACGCATTCGTTCTCGTTGCACATTAGTTTGCCATAAACACCGCTACTAATGCGTAATATAGTACAATTTAATATCAGTGTACCGCTAAGTACAAATGTAGCCTTTCAAATTGTTCACATAATAAAACAGAATTTTTATTACTTGACCGCAGTAAAAACAGCTCTGTACCTAATGTTGAACAAATTTATAACATTCTTAGTTAGAATTTTTATTGTACTTTTATGATAGTACGAACACGGATTGACTTTTAAAGCCGACAAAGTTTTAACGTTTCAACTATTTTGGATAAAAATGTTCACGCATTGTTCAACATTTTTCTTCAAATTGTCGACATTCCGTACAGGCTTTTTATGTTGAAGACGGATAAGAATTTATTTTAAAGTGATTAATGGAATGTTTGATATTCTAATAGTTCTTTTTTATTTGCTCTGTTGAGTGGTTTTCTGTTATGTCACCTGATGCTCATTGTCATCGCCCATGATCATCTGCAGCACCTCATGAGCTATTGAAGCCTTGACGGCTGAACCCTAAACGGTTTCACAGCGGCGTACCCTATGTCTTTGCAAGTAAGCCTACACGGAAATACACTCAAGCCAAGTTTGTATGTCTAATTATAATTACATATTATTGCTTGTTTCAACGGTGAAGGAACACATTGTGAGGAAACCTGCAAGTCTGAGAGTTTATAATATTCTGAAAAGTATACATATACTTCTAGTAGTATATATATTAGTATATATATACTTCTCAGAATATTATAAGGAATTCTCTCGTGTGAAGTCTGCCAATCTGCACATGGCCAGCGTGGTGGACTATGGCCAAAACCCTTCTCATATTGAGAGAGGAGACCCGTAGTGAGCCGGCAATAGGTTGATCATGATGATGATGACATATTATTATGTGATCGTTCTTGATAGGTAGACTGAGACCAACCTTGGTACGTTAAAAATGATGATGTTTCCACTTTGAAGTACATACGTCAAAATACATTTTTTTTTTCTTGCCCTCATCCCACATTATGTGTGGTCGGCACAACACGTCTTCTTCTTTCTTCCACTCAATTCTATCAGCCGTCATCTCACTTCCCATACCTTTTACACGCATATCCTCTATAACACAATCCATCCATCTCTTCTTTGGTCTTCCTCTACTCATTTGCCCTTCCACATACTTTCTTCCCTCCGCGTTACATGACCATACCATGCTAGCCTAATATATATTAATAATAAAACTGCAATATAATAGATAGGTTTGATTCTTGTAACATTGTCCCTGGTAAAAATCTTGTATCTTCAATAACAAAGTTTGTTAACATTAATTTATCTATCTTCGTTGGCCTTCGGTAAATTCAAACAGAATTTAGAGTTATTAATTATTATAATATTCTGTTACATTATAGATAAACTCCGTATTTATTGTAACCTTACGGAAGTTATCTTTACGCATTCAAAAATTTATATTAATACCTATTACGTATCCAGACTCCTTTTATATAACATTCAATCATTATAAGGAGCTGTTTATTATTCCAAATGTCACAGCATATAGATTAGCCAACGCAAATGAATTGGTGGTTGATGTATGACAAATGGCCATACCTTATCTCGTCCTAATAGAATCTTCGTCTGTTTTGTTGCATTTTCGACTACGACTCAAAGACAGAAGGTTCTGGGTTCTGTTCTTGGACTAAAAATATTTAATTACTTAGTTAATTATGTAGACTAGCATGGTATGGTCTATAATGCGGAGGGAAGAAAGTGATGTCACCAAAAGAATGTTATATATGAACGTGGAAGGGCAAAAGGGTAAAGGAAGGCCAAAGAAGAGATAGATGGATGGATTGTGTAAAACAGGATATGCGAGTAAAAGGTGACGGCTGATAGAAGTGAGTAAAACAAGACGTGTTGTCCCGACCCCACATAGTGTGGGATAAGGGCAAAAATAAGAGTTATTTATGTTGGCTATTAAGAAAATCCTTAGTACCAGAACGTTGTTGGAAAATTATCATCATTATCATCATAATCAACCCATTCCCGGCTCACTACAGAGCACGGGTCTCCTCTCAATATGAGAAGGGTTTAGCCATAGTCCACCACGCTGGCCATGTGCGGATTGGCAGACTTCACACGCCTTTGAGAATATTATGGAGAACTCTCAGGCGCGCAGGTTTCCTCACGATGTTTTCCTTCACCGTTGAAGCATGAGATATTATAATTGTTTAAAAACGCACGTAACTCCGAAAGTTAGAGGTGCGTGCCCGGATTCGAACCGTCGACCTCTGATTAGGAGGCTGACGCCCTAACCACTAGGCTATCACAGCTTCTCGGAAAATTATAGGTGTTGTATATTGGTCTCAGTTGTTTTTACATAATACATAATTTAGTATTTAGCCCGATAATAATCTCTGTAGCCCACCAAACTGCGTCGCAGCAGCACGGCGTGGAGAATCCAACTTTCTTATCTCCCATGACAGAGTCTCTGTTGACTTTATAGATATTTAATCCATACAATTAATTAAAAAATATATTTATATTCATTCAAATGATCGAGTAAAACCATAGGGAGCCTTATCAGCTGCTAATGCGGTAATATATTATCTTGAATTTCCTATGACGTGGAATAATAAAGGTATTTCTTGTAACGCATTGATATCTCATTTATAACTTCACTTGAACAATGGGGTGTTTTATTATTTGAGGTATGCAATAATGTTTGTCCATATAAATTTAAATACTTATCTACATCTTCTGGTAAGATAGTAAAAATTTGACGACATCCGTGGCGCGTGGTGTGCACTGTCGCATTATAAAGTTGGAGGTCCTTGATTCGATTCCCGGTCCAGTCTGGTGGGAGGCTTCGGCCGTGACTAGTTCCCCTACTGACTAAGACGTGTCGCAAATTAATAAGCGTATAACACGATGTCGCGTAGAAACTAAATAGAAGTATGGGTTTACCATATCCTAAACAGATTAACCCGCTACCATCTTAGACTGTATCATCACATATACCAAGTGAGATTGCTGTCAAGGGCTAACTTGTGGGAAATTAAAAAAAATTGTTTACATGCATAAGCATTTTATTATTAAATGTTACAGATTTCAGTCATTTTACGTAAGTAATAAATATCACTTATTTACAGTAATCCCATAAAAAAAAAAACTGGAACGGTACTAGAACACTTCTTGTTTTAATTAGAGTTAAAAAAATATTGCGTTGTGGGTATTCATCGTGATCAACCCATTCTCGGCTCACTACAGAGCACGGGTCTCCTCTCAATATGAGAAGGGTTTGGCCATAGTCCACCACGCTGGCCATGTGCGGATTTTAGCAGACTTCACACGCCTTTAAGAACATTATGGAGAACTCTCAGGCGTGCAGGTTTCCTTGCGATGTTTTCCTTCACCGTTGAAGCAAGTGATATTTTAATTGCTTAAAAATGCACATAACTCCGAAAAGTTAGAGGTGCGTGCCCGGCTTTGAATCTCTTATTAGGAGGCGGACGTCCTAACCACTAGGCTATCACAGCTTCCCACGGTTGTGGGTATTAATTATTATTTATTATTTAGTACTTGTTTACATTTTATATTTTTCTATAACTCTCGTGTTGCATTTTTTGATATACATTCGTCTCATGCACAGGATTTTGTGCAATAAATTTTAGAAAAAAAAAATTGTATTTGACGAGTTAAGGGCGTCCGAGTTGTTTTTTAGTAAGAGTAACGCCAACATTGCTGACGTCACGCTTTTGTTTACTATCGCTCATAGTAATTAAAACCACAACTTGCGGGATTACACTTTTATTGCGACCATAATTAAGAGGTCCGAACGGTCCTATATTTATAGCAAAGCATGCTTGTACAAAATTGATTCATCATCATCATCATGATCAACCCATTACCGGCTCACTACAGAGCACGGGTCTCCTTTCAACATGAGAAGGGTTTGGCCATAGTCCACCACGCTGGCCATGTGCGGATTGGCAGACTTCACACGCCTTTGAGAATATTATGGAGAACTCAAAATTGATTGCTACCTCCTAAATACACTCATTAGCAAAGTAATGATTAATTAGTGATTTAAAGAGTTCAAATGTGGGTAATTATTGGATTCTTGATTTTCTTGGCGCCGCTGAATGAAGTTAATAACTCCTTCGTGCCGACATATTATATAAGCATTTTATTATTAAATGTTACAGATTTCAGTCATTTTACGTACGTAACAAATATTGCTCACATACATTATTCGTGTAGTGATAAAAAAAAACTGGAACGATACTAGAACACTGTAAACCGGCCGTAACTTTCATCGAGATATCTTGGTCAAACGCAAACCTGTCACCGATAAACACGGGGGCGAGATCGTCGTAAAGTCGCATACGTCTATTTGTATAAATATATCCCCGAACATCAAGCGGGCGGTAACACGGGGTTAGCTGGGGAGTTCAATTATGTACGAGGAACACAACTCGGCAGTTTGAATGATCAATTATTTACCGCGGTGGAAAAGAACCTGCGCCTTTTTACATATATTGTTCGCAGTTTTATTGCCCATTGGCGCGCACACAATGCCGCTTGTAGGTTATTTTATGTGTCTACGTGAGCGTCTGGTATGAGGTCTTTTATAAGTGCATTATTATTATATACGTAAAAGCTCGCGGATTAGTTCTTGTACTGTGGTACTGTCTTACAGTTAAAAGGAGACAGCGTTGTGTCCGAAATAAGTGTGTCTTGTTTTAACTGTATCTTAAGGCAATGCTAAGTTCGCTTTATAAATCTTTGCGAGTGTGCAAATCTTATAGCTATAACATTTGCACACTCGCAAACGTGGAGTCGCTATCGGTTATCCAAACACAATAACATCAAACCAAAATGGATCTTATAATATCGGATTTGAGTCGCAATTTCCATACTAATAATTTTTCCGTTAATTTTTATTTTAAACTAGGTTGATACGTTTTTTTGTTACTGTGACATTAGTGTATATTTATAAATTCAAAAATGGAAGCTTAAAAATCTTAAATTAACGGTACTGTATTTATTTCTTCACTGAAAAATTACACGGCCTTACAAGCGAAAACTTAGGTACTTGTTTAAGTATTTTAAGTTTGATTAAAAATTTACTAACATTTTATCACCGATAAACCATACATGTTACCAGCGATTAAATCATCATTTTGGAATTTATCACTTTGTAAATTTAATAAAGGCATTAAATTGACACATATGTAATAACTTTATAACACACAGGCTTCTTTATATAAGAAAAAATGTGATTTTTCCGGGACAAATCTTTAATAAAGCCTCATGTCCCAAAGATAAGTACACATCAAAAATGTCACGTGAACACGTAGGTAGTTTTATATTTCCGGAGACGGTAATGGCACGATGTCACGTTACATTGCTTGCTAGTTTTTGGTTTCGGCTATTACGTAGGTTCTTTTTTTTAAATGGAGCAATGGACCGTTTCGAGTTTAACTTCACGCGATTGTTATTTCGGTTTAGAATGAAATAAAAAATAAACTTTATTATACATACAAAACAAAAAAACACACACAGAAAAGAAAAGAGGTACAAAAGGCGGCCTTGTCGCTAAAGAGCAACAGGATAAAATACAAAGGCATGAGTTAAAAGTGTATTAAATTACCTTATAATAATTAGAAATTACCTTATAATAAATACCTTTTCAATACGTAAATTAAATTAAAGTATCAGAGACAAATCAATAATGATAACTATATTTTTTTTTTAAACATTTTTTATCTTTCGTAATATGTATAATTTTATTCAATAAAAAGTATCCTATGTTACTTCTAATACCTACAAGAATATGTGAATAAAGTTTCATGACGATCGGTCGAGTAATTTTCGCGTGAAAGCGTAACAAACATCCCTACATTCACATTTATAATATTAGTATGGATTGGGAGGTTAGATTAGGCAATAGTGTACGAAAGTTTAAATATTATCTCCGTTTATTTGTTTTAACACACGTTTCTTCTTCTATCTGTGTATATCTAAGTGTTACCTTCAATTAACTCGCATGCCTTTACCATTTATAACCAATTTACACATTCTCAAAGAGGATATAAACTGCGGGATTCACTCTGTATTGCCCTAACAAATCGAATCGCCAGTAACCACGATCTAACACGTAATGTACCAATATGGAGGGGCGTCTTTATTTATTTACCACCTATCCCTGCTTCATTTCTTGTAATTCTTTGCCTTTGTAACTGAATATTAAACTCGAATTAGGGGGCCACCACCATCCACCGATATAAAAACCTTAAGTTCATACAAATAAAGTGTATTTTCCTTTGCATTTGTTACATAACTTAATTCAGTACGAATGAAGAACACATATGCGATAACAAGTCTTATTAGTTGGATGTAAGGTGCAATTTCGTCTATTCTCTTGATTGGAGTTACTCCGTTTCGGGCCCGCATCCCAGGAGATGTCTTTTGGATAATTGTTACTTGTAGGCTGTCTTCTCCGGAATTACTGAACAAATCCCTTTACTGATTGACGTGGAAGTCAGAAGGGAGCGGATAAGTTGCGTAGTCGTTAATTTTTATTGCACGTCGTTTGTCACGAGCGTACCGGCGGAATAAGAGGGTAAATAAAGAAAAGAGAGTGAGTGAATACTTACTTGTACCCTAATTTTAAACCTCGACGCCCGAACATGACTTTCAAAATTTATAGTCGATTTGTCTATGACAAGGAACGAAATATAACAAATTCAAATTTAATATTTCATATATAAATAGTTTCATATATATTTATATTTCATATATTTAATCAGAATCGGGGATTAGATCCCGGGTACGCACTTTTAACTTTTTGGAGTTAACCGCGTTTTTAGGCAATTAAAATAGCAATTGCTTCAACGGTGAAGGAAAATATCGTGAGGAAACCTGCACGCCGGGAGTTCTCGGTAATGTTCTTAAAGGCGTGTGAAGTCTGCCAATTTGCATATGGCCAGTGTGGTGGATGGCCAAACCAATCTCATATTGAGAGGAGACCCGTGCTCTGCAGTGAGTCGGCAATGGTAATTATTCGTTTAATATTTTTTATGCGCTAGTCCTAACTTCGTACTGGTGGGCACCGAGATTTTTTTTTATCCATTACAAAGTAGCCCGTACTTAGGAAGGCATCAAGGGGACAATGCCACCGAGGTTTTAAAATCATGGAATAAAAATGAGATGAGAACATTTTCAGTAGCAATTATAAAAATAAACGCAACAACATTACACGCGAAAGAAAGAGCAAAGTAATTAATAAAACAGATCTTAATTACCTCACATAAATTTGTTTGAATTAACCGTTTACCGCGCGCCAAAATAAAGCGATCCCCGACGTAGGCTGTACTGGAAGCGTCATATTAAAATCAACATGTTACTGGCCCACTGCAGTGTTTTTTTTTTCTTTTCAATAATAAATCTTTATTTATCAAAGAATAGAATAGAAAACATTTACTTATCAGAACAACACAATTACAAATATACAACACATACGAGATTGAAACAGAGTCAGCAATGCTGACGTCACTCTTATTAAAAACAACTCGGTCGGCCTTCACTCGTCATATATAATATTCCAAATTCATGTTCCTTTATTTCGACTATACTGTACTGAAATATGTATTTTTTTTTTAATTTATTTATGTTATTATTATAAAATAGCTCATTGCTCAACATGATTGATGAAAAGGATTATTAGTGTACCATACACACAGCTGATTCGATTTGTATGTAAGTCAAATGCTCATCAGTGGCGTGGACTTCATACATGCGTTAAAGCAGTGCTTACCGTACCTCAGGCTACTGAGAACCGGTGAAAAATCTGTGAAAAATTGGTGTTTTTGGGAAAACAGTTCTAGGATGCACTACATGCACGCTGTAAAGTGCTGACTACCTAAAACGTAGATATCTTTTTCGATATTGAATCGTTTGCTTTTTGACCAGGGTTGCGCTGACCAAAATGCAGACCGAAAACCTTCAGCACGTCACTGCTTCTTATCACGGTTGCTTAGAAGTAATTACTTTAAGTGATTAATAAGATACAATGGTAGCACGAATTAATTATAAAAAATGAGATTTGTTTTTTTTTTCTACCCTGATTTGTGTGCAGTAAAGTTTGATTTTTTCCTTTTGGGTTGATTTGTTTGCCATTAGCGGTGATAGCCTAGTGGTTAGGGCGTCAGCCTCCTAATCAGAGGTCGACGGTTCGAATCCGAGCACGCACCTCTAACTTTTCAGAGTTATGTGCGTTTTAAAAATATTTAAATATCACTTGCTTCAACGGTGAAGGAAAACATCGTTAGGAAATCTCCACGCCTGAGAGTTCTCCATAATGATCTCGAAGGCGTGTGAAGTCTGCCAATCCGCACATGGCCAGCGTGGTGGACTATGGCCAAACCCTTCTCATATTGAGAGGAGACCCGTGCTCTGTAGTGAGCCGGTAATGGGTTGATCATGATGATGATGTTAGCCATTAAACCAATTATTTTAAGTAGTGAGTGAGCACACCCAAAATACTCTCGTTGTTACTTCCAGTGTAATCAACATCTTTATGCGGGTTATAAAATAATCAGACAGAAATTACTAATTGCCGGGTGCTTGGCTTATTTAAGCGAAGTTTCATTGCGCCTCACTTATCTAATTATAGGGATGAGGAAGCTGCTCGCTATGAAATATCGATAAACTTTGCGTTAATTAAATTATCATAACCCTAAGCTTTGTGTATTATGATGAAGCGGTTGTGGAAAGTTTGTGGATGTACCTACGCGAAATATACGAGAAGTTCTTATGGAGACGTTAAAGATAATTAAAAAAAAATCGAACTCATTAACTTCTTTTATAGGTAAATTTCTAATTATTGCTTAGGCCTTCTTACTTTGAGGCGAGCTTAAATCCAAAATGCCGTCCTAATGCGGCTATATTTAATAATTATTACAACAACATGTGAGAATATCTCGAATAGCACATAACTGTGGTTTTGTTCTAAGAATTTCTAGACAGATACATTCTATATATCACAATTATTGGTTCAAATCTAGATTTGAGCTCAATACTCAATATATAATAATAAGTTCAATGTTTTGTTCATTTTATCTCTCAATTTTGAGAGATAAAATGAACAAAACATTGAACTTAAAGAAAATTGTTATCGACTTAAACTTGATTGACCAATCGCTATAAGTAGTTGTTCTTTGATTTTTAAATAATGGAGAGTAAGTAACAAGCTTACTCAGTTTAACTTAAGTTTTAAGCCTACATTACTACTAATTTTACCGCTTTATTCTTTATGAGAATCAACCATACTTTTTTGATTACCTACTTTTCTATCTATCCATTAAATGATTATTTATTGAACGACTTCCTTGCAATGGAATCTGCTTTTGGACCTCATAATATTTAGTATTTTTGCAGCTTTTGACGACTTCCGTTGGAGGCCCTGGGTTCGATTCTCATCTTGCGTCTGGTCTGTTGAGAGGCTTCGGTTGTGGCTAGTGATCACCCTACCGACAAAGACGTGTCGCCAAGTAATTTAGGGTTCCGGCACGATGTCGCGCAGAAACCATTTAGGAGTGTGGGTTTACCATAACCCTGACAGGTTAGCCCGTTACCATCTTAGACCGCATCATAACTTACCTCTTCAGGTGAGATGCCGTCAAGGGCTAATTTGTGGTGAATAAAAAATATTTATCTATAAAGGAAATAATATATCGAGAAATCGATAAATCATAATAGAAATAGAACAACCCTACGCCTTCATTAACCGCCGGCGTTTCTAAAGTTCCTTCGATAATAGGTTTAGCGCCATGTTCAATCATTCATTACTTGAGCCGCCTATTTTAATTACCCTCCATCTCTGCCTCTAAGCCTCATCTGATTATGTACGGTCTTTGTTAAAGTTTAGTAAGGCTTTAAAGTTAAGTCGTTAAGTTTCAACATCATCATGATCAATCCAATGCCTGCTTACTACAGAGCGCGGGTCTCCTCTCAGTATGAGAAGGGTTTGGCCGTAGTCCACCACGCTGTCCATGTGCGGATTGGCAGACTTCACACGTCTTTGAGAACATTATGGACAACTCTCAGGCGTGCTAGAACCTCTCAGGCATGCATTTTTCCTCACAATTTTACCTTCACCGTTAAAGCAAGTGATATTGTACTGTGCTTAAATTAATTGGAAACGTAACGCACTTGTCGGTTACCGCAAAAGGAAGGCTGAAACACCGTACTACATATTTGGTTTCATTATCATCATGACCAACCCATTCTCGGCTCACTACAGAGCACGGGTCTCCTCTCAGTATGAGAAGGGTTTGGCCATAGTTAACCACGCTGGCCACGTGAGGATTGGAAGACTTCACACGCCTTTGAGAGCATTATGGAGAACTCTCAGGTTTCCTCACGATGTTTTCCTTCACCGTTGAAGCAAGTGATATTTTAATTGCTCAAAAACGCACATAACTCCGAGAAGTTAGAGGTGCGTGCCTGGGATGAGCTTAATCTCGTTAAGTTTACTGTATCCGAACTACCATCATAGGTTAAAGCTTTTCTTTGAATCAGAAATGGGTACTTTCGACACAAGGTGCATTTTTGGGCTGGCGGTGATTCCTTAAGAATAGCTAGTTAAACTTAATATGTACCTATTATCTGGTGTTAATCAAAGGGTACTGGAATGGATCGTCCGAGTATATCAACTTGATTAGATTAATAATTAATTTATGTTGACCAACAGATTTAGCAAACACTACTGGTAAACGAAGCTAAAGTTCATGTAACTCGGAAGACCGATAGACAAGTGGGGTACCGAGGTTGGACTAGAATTTATATAACCGACCGTTATTTGACGTTAGGTAACGATTTTTCATCAGGTTAATTGATTCTTTTTTGTATCCACCCCAAGTTAGCCTTTGACTGCAATTTCAACTGGTGTAAGTGATGATGCAGTCTAAGATGGTAGCGGGCTAACTTGTTAAGGGTATGGTAGACCTATACTCCTAATTGGTCTCTACGCGACATTGTGCCGGAACGCTAATACGCCAGGCGTCACGTCTTTGTCGTAACTAGCCACGGCCGAAGCCGTGATAAATAAAAATCAATTTTTATCTTTGTCCATGAGTTCAGAAACCATTTATTAGATTGTCGTGAAACTTTGGTAAGCTGTTGAGGGCAAGCATAAAATCTATCCATAAATAGTTTTTTTGTTTTTACGTCGCTAACTAGTAGGTACTCTATTAATCACCCAATCACATTTGTATGGAGAAATGGGTAGTGAAACTTGCATTATTCTCGATAGGGTTATTCGCCTATGGAAATTTAAAATGTCGTCTGAATTACTAAGTCAGCCACTGCCAATGCAAACTACATTTATATCTGCGATATGAGCCACTTTAAATACAAATTAGCTAGTAATTTTTTACCATCTGTATTTGTAAAAGCAATTATAAAAGAATTAACTAAACCTTAACGATTTTAGTATATATTTAGATAAGTTTAAATAGTTAATCAATCATTACGAACGTATAAGATTTCAATTAAGAATATAAGAATTTGCAAAAATTCTGTCAGTAAATTAATGAAGATATACCTATATACTGATTTCAATAGGAGGGGTAAAATATTTTTTATTCTTTATTTGACGGTTTTGAAGTAGCAATGGGCGGGGCACATAGCTCGGAGAACCGATGGACGTTGGGGTCCCAAGGTGTTGGAATGGCGACCCCGCACCGGTAAACGTAGCGTTGGTCGACCCCCAACAAGGTGGACAGACGACATCAAACGAGTCGCAGGGAGCCGGTGGATACAAGCGGCCCAGGACCGTGGCCACTCCCTTCAAAAGACCTATGTCCAGCAGTGGACGTCTATAGGTTGAAATGATGATGATGATTTGACGGTTTCGGGCGGTAAAATTTCAATAGAAGCTTTCTTATTTTTCCGTCTCTTAGTTATTATATCCGTACACGATAACAATTCCGTAGCTGGCTAAAATTTCCTTACTAGACATGCCTACGTAGGCAGAATGTGTGGAGATAGCCGCAACTCTTAAATTCATATCTACCGATACCCTTATCGTTTATAAGCGCCTGCATTTGTAATTTTCAAAAGCCCCATACATATACCTAAATACCATGTATCTCGCTAATTAAGATAGTTAGTCTTGCTGAGTGGTCTTAGCAATTCATTTGCATGATTACAACCCATTTATATACAACCTTATTCTCAACCTAAATAGAGTTCAAAATGGTATTGAAAATTTCCATTGGATTTAGTATTCATAATATTGCGCAGAGCAAAATCGTTTGTAATTAATAAGGATAAGGTATATAACTGCCTGTGAGGGTAAGTCTTTATAAATAAAGCTTTTAAGCCTGCAAAGATATGGCACGTCGTGACCTAAAGGGACTCAATTACCTATATCGAAACCTTTTTTATCGTAATCAAAATTATTAAAGCTATGTCGGTGGTTCTCGAAGGCGAGTTCAGATTAAGGTGTTCAACTTTAAAGTTCGTTAATGCTTAATGTAAACAATGTAGAACCAAGCACATTTAGAATAAACATTGGGTAATAAATATTTAATTGAAGCAACATGGACTATATAAGAGTATATTTTTAATTATCGGTGGCATGGCGGCGTTGTACAAAAACAATAGACAACCGGGATTCGGTGTTCGATCGTCAAATGTTGGCTTGCAATAACTATACAGTAAATTATTAATGTGTGTAAACATAGAATTATAACGTATATTAGTCTGAGTGTGTAAAGTTAATTAATGTGATTTATTTTTCAAAAGGGTCTGTGTAACTTTTTTCACTTAGACGAATTGCGAATCGTTAACTAACCTAACCAAAGTCTATCAAATCTTTAAAACTATAAATTAACATTAGGTAGGTTCAATAGGAAATGTTGCGTAAAGTAGGTACCTACCAAAACGCCGCGTGAATTCACGAAGACTGGGCACGGTTGTTTCTCGTCACTTCTCCCATATTTGAACCTCAATCATATAAGTCCAGGCGTGTCACTATCACTTATCACCATAACATCACGAAGGCTCAAGAGCTGATAACACCAAAAGTAATTATTTTCACGGAGCGGGTAAAAATCGACCATAAGATCGATCCGATTGGTGTATTCTATTCGCCGCAAACGTCGCGGCGGGTCGATGATTTAACCAATGAAGCATCGGTTAGTTCCAGTGCAACCACTAGATGGCGCTCATAACGAAACAAACCCAAAGAAAATAAAATATACAAAAAAAATCTTCCGAATTTTCTTACGAGAAAAGAGATATGTATTATGTATATAAAAATAAAACCTCCTGAAACGTTGAATAGTGCATTGTTTTCTTCTTTCTAATGCGGAATAACCAAAGACAAAGAGAAAAAAAGTAGTAGCATGTGTCTATGAAATCAACATTTCTTTAATAATAAACCCCACAAATCGATTGTGTTTGCGTTAACATTATGTGGCGTACAAAGAAATACATTAACTAATAAATGTTGTGTAATGATTGTATAGTAATAAAATGCTTCGTTTCCTTCTTTCTAATGTGGAATAACCGATGACAGAAAGAGAACCCAAGTAGTAAGTAGCTCCGTGTCTATAAAATCAACATTTTTTTTTAAATATCTTTCTGTTTTCTATCTGTTATACTAATCCTGAGGTTGCCTGGCAGAGGACGTTAGTACGTTACTAAGCAATAAGTTTATATTACCTATGTGTTGTGCGAACAACCTCCTGTAGCTTATAAACTTTGTCTAACGGTTGTACATTTATAAAATGCTTTAGTTCCTTGTGAAATAACTTTAAAATTACGTCAAACAGTATTGCCACAGTTAGTAAATGAAAATTTGTTATTTTTGTCTAGACTTGTAAGTTGGGAAGATTCTGCCATGTCTAGTTACCAACTTACAGACAAAGACGTGTCGCCAAGCGATTTAGGTGCGGGTATACCGTTTTATCCAGTTTTTAGGGTCCTCGAAGGGTTACAGTCCCTATAAATAAGACTTAGCTGTCTGTCCGTCCGACCATCCATCTGTCTTTCTATTTATCTCATGAAGCGTACTAGGTAATTGAAATTATCATGTCATGATTTCCTAATATTAATAAGACTTGTAATAAAAAAAAAGCAATAAGTACAAAATTTAATCTAATGAATTCTAGCATTGATTAAAAAAAAAAGAGGTTTTATTTATCTGTTGGCGTTTTCTGTGCGATTTCATTCCAGTATTTTGCTGACTGGTTGGAAAGAAAAAAAAAAGGGGCGGGAAACTCTGAGATGGCTCACCAAATTTTTTTTTGTAATAGAAAGATAATTCTTGTGGACTTTACTAACCGGGTTGTTTTTAATAATTCCAATACAGAATACATTATTTCTTGTAATTTGCCTTGCCTTGTTTAATGTTAAGGATCGAAATGTAGAATTATCAGTACCTACTATCGTCTGTACAGACAATTTCTTAACACATAATAATTGTCCTAGCAAAGAGCGCTTGGAATAAACACTAGGTAGGTATGTCCTAGTAAGTAACATTGTAAGAACACTGAACAGAATTTTTTTTTAAAGATCTCCAGCATTGGCGTCAAGTTCTTTTGTATTAAAAAGAAAATTACAATTAAAAGATACTGCGTAAAAATGCAAAGAAGACTTTAAACGCCGTTATGTTAAACATAGCTATCTATATTTTACGCCAAGTAACATGCAGGTAAAGTTCAAAACTGTTAGCATTTAATATTTTAAGCAAGGTGGTACTTAGGCGTAAGTGTATTCACCCCTTTTAAGCAAAGGCCACGATGTTTTAAGATATTCATTCTTACGATCAGCGATATAGGCACTGCAGGAAGTGGTTTCTTGTACGTGTTCCTTGGAACTTGTTGTAAACGTTTTAAGTTTCCACCTAGAAGTTTCGCGACCTTTCTAGAAATTTCTAGTCAAGTTTGAATTCTTGTGTTTGTTGTTGATATTTTTTTTTTACATTATTGTTTTTTTTAGAATCTTAAATATAAGGAAAATATGAGCAGTAAAATCTACTCTGAACGAATGATCTCGTTACGTTTTTGTGCGCAACATATTCTCCGCAGGTGTCACTTTTCAGGCGTGAGTATTGAGTTTTAGGGAGACTTCGTATTTAACGGGCGCGCATATTTCACGCTTTTCTTGAATTAATGTTTGTTGGCTAATTTTGAAAAGGACTGGTGTTGGTTGTGTTGTGGACATTATAGTTTTGGTGTCGTTTGTGTAGTAGCTAGTTTTGAATGGTAATCATGTATTAATTTGGGAAAGGTTTGAAGGAGCCGCATTCGCTTAATGCGAAGTTTCCCGCCCTTTTTCCCTAACTTCAATTCTTCATTGCTATAAACTTGACATTGGCTAATCTGTGTACAGCTACCAACGCTAGGTTTACCGGTGCGGGGTCGCCATTCCAGCACCTTGGGACCCCAACGTTATCATCATCATCATCATTATGATCAGACTATTCTCGGCTCACTATAGAGCGCGGGTCTCCTCTCAATATGAGAAGGGTTTGTTTTATATAAATAAATAAATTTGACGACCACCGTGGCGCAGCGCGCGTGCTGTCGCATTATAAAGTTGGAGGTCCTGGGCTCGATTCCCGGCTCGAGTCTGATCTAGGCGGAGGCTTCGGCCGCGGCAAGTTACCACTCTACCGACGAAGTCGTTTACCATACCTCTAACAGGTTAGCCCGCTATCATCTTCATCGTCACTTACCATCAAGTGAGATTGCCGTCAAGGAGAGTTAGTAAAAACGCTAACCTATTGTCGGCTATAAAAACAACATAATAGTAAAAAAAAAAATTATAACCGACGTTAAAAGTTTAAAAGCAAATGTTTTAAAGCGAAGTCGTTTCCAGCTAAACTAATTTGGATGATGATGTAGGGCGAGTTTAAACTGCACAAGCGATTAGTTGCACAACCGATCCGTGTTGAGATCGAGAGTTTGAGATCGTGCTGTTGGAGGTGTTTTGCGGTGTTTTCGGTCATTACGATGAGTAGGTATACCTAAAGTCTCACGGCTTTAGATAGCCAAGGCTGTGTGAACATTCCTTTATAGAACGTTTTAACAATATTTGAATAATTTCACCTCCGTGACCCTGCGCGTGCGCTGTACTTTTATATAAAGAGAGATATTCCAGGTTCGATTACCGGCTTGAGTCTAGTCTAGGTACCACCGAACTGGCAGAAACCGTACTAAGCGATCTGGCGGTAATTTTCTGTTGTTTTTAATTAGGATTTACGTTAAATCTTTAAAATATACCAACATTAGGTTAACAGATGTAAACTAACCATATAAATCAAATTCAAATTTCAAATAATCTTTATTCAAATAGTCCTTTAAAAGGCACTTTTGACGCGTCAATTATTTAAATAGTAGTGATTTAATAGTGATAACTACATTCATAAACTTTAAACTAAAGCTATGAGGGTTCCAAACGCGCCCTGGTCTAAGAAGAAGCCCACAACAAACTTAGCCGGCTTTTTTTTTGTTATCACCATCTCACATAGTAAATAATAAATTATAGTACCTATGGAGCAATTCATACCCAAGCTTTTTTTATTTATTTTATTTCTTCGGGAATCCAACCCACTATCCAATATAACGTACTCTCTAAACTCACAGCTACACCTCCATTTATAAACATCATGTGGTTGCGTTTAAAAAATTAAGTAGGTACATTAAAATCTCAACCGCAAAATGTTTTCGATAAAAACTTGATGCACAAAAGTCATATAAAATGTAAATCGGTACATTTCGATTAATGTTCCTCAGTTTTGTTTTTTTATATTATGTGTTTAATGCAAACAACATAACGATAAAGATAAGCTACCAAAATATTTAAGTAATTTTACAACGCATTTAGTGATATTATCCGTGTAAAAGCCCTAAATGTGAGATTTGTACTCCTTTACCTTTACATATTATGCTTCAAGTCTTTGCAGCAAATATATCAGTACTAGCTGGTGCCCGCGACTTCGTCTGCGCAGGATTAGTATTTCGAGTAGCTTATATTAGCGTAGCGTAGAAAAGAACTAATATTATGACATTAAAATTATTACGCAGATGGTAGATTTTTTCATACTCATCATGATCAACCCATTACCGGCTCACTACAGAGCACGGGTCTCCTCTCAATATAAGAAGGGTTTGGCCATAGTCCACCACGCTGGCCATGTGTGGATTGGCAGACTTCGCACGCCTTTGAGAACATTATGGAGAACTCTCAGGCGAGCAGGTTTCCTCACGATGTTTTCCTTCACCGTTGAAGCAAGTTGTATTTTAATTTTTTTGTTTTTTTTTAAACTCACTTGACACTTATCGTTATATTTTGGACAAATGACACAATATCTTTATAAATTGTACGCTATGTGTTATTTCTTATTCTATAGGCTATGAAATATTGAGATAAAATAGCTCTTTTATAATTTTAGGTGGCATGTAAGATGGCGATGGCAAAAAGAAAGATTTACCTGGCTAAGTTTGTTTCTTCTTAGACCGGGGGGCGTTTAGAACCCTCATAGCTTTAGTCTTAAGTTTACGAATGTAGTTATCACCATCAACATACTATTATGTAAGCTATTGACATTTTAAAGGACTATTTGAATGATTCGTCACCAGATTCGCACCGTTTTGTTTACACTCTGAGCGTTGAGACCCTTATGTGGTTGAAATCCAACCTACTCGGACGAAACGTTTCGGATCACCGTTTCTGAGTCGAACCGCTTAGGTATAGAACGCACTTCCAATTAGTTTCCACTTACATCTTTGTTTCTAGCCACGTATAACCTTAGTACCTTCAAGGCAAGAGTGAATAGGCATTTTCTAGGCAAGCGCGCTTCAACCTAGACCTCATCAGTGCTTTTTAATACAGATTGTTGTCAAGCTCAAAACCTATTTCTAAAAATAAAAACGAATATAAATAGGACCTAAATAACCTTGTTCATGCTATATAATGACAATATAATCAATGTATGACAGATCACATTGAAAACTTTGGAGTTTATAATTTTCGGAATGGCGACAAAGTTTTGCACAATCACTCTGTGTTTAAACCAGCAAGGGAAGCATGAAGCAGGTTATAAATAATTCAGGCGCCACATTTAGGTAAAAGCGTAATATTTACCCTAAAGAGGACGACATTGTGCTTGACTCGGGATCAAACTGGTGCCATAACTCTTGTGGAGATCAGCTGTTCACTTACATGTGCCTAATTTAACCACCCTAACATTTCTCTTCAACGTGCGTAAATGCAGCACTTATCGATTAGCTCTTGACGGCTATCTCACCTAGTGATGATGCAGTCCGAGATAGTAGCGGGCTAACCTGTTAGGGGTATGTTAGGGGGTTAATCTGGCCACTCAGTAACTCTTATGCGACCTCGTGACGTCCGACATGCTAGTCAGTAAGCCGCGAAGCAGAATAGGAGCACAAGGGAGGCACCGGTGCGTTCTTAAGAGATCCCGGAGTTTCCCACTCTTTTATGCTAATTTATGCCGAGGGGGTTTTAGTGGTTAAAAATCCCACATAACCCAAGCTTTTCCGCAGTAATAGTCGGGTATCTCAGTAGTACGTGTTAATGAATTACAACTAACAGAACATTCTGACTTTCATCCTCTCTCCCAAGGGAATCGTTCTGAATTCCGGGATAAAAACTATCCTATATGTTGAACCGGAGTATCAGCTACTCCTATACCACATTTCATTCAAATCCATCCAGTAGTTTCCGCGTGATGCACTGCCAAGATACAGACAGACAGACAGACAAAAAGAAATTGTTTTGAGCTCAGTATCGATAGTAAAGCATCCTCCAATTAAAATTTTCAAAATATATTTAATGTACAGAATTCGTGCTGTTACTGTTTTATTATATTATAGATGAAGCTAAAATAATAGTTTTGAAATTTTATAACATTGTCGAATCAAATCAATACTGGGAACTGTATTGGCATTACTATGTCCCTATATTAGAACCAATTAGTAAACTAAAAGGCTGTCATGACCGGAGTAATTAATCTTTAAGCAATCCTAACAGTTTCACTTAGCGATGTAAATATTGTATGAGAGTTAGGAATCAAACTTGAATGGAATTGATTTATTCAAATTATCTGCATAGATGCTACGGAATTAGACGTACAATTAATTGTATTTATGTTGTATCTGGAAACGAAGCCTATATGCTAAATTATAATAGGAATAAAGAGTGAAGGCGGCGAAGGAAAACAGCGGGAGGAAACTTGCACGCCTGAGAGTTCTCCATAATGTTCTCAAAGGCGTGTGAAGTTTGCTAATCCGCACATGGCCAGCGTGGTGGACTATGGCCAAACCCTTCTCATATTGAGAGGAGACCTGTGCTCTGTAGTGAGCCGATAATGGGTTGATCATGATGATGAAAGAGTAGCTTATGGGTGATTTTCTATTTCTATCTCAAGTTACCCGTTGACTGTCTACCCTGGCCTTGAAGTCTAGCCTGATTGATGGTGGCTGGAGGCCCGTTGGGTTTAGTGGGTATTCTGGTCGCCACTCCGACCGCTGGCGAGTACCACATACTCCGCCGGAAGCGGCGCAGTTGTGGCTGCGTCGCTTCCCAGCGTTAACAAAAATCTAGTCTGATAGCTAGCTAAGTTACGTTTGCTTCTACGAGGCCAATTACTACTAGTTATAGCGGCAATATAATATAACACATACAATGTGAAAATAACAATGTCGGTTCAAGAGATATAGCCTGACACACAGACATAGGCTCAGTAATAGTATTCCGTAGGCGCTTTTCGGGTATGGAACTCTATAAAGAAAGGTTGTAAGTTGTAAGGTATTCAATAATATAGGCGATTAGATGTAGCTGTGATAGCCTTTTTTTTTTTTTTGTCGTGGTGGAAAAGCTTTATAGCTACCTCCGTACCCTTGGGCGGGAAAGAGGTTATGTTGGACTCCCACCCCCGAAGGGCGGTATCTTCGAACTAAAAACCACCACGGCATGTCCCTCTCGCAGGTTTTACTGGACACCCGGGGGACCCGTTGTATACTTCCCGGATGAAGCTGTGATAGCCTAGTGCTTAAGGCATCCGTTTCCTAATCAGAGATCGGGGGTTTGACCTCTAACTTTTCAGAGTTATGTGCAATTTTAAACAACTAAAATATCAATTGCTTCAACGGTGAAGGAAAACATCGTGAGAAAAAAAGCCTGAAAGTTCTAAATAATGTTTTCAAATGCATGTAAAGTCTGCCAATCCGCACATTGCCAGCGTGGTGGACTATAGCCAAAGCCTTCTCATATTGAGAGGAGACCGGTGCTCTGTAGTGAGCCGGCAATGGGTTGGTCATGAGAATTGTATGCTTTCATTACCTAGAATGTATTTGGTACGTCATGGCCGGCCGTAACTAATGGGACGGTGAAATATTCACGTTGATAGGTTGCAATGAATTATTCACTGTTACTGGGTATTCAGTGTGCTGGCCAATTATTGTGTGTTTGTTCTTTTGACGTAACAATAGTAAACTCTAGGTTAGCATTCACATGCCATCTTCCAACTAAAAGTTGACACGAAAATTTAGAGGTAATAAGATACTGTTTACATTATTATTTTAAAACTGTCACGTATTTTTTTATATTATTATTAGCTTCAATATTATTATCCTATATAAGGCGTGCCACAAGGTATGTAATATAAAATGGGTACTTTGCAAACGCGTTGATGTCTCTCGTACTTTTTTCTTCTTGCCCTTTTTTCACGAACGAGACATTGGATCAAAATACGGCAAATCACTTAACTGAAAATTGATTGTATATAAGCAACAAAGGTAAAACAAAATCAAATCAAATCAAAAATATCTGTATTCATTCAAAGTTTCCGGAGTAATGTGCGTTTTAAAGGAATTAAAATATCACTTGCTTCAACGTTAAGGAAAATATCGTGAGAAAACCTGCACGCCTGAGAGTTCTCCATAATGTTCACAAAGGCGTGTGAAGTCTGCCAATCCGCACATGGCCAGCGTGGTGGACTATGGCCAAACCCTTCTCATATTGAGAGGAGACCCGTGCGCCGTAGCGAGCCGGCAATGGGTTGATCATGATAATGATGGCAGCTAATTAAACTTGTTCATTACTCTGAATAAATCGATAACGACAACCTCTTTTGTTACAGAAGACAAACGGCTGAAGAGAGAGAAGCTGAACGTCAAGCTGCCAACCGCTTGATGCTGTCCCTTCAAGCGGAAGCGCTCAGCAAAGGCTACATACCAGAACCGCCGCCAGGGTCTGCGCAGCTGTCAGCGCTTCATTACCAGAGCCCTCCGAACACCGCACCACCGCCGCCATCGAATACCGCTTTGAGCGCTTTACAAAACCTGCAGCCTTGGGCTGGTGGGCAGGGATCGTTTATGAACGCTCCCGGATCAGCGCCGCCCCAACACCCACCCCCAGTCGCGTCACCTATATGTTGAGATTAGTTTAGATGTTAAGGCATAGATTTCACCACGACGGATTCAAGCTCGCTGACGAAGCCCAGCTCCATATCCCTCCCCATTAGACGAAGGGGTTAGGTTACGGAAGGATTATTAAAAATATAGGCAGCGCTTTCTTTCACAATTCACAGACTGTAAATTCTGTTCCGTCATAAAGTTTATTAGAAACAAATTTTACCCAGTGTTTTAGCAAAATCATTATATTTTTACCTGTAGTAGTGGTGTATGTATGCGTAAAAGTATTGCCTGATTTGCTAGTGAAGCATTCTTATAAATCGAATATGAAGCGAGTCCAACCTAATCTGTGGGAACGCTGTTTACTTAGTGCTATCACAGAGGAGACAAACATCTATGATGGTAACAAGTTTTTCAATCGTTGCAACTAACACCCGATCGTAATGAATCGTTTGTTATACTCTTTTTATTATTACTTTGTCGTATTGCGAGAAAAGCTTTTGCTTAACAATTCATTCAATAAATAAAATCCAAAAATTGCAGTCATGTATTCTAAAAAACACCGCTAGAGAGGTATATAAGTTCACAGAGAATATGCTTATGACAAATATGCTACAAGCAATTATATATGTATATATAAGTTTTAGAATTTGTAATTTGTGATTAAGGTATACTCAATGTAAATACTCGTAATAATTTATAACACATATTTATTTATTATTCACTTGTCATAATACCTAAGTAGTTGACTCGAGAAGACCCAATTTGATTGTTATTGGGTAGCACTATATGGACCGTTTAAGAATATAAATTTAAGTCAATTTGGCCTATTACATTACCTTATTATAATCTATTGTTTTAAAAATAATCTTAAATGAAATTGACGCGTATGTATGTGTGCGGGTCATTGTGGACGTGTGTGTGAGTTATTGTTTTAAAACTATTATCGAAGACCTTAATTTTTTTCTGTTGCCATTACATTTTTTAATCTCCCTCGAATGTGAACAAACGTGATGTTATGATTGTCACCGCATGTTTTTTTTTAAATACATTATTATATTATTTTGTACAGTTATTTGTCTCAAGCAATTGCTCCCTGTAAAATGTAAAAGGCTTCACATTTTTCCCTTTCACATTTTTTATGAATCATAAATTATAAAATGAGTATCTACGCCTTCTGTCCAATAAGCCTTCGTTCTCCTATTTATTGCTCAGCTGCGTTTGATTAGATTTGATGACGATGTAGTAGTAAATAGTTCGATATTGAATATATAACTCTGATTTGGAACTTTAACTTTGTACATAAAAAAAATTTAAAATGGAATGGCATTCATACTTTTGTACACACGTCATCTCTCTACTGTTTAATCTAATATAAATTGACAGGTCTTGAAACATCTATTTCACTATGTTATATGTACATAGTATAGAAATGGTCAACACTTTTAAGGTCAATTTGATTTAGCTTAAAGATTTGAGTGTAAAAGCATTAGCACCAATAACATAAGCTTTAGAATAGAAAATAGTTTAAATTGTAAATAATGCAATCAGTATTATATATTATTAGCACTTAATAATAAGTAAAATGTGTATGTACTTAATAAACTAAATTAAATTAATGTAAGTGTATTTACTCATGAAATTATTTTATAAGTCGAATATAAATAACAGTACGTTGTACGTAAATCTCTAATTTTAACTTAATTTACAGTCTGTAGGTTCGTTCTTGAAAAGGTTATTTGTCTGAATATGGTCCCTATCTACAAAGTTATTTAGATTAGAGATTTGCCTACAACATAATTGGCAGCATTTTATCATTCATTCTTAATTGGTGTCATTTGAAAAGAGCACTGACTGCCATTCCGCAAATAGAAACATACAAGCGCACCGTACAGATTCCTACAACACAGATTTTTTGAAGATAGTTGCAATTTGCAGAATATGGCTTTCTACAAAATACAAATAGATATAGCCATATGTGACCGAACTTGAAACAGCTAACCTACAACAAGCAACCTACAACTTAATTTTGATGAACCTTTTACCCCAAAAGTGTCTAGAAGACAAAAATATACGTATGTCGAAACAGCTAAAAAAAAACATAAATACTTATAAGTATAAAAATAAAGATCCTAATAACATTGGCAACAGTGCAAGTACTTTGTTTGGCAAACTTTTAAAGTTCGCCAAGCGAAAAATATGAAACAAAAGATACGCATATTACCTACAAACACAAAACTCAATTGTTGATGTGCAATAGCGTATGATGATAGTAAAATATGAAAAATGTAAATTGGATCCTTTAGTTGCACACACAGGGTTCCTATTAAATTGTATCTTAATCTTTAGTTTATGTTAGCTATGTTGTATGTATGTTAGCTATGTTGGCATTATAACATGTCAAACTTGAAGACATGGTTTTCGGTATAGGCGTTTTATACAATCGGTCTGACGTCGACCTTTTTGGGAATATTTCAGTTGGTTTCATTCAAGAGCCTGATTACGTTGAATGAGCCTTCTCATTCAACTTATACCAGACCCTTTGAAACTATGAGGTCTTTATCTTATCCGTTAAAACCGATACCTAATGAAATCTTTAACAATGAATTAATTTGTGATTAATTAACACTTCTACAGTTTCATGATCTGTCATGATCAATATCAATATGTCATAACAGCTTGCGATTTCAAATGCAAAAGTTATAACAGATAACAGCTCAATCACTTGGTAATGTTACTATTTGTATATACAAAATTATGTAATGTACCTATGTACTTAAAATTCAATTATAATTAAGTATTGGATACTAGCAGGCTTTACAGAAGTCCGTGATATAAAATGAACGTTTATTCATAAGTTATCTGGTACATCCCGTGACGAAAAGACAAGAGTCTGTAGTGTATTTTCATTTTTAATTTATTCATTTACTAAGACCATAGACGAACATAGACCAAGATAGTTTCCGATATTTAATTAGAGCATATAAATTTATATAAATTAACATAATTATTATTTGAGTATTATTTAATAAGGAGCTACAGCATTGTAATGAATTGATTACACTGGTACATCTAAATTGAAAATATTCTACATATTATTATTTAATTAGTAAAACCATACAGATCTCCCAAAAACGTGTTCTCTATGTTAATTAGTCATTCCAAAAAAAAAACAATTGTACTTGGCAATTTCAAATTGTTCTGAAGATAGTAAATTTTATTGATCTTCCGGTCGGGGAGGGATTTTTTTTTCGGACTGTTTATTTTATTAGCTGTGCTAACCCTATTGGTTGCAACAGCGTAACCGGGCTGTTCGGCGAGCCTCGGAAAGAAGCTCTGCTAAAAGAAATTTTGAGCTCGAAGAAACTAAGGGATCGTCTGCCTAAGGGCGCCGCCTGTGAGGCCGAGCCTCGGCTTAGGCGACGTTTGGGATAACAGGGGGTCGGACGGTGTCGGAGGGAATTATATCAAGGGAGCGTATTTGGGATGACATGTAAGTGCTGCTTGTTTAAATTAAAAAAAAAAAAAAAAAAAATATACCACAAACATTTGTTTGTCGCGTAGATTAGCAAGCTTAGATTCAATGTTCATGACAAATTGTTATTATTTGTTTCATATTCCAGTCAGTGAGTAAAATTAACTTGAATATAACTTTACATAGAGCACGCAGTAAAAATCTTTACTACAGGCGTACTCTTTTATCGCAATGCCAAACAATACCCACTGTCTGTACTGTATAATATAAGTATAAATAGGAGATAAAATTCACAAGTGAAAAATATTGTACTTATTGTAAATTGTAAACCATTTTCAATTACCATGGCGAAAAGTCGTCGTTTTAATATAATAAACGAAATATATGAAAAACACTTGTTTCATTTCTTCGCCGAAAGTATCAATTGGTTATCAACCACATATAACTTCGCAATAAGTTTTTTTATACACTACAAGTTAACCCTTGACGGCTATCTCACCTGGTGGTAAGTGATGATGCTGTCTGGGATGGTAGCGGACTAACCCGTTAGCAGGTTTGGTTTATCATAATAAACCAACGCTCCTAATTGGTTTCTATGCGACATCGTGCCGGAACGCTAAATCACTTTGCGACACATCGTCGGTAGGGTGGTAACTAGCCCACCAGACCAGACCAGACTCGAGCCGGAAATCGAACCCAGGACCTCAAACTTTATAATGTGACAGCGCTGCGCCACGGAGGTCGTCAAAGTAATACATAAATAGTCAAGTATAACATAAATAGAAGCCTGCAAAACTCTAAAACGCTCTAAATTCCTTTGAGAGTGTAGGCGTATGCTCAACAGTGGTACATTAACAGTTTAAGAATTATGTTATGTATTGTACTTTATAAGAGCAGAAAAGCACAGGGTTGATAGGAACCTCATCATCATATCAACCGATTGACATCGATTACTGGACATAGGTCTGTTGTAGGGAGTTCCAACTCCCGTCTTCGAATCGACTCTGAATGTTTACCGGTCCACCACACTGACCATGTGCGGATTGGCAGACTTCACACGCTCTTGAGAACATTATGGAGAACTCTCAGGTTTCCTCACGATGTTTTCCTTCACCGTTGTAGCAACTGATATTTGAATTATTTAAATACGCACATAACTCTGAAAAGAGGTGCGTGCCCGGGTTCGAACCCCCGACCTCTGTATAGGAGACGTCCTGACCACTAGGCGTTGTAGCAAGTGATATTTGAATTGCTTAAAAACGCACATAACTCTGAAAAGAGGTGCGTGGTGTTCGAACCCCTGATCTCTGTATAGAATGCGTACTTCCTAACCACTAGGCTATCACAGCTTCAATTTATTAATAATTTTATGCTAAATATTAATATTATAATTATATATTATAGAAGCCCGTTACGTATTATACTCGTATGTCAGATCACGAAAAATGCTTATACGTACGTAGGTATGTAAACCCAGCATCTTATCTAGCATCTGATTATTTCTCATCTTAATAGCTGTTCGTGATAATAGCTAAAGCAACGTTTACTCGATATGAAACTGATTACGCGTCGATGCCGATGATCTACATCGCCGATATAGCGGGGACCACGTGGTCGAGACTAGCCAGAGACAGAAACACATGAAGAAGAATAGAGGAGGCCTATGCCCAAAAATGGGCATTCCAATGAATACTAAATATTAAAAGAACACGACTAAAAAAAAGACTAAATATTTTAGACAGTATATTTAAAAAATTAAATTTTGACTTTTTTTTGACATTTACACTATTTGACACATATTTATAATTTTGAACTGGAAATAAAGGCTTTATTATTATTACGCGTCTATGGTCGCACGGATTGCTGCTAATGAATCAAAGTGTTCGGAGGTATTGTTTGGGAGGATTTTTTATAACAAGGGAAATAAAGAAACATATTGTTTTAATAAAGCTGAATAAACAAATCACGATGTTAAAGTAACACTATGTTTTGATTCAGAGAAATTTATTTAATTATTCGTCATAAATCATAAAAAATCCCATGCATAAAACAAGAAGAATTTATATTCTAGATTAATAATATTATTAATCTAGTGTTTAAATAAACAGCTCACGTTGGTAATATGGATGAGTATGCAAGCAAAAATCTGTGATAGCCTAGTGGTTAGGACGTCAGCCTCAGAATCAGAGGTCGGGGGTTCGAACCCGGGCACGCACCTATAACTTTTCGGAGTTATGTGCGTTTTTAAGCAATTAAAATATCACTTGCTTCAACGGTGAAGGAAAACACTGTGAGGAAACCTGCACGTCTAAGAGTTCTCCATAATGTTCTCAAAGGCGTGTGAAGTCTGCCAATCCGCAAATGGCCAGCGTGGTGGACTATGGCCAAACCCTTCTCATATTGAGAGGAGACCCGTGCTCTGAAGTGAGCCGGCAATGGGTTCATGATGATAATGAAGATGATAGTCCACACTATGGCCAAACCCTTTTCATATTGAGGGTAGACCCGTGCTCTGTAGTAAGCCGAGAATGGGTTGATCACGAAGCAAGTAAAGTTACGCTACGATAATGATTCCAAAGATTAAAACCATCAAATTGTCTTTAGAACACAGCCCATTTCGACTTCCCGTCCACAAAACCTCAAATTGTTCGGACAAAAAAAAACCCCGAAATCGGAAGCTATCATGAAAACAATTGTCTCAGAACTGCATTAAACGAAATCGATTTGATGTAAAAAATGCTATTTCCGTCCCCGAAAACGGTCGGTTTAGCGACAATTTAGGATCTCAATTACACAGTAATACAGTTTTAATATCTTCGTAGCAAGGAGGTCGGTTGTAATTGCATAGATTATAAACGTACGTGATCCCTTGCCGCTATTACGATCGGTTTAAAAATAAATGCATTGGATTCTTCTTTCTTCATTATAACAAATTGCTTTGTGTTTATTTATTCGTTTTCTGTTGATGGCAAATGCAAGTTTTCAAAGGCTTATATAAGCTTCAATTATTCTTTCATCAATTCTATTACTATTTTAAAGACAGCAGCTAATAATAGTAAGTTTTTTTTTAAATGGAGACGTAAGATCATTCATAAAAATTATACTTTCATATGATAAAATAATTTGATTTTTTTAAATCGAATGTATTTGGTACTGAAGTAATTTTTTAACTTACAAAAGTTATCATTAAAGACGATGACTATAATAATATTCTATTTACTCTTAGGTTCAAATCTATAAATTAAACTTATCCTGTTCTCGGACTTAAAATACAGTTAAATCAAATCAAAATAAACCTATTACAGGCATCTATGAATCGTTCATATAGGTATATCGCATTTAACATTATTTCTATTCCTGAAGTGATGGTGATAACAACACTCGCTAACTTAAAACACTGCACAGAATCACTGAGTCTCATAAGAAGGGTCAGAGTCATTCAGCTGGCGATGGAGAGAGCTATGCCCTGAGTACGTTATAAAATCAGAAATGAGGAGATTGGTAGAAGAATCAAAATTATATATAGCGAGTTGCGAAGCTGATGTGGCAATGGGCAGGGCACTCGGAGAACCGACCGAAGATGAGGTTCCAAGGTGCTGGAATACCAACCCCGCAAGGGTAAACGCAGCCTTGGCTAAGTGCAGAGAAAACATTAAATCAGTCAGATACAAAACGGCCTAATTAAGTGGCTTTTGGCACTCCCTTCGACCTCCCAAGACCTATGTCTAAAAATGTACTTCTATATTGATAATAAGATGATGATTTTAGATTTAAATATATGGCAGTTGTTTTTGTCACAGATCGCGTGTCGCTTTGTCTCCAATTAGTTGTCAAATGAGACTGGAACTGGTATCAAAGACTGGCGCTCGATAATCGGCGTGGATGGCGTGAGGACAAACTGACAAACCCTATTGACGTTCCGGTTACATGTAGTGATGGTTGAATGGAATGGTATAATGCTGTTGTATTTTCAATGTGCGTGCGTGGGTGCGTGCGTGCGCGCGCGTTTGTGTGTGTGTGTGTGTGTGTGTGTGGGTGTGTGTGCGCGCGCGTGTGTGTGTGTGTGTGTGTGTGTGTTAACATTTTCCAAGTAGGTATATATAGCAGAACATGATGCGTTTTTTATAAAGTTTTGTACATCTTTGTAAGACAAATTCATATGTTTAAGTAACCAAATTTTAATTCAATTCAATTCATTTCAATTCAAATCAAATAATTTACATAGTAGTGATTTAATGGTGAAAACTACATTAGTAAACTTAAAACTAAAGCTATGAGGGTTCCAAACGCGCCCCGGTCTAAGAAGAAGCCCACAACAAACTTAGCCAGGTAAATTTTCTTTTTGTTATCACCATCTCACATGCCACTTAAAATTAGCAATATTTCATACCCATGCTTGTTTATCATTTACATAATCCTTTACACTATAGTAGGACTGTTTAACAAGTTAATTGCTGTAATCGCTGGTGCCAATTTTATTCGTTGTGAATGTTACTTTATACAACACACCAATCCAAATCGCACGTACTATAAAATAGCTATGCAGTTGTCACGGGATTTTGACGGCAATTTTCCCATCACAACGGGAATTTTATACCTAGTTCATGGACAGCCACCCAATTATTGGTTTGTTTTGTTTCACACGCGATATCTAAAACCCCACCGAAATGGTAGGTAATAATTTTCTTTTCCTTAACAGTATTTATTAGTCCAGTTTTCTATCGTAACTAATATCATTTTCACTAATATTATAAATGTGAATTGAAGTTTGTTTGTTACACTTTCACGCGATAACATAATCAACCGTTCGTCATGAAACTTTGTACACATATTCTTGGAGGTATTAGAAGTAACAGATTACCTTCCCATACTTTTTTATTTATATTTTTAAAGTAAAAGTATAAGTTAAAAAATGGGTGGATAGTAAATAGTAATATTGATTCATTTCTATTGTAATGATTTTTAATACTTTTTTAATGGCTAAAGCTAGTTATTTATAAAAAAAAAAAAATATCTTTATTAAATTTGCCTTTAAAAATGCATTGTATTAAAATACACTTGATAACTACACGGTAATAAGTATTTTCATAAACATGAAACATGCTATGAGATATTAGTTATGAGTCCCCTGGTCTAAGAAGAAGCCTACAACAAAGATAGCCGGGTATCATCATAATCATCATCATTTCAACCGATAGACGTCCACTGCTGGACATAGAGGTCTTTTGTAGGGAGTTCCAATGGTCACGGTCTTGGGCCACTTATATCCAGCGGCTCATTGCGACTCGTTTGGTGTCGTCTGTCTACCTAGTTGGGGGTCGTCCAACGCTACGTTTACCGGTACGGGGTCATTCCAGCACATTGGGACCCCAATAGCCGGGCAATATTTCTATTATCGCTTTAAGCGTAGTCACACTTGGCAAGTAAGCGCTGTGAAGTCAATATCTCCTAAGGATGCTCCGGTGTCAACGTCAAACGTGAGTTGAGAGCTCACTCTAGAGGATCTGCATGGTGTTAGATACAGATGGAAGAAATTAGAAATTGTGCGTACAGATTTGTTAATTTAGCTTAATGTTTTTTACATACAATTTACTTCCGAAAAGTAACATCAGCTTCTATTCAATCACCATCATCATCATGATCAACTCATTGCCGGCACTACAGAGCACGGGTAACTTCTCAATATAAGCCAATTAATCTCAAGTTTCGCCATAGTCCACCACGCGGATCATGTGCGGATCAGAAGACTTCACACGATTCAATATACAAAGTGTATCCTTTGCAACTTTTGTCAACACAAAATATCTTCCAAACTATGTGACGTCTAGCTACGTATAGCTACGCATAGCTACGTATAGCTAGACGTCTCTCTTTACAGTAGCTAGGCAGTACCTAGCTCGTATTATTTATTAGGGGGCGGCGTGGAAAGCAATTAACGCGTAAGTGAGACTGATTAGCAGCGTATCAAATATAATCCGGGGTTGGCAAGCAATTTGAGGTTCACGAGCACCTAAGAACCGGAGGAAGTGGCCTTGCTCATATATTTTTGGTTACACTCTACTTAACTGCTATGCCACTTCCGGTGGTTCGTAGGTGGTAGGTGGCAACAGAAATCAACAAAAAAAAATTGGCTAACTTTGTTGCGGAAGAGTCGCAAGGAGACGCTAGAAACAAGCAGCCAAACACCATGGACATTGGAACTCCCTCCAAAAGACTATCGGTACCTACCATATTTTACTTATTTCACTTTTCTATACTCAACATTGATAGCTTTATTCATATCACTCATTCAAGGTAACATCTCGGGACAACGGCATAACACATAAAACTCTGACTTTTGATCGTTAATAATTCAGTAAGCCACCGCATCAGACACGTAGATAATTATCGACACTTCTGACTTGAAAGAAATATATAGACTTGCTGAACAATTTTTATAAAAAAAAAATAAAATAATAAAATATGTCATCAATTTAGCCAGACAGGAAAATAAGTATCTTATATATGAATATGACCTCCGTGGCGCAAAGCGTGCGTTGTCGCATTATTAAAGTTGGAGGTCCTGGGTTCGATTCCCGGGCTCGAGTCTGTTCTGGTGGGAGGCTTCGGCCGTGGCTAGTTACCACCCTACTGACAAAGACGTGTCGCCAAGCGATTTAGCGTTCCGGCACGATGTCGCGTAGAAACCAATTAGGAGTATGGGTTTACCATACCCTAACAGGTTAGCCTGCTACCATCTTAGACTGCATCATCACTTACCATCAGGTGAGACTGCCGTCAAGGGCTAACTTGAAGAGTATTAAAAAAAATAGTAACAATAGTAACAAAATTAGAACTAAAAATCGGGTACTGTCTCGACCTTCCCCGGTCTGCGGGTTTTGGAGCCAAGCTCGGTATCACCCGACTCATTAAGGGACCGCAGTCGTATCAAACACGATGCGCGTTACAAACACACGGCCCGCCGTTTGTGGGCCTTAAATAATCCTACACATTATTAGCAGATTTCCACCTGTACTTGATCCCAGCACTACCTTAAACTGCAAAGCCCCTTACACTTCGCCGAACGAGCCGGATTTAGTTTGTACGTCTTACGAATTAAGTTTTGAGGGTAGCTGGAAGGAATCCTTTTTTGTGCCCTTGACGGATATCGCACCAGTTGGTTTACTCGTATTGTTTGTATATATGTATAAAATATTATACTATATTTATTTATATTTTTAGGTGTTGATATATTTAACCTTTTAATATTTATAATTGTACACCCCAACGTCGCTTTTCTTTATATTTTATGCGTGGTTTTTGCTAGGTTGCCTGGTAGAGATCGCTCTTTAGCGATAAGGCCGAGTATTGCACCTATTCTATTTTCTGTGTGTGTGTTTCTTCTTTTTTGTATGGTGTGCAATAAAGTTTATTTTAATTTTTTTTCATTTTTCATTTCCATGGTTAATGCTGATGCAGTCAGTCGGTAGCGAGCTAACCTGTTAGGGGTATGGTATACCTAATTGGTTTCCACACGACATCGTGTCGGAACGCTTAATCGCTTGGCGACACGTCTTTGTCGGTAGGGTGGTAACTAGGCACGGCCGAAGCCTCCCACCAGACCAGACTCGAGCCGGAAATCGAACCCAGGACCTCCAACTTTTAAAATGCAACAGCGCACGCGCCACGCTACCGGAAGATAATGCTGAATTTAAGCCCTAAATTCCGTAGCCAACCTGAATACCTACCATCAAATCGTTAATCGTTAATATTTAACAAGTCAACTTTTCAATGTTAAAAACTCCCTCCCCCTATTATTTTCATCGCCCCTACTCGATAACGCTTTTAAGTTCCCCCTTACTCGGCAAAAAAATGAAAATAAAGAGTAAATTTTAAGTTTAAATTGACTTTGACGGATGACAGCTCTACAGTCTGACCCTTGACCGTCTTGCGCTCAAATATTCATCGCGTCAACACCTGCGGAAGATCGGCATCCACTTAACCCACGTTTTCACTGCTACACAAAATCATATATATCTTCCTACATATATAGACCAGTCCCGACTTAGTGATCTATCACACAGCCCAAAACACTGGGGTTACAAACTTGAACTTCACAGTAGGTTTATTTATAAACGTATGCAAGTATGAAGAAATAATTTTATGAAATTTCACCCCCAAAGGGGTTGAATATGGGGTGAAAGTTTGTATGCAAGTCGTTGTTATAGTTGCATCTATCAAATTTTGTCTTAAGAAATACATCATGATCTGATATCGCACTTTTTGAAAATCCAATCTCCAGAGCGGTGAAATAATTGTTGAAAGTGTTTATTGAAGACCTTTTTTTTATTTATTTTTAGCACGTTTTTGAAAAACTCTTCACCCATTAAATTAACCCTTCATTCAAGTTCCTGGTTAAAAAGATACATATACTGTCTGAGGCCCGGTTATTAAAGTAGAATCATTTCAAAAAGGTAGCGGGTTTCGGTTATCTGGGAGTTGATTTAAAGGAGACTAGCTTATACCCGCGGCTTCGCTCGCATTGAAGCTATTAAATAAGTATCAGAGATCATTACAATACAAATTAATTTATAAGAGAAATAAATATAAAGTAACTATATTTTGAAAATATTTTTTTTATGTTTCGTAAAACGTATATATTTTTTTAAAATATATCCTATATTACCTGTAATTTGACGACGTCATAACGTTAGAGGTCCTGGGTTCGATTCCCGGCTCGAGTATGGTCTGGTGCGAGGCTGCGGCCGTGGCTAGTTACCACCCTACCGACAAAGACGTGTCGCCAAGCGATTTAGACATAACCAGACGTAACCCATACTCCTAATTGGTTTCTACCAAGTATGGGTTTACCATACCACTAACAGGTTAGCCCGCTACCATCTTAGACTGCATCATCACTTACCTTCAGGTGAGATTGCCGTCAAGGATTAACTAGTAGTGGATATAAAAAAATAAAAATACCTCCAAGAATATGTGTACTAAGTTTCATGACAATCGAGTAGTTTTCGCGGGAAAGCGTAACAAACATACCAACATTCAAATTTATAATATTAGTAAGGATGTAAAGGTTATACGTAAAAATTAAATTTATGTTTATAGTATTAGGCATTTATCTAATTTTAAAAGCTGTTTTTTAGACATTTAACAATCGCTGATAATCTTGAATAGGACAAGTCTTGTATGCAAATAAATAAATTTGTGGGAATAAGTAAATGTTTCTGTCTGTGATATCGAAATATCTGCTAAGGCTGAGATTTAGAGGATTGAATTTGCTCAACCAAAGTGAGTGTTAAAAAGGGACAGATTTATGTTGGACACATAAATTTGACTCGAACACAATGGCTATATTTTATTCCACTTTGTACAAAATAACTAGATGTTATTTATTCTATCACCACCACCACCATCATCATCATCATCATCATCATTATGATCAACCCATTGCCGGCTCACTACAGAGCACGGGTCTCCTCTCAATATGAGAAGGGTTTGGTCATAGTCCACCACGCTGGCCATTTGCGGATTGGCAGACTTCACACGCCTTTGAGAACATTATGGATAACTCTCAGGCGAGCAGGTTTCCTCACGATGTTTTACGTCACCGTTAAAGCAAGTGATATATTTTTTTTTAAACGCACATAACTCCGAGAAGTTAGAGGTGCGTGCCCGGATTCGAACCGCCGACCTCTGATTAGGAGGCTGACGCCCTAACCACTAGGCTATCACCGCTTCATCATAATCATCATCATAATCAAACCATTGCAAACTCACTACAGAACATGGGTCTCCTCTCAATATTAGAACGGTTTGGTTATCGTCCCCCACGCTGGCCACGTGCGGGGCAGCACGTGACTTCACTCGCCTTTGAGAACATCATGGAGACCTCTCAGGCGTGCAGGTATCCTCACGATGTTTTCCGTCACCATCCAAGCAATTGATATTTTAATTGCTTAAAAACGCACATAACTCCGAAAAGTTAGAGGAGTGTGCCCGTGTGTGGGATAGCATCCTCGAATTCTGATTAGGAGCCGGGCGTCCTCACCACTAGGCTTTCACAGCTTTTATTAGATGATTATTATTAGATATCGTAACTGAAAATGAAAACATGAATGATATTTATTTTTACCAAAAACACCATTTTAGTCGATGGTACCCATACTAGGTAATTCTGTCTCGTGGGTACCTTATTCGCATTAACAGTTTAAACAATACAATAATTGACGCTCGGTTTACTGAGCTATATCTATTAAAGCTTCTAATTTTATAAAATTAGATTATGAGTTACCCGGCTAAGTTTGTTGTGGGCTTCTTCTTAGACCGGGGCGCGTTTGGAACCCTCATAGCTTTAGTTTTAAGTTTACGAATGTGGTTATCACCATCAAAACACTACTATATAAATTTTTGACGCGTCAAAAGTGCCTTTTAAAGGACTATTTGAATAAAGATTATTTGAATTTGAATTTGATTTACGTTGCAATTTTGTTGCAAATCTATATATATTTATATCTCTATAGGAAATATCAATAACAACGAACCCTTATGTTAGATTTAGGAAAGCTGTTGTGTTTGTTAAGGAAGCGAGCCATGGTCCTATCATTGATTTTGCTTAGTGTCACATATTATGCTTGCTAATAATACTATGATGAACTAAAATAATAATCCTTTCGATATCAACTGACTGTCAACTGTTTCTTAAAATGTTTTCTCAGCGTCGGAATTAATAATTAAGTAATCCTATATTCCTAGTTATGTATATTATAAGTGTGGATGTTTGTTACTGAATCACACAAAAACGGCTGAACGGATTTGGATGAAATTTGACATGCATGTAGCCTTTGGCCAAAACATGTTGAAAACAACCTATGCTATGGAAAATGACATGTATTTTATACACCGATCTCTCAAACAGTTCCCGTGGGAAGATTAAAAGTTGTTAATAAGCGAAGCTTTAGACCAAATTCTGAAATCCACGTAGACGAAGTCGCGGGCAGAAGCTAGTCAAATATAATTATTATAATCCACTTATCAATAGCGTGGGAGAGTTTCGCATATTTTGGTGTGACGATTTCCAAATACAGTTATAATTTGTCTCTAGAGAGCGAACTTAGGAAGGGGCTTTACTCTGTCGAAACCAGCTCGAGACCCCTGTGTTATCCAACAATATGGTTATAGCTATGGGTCACAGGGTTTGTATGGATGTCAGGGGTCAAGGTGGAATGGATACCAAGTTTCATATTCACACGAATATGGGATGACGCGAGAAATAGAGATTAGTGATAGATTCACTGATATGATGGGTCAAGTGGGAAAACTATTATTATTATATTAAGGGTTTTTTTTATTTTTATTATTATCTATACAAATAAATAAAATTGGAGTGTCTGTTATTGTAATATTGAAAAAACCGTTTTTTACTGCATGCATATATACGGTACATACACCAAAATAACATTTTTTACAATTTTTGCCTGTCTGTCTGTTTGTTTGTTCCGGCTAATCTCTGAATTGGCTGGACCGATTTTTACGGAACTTTTATTGGCAGGTAGCTGATGTAATAAGGGGTAACTTAGGCTATTTTTATTTTAAAAAAACTCTCGGGCGCCTCCCACCAACGAATCAATATCACAAAGGCTGCCTGTCGCGCGGGCTCATTCTTTTTTTTTTAGAAAGGAGATACTTTGTTGTTTATCCTGTAATTATTTCAAGTAATTCGGGTTAGTAATCTATTGTTTCGTGATTGAAAGACAAACAAACACACTAACTCCACACAGACGAAGTCGCAGGCGTCAGCTAGTTATTAAATAAAAATTGCATAGTTATAAGTACTTCATCCATAATACCAAATATCTTATTAATACGAGACTAGCTTTTACCAACGGCTTCACTCGCATTGTAACAAATAAATAAGTATAGATCATTACAATAAAAATGAATGAATATGATAAGTATATATATTAACAAAACAATTTCAAATTTTTCGTATAAAAAATGTTATAGTATTAAATTGTATTAGTATTAAATTTGTAGTAAACTTTGTCGTCCAGATGTATTTACGAAACGTACGAAATTAAAGATCAAAATATTAATTCTATGCTTCCTAATCAGAGGTCGGGGGTTCGATCCCGGGCACGCACCTCTAGCAATCAAAATATAACTTGCTTCAACGATGAAGGAAAACATCGTGAGGAAACCTGCATGCTTAAAAGTTCTCCGTGATGAAGATGATGATTTCTTTTTTGATATATATTCAACTGTTTCAACTGACCTGATTTTAGACCTGTTACATTTCACCAATTTAATAACAGAATCTTAATTTTTCTATTGGAAAAAATTAAAGTTTCCCTTTAAAATTATATACCACGTAGGTACTATGTGTTTAAGTTTATTTGTAAACTCCATCGTCACTTACCATCAAGCGAAATCGCAGTCAAACGCTACTAATAAGTAATAATATTTAAAGAAGAAAACAAAAACCTATTATTTTTATTGTTATTTACTATCGCGTACCATACGCGTTAAAAATATATTAAATTAAAACCCCATTAAAACAGACGGCGCGGCCATCAATAAAAATATCATTAGATGATAGAATAACAAGCGTACCGCATTACACAGTGCCAATTTTCGCGTTTTATTAACTCATAAAGACACCCCCTCCTCCCCCCTAACTGCCCCCTTTCACCCCTCGCGTATGATACAAACACAATAACAGTTTTTGTAATCCCCCAGAAACAAGTGCGCGTTCATAAACTTCCAAACCACCCCACAAAGCTCCGGGGTTATCCTAACCCCTGGAGATTACACGCGTTAACTCACTTGATATTGATTCTTAGCAACATTCAAAATTATGCTTTAGTACACTAATTACAAAATTCAAATTAGAGAAGCACGTTGTTTGTACTTACGCTTTTACCTAAGCAGACCCTGTAATTGCTACAATCCATGTGGATAGCAAGTGACATTCAATTCTAAAAGTATGTATGGAGCGTTCAATTTTGAATGTATCGAATGGCGGACACAGGACGTTTTGGCCTAGAAGCCGAGGCGTGATTCCATAATCTGCAAAGCGTTGGTGCAGTGAATTCTGCACTTGACTGTACGTTCAATGGATAACATCTTGTTCAAAAGAGATATAAATTAGAAGGGGTGATAGCGCCCTATGATTGAGATGCAACAGTAAATGTATTTATCGTCAAGTTCTCACGCATGGTTTTGTTGCATTGTCGTTAATATTATTTTGATGGTTATGGAATAATAATTAAAAAGAGCAACTGCTGATTTTCTTCCCACCTTCTCACTCACAATCTGTCTCCAGAACTTGTGGCAAGTGTCTACAAAAATACTTCTTTTTTTTTCTGACTGTATATTAGCTGTGCTATTGGTTACCACAGCGTAACCGGGTTGTTTGGCGAGCTTCGGAAAGAAGCTTTGCCAGAAGTTTCTTAAGAAAGAAAACTTTCTAAGAATCTAAGGGAACGTCTGCTTAAGGGCGCCTCCTTTGAGACCGAATCTCGGCTAAGGCGACGTTTGGGATTACGGGGGGGTTCGGACGGTGAGTGGTCCCTACGTCTCCGAGGCTGTGGATGGAGCCCACGTCCGGATGACGTAAGATAGCGGGGACCTCGTCTTCGCCGGCGAAGACGGTGGGTAGCGTATGATTGTATGGTAGATGGTACGAGTATGTTGTCAGTAGTCATCTGAGCGTCAGAATCGTGAAGGATGTGTTTAGGTCTCTTCTTTCGGAGAGGAGCGCTTAGGTCGGAGGAGTTAAAAGAAGCCGCAACTACGAGAGGGTTGGGGTGTCGGATTGAATAAATACTTGAGTCATAAGCGCTTATAAAGAATATCCGAAATCGTCGAATTAAGAATTTAATTTTTTTACGAAAAACGTTTTTACTTATTACCTCCATTTAATTTTAAATTGACCTACCTAGATTTAAATCAATTCAAAAATAGCTTTATTCATATAAATCTATTACAGGCATCTATGAATGGTTCATGTATACCACAAGTTCAATGATGTTAGTATATAAGGAGAAGTAAAATATTTATTTATAACAACTTAAACTTAAAATAAACCTTAGCTTTTACAGTCGCTTCAGAAGCCGCACCAACTCTGTTGTCGGTTCCATGTAGATGGGAAGGAGCCAGCGTGTAAGAACAGGTTGCATCCCTTACCAGCACCCGGCCCATCTTCCATGGAATCAAACTCATACCGTCCGGTCTCTTGCCATCGTCTCTTGCAATACCAGTCGGCAGTAGATTTGGCAAGGTAACTTTTACTAACTTAAGAGAAGTTATTTATCTTTTAAGTAAATAATATTTATTTCCCTCTCTAACTTAAGAGAAGTTATTTAGCTTTTAAGTAAATATTATACCACTAAATTAGCGTGTTTTATGTAAGAACTAATGTCGAAGGCTTTGGTGTACGGAAAAACTCAAATTCCGAGTTTATGATTTCACCAGAATATTTATAGAAACTGTGTCAATGTTTTTCTTATATAAATAAATAATTTTATTATTATTGATTATACAAGGAGTTCTAGCTGTGATAGCCTAGTGGTTAGGACGTTCGCCTTCTAATCAGAGGTCGGCGGTTCGAACCCGGGCACGCACCTCTGACTTTTTGAGCTATGTGCGTTTTTCTAAGCAATTATAATATTACTTGCTTAAACGGTGAAGGAAAACATCGTGAGGAAACCTGCATACCTGAGAGTTCACCATAATGTGCTCAAAGGCGTCTGAAGTTTGCCAATCTGCTCTGCATAGCGTGGTGGACTATGGCCAAACTCTTCTCATATTGAGAGGAGACCCGTGCTCCGTAACTCCCAAACGTCGCCTAAGCCGAGGTTTGGCCTCAAGGGAGGCGCCCTTAGGTAGACGTTCCCTTAGTTTCTTCTAGCCCTAGGGCTCAAAAATTTCTTCTGGCAGAGCTTCTTTCCGAAACTCGCCAAACAGCCTGGTTACGCTGTGGCAACCAACAAAGGGTTAGCACAGCTAATAGACAATCTGAAAAAAAAACGTGCTCCGTAGTGAGCCGGCAATGGGTTGATCATGATGATACAAGGAGTTCAGAATCAAAAGGAGTTTCTAGTAACAATGTAATTATCTAAAGTGAGAGTTGCCAGCGAGACAAATAAATAATTAAATTGGCAACCCCATCATATCGATGCATCAAACGATAATATCAGATGTGCACCACATTATCCTGTACGATAATTCGATCACACCCCAACGTTTTTATTGTACTGTACACGGGGTACTTAATAGGGTTGGCGCGCAATTATATATCCACTAGAACTTTGGTTGAAAAAAAAAGAAAGAAAAAGTAAAAGGGGTACATAATTAATATTCGATTACGAGGAAAGTCTTATTATTTAAAGCAACGTATACTTAACTTCTTACATAAAAAAAAACAAAAGAAACTGTGAATACTTATTTGTTAATTTATCTAAATTTGTAAAAAGGGTACATATTAGATTAAAAGGAATGACGAAAAAAAGGAATTCAAACAACGTATATTTCAGCTTACATAAAAAAAAGCAAAAAAACAAACTGTGAATTTTTATTTGTTAATTTGTTTAAAAATAATATGCGTTTTATTTTTTACTTTATCGTAATACTCACACGGTAAAAATCTTATCCGTGTACCAGAAGGTCCCATTACCAATATATATATACAACTAGCTGATGCCCGCGACTTCTCCTGCGTTGATTTAGTGTTTGAAAGTGTGTTTGTTTGTCTTCCAATAACAAAGGATAAACCGTAAAGTATCTCCTAACAAAACAAAAGAATGAGTGAAATCGGAGTACGCGTTAATGAATTACAACTAAATACATATTTTGAGTTTCATCCCCTCTCCCAAGGGAACCGTGCTGAACACCAGACCAGACTCAGGACCTTCAACTTTATAATGCGCGCGCGCTGCGCCACGCAGGTCGTCAAGGTGGGAGGCTTCGGCCGTGGCTAGTTACCACCCTACCGGAAAAGACGAGTCGCCCAGCGATTAAGCGTTCCGGCACGATGTTGCTTAGAAATGAATTAGAAGTTAACAGGTTAGCCCGCTACCATTTACTGCATCATCACTGAGCATCAGGTAAGATTGCCGTCAAGTGCTAACTTGTAGTGTAAATGTGTGTGTTATAAAAAAAAAAGGTCACACAAATCTCTGGAGTGAACTAAATTGACAGGTCTTGGAAAAATCATTATCAACCCATTTTCATTACAGGGCACGGGACTCCTTTATGTGAGAGAGAGTTTACCGCAGACCACCACGGCGGCGAATTTCATAATGGTAGACTTCATATAAAAACAAAAACCAAAGCCAATTTATTGCACTCATTGCCAAAGAGGTCGTCAACGCAATATTTCCTAAAATTTTTGAAACAAAAGTGACAACCCTAGCTCCTTGTTTTTTTTAATCCGTTGTCACGGAGTGTGACAGACAGTTCAAGCGTGGTTCAAGTGTTTCGTTTGTTTGGACAGATTGTTTTATGCGCTTTGCTTGTAATTCTGCTTACACAGTGTCCATTGATTTGTGTGTGCTTTTTATTCATTCCACGGCGTTGTATGCTTCAGTTAAGACTGAAAATAAAGAACTTATAATAATCAACCCATTGCCGGCTCACTACAGAGCACGGGTCTCCTCTCAATATGAGAAGGGTTTGGTCATTGTCCACCACGCTGGCCATGTGCGGATTGGCAGACTTCACACGCCTTTGAGAACATTATGGAGAACTCTTAGACATGCAGGTTTTCTCACGATGTTTTCCTTCACTGTTGAAGCAAGTGATATTTTAATTGCTTAAAAACGCACATAACTCCGAAAAGTTGAAGATGCGTGCCTGGGATCGATTCCGCTACCTCTGATTAGGAGGCGGACGTCCTAACCACTAGGCTATCACAGCTTACTAAAACATATAGAAAATTTAAAATAAAATATTTTTGTAGGTTAGTTACTAACATTATTGTTGGGTAAGTTACTTTACTTATATATGTTACCGAAAACTAAAATGAGTAAACTATTGAGTAGAAAAATGGATTCTGCTTTTTATATTTCAATGTATTGCGTAAGAACCTACTTACTTAATGGATTATGTGAATGATAAAAAAGCTTGGGTATGAAATATTGCACTAATAAGATAGCTCCTTAATAATTGTATGTGGTATGTGATTCTTTACAGCACAACATAACTTAGCAACCAAGCGATTTAGCGTTCCGGCACGATGTCGCGTAGAAACCAATTAGGAGCGTGGGTTTACCATACTCCTAACAGGTTAGCCCGCTACCATCCTAGACAGCATCATCACTTACCATCAGGTGAGATAGCCATCAAGGGCTAACTTTTAGTGTATAAAAAAAAGACGAAGCTCACAAAAAACTTAGCCAGCTAAACTTACTGAACTAAACATTTTCAGAACAAATTTTTATCTATATACTAGCTGTTGCCCGCGACTTCGTCTGCGTAGAATTGCTGATTTCCTGTGAGATTGAGGTTTTAAGCTACAGACAAATGTCAAATTGCTTATTTTCGTGTTTCTAAATTAAAAAACATAGGACTTTCATACAAACTTCAAACCCCTATTTTACCCCCTTCGGGGTAGATTTTGATGAAAAAAATTCTAACCTTATACTTACGCCCTAAAAGAAACCTATTTTCAAAATTTCAAGATTGTAGACTTCATAATAAAAAAATAAGCAAAAACTTTCATCCCCTTTTTTACCACCCTTAACAGGTAATATTAAAAAAATAATTGATGTACATTTTTTTTATTTATTATTATTTTTGATGCAAATTTTTGTGTCTCTAACTCTAAAAACAAAGAAATTTCATATAAACTTCCAACCCCTATTTTACCGTCTTAGGGGTGGAATTTCCAAATATCCTTTCTTAGCTGACATCTCTTAACTATCAACTACCTACTTGCTAAATTATAGCTTTATACATACAATCGTTTTTGAGATCTCGTGTTTAATCAGTATGTAAGTATGTAAGTGACCTTTCGCTTTTATATATATATATATATATATATATATATATATATATATATATATATATATATATATATATATGTCACTTCTCTGTATATGCCACTTGGTTACAGTACTAATAAAACTAAAAATGCAATCCATATTAATTAACAATACATCGCCATTCCCATAAAGATTCCTATCACGAATGTAGATCGATTATAATTCGATCACAAACAAATAAATTTCATAGCAACACCACGCTACGTTGACCCGGACACGCTTTGTACACCCGAAGACCGGTGGGCGACTGTTGGGTCAGATTAAACTGGATCTATTTCCTTAACCCACAAAAGCGCGTTAAAGCTCTATAGAGCTGGGGCCAATTGCTTTTGTACTCTAAATGTTTGATTAATTCAGATGCGACACTTTTCATAATGAGTTTATGCCTAACCTATATTCCAAGCAATTCAAAATGTGAATTTAATCAGATTCCAATCAAAATGCCGATTAATCTTAGTCCAGAATAATAGTCGAGGTGATAATTTAATACATTGGGTAACTTGTTTCATTACCAAAACAAACTGATTATCCTCGCATCTTACGCCGGTATAAAAAAGTGTTCTCCACAGTCTAGAACATTATTAACTCCGAATTTATAAACAAAGAGAAAGATCCAGAATGGTTTGGATTTGAAGAGTTTCAGAAAATTTAAATTTTTACCTAATACCTAATTGTTGACACGATAACGAACTTTAATTTCATATAAATAAGGTTCTTTGTAACAAAAGGTTAAACGGAAGATCCTGACCAAAAATTATCATTGCATTGTATGTACAGTAAAAGCTCTTTATTCGCAGGTTGTACGTTCCATAAATATGCCGCGAATACAGACACCGTGAATGCGGAATGGTAATTTATATGGGATCCTAGGTGATAAAATAAAAAAAAAACAAACATATGAGAAAACAATTTAATTGAAGGTTTTGAACATTTTGAATTGAACATTTTTTACTATTTAAGGCTTAGACAATGGTTTGAAGAATTATGTAAATATTCTCTTGCTTGGCAGTTTTTAAAAGCTCCTTCAATTCAGACGATACGCAGCAGTCGCATTAGCAATTTGCCTCTCAAAAATAAGACTTCGTTCAATTGTCGGATCAATGTTCATAAATTTGCCATTCTTTAATTTGATTTTTTTTTTCAAACTAAATGTCACGTTTCCAGTGCCTGTTGGAGCCTCTTCTACAAAGAATATTGGGTTGGATACCTATTGGAATTCTCTTATTATCATGTTTGTACTTATTAGATCCGCGAATAAGAAATTTTAGATTATGATTAATTGATTGAATACTTCTGAACAAATATTAATAAATATTCAGAAGTATTCAATCAATCAATTCATAAAAAAATTAACCTCTAAATTTTTACCACAAAGGAAGCGTAATTTTCGGTGTTTTTGGTTGACTTCGATAATGCCGATATTACACTGTTTCTTTTGGCACTGCGAGAAGGAAATTCTTCGTATGCTAACGCTAAGCAAGTTTCATGAAATCATATTATTATCACTGCTCTTGTTTAGGCAGTAGGCATAATATGCAACACGGGCGCGCTTGTCGCATCTACATCAAATCCCTGTTCTTTGCCTATAACATAACCCCTCGATGATCGCAATAAGTTAATTGTTCGCGCAGAAGGGTCGGGTTATCGTCCATACAATACAGTTATTGATATCGTTAACTACGGTTTTGTTTTAGTACCACTTATTATCTTTATGGGAGAGCGTGGTTAATAATTTTAAGTGGAGAATTAAGTCTGTGTAGAAGCTAATGAGGTAAGTAATTAAGTCTCCGTAAAATCTTTAAGACCTTCCCTGGCGCAGACATAGACGTGTCGCCAGGCGATTCACCGTTCCGGTACACGTAGAAACCTTTAAGAAGTGTGGGTAATGTAACTGCTTTAACTCTAGCATATTATCCTGCAATCATCTTAAACTCCATCATAACATCGCTTGGTGAAGTTAAATTTGATGGGTAACTTGTGTAAAAAAAATGAATCTTATCCACGCAAAGTTGGTTCGAGTTGAATTTCATCTATTTTTATTACTAATTTATAGCTATGCTTCGACAGTAGCTGATATGAGCCAAGTTTTTCAGATTTCGCCCGCTGAAAAGTCATCTTAGACTCCATAATCACCCATCACTTAGTGAAATTATAATGATGGCTAAATTTTGTAAAAAAATAAACTTACTCACGCAAGTTTGCTCGTGTTAAATGTCATCTATTTCTATCACTAATTTATAGCTATGTATCGACAGCAGGTGATATGAACCAAGTTTATTATTAGGCTCAAATGTCATACAAATATCAACGTCAAAAACAGGTGCAAATATGAAAAGTAAATTGTTAAACGAGCTGGAAAACATCTCATTACGGCCGGAGATATTTTGCACGCGCGAGTGTTGCAAAGCTTACCTAGTCCGAAGGAGCGAATGGGTGCTTTACTTGAGTTTGAACTTTTCTGTTCGGTTAGCAGGAAAAAGGATAAGGTGAAGCTATAGTAAGAAAAGAAACTGAAATTTCCTAAAATATTTTTGGAACGAAGTTCCTTCCAGGCTTAGAGGAGATAGCGATTTTGCTGCGCGACCGAACTGAAAAAAATGTGATAGTAAAACCGTAAAAAAAGTTCGTGGAATAAAACCGTTAAATCAGACGTACGCAGGCGCGACAGGCGTATACACAAGCGAGTAGTGTATAATACCTTTCTCTTTCTCCCTCTGTAATTATTTCTATTTCTATGTAATTTTATGTTGTCAAACAAAAATAAAGAGACATATTTTGTTATTTTAGTTGATAGTTTGAATTACGATTTTTTTTATTTTACGTAATTTATTATTTCCTAAAATACTGAATTTCCTAAATACTTTCCTGTACTTACATAAAAACTAATCAGCAAAATTTAAGAGAAAAATTTTGCAAATTGTGTTGATTCTACATTAGCCGAAGGAACTTCGCTTCCTTCTGTCCAACGACACCACATCTGTTCAATTATTAGTTTTTTTTACAATTGTATATTAAAGATTTATGATTATTCTTTTTATCTGTATCTACGTTTTACGAGATTACGTCTACTTATTTTGAATTTTAATTAAAGAAACTAAATATATATTTCGTAAATGTTTTCCGTAATTAAGTGTAGTTATCTCAGAAGAGAACAATCGCGTGTACCGAAAAACCAACTGACGACCATAAATAATGAAATTGGTCGGCGAGCGCATCAGAATTGTGTTATAATCGAGTTATATGGGGGAGCAGTTCATCAATGGACTGCGCTTGACAAATTAAAAAGAGGGCGCGCGTTAGATCTATTACGATGTAATAATTGTTGGGACTGCCTCATCCCGCCCTAGTGCTGCAAAAGTAACGGCTATTTTATTAACAAAGAATTATCGCTCATCAAATATGTAACTACAGTTTACAGAAATTCATTTAAAGGTAATTGTATACAATTTTATAACCAATTGCCAAATGAAAGCGTTAGATCTATTGCGATGTAATAATTGTTGAGACTGCTCCATTCCGCCCTAGTGCTGCAAAAGTAACGGCTATTTTATTAACAAAGAATTATCGCTCATCAAATATGTAACTACAGTTTACAGAAATTCATTTAAAGGTAATTGTATACAATTTTATAACCAATTGCCAAATGAAAGCGTTAGATCTATTGCGATGTAATAATTGTTGAGACTGCTCCATTCCGCCCTAGTGCTGCAAAAGTAACGGCTATTTTATTAACAAAGAATTATCGCTCATCAAATATGTGACTACAGTTATGTTACTACAGTTTACAGAAATTCATTTAAAGGTAATTGTATACAATTTTATAACAAATTTCCAAATGAAATTTCTGGGATGTCTCTTAATAACTTCAAAATTTATATAAAATGTAAGCTTGTAGAGACCCGCGCTCTGTAGTGAGCCGGCAATGGGTTGATTATGATGACGAAATGATAAACAAGTACGGGTATTAAATATTAAAACAAGAAATTAATGTATGTCCATAAAATTCAATAAAAATGCGATTATAACAATCTTAACATTAAAAGTAAACTTATGTTGCACGCTACTAGACTACATAAAATTAGAAATTCATTCAATTGTATACAATTTTATAACAAATTGCCTAATGAAATTTCTCAATAACTCTCTCAATAAGTTCAAAGTTTATATAAAATGTAAGCTTGTAGAAAAGTCCTACTATAGTGAAAAGGATTACGTAAATGATAAACAAGCATGGGTGTGAAATATTGCTCTAATAAGATAGCTCCTAATATAATTTTAAGTGGCATGTGAGATGGTAATAACAAAAAGAAAATTTACCTGGCTAAGTTTGTTGTGGGCTCCTTCTTAAACCGGGGCGCGTTTGGAACCCTCATAGCTTTAGTTTTAAGTTTACGAATGTAGTTATCACCATCAAATCACTACAATGTAAATTATTGACGCGTCAAAAGTGCCTTTTAAAGGACTATTTGAATAAATTTTATTTGAATTTGAATTTGTTTATTTATTTATTTCATATTATACACCATAGGTATATTTTTTTCTTAAAACTAGTTAGAGTGTCGTGAAAGATATCGATGTCATGGTTCGTCAAGTTATTGTGTACACTAATTATTTTATTAATTGGGGAACAGTTAGTAAACATTTTGTATTGCATTACTTACTTTGACTCTGTGTCGTGTAAAATTTCGTAAGCATATATTTTTATTTATTTATTCGTAATCAACAGCGTTCAAAATTATTTTTGCAAACTTAATCTAGGTTTTACATAAAGCCACAAAAGATTACGATTAAGTTGAAACCAATTAAGAGTAGGGGTTTACGTATGGTAGGTCTAGGTCTAAGGTATGGAGGTCGATTCCCGACTCGAGTCTGGTCAGGTGGGAGGCTTCAGCCGTGGTCAGTTACCACCCTACCGTCAAAGACGTGTCACCAAGCGATTTAGCGTTCCGGCACGATGTCACGTAGAAACCAATTAGTATTATGTGTTTACCATACAGGCTAGTCCGCTACCATCTTAGACTGCATGATCACTTACCATCAGGTCAGATTGCCGTCAAGGGCTAACTTGTAGTGCATAAAAAAATGAAAAAATACGGAGTATGGGCTTACCATACCCCTTACAGGTTAACCGCTACCATCCTAGACAGCATCATCACTTACCACCAGGTGAATTTTGGAGGGTCTGCCTCGGCGGACGCCGCTGGCTGGGCCGCGGTCGAGTGCATCAGTGTTCCCGTGACCCAGCCACCAGGCGACGCGAAAGAGCATCGCTAGGTTTTAGTGGATATTCTGGTCGCCAGCCTGGCCGCCGGGGAGTTCCACATACCCCGTCGGAAGCGGCGCAGTCTTGCCTGCGTCGCCTCCGGAGGGGATGCGTAAAAGCATTTCCCAGCGGAAAAAAAAAACCAGGTGAATTTGCTGTCAAGGATCTTCTTGTAGTATATACAAAAAAATTGCGGTCGAACTGATCGATTGTAATCAACCATATGACACGTGTATTAATGAGATAATGATCCAAATGACAGCGTTATTACGAACTATGATAATGGGAGTGTTCAGTTTAATTATTCACGTTCCTCTCGCGGTAGGCTTTAGTGGAAAAACACACAAGCGACGTTTTGTTCGACATTTGTCTCGAACGTGGTCCACTTTTAACTACAACTGCGAGGCGCCCGCAAATAAGGGACATTTAGGAGTATTGTTTTACCATACCCCTTTTTTACGGGGGGGGTCTCCTACTGAGATATGCGACTATTGCTTTGGGGAAAAGCTTAAGCGGGTTAAGTGGGATTTTTACCCGCTAAAACCCCCTCAGTGGCTACCATCAGCATAAAACAGTGGGAGGCTCTGGGGTTTCCTAAGAACGCAAACGGGTTAGCCCGCTACTTAGACTGCATCATCACTTACCATCAGGTGAGATTGCCGTCAATGGCTAACTTGTAGTGGAAAAAAAAAATACAATTTATAATTTTTTATTTGTGCGGTAATTAGTTTTACTAATTAAACATTTTAATTTCATAAAACAATGGTTTTATATGTATCAATGCTTTAATTTATTGTTTCGCCGATGGTACAGTAGAACCTCTTTAATAAGAAATAATTGGGACCAGGGGGGGTTCGGATTACAGAACATATTGTGCCTTAAAACAACAGCTAAAACGTGCCTAAAATGGGTGATAAGTGTTAAAGAAAGAAGAGAAATGCCTTTCAGTGTAAAATTATATGAATGTACGTACATATTTTGAATAAAATAACATAATCAATTCATTTACATATGTACATATTTTATGCCGCGGCAGCGTTCGGATTATTGGACGTTTTGACGACCTTCGTGGCGCAGTGCGCGCGCTGTCGCATTTTAAAAAAAGTTGGAGGTCCTGGGTTCGATTCCCGGCTCGAGTCTGGTCTGGTGGAAGGCTTTGGCCGTGGCTTGTTACCACCATACCGACAAAGACGTGTCGTCAAGCGATTTAGCGTTCCGACACGATGTCGCGTAGAAACCAACTAGGAGCGTGGGTTTACCATACTTCTAACAGGTTAGCCCGCTACCACCCTAGACAGCATCATTACTTACCACCAGGTGAGATATACGTCAAGGGCTGACGTGTAGTGTAAAGAGGTTCTACTGTATTTAAAAATAAAATAAAATTTTTTGTGGTCCGACTTGTCGCGAGTGTGTTTCCATCCATAAACTGATACGCCATAATGAGCCGATGAGAGTAATTAAAACTAATTATGTGGATCTACGAATAATTAAATTGTTTTGTATTTCGGTTGTGCTGTGACAGGTAAGTGGAGAACCTTAATTTTGATATTAGCGATTGTTTTTTTTAATTTTTAAATAAGTAACCTTTTTTTCTTTATTTTTCAAAATTGTAGAATGCTGTATCCATTTCGTTTATGATCGAAGTTTGTTAATATAATCTAAGCTCTTAATACAATTTTAAGTGGCATGTGAGATGGTAACAAAAAGAAAATTTACCTGGCTAAGTTTGTTGTGGGCTTCTTCTTAGACCGGGGCGCGTTTGGAACCCTCATAGCTTTAGTTTTAAGTTTACGTGTGTAGTTATCACCATGAAATCACTAGTATGTAAATTATTGACGCGTCAAAAGCGCCTTTTAAAGGACTATTTGAATAAAGATTATTTGAATTTGAATTTGAATCATCACAACTTAGATCCGATAATAAATCCAAAAAATCATTTAAGGTAAATCATATCAAATCGAATAAAACTTAATTCAAATAATACTCTACAAGACACCTTGATGCGTTAATAACTTACATTGTGAATTGATGGTGATAACTAAATTCATAAACTTAACACTAAAGATGCTATTTTAAAACGCACCCTGGTCTGATAAGAAGCCCACAGCAAACTTTAAGTCGCGTAAGAATTTTTTTATGTTGCAATCTCTACACTCTCAATTAAAACTATTTAAGAGCCACCATGTTGGAGTAAAAAAGCTGTGATAGCCTAGTAGTTAGGGCGTCTGTTCGAACCCGGACACGCACCTCTAACTTTTCTGAGTTATGTGCGTTTTTAAGCAATTAAAATATCACTTGCTTCAACGGTGAAGGAAAACATCGTGAGGAATTCTGCACGCCTGAGAGTTCTCCATAACGTTCTCAAAGGCGTGTGAAGTCTGCCAATCCGCACATGGCCAGCGTGGTGGACTATGGCCAAACCGTAGTCTTTAGTGAGCCGGCAATGGGTTGATCATGATAATGTTGGAGCAATGTTTCATTACCCAAGTTTTATCATTGAGCGATTAAAATAGGACTTCTCGGTTGGAGATTGAATCACCAAAGGGGGATTCCCTTGCCCCGCAGTCATATAAAAATCACGGCAGCCATACCATCCCACGTACGAAGCCGATCAGTGCATCTCACTGCATTAATATTTCACGAGATCCGTGATGTGAATTGCCAATTTTTGCCCCGAACATAGATATCTGCTGTTATTTGATTCCGTGATATTCATGGACTATGTTACACCTACATATACAGGTACGTTCCTTGTGAATTATGATGCCCTGGTTGTAAAGAAGCTATCGAAGGTTCGAAGTCATCGCCGCTCGAGCTGCAGTCAGAGTGGGACAATACTATATTCTCTAGCCCTTGACGGCAATTTCACCTGGTGGTAAGTGGTGATTAAATCTAAGATGGTAGCGGTCTAACCTGTTAGGAGTATGGTATTCCCATACACCGGATTGTCTTTCAAGCGATATCGTGTTGGAACGCGAAATCGCTTCCACTAGATAAGACTCAAGCCGGTAATCAAACCCAGGACCTCCAACTTTATAATGCAACAGCGCACGTGCTGCGCCGTACAGGCCGTAAAATATAGGGAAGAAACTATCACAACCTTTACACACACACACACACACACACAAGTTATGAAAATGTATCAGTTATTACATGGCGATATTACCGTCATTGTCAGCCTTTTTAGGCAGCTCGGACTGACCTGGACACAAGCGGCCCAAGACCGTGGCCATTGGAACTCCCTAAAAAAGACCTATGTCCAGCAGTGGACGTCAATCGGTTGAAAATTATGATGATGATGATGACTGACCTGACCTCAGAAAAGCAAAGGTTTTTTCTCATATAAACTTTTTTTTATCCACTACAAGTTAGCCCTTGACGGCAACCTCACCTGATGGTAAGTGATGATGCAGTCGGCTTTTCAGCCTCGCGAGAGACAAGGCAAAATATGCCATTCTGACTGCCAACCTTCACTAGTTGAAGAGGCACCTAAAGAAGAAGAAGACAGTAGCGGGCTAACCTGTTAGTTGTATGGTAAATCTTAATTGGTTTCTACGCGACATCGTGCCGGAACGCTAAATCGCTTGGACACGTCTTTGTCAGTAACTAGCCACGGCCGAAGCCTCCCACCAGACCAGACTCGAGCCGGGAATCGAACCCAGGACCTCCAACTTTATAATGCGACAGCGCCACGGAGGTCGTCAAAAGGAAGGAAAGAACAAATGCTCAACGTACTAAAATGATTATTATCTCGTATTAATAACCCAGACCGAATGTGTACGAGGAATTTCTTGTCTAATATAACACAGAACTCTCATACATTACAAAAAAATGTGCTGAATTACCTAAAATGGGTCTAGTGCGAACGTCTCGATATAGCCAACCTTCCACCGCTGCGTCAGACGTTGGCCAATAAAGGTGTATTACAAAGGTAGCCATATCTTAATATATTTGCTTGGATATCATTTTTATGACACATTCTTTTATACGCAGCGTAACAGCTCTTGATACTTGTGGTAAGTGAAAACTACGCTTAGCAAAGCAATATCTAGATATAGTTTTTCCATGCACAGTACAGTTAAAATGCATCACAGTTGGATTTTTCCGAGTATTTTTTCTTATATTTGGGAAAGATTAAAAATATAAATACAATTTGAAAGATTATTGCCAATTTCTTTTTAATTTACAAATGTAAGCTATATAATAAAGATATACTACTATTATAAAGAGTTACTCCCCCGACCTAAGCGCTCCTCTCCGAAAGAGGAGCCCTAAACATATCTTTCATGACCCTAACGACCAGATAACTACTGACAACATACTCGTACCACCTACCACACAAAAATACGCTACACACTACGAGGTACTCGCTATCTTACGTCATCCGGACGTGGGCTCCATCCACGTCCGGATGTGGCCTCGGAGACGTACGGACCACTCACCCTCCGACCCCCCCGTTATCCCAAACGTCGCCTTAGCCGAGGGTCGGCCTCACAGGAGGCGGCCTTAGGCCGACGTTCCCTTGGTTCCTTCGAGCCCTAGGGCTCGAAATTTCTTCTGGCAGAGCTTCTGTCCGAAGCTCGCCAAACAGCCCGGTTACGCTGTCGCAACCAATAGGGTTAGCACAGCTAATAGTTAGTCCGAAAAAAAATGAAGATGGATCTTAAATATCGATGGAGTGTGTTTCCTCAGCGTGAGTTTCGGTCAGTTTCAAGGGACATTTTAAGTTAGCTACGTGCCAGCCTCATCTCACCTTTACACACTGTATTTAACCTTTTAATTTAACTAGCACAGCTAATAGACAGTCCGAAAAAAACAAAATCCTAAAAAACTATTGCCGTTTCTTAATTTAATCTCAATACTAGGGATGCTATCACTGAAGATCAATCTAATTTTAAGTCATTTTTATTTGATTATTTTTAATGGTTTGTACCCCATCTTGTGCATGCTATGTTCGCATCGAGAAGTCAATGTTGTAAAATTAAAATATCGCGCGTTGTGAAAGGGGGCTAGACGGAAAAAATTCTTACGAAAATTTGTCACGACACTTTTTGTTATTGTAAGCTGTGCGGCGTCGTATATTTCTCTGTCTGTCTCTCTCTCTCTTATAGAAAGCAAGCCAGATATTTTCATTTCTATTTCGCATTGAACAGTGTGGTGTCGCGACGATTATTTTTGTTGAGTGTATACAGGTTTTTTGTAAATAATAAATAATAAAAAATAATAATAATAATGAATCCTGACAGTGTTTCTGTACAAGTTCCGGATATTGCTGATGGAGTACAAAATTGAGCCTACTGATTAAGTTTATATAACATTATATTTGTTAATAATAAAAAAAATATTATTATAACTTAAATAAAATAAATTTTTATTACAATTCCTTCACTAATTAATCGAAAGGAACTTCGTTCCATCCGGGTGTCCCTTGACACCTCTCAAGTTTTTTTTGTATTCCAATGACTATGACTATGCAATTGTTGACAGTTTTGCGAACTAATAAAAAAAAACGAAGATGTCCATTTTATCACGAAAGCTTTTTGCATTCGGTACAATGGACTATCTTGACCCAGATTAGTCTTGGATTTTGGTTTCACTTACAAACTTTTGCGTGTATAATATTAGTAGGATATATATATAAAGTCGGTATCCTAGCTAGGTAAGTATCAAAACTGCTCGTGCAGTGAGCGAACGTGCTCTGTATACAAACGGTCGCTAGCATTGTTATTTGGCGGGACATTTACGACGCGGGGAGGCCATTGCTTACGGTTCGAGTTATACACGATTACGGAGAGGTAGTGCCGTAAAGTGCGCTTTATTGTACACTAGCGTATGCCCGCGACTTCGTCTGCGTGGACTTCAGAATTGGGTATAAAGATTCGCTCGTTAACAATTTGCAATCTTCCCACGGGACTATTTGAGAGTTCGGTATAGAAAATACATGTCATTTTTTATGGTGTGTACAAAATGTGGCATACAAAATTTCAAAGCTGTCTGCCCGCGGCTTAGCTCGTTAGAAATTTTAAATTTTCCCTCGGGAACCGCTTAAGGAATTGGGATAAAAGGTAGCCTATGTTCTTTTCCATGTCAAAGGCTACATGCATACCAAATTTCATCCAAATCCGTTCAGTCGTTTTTGCGTGATTGAGTAACAAACATCCACACTTTCACATTTATAATTGTATATGGGATATAGGATAACATATATAGGATATAGGTTATTACATAGTGTATACTATTATAGTTTTACCCTCCATGGCGCAGTGCGTGCGCTGACGTTGTAAAATGTGGGAGGATCTGGGTTCGATTGGTTCGTAACGTACTATGGATAATCCTGAAATTTATAAAAAAAAGAACATAAAACATTCGGAAACATAAATTCATAGCACTATTTGTTATATTATCTGCTATAACAATTTTTGCTGTTTAAAAATATATCTTCTGATATTTAAACAGTAGATTTATAAACAAAAAGCGGTTTGATTTTTACAAGAAAAAAAAAATCAAATGGTTTATTTATTTATTTAATTTTAATTTAATTAGAACGGACAATATCCAATAACACTAATAATGTAATAATGTATTACTTATTCCTATTAGTATTGATATCTAAAACGAAACGTAGCGCACGAATTTTTTATGTTATCACCATCTCACGGTCTATTAATACTTAATCAGCTCTGAAGTTAAAGCAATATAGGCATCGGAAATAGATAGCTAGATATATAAGCGAGAAAGAAACTTTAAGAGATGGAACTAGATATATAACATATTTAAATATTAATCCTAGAATAGGAGAGATTAAACCCACCAAGTTGCTCCAATACGACCTTCGTGGCGCACCGCGTGCGCTGTTGCATTTTAAAGTTGGAGGTCCTGGGTTCGATTCCCGGCTCGAGTCTGGTCTGGTGGGAAGCTTCGGCCGTGGCTATAGTTACCACCCTACCGACAAAGACGTGCCGCCAAGCGATTTAGCGTTCAGGCACGATGTCGCGTAGAAACCAATTAGGAGTGTGGGTTTACCATGCCCCTAACAGGTTAGCCCGCTACCATCTAAGACTGCATAATCACTTACCATCAGGTGAGATTTCCGTCAAGGGCTTACTTGTAAAAACGATTTGCCGGGTTGAAGACGAAGAGGTTTTGGATTTTATTGATCAATAATTTTTTTATAATAAACACTTACACGCGTAATAAAAATCATTAAAACATTGTTAAAAACGTGTCCTACACGAAAAGCCACATCGGATCCCATATAAAAGGGTTAAGTACCCGTGTACCAAAAAGGCTTAAAAAACTGGTTAGGGGGGAGGGAAGGGGGCTTTTAATAGGGCCAATTAATTACATTTTTATATACCGCTATCAACGCTCAGTTCGAACTTAAAAGGTTTTAAAGCATTCAATAGTTGGGGCGAACGCTCACAAATCACTGAAGACACGTTTGATTACGCCAAAAACATATGTTGAAAGGGTTCAGTACGCAATATCTACAGATATTTTAGTTGCTTATATTGTTTTTAAGAAAGCTGTGATAGTCTTTTTTTTTTTGTCGTGGTGGAAAAGCTTTATAGCTATTTCCGTCCCTTGGGCAGAACGGAGGTTATGTGGGACCACCCATGGGTGGTCTACCCGAACTAAAAACCACCACGGCATGTCCCTCACGCTGGTTTTACTGGACGCCTGGGAGCCCATTGAATACTTCCCGGTCGCAAGCTGGGATAGCCTAGTGGTTAGGGCGTCCACCTCCTAATCAGAGGTCGGGGGCACGCACCTCAAATTTTTTTGAGGTATGGTTAAGCAATTATAATATCACTTGCTTCAACGGTGAAGGAAAACATCGTGGGAAAACCTGCATGTCTGAGAGTTCTCCATAATGTTCTCAAAGGCGTGTGAAGTTGACGTCCTCCGTGGCGCAGCGCGCGCGCTTTCCCATTATAAAGTTTTAAATCCTGGGTTCGATTCCCGGCTCGAGTCTGGTCTGGTGGGAGGCTTCGGCCGTGGCTAGTTACCACCCTACCGATAAAGACGTGTCGCCAAGCGATTTAGCGTTCCAGCACGATGTCGCGAAAAAGCAATTAGGAGTGTGGGTTTACGGCAGCTCACCTGGTGGTAAGTGATGATGCAGTCTAAGATGGTAGCCGGCTAACCTGTTAGAGGTATAGTAAGCCCATACTCTTGATTAGTTTTTAAGCGACATCGTTCTGGCATGATAAAATTGCTTGGCGACACGTCTTTGTCGGTAGGGTGGTAACTGGCCGAAGCCTCCCACCAGACCGGACACGAGCCGGTAGCCGGGTAAAGTTTGAAAATGCCTGTGCTCGTAATTTTCGCCGAGGAACCCGAAAATCAGAAAACACAAACCGAAAGCACAGATAAAGAAGCAAAAAGGTAAACATTGGACACGTATTGGGCTAAATATAAATGTCTCTCGGACACATTAAGATAACCGCTTGGAATGTTAAAAGCTATTTAATATTATGTTCGGTTCAAACTTTATTATGGACGAGGAGGTGGGGTTGGAAAGATTTCTTGACTTACTGATTTTTTTTTATCCACTACAAGTTAGCCCTTGACGGCTATCTCATCTGGTGGTAAGTGATGATGCTGCCTAGGATGGTAGCGGGCTAACCTGTTAGGAGTGTGGTAAACACACGCTCCTAATTGGTTTCTACGCGACATCGTGCCGGAACGCTAAAATCGCTTGGCGACATGTGTTTGTCGGTAGGGTGGTAACTAGCCACGGCCGAAGCCTTCCACCAGACCAGACTTGAGCCGGAATCGAACCCTGGACCTCCAACTTTATAATGCGATATCGCACGCACTGCGCCACGGAGGTCGTCAACATCTATAATATAATAAAACTGTAACAGGACGAATTCTGTACATTAAATATATTTTTAAAATTTTAATTGGAGGATGCTTTACTATCGATACTGAGCCCAAAACATTTTTTTTTTGTCTGACTGTCTGTGTGTCTGTATCTTGGCCGCGCATCACGCTGAAACTCCTAGATGGATCTGAATGAAATTTGTTATAGAGCTGATTCTCCTGATAGGTTCAACATATAGGATAGTTTTTATCCCGGAATTCAGCACGGTTCTTTTGGGATAGGGTCAAAAGGGGATGAAAGTCAAAATGTGGATTTAGTTGTAATTCATTAACGCGTACTCCGATTTCACTCATTCTTTTTTTGATAGAAAGCAGATACTTTAATGTTTATCCTGAATTATTTCAAGGTCGTCGATTTAGTAATCAATTGCTTCGTGATTGGAATACAAACAAACATACTAAATCCACGAAGACGAAGTCGCGGGCAACAGCTAGTAAAAAATAAATTTGATGAAACTAATGAAATTGAGATATTTAAAGCTCTGTTAAAACTGGACGGAAAATAGGATACTAACCCGCTGAAATTAATGATGTATTCGTATTTTCAAAATTAATGCTAGTAAATAAAGTAAAGAAGCGGTGATAGCCTAGTGGTTAGGGCGTCAGCCTCCTAATCAGAGGTCGGCTGTTCGAATCCGGGCACGCACCTCTAACTTTTCGGAGTTATGTGCGTTTTTAAACAATTAAAATATCACTTGCTTCAACGGTGAAGGAAAACATCGTGAGGAAACCTGCACGCCTGAGAGTTCTCCATAATGTTCTCAAAGGCGTGTGAAGTCTGCCAATCCGCATATGGCCAGCGTGGTGGACTATGGCCAAACCCTTCTCATATTGAGAGGAGACCCGTGCTTTGTAGTGAGCCGGTAATGGGTTGATCATGTATGTATGTAAATAAAGTAAATAAATAACCTACAAAATATTCACTTAATAGATATAATTTAACCAGTCTAGTCAACCGAGTGTCATTATTGCGTTATTTCAACTGTTAATGCGAATAAGCTAATGCGAAAATAAGGTACCTACCCGCGACACAGGATTACCTAGTGTTGGTACTACGGAAAAAAATTAAAACTGTACAATGGTGGCTAGTTTGGTAAGCCCATACTCCTAACAGGTCCAAGATGGTAACGGGCTAACCGTTACTATCTTGGACCACATCATCACTAACCATCAGGTGAGATGCCGCCAAGGGCTAACTTTTGGTGTACAAAAAACATTTTTTAATTTTCATTTTCACTTGTATCGTTTTGCGTTTTACTTTAGCGTTGTAATAGATGGTTGTACTGTTTTTTTATCACAATTTTTTTTTCGGACTGTCTATTAGCTGTACTAACCGTATTGGTTGCCACAGCGTAACCGGGCTGTTTGGCGAGCTTCGGAAAGAAGCTTTGCCAGAAGAAATTTTGAGCCCTATGGCTCGAAGAAAGTAAGGGAACGTCTGCTTGAGGGCGCCTCCTTTGATGCCGAACCTCGGCTTAGGCGACGTTTGGGATAAGGGGGGGGTCGGACGGTGAGTGGTCCGTACGTCTCCGAGGCCGGATGGAGCCCACGTCCGGATGACGTAAGATAGCGGGGATCTCGGGGGGGGGGGGGGGGGGGGGGGGTTAGCGGGTAACTTGTGGTGCTTAAAAAAAAAATTACATTTTTTCATTTTCACTCCGTATTGTTTTGCGTTTTACTGGTTTTTTATGACAATGATAGTTGGTCGAGTGATCAACGTTCGAACCTGTTATTTTAAGCGGCCAATACTTTCGACTGGCGGCCGCATCTCTGTCTTACAAGACGGAGGTATTTAAATGAATGCGTGATAACAGCTCGGTATTAATGAACGTACAAATACCTCTCGTATTTCACTATAATACATTATTGACTGATATATTTTTGACGACCTCCGTGGCGCATTGTAAAGCTGGAGGTCCTAGGTTCGATTCCCGGCTCGATTCTGGTCTGGTGGGAGGCTGCGGCCGTGGCTAGTTAACCACCCTACCGACAAAGACCGAGAATTATGAGTGTGGGCTTACATACCCCTAGCAGGTTCGCCCGATACCCTTCTAAACCGCGTCGTCACTTACCATCAGGTGAGATAGCCGTCAAGGGGAATATAAATATTTATATATATATTTAAACACCACAAGTTTAGTCCTTGACGGCTGTACTTAACATAACCTGCACGTCTGAGAGTTCTCCATAATGTTCTCAAAGGCGTGTGAAGTCTGCCAATCCGCACATGGCCAGTGTGGTGGACTATGGCCGAACCCTTCTCATATTGAGAGGAGACCCGTGCTCTGTAGTGAGCCGGCAATGGGTTGATCATGTATATACCGATAACAGAGTTCAAAGAGAAACATGTACAGATTAAAAAGTATCTCAAGTGTGACACATCCTTTATATAAAGCACGGTGCACATTAAATCCATCCTACACAATCTACAAAAGAGTTGTTACAATTCTACCCATTGTAGTGGGTTTATCAAAATCAAATAAATCGCACTCACTTCGCGAAATAATCTTTATCTTTAAGCTTTATTGCAATAAAATACAATACTACGTTGTTTTTTATTTGTTCTTAACACCCGACGCAAAAATGAGGGGTTCAATACAACAAATAATATTTATGTGACAAAATAGCTTAGGGAAATAGAGAGTAAGCTTGTACAAAATTCCTACTATAGTGTAAAGGATTATGTAAATGAAAAACAAGCGGTGATGGCCCAGTGGCTAGGACGTCCGCCTCCTAATCAGAGGTTTGGGGTTCAAACCCGGGCACGCACCTCTGACTTTACGAAGTTATGTGCGTTTTTTAGTAATTAAAATATCACTTGCTTGCAACGTGAAGGAAAACATCGTGAGGAATCCTGCACGCCTGAGAGTTTATAGTGTTCTCAAAGGTGAGTGTTAGGTTGATTATGAAGATGTAATGATAGATAAGCATGGGTATGTAATATTAAAACAAGAAATTAATGTATGTCCATTAAAATCAATAAACAATGCGATTGCAACAATTTTAACATTAGAAGTAAAAATAAACTTGTGTTGCACGCAACTAGACTACATAAAGAAATAGAATTTTTGGAATTAAATTGGAATTAAATTATATACAATTTAATAACAAATTACCAAATGAAATTTCTGGGATGTCTCTCAATAAGTTCAAAGTTTATATAAAACGTCAACCAACTTGTAGAAAAGTCTTACTATAGTGTAAAGGATTATGTAAATGATAAACAAGCGTGTGTATGAAATATTACTCTAATAATGCTCTTAAATAATTTTAAGTGGCATGTGAGATGGTGAAAACAAAAAGAAAATTTACCTGGCTATGTTTGTTGTGGGTTTCTTCTTAGACTTACTTAAAAACATAAATCCGAGAGGTTAGAGGTGCCTGGGTATTTTTTTATACACTGCAAGTTAACCCTTGACGGCTATCTCACCTGGTGGTAAGTGATGATGCAGTCTAGGACGGTAGCGGGCTTACCTGTTAGGGGTATCGTAAACCCACCCTCCTAATTTCTACACGACATCGTGATGGGACGCTTAATCGCTTTGCGATACGTCTTTGTCGTTAGGGTGGTAACTAGCCACGGCCGAAGCCTCCTTTCAGACCAGACTTGAGCCGGGAATCGAACCTAGGACCTACAACTTTATAATGTGACAGCGCACGCATTGCGCCGCTGAGATCGTCAAAATCGAACTTTGGACTTTTTACTCGGTGTCTAATACCGCCACTGGACAGAAGGCCGCCAACAGTTCAGTAAAATGGTACTGTCGGATAACAAATGTACGCAATAAACTTATAAAACTATTATCCACGAACAAATAATTCCAGAACTCATCCACTACCAACTCTCTCTCTGCGCGTCGTATTCCTCATTACTGAGGGTCGTGACCTCTTTCACTGAAGACTTTCTTGCGGACGATGTCGCGCCATGTTGCTCTGTTGGTTGCGACGTGTAGAGCATCGTGGACTTTTGTGTCGAGTGCGGTGCGGATTTGATCTGACCAACGCATCGGACTTCGTCCCCGAGGTCTCTTTCCTTCCACTTTGCCGGTGATAACCAATTTCTCCAGGTTGTTACCTTCCCGTCGGGCAATGTGACCGAAGTACTCGAGAATCCTCTGTAGGCAGATGGTGGATAGCCTTTTCGTTATTTTGAGTTGTCTTAAAATCGATGCGTTGGTTCTATATGCAGTCCATGGAATCCGGAGCATCCTTCTCCAGCACCACATCTCGAAGGCGTCAATGCGTTGCCGATCAGCTGCTTTAATTGTCCATGTCTCAGCAGCATACATAAATATTGGGAACACAAGTGCACGGACAAGACGCACTTTGGTGTTAATGGAAATGTGTCTATCCCTCCAAGTCTTATGCAGCTGAGACATAGCATTCTTGGCCATTCCGATGCGCCTTCGGATTTCGACTTCACACGACCCAGCGTCATTTATGTTGGAACCCAGGTATATAAAGTTCTCCACCGTTTCGAGATTAAGTGAAACTACCAACATGAACTTTTAAATCAGGACATCGTCGTTTTTATCGTTGCGAGAGAGTCGTTAAAATCGAATCTATTGGAGCATCGTTATCGGCGCGAATAAATCGTGTCCGCGGAATAAAGTCATCATGACACGGTATCGCTGGTCGCCCACGAGACGTCGCCGCCTAGCTAGTATACGAGCGGCCTTTATGTTTAGGCTGGAGTCACATATGACCCTTTTAAATACCCTTTCAGTGGTCTCAACCATTCAGTCTCTTTCTTTCGACATGTACTAACATGTCTACTTGACAGAGAACGTAAGAGAATGTATATAATGCGATTAAGAAAGAGTCTTACACAATATTAAATCATAGATCTTTATTTTCTTTATTCTTATAAAGATAATTAATTTATTTATTGTAGCTATTTGTTGGCTGTATTGTACTTATATTTAAAAGAAAATACTGAAATGTATCTATATAACTTTTTTTTTGCTTTCTTTTTATATTAAATAAAATTAAAATATAAATTTTAAATAAAATAAAATAAATTAACTAGTTGATGTCAGAATTATTTTTATATTATATCATATTTTAAGGTGATATATACCTAAGGGATAGAGGTCGGCGGTACGATCCCGGGCACGCACCTGTATCTTTTCTTTTTAACCAATTAAAATATCACTTGTTTAAATGGTGAAGGAAAACATCGTGAGTAAACCTGCATTCCTGAGAATTCTCCATAGTATTCTCAAAGGTGTGTGACGTCTGCTAATCCGCACATGGCCAGTTTGGCGTAATATGGCCAAACCCTTCTCATATTGAGAGGAGACCCGCCCTCTGTAGTGAGCCGGCAATGGGTTGATCTTGATGATGATGATTCCTAAAGATCCTTTCTAGTGAGAGTCAAATTCCATTAATTGGTTTTTAAAATAGTGTACTCAGTGCTAGACTGAGACCTATAAAGAGACCTAAAACTTACCTCCGTGTTCAGAAATAATTAAAACGAAGCAATGTTTGACGACCTACGTGGCGCATTGAATTTTAAAGTTGGAGGTCCTCGGTTCGATTCCCGGCTTGAGTCTGGTCTGGTGGGCTTCGGCCGTGGCTAGTTACGAGTACCACCCTACAACGTGTTGCCAAGCGATTTAGCGTTCCGGCACGATGTCGCGTCGAAACCAATTAGAAGTGTGGGTTTAATATTTACCATACCCCTAACAGGTTAGTCCGACACCATCTTAGACTGCATCATCACTTACCATCAGGTGAGATTGTCGTCAAGGGCTAACTTGTAGTGGAATAAAAAAAATGTTACTTGTCTGTCTTGTTTTAACACTAACTTTGACTGAGCAAAGAACTACGCTTTATTATTATAAGCTTTTATTCCTGTGCAATTAAACTTCATCTTCTCTTTCTTCCTGCTGAAATCCCATGCTGTGGTTTTCGGCTCAACACATCTTTACAATTCATACCAAAACTTGAAGACTTGTTGTTTAGATTTTGATATTTTCTATGACAGGCCGTCAGATATGAAATAATAAATGACCTATCATTAAATAATGTATTTATATATAATATGTATTTTCAGCCCATTCGTGAAGTAAAGAAAAAAAATTACCGATAAGTTTTATTTAGCGTCAATGAGAATACAAACCTATGATGTAGAAGAAAATTTAGTGTAGTGTGTCTGTTCATTCTCTTTCATATTGGAACGAAGTTCCTTATCGCGCGTTGTGAAAGGGGGCTAGACGGAAAAAATTCTTACGAAAAGTTGTCACGACGCTTTTTGTTATTGTAAGCTGTGCGGCGTCGCATGTTTCTCTGTCTGTCTCTCTCTCTCTTATAGAAAGCAAGCCAGATATTTTCATTTCTATTTCGCATTGAACAGTGTAGTGTCGCGACGATTATTTTTGTTGAGTTTATACAGGTTTTATGTAAATAATAAATAATAAAATATAATAATAATAATGAATCCTGACAGTGTTTCTGCACAAGTTCCGGATATTGCTGATGGAATACAAAATTGAGCCTACTGATTAAGTTTATATAACATTATATTTGTAAATAATAAAGAAAAAAAAAAATTATAACTTAAATAAAATAAAATTTTACTACAATTCCTTCGCTAATTAATCGAAAGGAACTTCGTTCCATCCGGGTGTCCCTTGACACCTCTCAAGTTTTTTATATTTTATAGTAGTACATTAATTAACTACCTAACATACGAAAAAAATAACGTCAAATTCGCCAACCTTCCGGTAATCGCGGTTTTTGTATCCTCAATGTTCGATGAAAGATCATTCAAACACTCAAAGTTCCAATCCAACACCCCAACCCTCTCGTAGTTGCGGCTTCATTTTATTCCCCCGACCTTAGCGCTCCTCTCCGAAAGAGGAGACCTAAACATATCATTCACGACCCTGACGATCAGATGAATACTGACAACATACTCGTACCACCTACCACACAATCATACGCTACACACCGTCTTCGCGGCGAAGAAGTGGGTCTCGTTATCTTACGTCATCCGGACGTGGGCTCCATCCACGGCTTTGGAGACGTACGGACCACTCACCATCCGACCCCCCCGTTATCCCAAACATCGCTTAAGCCGAGGTTTGGCCTCACAGGAAGCGCCTTTAGGCAGACGTTCCCTTAGTTTCTTCGAGCTCTAGGGCACAAAATTTCTTCTGGCAGAGCTTCTTTCCGAAGCTCGCCAAACAGCCCGGTTACGCTGTGGCAACCAATAGGGTTAGCACAGCTAATACACAGCCTGAAAAAAAAACTCAAGTTCCCGGTACCAAGTAGTGAACACTTCATTAGAGCATTGGCGGCCATTTTGCTTTTCCAAGTCGGCGCTGTCAAAACAATAGCTTCAACGGAAACAGAGTAAATATCCCCCCCGGAGTTTTAAAAGCGATGGAGCGAAATCAAAAATCATTAATGTCCAATAAGTTAAAAAGTTAATTGAAGTCTGTAATAAATCATTTTTCTTTTTCAGAAGGTAATAGCTGTGCCTCGACGGGCATTTTTTAACGTCCTTCATCAATTTAAAACGTATTGTTAAATGTTTTGCGACATCTGTATCGCAATCGTTTTTTTTCTAGGTAAAGACATTTTGAATTCTGATAGTTTTACCCGGGTGATATTAGATAATATAATGTAATGATAATATACTGTTTTTGAAATGAAATGAAATAAAATGAAATGAAAATACACTTAATTGTACACTGTGTTTCATCATCATCATCATGATCAACCCATTACCGGCTCACTACAGAGCACGGGTCTCCTCTCAATATGAGAAAGGTTTGGCCATAGTCCACCACGCTGGCCATGTGCGGATTAGCAGACTTCACACGCCTTTGAGAACATTATAGAAAACTCTCAGGCGTACAGGTTTCCTCGCGATGTTTTCCTTCACCGTTGAAGCAAGTGATATTTTAAATTTTTTAAAACGCACATAACTCTGAAAGTTAGAGGTTTCGAACCCGGCCTCGCCTCGCCTCGCCCGGATTCGAACCACCGACCTCTGATTAGGAGGCTGACGCCCAAACCACTAGGCTATCATCGCTTCAATGTGTTTATTGTATTGTTGTAATTATTTGAATTTGAATGTCAGCTACGTCAGTCGTGTGGATATTATAGTTTTAAAATTTAGCAAGCCAACCACTCTTAATAATAAATCCCTAATCCATTTATGCCTATTCCCGCTGGACTAAACATCACAATACCGCTTATCAGAGAATGAAAGATAATCAAATAAGAGTGTAAAAGAATAGAAAGTAATATTAATGAAGAACGTCAAAAACTTTTAATTCGACATCATTTTTAATTTGTATTTGCCATCCCTTTCTATTCTTTCTTGACCTTATTAAAATACATACGGCGCGTACTTTCTGCATGTTGGCAATGAATGCGAGAAAGAAAAGTGGCACTCAATTGTAAGCTTTATGACGCAGAGTTTTTTTGTTATCGTTTCAATAATTTCAGCCAATCGGCGTCGCCGTTTGTCGACCGCTGACGCCCTCTTGGCCCCTGATTGGTCGGTTGCGCGGAACAGATTGTGCGATGGCGGGAAACGGATTTAAGTTTAGGGCATCTCGTTCTTGCGGTTGTAGGGCTGTGTAGCGATCTGTTTATCGATTACTAGCTGCCCACTCCGGCTTCGCACGGGTATAAATTCAAATTCAAATAATCTTTATTCAAATAGTCGTTTAAGAGGCGCTTTTGACGCGTCAATAATTTACATAGTAGTGATTTAATGGTGATAACTACATTCGTAAACTTAAAACTAAAGCTATGAGGGTTCCAAACGCGCCCCGGTCTAAGAAGAAGCCCACAACAAACTTAGCCAGGTAAATTTTCTTTTTGTTACCATCTCACATGCCACTTAAAATTGTATTAAGAGCTTAGATTATATTAACAAACTTCGATCATAAACGAAATGGATACAGCATTCTTCACTTCACAGGCCACTTAAAATTATATTCAGAGCTTCTTACACTATAGTAGGACTTTTCTACAAGCTTAAAATATATAGCCTATGTCATTCACTGAAAAATGATTAAAATCGATACAGTAGTTTTGATTTATTCATTACTGCCCATGGCCCGCACGAATTAAATTTAGAGTAAAACAATTCTTCTTTCCCTAAACCATGAAGATTTCCTGCTATCTTTGGAATATCTAAATTCATACAACTATACAACACTTAGTACATTATTTTGATAAATCTCGTAGGGTTCAGCCTGCGTTTGCAATGTAAGCGGAAAAACTGTTATTATTTACGAGATAATATTGGAAACGTCAAAATAACAGTATTTCTCCACTATTTAATGGATTTTATAATACATATAAACCTTACTCTTCAATCCCCAAATCCCATTGTAAGAATGTGTCGTTTGTACAATGAGGTTATCAGTAAAGACTCCAAAATTGATATATTTAACGGTCACTATAGGAAGTTTTGTTTGAGTGTGATGGAATTGATTTAGTATACAACGTAGGTATTACACCTAACTTTGGATTTGTTTTTCTGTAATTAGTTCAGTCTGTTAGAATTACAATTATATATAGAATATGTAACTAAGTTAAGATTTAATTATAAGAATTGTAATTTGTTAAGAATGCCAAGTAAAAAAAAAAAAAAAATCACTCTATCTATTAAAAAAAAACGCATCAAAATCCGTTGCGTAGTTTTAAAGATTTAAGCATTCATAGGGAAATAGAGATAGAAAGCGACTTTGTTTTATACTATGTAGTGATGAAGACTATTACATATAAATGCTTGGTTAAAACAAATTTAATATTTCATGTCAGTGTCATTACATTTAAAACCGCTATGTTAAACTATTTCAAGTAAATGGTTTATTATAATTATAACAAATTTAATAGTTTATGTTCATTATCATCGATGACCTTGACCAGCCCGTGCGCTGTCGCATTATAAAGTTTGAGGTCCTGGGTTCGATTCCCGGCTCGAGTCTGGTTTGGTCGGAAGCTTCGGCCGTAGCTAGTTACCACCCTACCGTCAAAGACACACATGGCCAGCGTGGTGGACTATGGCCAAACCCTTCTCATATTGAGAGGAGACCTGCGTTCTGTAGTGAGCCAGGAATGGTTTGATAATGATGATGATGATGATTTACTTTTTTGTATCGTGGGAGTCTTTGGCCGTGGCGAGTTACCACCCTACCGACAAAGAAGTGTCGCCAAGCGATTTAGCATGATTGTTCCGTCATGATGTTGCGTAGAAACCAATTACGAGTATTGGCTTGCCATACCCCTAACAGGTTAGCCCACTACCATCCTAGACTGCATCATCACTTAACATCAGATGAGATAGCCGTCAAGGATTAATTTGTAGTGTTTTAAAAAAAATCACATACCATCACGTGAGATTGCCGTCACGGTCTAAAAACAAAAATTAAAAACGCCACGGCATAATGCTAAACTGTTCAACAGATATCGAATTTCCTGATGATAACAGATGTCAACATTTAAAAATAAAAATCGACATGCAGCATCCTATAGTGGGAATAAAACATGATATCGATTTGAAGAGAATTCGAAGAGACAGAGAAAAGAAGACAAAAGTGAACTAATTTTTATAATTATTTGTAATTAATAATTACAAAACGAAAATTATATTCGATTAAATTTTATCGATATCAATTTATCGATAACTGGCACCACTTTGCAAGCTAATTGTGATAAACCGCGTGAAGTTAACTGAACGATGCTATCGAGTGTTGGTAGGGTTCAACTTATACTGTAAGAAGCATTCTTGTACCCTTGCCGTTCATTCAAGCAATTTAGCGGTTAGGTTAGTTGAAAATAAAAATATATATAAAGTCCAACTTTTTTCCTTGAAAAGAATCATAATGATCAACCCATTCTCGGCTCACTACAGAGCGCGGGTCTCCTCTCAATATGAGAAGGGTTTGGCCATAGTCCACCACGCTGGCCATGTGCGGATTGGCGGACTTCACACGCCTTTGAGAACATTATGGAGAACTCTCAAACGTGCAGGTTTCCTCACGATGTTTTCCTTCACCGTTGAAGCAAGTGATATTTTAATTAACTGAAAACGCACATAACTCCGAAAAGTTAGAGGTGCTTGCCAGGATTCCAACCAATTCCATTTAACTTTGGGGTAACTAATTGGAATCAAACAAAATACTAAAACACGTGAAATATAGACTCTCTAATTACAACATAAGGTGAGTATCAACTTATATATTATAAATACAGTGGGCCCTTACAGAACACGGGTGGGTACAATTTAACTTTTTTACGTGGAAAGGGTGGTTAATGTAAATCTAAATTGGCCTCGTGGTCGTTACCTGCCCTCGGACGCTAATGCCGGCGTAAATACTCGATACCGCAATAATGCTCCACTAAATACGCCCTAATGGCCCTTATTCCAAATGATAGATGAAGCACAAATTGCCTACGTGCTTGATAAAGGGCGAAGTACATTAGGAGGCGGTTTAATATACGAGTTACTTGGCCGAGGATGACTGGTGATAACTCATATCGCTACAAAACATGATACTAGGATGAAAGCTGCCTTTAATCGTATAAATTTCGCAAATATAATAATTTAAAAACTCTTTATTACACACACACACACACAAAAAAAAAAGAAAAAAGCTTTGAAAGAAACATTTTACTTACAATAATTTTGGTTGCTAAACAAATAAAAGTAAAATAAAATTATGAACTTATATAAAATTACATATACTGTAGGATACACACTAATTTACATATATAGCAAAAATTATCTATTATATATATTTCTAATCTATATATACCTATATATATATATATATATATATATATATATATATATATATAATAAATAATGTAAATATTTATAAATATAATATTAATAAATATAATTTTATATTTTGATTTATAAATATAATATAAGTATTATGTACGTTTCGGTTTTAATAAATATATATATATAAATATTAAAACCGAAACGTACATAATACTTATATTATATTTATAAATCAAATCAAATCAATATTTTAGAATTTTTTATTCATGCAGGTAAAACTAATACAGGCTATACAGTGTATATAATATAATCTATACAGTGGGGTGATGGTGATAACTAAATTAGTTAACATGAAATTAAAGCTACGAGTAAGCTAAGTTTGTTGTGGTCTTCTTCTTAGACCGGGGCGCGTTTGGAACCCTCATAGCTTTAGTTTTGGGTTTACGAATGTAGTTATCACCATCAAATCACTAGATACTATGTATATTACTGAAGTTGTGATAGCCTAGTGGTTAGGGCGTCAGCCTCCTAATTCGCGGTCGGCTGTTCGAATCCCGGCACGCACCTCTAACTTTTCGGAGTTATGTGCGATTTTAAGAAATTAAAATATCACTTGCTTCAACGGTGAAGGAAAACATCGTGAGGAAACCTGCACGCCTGAGAGTTCTCCATAATGTCCTCAAAGGCGCGTGAAGTCTGGCAATCAGCACATGGCCTATGGCCTATGGTGGACTATGGCCAAACCCTTCTCATATTGGGAGGAGACCCGTGCTCTGTAGTGAGTCGAAAATGGGTTAATCAGACAATATTAAACATCATCAGGAAATTAATTTTAACCGATTGTCGTCCACTGCTGGATATGGGTATTTTGTAGGTAGTTCCAAATTTCAAATAGGTAATATCATGCTTCCGCTTGTAACAAAGCTTTACCTACCTACCTTTGCAATAAAGATTTGAGTTGAATAAATTTAAACCAACAAGGGATTCTCAAAAGTAATATAATCTTTATGGTAACCTGTGCTTAAAATAGGCTTATAGCATTTTAAATGACGTTATTTTAGACAAAATTGCTTTTAAGGGAACGAGTAGCGACGCCATGCGTCGAGTTATCAAATTAAAATAATCATCTACTCCCTACTAGATGGCGTTGTAGGAAGCAACTAGATTTGAAGTGCTGTAATAGTTTTATAACCTATATACAGATGGCGCTACAACAAAATTTATAATAAATTAATATTCAGTAATAATAATATTTAGATAATTTTGTTATAAAATAAAATTTCCTATCAAAAAATTTACTAATTTTGTGCAGCGTACTAACCGATACTACAAGTTTACTTTAACTTCTAATGTTCTGTGCATCACAGTCCATTTATTCCTTGAGTTAATTATGAGTTTTTATTATGGACATACCTAAAATTTTATATTGACTGCATAGTCATTATTTTATATTCTTTGAATTCAACTCTTTCTACTCTGTGTGAGATATATATTAGGAAAACTTAAATATTACGCAAAACCTACCGAACTCATTTTAATATAATTAGTATACTTATAGCTTTAACTTAACACAAAAAAAAAATTATAAAAAGTGCTGGTTGGAATAGCCGATACACCTTTTTGTCAAATTTACCCCATACCTATCTAATAAATATTTGTCGATTTTGAAAATCCTATTCTCATTAGTAAGGGTGTTTTTTAAGTTTTGTATTGCGAATATTTCATGAATATTATAAGAGATATAGGACCAAATCTCTTGACAGGCATCCGATCACGTCAATACGTGTTACTCAATACATGTACACGTGACAATGTTATTTCTGGTTATTTCTACTCGTTATATTGTTATTATATTAAACTGTTAGCAATGGATGCTTAAGACCTCCAGAATAACCCAAATATCTACTGACAGTTAGTCAGTGTTTCTTATTTCTACAGATTTTTTTAAAACTTCAGTCTATGCAGACAAAGTATCAGCTATAATAAAATGTAACTCATTAATTCATCATCATTATGATCAACCCATTGCTAGTTCACTACAGAGCGCGGGTCTCCTCTCAATATGAGAAGTGTTTGGCCATAGTCCACCACGCTGGCCATGTGCGGATTGGCAGACTTCACACGCCTTTAAACATTACAGAGAACTCTCAGGCGTGCAGGTTTACTCCCGATTTTTTCTTTCACCGTTGAAGCAAGTGATATTTTAATTTGCACTTAAGTTCGTAAAGTTAGAGGTGAGTGCCCGGGTACCCATTCATTAGTAAGGGAATGAAATGTGGGAAGGAAAATATCGCGAGGTAACCTGAATTTCATTTTTGAAGTTTTCCGTAACGTCCTTGGCCAATGTGGAGACCAAGGCCAAAACCCGTCTCATGCTGAAAATAATAAAAAGGATATAATTTATGGTCAGGAAAACAAAAATACGTATGGTAACATCATTTATTTTCCAATATTAAAGTAGGTAATTTTTATTTCTTATCTCTTATTACTATGCATAAAACCTGACAATATTTATATTACGACGTTTCTACGCGACACCGTGGCCGGAGCGCTAAATCACTGGCCACACATCTTTGTCAGTAACTAACCACGGCCGAAGCCTCCTACCAGGACAGACTCGAATCAGGAATCGAACCCAGGACCTCTATATAATGCGACAGGCCACGCGCTGCGCCATAGAAATCGTGAAAAATGTTATGTTTTAGTAGATAAAAATCAACTTAATTCTCTATCTCTAATTTAAAAAAAACACATCAATAGTATGTGAAACAATTATTTTTCTTTATAAAGACAAAACTGTACCTTGTTACTGGATTAAATACAATTTTCGTGTGTTTGTGTCCGCATTACTCAGAAAGTAGCCGATGGATTGTCTTGATTTATGTACAACAATATTGCATATCTATTTATGAGTGTTTATAAGTTAGGTATACTTCTTTAGGCGCGTTATGAAAAAATTACGAGAAGGTTGAAGCTGCCCGCTAAACCGCGCATTAGGTGTCGAAAAAAGCTACCAACAAAATTTAAATAGAACCTCTCTTAGACGCGCATGTTGGCACGCCTGTCGTCTCTGATCACCGTTGCCATATTTATAATATTTATCCACACGTTTCTAGTTTCTACATTCACGTCACGTGTTTTACAAATGCGAATTATTTGTGTGTTAATGAATTATATTCAGTAGTGATTTAAATTAAATATTTTGATTATTATTATTTACTTTATATAAAAAATGTGCTTATAGGATGATTACGGGGCGGGGGCGTGTCTTCGTCGGTAATTTGGGTAGACGTGGGTAGTTTCGGGCAAAGGTACCAGATACTCTTGGTAGAAATGAATTACAATTATAAGTATGGTAATTTATAAGGAGCAGACTATACGCTCCACCAAGTACGACTATGCACTACTGCGACTCGACCACCGATCCGAACCGACCGAATGCAATGAATGCAATGCGCCGTCCCGCGCCGGTGGGTCTTATAAGAACCTGCATACGTCATTTAGTGTTGCGTAAAGAGAGGGGGCGATGCCACTCCCTTGTCTGTCGTACATGATCCTAAAACTAGATGGCGCTGCTCTCCGACTGCCGTCATATATATAAAAAATGTGCTTATATACTTTTTCAAGTGCTAGAACATAATTGAGGTTAGCTATGCGTATGTATTATTTATTTAATGATGCCAAACGCGTACACATATTTTTTTATTTTTTTTACTTTAACACTGCGACATTCCTACTTATTAAATAAAATAACTTTATAATAATTATATAATAAATAATCTCATAGCTGGCACTGTTCGTGGATTTTTCTCTTCGTTCATTACTGGAATGCATCGTAAAGAGGGTCTTGGGTGCGGTCTGTCTTGTAACGTTTTGGTAGTTCGACTTCGTCTTCCAATATGTAGTCGCATGGAGCTAGTAACTGTAACAAAAAGTTTTTATACAAAGAACTGCAGTTACAAACCTGTGGCCTATAATCTTAAAAATAAAAAAATAAATTAAGAAACGTATTTATCTTAATACTGCTTCTGCCCGCGACTTCGTCTGCATGGACTTCAGAATTGGGTGTAAAGCTTCGCTCATTAACAATTTTTAAGTTTCCCACGGGAACTATTTGGAAGATCAGTGAAGAACGTACATATCCTTTTCCATAGCATAGGTGACATGCATACCAAATTTCGAAGGGATCTGCCCGCGGCTTAGCTCGTAAACAATTTTCAATTTTCTCTCGGGAACTACTTAAGGAATCGGGACAAAAGGTAGCATATGCCATTTTCCATGTCAAAGGCTACATGCATGCCAAATTTCATCCAAATCCGTTCAGCCGTTTTTGCGTGATTGAGTAACAAACATCCACACTTTCACATTTATAATATTAGTAGGATATAGTGTTAAAAACATTAGGTATTTTTTTTTTTTAATGCAGAAATGTTATGTCTGTCTGTCACACCAACCAGAAAGGGTGTACACTGTACAGCTCAGTATATCACTTGCTTCAACGGTGAAGGAAAACATCGTGAGGAAACCTGCACGCCTGAGAGTTCTCCATAATGTTCTCAAAGGCGTGTGAAGTCTGCCAATCCGCACATGGCCAGCGTGGTGGACTATGGCCAAACCATTCTTATATTGAGAGGAGACCCGTGCTCTCTAGTGGGCCAGCTATGGGTTGATCATGATGATGAGAAGATAGCGTCAATAAACTATTCTATTATCCACTTGGTATAAAATTTATCAGTTTTAATAACTTTAGAGAAAAGCATAGCGTACTGGTACGTAAAGGGGTATACGTGTTACCTTCTCCGTCAGCGGCTTCCCTTCCAACAAGTACTTCAGTTTGTGCACCTGACACGGTGTGAGGATCTTCTCCAGGCTGAGGTCGTCCCGTTTGTGGCCGTCCCGTTTCCCGTTGGTCCATCCCCGGGAGTACTGGAACGTTTGGCAGGCCACAGACGTCATGGCGACGATCAGGAGTAGAAGGGTGATGTTCGTTAACATTTTTGTGGTCTGAGGACAATGTAATTTACGTTAGATACAGTTTAAGATCTCCCTCGTGCAGTGTTGAGCGCGTTGGTTAATGAGCGAGAGGCTCCGGGTTCGATTTAGAAAAAAAAACTTGAGAGGTGTCAAGGGACACCCGGATGGAACCAAGTTCCTTTCGATTAATTAGTGAAGGAATTGTAATAAAATTTTATTTTATTTAAGTTATAATAATATTTTTTTTATTATTATCAAATATAAAGTTTTATAAACTTAATCAGTAGGCTCAATTTTGTACTCCATCAGCAATATCCGGAACTTGTGCAGAAACACTGTCAGGATTCATTATTATTATTATTTTTTATTATTTACAAAAAACCTGTATACACTCAACAAAAATAATCGTCGCGACACCACACTGTTCAATGCGAAATAGAAATGAAAATATCTGGCTTGCTTTCTATAAGAGAGAGAGAGACATGCGACGCCGCACAGCTTGCAATAACAAAAAGTGTCGTGACAACTTTTCGTAAGAATTTTTTCCGTCTAGCCCCCTTTCACAACGCGCGATAAGGAACTTCGTTCCAAAAGGTCTGGTCTGGTTCAGGATTCGGCCGTGGCTACAACCCTACCCTAATTTAAGTGTTCCAGTATAATGTCACGTCAAAACTGATGAGAAGTGTGAAATGTGGGCTTAATAAAACTGACATAACAGTATGCCCGCTACGACCTTAAGCTGCAACATTATTTACCACCAGGTGATATTGCAATTGAAGCGGGGATAGCCTAGTGGTTAGGGCGTCAGCCTCCTAATCAGAGGTCGACGGTTCGAATCCGGCCACGCCTAACTTTTCGGAGTTATGTGTGTTTTAAAAAAATTAAATTATCAGTTGCTTCAACGGTGAAGGAAAACATCGCGAGGAAATCTGCACGCCTGAGAGTTCTCCATAATGTTCTCAAAGGCGTGTAAAGTCTGCCAATCCGCACATGGCCAGCGTGGTGGACTATGGCCAAACCCTTCTCATATTGAGAGGAGACCCGTGCTCTGTAGTGAGCCGGTAATGGGTTGATCATGATGATGATGATGATGATGATATTGCAATCATGGGCAAACTTGCATGGGCAAGTTGCTCGCTCGTGTTGATTTTCGCCGAGGTGGTCGTTTGTGTAAACCTCACACGAGCGGCGAGTTTTCGACAAAAATTTGAAAGAAAATTATGGGTAAAAATGAGCTATTTTCCTTTGCAGGACTGCTCGGGAGCACTAGATCGACCAGTAGACGAAGCAGTACCACCAAACTTTAAGAGTTGTAGCGATATTGTAAACAATTTTAAGCTCAAAAAAAAAAAGTCTCTGTTTGAATTGGAATTCACTATGAAGGTTTCCGTCTACGTTCAAGTTCTTCTCATCTCCTTTTCTTTGTTAGAACAGGCCCAGCTGTTAGACGAAAAAATACTGAGGATGGTGACTATTACTAACCAAACCTGTAATAAACATTTTATTTTTATTTTATTCAAAAAAAAGTTGTATAAATTCAAATGTTATTTATGACCTATGTGAAAATATAAATAAAGTAAACTGTAAAGAAACATTTCACCAGTTTTTTTTGTAAACTAAAGTTTTGTTTTAACATTGCGAAAATGCGAAAAAATTCAATAACCTTCTGCCAACACAACTGTTTACGTACTCGAAAAATATTTCTGAAGATTATGTCTACAAGTCACTCACCCTTACTATAAACCAATATACGCTGAGATGACAGTAAACAATACCTACATATTGTTATACCTGCTGCTCGAATGGCTTGAAGAATGGTCTCTTCAACTCTTCCATTATTCCTCAAACCTAATCTGTCATAATTAATAATTTTTTTTTTATACACTACAAGTCAGCCCTTGACGGCTATCTCACCTGGTGGTAAGTGATGATGCTGTCTAGGATGGTAGCGGGCTAACCTGTTAGAAGTATGGTAAACCCACGCTCCTAGTTGGTTTCTACGCGACATTGTGCCGGAACGCTAAATCGCTTGGCGACACGTCTTTGTCGGTAGGGTGGTAACTAGCCACGGTCGAAGCCTCCCACCAGACCAGACTCGAGCCGGGAATCGAACCCAGGACCTCCAACTTTAAAAATGCGACAGCGCACGCACTGCGCCACGGAGGTCGTCAAAAATTGCTTTTAAGTTTTCAAACCTACTGTCATAATTAATAATTGCTTTTTTCCACTACAAGTTAGCCCTTGACGGCAATCTGGTTTCTACGCGACATCGTACCGGAACGCTAAATCGCTTGGCGACACGTCTTTGTCGGTAGGGTGGTAACTAGCCACGGTCGAAGCCTCCCACCAGACCAGACTCGAGCCGGGAATCGAACCCAGGACCTCCAACTTTAAAAATGCGACAGCGCACGCACTGCGCCACGGAGGTCGTCAAAAATTGCTTTTAAGTTTTCAAACCTACTGTCATAATTAATAATTGCTTTATTCCACTACAAGTTAGCACTTGACGGCAATCTGGTTTCTACGCGACATCGTGCCGGAACGCTAAATCGCTTGGCGACACGTCTTTGTCGGTAAAGTGGTAACTAGCCACGGCTGAAGGATCACACCAGACAAAAAAGTTAATCATCATCATCATCAATCAACCGGCTCTGTAGTGAGCCGGCAATCAACCCATTGCCGGCTCACTACAGAGCGCGGGTCTCCTCCCAATATGAGAAGGGTTAGGCCATAGTCCACCACGCTGGCCATGTGCGGATTGGTAAATTTCACATGCCTTCGAGAACATTATGGAGAACTCTCAGGCATGCAGGTTTCCTCACAATGTTCTCCTTCACCAGGAAAGCAAGTGATATTTCAATTGCTTAAAAACATAACTTCGAGAAGTTATAGGTAGGCAGCTAGGTAGGCTCGGGTTCGAACCCCCGACCTATTATTAGTAGGCGGACATCTTTACCACTAGGCTATCACAGCTTCTAAAAGAGCTAAAAAAAAGTAAACTGTTAAGCAAAATTGTAATCCTTATTTGAAGTCTGTAATGTAAAATTATATTATTTAAAGCAAATTAATGAATGAATAAAAATAACCCTACCAAAATCTATAAACTAATTTGTAGCATATAATATATTAAAATGCGCTCTAAATTATACTTTGAGAGAGCTGCTTGATTAACCCGCTTGTGGTTAAGGTGACCCAACTAAACTCACGACCTTCAACGCCAATCTCAACAGAAGATGGGCCCAATCACATCTTTTTCAACCCAGACGATCAAATTAGTAGGTACCGAAAACACTACGTCACACAAATTCAAAGCTAACAAAGCTTCTTCGCCGTCTTCCCGATTTCTGACGTCATCCGGAGTGGGTCTCATCATGGGACTGAAACTGCCAGTTCGACAAACCAAGTACCCAACGTTATCCTAAGTCGAGTTCCGAGCCTCACATCCCACGAGGGTAGGACCGAAGACACCATACCGTCCTCAACTTTATTACCACTCCTATCTATAAACGCCTAACACAGTCCTAGAAAAGAAACCACAAAAATATCCCAACACTCGTTCAGTTAAATTATAATAATTCCAAATAAAGTAGGTTTCATATTAAAAAATAATTTAAAATTAAAATAATAAATATTTCAACCCTATTTGTTGACTCGACAATACATTTACATGTGTGTGTGTAAGTGTGTACGTGTGTGTAAGTGTGAACGTGTGTGTGAATGATTCTTGTTTCAATATTATCTAGGGCCATAATGTTATTTCTGTTACACTAGAAGGCATATTAGATACAGCGAATGTTACTGTGTCTTTTCAGAAAAGTTTGTACCGTTATTTTTCTTTCCGTTTATTATTTTCCGACCTCAATTTCCACTTTTTAACAAGGCAATGCGTGGGTGCTCGCTTTGATCCTTATGCGTAGTTTTTCATAAAAATATATAATAATTAGGAGTATGGGTTTACCATACCCCTAACAGGTTAGCCCGCTACCATCTTAGACTGCATCATCACTTACCATCAGGTGAGATTGCCGTCAAGGGCTAACTTGTAGTGGATTAAAAAAAAAATATATATCAAATTTGTCTGGGAGGCTTCGGCCGTGGTTTGTTACCACCCTACCGACAAAGACGTGTCGCCAAGCGATTTAGCGTTCCAGCAGGATGTCCGTAGAAACCAATTAGGAGTGTGGGTTTACCATGCCCCTAACAGGTTAGCTCGCTACCATCTTAGACTGCATCATCACTTACCATAAGATGAGATTTCCGTCAAGGCTAACTTGTAGTGGATAAACAAAAAAAAATTGTGCAATGGCTAAGCCAGGCTCCAAACTGAACTGTTCAAACGCGGATAAAACTGATTCAAGGCGTAAAAGAAAAATTACAGAGACGTAAAGAAAATGAACAAAATATAAAAGAAAGCACCTGACTAATTCATAGTTACCCAGTTACTCGTACCTACGACAAAGAACGCATTTTGTTCTCCCCTTTCCGTTTCTCCTGTAATTATTAAAGGCTCTCAATTGACTCGTTATTTGCTTGGACTAACGATTGTCGAAGGATTATTATAGATTTTATCGGCTTTTGGAATTTTACAGCTTTTTCCCGCGGCTTCGGTCACGTTAAGTCGTCATTACGTCATTGTCGTGTTTCTTTCATCAAAACCTACAAACAAACTAGCTGAGCCGGCAAACTTTGTTTTGCCATATAAATTATTTCTAAGGATGATAGATATAAGTGAAAAAGGCATGGAACGGTGTGAACGGTGAGGGAATATAAAAATGACATAAATATTGTTTATGTTCAATAATTTTAGCTTTACAATAAGCTCAGGGAAATTTTAGTCGAATTAGAGTGAAATACATTCACAATAAAGACGATAATTGTTCAGTTATCGAGCGGGATGACAAATGATTAAATTACTAAAACGACTATTAAAAAGTAGGAGTTGACGATAGAAGGGTGAAAATTTAGGGTTGTATGTATTTTTCAATGCCACATAATACAAATATAGAATTTATAAAAATTATCCAAAAATAAAAAATAAAATTTTGGGGTGTTTTAAAAATAGATAGTAGCCGATTCTCAGACTTACTGAATATGCATAAAAAATTTCATAAGAATCGGTCGAGTCGTTTCGGAGGAGTATGGGAACAAACATTGTGACACGAGAATTTTATATATAAGATTTACAAACCCCTATACCGAAACTGAATCCATATTATTATTGGTCCGATAATGTATTCTAACCTAGGACCTCGCGATGCGTAGTTTACATGCAAACCACTAGAGTCTAGCCCGAAAAGAAACTGTGTTTCATTCACCATAATCCACACTTCTATACAAATTCAAATTCAAATAATCTTTATTCAAATAATCCTTTTGACGCGTCAATAATTTACATAGTAGTGATTTGATGGCGGTAACTACATTCGTAAACTTAAAACTAAAGCTATTAGGGTTCTAAACGAGCCCCGGTCTAGGAAGAAGCCCACAACAAACCTATCCGGGTTATTTTGGTTTTGTTATCACCATCTCACATAATCATTAATAAATTATAGTACCTATGGAGATAGAGCAATTCACACCCTAGCTTCTTATCTGATATTTCCTCGGAGTACGTAAAAATACTTTAATAAAATTGTAAATTATAAATTATGTTTGTTTGCTAAAAAACTGAATCGATTTTGATAACATTTGGCACAAAAAATAACACGCATTGTAAAATGGCTCCTATTTCGAAAAATTCCCTGAAACCGACCCCATAGATAGAGATAAACTTTTTTACGTATGAGGGGCTTAGCAACAACACCAATCTTGACAAAAAAAAAACCTAATACAGAAAGCGCTAAAATAAAAAATAAAAAAAACCCTAAAGAATTTATGGCCGAAATCTATGATTATTATAGGAAAGTTTGCTTAATCACCCGAAAGATAAAGAACCAGCCGTAAACTGATAATAATTCTACTGTTGTAGAAATGAAAGGAAATATTGTAAGTTTACTTGTCTACGTTTTAGCCTCGGAAAATAATAGGAATCACCGCTAAAATTAAAAAAAAAGCATTTAAAAAAAAAGTATTCCTGGCCAAATCTATGATACCCGAAAAAAAATACCCGAAAGATAAAGAACCAGCCGTAACCTGAGAATAATTCAACTTTTGTAGAAATACTCGTAAAAGGAAATATTCCAAGTTTACTTTCCAATAGAACATTTCCATTCTAATTTGGAACAAATTGTCTGTAAGAACCAACCATATCCTAACTCGGTCTTTGAGTGTCATATGTTCCATATTGTTATGTTATCGAGAAATGATCCGTTAACAAAGGACGGGGTAAAAGTCACACAGGTGAATCGAATACCCCTATAATCATTATCTATACTGTAATGCATAGTTATCGGCGTTCGTATAGATAATAAAATAACGTATACATATAACGTTCGTACGTATAAGGTTTTATTATAGTTTATTCCTCGGAATGCCTATATTTTAGTAAATATTTATTAGGTACGTCAACTTTAAAGACGTCTTCACCATTATCATGATCAGCCTATTCTCATTACAGAGCACGGGTCTCCTCTCAATATGAGAAGGATTTGGCCATAGTCAACCAAGCTGGCCATGTGCGGAATGGCAGACTTCACACGCCTTTGAGGACATTATGGAGAACTCTCAGGCGTGCAGGTTTCCTCACGATGTTTTCCTTCACCGTTGAAGCAAGTGATATCTAAGTTTTTTTTTTTAAACGCACATAACTCCGAAAAGTTGAGGTGCGTGCCCGGATTCGAACCGCCGACCTCTGATTAGGAGGCTGACGGCCACTAATGTGTAACCAATAGACTATCACCGCTTCCCGTTTGGGCTTACCATACCCCTAATTGGTAGATAATAAAAAATATTTGTTAGACACAGTTATCATATTGATTGATTAATATTCTAATGATCTCTTAATGGGTTCAAAGAGAACGAAGCCTCGGGTAAAAGCTAGTTAAATTATGTTTACTTTTTTTTATTTATTCACTATTTAATTATATTAAAAATTTTCTTAAGGCCTTAATTCAAATGCAGGCAGGATGCTTTACAGGTTCTTATCCTAGATTAGTAAGACGCCCTGATTTTACTTTTGCGTTTCACGTCATAAACGAGTTACAAATGTCATAAATAAAGAAGACACTCGAGCCCTTGTGTGTCTTCTGTCCCGCAGGTATCGAAGCATTATTCAACACGGTAACGATTTGTAACCCGAGAAAGAATGTGGTGTGAAGATATTGCCATAGTTTGAGATATATTTTACATATTATCAAACTACCCACGTGCAATACCTTTGAACTTATGTTTCATTTGATATGAACTGACATTCGATGTTTTTTTTTCAACAAAACATTCTTATAATTATGTCATTAATAAAAGTAATTGTTTATTCAACTGCTGTGTATTTACTACACAAGGTAGACTGAAAGTCTCATATGAATGAATTTTAAAAATTAAAATATCACTTGCTTCGACGGTGAAGTAAAACATCGTGAGGAAACCTGCACGCCTGAGAGTTCTCTGTAATGTTCTCAAAGGCGTGTGAAGTCTGCCAATCCGCACATGGCCAGCGTGGTGGACTATGGCCAAACCCTTCTCATATTGAGACGAGACCCGTGCTCTGTAGTGAGCCGGTAATGGGGTGATCGTGATGATGATGATGAAAAGTAATTGGAAATTTAACTGTCTGGCTTTAAATAACATACAATTTGTATGCAATCATGGAAGATTGTCACACGTTCATCATTATTTTCATCGTTTAACTTCTGTTAGAGAAATTAAATCTAAACATCCCCAACTAAGCAGGACAAGTGAATTCATATTTTAGGTATTGGTTATTTTTTTATACACTACAAGTTAGCCCATGACAGCAATCTCACCTGATGGTAAGTGATGTTGCAGTCTAAGATAGTAGCGGTATAACCTGTTAGGATAATGTTAAACCCATGCTCCTAATCGGTTTGTACGCGACATTGTGCTAGAACGCACAATCGCTTGGTGACAAGTCTTTGTCGGTACGGTGGCAACTAGCTACGCCAACGCCTCCCGCCAAACCAGACTCGAGACGGGAATCGAACCTAGGACCTTCAACTTTATAATGCCTGTCGCATTCGCTGCACCATGTAGGTTGACTCCGTGGCGCAGCGAATGACACGTTGGCCACTTTTTAGCGTCTTATATAGGTAAGACCCTAAAAAAAATGCCTTTTAAAGGATTATTTGAATAAATTATGATTGATTGATTGATAAATATATATTTAATAGCGCCCGACTAATTTAAAATACTGGACGGCGAAATTAGCAATTGCTGTTACATTTATCTCAGGCGCTGCATACAATCGTTTTAAGTAAATGTTATTTTCGATCCCAAATTACTAAATATATTGTGTTGTATTGAAAAATAACTCAAAATATATTAATAAAAAAAAAACGATTTCCGAATTCTTACGGTTTCTGAGATACTTGGGTCGAACTTCACTATTTCGTCTTATTCAATTTACCAGGTGTAAGTATATTGGAAAGATTTTGAAAAAGAAGGAGATTTTTTTGCATGGGGTTTATTAAATTTAAAAGGGGGAAGTATAATATTTGTAAGATTTTGAAATAAAGATTCATGTCTTAGTACATGGATGGTCCTTATTAAATTTACCAGGTGTAAATATTAATAAAAAAAAACGAGGTCCCAATACATACCTTAAAATGCTTCCGTAATTACAGGAGCGCACCAAAAACAAAACACTCAGAATTATTAATATAAATGTTGGAGATTCCAATGATTTGGTTTCCGCTCCGCCTGAACTGCCGGTGCCCGGTTGACTACACCGGATAATCTCAAACTTACCCCTTTTATACAGATCGGAGCGTTCTACAGTGATCGCAACACTTTACACCCACGTGGAAGTTATCGATGATTTTTTTATTCAATGTGTCGAATCCCTTTGTCCGTGGGGTCCTAGAACTATAATTCTTTTTAAGGAAATAGCAAAAAGGTTAGTCGATATCACAGGAGACCGAAGAGTTGCCAGCTACCTCGGACAAAGAATTAGTCTTGCTATTCTAAGGGGGAACGCTGCCATTATCTTCGGAACCGTGAATTAGTCCTGCTATTCAAATCTTCAACATAGTAATTTGTTACTTGTTCTGATTGCCAAATAAATAAATCCAACGGTAAAAATAATTCATTACTAATATGATTCCATTATAGAAGATTTGCTGAATTCAGTTTCACACTAGGCGCCAAAAACGCTCAGTGACACCGAATTATGGTAATCACCTGTTACCCAGGTGATTAATCTAAATCTAAAGTTATTGGATTCGGAAGCCCATAGATGGCAATGAGCGTGTCCATAGATACTTCGACGAACTCCGTGGCACAGCGCATCTTTGAAAAATGGAGGTGCGGGGTTCGATTCCCGGCTCGAGTCTGTTTGGTGGGAGGCTTAGCTACCACCCTACCGACAAAGATGTCGCGTAGAAACCAATTAGGAGTATAGGTTGACCATCCCCCACCAGGTTAGCACGCTACAATCTAAGTCTGCATCATCATTTAGGTGCACCCAGGTGAGGTCAAGGGCTAATTTGTAATGTAATAAAAGCAGCTTAAAACACCTTTATTTTACACTACAGAAAGAATAGTAAAATATAATAGATAAAACAGCGTTTACAATCTATTTATATCGAACTAATCAATATGTCTATTTTGTGTTTGAATCTGGTGGGACTTTGACTGTGGCTAGGCTAGACTTTGACAGATCAAGAGTAAAGTATCGCCAAGCGATAAAGTGTATGAACGACGTCACGTTAAGTTAGGGATTAATATACCTGATATACAACCTATTACTATATAACAATCTATTTTTATCTCACTAATGTGTATGTCTATTTTATGATCGAATCCGGTGGGAGGTCCTTATATGCGATGTGACGTAAAATTGGGCGTTAATATAACTGCCATAGAACCTTAAAGGTTAACCCAATTAACCCTATACTAACTTACAACCACAAAATCACTTACCACAAGGAGATTGCAGTCATGTAGGGGATTTAAATAAAATAAAAAAAATATGACTGAGTCGGCTCAAACGATGTTAATCGGCGGCTAAACGTTAGTCATTAAAGTTAAACAAAAACAGTTTCACCGCCCCATACTTACCTACTCACGTTGCATTTGACTAACCGATAGAAAACTTATGAAATCATACGAACTCTCCCTCGCTCCAATTCGGAAACCTTTCGAGCAGAGCAACTTTCAGAATGTATGTTTTGAATCAATTAACGATAATATCGGTTAATTTATAATTTAGCTATGTTGGATATGCACAAGCATGCATATAATAATATTATTTTGTTCTTGAAAATAACGAAACATGGACTTAACTGCATTTCTCTGAAAGAAGCCACATTTAAAATCGTGATTTCATGTCTCTAATGCTTAAATATCTATAATAATAATAAGGAAAACCTCTTGAGATCTGAGACGGAGAAAAAACGGAAGTATCTCGATCTGGCTCACGAGGTTTCAGACATGTGCAGTCTGTTGAAACCATCTCAATCGTAATATCTGCGAATGGGTTGATCCCAGTTAGCCTCGCTCACCGTCTGAGGCGACTGGGGTTCCGTGGCAGTTCGCTCGCAGCCAGGATGCAAAAAGCGGTCTTGTTGGACTCGGCTAGGAAAGTCCGCCGGTTTCTCAACCTGTCGTGTTGATACCCGGCCGTTTGGTCTCCCCTGCCGGGGTGTAATCCTCCGCCGCCCGGTGCAAATATGTACTTATTTATGTAATGTGTATGTATTTAAGTCTTTAAATTAATCTCTTTTGACTTTTATATGTATTTATTTTGCACACGGGCGTGAGAGTAATTGTATATTAAAAATAAAAATAATCGTTTATTTTATTTGAAAGTAATACAACTTTACATAAGCTACCCTGGAACTACAAAAATATATAAATCAAAAATTATATGTAATTATAATTTAGGTCATAGCTCGGGGAACCGATGGACGTTGGGGTCTCAAGGTGCTGGAATGGCGACCCCTCACCGGTAAACGTAGCGTTGGTCGACCCCCAACAAGGTGGGCAGACGACATCAGACGAGTCGCAGGGAGCCGCTGGAAGCAAGCGGCCCAAGACCGTGAGCATTGGAACTCCCTACAAAAGACCTATGTCCAGCAGTGGACGTCAATCGGTTGATAATGATGATGATGATGATAATTTAGGTTCACACTTAGATGCGTTGATGATTATCAACGCATGAGAATCCCACGAATAGTTTTGTAATGAGAAAGTCTTCAAAGTTTCCCTGCGTGTCGTGTAGTTTTAAAAGAAGTCGTGCTTTTTTAATATACTTATATTTTTAATAAATTTTACCATTTGTTTGATAAACAACTTTTCTTTCCATTTTATTATGATTCTTTATATATTCTCACAAAACATAAGTAAAAAAACTATTTTACCTATTAATGTCATTAGTGGATTTGTTCTCTTGAAGCGACTGCTGGCGACGGGATTCGAACTCGGGACCTTCTGTCTACGAATCAAACGAAAATCGCTAATTACAGATCGTAACAAGAATTAGAGGCCGCTAACATGGCGTCAGTTAATAAGTAAACAAATAATTTGGACTGCATTATACAGTAACTGGAAGTGTCAATTGTTTCTAATAAACAAGAAATTTTGTTAGGTAAGATAAAAGGTACCGCGACACACCGCGTCGCATCGAACGCCCACGCTTACATTTCGCTTGCACAGCTCCAGCGTATTATGAAAAAGCCTTGCTCGAATTTTTTTCCCTGTCGTATCAGATAGGTAATAATATAATTTTGTATATTTATTTTAAACTAATTTGAAATTTAATTATTCATAATTTGTTTTAAAAGTTTGCAGACTATTGATTTAGTGGAATATTTTGCTTTTATATAAAACGTAAGCTTGTAGAAAATTCCAATTATACTGTATCATCATCATCATGATCAACCCATTTTGTCAGACTTCACAAGCCTTTGAAAACATTACTGATAACTCTCAGGCGTGCAGGTTTCCTCACGACGTTTTCCTTCACTGTTGAAGCAAGTGATATGTTAATTGCTTAACAACACACATCATCATCATCATCATTATCAACCGATTGACGTCCACTGCTGGACATAGGTCTTTTGTAGGGAGTTCCAAGCTCCACGGTCTTGGGCCGCTTGCTTCCAGCGGCTCCCTGCGACTCGTCTGATGTCGTCTGTCCACCTAGTTGGGGGTCGACCAACACTACGTTTACCGGTGCGGGGTCGCCATTCCAGCACCTTGGGACCCCAACGACCATCAGTTCTCCGAGCTATGTGCCCCGCCCATTGCCACTTCAACTTCGCAATTCGCTGAGCTATGTCGGTAACTCTGCAACTGGAACTGCAGAACCGGTTCGATCGCCTCGCAGATGGCGACACAGTGGACGATTTGAACAACAGGCTGGTGGAAACTGTCCATACGGTCGGGTCCAAGTTTTATAAGACTCACCGTAAAAATGGATTAAGAAAGTTTTCAACCCATACACTCAAGCTCATGGAAGAGAGACATGAGATGAGACTACAATCTTTAGTGGACAACACACATAACTCCGAAATGTTATAGGTGAACCCCCGACCTCGGATTAGGAGGCTGACGTCCTGACCAACAGGCTATCACAGCTTATTTACTACTTACTTGGTTTATCAAAGTTAAATCCATTGACTACTTCTATATCATTGGTTATCTGTTATGATTTGTAGACAGCTTCTGATCAAGTAGTTATGGCGTAGAATTATTACAAGTATGGCGTATAATTTATGACTCTAAGGTTGTAATTAATGTCAATATTAGCTTGTATTGTGAGTGAATCAATAATCAATGATTAGCTATGAATACATAGACCACACTACCCTAAAGATAATTATACTATCACTAGCTGTTGCCCGCGACTTCGTCTGCGTAGAATTGCTGATTTCCCGTGATTGCCCTGCTTCAGAAAATAAGCTACAGGCAAATGTCAAATTGCCGTTTCGTGTTTCTAAATTTAAAAACATAGGACTTTCATATGAAATTCAAACCCCTATTTTACCCCCTTCGGGGTAGATTTGGCTAAAAACAAATTCTAACCTTATACTTACGCCCTAAAAGAAACCTATTTTCAAAATTTCAAGCTTGTAGACTTCTAAATAAAAAAATAAGCAAAAACTATCTATTATACGTACAATAGTTTTTGATCAGTATGTAAGTGACCTTTCGCTTTAATATATATAGAGTAGCTGTTGCCCGCGACTTCGGCTGCGTAGAATTGCTGATTTCCCGTGAGATTGAGGTTTTAAGTTACAGGCAAATGACAAATTGCCTATTTTCGTGATTCTAAATTAAAAAACATAGGACTTTCATACAAACATCAACCCCCTATTTTACCCCCTTCGGGGTAGATTTGGCTAAAAACAAATTCTAACCTTATACTTACGCCCTAAAAGAAACCTATTTTCAAAATTTCAAGTTTCTAGACTTCATACTAAAACATAAGCAAAAACTATCATCATTTTACCACCCTTAAAAGGTAATATTAAAAAATTTCTATCTTCTTCTTTTTCTTCTTCTTCTGCTTCTTCTTCTTCTTCTTCTTCTTCGTCTTCTTGCGTAATTTCGATCAGTTTCATCACCATCATCAGCCAATACTTATCTTACTGGACACTGCTTTGGAGCAGCGCCAACTTATCCTGCCTCCAGCTTTTCGCATCCAGTCGATGCCTGCCACTTTTCGGAGGTCATCACTCCGCTTAGCTGGAGTTTCGAGTTCATCAGTTAAGTTTCGTGAAAATCACTTCAATAGTATCAGAGATATATGACAAAACACGTCACTTAAGACTTAACCATATTGAACATTCTATGTGAGTGAGGACGTGTATGCTAGCACGTGCTAAAAATGAAAGGTAGATTCTAGCATAGCAGCCTTTTGCATACCAATTTTTTTTTATTTTATACACTACAAGTTAGCCCTTGACGGCTATCTCACCTGGTGGTAAGTGATGATGCTGTCTAGGATGGTAGCGGGCTAACCTGTTAGAATTATGGTAAGCCCATGCTCCTTATTGGTTTCTACGCGACTTCGTGCCGGAACGCTAAAATCGCTTGGCGACACGTCTTTGTCGGTTTAATTATTTAACTAAGATTGCGAATTTGACTAAGAAGACGTATCAGCATCAGCTTGATAAAGAATGAAATTGTTATGTCATCATCATCATGATCAACCCATTACCGGCTCACTACAGAGCACGGGTCTGCTCTCAATATGAGAAGGGTTTGGCCATAGGCCACCATGCTGGCCATGTGCGGATTGGCAGACTTCACACGCCTTTGAGAAAATTGTGGAGAACTCTCAGACGTGCAGGTTTCCTCACGATGTTTTCCTTCACCGTTAAAGCAAGTGATATTTTTAATTTTTAAAAACGCACATAACTCCGAAAAGTTAGAGGTGTGTGCCCGGATTCGAACCGCCGACGTCTGATTAAGAGGCTGACGCCCTAAGCACTAGGCTATCACCGCTTTTTTATTATTATGTATTTACAAACAAAAATATGCCGCTTCTTCCAGATGCCATTCAAATTTTTTTTTACAACACAAGTTAGCCCTTGACGACATCTCATTTGATGGTAAGTGATGATGCGGTCTAAGATGGTAGCGGTCTAATCTGTTAGGGGTATGGTAAACTCATACTCCTAATTAGTTTCACAGTTTCTACACGACATCGTGCCGGAACGCTAAATCGCTTGGTCACGGCCGCAGCCCCCAGACCAGACTCGAGCCGGGAATCGAACCCAAGACCTCCAATTTTTATAAAGCGAAAGTGCGCGCGCTGCGCCACGGATGTCGTCAAAATTCTAAATTATAAAATAAAAATATGTGCCAATAAATAGCTTTCGAGTTTGACACATTTTTCGTGAGAAAAGGTAGGTGGATACCTATCTTTATATTCTATGGTCATACATACCCACCTACAACCTAAGTCTGCAAATTAAACAAATAGACTGAAAAATTAATCCAACTTTTTAAGTTTAAGACAAAATATTATACATAGATATTCACGGAAACCGATATTTAAAGAATCGCCATTCGATATCGATGTAACATTAATGTTACAAAAAAGTTATTTTTCGGTGCCGAAATATTATAATAGGAGGTTCCCATTTTATGGAACAACAGTTTCTTTGTGATTCGGTGTTCTTTTGTGGTAAAAGATATCACTAACGATTTCGGTTTTAATGTTATCCCGTTACCGTTTATAAAAACAATACCTACTATTATACTTGTAAGAGAGAGAATAGAATATGAAAAATAAAACTACAATTACAATTATTTACTACAATTTTACTACATAAGTACTTCCCGACCTAAGCGCTCAGCTCGGAAAGAAGAGACCTAAACATATCCTTCACGAACCTGACGATCAGATGACTACTGACAACTCGTACCACCTATCACACAATCATACGCTACTCACCGTTTTCGCCGGCGAAGACGAGGTCCCCGCAATCTTACGTCATCCGGATTTGGGCTCCATCCACGGCCTCAGAGACGTACGGACCACGTCTGACCCCCGTTATCCCAAACGTCGTCGCCTAAGCCGAGGTTCGGCCTAATAGGCAGACGTTCCCTTAGTTTCTTCGAGCCCTAGGGCTCAAAATTTCTTCTGGCAGAGCTTCTTTCCGAAGCTCGCCAAACAGCCCGGTTACGCTGTCGCAACCAATAGAGTTAGCACAGCTAATAGACAGTCCGAATAAAAAAAAACTACAAAAGTACCTACATCTTCTTATGATAAAAAAATTGCTATTGAACCCTACACTAGGTGATGTATCGTACCTGTATCGTAGGGTACGAGCATAATAAGCTTAACTTTAAGTTAGCTTTGGTTGGAGCTGTTTTCACGGAAAATTAGTCGCCGAGGATACAATTAGTGTAAGGGGAAAAGATTAAACAATGTAACATATAAATAAATAGTACAATTTATTATGTATTATAGTATTCAATAATGTATAGGTACCTACTTATTTTATAAATAATGATTTATGTAAGTGTGTATACAAATTAACTATCTGTGTAATACTAAATGTGGTCAACATAACCAACCACAACCACATACCAATCATTCAAAAACCAAAAGAGTGATTAATCTGTGCTTCAAATAACCATAACCAGGTTAATTGAAGCACAGATTGATCACAATTGTCTTTTATGTCGAGAATGGCGAACTAAGTGTAATAATGAACGAGGTAGCAGTAGTAATGACTTTGATCATTCTTTCCCTGGACTCTTCCTGTTACTAAACGAAAAATATTCATAACCATAAAATGTTTTAAAATTTTTTGACAGCCGCTTTGCACAACCCAACATTTGGCACGCAAAAAATACGTACATCATCAATAATTGATAAAAAGAAGAATAATTATAATTATGCCAAATTTTATCTGTAAAAAAATATTGTCAACCAACCTAAGATGTAAATAGAATGATTTGATAGAGTAGTGTAGATTAAATAGAGTTAAAATAATAAAAATACCCATTATAATAACAATATTAATTGACTCCGGGACAAAAATGCTTTAACGCAGTATCAGATATTTTTTTTTTATTTGTATTGGTTTCTGAATTCGTAGTGCTTTAAAATCAACTTCTATGGGTAGTGCAAAGAAAATTCTTTGGATTTATACATATCGTCGTCGAATGTCATTGAAGTCCTCTCACAAAGAATTGACACTGTGACAGTCGTGTGCTACAAACCGCAATTGGCCATGCCGAGAATGTTACGTGTATCGTGTTGCAGCTAATTGACCTGCCTTATTAAATTCGAACATTCAAAATATTTTGTTAATTATCATTTTGGGCCAACTTTCTTGTGGAGTTTTCTTATAAATTACATTTCAATAGTATAGAGTTCGTTGAATTCGCTTCATCGAAATTTTTTGTCGAAACTGAAGTGGATGCTTTATATTCTGTGGAATAATATAGGTTTTGTTACGAGTATCCGATCGTACAGCTCACCATTCATTCAAACATGAATGGAAAAATTTGCGTGACGTGCGTGACCGTGAGGCAAAACATTCATTCACTCAATTCATTCATCAGTCATCACTCAACGTGAACGCGATTTGTGAAAACATGTCCGCCTTTTGTGTTTTTTGACGTAAATATTGGCAAAAATCCTTCTGTGTTTGCATCTGCGTGGTGATTTTCGGTGTTTTACCAGTGTTATAATGTGTGTGAAAGTGTTGTGATCAGTTCATATGCGGCTGTTATACAAAACTGGACCGATGGAGTCGCTCAGAAAATGGTTCTACAAACCAAGGGTAAAAGCAAAACAATTCTAAATTTTGTTGTAATATCCTGTGATTTTCATATTTTGTACATTTATAGGTGTAACTATAGATAACTTAAATTCTATTGAAAGTTTAAACCCATATTGCAAAAGCGTAACGATGACTTTTTAATAATCGCATTTATACTCTTTGTTTTGACTTGCTGATTCATTTAATGTTTTTATTTTCCTTCTAACAAACACCTCACTACCTCGGAGGCATACATTACATTTCGATAAGATGTGGCTATAAATTGTTTTCGTTTATTTGTTCTTACTTATCAGCTACTCCTTAGCATAAAGCCTTACGTCATTTTAGATATCTAAAATGTAATACTGCATAAAATTAACTTTGCAACAACACAGTCGATGTTAAGAGTTTCATATTGAAATCAAAGATTACTTTGTTTGTACACAGATCTCAAACTAAAAAGTAGTTCTAAACTGTAACTTTCAAGATTGTCCAGGGTACAATATTAAAAGGATTGTTTTACTTTAGAACCTGTCAATTGTCAATGCAGGTTAGAAATGTAGGTATGATTGGTAGGTGTAAACCAACCAGCACTATATCATGAATGTGTATTTGTATAGTTTCTTAGAAGCGGTTATAGCCTAGTGGTTAGGGTGTCAGCCTCCTAATCAGAGGTTGGCAGTTCAAATCCGGGCACGGGTCCAATTTTGGAATCATCTTTGGATTTCTAAACCAATCTTTAGCAAAGAGGGAGCAGAATTGTACTGTTGGAATATTGCTAAAGAATCATAATTTTCCTAGGATCAATCTATATGTATTTCTAAATTAATAAGTTTTTGCTGTGTTGAAAAACAAGAAACTATCATCATCATCATCATGATCAACCCATTACCGGCCCACTACAGAGCACCAGTCTCCTCTCAATATGAGAAGGGTTAGGCCATAGTCCACCACGCTGGCCATGTGCGGATTGGCAATCTTCACACGCCTTTGAGAACATTATGGAGAACTCTCAGGCGTGCAGGTTTCCTCACAATGTTTTCCTTTACGAAGCAAGTGATATTTTTTTTAATCACACATAACTCTGAAAAGCTAGAGGTGCGTGCCCTGATTTGAACCGCCAACCTGTGACTAGGAGGCTGACACCCTAGCCACTAGGCTAGGCTAGGACAGAAACAAACAAAAATGTTCATGTTAATCTTCAGGTTACAAAATGTCTTTGTTACCAATACAACAGTTTGATGAAAATAACATAGAATTAATTATAGCTTGTGTGAACAAATGGCTTCCACAAGGTATTTAAAAACTGAGACAAACACAGGAAAAATCTACAACTGTACAAGTACTAACTGGTTATTCATAAAATTTCAAATTGATGAGAAAATGTTGCAATTTGGATTAAAGTTATTTACCAACATGAGGATTCCAAATTACCTCTGAACTTCTAAACCCATCTGTCTTTGTCATTAATAATAAATTCAGATAACAATTTTGAGATGTTTGCTGCTATAGTTGTAAAAATGTAATAGGCCCGTTTGGAGTTATCTCAGAACAATCATAAAAAATCTACAACATAACCTTGTTATGGACACACAATATTATTTATTTCTAAAAAGTTATAACTTCATGATTACATATCTGTTTTCAGTTAAAAATACATAATTTATAGCTATCATTATCTGAGCTTGCTAATTAACATTGGAGCATTATGATGGGTTTTTGTCCCAAAATATAGTTTCTGGCCATGTATAAATGTTAAAAGGCCTTAGCGAATAGCAATATTCATTCAAGAAATGTCATCAAGCATCAGAAGATCCTTTAGTAGAGTGATGACCCGTGCTAAGTGTGCAATTAACTTAAAAGGCTAATTTTTTTTAACCACTCATTTATTATGAATATAAAATTTTCATAACTGTAACAAGTGTGTCTTTAAAAGCAAAACAAGTTTTTAAATGTATTATGACATTTAACTTGAAATGCGAGCAAAAACCAGTCTCAAAGGCTGTTTTTTTAATGCTTAATGGTCAGGCGTGTGTTTGTTTATAGTATGTCTATGTTTAAATTAGTTTGAATCACATATAAAAATACAATAGACATAGTTATTTAGGCAAATATTTTTCCTCTGGATTTATGTTCAACCTGTAGGTGTAGCACCCTTTCTCTGTTATAGTTATATTTAAATTATAGGGTGGTTCTTCTTAAGGTACAGTTCCAAAGCTGTGTTCTTGCTCCTATGAAAGAATTTAACAGTCTGAAGATGCTGATGTAGGAACAATTATGTATGGTAGATTTAGAGGATTGTTTATTAAATCTGTTAAACCCTTCAAACCTGCAAAATAATACTGGGTTTGATTCCCGGGCTGGGCTATATCAGTTATGTTTATTTTTACCTTTTATTTGCTTAACATCATAAATTAAGAATATAACAGATGTGGTTTAACAGATATAAATTACCAAAAGCAGCCATATTGTTTAGTAGGGATAAGAAAAATCCTTAGGTATAATATAATACATATATATTAACAGTCATTGGATATTTAAGTAAAAAAAATATGATCAAGGACATGGTACACAAATGACGTGCTATAGTACAATTATAGCCTGAAAAACAAATTTGAGGAATCTTTTTGAAGAAACAATTAACTAATGAACTATATAACTATACTCAATACTTTTACCGCAAGTTATGGAAAAATGTAAAACAACCATTTTGTAAAACAACCATCACCAACAAGCAGAGATTGGTTTTTTATTACTCTAGGTCATTACACTTTTGTTTTAAAAAAATAAACCTCATGTGTCATAAACTAAATACTTATATTTTCTGTGAATGTTAAAATTAGTAACATGTTTACTATTTTGTGGAAATTATATGAGCAAACAAAGTTATGTATCCAGTGTTCACTATATACATAATGATTCTGGTTATTACTGGACTATTGTGATTTGGTTATCTGACCTAAGATTGAGATATCCAAAACAGGTTGAAAATTAGTGGTAGGAGGTTGTCTGAGATAAACTACCTATATTTCTAAAAGCATATGTCAAAAATTGTAAAAAGGTTCATTTTAGAATAGTGACACTAGGTCAATAATGGAATCATGATTAATTATATAAAATACAAGATGTTCAATGTTTAAACTAATGTTACATTGTAATATTTAGAAATCCAAGGTTTTAGACTTTTATTTAGGATGTAGTTAGTTATTTAGATAATACAGATGGTTTTTGAAATACAGAGATAATATTGCTTACAGTTACTGATAACATAATCATTACAACTACAAGGTTGCCTGTACACTCTTAAAGATTGTTCTGCTTCCTAGAATTTCTAGTAACTTTGAACATATTGTGTTATTATTAACTCACAATGCAAGAAAGGGTGTTAGATATTTGAACTGATTATTTTTCCTATACTTTGGTGGTTAAAATCTATCCATTTGTTCAATATGTAGAGAAACCTTCACCACCAAGTTTGGATGTCTGGACTACCAAATTTTTTAGTCCCAGATTGCTGTATTACCCGGGCTGGTCAAGCAGGTCCAGTAGCTATGCTGGGGAACCTTAGCATCTGCGTTGTTCTGTTACCACAGAATGTTTTGTTCTCTTTGTGTGTTCTATCGTCTCTACAATGGAGAGTGCTCTGAGGAGCTATTTAATCTAATTCCACCTTCCGTGTTCTCCAGTCGCACTTTTCGTCGCAGAAATAAATTTCATCCTCACCACCTGGATGCCTGGACCTCTTCCACCACCCGCTATTCCAGGTCATTTCTGCCACGAACCTGCAAATTGTGGAACCAGCTTCCATCTTCTGTGTTCCCTAATGGTTATAATATGGGGATCTTCAAAGGGCGAATAAACAAATTCCTCATGGGCCAGCAACGCATTGGCGGTTCCTCTGGTGCTGCAAATGTTCATGGGCGGCGGTAATCGCTTACCATCAGGTGACCCGCCTGCTCGTTTGCTCGCTTTGTATATAAAAAAAAAAAAAAAAAAAAAAAAAAAAAAAAAAAAAAAAAAAAAAAAAAAAAAAAAAAAAAAAAAAAAAAAATGCAGTCCGGGTGCACATGTGATGTTGGTTCATTCATTCATATCTGTTTGATGGGCATTCATGCTGTATTTAGTCTGTCCAACCACTTCTACGTTTAGTTTGGACATTGTATCAATACAAGTTAGCCCTTGAGTGCATCTCACCTGATGGCAAGTAATGATGCGGTCTAAGATGGTAGCGGGCTAACCTGTTAGGGGTATGGTAAACTCGTACTCCTAATTGGTTTCTACACAACATCGTGTCGGAACGCTAAATCGCTTGTCGACACGTCTTTGTCGGTAGGGTGGTAACTAGCCACGGCCGAAGCCTCCCACCAGACCAGACTCGAGCCGGGAATCGAACCCAGGACCTCCAACTTTAAAATGCAACAGCGTACGCGCTGCGCCACGGAGGTCGTCGAACTGAAACGCAAATCGTCATTTCGGCAAAAGCACTGCATAATGTGAACCTGTGGGACACAGTGTGCGCTTGCCAATTCCCGGCTCAAGTCCAGACTTGCCGCGTGCCAGACCAGTCTGGTCTGAAGCACTCGGCAAGTTACCATGCTACTGGCAGATATAACTCCAAGTGCTCTCTAGAGTAGAGATTACACATATAAAATCTTTATAAAAAATTAGTAAGTAAAGTAAAGTTTTTAGTGTAAAGCGGATGTTCATGGGGCAGGGCGGTTATAATCACTTCACAGATGACCCGTCGTCTCGTTTGCTTGTGATGTTTATATATATGTATATATAAAAAAAGCTTCTACCTCTATTTATCGAAAATATTTTAGCGACAATTACTGGGTTGTTGGTTAAGGTCGTTCATCCGTCCTTGTTTGGTGGATGATATTTTTCTGTTTGCATCTCGCTCTTGCACTTTCACTTTTTTACCGCTTTCTCAATAGCCTCGGGTGAAACTCGGCCGTTCTGCCAAATGTTTCGCGAGTGTTGCTATTCATCGAAAATGATCATTTTGTAATTTACCTATTGCTGTGTGTCGGTCTAGTTGTTAGTATGTTCGACTACGTATTTAGAGGTCTTGGGTTCGAATCCTAAAAGATTGTAACCTAAGTGGTTTTAATAACATTAAAAGGACACATTCAGTTAATTTAAGTTATTGAGCTATTATTATGATTATCATTAAGTTGGAATAGACGTAAACCCTAGCCGCATTAAAGCAGCTTGGATGGTTGTATTTCTGAATCCCTACCTTCCATAAGGAGGCGGGTGCCCAATAAACTGACGTTAATAGGCAACGAGACTCTTGAAGGAACATAAATGGTTGATTAATCCATAGTAATATATTACGAAATTGTTTGTTGCCTATTATCTGAACGATAAATTGCACGTTGATGGTGCAAATGTGCACCCTGAAAACTATTATTCAAGTTTACGCATACCTGGTACTGACATCTATTAAGCGTTCACACTTATTTTTCTAAAATTTTGATTTGTGAGGTGACTACATTCGTAAAATAAAACTAAAGCTACGAGGGTTCCAAACGCGACCTGGTCTAAGAGGAAGTCCACTATATATATAGTATAGGACAGGTACTAATTTGACACAGGGATAGCTGGAATCCTGGGCACATGCATAGAATACTACTTTACCCTTAACCCCAGGGGGGTTTTTTGTATAGTAAACTTTGTTACGTAACGTTTTTTAAAATTTTACATAGAGATAGTTAGCATCCTTAAAACTTACATATACTTGTTACAAAAGATACGGTTTCCGGGGGATTTCAAATAAATTGAAACGAGCGCGAACTAAGTGACTTGCAACATCTAGTGAGACAAGTATTTTGATTGTCTTAATCCCGATAAGCTCACGTCTGGACCAGTCACAGCTTCATTAACTGATAAGTGATTACTTAAGAAATGATCTTAACTTTTGATATGTGCTGATAAATCGATTTCTGGCGTAGAAGCAGCACGTAACGAATTCATAGGTGTAGTGATAACGCCTTTTATCCATCGTTACTAATAGTGTCTATTTTTTTTTATGTCAACTATATACTTAAAAAGTCAAGTACTAGTCAAGTGGATAATAAAATTTATGTGAAAAATTAATGTACAAGTGAAGCTCTTTCATATAACAGTAGTACGCAATTTTACGTATATACGAGGGGAGGTCCAAAAGTTCGTGGAATGAATGGGTTTTAAATAAAATGAAACAACAAATCTATTTTTCCTTTTCAATATAATCACCCTTAAGCTGAATACATTTATTATATCTATGAATTATTTTTTCTAAACCATCGTAAAAATATTTTTTATCTTATGCTTCAAAATGAGCCAAAATTGCCTCCTTAACCTCATTGTCGTCGGAAAATTTTCTTCCCCTTAAGTCTTTTTTTTTTAAATTGGGCAAGAAATAAAAATCACATGGGGCCAGATCTGGACTGTAGGGTGGGTGGACTAGTGATTCGAAGCCAAGCGTGTGCAGAGCAGCCATTGCAACTCTGCTCTTGTGAACCGGCGCGTTGTCTTGCAAGAGCAACACACCTTTGGTAAATTTTCCTCGACGTTTTTCCTTGATGGCCTTCTTTAATTTTTCTAGTATCGTTGCGTAGTATTCTCCGGTTATGGTCCTTCCCTTTTCCTTGTAATCAATCAGTATTATCCTTTCACAATCCCAAAAAACAGTAGCCATCAACTTTCCCGCTGACTCCGTCACTTTGAATTTCTTTGGCGGTGGTGTCCCCTTTTTGTGCCATTGCATGGACTTTTGTTTGATGTGTCAAAGTGATGAACCCATGTTTCATCTCCGGTAACAATCCGCTCCAAAATCTGTGCAGGGTCGTCTCCACACAACTCCAAAAATTGCTTTGACGCATCGACGCGTTGCCGTTTCTGAACCCATCTTGCACTGACTTTTGTCATACCCAGATGGTCATATAAGATTCGCAAAATGGTAGTATCTGATACTCCAACTAATGCAGATAACTGTTTTTTCTTCAAACGGGTATCTTCTAGTACAAATTTTTCCACTTTTTCGATGATGTCTGATGTGGTGGCCTCAACTGGCCTTCCTGAGCGAGGATCGTCTTCAATCGACTCCCGACCATGTTTGAAAAGACTATGCCACTTGTAAATCATTGATTTACTAGGGCACTGTTCCCCATAAACGGTTTCCATTTCATTAGCGTTCTTTCTTTGCTTGGTAAGGAATTTTATCACAGCACGGTGTTCAATTTTCTCCATGGTTTCAGTTTTCTTCCGGATTTACTTGTTTAGCAGGCGAGTATTCGTCAACGAATGAAGCAATAAGGCTGAAACTCAATTTATATACTAATGATTAGTCTCTAATTAGTATGACACTAAGCGAGCGCACTTATCCCCACTCCATCCCCTCCATTCCACGAACTTTTGGACCTCCCCTCGTATCTTCACATACAAGTATATGACTTTAAGATTTTTTTTATTATTTTTATTATTCACTACAAGTTAGCCCTTCACTGCAATCTTACCTAATGATAAGTGATGATGCAGTCTAAGATGATAGCGGGTTAATTGGTTTCTACGCGACATCGTTCTAGAACGCTAAATCATTTTGCGACACGTCTTTGTCCACAATTCTTCGGCCCCGTGAATAAATATAACTTTAGATCATTCTTTGGCTATTATATATATACGAAATAAAATAAATAAAGATAGCTATGATAAAAAAAACTGCTGCTCAGACTGACTGATTGATAATAAGGGTTCCATTAACGAAAGAAATTAGAATAGATACGAAATTTAACCTCTGACCTATGAACATATACAAATGGTATATACATTTACTGTCAGTAATATTATGTATACTGTATGCTTTTGCGGTCTTTTCATGTTATCGGTAAGTTACACGCTAGACTTGCGGTCGGGTCGATACGTAGAACTTTGATTTCTATCGTATAACTACACTGACGTACACTACTCGACTTATCGCTTATTATGGTTACCAACTTGATAAGGGGCTATTTTAGTTTTTTACTACTACTATTTTATTTTTTTTATTCTTTAAACTATTTGTGTGAGTACGTTAGTAAATATATTATAATGTTGTTTGAACAATTCAATATAAATATCCCTTAACTGTCCATAAATGTAAATGTGTTGTAATCAAGTGGCTTATGACTCAGTCTTACAATTTTATTGAATTAATTAGATTTAGAATGATTTAAAACACACACACACACACACACACGCACGCACGCACGCACGCACGCACGCACGCACACACACACACGCACGCACGCACGCACCCACGCACGCACGCACGCACGCACACACAGCTGTATGCTTTTTGTCTTATTATTCTTTTTTTATCAAGTTCCAATAGTTATTTTTTGTAAAGTTACTATGCTCTATTGTATTGTTGGTTTGGAGTTAGGCGATGGACTGGGTTTACTGCTTATTATAAACTAAAATGAATAAATGAAAAAAAAAAAACATTATTTTATGACACAACATTATTGCGAAGTAACTTTCTGTTTAGATACATGTGCCTATTTATAAGCTTATGTTATCGTAAACGTACTTCGAGTGCCTATTCATCATGATCAACCCATTACCGGCTCACTACAAAGCGCGGGTCTCCTCTCAATATGAGAAGGGTTTGGCGATAGTCCACCACGCTGGCCATTGGCAGACTTAACACGCCTTTGAGAACATTACGGAGAACTCTCAGGCGTGCAGGTTTCCTCACGATGTTTTTCTTCACCGTTGAAGCAAGTGATATGTTAATTGCTTAACAACGCACATAACTCCGAAAAGTTATAGGTGCCTGCCCGGGTTCGAACCCCCGACCTCGGATTAGGAGGCGTCGTCCTAACCACAAGGCTATATCACAGCTTCTTAATCATTACCTATTATCATCTGTCTGTGAGAGTAGCAGTATAAGATGTCTAGTCTAATATTCTAATACTTAGGTTTCCTGGCCAGAGTTCGCTACTGAGCGACACTATTACTTTTACAACCTTCTTTTTCCTTCATATTTCTCTAAGTACATATACGCAAACACACATACTGCACACGTCACGGAACGTATGTTAATATACCTAATTTAACAACTAAATTAAACAAGGTAAAGATTGGTCTAACTTTCTAAGCTCAAGTAGATCCTTGACAGTAGTGAACTCGATCAGGAATCTTTGTAAACAAACCTTAAATCTTAATGATGCATCTCTTATAATAAAATAGAAAGGAATTTTATCTCCATTTTCTACTAATTACATAATTATGTTATTATTGTATTAACTATATTCTTTAATATGTTTATTAATTTCCGGTCATTAGTTGCTAAGCAACGGGTTATTTGTAAACATACAGTATCGAATTAGTGTTATGGTTCAGCCATTTTAGTTTAATGTTTCAGTCGTGCCATCTAGCGGCAAAACACTAGACATACAGACATTAATAGCATGAAGGCGAAAATTATATTATACTAACAAACATAGGCTTATTGGAACAATTAGGTTAGGTTGATCCCCGGGCATTCAACAAAGCAAGCGAGAGGGACATGCCGTGGTGGTTTTTAGTTCTGGTAGACTCTCCCACCAAGGGGGGGGGGGACCCAAAAAAGCGGTGATAGTCTAGTGGTTAGGGCGTCAGCCTCCTAACCAGAGGTCGGCGGTTCCAATCCGGGCACGCACCTCTAACTTTTCGGAGTTATGTGCGTTTTTAAAAATTGAAATATCACTTGCTTCGAGTGTGAAGGAAAGCATCGTGAGGAAACCTACACGCCTGAGAGTTCTCCATAATGTTCTCAAAGGCGTGTGAAGCCTGCCAATCCGCACATGGCCAGCGTGGTGGACTATGGCCAAACCCTTCTCATATTGAGAGGAGACCCGTGCTCTGTAGTGAGCCGGTAATGGGTTGTTCATGATGGTGATGATACTCTCCCACCGACGGTTGGGGTCCCCCACATAACCTCTATTCTGCTCAAGGGAAAAGCCTCCTCCTCCGTAGCTATAAAGCTTTTCCACCACGACAAAAATAGGTTAGGTTTTTTTTTAAACAATTAGGTTGAATATTTTTTGTGCGTTGTGATAAAAAAAAAAACAACCGCCACTCGACAGCGTCCCGTCTATCGATCACTCATAAAAGTATGACATCATATGCACCAAATACCTAGCCTTTAACGTGTAATTAAGTACATACGGGTGGTGATTTGAATTCCACCGCTCACTTGACTAGCTCTTGCCCGCCGACTTTGAACGCAATATTTTCGGTGTCATAAATTTTTATGAGTGTTGCGTTTGACGACAATCATGCCTTATGTGATAACATTTAGTTTAGAGCGCGCTTGCTTAGAAATTGCCTATTCACCTGGGCTGTTCAATCAGCGGTTGCCGTCACAGTAAACGGCATAACGCTCGCTTGTGCCGTCACGCCCTCTCTACGTAACTTCTAAATGCGAAGACTTACTTAATTTCCTCGGGTTAAAAAGAGTATCCTATGTCCGTCCCCACACTAAATATTGTATCTATATATTGTATATAGTGTTCATTTGAACGTCAAGTTCGGTTTAATCGGTTCGGTTCGCCACGATCGCTATAACTGATAATGATCCGTTTGAGCTAAATGTAGGGAACAATTTAACAAACTAAATACCAATAAACATACAAACTTTCGCATTTACAATATCAGTATGGAATTATGGATATCTGACCGATTATTCTGATTTCCAAGATACGGGTCTCCTAGTTTGCAAGTCTAATAATTTATTAATTATTATTATAAACAAATGGCTTAGCTATGGGTGTATTATTTTTAGAATCTACTTACTTATCAACCTAACTTACGCAAAACACTACTTTTCATCGTCATAATTCGATGTTATTTTTCTCCCAAAGCTGGGCCCAGACCTCTCATCTCATAATAGAGAGGAAGAAGAGCTTAGGCCTTCGACGCTAGGCATGGCGGGGTCTAGAGGACTCGGCCATTATCATTGAATTTATGCCCCAATTATTTATATATATCCATTAAAAAAAAATACAAGTTATCCCTCAACCATCTTAGATTGAATCATCACATACCAGATAACAATAGACAAGATCGTAGTCAAGGGCCACAGCCCGGTTACGCTGTGGCAACCAATAGGGTTAGTACAGCTAATAGACAGTCCGAAAAAAAAAGCCAAGGGCTGGCTGTAGTGTAACATAAAAATACTAGATTAGGTCTGCATGAGAAATGAACACATTTTGTAAATTGGCCGGTAAACGGTGGTTCTTAATTCGACGCCAATAATTTGACAATAATAATTCTATAATACATGTATGTTGTTACAAAGAGTTAATAAACCCATATCCCGGTTCGGTATCGTACCGGAATATTTAATCGTGACGTTTTGGGGACAATGTCAATGACATCTAATGTAAATAAACGGTAGATTTTTTGGTGCATTTGGTATCTACTGATATTTTTCTTCTTCTTTAGGTGCCTCTTCAACTAGTGTAGGTTGGCAGTCAGAATGGCATATTTTGCCTTGTCTCTCGCGAGGCTGAAAAGCTGCGCGGCACTCGCGATCCCTGTCCACTCCCTGATGTTTCGCAACCAAGACTTCCTCTTGCGACCGATGCGCTTCCTTCCCGCTACTTTGCCCATCATTATGAGTTGCAGGAGCCTGTATCTGTCATGCCTAAGCACATGCCCCAGATAAGCAACTTTTTTCTTATTGATAGTCTTCCAAAGTTCGCGATGACAACTAACACGTCGCAAGACCTACTCATGGGTCACGTTTTTTTACTGATATTCAGTACTAACCAAATTATATCCAAATTATATCTGTCACGTTCTAACACTAACTTTGGCTGAGCAAAGTTAATGTATGCTTTATAGTTGCTCGCCGAATTGTCTACGTTTCTGTATCGCCTTACATACGTTCAGATGGCGGTACTTTAACTTTACGCGAAATAATACGAGCAGGATGTCGTGTAAAAACTTAGATAAATACAGCAGTTATATTGAAACCCTTTTTTCAAAAATATCACTTAACTTATAGCATTGTCCTCGTGGCGTCCATTGTTATTGCTATTTGGCGTGGACCAATCACTGGCCACCTTTTTTGCGGGCACCAATAGCGTGGCGGCACGACATAATGACAACCAACTTAATAAATTCATGATAGTATTCTAGTCAATATTTATACTCTTTTGTACGTATACAGATTAACAACATTTTAACCCTTACAAACAACTTCTAAAATATATGTCTTAATTAATAAATACATCATAATTCATAATGTATATATATATTATAGCTTCTTAGAATCGCAGCCATAACATTTGTATGTTTTATCGCTAAATTGTATCCAAAATCATTAGATATGTCAATTAACTCCGACTTAAAAAACACACGTAAACGTTATCCGTGTCAGTAAATCAGTCTCCATTTCGGTGGGTAGACTGAAAAAAAAAACCTCGAAACACTGGTAACATTATTGGTGAGTACACAGACGGGGTGCTATTGAGTAGATCGGTTACCATTCTGGTAGAAAGACTGGAAAAGCGGTACCTTTAAATCTATCATCATCATCATCATGATCAACCCATTACCGGCTCACTACAGAGCACGGGTCTCCTCTCAATATGAGAAGGGTTTGGCCATAGTCCACCACGCTGGCCATGTGCGGATTTTGCAGACTTCACACGCCTTTGAGAACGTTATGGAGAACTCTCAGGCGTGCAGGTTTCCTCACGATGTTTTTCCTTCACCGTTGAAGCAAGTGATATTTAAATTTTTTAAAACGCACATAACTCTGAAAAGTTAGAGGTGCGTGCCCGGATTCGAACCGCCGACCTCTGATTAGGAGGCTGACGCCCTAAACTAGGCTATCACCGCTTCACTAGGCTATCGCCGCTTCAAATCGCTTGAATCTATTGGTTACATCTTATAGTGGAGACAGTAATGTCAAAAGTAAAAGTGGCCTACCAGTGTCAGTTTAAGTAGTTAAGTATTCTTCTTTCTTAGTCGCTTTCCGGACACAAACTATCTGTATTCAAAACATAACTTCAATACGTCGGCGCACTCTTGTAATGCGTACGAGGGGCAACCATCAAACACACGTACGTTTATAGTTAGCTTGTCCTTCTATGACGCAGCAACTTTCGTATATATTGTAAACTTAGTAGAGAATACAGATAAAAGAGTGTAAAAAACTAGCGAAGCCATTCCATTTAAATTGAGAATAAAAACTCCCGATTTTCCCGTATGGCCAAAATTTATTCCTTTCAAGGAATTGTTCATGTAAATCAGGTTCGTTTTACGTATTTACACTGTCTTTGAATATATATATATAGTCAAATTCAAATTCTAATAATCTTTATTGAAATAGTCCTTAAAAAGGCACTTTTGACGCGTCAATAATTTACATAGTAGTTATTTCATGGTGATAACTATATTCGTAAACTTAAAACTAAAGCTATGAGGGTTCCAAACGCGCCCCGGTCTAAGAAGAAGCCCACAACAAACTTAGCCGGTGATATATATATATATTTATTAGTCTTGAGCTTAGCTATCAAATTAATACGATTTTCTTACACTATCGTAAATGACCTTGACGACTCTGAGTGGTTTTAGGCCATTCAAACCAGTCTCCGCGTTGCAAATAATTACTGCGAGACCGCGGAAAGGAAAAACTAATAAATCTTCTATGGACTATTGATGCAAAGTCCAGAGGATATACCCATACCTACCGACGCTGTATCGCAAACGCTTCGAGGGTCGACCGAAGTGTTATTACACGAATTGTTATGCATTGTGAGTAATGAAGAGTTCACGCGGCGCTCTCGTGCGCTCGATACATGCAGTTTATTATTGAACCCCCGACGCAAAAAGATAGGCGTTAATTTATCGACTTTTGTATTGGTAAATGAAACTTGGTAAACCTTTTCCCAGCGTTTGTTAAGGAGGCCACCCGATGTTAAAAGATTACCGTCTTTCATGAACATCTGAAGCACCGGAGAAGCTAAAAATGGCTTGCAAGCTGAACACATCTTCCTAATCGTTTTCTACTCGGCATCATTCTTCTTCTTCGTCGTTACACTCTTTGCAGAGAGGTCATGGTCATCACGAATCAATGTCTTTGAGGCCAGATGTTATGCGCCTCACAAGCATTCGCCACTTCCCTCTGCTGACCGAGAGTCTGGTGCATTCGTGCAAAGGACCACCCACAGCAGACTTTATCTGATCGGTCCATCGCAAGGGTGACTTTCCTCGCCCTCTGGTGCCCTCCACCTTACCCTGCACGACAAGACGCTCAATGGAGTCACTCTCATCCCGGATGACGTGACCAAAAAATGTTACAATGCGACTCTGTACTAACGACGAGGGTCGTTGTTTAATGCCGAGTTCTTGGAGGATAGAGACGTTGGTACGAAATTCGAAACACGGCATCATACCGCAATGTTAAATAGTTTAACGGTATGTCTTAAATATGATATATGTATGTATGTATAGTTATAGTGTAACTATCTGCGATCGAAGCCTCCAGACCAGATATAGGCCGGCAATAAAAGCCTCGACCACCCACTTGCGCTGCGCCACAGGTCTCTAAATTAAAATCTGTAATAGCCGTTACCTCATTTGTAATAAACATTATAGATATCTCTGTCTTGTGATCGTTGAAATATGGTTTGAATCCAAGCTCTAACTTCTTCTACCCACACGATATCAAAACAGAATGCTAAATAACTTGGTCGGTATTAACCAGCCATAGCTACAGTCTCCAACTAGACCATACCAGAGAAAAACAAAAATGATAAATTTGCTCCCGTCAGGTTTGAACCCGGGACTTCCGACTTATAATACCACGGCACTTAACATTGCACCAAGGAAAGGTCGTCAAAAATATATTCGTAGTAATTATTTCAATACCTTGTTCATAATTAATTTAAAACTTAACATGCAATGGACCATTTGCCTTACCTTGAACCGACCGGAGTCCGAAGCCCTTAATTAAGAGTTCGTTGTACGTGGAAGCCATAGTGTGAAGGAATTTCTAGAAACTTCGCAATGTGACACATTCCGTTGCCAATAGCTTAACGGAATGTATTATGTACTTACTTAAATAATTATGCTTTATTTGCTGTAATCTGCGTAAAATTGGCGAATGTCCACGATGAAATTTATATTTTATTCCATCTCTATACTCCACACCAGACCCTCCACCCTGAGGAGATGTTGACTTGACAATTAATCCTAACTGTTTTGTGACATGGCGTGAGCGCCATGCCGTTTGCTGTGACGACAAATGGGTTGATTCTTCTGCACAGGTTTGCTGGGTGCAAACATAGAGCGTTGAATTTGAAGAAGTCATTTAAATAAGTACCGATGTGAAATAATATTTTTTGATATGAACGCATGTTAGTGAGCTAGCGCAGTGGTTTCACTCACTGTAAATTTATTCTCTATCCCAAACGAACCGAAATTGTTCCTACCTACAAAATTTGAAGCAAATTTCGAAGCACGCAGATGCAATACGTTTACAAACTCTGCGGAACTTAAAAATGTTGAAAAACGTGATCGTTAAAATCCACGTGTGTTGTTTGAAAAGAAAATTGGTAGATTATCCAACAAGTGTATAAAACAAGCCATTTAATTCGTGACGATTTACGTCGCCTTACGACATTCGCCTACTAATCAGAGGTCGGGGGTTCGAATCCGGGCACGCATATATAACTTCTCGGAGTTAGTTATGTGCGTTTTTAAGCAATTAAAATATCACTAGCTTCAACGGTGAAGGAAAACATCGGGAGGAAACCTGCATGCCTGAGTTCTCCAAAAATTTTGCCAATCCGCACATGGCCAGCGTCGAGGACTATGACCAAACCCTTCTCATATTGAGAGGAGACCCGTGAGGAGAGTAGTGAACCGGTAATGGGTTGATAATTGGTAATAACTACGTGGCATAAAAAATATAATATATAAGTTATGTATACATATCGTTCGCTTATTGTTTAAAAGTCAGATGGAATACTTTCTATTCATCGAATGATTCATAGCTTGCTTATATATAAATCAAATGTTCGCCGCTTTGTTCGCTGGGGTGGCCAACATATCTTTTGGATTCATCTTCTGAAACATATCGTATGACCTCATGTATTATACTACCTTACGGTATGAATATCAAATTCAAATTCAAGTAATCTTTATTCAAATCGTTCTTTAAAAGGCAATTTTGAAGAGTCATAATTTACATATGGTTCAATAATTTATATATATATATATTGATTTGATGGTGATAACTACATTCGTAAACTTAAAACTATAGCTATGAGGGTTCCAAATACGCTTCGGTCTAAGAAGAAGCCCACAACAAACTTAACCAGGTGAATTTTCTTATTGTTATCACCATCTCACATGCCATTTAAAATTATATTAAGAGTTATCTTATTAGAGCAATATTTCATACCCATGCTTGTTTATCATTTACATAATCTTTTACACTATAGTAGGACTTTTCTACAAGCTTCTTCTATTATCTGTAGCGATCTAGCTTTTACATGGCTACTTCACCTCAATGTTACTTCCAAAGCAAATAGAATAAATAAAAAATCCTGTTCTATAAATGGGTTCGATGGTGAACGCAACATCAAGGAATAGGTTTAAGCGTATTTCCATCAGAATTTATCATACGTCCATTTCGAAACAGCGTTTAACATAAACGTGACCAGAAAACCACGTGTAAAACAATCTTTAGACTCCCGTGCTGTTTCGAAATTAAAGTACATTTCCTGGTAGTGGAAATCATAAGGGGAACGGTGTTTTTATATTTTAGTATGGCGCCTTTTTACCTCTAGGTTTTACCTGGCAATTAAGATTTTTTGTTCTTTAATAGTTATTATTTGTATGCTATTTTTACAGTAGGTATATGTTTTATAAGTGGCTATTTGACATTTTAGCTAATAGATTCTCCTTTGATTAAATTTTGATTTATTTGTGATTTTATATTGTTAATTGTAATTTATCATGCAATATTACATTCATCGAAACGGTGACAGCCTAGTGGTTAGGGCGTCCGCCTGCTAATCAGAGGTCGGGGGTTCGAATCCGGGCATGCACCTCTAACTTTTCAAACCTGCACGCCTTAGAGTTCTCCATAATGTTCTAAAAGGCGTGTGAAGTCTGCCAATCCGCACCTGGCCAGCGTGGTAGACTATGGCCAAACCCTTCTCATATTGAGAGGGAGACCCGTGCTCTGTAGTGAGCCGGTAATGGGTTGATCATGATGTTGATGACGATGATTAAATTCATTTCAAATTTTAATTTGTAATCATGTCGACGTTTATTCTCTATTTCTACGCTCCACGCTGGAATATGGAAATCTCTTTGCTTAATACAATATGGTTACTCTATAGTGTGCAATGTCGAGGTCGGTTAAGCGTGTTCCCAATTGAATCTATCGCGTGCGCACACTAAAGTGACCTTTATCATTAGAGTGGTAAGAGTCACTGCCAGTTGTGGTAGCTAAATAATATCTCTATTTGACACTGATGGAACTTCATCACAGTTTATGCAATTTGTTCTGCGTAATGGAATGCAGTTGAGATTTTTTTTCGCTATATATACTGGATGTTTTTAAATCGTTATACACGTGAAGATTTGATCCTAGTAATCGTCTATGGATTCATCATGATCAACCCATTGCCGGCTCATTAAAGAGCACGGGTCTCCTCTCAACATGAGAAGGGTTTGGCTATAGTCCGCCACGCTGGTCATGTGCGGATTGTCATGCATGCAGGTTTTCTCACGATGTATTCCTTCACCGTTGAAGTAAGTGATATTATAATTCAAAAAACGCACATAACTCTGAATAGTTAGAGGAGCGTGGTTGTGGTTCGAACCTCCGAGCTCTGATTAGGAGGCGGACGACCATTAGGCTGTTACAACTTTTTTATTTATGCTCATGGATTGTACAGAAATTACATACAAACTAGCATTCCCTATTGCCTACGATCTGAGTATAAACATAAGTGGCTATAAAGAGTTTTATTTTATTTGAAACATTGAATAGTACACACACGCACCGGTAATCGTAGCGTTGGTCGACCCCCAACAAGGTGGACAGACGACATCAAACGAGTCGCAGGGAGCCGCTATACAAGCGGCCCAAGACCGTGGCCATTGGAATTCCCTACAAAAGACCTATGTCCAGCAGTGGACGTCTATCGGTTGAAATGATGATGATGATGATGATGATTGAATAGTTGTTCATTTGAATGTGTTTTCTATTAATCTTTCAATCCACTTTTCTCTTTAAGACAAAGAACATATCAGCCAATACAAAAGTTTGAAATAAAAATAAATAGGTTTTTTAAAGCTAAAACAATAAGTGGTATTATTTTTATGACGACCTCCGCGCGTTGTCTTATTTTAAAGTGGGATGCCCTCGGTTCGATTACCGTTTTGGTAAGAACCAGACCAGACTCGAGCCGTGCACACGGCTTCGGCCATGGCTAAGATATATCGCCAAGCGATTTAGCGGTCCGTTTGACAGCGATTTAAATCTTAAAAAAACAACAAAACAAAAGTTAATGTATCTTACTGAAATTCTTAACTACACTGAGCGGCACGGAATGTGGCCCAAATATTAAAAAACCGATAACATGCGATTTTGGTGAATCGTGAATGAGAATTTCAAGTGGGGGTTGTCGACACGTCTGTTTTTGTTGATTTAAGAGGTTAAGCATAAAAAAAGGTTATTTTTTTTTACTTCTGTTACGTTTAACGTTAATTTGTCGCTAAATCGCACGAAACACGGGTGAGTTAAAATTCAATATTGCATTTTATTGCTGGTGCATCTTTATTCATTTTGTTTCTTAATTAATGTGTAATCTTTTTTACGTTCAGAATCGGAACACAAAGCCTGTAACTCAAGCTCAAGTTGCTCAAGCTGTGTTGCTTTTGAGTCAAGGGCGAACGCAGAGAGAAAATGCTGAATTGTTAAATGTACCGCGTACAACCCTTAGATACGCCTTGAAAAGGTACGATCAGACCGGCCTGTACACGAGGAGACCAAGAAGTGGCGGATTCAGGTGTACATCAGCGCAGGACGACCGATTTATCCCTCTCGCAATTTTAAGAAATTGGTTCCTTATTGCAATTGAAATAAGGCAGCGACTACAATCGGCAAGAGGGGTCAATGTTAGCGAGCGGACGATAAGAAGGAGAATGGATGAAAGGAACCTGCGTGCTCGAAGACCAGTGTGAGGTCCAGAACTGCTCAGACAACATCGCTAGCACGACTTCGTTTCGCTCGCAAGCATGCGAATTGGACTCATGAGCAGTGGAGTAAAGTTTTGTGGACAGATTAATGCAGAATGGCCTTAAGAGCTCCAGATAGCCGCGAACGTGTATGGAGATGGCGTGGAGAGAGATTTCTGCCAATCACCACCAGGCAAATCTTAAGTTTTGACGGTGGATCCTTTGTGGTTTGGGAGGGATAAGTACAGGCGCACGTACAGAGTTGGTGGTAGTTGAAGACCGTTTAACTGCAGTCGGAGACATTGAAGAGATCCTCAAAGATCATGTTTTACCTTATGTGGAATTCATTGGGGGCGAAAAATTTTAACTAATGCAAGATAACGCACGACCACACACTGCAAGATGTGTCAACGATTATCTTTCAGGGGTAACAATTCCTAAAATGGAGTGGCCAGCTGGAAGCCCAGACTTGAATCCAATAGAACACGTCTGGGACATGTTCAAAAGGCGCATCCGAGGCAGTCCCAACCTCCCAGAGACTCTCAGTGCTCTGAAAGCCGCTCTGGTGGCCGCCTGGAAAGAAATACCCCAAGTGGACATTAAAAACATTATCCACAACCTGCCTGATCTCATGCAGGCGGTCATCAAGGCCGGAGGAGGTAACACGCGTTATTAATTTGAAGTAATTTTAAGGTTTAATTTGTAAAATTCATTAATAAACATTAGTTAAATTTGGAGTTTAATGTCTTTTTTTTTATTTTACAAAAATTATAATAAAGTTATCATGATTTTTGTTTATTAATCATTGCATTTAGGATTTCAATAAACAATTTAGGTTTTGAAAACAAAAAAACAGCCTTTTTGCGGTTCATTTTAATAATAACCCACAAAGTGCATTTGGGCCACTTTCCGTGCCGCTCAGTGTATATTAATGTAACTCTTCGGTATTTTTCATAGATTTTTTTTATACACTACAAGTTAGCTATCTCACCTGGTGGTAAGTGATGATGCTGTCTAGGATGGCAGCGGGCTAACCTGTTAGGAGTATGGTAAACCCAAGGTCCTAATTGGTCTCTAGGCGACATCGTGCCAGAACGCTAAATCGTTTGTCGGTATGGTAAGGTAACTAGCCACGTCCGAAGCCTCCCACCAGACCAGGAACTCCGACTTTATAATGCGACGTTGACAAGGAGGTTGTCAAAAATCGTCGTCGTCGATTTTTATTTCTGGAATGTTCTGTGGTTTTCATTCTTATCGCTAGTAACAAGACTTGGTTTTTCTTTCGTGCTAACAAAAGTGCCACAGAATTCCACATAGCATCACCTTCTTCTTAGATTGGGTGTTCAATGGTTGTTATATTTGGATACACGTGACAGGAGTTTCTGATAGTTGTTAACTTTTTACTGGCTCGCCCCTGTGACCTAGAAATAAACGAGTAAACTTTCGATTTTTTTTACACGGCAACCGCTCGCCTCTTTGTCCGCGTAGATTATTTGTGTTTGTTTGCGTAGATAGATTATTTGTGGAGTTAACTTGTTTCAACTTTTTCATCTTTACCCGCTTAAGTGTTTCATTTGTGGGTTTTTTTTTAATTATGTGAGAATTCGTTGTGACTGTGGCGCAATTATTTAAGATGTTTTTTTTTTCAAGTTCGTCCTTGATTTCGATTTAACCTGTTGTGTGATGGTAGCGGGTTTTTTTAATACACCACAAGTTTGCCTTTGCTTACTTGATGGTAAGTGATGATGCGGTCTAAGATTGTAGCGGGCTAACCTGTTATGGTAAACCCAAACTCCTGATTGGTTTCTACGAGACATCGTGCCTAACTAACCACGGTCGAAGCCTCCCACCAGATCAGACTCGAGTCGGGAATCGAACCCAAGACCTCCAACATTATTATGTGGCTGGGTGCGCGTTGCGTCACGGTGGTCGTCAAACGTCGAACGACGAAGCGAGGTAGCATGTTAGGGATACGGTAGTCTCTCATGCCCCAAATGGGTAAATCAATCAATCAATCAACCTATAGACGGCCACTGCTGGTCATAGGCCTTTCCGAGAGCGCGCCACCGCACACGGTCCTCCGCCTTTCTCATCGTCGTTCCCTCGCCCTACGCTACGCTTACCGGTTACGCGGTCTCCACTCCAGAACACGTCTGCCCCAACGGCCGTCGGTTCTGCGACAGATATGACCCGCCCACTTCAGCTTGCTATTCCGGCTATGAGCTATGTCAGTTACTTTGGTTCTCCTACACATGATCAACCCATTCTCGGCTCACTACAGAGCACAGGTCTCCTCTGATTATGAGAAGGGTTTGGCAATAGTCCACCACGCTGGCCACGTGCGGATTGGCAGACTTCACACGCCTTTGAGAACATTATGGAGAACTCTCAGGCGTGCAGGTTTCCTCACGAGGTTTTCCTTCACCGTTGAAGCAAGTGATACTTTAATTGTTTAAAAACGCACATAACTCGGAAAAGTTAGAGGTGCGTGCCCGGATTCAAACCGCCGACCTCTGATTAGGAGGCTGACGCCCTAACCACTAGGCTATCACCGCTTCAGGTTCTCCTACGGATGTGTGTAAATACCAAAACTACTGAGCGTCTTGCTGTGACGGCATTTCTTTGTTGCTAAAGTGACATATCTACTAAACTAGACTAGACCGTAGAGAATTCAGAGATAATGACAAAATTTTAAGTATGCACATTTTTCGCGTCGCGTTGCCAATGACGTAACGAAGCTGTGAGCGCTGTGACGCATCGGCGAACGATTACCTACCATCAGGGAGACCTTGTAACAAAAACAAAAACATTACTTACGCCTCTCGAGTGTCAGGGACCTTTGGGAGTGGGATTTTATATGAATTGTCAAGCTCGAAGCTGCGACGCGTGTGAAATCTTTGCGTTATTCGAGTGGACGGGGCTTTGATTATCTAAGGCGCATCGCGAACAGAGATACCAGACTGTTTCCAGTTTGCAATGCGTCAAACACACGGAGTGCCAATCAAAAATTGTCCGATGTATATATAAAATTATATAAATGTGTGTACATATATAATTATAAAATCTATAGTACAAAAACAGGAGTACTATTTTTCCATTGCTGTTTCTGCTCCCTTTTCCAAGATATAAATCTCATTGCGAGGAAGTTTGCTATGGCGAACCATAGCTCACAAGTGCCGCTAGAAACATCGATTTTCCCAGTATACAAAGTAGAAAATGTGTTAATTCAGGGTATTATCTATCTCCAATCAAATTTAGATCAAATTGGTTCAGAATTTACGGAGGAAGGACAACACACATACAAACATAGATCTGTGTCATAGATCTTAAATATTTGTTTTTGTCTCTCTTGTCTGTTTTTTTTTGTTTTTAGTGTATATTTGTTTTGTTTGGACTTTGTTTTTGTTATAATGTTTTTATGTGTAATCATTAAATTAGTGTTATTGGATATTGTCCTTTCTAATTAAATTAAAAATTAAATAAATAAATAAAACATCACTTACATATAAACCTTCACATTTTTAATAAATGTTTTAATTCATTGGCATTAGTAAAATAGTGAGTCATTAAGTTTCAATAACCCAGCCAAATGAAAAAATGCTTATATTATCTTAATTATTTTGCTTTAAATTTACTTCATTATTTTATTAATGAAAAAAAATAAAATAAAGATATTTGACCAAAAACACCACAGTTGTACAGTTTTACAGTTTGTTATGGTACCCACACTAGGTAATCCTGTCTCGTGGGCACCTTCGTATAATATAAATTTCATATATTATAATAATTCTACTTATTTAGTAGAGTGATTGTGGATATATTATATGACCGTCCTTGACAACAGTACTTAAAGATCATAAATATAGCTTTTAGCGTTGCCTCCGACTTAAGAAACAGTTCTGAAATCACGAATTTATATATCTGTCAAGTTTTTACTAACTTTGGCTGAGCAAAGTTAAAAAATGCTTTATAGATGTTAGCCGAAGTGTCTTTTTTTTTCGGACTGACTATAAGTTGTGCTAACCCTATTGGTTGCGACAGCGTAACCGGGCTGTTTGGTGTGCTTCGGAGAGAAGCTGTGCTAGAAGAAATTTTGAGCCCTATGGCTGGAAGAAACTAAGGGAACGTCTCCCTAAGGGCGCCTCCTGTGAGGCCGAACCTCGGCTGAGGCGACGTTTGGGATAACGGGCGAGTCGGACGGTGAGTGGTCCGTACGTCTCCGAGGCTTTGGATGGAGCCCACGTCCGGATGACGTTAGACCGAAGTGTCTACGTTTGTGTAACGCCTTACATACGTTCATATGGCGGTATTTTAACTATACGTGAAATAATACGAGAAGGATGTCGTTATCAAACAAAAAAAAAACACGTTGAATTACTCATCACTTTCATTTAAAATCAGGTCGATTTAAAGAGCTGTCATCGTAATTCGTTACGTTAAGTACCACTTACTGTACTGTGTACAATATAAATTGGATTATATGTTTCGGTACTGTAAACCCGGTAAACTTCGCACCGCCTGTAGAAGGTCATTTACTGAAACTGCGAAGCGATAAATTCCTTTATAAAATTACGCATTTTGATTTTTCAATTTTTCAGCTGTTTGTATGTGTTTTTCTTATTTTCTAGTTATGTGTTTCTTACTTGAATAGTGCCAGCGGGTTTTTATATCTACTACAAGTTAGCCCTTGAGTAGCTTGGATAAGAGTCAGAAATGTTATCCCCGATTATATTCGCAAGATAAAATGTACTAGTCAAGCTGATATAATCGGGGGATGAAAATTTTATCACTTGCCCTTGCTAGTGATGATGCAGTCTAATATGGTAGCGGGTTAACCTGTTGGGGGTATGACAAACCCATACTCCTAATTGCTTTCTACACGCAACGCTTATCGCTTGGCGAAACGTCGATAACTAGGCACGGCTATAGCCTCCCATTAGGCCAGACTGGAGTCGGAAATCAAATCGAAAATGACCTCTAACCTTATAATGCGATAGTGCTTACACTGTTCCAAGGAGCTTGTCGAAAGCATAGCAGAGGACTGTTTTTCTTGAACTGCCACTGAGAGAGTGGAACTATGTCCGCTATGCCATTAGAATATTAACAGGGATGAAGTAGATAAGATGTTGTGCTCATACAAGTTCCGTAGCTGAGGGTGCCAATGTGATCCTCTTACGGGGTCTCCGCTGTCCGTCTGATTGTTTGTCCATCATATAGCGCTTGCGACTCTGCCGATATTGATGATCCAAAAATACTTAAATTGCGATTAAAACAAATTGGGCTTTTATGGCAGAAAAGATATATATTTTTTTAATGCATACCTAATCATCGTAATAAAAATGTCCTACTCTTGTAGTGCCTAAAATTCTCTCATCCTATTTGCATAATATTAGGCGAGCTCATGGATAGACGTACCTTGTATGTCGCATGTTGTAAGTTATAATTACTGGAACCGCCTAATTATAATTTGTGCTCTACTAATGATGTAACATTTTTTTTTGCTCTCACGCTGGGAAATGCTTTTACGCATCCCCTCCTGAGGGCCGCTTCCGACGGGGACTGGCGACCAGAATACTCACTAAAACCCAGCGATGCTCCTTCGCGTCGCCTGGTGGCTGGGTCACGGCAACACTTGTGCACTCGACCGCGGCCCAGCCAGGCTAATGCAACATACTCTGACCTCTTATAACACGATTTATAAAATTATTTATTTAGAGTTATTATTATTTTTATTAATACATATTATATACATATTTATAGCTATATTTTGGTTGCTTTTCTTTTAATTATTATTATTATTTGGTACTTTTTGCTGTTACGTTACTCGGAACTGAAAATCAGCAACGTGTTTTTAAATAAGGCAAGGCATATGCTGAGCTGAACACAATTTCTGGTGGTGTAGCAGCCAGACATAAAATTTCTGGTAAGAATATAATGTACTGTGTAACATGCGTGTGTGTAACACTATATGAGAGTAAATAAATTTTCTTCCTTTCTTTATAGTTAATGTTAGTATTAGTAATTAATCTAAAGGTTATATCTATATATATAAAAATCAATTGCTGTCCGTTGGTCTCGCTAAAACTCGAGAACGGCTGAACGAATTTGTCTTATCTTGGTCTTGAAATGTTCGTGGAGGTCTAGGGAAGGTTTAAAAAGTGAGAAAAATTGGAATAATTGCCGGGGAAACCCTAAAAACAGCCCTTATCTTTTTCCCATATAAACGTTTTCTAAATAAAATGTGGAGTCAATTTGAACTATATTGCTATTTAATAAAGTTCATATTAAATTATAATCACTCACTGTTGTCTAAGAAATGTAGGTGTGTTCCTAACTTCAAAGAGTCAATTAGCAATTAATATTAAGGCAATATTTTATCCCGGTATTTCCACGGAAACGAAAACTGCGCGGGTGAAACCGCGGATCTCAGCTAGTATAATATAATAATCGAATCGCGCGCTGATCAAAGGAAGACAGTTTCCCCTTGAACAGTCTAAAATTATGTAGTACCTATATAAAATTCTCGAGTCAGTGTTTGTAGCAAAATTCTTCGGCGAAACCGAAGATTTTTATGAAAGGTTTTATCAAATGTTTTGTGTATTTTCGATTTGTGTGCGCTAAAGTGATAAGGGCGTCTATAGAACTATAATAAATAATTTATATTTACCATTTACTTAATAATATGGACAAAGGCAGTCCAAAATATGTCAACGATAAAAAAATATGCAAATTATCTATATAATCAATCAACTCACTCGTTAGACCCAGCGCATACACAACATTCGCACGTGGACTTATCGAAGGACATTTAAAGATCGTCCTTATTCAATATAAATTTCGTTACACGTTATCACGAGCATCATCTTATCAATCAATAAAACATAAATTTTATTTAAATAATCCTTTATACAAGGAACTTTTGATGCATCGATAACTTTGATAGTAGTGAGTTGATGGTGATAACTACATTCGTAAACTTAAAACTAAAGCTATGAGGGTTTCAAACGCGCCCCGGTTTCAGAACAAGCCGACAACCAACTTAGCCGTGTTTTTTGTGATATGAAGATGATGTATCAAATGTATCTAACATGGAATTTTATTGCCAAAGAAATTTTTGATATTGACTTTTATATCTAAAAACGGTTTATTACTGATGATGATAAAAGTTCAATTTTCTATACTTGGTGTACAACAAAAGTGTATCTATTAATATATTCATTCATACATACGAGTAATGAGCAATTTTGATGAGACGATTAGAACAAAAGGATTTTTGAGATGTTCGTAAAGTGCTTGATTGATGTGCGCACAGTTGGCCATCTGTCTGCGTTGACCCTTACGAAAATAAACCTTAATTTCGCAAATGCACCGTGAATTCGAATACAGAACCTGTTCTGGTAACCAAAGCTGGTCTTTACTTTTTTGGAAGGAGTTTATCTCATCGCATTTTAAACCTAAGGCACGGAGACCTCCTCTTACAGCCGCGCCGGTCGTGTGTTAAAATTGAAAATTATCATAATATTTTTTTCGTGCGTGTCGTGTTTGTGGACAATGAATGCAACAATGGCCATATTTTATTCCACTTTGTACAAGGTAACCCGATGTTATTTATTCTATCACCACCACCATCATCATCATCATCATCATCATCATCACCATCATCATCATAATCAAACCATTGCTGGCTCACTATAGCAGCTCTATAGTCAATTTCAAAATGATGGATATCACAGATCATAACCATAGAAAAATTTCATTTTTCGTAATTTTTTTTTGTGCTTCTTCTAATAGCTCCAAAAATATGTGTGTTGAGTAGTTTTCGCGTAACAAACAAACTTACATTCACATTTATAATATTAGTTAGGGATATCATCATAATTAATCCATTGCTGGCTCGCTACAGATTACAGGTCTCCTCCCAATATGAGAACGGTTTGGCCATCGTCCACAACGCTGGTCATGTCCGGATTGGCGGACTTCACACGCCTTTGAGAACATTATGGAGTACTGTCAGGCGTGCAGGTTTCCTCACGAAGTTTTCCTTGTCCACTAAAGCAAGTGATATTTTAATTGCTTAAAAACGCACATAACTCCGAAAAGTTAGTGGTAAAAGTTGGTGGCCCGGGTTAGAACCCCTGACCTCCGATTAGAAGGCGGACGTCCTGGCCACTGGGCTATCACAGCTTTTAAAAGATAATGATAAATTAGCATTATACGCGCCGCATTGTTATGAAATAACATTGGTCAGTGTTAAATAACTAGTTTGTTACTTTTTAGTTTTAAGCTAGTAAAAAGTTTAAAAGACCGCGATTAAGTTCAAGGTCTTCAATGCAAAACATTAAACGCTCCACTTTCCGGATCCAAGGTCGCATGCAATGCTGCGGTCGTTTTATACAATACATATACATACGTGGGTTAGATAAAAATGATGCAACATCGGCCGTTGCTCGCTTCCACCCTACTGACAAAGACGTGACGCCAAGCTATTGAGCGTTCCGGCACGATGTCGCGTAGAAACAAATTAGGAGCGTGTTTTTACTATACTCCTAACAGGTTAGCCGGCTATCAACGTAGACAGTATCAACACTAACCACCACGTGAGATAGCCGTCAAGTTACTAGTGTTTAAAAAAATAATTTGATTACCGCAAGAGGTAAATTAAGAAAATGATTAATGTAGGTCATAAATAGTTGACCCGTACTAACTTTGCTTTGTCATGACACTGGTTTACATACCCTTAACAGTTAGCCCGCTACCATCTTAGACTGCATCATCACTTACCATCAGGTGAGCTTTTCATCAAAGGCTAACTTGTTGTGTTTAAAAAAATAATTTGATTACCGCAAGAGGTAAATTAAGAAAATGATTAATATAGGTCATACATAGTTGACCCGTACTTACTTTGCTTTGTCGTGATAGTCTACACTGGTTTACATACACTTAACAGTTAGCCCGCTACCATCTAAGACTGCATCATCACTTACCATCAGGTGAGATTGTCATCAAGGGCTAACTTGTTGTGTTTAAAAAAATGATTTGATTACCGCAAGAGGTAAATTAAGAAAATGATTAATGTAGGTCATAAATAGTTGACCCGTACTTACTTTGCTTTGTCATGATAGTCTACACTGCTTTACATACCCTTAACAGTTAGCCCGCTACCATCTTAGACTACATCATCACTTACCATCATGTGAGATTTTCATCAAAGGCTAACTTGTTGTGTTTAAAAAAATAATTTCATTACCACAAGAGGTAAATTAAGAAAATTATTAATATAGGTCATAAATAGTTGACCCGTACTAACTTTGCTTTGTCATGACACTGGTTTACATACCCTTAACAGTTAGCCGGCTACCATCTTAGACTGCATCATCACTTACCATCAGGTGAGATTGCTGTCAAGTAACTTGTAGTGTTTAAAAAAGTAATTTGATTAGCGCAAGAGGTAAATTAAGAAAATTATTAATATAGGTCATAAATAGTTCACCCGTACTAACTTTGCTTTGTCATGACACTGGTTTACATACCCTTAACAGTTAGCCGGCTACCATCTTAGACTGCATCATCACTTACCATCAGGTGAGATTGCTGTCAAGTAACTTGTAGTGTTTAAAAAAGTAATTTGATTAGCGCAAGAGGTAAATTAAGAAAATGATTAATATAGGTCATACATAGTTGACCTGTACTTACTTTGCTTTGTCATGATAGTCTATTGTAGAAAGATTAACAGCTGTTATAATATACGTTTCATTGTTGCAGAGGGACGACCGCTCATTGCTAGCCCAGTTCTTCTTCGCCGACGACGCGTTGAACATGATTGCGACGGAGCTGGACTCGTTCGACGGCCGGAAGGACCCGGAGAGGTGTTCCACGCTCGTCAACCAATTGCGTCACGCGCAGGTAAGAAGCAGGTTGGCATAGTACCGGAACGCTAGATCGCGTAGCGGCACGTCTTTGTTGCACGTCACGGGTAAATAGCTACGGTATTTATATTATACTAGCCTCTGCCCGCGACTTCGCCTGCGTGGATTTCAGAATTGGGTCTAAAGCTTCGCTCGGTAACAATTTTTAATCTTCTTTAATAACCGTTAACTATTTGACAGATTGGTATAGAAAATACATGTCCTTTTTCATAGCATAGGTGACATGCATACCAAATTTGAATTGAATTTGGTAAAGAAAATTTGAAATTTGAAAGCTGTCTGCCCGCGGCTTAACTTAATTTTCCCGCGGGAACTACTTAAGGAATCGGGATAAAAGGTAGCCTATGTTCTTTTCCATGTCAAAGGCTACATGCATGCCAAACTTCATTCAAATACGTTCAGCCGATTTTGCGTGATTGAGTAAAAAACATACACACTTTCACATTTATGATATAAATATAGAATATATGTTTTGTCGGTAATTAATTTTAAACAAAACTAAGTTGGCTTTTTAAATAGTATTTTAGCCGAACCGAATTTGTTGTCGGCTATAATACTATTTCATTGTTATATCGAAAGTGTAAAAAATAGATAGGTATATTATGAAAAACAGTCGATTTACATGTATATATAATATCATCATCATCATGATCAACCCATTGCCGGCTGACTACAGAGCACGGGTCTCCTCTGAATATGAGAAGGGTTTGGCCATAGTCCACCACGCTGGCCATGTGCGGATTGGCAGACTTCACACGCCTTTGAGAACATTACGGAGAACTCTCAGGCGTGCAGGTTTCCTCGCGATGTTTTCCTTCACCGTTGAAGCGAGTGATATTTTAATTGCTTAAAAACGCACATAACTCCGAAAAGTTAGAGGTGCGTGCCCGGATTCGAACCGCCGACCTCTGATTAGGAGGCTGACGCCCTAACCACTAGGCTATCACAGCTTCAGCTGTATATATATAGTTAGATTTAATACAGAGGTAGAAGAAAAAATTGTCGTAGGTATAAGTTTATAGTAAGGTAAGATAGGACAGTCATATATATTTATAATATAAAAGTCCTTAATAATAAATAAAGATATAAAAAAATATATATATAGAATATATAGGATATATATGACGATGATGAGGACAGCATATCCTATATATAGGATTGCTGTCGTCGACACTGTCTAGTATTTGAAGTAACAGAGCTAAGTTTATACGCCTTATGAATTTAGCATAAAAATATAATCTATTGTGACGTTATCTCATTGTTCGTACGAATGTCATCGGAAATTACCCGCCGCATTGACGTGAACAAGAGTGTTTTAAAAGTAAAGCGAATATTGTAGGTCGACTTTATACCTATTAATACCTGTCATAATCATCATCATGATTAACCCATTGCCACCTCACTACAGAGCACGGATCTCCTCTCAAGATGAGAAGTGTTTGGTCATAGTCCACCACGCTGGCCATGTGCGGATCGGCAGACTTCACACGCCTTTGAGAACATTACGGATAACTCTCAGGCGTGCAGGTTTCCTCACGATATTTTCCTTTACCGTTGAAGCAAGTGATATTTTGATTGCTTAAAAAGAGTTTGAGGTGCGTGCCTCGGGTCCTTTGATTAGGAGGCGGACATCTTAACCACTAGGCTATCACAGGACTCAATACCTGTAGCTGGTATTTATTAGTTTTATATTATTCTACTACACGCTAGCCCTTGACTGCAATCTCACCTGGTGGTAAGTTTAAATGCTGTCTAAGATGGTAGCGAGCATAATTATTAATGTTAAACCATACAGCTAATTGGTTTCTACGCGTCATCGTGCCGAAATGTTAGGGTAGTTAGGGTTGTAATGAGTTGTCCAGAGTCGAGCTGGGATTAGAACCCATGACCTACAGCTTGAATGCGCACGTGTTGCGGCACGGAGATTGTCAAAAGTTGTATGGTTGTGTAAGGATTGCATGCCTTCCTCAGGCTTCCCACACGCGGTTAAGTTGTAATTTCATACGGAATTACAAATCCCCGTTTTACAACCTTAAGAAATGTAAAAGAATCCTTTATTATTATTTGGCTGCGTTATAACGGTTACCTATCTGGATGGATATATTAAAATTTCTGCCCTTATTATGTAACGGATTGAACTGTGCGAGGTTAGATGTAGTTCAGTCCAGGGCAAACCTTTTTGTGTAATATATACGAAGGTTTGATTACATGTGTAGAGGAGGCGTATGCTCAGTTATGGGATATACCAATAACAATCTTGATCCCGACCGGGTAATTAAAATTAAGACCACGACTTCGTGATTCGTAGTCAAACATGCTAACTGCGATCAACAATACACTTGCTATGATGTCCATTGTAAAATCTATCTGTCAGGGATAAATAAGTTCACCTACGATCTGTTTACGTATTATATAGTTACTTGTGATATAAGATGTTTCACGCAACAAGAATACTTACCCGGTTAAATGTGTTGTAGGCTTCTTCTTTGGAACCCGCTCGTAGCTTTAGTTTTGTTAACCTTCTTAGACCAGGGCATGTTTGTAACCGTAGCTTTTGTTTCAAGTTTGCGAATGTAGTTATCACCATCAGCTTACTACTAAGTTAATGACGCATCAAAAGTGCCTTTTAGAGGATTACTTGAATACAGTTTATGATTGGTTGGTTTGTTGGTTGTTGGGTGGTTGCTTGATTGGTTGTTAGTTAAGAAAGCTAATGTGTTTAAAATTACGAAAAATCAAGTATGGTGGTAGGGCTCCTCTATAAAAGAAATATAATATGCACGGGTACTAAGGGGGGATTTTTAATTTAAATACCACACAAAAAAAAGGCATTTACACCATAACCTTGTTGTAAAATATATGCGATATTTGCGAAGGTGCTTTAATGAATCTGATATTAATACTCATCCAAAAAAAAAATGTTATTCATCACTAGAATTTAATGTCGAACAAAATTGCCCTTGACATTTGATGTGAACGAATTTAATTGGCGATATCATAGTATTATAATAAATAATTGATGTTTAATTATTTCTGCTGTAGTTCCTTTTTTTATACACTACATCATACATGTGAGTCCTTGACAGCTATCGGTCATGATGCTGCGGGCTAACCTGTAGATACCACTACCACTATAACACTTTCAGTTTGATTTTCTTTGAAAATGCATTTTAAATATTAATATAATATTTATATTTTTAATAGAATATTGTTGTTCGAAGTGTAATCAATCAATCATAATTTTTATTCAAATAGTCCTTTAAAAGGCAGTTTTGACGCGTCAATAATTTACATAGTAGTGAATTGATAGTGATAACAACATTCATAAACTTAAAACTAAAGCTATGAGGGTATTCCAAACGCGTCCCCTTTCTTCTAGTTATCACCATCTCAAATGTCCCTTAAAATTATATTTAGAGCTATCGGATGTAATCAAAAATTACCTCGTTATATTTATTTATATTGCAGCTTATTTTTCCGCCTTTTAGGGACGAATTTCTAAACATTCGCTATCGGGCATCTACGTCATAATAGCTATCTTTATGGCAAATTTAAGCCCAAAAAATTATAATATGAGTTACGCCGTTAAATAATGGTAAATGTGTTATATATGAACGATTCATAGATGCCTGTAATTAAAAATCAAACGAACTTACCAAGTGAAGTTCGATTGTAATTATGTGAGCAGCTTCTTTCGACGCGATTTGGTTTACATATTGTAGTTGCGTCCCACGCTTCAGCCTAACACACGGATTTTTAGATCTTTTTTTTTTTTTTTTTTTTATTTTTAAGTGGCAACACTGCCTACCCGCTTTCAATCCCCACTTCTCCGCTTATCCCCACTTCCCCCACCCTTACCACAGCTCGGAACACTCGGACGGCCGGCTTGTCATTTTAGTTGAGAGTTTTAAATTTTATATTTGTATAATATAATTTAGGGTAGGGTGTACTTAGATATTTAAAAAATAATTAGAATAGGGAGGGTGTGTATAAATCGCGTCGAAAGAAGCTGCTCACATAATTACAATCGAACTTCACTTGGTAAGTTCGTTTGATTTTTAATTATGTATCGCAGCTTCTTTCTCTGCGATTTGGTTTACATATTGTAGATGTTCAGAGGTAAGAAATATAAAATAAGTAACCGTTAATGAAAATTTTGTAACATCATTATTTGGAAAATAAATAAATAAGGTAGCTTGTTGAGTTAGTATATATTTATTTATAAATCAACATGCGTTATACAGGTTCTAATATGGAGCGCGCAAAGTTGTCGCTAACTATCTCTCTATTATAAAATTTAGCGAAAGTAGCCGATGACTGGCTCCAACCGGCAGTGCTCCTAATCACATCAATATTAACACCTGCTCTGTTGGCCCTAGATGTGGCTGCATGGCGTGTACTGTGAGCACTGAATATTGTCATATCAATACCACTTTTCTGCATTGTCTCTTTAATCCAATGACTCAATCGTTGGGATGATAACTTTTTGTAAGGTCTTTTGTAACTAATAAACAAATAATCATTGTTATTGTCACGAATGAACTTTGTTTTATTAATATAATCATTTAAACATGTAGCTGGGCATATACTAGGATTTTCACTAAAGAAAGGTAATTTCAAAAAGGGTTGAGATGAATTAGGTCGAGAAGTTTTTATTAAATCTGGAATTTGAATAGTAATCCAGTTCTGGTTATTGACATTGATATTGCTAATTTTTATTAGTGAAAGAGTTTGCACACGATGAGCAGTCACTAGAGCCAACAGAGTAAGGGTTTTTTTCGAAAGAGTTTCCAAGTCGAGGTTCTCATGTGGCCATTGTTCAGATAAGTAACTCAGAACAGTGTCAGTATCCCATGTCATATTATATTTTGGTCGAGTTGGCCTCGACCTGTAAACTCCTTTCATAAATTTCTTAATTCGATAATCATCTAACATATCAGGAAATAACAGTGACAAAGCAGATTTGTACGAATTTATCGTTCCATATTTTGCACCCTTATCAAATACTTTTGTAAGAAAGTCTAAAAGCACAATAACGTTAGTATCACTATAATCATAATTATTTATTGTACAAAATTCTAGCCAGGGCTTAATACAAGTATCGTATTGTCTGTACGTATTATCAGAAAGTGAATTGAGCATAACATCAACAGTTCTGTTTGGTATTGACATCTTCAGATATTTTTGCCGCATAATTTCGCGGCAACTAAGCCAAGTGTCTTGTGAAGATGATGAGGTTTTCTGAAAGGAGATATTAAAAGATTAGCGTCAGGATCAAAGTATATACATGGTGAGCAGACCAATCTTTTAAACAAAGGAAACCAGGGCTGCGATGGCCAATATGGTACAACAACTACTCCTTCTGCCTTATCAGTTATTATTTTTCTTAACATTTTTAAAATCAAAATGAATGGTGGAAACGCATAAAAGTACAAATGTTTCCAGGATACGCAGGAAAGGCATCAACGGCCCATGCATCAGGGTCGATTTTCCATGTGATATAAGTTTCACATTTTGTATTGCAACGACTCGCAAACAAATCTACTTCAAAACTGCCAAATACTTGTGTTAATTTTTTAAAAGCATAGTCTGCTAATTCCCATTCGGTGTCCTGGAAAGATTTTCTCGATAAAGAATCAGCCTCAGTATTATCTTTAGAATTAATATAAGATGCAAATACAAATAAATTACGGGTCTCACACCATTGCCAGATTTCTCTGGTTATTTTATTTAAATGAGGGTACTGCACGCTTCCCATACGATTAATGCAGCAAATAGCTGTTGTGTTATCAATCCTTAAGAGAATGTCTACGTTATAAAGATCTTTTGTAAATACCTTTAAAGCTAGAAAAGCTGCCTTTAATTCTAACTCGTTTATATGTAAACAAGATTCGTCTGTTTTCCAATGACCGGACGCTACACTATTATTGTAAAAAGCACCCCATCCAGTTAAGCATGCGTCCGAAAATATTTCGTGATCAAATTTATTGAATCTTAGGGGTGAAAATGCACTGTTGATATTATTTAACCACCAATTAAAGTCATTATTCAAATAACTAGGTAGATGAATATTTTGTTCGTAACTAGGGTTATTAAGTAAACAAAGATACTTGTGACGTTCGAACATTTTTGTGTATACCCACGAATATTGGATTGCAGGGCAAGCTGAAATTAACAGTCCAATCAATCTAGCAAAATCGCGAAGTTAGCATTTTCGATTGTGTGAATATATTTCCAGGTAATTTTTAATTTTTATGATCTTATCATCAGGAAGTTTAAGTGTCATGTTTTTTGAATCATAAATGAAACCTAAAAATTTGCATTGTTGTCTTGGAGTCAATGAACTTTTTTCAGTGTTAATTACAAACCCTAGATATTTTAGCAGCTTTATTGTATAACAGATATTGTCTTCGCATTCTTTAAATGATTTTCCGAAACATAAGATATCGTCAAGATATATTACGGATATTAGATCTTTATTCCGTAGGTATTCTATCACAGGTTTAAGTAATTTTGTAAACACGTAAGGCGCTGTACACAAACCGAAAGGAAGGCAAGTAAATTCATAAAGGCACTCATGGCTGTCAGGATGTTCTCGATATTTAAAACGTAAATATTTTCGTTGCGATATAGTTATATTAATCAAGAAATATGCGTCTTTAAGATCGATTGATGCCATGTAACAATTAGGTGTGATTAATTTTGATGCGGTGCGATAATCCTCCATCTTAAAATGGCGAGTTTTAATGAATTTATTTAGATTTTTAAGGTTTAAAATAAATCTTTTTTCTCCATTAGGTTTAGGTACTAAAAATATACTAGATAAAAACTGAGATTTGTCATTCATGCATCTAACAATCGCTCCTATTTGGAGTAGTTTGTTTAATGATTTTTGAAAATCTAAGGATTCTTGAGGCGATTTAGGACAAACACTGGGTTTGCTATTTTGGACGGGCGTGCTTATAAAAGGAATAGTGTAGCCTTTAATCCATGATAAAATAATTGGATCATTTGTAATACGCGACCATTCTTGTGAAAAAAGGCTTAAACGTCCTGCGTACGATACCTTGTGTTGTACTAGCAGCGGCTGTGGGTGGGCCTGCGGCGCGGTGGCGACAACAGCGGCGGTGAGCGCTCGGGGACCGCGCGGCGTGGAGGGGCCCGGCTGTTCTGCTGCTGGTATTGACGCGGAGCTGGCTGACTCTTCCCTGCATCTGGTTTGCCCGCTAATTTTTGGTGCAGGGATTTGAAGTACATATCGCATAAGATTCGGCAGGCATCGTTCACCGGTTTTAACAACTTCTGCCTTAGCTCTTGGTTGAAGCCTTTAGATATTATTATTTCTAATGCTGGAGCTAGGACAGCTAAAGTATTGCCAAGTTGTTTTTGCCTGTACATAAGGGACAAGTCTCGTTTTACAAGAGGTTCCGTTAGGGCTGCTTTAGCCTCTGGATTTAAAATGGGAGGTACCAACAGCTCGCAATTGCCTGGTATCAGGTAATCTTTAGCCAGTTTTTCTTTGGTTTCTTTATTTAAACCTTTTTTAATAATATCAAGCCATCTAGCTGCGACGTCTCTATGGATAGATTTACCAAGTGCTGTCTCTGGTTGTGGTGCTTCGCCTAATAATTCTAAGACATCGGCATCAAGACTGACTTCTTCGGTGGCTGGCTGAGATTCTGTAGTTGCTTCGGCATCTATAGGCAAATCTGCTTCTAACAAGACATCTTGTGTCGTCAGTGGTTCAGGTTCTGTACCTTCCAGTGACATTATTTCAGGAACCGCGTCATGTGAACAGCTGGGCCTGACATCCACCTCACATGTTCGTTCCTCGAGTAGCGAAGCATTGTCGCTATATTCACAATCTGAAAGAACGAAATGTTCTTTGAGACTTATAAAATGGAAATAGCCCCGAATTTAGCTATTCGCAATTTAATTTTGTTTTGACGGTAAGAGCCCAGAATTTGGCAATTACGCATCGGTGTGGTATTGATGGATACAACCCAGGTAATTATACAAAAATATGTATAATATAATAGTTGTTCACATCGAGTAATAAAATTTATTTTACTTACGTTTTGTGTCCTCGTCGTCTGAATAAATAACTCTTTGGCGTTTTTTGAGCTTTTCATTAAGCCTCCTTATTTTTCTCCTAATTCTTTCTTCCGAGTCCTCATGTTTCCTTTTCTTCCCCATGTTCAGAACGATGGTAAATATTTTTCGCGCGGGTTTTCGTGACGTGCGTAGGCTTCGGCACGGAAACACGTAATGACAAGCCGGCCGTCCGAGTGTTCCGAGCTGTGGTAAGGGTGGGGGAAGTGGGGATAAGCGGAGAAGTGGGGATTGAAAGCGGGTAGGCAGTGTTGCCACTTAAAAATAAAAAAAAAAAAAAAAAAAAGATCTAAAAATCCGTGTGTTAGGCTGAAGCGTGGGACGCAACTACAATATGTAAACCAAATCGCAGAGAAAGAAGCTGCGATACATAATAGGTTTACATGAATAATGCTATTTTGATTTGATTTGCTACCCCCCTTCTTTCATTAACTTCTTACCCCAAGGGTTGTCTGGAATAGATTGCTTAAGCAATAAGCCCGCCTTTGCATACTTATGTGTTATTGTTTCTCAATAATTTGTGTGCAATAAAGAGTATCTATAGTCCTTCAGCGATTGTTCAATTCCGTCATTCAGCAAGGCATAACGCCAGAGGCGTGGCGCGGGAGCGTTGTGGTTCTGTTCTTCAAAAAAGGTGACAATACCTTACTGAAGAACTACAGACCCATCTCGCTGCTGAGCCATGTCTATAAGTTGTTCTCGAGAGTCATCACGAATCGTCTCGCTAATAGGTTCGACGACTTCCAGCCTCCCGAACAAGCCGGTTTCCGGAAGGGCTTTAGTACCATAGACCACATCCATACACTGCGGCAGATTGTACAGAAGACCGAAGAGTACAACCGGCCACTTTGTTTAGCATTTGTGGACTATGAGAAAGCTTTCGATTCGGTGGAAACTTGGGCTGTTTTGAGGTCACTGCAGAGATGCCGAATCGACTACCGGTACATCCAAGTGTTGAAGTGTCTGTATGAAAACGCCACCAGGTCAGTCCGTATACAGGACCAGACGACGAAGCCGATACAACTGCAGCGAGGAGTGCGACAGGGAGATGTCATCTCCCCGAAGCTGTTTACCGCAGCGTTGGAAGATGTTTTCAAGCTTCTGGATTGGAACGGACTTGGCATCAACATCAATGGCGAGTACATCAATCACCTTCGGTTTGCCGATGACGTAGTCGTAATGGCTGAGACTCTGGAAGACCTCGACGCAATGCTCAATGACCTTAGCAGAGTTTCTCAACAGGTAGGCCTGCGTATGAACATGAGCAAGACAAAAATCATGTCGAACGCTAATGTTCTTCCCTACCCAGTAATCGTTGAGAGCTCTGCACTTGAAATTGTAGACGAGTATGTATACCTAGGACACACAATCCGATTAGGTAAGTCCAATTTCGATAAGGAGGTCAGCCGCCGAATTCAGCTCGGGTGGGCAGCGTTTGGGAAACTGCGAGACATCTTTTCGTCCAAAATCCCTCAGTGCCTGAAGACTAAAGTTTTCGAACAGTGCGTGTTGCCAGTGATGACTTACGGATCCGAAACGTGGTCGCTCACTATGGGCCTCATAAGAAGGCTCAGAGTCACTCAGCGAGCAATGGAGAGAGCTATGCTAGGAGTATCTCTACGTGATCGAATCAGAAATGAAGAGATCCGTAGAAGGACCAGAGTTACCGACATAGCTCAGCGAGTTGCGAAGTTGAAGTGGCAATGGGCGGGGCACATAGCTCGGAGAACCGATGGACGTTGGGGTCCCAAGGTGCTGGAATGGCGACCCCGCACCGGTAAACGTAGCGTTGGTCGACCCCCAACAAGGTGGACAGACGACATCAAACGAGTCGCAGGGAGCCGCTGGATACAAGCGGCCCAAGACCGTGGCCGTTGGAACTCCTTACAAAAGACCTATGTCCAGCAGTGGACGCCTATCGGTTGAAGTGATGATGATGATGATGAAAGAGTATCTATCTACACGTTCGTTTATATTAAGTTCAGTCTGTTCTGGTTTATCGTCATATTTATGGAGATTATGATATTTTTTATCTAAACCTATGACTAATTGCAATCTGGTTTGTTGGAATTGTCAACTTCCACCATTGCGATAAGCGGGTAACATCAATCGCTTTACCGCATACGATATGCAATTAATTTACAATACCTAACTCGTTGCCCCGCGCGGTGACTCAATAGGTAGTTACCTACTAGAGACGCAGCTAATAAGCGATTATTCTTTATTCTATTGTTCCGTATGCCGAATACACTGTGTTCTAGGAAAGTGTGTGTGCGTGTGTGTCGGGGGGGGGGGGGCGGGGGATATATATTTTTGAGCTTGCATTTTTTCGGACTGACTATTAGTTCTAACCCTATTGGTTGCGACAGCGTACCCGGGCTGGTTAGCGAGCTTCGGAAAGAAGCTTTGCCAGAAAAAATTTTGAGCCCTAGGACTCGAAGAAACTAACGTGCCTCCTGTGAGGCCAAACCTCGGCTTAGGCGTCGTTTGGGATAACGGACGGTGAGTGGTGCGTACGTCTTCGAGGCCGTGGATGGAGCCCACGTCCGGATGACGTATGATATCGGGGAGCTCGTCTTCGCCGGCGAAGACGGTGTGTAGCGTATGATTGTGTGGTACGAGTATGTTGTCAGTAGTCATCTGATCGTCAGGGTCGGGAAGGATGTGTTTAAGTCTCCTCTTTTGGAGAGGAGTGCTTAGGTCGGGGGAATGCTTGCATATTGCGGCTGTTCTCATGAACCGAATTTAGTATCATAATCTAGAACTCGGCGTTAAACAACGACTTCGTTAGTATAGAGTCAGTAAGTACTTGGTAACCACGACCGTTCTGCCAAGAGTGTTACGACGAAGAAGAAGATCATGATCTGATGATAAAAGGATCTTCTTCGTCTTTTGATTCACAGGTCATATTATGTATTTATAGGTGATGATTCATAAGCATCTCTTACGCCATGTTTCCACCACACAGAGCACCCTAGTGTGAAAATCCTAGTTCAGCTCTTCTAAGACTCTGTGAACAAATATGGATTACTAGCTAATCATAATAATAATCATTTATTTGAAATAATGTTAGTAAATAATGAGATGGTGTAAACAATTTTGTCAATAAGTCGACCATAACATTCAACTAAACAAATAGTGTGTAAAATACAAATAAACTTTAGTACTAATTAAAATTACAACATTAAAAATTCATCAAATCTGTTATTCAAAGTCAAATTATTATTAAGGGTTAGTGAATTAAATTAACAGCAAGAAAATAAATTATAAGGTATATATGTTTTTTTAAGCTAGTAATTATCAGCGGTTTCGCTCGCATTGAAGCTATTTAATAAGTAACAGAGACAATTACAATACAAATTAATCAATATGAGAACTATATTTTATCTTTCGTAAAAGTGTATATTCCTTCCAATAATAAGTGTACAAAGTTTCATGACGATCGGTCGAGTAGTTCTTGTGTGAAAGCGTTACAAACAAACTAACATTCACATTAATAATATTAGTAAGGATATTACAGCTGTGTATTGACTAAAGATGTAAAATTACTCAAATAAAGATTTAGAAAGATGCGAGTCCAAACTTAATATTTTACCAAAATAATGTTTTGGGGCGATACCCTCTGTATACGTGGAATGCCCTCTTTGATAATGATTTTCTTTTTTCTTTTTATTTTATTCGTAAACTGGAATGGCATGCTCGGTGTCAATGCACTTTACAGTGCTTGTATTAAGATTTAATGACGTAGTCTCTTTTTATATTTTACACTACAAGTTGACAGCTATATCACCTGATGGTGAGTGATGATGCTGTCTAAGATGGTAGCGTCCTATCTTAGTTTCTACGCGACATTGTGCGGAACGCTAAATCGCTCGGTGACACGTGTTTGTCGGCCGGGTGGTCGGATAGCCACGGCCGAAGCCTTGGACCAGACTCGAGCTGGGAATCGAACCCAGGACCTCCCAACTGTATAATGCAAAATCGCACGTCACCGAGGTCGTTAAATAGTCAATAGTTATTGTTTTTTAATTAAGCATTTCTTTGGCGTATTGCCTGGTAACATAATATTGTACTATATATATATAATTCTTATTCAAATAAACAAAAATATAGTCATTTGTGTATGTTATATGTGTGTGTATGTTTGTATTAAGGTTCATAAAAAGAAGAATTAGCCAATAGCTTTGCCAATAGCGGCGGTCGTGATGTCTATCTCACTGTATGTCTGGTCTCTGGACGGCAATCATTGATTTACCACTAGCAGTAGATAGAGCGCGTCATACAAAAACAAGGCGAGAATTTGTCACCAACTAACTATACATTCCTACATATCGGTATATCGATGTATTACAACCCGTCTAATATACTAGACATCTGGCCGTTATATTATCTATAGAGGCGCGTAGTGCTTTGTAATTCATTCGGATTATACGGCTCGAGTGTTAAGCTGCGTATAGATTAAGCGCGGCAAACCATCGAACATTGGCGCGCGGGGCGGCCGCGCTCTATGTAGACGGGATTGCCGCGCGCGGCGACGCGAACATTGCCGCGCTCGAACGTGCCGCGGGGCGATCCGCTCGCTGTCGGTTTTTGAGACCGCATCAAAGGAGCTTCAGTCGTTCGCTCGCGCGCAGTGGGGACGTACTTTGTACTTTTGGTTATTTGGCTCGCGCGGCGAATGCGTAAAAATGGACAACGAAAAGTGCCGTTTACTTATACAAATGTAATAATGTAAATGTATAGCGCTAAAGAATTTTTGTGGAACAGCAAATCCTCCCAATACCACAATCGCTGAGGTATGATGCGTGGGTAGAAATCAGTAAGAAAATGGATATACCTATTCCTGACTTGAAAAAGAAAATGACTACACTTATAAGATATAATTTTTTCATCTATCAACGCCTTTTTCTTTTATTTTTTTTACAAATAAGATAGTCAATTACAATGAAAGCGGTAGTCGCCTGACCACGCGCGTCCATCCTCGCAGGTTTCAAGAGAACTGGTCTGACTATCCGCCGCGGTCTGTTCGTGATGGATCGCCTGCCGCGCGCGGCTGACACGTACAACTTAAATCATATCTACATATTGGCTCGCGCGGCAAATGAACGTCAACTCTGGTTGAACATTGGCTCGCGCGGCTGCCGCGCTTAATGTATACGCAGCTTGAGAATCGGTGACTTTCGTCTAGCCTTGTCACACACTGGAGGAAAGGAGTGCACGCGTCGCTATTTGTGCACTACTTTTCCGTCCCATTTTTTTGAGCGTTAATGATCGATCTACGGTTAGTGGTAAATCAATGACGGCAATGGGTTGATCATGATGATGATAACGTTTAAACGAATTTGCGATTTTATCAATTGCTTGAAGGATTTTTTTTTGTTAATTCGATTCTATTTAATCTACAATTCAATATATGTATGGCCACATAGTCGTAGCAAGCGCCTCGCTCGGTTTCATTAGTCAGGCTTCAACGCATTTCGGTTATATAATAACGAAGTTATTGCATTCGGTTCGCATCGTATCAATGCTTTCGTTGCGCTGCATTTGAGCCCGCATGATCGCAGAATGCTCTAGAATTAAAATTCTTTTGAATGTTTGACGACCTCCCTGGATCTGTGTGATACTGTAACTGAGACGGCATGTGTTCGTGTAAATTATAATTTATTATTGACTATGTCACATGTGTGTATCGACTCATCATCATCATGATCAACCCATTACCGGCTCACTACAAAGCACGGATCTCTTCTCAATATGAGAAGGGTTTTGCCATAGTCCACCACGCTGGCCATGTGTGGATTGGCAGACTTAACACGCCTTTGAGAACATTATGGAGAATTCTCAGGGGTGCATGTTTCCTTACGATGTTTTTCTTTACCGTTGAAGCAAGTGATATTTTAATTGTTTAAAAACGCACATAACTCCGAAAAGTTAGAGGTGGGTGCCCGGATTCGAACCGCCGAACTCTGATTAGGAGGCTGACGCCCTAACCACTAGGCCATCACCGCTTCCTACTATGTCGCGTGTATCGACTGTCGCATTATAAAGTTAGAGGTCCTGGGTACGATTTCCGGCTCGATTCTGGTCTGGTGGCCTTCGAATGTGGCTAGTTATCCTTCCGATAATAACGTGTCAAGCGATAAGCGTTCCTGCACGATGTCGTGTATCAACAAATTAAGAGTATAGTCATAACAGAACAACCCATTGCCGGCTCACTACAGAGCACGGGTCTTCTCTCAATATGGGAAGGGTTTGTTTGCATAGTCCACCACGCTGGCCATGTGCGGATTTAACATTTGGGAAAACTCTCAGGCAAGCAAATGAAATTTTAATTAAAAACGCACATAACTCCGAAAAGTTAGAGGTGCCCGTGCACGGTATCGTACTCCGGACCTCTGACTAGGAGGCGGACGTCACAACCACTAGTTTTTTTTTTTTTTTTTTTCATTTATTTGGGACAGTCTACAATTTTACTGTATATTACATATTAGTACAGACCAAGATATACACAGTAACAACTATTGTTAAATATACAATTCACAACACTATCCACGACTCGATAAAAGTATGATTCCGCCCTAAGATTAATCTCTTGCAAACACTTGCATTGCTATGCTTCGTATCGCATATAATATGACATAATACCTTTAAGCCACAACAAGCTTCTTTGCATTATACAATAATATATTTTATGTTATGATAAAAAGACCACGCGAAGATTGCAACATTGTTGCTATCTAGGGTTACCTCATCATTTTTATCATTTTTTTTACTGTTAGTATTATTTATTAGTCAAGTTAGCAAGAAAGAAAGAAAATCCATTCTATCTCATATGGTGTTACACACAGATGTTATCGTTTAACGCCCGATGTCAATTATAAATTAATTATAGTGAAATCTCTAATTAATTTATAATCAGATAAATAAAGATCTCCAGATAGCACATTTTATTATACACCACAAGTTAGCCCTTGACGGCATCTCACCTGATGGTAAGTGATGATGCGGTCTAAGATGGTAGCGGGCTAATCTGTTAGGAGTATGGTAAGGCCATGCACCTACATGGTTTCTACTAGGTAATATGTGTTTATTTAACAAAATACTGCACTTGGGACCCAATACATAGATTCGGGACTGTCATGGATATCGCCACGATAATAAAACAACATTTTGACACCCTTTTGTATATACAGTTACAGTGATGAAATTCGTTGATCTTATCTTCTATCAGAGAGGAGGCTTGTGCCAAGACTTAAGATTTTTGATGTACTAAAATATATAATATGTCGCTAAGTAGACCTTTTTAATTTCATAGTAAGTTCGGTGGCAAATTGCTACGGTATTAGACGCAAAATTCCAATTGACTGTCCCGGATTAATTAGCCACCTGCCAACCCTATTGCTAGTAGCACAATAAACCACGTGTGTACAATGCCGTTTACGTGTTATATGAACCCAATATATGGATTGCTTTATTGATCTTCTCTCACTTGAGTCACGAGAAAGAGCTGGAATGAGTCCAATTGTAAAACTGAATAAACTGATGATGATGATGATGATAGTAATAATTATGTTAATAATGATGATGAAATAAACCAATATCAATATCGCATGATCAACCATCATTATTTCTAAAATACTGAATCGACTTTACCGAGTAATTCCACCGGTATTCGACACACACACACACACACATTTCGGGACTTCCCGGAATTCCCGGCTATCTGACAACCCTATTGCTAGTAGTATAACAAACCACGTGTGGGACAATGCCCTCTACGCGATAAATGATATGAACCCAATACAAGAACTGATTTATTGGATGACCCATATTATTAATTGCCGATCTCCCTGATGGTGCGGCGATGTGCGCTGGGTGTACATTGTTTGGGTCCAGGATTCGATTTTCGGTCAGATCAAGTCTAACCACTACGCAATAAAGCGTTCTTTAGCGTGTTTCGCGTTTGCCTTGTTTATAAGAATATGAGAAGCTGTGATGCTATCACAGTAGTGGTTAAAACACCCGCCTGCTAATCAGAGGTCGGGGGTTCGAACCCGGACACGCACTTCTAACTTTTCGGAGTTATTTGCGTTTTTAAACGATTAAAATATCACTTGCTTCAACGGTGACGGGAAACACAGTGAGGAAACCTGCATGCCTGAGAGTTCTCCGTAATGTTCTCAAATGGGCAGCGTGGGGGATTATGAACAAACCCTTCACATATTGTCATTTTATTGTTTTTCAATTCAGTTGAATTCAAATAATCTTTATTCAAATAGTCCTTTAAAAAGGCACTTTTGACGCGTCAATAATTTACATAGTAGTGATTTGATGGTGATAACTGCATTCGTAAACTTAAAACTAAAGCTACGAGGGTTCCAAACGCGCCCCGGTCTAAGAAGAAGCCCACAACAAACTTAATCGGGTAAATTTTCTTTTTGATATCACCATCTAACATTCCACTTAAAATTATTTAAGAGCTATCGAATATAACCTCGTTAGATTTATTTATATTGCAGTTTATTTGTCCTCCTTTTAGGGACGAATTTCTAAAGATTCGCTATCGGACATCTAAGTCATAATAGCTAACTTTATGGCAAATGTAAGCCCGAACAATAATATTAGCTTTCCTATGAGATACGCCATTAAATAATGGAAAATGTGATATATGTCTGTATTAGAGCAAAAGCCGAGCATCAATATCTGTAATAATCACACTCATTCATTTTATTATTTTTGTTCCCAGGACAGGGTGCTTAACATCACCAGTCAGATTATGGACCAGGTGCTGGGAGACGAGAGGGTGGCGAGAGGGTTCCGAGTGAAGTTCCCCGAGGACGTTCTTCAGGACAACTTGGCTGGGCAGCTGTGGTTTGGTGCAGAGGTGCGTACACAGTGGTTTTTTGGACCAATCACCGTCCGACCCCCCCGTTATCCCAAACGTCGCCTAAGCCGAGGTTCGGCCTCACAGGAGGCGCCCTTAGGCGGACGTTCCCTTAGTTTCCTCGAGCCCTAGGGCTCAAAATTTCTTCTGGCAGAATTTCTTTCCGAAGCTCGCCAAACAGCCCGGTTACGCTGTCGCAACCAATAGGGTTAGCACAGCCAATAGTTAGTCCGAAAAAAAGTCTTTTTTCTAAATTCTTAATTCATTCTCGTTCCATTCCAGCTTTGTACATACACAAATAAAAAAAAAGTTTTATCTGCTTATAAACTATTTATATATTGAAATCTAAATAGTTATGGGTTTTTTCTAAACAAGAACAGTTAGAATAATTTTCCGCATGTCGGGGATGATTGTGAATTTCGTTCCATAGCTAATTACGAGCATATTAAGATATAGTTATTTAATTTACGAATGCCTTATATAAATATTTATAATATAAGTTTTCCTTTGTATATTATATCGTATATTAAGTAAAAAAGCAAGAAAATGTACTTATTCTTACACAGTGTTACAAAGAGTACATCTTATGAATCAAAAAAGTTATGTCTGTCTGTAACACCAACCAGAGAGGGTGTATAGCTCAGCAAATGTCGTGCCTCGTTTGAAAACACTCTGCTGATTTTCCAGCTGAGACCCGAGTGACGTCACAGCAAACAAAAAGTGACAGTAATAAATGAAAGAAAAAGATAACGACCTCTGTGGCGCAGTGCGTGCGCTGTCGCATTATAAAGTTGGAGGTCCTGGGTTCGATTCCCGGCTCGAGTCTTGTCTGGTGGGAGGCTTCGACTGTCGCTAGTTTCCACCCTACCGACAGAGACGTGTCGCCAAACGATTTAGCGTTCCGCCACGATGTCGCGGAGAAACCAATAAGGCGTTTGGGTTTAATAATGAATAGAAGCAGGCGTTACTTTGCGGAAGTCCATGATAAACAATAAACAGCAAGTATAATTTGCTATATTCCGCCGACAACCGGGAGATTTGTATAATATAACACCACACAAAATCTTCCACTAGAACCTTTACGCACGTTTCGACCCGACACCGGATCATCCTCAGGAGATGTTGACTTCACAAGCGCGAGAAGTAAAGTTTGGGCTTACCATACCATACCCCTAAAAGGTTAGCCCGCTACCATCCTTGACTACATCATCACTTACCACCAGATGAGATAGCCGTCAAGGGCTAACTTGTAGTATATAATAAAAATTGCAATAATACAAAAATTACAAATAATAATCATAAGTGTAAAATATTTAAAAAAATGTGAGAAATAAAATACCACATTTTTTATCCAGTGTCTAGCAGCAGGGTCCTCAATCATGAACAGGGAAGAAGAATCCGCCGCCATGCGTCCCCTAGCGAAAGCGCTCACGCGAAGTCTGGAGACTGTTCGATCTCTCCTGCGCGAACAGTGCCTGCGACCGCGCGGTCTCGCGCTCCAAGACCACGACGACATGCTGCACGAGAGTCTGAGAATATTCGACAGGTAAGTTTGATAATAGCTGCTCTAATAAGATAGCTCTTAATATAATTTTGAGTGGCATGTGAGATGGTGATAACAAAAATAAAATTTACCCGGCTAAGTTTGTTGTGGGCTTCTTCTTAGACCGGGGCGCGTTTGGAACCCTCATAGCTTTAGTTTTAAGTTTACGAATATAGTTATCACCATCAAATCACTAGTATGTAAATTATTGACGCATCAAAAGCGCCTTTTAAAGGACTATTTGAATAAAGATTATTTTGATTCTGAAGAATAATGTGAAAAACGGCTACTCACTTCCTCAAGCCATTGCGATCACGCGGTGAACTTACTGCAATACATAAATAAAGTATATAAATCTGTAACGTACTTTTAAACTAAAGCAGAAATGACGTGCAACAATATTTCCCATCATAGTAATTCACGGGGATAACATTTATTTTACTTCTTACTAGGTGATGCTCGCTTAGAAACCTTATGTGTATGTGGCACAACTGGCGGCCTGATGAAATAATCTCACGGGATAAAATTGGGGTGGGGTATTCTAGACTGAAATGTATCTGTATGCCAAATTTCATAAAGATCTGTAACGCACAACTATCCATTTCATTCATCAATTCGCTTTTATCATGATCAACCCATTACCGGCACACTACAGAGCACGGGTCTCCTCTCAATATGAGAAGGGTTTGGCCATAGTCCACCACGCTGCCATGTGCGAATTGGCAGACTTCACTTGGAGAACATTATGGAGAACTCTCAGGCGTGCAGGTTTCCTCACGATGTTTTCCTTCACCGTTGAAGCAAGTGTTATTTTAATTGCTTAAAAACGCACATAACTTCGAAAAGTTAGACCTCTAATTAGGAGGCGAACGTCCTAACATATTTTATTGGTTTTATATCGAATAGGTTTTTACAAACTATAGAAATCGGTGACGTAGTTAAAAACTAAAGAAGGAATGACCTAGAATAGTATTTCCCATCATCGTTATACACGACGATACTATTCATTTTACTTAATACTAGGTGATGCTCGCTTATGAATTTATCAATTAACCATTTATTTATAGGGGATAAAAATTGGGGTGGGGTATTCCAGACTGTGATTTATCTGTATGCCAATTTTCATACAGATCAGATCAGCCGTTCTAGCGTTCTTAAGTCTACAACTATCCATTTCATTCATTAATTCGCTTTTATACTAGTAGTAAAATTAGATTAGCCGTTGGTCAAGGCGTTATCATCGCATTAACACACACACACACAATTCTACAACATTTTTGTAAACTATTGTTGTGTTGTTGTAGTGGTTTTCAATAGATTGCGGAAAATGAAGTCATTAATTTAATTTGCCACAAGTGAGGTTAATAGATTGAATTGCCGTGTAATTTTCCCCGGTAATTACAATTATAATCAATTTTCGTATGGTCGCTTTTGTATTGATAACATTTTTATTTATTTATTACTGTATAATGTACTAGACACGTAAAATCAGAAATTGATTAAAACATGTAAACCTAATACAGGCATCTATGAAACGTCACTTCATATTAATCAGTATTTTATTCGTGAAGTGATGGTGATAACTACATCCGTCAACATAAAACTAAAGCTAAGGGGTAAAAACGCGCCCAGGTTTAACAAAGCCGACAATAAACTTGGCCGGGTTTTTGCGATAAGAAGATGATGTATCAAAGGTCATACATCCATTTTACATACTCACCTTACTAACCATACTCACCATTAAAGTGCTCTAGAAATTTTGAACCCTAGGGGCTCGAAGAAACTAAGGCGGACGTTTCCTTAGCTTCTTCGAGCTCTAGGGCTCAATTTTTTTTCTGGCAGAGCTTCTTTCCGAAGCTCAACAAACAACCAACAGCCCGGTTACGCTGTTGCAACCAATAGGGTTAGCACAACTAACAGACAGTCCGAAAAAATAAAATAAAATTGCGTTTATAAGTTAGTTTACAAGTTGTTTATGTACTTATTTTGATCCTTGTTGTTGCGTAATAAAAAAAGATTAATCTTTCTTCCACCTTTATAGTCTTTGTCTTAAATGTCTTAAAAATGAAACTTATTTATCAAAAAAAAAAAAAACAGTTCGTAAAGAATGATTTTGACTTAAAAGTTATCAAAAAGATTGTGTAGAACACAAAGGACATCTAACTGTAAATTACTGATGATGATAAAAAATTAACTTCACAATATTAAATTTTTCAGACTGTTCGCGGAATTCGAATTGTGCTACGTGAGCGCAATGGTCAACGTGAAAACACCACATGAGTTCGAAGCTCAACAACTCATCTGCGTATTGTTTTCCGAGAGTCTGCGGAGGGCGTTGAAACAGAACCTCCTCACGCAGGAACAGGTGAGATTGCATAATGTGTAACTACACTTACCTGAGATTGATAATTTGATGAGCTACCTCAGCCATTGATCTAGAAATTATATTTTACGCAATTTTGGTAGTTTTTTTTGGAATTTAAGGAAAATTTGATAGCAATCTCACTTGGTGGAGTGATCATGCGGTATGATGGCAGCACAAACTTGTTAGTGGTGTGGCAGATCTATTTATTTATTTATTTATTCAAAGCGCCACCAACAGATTTATATGCAAAAAAAATAAACATTTTAAAATCCTTAAGTGCTAGGATATACATATAAATCAATTTAGAGGTAACTACAGCATGCCAAATAACTTAAGTCGACGCTAATATGTTGCTAATAATATCGTATGCAAAAATTTTCGATTAACAAAGAGCAAATAACAGAAAAAGGAACTTATAACAAAAGAATAGAAAAGTAACCTTGTCAATGCCATTGGGGTCTGCCTCGGCGGCTCTGCCGGTTGGGTTGCGGTCGAGTGCGTGGGTGTTCCCGTGATCCAGCCACCAGGCGACACGAAGGAGCATCGCTGGGTTTAATTGGTATTCTGGTCGCCAGTCTGGCCGCCTGGGAGTCCAACATAAGTCTGTGTCGGACGCGATGCAGTCTTGCCTGCGTCGCTTCCGGAGGGGATACGTAAACGTATCTCTCAGCGTGAAAAAAAATATATATCAATACCATAGCCCTTAATCAGTTTCTCTGCGGCATCGTGGCGGTAGGGTAGTACGAGGCCAGACCAAGGAATTCAGAAATCATAAATTCCGCAATTGCCCCAATAGTGACACCACCCTTGATTTCTTCTGTCCACATAGCTTTGTAGTCTATTAAAGTTTTGATTTCAACTGATACTGTCTCTTTTACACAAACTGTCATGTAACAGTATTTATTCCAGAGTTTTCGCTTTGCAATCATCAGTTTAATAATAAATGTCTCGAATACTATGCATTACAAAATCTAATAAAGCAATTGAGAGTACTATCGTATTTGAATTAGTGGGATTGGTAAAGGTGAAATAGCGCCCAACGCTGGTACTGATGAAATGAGATGGAAATATTTCAATGTTACAATTAATATTCAGGTGGACTCCTACGACCCGGCCCTGATGTTTGCGGTGCCTCGCCTAGCCATTGTGAGCGGCCTACTTATCTACTCTAGCGGGCCGCTGAGCATAGACAAAATGCCGGGTAAGCATTGTTTATTACTTTTTATATATTTGTTGAGCTGTGATAGCCTAGTGGTCAGGACGTCAGCCTCCTGATCAGAGGTCGGGGATTCGAACTCGGGCATTTAAAATTTTTCGGAGTTATGTGCGTTTTAAAGCAATTAAAATATCACTTGCTTCAACGGTGAAGGAAAACATCGTGAGGAAACCTGCACGATTGAGAGTTTTCCATAATGTTCTTAAAGGCGTGTGAAGTCTGCCAATCCGCACATGGCCATAAGTCAGAGGTGCGTGCCCGGATTCGAATTGCCGACCTCTGATTAGGAGGCTGACGCTTTAACCACTGGGCTATAATTAAACAAACAACATTAAACATTCAAGTCCAAGATTTCATTTACAAATGTCAATTAGTACTAATATAAGAGATGTCAATAATTTTACTGACTTTAAAGGGCCAATAAAAGAATATTTTGTAATCCTTTTAATTTTCTTTAATCTACCATTACTTCTAGAAGAGATGTCCGACATGTTCCGGCCGTTTCGTACGCTACTCCACAAGATCAGATCGCTGTTGTGGACTCTGGACAGGCGGGAGTTGCTGGCTCTGGAGCGGTTCTTGTGCACCAATGAAGATGTATCTAATTTGGCGGGCCTTGAAATATCTGGTGAGCTATTTTCAATGGACCAAAAGACTCTCAAGACGGTCGGTATAAACTTTAACGCATGCTTGCCCAAAAAGAATCTCGCAATCGTAGGGTCGCTTTCGAGTTTCGAAACACTGTTTGCTAATCAAAAATAGACTTTTTTTAGACTAAATTTCACTAAGTGTGGACGAATTGGAGCATTGGTCTCTGTAGATAAATTTGAATTTATTCTGGCATTAGTTTCATATTCGAAAAGGACTACGATTTTGAATGTACAAATCTTATACTATGGGTACAGGGTTCATGTGAATTTCTGTGTTCCATAACTTCCAAATTCACAGAAATTCATTTCATCAAATCATTCTAAGGTTTTTTTTCTATACACCAAAAGTTAGCTCTTGACGGCATCTCACCTGATGGTAAGTGATGATGCGGTGTAAGACAGTAGTGGGCTAACCTGTTAGGGGTATGCTAAACCTATACTCCGAATTGGTTTCTACACGACATTGTGCCGGAACGCTAAATCGCTTGGCGATACGTCTCTGTCGGTAGGGTGGTATCTAGCCACGGCCAAAGCCTCCCACCAGACCAGACTCGGGCCGGGAATCGAACCCAAGACCGCCAATTTTATAATGTAACAGCGTGCGCACTGCGTCACGGAAGTCGTCAAACAGGGTTTGGGGTACATTATAAACTTGGTCTCATTTAAATCATAAAAAAAAAACTGTAGGCAGAACTGTAGAGAATGATTCCAAGTCCAAGTTGTTTTTTTTCCAAAATAAAATTTTGGTCCAGGATAAAAATATACCGCACAACTCATAAAGACTCACAGGATTAATACACTAATTATGCGCCTATGAGATGGCTAGGCTTTTCTCTGAGGCTGCGTTAATTGTGAGATAGTCTCTCGGTCACTCAGTCGTTGCATACCTTTTTAATATACATAAATTGTGTGTTGTGTGTGATGGATGAGGAAGGCGGAGGACCGTGTGTGGTGGCGCGCTCTCGAAAAGGCCTATGTCCAGCAGTGGATGTCTATAGTCTGATTGTTTGATTGATTGATTGATTGAATTGTTTTGTTACAGCTGACGATTCGACCCAAGACTCTTGCTATCCCGACATTGGAGAGTTTGTGTCGAAGTTTTATGCGGACCATGCACATTGTCGGGACCTGTACACAACGCAAAGGTGAAATAATATCACTTAACTACAATAATTAGTCTTACAAAACATGTCTCGGACCTAAACTCGTCTATCCTTACTAATGTTATAGATGCAAAAATGTATTTTGCTACCCTATGTTAGCGGTGATAGCCTAGTGGTCAGAGCGTCAGCCTCCTAATCAGAGATCGGCGGTTCGAATCCGGGCACGCACCTCTAACTTTTCGGAGTTATGTGCGTTTAAAAAAAAATAAAAAATATCATTTGCTTCAACGGTGAAGGAAAACATCGTGAGGAAACCTGCACACCTGAGAGTTCTCCATAATGTTCTCAAAGGCGTGCGAAGTCTGCCAATCCGCACATGGCCAGCGTGGTGGACTATGGCCAAACCCTTCTCATATTGAGAGGAGACCCGTGCTCTGTAGTGAGCCGGTAATGGGTCGTTCACGACGACGACGACGACGACCCTATGTTATGCGTTTATGAACATCTCTGTGTTGTGTTCCTCAAAATAAAAAACAACATTCAGATGTCTGGTTGTATATTAAGCATGGTGGTAAAGATAAAATCATACATAATTTAATACTGTATCAACCAATGAAATGGTTTCACACTTCTAGAAGTTATTGATAAAGTGAAGTGACCTATGCCATCCAAAGCTAATATGACTTAACCAAAGCTAATATTATTTTGACACTTTTTGACAACTTTTTTTCGGTTCTCACTTATATCAGATCCAATAATATCAAAGTATTCTATCTACTGAGGAATCTTGTAGAAAATAAAGTTGTTAAGATAGGAAATGATTACGGTAATGTAATTAGTGTCACTAACTAAAAAAAAATGTTAGTAAAGTATAATACTAAAAGTTCGAATTTAATTTGTTTGTTTTACTTACAGTTCGAGTGAACCAACAATTACAGACGGCGACTATCTCCCCGACAATATTGAAGTTATGACACCAATCATTGACGGACTTAGACGCCTTAGCGAGGATTACGATGAATCGGAGAGAGAATCTGAAATAGACGACAGACAAACAGACACGGCAAGCACTGACACATTCCAAACCAACGAGAGCAGAGAATTCGACAGAACAAGAAAAATAAGTAGACCAGAAAGCGACCTATCCTCACTACGCAACCTCTCAACAAACGGCCTAATGATGTTCGATCCTCTAGTAATAAATGCAGTGTCAGCATCTACCTCGGGAGGAGAACCCAGACAAATACCCGATCAGGAGCTAGTCACATCACTAAACGAACAAGTCACTGAAATAGTTGACAGACTATCATCAATCGTTAGTGATGTAGACATACACGACATGAAAAACCATTCGTTCTCAACTAACGATGTACCAACACTAATATCAAATGACAGTTCAGAAGATTTCGGCTTCCCAGGACCGAGAAACGAACAATTGAGCTGCATGCCTTCCACTAGTCATGGATATTTAATACCGAACGCTATCAGTCAAGAACCCGTGGTATTAGCATCACTGTCACATAACAATTCTGCAGTGTTCAATCAAGACGAAGAAAATGATTTCAATCGTGCAATGTTGAATTCCGAAGTCCAGATGATGCTACCTAGTATCGATGCTGATATTGTTAATATGGATATGACGATTGCTAGCGTCAATTTGTCGCAACTGTTGATAGCCAAAGAGGAATTGAAAGAAAATTGTGACAATAACATTGAAGTAGATGATGATAGCTTTCATTCAGCTAAAATGACAATGGATAAGGAGGAAACCGTCAAGTTTATGCTAGGGTATGAAAGCGATCACGACTCGCCGGCAGATTCAGGTGTCAGCACAGAAAACACTAGCTTAGATCGATCGCCCGATACAGAGCAGAACAAAATCATTAAAGAAAATCATTTCATGCAACAGAACAGGGTATTAAAGAGTCCAGTGGACGAACGGTTAGATGAGAAAGAAGCGAAGAATACTCTAGAAAGTTCCTTTTCCGATGTTAGAGATGACGTTGTAAATATTAATTACGTTGAAGATGATACTCAGAAGAACGAGGCGGGGTCTTCTCATATTGACAGTATAAATATAGATAGGTTAAACGAGGATGGGCTGAACGAAGCTTCAAGTGGTTCTGTACAAAGCTGGGGTTCCGCGAACCCTCAGGAAGAATTTAAAACCATTGAAGACGTTATCAGCGAGTTAAGAAGACACAGGGAGTCTGACAAGAAGATTAGTTCGCTAGTGGAAGACAATAATAGGACTAACGAACCAAATTGTTCACAAAGCAGTCATTCTAGAAGGAAAACCAAGAAAACGAGTTCGAAAAGTAAAAAGAAGAAAAAGTTGTGGTCGCCGGTCGGGCATGTGATATTGGAAAATAGAACGACTCAGAGTCTAAATAGTCCGTTGAGATTGAATTTGGACCATTTTGTTGATGAAAGGTGAGTTTTTGGCAGCAGTAGTTTATAGTAGTATTGTTTCTAAAGATTTTATCGTTCCTTGTTTTGAAGTAAAGATTAAAACAACACACAACGCGAATAAAACTTTTTACGATTATTAAGGTTTAACCTATTTCTTACTTGTTATTTGGCTGTTCTTTTTTTGTTTTGGTAAATATCGCCTTGTAACTGTTTTGATACCTTTTTTAAGTGCATTCTGATATTAAATAGCAGATTGGCCTATTAGCTATTCAGCGATAAGCGGCAGCCAAATTGTACATTAAATTATCTTGTCGCTTATTGTTAAAAAAATTAATAAAGATACACTTAATTGTACGCCACATAAATGAAGCAAATAATACACAAACATCAATTAAACATACATAAAAGAATGGTAGAATAGTATTGTGTTTGCATTTTTGTATTACACCACGGCGCCGAAACCCGGAAGAGAAACAATGACAACTGCTATTAGATACTACATAATATATTGGCCGATCATTTTTATAAACGTAACTTAAGAATCATATATTGCTTCGGTTACGTATTGTTAAATATCTAACACACACATAACACCCACGCACAACAAATTCAAATTCAAAATAATCTTTATTCAAATAGTCCTTAAAAAGGCACTTTTGACGTTTCAATAATTTACATAGTAGTTATTTCATGGTGATAACTATATTCGTAAACTTAAAACTATAAGGGTTCCAAACGCGCCCCGGTCTAAGAAGAAGTCCACAACAAACTTAGCCGGGTTTTTTTTTTCGTTATCACCGTATCACATCATTAACAATAAATTATAGTACCCATGGAGATAGATCAATTCACACCCAAGCTTTTTTATCGTTTATATAATCCTTAATATCGTACTATGATTTTTCTACAAGCTTTCGTTTTATAAAAACTTTGAACTTATTGATAAACATCTCCAAGATATCAATAGGTAGGTAACCCTCACACACATATTATATTGTGCTATAATTTCCAGTGGGACGTCGGAGTGTGCGGATGACGAACAAATAGCATTAGCGTTGCAGGCTCAAGAGTTGGCAGCGAGACAGCAGGCGAGAGGGAAGTTCAAGTAAGACCAAATACATCATTACACTTTTAAGAGAGGAACAAGTATTATATATATATATATATATATATATATATATATAAATGGGTTATACTGTTTTCTGTTTTAGTAAGGGGGCAGAATTATTCAATGGTAAACAGGTTTTCTTTTTAAATTCTTTTATTTGTAAACATTTCTTTCCTTATCGTTCCCTCTCATAAGACTACATAAACAGCTTCCTTCCCAAACTTTTCTTTTCCGTTCGACAAAAATAACATCTTTCCCATTATTTTTATTAATTTCCATTACTCTGTATTTTATTGTGTTAATTGTGTATCAATTCTATTTTAGTGACAAATATTGATTTTCTTTGTATATATATTTTAATTAAATGTAATCAATTGTTTTGTATTTATTTTAACTTGATTATACATATATAACTTACTATAAAATTTTCATGATTTTAATAACTCATATAAAAAATTTGGACACTATTAATTCAGTTCAATGTTATGGCCTCTTAACTGACTTACATTGTTTACAAACATCTGAATATTGTACTGGAGTCTGGTATATAAATAATTATTGTTTTTATTATTATTTATGGGTAAGGTTCTTGTTTCAAGGACAGACGATAATAACTAAGATAATGAATAGAAGCAGGCGTTACTTTGCGGAAGTCCATGATAAACAGTAAACAGCAAATATAATTTGCTATATTCCGCCGACAACCGGGAGATTTGTATAATATAACACCATACAAAATCTTGAACTAGAACCTCTACGCACGTTTCGACCCGACACCGGATCATCCTCAGGAGATGTTGACTTCACAAGCGCGAAAAGTAAAGTTTACTTTTCTCTCCCGGTTATCGGCGGAATATAGCAAATTATACTTGCTGTTTATTGTTTAATAACTAAGATACCCTATGTACATACCTTCTGTTTTAGGTAGCAATAACCTAAATTATAAAGCTTTTCTTGTTCCCAAGGTCAAGTGAAGATCTCATACACCGGCTATTCGTGTGCATAGCGGGTGTGGCGGACCAGCTGCAGACTAACTTCGCGGCCGACCTGCGGAACATACTGAAGGCGGTGTTCCAGATGAACCAGACGAGCGAAATACCGGACACGAAGGAGGAGGAGACCATTGTGTACCAGCCGACTGACGACCAGATTATGCAGAATGGTGAGAACAGAAAGAACTAATTAAGAAGAATCTCTTTCGTTAACTACTGTTTTTTTTTGAAGCGGTGATAGCCTAGTGGTTAGGGCGTCAGCCTCCTAATCAGAGGTCGGCGGTTCGAATCCGGGCACGCACCTCTAACTTTTCGGAGTTATGTGCTTTTTTAAAAATTAAAATATCACTTGCTTCAACGGTGAAGGAAAACATCGTGAGGAAACCTGCACGCATGAGAGTTCTTCATAATGTTCTCAAAGGCGTGTGAAGTCTGCCAATCCGCACATGGCCAGCGTGGTGGACTATAGCCAAAACCTTCTCATATTGAGAGCAGCCGGTAATGGGTTGATCATGATGAACTACTGTTACGAGCTTGTGGGATTGCAGCGAGAACACGTTAGCTTGAATCTGGTAACCTTTATTACGATCAACGTGTTACAATTTCGCAAAGGATTCAGGACACAGAGTAACGCATCGACCACTTTCGATTCTTCGATGTAGACTATCCATTTTACTTATTCTTGATCACGCTGTGTACGATTTTAAACTGAATTGCTGATGTCGTCCTGCAATCGCTTATTCGTAGTACACGACGTAGAATTGTCGTATTCAGGGATTCATATTGATGATCGAGGAAAACTTCCCGAGGAAATCTGCAAGCATGAGTTCTCCAAGACGTTCTCAAAATCGTGTAATGTCTACCAACCCATACTTGGCTAGCGGTAGACTACGGCCATAACCTTCCTTCTTAAAGGAGATCCGTACCCTGTAGGGAACCGCTAATGACTTATGAATGAAGATGACGCTATAACCTTATAGAGTTATATATACTCGTCGTCGTCAGAATCTCATAGATCCTTTGCGTCATTTTGGTCTGGCTGTTCTTTGTTCTTCTGTAATTTAATCAAATCGTTACGGACTGTTAGTCCATTATTGCGACTTCCAGTTCATTCTAGACTTTCGACTAAGGTACTAACTTTAAGGTATCCACGATACAGAATTAGTGTAGGTACCATCGACCAAAAATTAAAAATTGTACAAATGGTGTTTTTTTTAACTCCGAAAGACAACATAACAAAAAACTTGAGAGATGTCAAGGGACACCCGGATGGAACGAAGTTCCTTTCGATTAATTAGTGAAGGAATTGTAATAAAATTTTATTTTATTTTTTATTATTAACAAATATAATGTTTTATATAAACTTAATCAGTAGGCTCAATTTTGTACTCCATCAGCAATATCCGGAACTTGTGCAGAAACACTGTCAGGATTCATTATATTATTATTTTTTATTATTTATTATTTACAAAAAACCTGTATACACTCAACAAAAATAATCGTCGCGATACCACACTGTTCAATGCGAAATAGAAATGAAAATATCTGGCTTGCTTTCTATAAGAGAGAGAGAGAGACAGACAGAGAAACATGCGACGCCGCACAGCTTACAATAACAAAAAGTGTCGTGACAACTTTTCGTAAGAATTTATTCCGTCTAGCCCCCTTTCACAACGCGCGATAAGGAACTTCGTTCCAATATTTGTGACTTGGTTTGTCTTCACAGGCAGCTCATTCGACAGCGTGTACTCAGCTGAAGAAGTGTACGCGGACAGCAACTCCGACTCGGCCGCCTCGGAGACGAACGCGCGCCTGACGCGTCGCAACACGGTGAACGCGACCACCATCAGCGAGCAAGCGACGCCGAGCGAGACGAGGAGGAAATCGGTGGACAACAGTGGAAACTTGCAGGCTTCCGCGTCTACAGGCGATCTCACTTATGCGTAAGTTGGTTTTATTAAGAAAAAAAAGTGCTATCATTCAAAGTATAAAAAAAGAGAAAAAAATTTATAAGAGGCATCATTGGATACAAGTCCTAAATTAGAATAGGCAGCCAAAACAGGCAATAAAAGAAACAAAATTGTATTCAATTAATAAAGAAGTTCAATTATATTACTTAACCAAAACATATTATTAAATTAGTGGTATGTGGTCTTACGGAACATGGTCCCAAACGGGTGACGTCATCTGTGTGCGCAAGACTGGTCTTCAAATAGGTCGTTAATTATTATAATAACATGACTAAAACAGAAAGTATTTATTAATTTATAGGATTACTTCTCTTCTTAAAAAAAAAACTCGGTACAACCTAGATCGAGTGCGACATTATTAACGTATTCGATCGAGTTAGAATTAAAGGTTAATTTGTATTAACTCGTAATGGATGGCGTACTTTCAAATGTATACAAGGTAAGTTTTACGTGATCGTTGAAGTTGGAAATCTTGCACCACCATTCAGGTGTCTCAATTCTAAATAATCGTACCTGGTAACAGTATCGCGAAGTAAAGTTTACATATAATTGATTAAAATAAAATAAAAATGCCATTTATTCAAATCAATAAAATAATAATTATGACAGTTTTTTTAACAAGTGCGATACTTGTCCAAAATTCTGGATTTGGTTCGGTTTGGCTTCCTCTCCTTTGTGTCCCTGGTCCATAGTGGGCCACTGACGTGAAGGAACAAGTCTGCCCACCGTCTTCTCGGTCTTCCTCTTTTCCTTTTGCTATTATGCGGAATCCATTCTGTCGCTATTTTTGTCCATTTTGTATCCTTCATTCTGGAGATGTGACCAGCCCATTTAAATTTAAGCATATAATTCATCAGTTGACCCAAAACAGTAATTAATAGTCCCAAACATTTAACTTGACCGTTGAATGTACTGCAGTTTCTTCAACTGTGTTTATTAATCAAGATAGACTATTAAGTGAACGATTTAATTCATTCTTCACGCCAAATTTATATTATGTAATATTATATAATATTCTTATTTAGTAGAGAGACCCGCTCGCAGCCCGTGAGCGTGGAGCGAGCTCCGGAGTGGGTTCCAGACATCGCCGCGCCTGCTTGCATGCGCTGTTCCGCTCACTTCACTGCTTTTAGAAGAAGACACCATTGCAGGAATTGCGGTAAGATTATCACCATGAGCCTATTAATGTCCCACTCTAATAGGAAGTAGGGCTTCAGATCAACGCGTTTTGGGTAGGCTTTACGGAATATTATCATGTTAATGATACTAGTTGAGAAATCTTTTATTACTATTATTTTGCTATAGCTAATTTTGTTTTCATCATGTTCAACCCATTGCCCACTGTTCACTACAGAGCACGGGTCTCCTCTCAGCATGAGAAGGGTTTGGCCATAGTCCACCACGCTGGCCACGTGCGGATTAGCAGACTTCACACGCCTTTGAGAACATCATTGACAAATTCAAATTCAAAATAATCTTTATTCAAATAGTCCTTAAAAAGGCACTTTTGACGCGTCAATAATTTACATAGTAGTTATTTCATGGTGATAACTATATTCGTAAACTTAAAACTAAAGCTATGAGGGTTCCAAACGCGCCCCGGTCTAAGAAGAAGCCCACAACAAACTTAGCCGGGGTTTTTCTTTTTTTCGTTATCACCATCTCACATAATGAATAACAAACTATAGTACCTATGGAGATAGAGCAATTCACACCCAAGCTTTTTTATCGTTTATATAATCCTTAATATCGTAATATGATTTTTCTACAAGCTTTCGTTTTATAAAAACTTTGAACTTATTGATAGACATCTCCAAGATATCAATAGGTAATTTATTATAAAATAAAATACAATTTCCTTTGAATGAGTTACTAATTTTGTGCAGCCTACTAAACGGTACTACAAGTTTACTTTTACTTCTGATGTTCAGTGCGTTACAGTCCATTTTTTTCTTGAATTTATCAATATTCTTATGAACATACATTAAATTTTCATATATATATTGGCTATGCACTGTCATTATTTTATAATCTTTAAATTTATCTCTTAATGACTCTTTGGGACCTAATTTATATATCGCACGAACAGCCCTCTTCTGCAAACTCTGACAACTCTGAGGCATGCAGGTTTCCTCACGATGTTTTCCTTCACCATTGAAGCAAGTGATATTTTAATTGCTTAAAAACGCATATAACTCCGAAAAGTTAAAGGTGCGTGCACGGGATCGAATTCCCGACCTCTGATTGGGAGGCGGACGTCCTAGCCACAAGGCTATCGAAGTTTCAATTTCGTTTTAGCAACTTTAAATTGAATATGCTTTAATGGTGAAAGAAAACATTGTGCGTTCTTAAGAGTTATCCGTAATGTTCTTAAGGAAGTGTAAAGTCTACAAATCTGCAACAGATCGGCGTGGTGGACCATTGCACCTTTCCATACCGAGCAGAGACCCGCGCCCGGTAATGGTTTGATAATGATTTTGTTTTCTTTTTTCAGGCAAAGTTTTCTGCGCGTCTTGCAGTTCGAACTCCATACCCCTACCCAGATACGGACAAATGAAACCGGTGCGCGTTTGCGAGGAATGCTTCCAGACAATAGCGCAGAACTGTCGGCGGCAGACATCGCACTATCGGTGAAAACTGTTCGTAGTTTTGTTACGCTAGAGTAAATATCCCGGCCGTTTGATTGTGAACCTTAATGCTGTGGGATAAAGTTCAATTTTGATTGCAGTAGGGTTTATTTGCACATGTAATAGGCATACCATGTTCGTTTGTCTCGTGATTTCGTTTTAGACTCTTTAGACCTTACGACTGACATTTTAACCGCTAAAAAACTTGAAGAGTATTACTTGTCGACTGCAGTCGTCTCATACTACACTGGACACTATTGTTTGCTTTGAGAGATGTAATCTCCCGGCCGTTTGATTGTGAACCTTAAAAAATGAGGCGTAGAGTTCAATTTTGATTGCAGACAGAAATGCTGTTATCTTAATATGTGTTTTACAAATTTGTAGATAATCTGAGACCATAGAGACACGGAAAAGCTAAGACAATTTCTGCGTGTGTTTTTTTGAGTGTCTTGACTAATTCGTTTGACAGAACTGTCTATGACAGAAGTCGCACTTCCGGTTGATTGATAACTAAGCTAAACTGTAGTTTGTTTTGTTAATTGTAATCTCCTGTCTGTTTGATTGTGATCCTTAAAGCTGTGGGATAGAGTTAAATTTTTATGAATACCCTAAATAGTTAACTTGTTAAATACGGGAATATCTTTGTATGTTTGACAATTTTTCTGTGAGCTTTGTGTGACTAAAGGATTATTTCACTTATTGACTTTGACTTTGAGTTTGACTTGAGATATAAACGACGAACAAGCAGTTTCTTATATATATCTTTGAAGAGTGACAACCCAGAAATACCCACTAACAGTATTTTGACTTACAGACGACTTTTTAATAAATTAAAATTGGTTTTCAAAATTAATAATTATTTCACAGTAAATAAGGTCGAATATTATATGGTGTTTGTTATATTACCTGCTAATAAATTCTAACATTTAACATATTTTGTTGAGAAAAATAAAAAAAATTACTAAAACATCTACGGAATAAAAAATAATTGGTTTTCAAAACTGATTTATGTCACATACTTGTTAAAAGTTATCAAAAAAAATAATACAGATATGGAAGTGGTGACGATTTTTTAATAGTTTTTGCCATATTTTTAATACTTCAATAACCAAAGTGATTTACCCAAATTTCGAAAAAACATTACATCATTAGTAAAAAGGGATAAGTAAGTCTTAATTTTTTTTCTGAACTTTGTGATATATTATTCCATATACTAACCCCTCCCTAGTTGACTATAAGCTGTTACATATTATTATATTAATTAGATTTATTATATCATAGTATTTTTTTTCCATATTGACTGATGTTAAAAAATTTTCGCGTTAAGTCAGTTTTGGTGATGTGGCTCTCTAGAAAATTGGTAGTTGTTACTTTCGACGTTCTGTTAAGTGAGCAAAGGTTACGACGACGTTAGCGTTCACCTGTCATTTTTTACGCATTGCGTACAAAATCAATAAATGCAAGTTAAATCTCTCGTTATGAATTTGAAGGATAAAATAAGCTAAACAAATCGTTGTTTGGTTGGTTCGACCTTGAAATTTGTAAACACCGTACTATTTCGACAGGTTGACGTTACTCCGGCGTTACGTATCTTTTAAAACTTTCACTAGGGACGCTGCTTTGTTGTGCTAACTTTTCCGTCAGTTGCTAACCGGTGTGAACCAGTTGGTAACTATCAGAAGAGTTACACAATAACCCAGCCGGTTGGATATTTTGTACGCGTGTAATCATCAACAAATTTACATTGTTATACGGATAGAAGCAGGCGCAACTTCGCGGAAGGCCATATAAATGCGTATTCAAAATCAAATCAAAATAGCTTTATTCATACAAACCTATTACAGGCATCTATGAATCGTTCATGTATATCATTTTTTATTATTTCTATACGTGATGGTGATAACTACATTCGCCAACTTAAAACTAAAGCTGAGAGTGTATTACATACACGATGATTTTAATCTTTGACTGTTGGTTTGCTTTTGGTTTTCAGTTGGTCGATTCCGGTTTGGTTCAATTTGAAGATTTATAAAATATGTCTACTCTTGTGAGTCTTTCTATGATACACTACCTACTCTGTATTTTACAAGTCTATTTACAAGTTCTCTATGTCTGATTGAAAATTTGTAAATACTTGTAACAACTTGTATAAAATTTTTCACTCGCAAACGTGGAGTCGCTATGTATTATCGCAACACTATATCATCAAAGTAAAATAGACCTTACGATATCCGATTACAGTCGCAATTTACTCGCAACTTATTTTCATTTAAGAAACTTGTATGGAAGTGTGGGCGAATTTGAGTTTTAAAGCGAGTATGATACGTTTCAATTTGCTATGACTTTACTGTGTTTCAATATCCGAAAAAGACTACCATTGTGAGTTATCAAATTGTATACTAACATAGCACCGTTATCGACACAAAATTGAAAAATAATCTCAATATAAGAGTAAGCTTTGTTTATTCATATTAAAATTTTATATTATCTCTACAAATATTTTATCTTTTATAATTCTCCTATCTTTCTCTATTAGATAAATGATCATTTACTATTCTGTCTATGCGCTCTTATTTCATACTACCTAGCTATACCCTACTTCTCATGTGTCATATAAACTATATATACTATAAAATACATAAAATGTATTAATTGATAATAAGACGTAAAGAGAAAATAATTAATATAAAAATCCGTTTGATTTTACGACCTCCGAGCTTGGAGTTGGGGCTGATGGGAGTCTTCGACCGTGGCTAGTTACAACCCTAAGTGATTAATCGTTACGGTATGTGGCGTTGTAAACGATTAGGAGTATGGCTCCTGTGGTGCTGCTGATGCTCATTGGCGCCGGTAATCACTTAATATCAAATGACTTGCCTAATTTGCCCGCTATATATATATATATATTCAAAAATTAAACTGACGTTTTCTGCGAGAAGATAGTGTTTTTGAGGCTAAGATTCATAAGGCATACATAGCTTCAAGAAAAACTAAAAAAAATCATTAAAACGTAAAACTCGCTAAATCCGTCTTTCATGCTACATGTGGTGTGTTTTTAAATGAATTAATTTATATAGTTTCGGGCAAAGAGACGAGATATTCTTGGTAGAACAGAATTAAAATTAGAAGTTTCGTAATTTATACAGACTATACACTCCACCAAGTACGACTATGCACTACCGCGTCTCGACCATCTATCAATGCAATGAATACGGTGCGTCTTTAAAAACCGCATACCCCACTTAGTGCTGCGTAAAGAGAGTGGGCGATCCCACTCCCTCGCCTGTCGTACATGATTCTAAAAGTAGCTACTCCCTTATTGCCGTCAAATTAAAAATCGATCACTCCTTTTACCCACCTTCCATGTATTCGTTGGTGAGCGTCATAGTAAATTTTGATTTCCCCCACTTACTTACTTTTTTATGAGAACCCCGTTAAAGATTTTTCACCCACCCCGCTGCGCCAAAGCTATGTGAACATTTTTGTTGATGGTTACAATTGAAATAGGCAGAAACGTAATCAAAACTGAATTTATTTTTACTAGTATTAAGTAGTCACGTTCAAATAGATTTATATATTTTAAGAATAATTATATAAAAAAAAAATCTTTATATTTTCGATAACGGTTTGGAAGATTAGCATAACTTTTTGCGAGCTAAAACTGAACTTACTATTAAAATGAAAAAAACATTTATTTGAACAAAAAAACCAATTGTACATTTTACATTTTTCCGATGGTACCCACACTAGGTAATCCTGTCTCGTGGGGGTACATTTTCGTTTTAAAATGAAATAATGACGCTCGGTTGATTAAAATATATTTTTGTTGCAAAAATATATCATCATCATCATCATCATCATTTTCAACCGATTGACGTCCACTGCTGGACATAGGTCTTTTGTAAGGAGTTCCAATGTTCACGGTCTTGGGCCGCTTGTATCCAGGCGGCTCATTGCGACTCGTCTGATGTCGTCTGTCCACCTAGTTGGGGGTCGACCAACCCTACGTTTACCGGTGCGGGGTCGCCATTCCAGCACATTGGGACCCCAACATCGGTTCTCCCAGCTATGTGCCCCGCCCATTGCCACTTCAACTCTGCAACTCGCTGAGCTATGTCGGTAAATTTGGTCCTTCTACGGACCTCTTCATTTCTTCATTTGACCACGTAGAGATACTTCTAGCATAGCTCGCTCTCTCTGCTAAATGCAGGAAAAGCTTCTCCGTTTCCTTGTAATTCAAGGAAGCGAGCCATTGTCCCACTATTGATTTAGCTTACCTTACGGAACAATGCTTAATGTGCTATTAACATTTTAGTGTTGATCTGTAATCTGTTGTAATTTTTCTCATACTTGTCTTATACTTTTCGCGTAAATTTTGAATAATAACTTAATAACAATATATATTGTATTGTATACAATATGAAGCTGTGGTAGCCTATTGGTTCGAACCCGGACACGCACCTATAACTTTTCGGAGCTATGTCCGTTTTTAAGCAATTAAAATATCACTTGCTTCAACGGTGATGGAAAACATCGCGGGGAAACCTGCACGTTCTTAAAGGCGTGTGAAGAAGTCTGCCAATCCGCACATGGCCAGCGTGGTGGACTATGGCCAAACCCTTCTCATATTAAGAGGACACCCGTGCTCTGTAGTGAGCCGAGAATGGGTTGATCATGTTGATGATGATACAATATATGCGGTTATGAGCAAAAGTAATGTTTATAGGTTATATTTGATATATATGCCATATAAAGATTGAATATATAAAACCGAAGTAGGTCATTATGACATAGAAAGACGACTAGTAGGATAGATTGCGCTGCAGGAAGATGACCAATGAAATTAATATTTACGTCTGGTCTGATGCGATGGTATATGGTAAATGTTCCCAGTTTGATTCCGAGTTGAGGAAAAATTAAAAAAAATAACTGTTGATATCTACGTTTGCCTTGGTCTGGAACAGTGGGCGTTTTCGCTCGTGGCTCATTATAGCCCACCTTGATGCAAATAAAAAATTGCCTACATTGTAATCTATTCTACTAATCAATGAATAGAGATGTAAAAAAAGTTTTTTGACAATATATTTTATTAATCAATATTACAGAAAAAAGTTATGCTATTTCTCTTTGCCTATCACTAACCGTGTTATATATAGTTAAGTAATTATTAATAATAATGATTAAATGAAGATTCCATAACTTTTTTATATCCAACGGTGTTAGATTTTAGGTTTGAATAAATAATGGTAATAAATAAATTAAAAAAATAAATTGTATGTACATTTTGTAAAGGTTGCATAATTATGTATAATTTGTATTTTAACCACATTGTGTCCATTCGCATAGGACCGTATCGGAAACAAATGTTTTATTGCAATAAAAAAATGTAAAACAATTTGAGGGACCTTATTTCATTTAAAATTAAACCAGTTGGTTTTTATATAACAAAATAATACTTTTAAAACAAAAACGAGTTATTTTTCGTACATAATTATACCTTTCATTTGATTGCAAATTAATTAAGTGTTAATTTAATGTTTCCCAGCTTTTAGTTTCGCCATGTTGGATTTATCGTGACGTCATAATATACTAAAGAAACACGGAGCGCTCAGAGAAAGCCATTACTTCATTTATAGAAACAGAAAGGTAACACACCATCTAGCACTAGGTACCTGGTATTCCTCTAAATCACGTCTTGTTCTAGCTTATTTCTTTCGGGCTTGCAAATTGTTCAACCAGCGTTCCATTAAGGTTCTTTCTGAAACATATTGTTTGTGGTTTATTCAAAAGTAAGATAACAAAATGGCCTCTTTGTTGCTCGTGGTTCCTCATTCAGATCGATCGTGACCACTGATAACGGCTAAACATCAAGTAGACGATGAACAAATAAATGAAATCGGTTTTTCAATGTACTTTCAAATATTATTCAAGCCTATGTGAACGGTGGTATCCTCACCACCTGGATGCCTGGACCTCTTTCACCACCCGCTATTCCATTCTGCCACGAAACTGCAAATTGTGGAACCAGCTTCCATCTTCTGTGTTCCCTAATGGCTATAATATGGGGATCTTCAAAGGGCGGAACAAATTGCTCAAGGGCCAGCAACCCATTGGCGGTTCCTCTGGTGCTGCAAATGTTCATGGGCGGCGGTAATCACTTACCATCAGGTGACCCGCCTGCTCGTTTGCTCGCTTTGTATATAAAAAAAAAACGGATGCTCAACCGTTTTCACAAACATTACTAGGTAATTTTTTTAAGAAAGCCATCATACACTATGGTACACTGTGAGCACGGAAACCCTTTGAGAATTCATAGACAATTTTTTAATTTTTAATTTTTATTAAATACATATCGCATACTGATAACCAAACCGTCACTAAACGAAAAACACGATTTTTCAGAAAATGATGTTAAAGTTACTAATTAAAGAAACAGTTGCATATTGTGCAAAATGTAAAAAAAAAACATTTTTTTTAAGTGAATAATATTTGTGTCTAGCCTAGTGCTCCTTGTTATTAATTATAGCTGTTATTTATATTTATTTTATGAAATATTTTAATTTTTCTCCAGAAATAGTGTCACTTTTCCACAAAATTTTTGAAAGTGTCACTTTTTCATTAGATTCATTCATATGTTATCTAAAACATTTAGGTTAAAATGTCTCTATATTCTTAGTAATTTAAGGAACAAAAATTAAAATAATGATTTTTTAATTAAAACTACCACTGCAGAAATCAACCATCTTTATTAACTATAATTACTTATTAATTTAACATCCTCGCCTCACACATAATGATAAAAATGTACTTGTTTGTAAATCACACTGACAGAAAAACTTATAACATTACTTAATAATTGGCCCAAATATTAAGACTATGTTAATATTACTTAAATCAACCAGTCTTCAGTGAGTTCTAATTAAATTAATCCTATCTCTAAGAGATAATGCTTATTTATTAAAGTTACAAAACAATGAAAATAAATTGTCAGAAAATCTTTCTTAAATTCTCATAGAACTAATAACATTAGGTACTTAATAATATTTTGGCACTGTTAATAATAATATCACTTAAAAGCAAACAGTCTTCTGTGAGTCCTAATTAAATTACTCATCCATCTCTATTGAGATACAGCTTTTTTCTAAATTTAACAATAAATCTCTCACAAAACAAAACATAAAAAACTTTCTAAAGTAAAATGACAAAAAAAAACATTTTATAAAATATTATTGTAAAAAGACGATACATAGTAAGGCAAAATTGCGTTCTTTTTAATAAGATCTTTCAGATCCTTCTTTTTATTTTCAGCTAATGGCAATTTATTATTATACAAAGGCACTAATTGAGGTTGTATCCGTCGAAGCTTGAGTAAGTTAATTTCTTTAAAAGTTTCATCAGAATATGAAGTTTTGTAAAAAACTCTAACGTTATGGTTAGAATCAGACTTTTCAACTTTTAGAACTTTTATGTCACCTACTTTTATGGCCCCCCCTTCCGTATTTTTAGTTAGTTTGAATTCTTGCAGCTTTTTGATGTCATAAAACTCATGGTGTGCCATTTCCACTACATTGTATTTATTGCCCCTTTTTTTTGCGTCTCGAATAGCACTTATATATTGATCAGGAACATATATTGGTCCTGACCTAAGCTTCTTCTTTATCTGGCGCTCAATCATAGAATGGACGGAATCCCCTTCGTTTTGGGTATGACCCTTGATCAAAAATTTGTGGGTAATAGAGGCAATGTTTGGCAAATTTGCCACTGCATATAAATACATGGAAAAAACAAATTGATTTTTTTGTTGTCCGCAACAGTTATCTGAATAAAAAATTATGTTGAGGTCAGACGATGCTGTTGCCGATTTTTTTTGTAAGAATTTAAATACACAAGAACCTATTTCGTTAGCACCTTTTTGCCCTTCTACTTCAGTCCAGAAATAGCAATGAGTACAATCGGCTTTGAGCTCACAAATTGTAAAGTTCAAGCAGTTCAGTCTTGACTTATAATAAAAAGATGAAACATCCCCTTTAGGAACTTGCAGGATAGCTTGCAAATCATAACATGCTACTATGTTATTGTCATCAATTAATTCTTTGTCTCGTTTTTTTTCTTCTCGGCTTAACTCTTTTTCTTTTAAATGTAATGTATATTCTTCATTCATTTTTTCTTTCTCTTCAAGGTTCGCATTTTCATAAGCCACACAGTCTTCACACTGATCCTTTTTAGGGACAAAAAAACTTATATTAAAATCTTCTTTAAAAACTTTACGATATATATGTAGCTTCACGTAGTCAAGTCCTTCAATTTCGCAGTCTTTTTTGTAATCTCTATATAAATCGGTTAATGTTTTCCCACCTTCTATAAATTCCCTTGTCGTCTGTTTGCGTAAATAATGACTTTCAATTCGAGGTATGCTCGCAATATGTTTTCTAACCCTGTCCAATAATTCGCTTGATGTTTTGGTCCCATGGTTGTCATGTTTACCTCGCAGGTCTGGTTCAACAATACCACATAAATTTAATTTTGCGATGACTGTTCGAATTGGGCGATCGTTAATGCCTAAAGTGTTTTTGAAAAATATTTTGCATACTCTTTTTTTTTCATTACTTGCTGTTAAATAAAATGCGTGCTTAGCTTTTCTATTATTGAATATTTTTTTGTATTGATATTTCGGTTTGATTTCTGTCATGTGTTTAGAAATGAAATCTCTTTGTTTTGATAGGGAACTCATTTGCCAGTAATTATTGAATATGTAGCGACGGGATTCTTCGGTAAATTTTTCCGAACATTTTAATCGACAACTCATACCACAAGGAATCCCTATTTTTCTTTCAGGAATTACTTTTTTTTGCTTTGAGGACGTCGAATATTGTAATCCCTTATTTCTCAGTAACTTTGCCAGTTTTTTTTTGTTACCACGCTTTCTTTTTCGTGTTTGTGTTGCAGAGTGAGTATCAGAGATAGTTTCAGGTGTGATATTATTTAAATGTGTTGTTTTGTTTATTTGTTCTATTGCTAAACTTTTTAAAGAGGATGGGTTATAAATGGGTATGTTATTAATTATTTTGCCATCACTATCAGAAAAAGATTCACTCCCATATTCCATAGCTATTATTTGTAAAGCAGAGGCAGATTTATTCAATTTACAAGACGTTATTTCAGGAGACAAGACTTTTGGAGAAATACAGTTTCGTTTCGATGGCGTGGCAGAGTTAGAGTTCACACTCATTGAATCATTTCGTGAAGAAGTTGAAGATGATCTGGATGACGACGAGGAAGATGCCGATGAAGTGGATGATCCTGATGAACTAGAAGACGATGAATTAGATGACTTTGCAGAAGAAGACCTTGATTTTCTTGATAACGAAGGAGAAGTGTTAAGTGTTGACACATTATGTACTTCTGCGACTGTTTTTTGTTTTTGCTTAATCTTAGGAAGGTGTGTTTTAGTTGTGTCTGATTCAGAAGATATATGATCATTAGGGCTGAGTTTATACTCTGGATCATCATCTGATGCAGGCGAAAAATCTCTACCTGATCTGTTGCTATTGCCAGAATCTGTAGAATTATTCCTATTTCGACTTTGTTGTGTGACGACAGTGCTGAAGTTTAGAGAATCTACACTTGACTGGTCCGCAGCATTTAACTTAGTTTTGTTAGCAGAATCCTCGGTTATTACTTTATTGTCGGAATCATTTTCCATTGGTGTATCGCTAGTAGTACCTGTATTAATTTTCTTTATTATTTCTTTAAATTTAGTAGTTCTTGGATTGAGACGTGGCATATTGATAACTGTAAAAAATAAAAGATATTATTGAAAACAACGTCCAATGTATACTGTCCTGTATAGCACAAATATTTACGTAAACGTAATTCAATCGTAACGAGTGCACGCGCAGTAGAGCGTTGTCAGATTTTCATACAATTTTTTGACGTTACGTCATGTTACATTACGTATTACGTAAAGATTCGTGCTAGGGGAACTGTTCACAGTATTAACCATTGTTGTCAAAAGCCATTTAAATCAAATAAAAGATCATCTTAAAATAAAAATTCTCGTTTAAAATTATTTTTATTTTATTTATTTGTATTATTATGTACCTACTTACGAATCGCTAAATTATAACTAACTAGCTCTTTAAAACGCAAAGTTACATTGTACAGGGGGTTGAACAAAATTTTGACTCACTGATCGTAGTCACGGATTTTTAAATTTTCGACCTTATTGTATAGCGAATACCTAATAAAATTTTCATGAAATGGTCAAGAAATCGAATTTCTTAACTGTACTTAGTAGGTACCTACACTTCTCAAGTCAAAAAAACTTCTATCAAACAAAAATAAGGAACATACGATAGAATCAAAACGCACGTTTTATTCAAATTATAATGCTTATTTGAATACAAAAAGTGCAAAAAACCGACACTTTTTATTTAGAGTCACTTTTCGTAAAAACAAATAATTGAAGTTCAATTCGCAAATAACGAAATCCTGACATGTTTAGTTTAAGGTCAGTATTCAGGTAAGTGATTGACTGTTTTAAACACAAAAATAACAGAAAAACTGATTCTTTTTGTTTAGAGACACTATGCGGGTAAAAATTACAACAAATTATGCACAAAAATATTGACAAAGTGACACTTTTTATGTAAAGACGTTATTCTCGTAATTGTTAGTTCAACTTACCTTATAATTTTGAAGAAAGGTGTCCTTAAGCAAAAAATGACCGTTTTCCGCACAGAGTCCACGTGAACATTACGCCGTCCGCGTCACTAATGGAAATATGTCAGTGTTGCGGTAAGCTACCCGCCCTCCCCGCGCCTGGGGGCAAAGCGACACTAACGACATCTACTATTCTATGTAACTTTTTAATGTCGGTGTTTTTGCAAACTATAGTTTTTGGGGAGCGTTAATAGATGGCACTTTTAACTCATTTTTGTCGAATTTTGTTTAGTGACGGTTTGATTATCAGTGTGCGATATTATTAGAAGTTGCGGACGGGTTCTAAGTCGCGTCTCTATCACTTGTTGACCTTGACTTCACTTGGGACCACCATCGCTTCTAGCAGGGTTCTTTTAAAATTACAGATTTATTTGACATACCTTTGTGTCCCGAAAATAAGGAAAATAAGGTTGTTATCTTAAAACACGAGAGTGTAATGTTTTTCTTTCTTTTATTCATCCTTTGCCTCAAATTGACAGTTGTCAATACTGATGGTACCAGAGAAACTTCTCTGGTTCTGTAAATGTTCGTGGGTGAGATCACCGGTACCAGTTATTTAAACCAGAACCACTATTAGAAAGTAATGACTGAGGTTGTAGTTGGGTGAGGTTGAGGCATATTGTTAGCGGCCAACTGAGTGATCCGGAAATTTGTGGCAAACTGAAATTCGTGTTAGCTGCTAACTTAGATCAATTTTCGTGCGTCACAAGTAAACTGTTTCGAGAGTCGGCCACTAACTGAGACAGTCTGCGCACGTACGCTGCAAACTGCGTAAAGTGAGTGCAAAACTAACAAACTGGACGCTCTCATTTCAAATATATGGAAAGACGTACTAAATCTAGCGATGATAGCCTAGTGGTTAAGGCGCCAGCCTTCTAATCAGAGGTCGGCGGTTCGAATCCGGGCATGCACCTCTAACTTTTCGGAGTTATGTGCGTTAAAAAAAAATCACTTGCTTTAACGGTGAAGGAAAACATCGTGGGGAAACCTGCACGACTGAGAGTTCTCCATAATGTTCTCAAAGGCGTGTGAAGTCTGTCAATCCGCAAATGGCCAGCGTGGTGGACAATGTCCAAACCCTTCTCATATTGAGAGGAGACCCGTGCTCTGTAGTGAGCCGGTAATGGGTTGATCATGATGATGACTAAACCTAAACGCCGCAAACTTATCCGCTAACAGTTCGCCTACTGGGGAGTGGGGGCAGAGCCTAGCCTTAAACGATATTAAAGCTGCTTCAAGTTATGTTACTAAGCCCCTAATATAGAAAATACAGATAAATACGTTACATTTCCAATCTTGTCGGCTGTTTTTAAGTGCAGTTTTTTTTTAATATTGCTATTATAAAAAAAACAAAAAATCATAAAACCGTGCAACATTTTGATTGTATCTATAGCTCGAAGGGGGGAATCCCCCAAAGGCGGAATAATGCGGAAAAAGCGTGGAGAACATACCTCTTACTGGTTAGTGGCATGCGTTTAGGAAATGTATAGACCAATAAAAACCTGTCCTTATGTTTGTGAATACGTTTTGTTTAGATTTACACTTATATAAGTACCTACTAGGGGTCCGATAGCTTTTTGTATGTTATCACAATGAAAGAATTATATACGCTATTCAAAATACACTCGAGACCACAAAAAATGTGTACGTGATATAATGATACTGTTATATATATTTTAATAGTGTAAAATAAACGTCAGATTTATTATTAGATAATCGACTGTTTTATTTATCTCTTCACCGTTTTTTGTCGCCCATTACGTAGCGCAAAAGTGCCTTTCCATGGCTGCAGGGGAAAGGGGAAGGGAACCGCAAACTACATGGTTGACGAATGTCCAAAAGGACAGGAAATGCCTCAGCCTCAATGATGAGGATACAAAATTAAGATTGACGTGGCGCCGGATGATAGATAAAGACCTCGCGTAACAGGATAAGGCGAGGCTAAAGAAGAAGAAGACTATGGTCTCGCCCAGAAGTGATAGCATGCGCGCCACGAGATCTTCGAATATACTTATAATAGAGAAGAAAATGCGTAGACATAATTATGTCATAACAGCTAGTAGTTCTGATAGCCTATTGGTTAGGAAGTCCGACTTCTAATCAAGAGGTCGGGGATTCAATCTAGGCCGCGCGACAACTTTTCGGAGTTATGTGCGTTTTTAAGCTATTAAAATATCACTTGCATCTATGGTTAAAACATCATGAGGAAACCTGCAAGCCTGAGTGTTCTCTATAATGTTCTCAGAGGCATGTGAAGTCTGCACATAGCCAGTATGTTGGACCCTTCTGATATTGAGAGGAGACCCGTGGTCTGTAGTGAGCCGGCAATAGGTTGATCATGATGATGATGAATTATTCTGATGTTTCCAATATAACTGTAGCTATATAATCAATGCAGAAATAAAGTAAAGATAAGAATAGGTGACTTTGCAACATTTCGAAGGTAATCTACGATATGCTGCAAAGTCGACTTGAAGAGATGAAATTTCGTATACGTAGATCAATAAATTTACTCATAGTCTTTATTCAAAAAATCCTTTAAAAGGCACTTTTGACGCGTCAATAATTTACGTAGTAGCGAGTTGATGATAACTACAAGATAACTTAAAACTAAAGCTATGAGGCTTCGAAACGCGCCCTGGTCTAAGAAGAAGCCCACAACAAACTTAGCCGGGTCAATTAACTTTTTGGTATCACCATTTCACATGCCACTTAAAATTATATTAAGAGCTATCTTATCAGAGCAATATTTCATACCCATACTTGTTTATCATTTACATAATCCTTTACACTATAGTAGGACTTTTCTACAAGCTTACGTTTTATATAAACTTTGAACTTATTGAGAGACATCCCAGAAATTTCATTTGGTAATTTGTTATAGAATTGTATACAATTACCTTTAAATGAATTTCTAATTTTTTGTAGTCTAATAGCGTGAAATATATAATAGGACTCTTCTAGAAGCTTTTCTTTTCTACTTGACGTCGTTCAGTTGTCTTTTCAATGAGGACTTTAGATGCGGTTAGATTACTCGAGTAGCTAATAGGCAGGTGCAAAATATTAATATTGATTTTCCCAATAATAATAATTAACCAATCGAGTTGATTAAATGAACGCGCTCATCCGTTGGAATCTGTCTGCGGGCTTATGCTGCGGACTGCGTAGGTGTGGGGTGAGCGAACTGCGTCGAAATGCCTATATTATAGACTAGCTGATGTCCGCAACTTCGTCTGCGTTGAGTTAATGTGTGTGAGTGTGTTTGTCTGTCTTCCAATCACGAAGCAATGGATTACTAAACCGACGACCTTGAAATAATTACAGGATAATCTGTAAAATATCTCCTTTCTTACAAAAAAATAATGAATGAAATCGGAGTACGCGTTAATGAATTACAACTAAATAAACATTTTGACTTTCATCCCCTCTCCCAAGGGAAACGTGCTTCCGGGATAAAAACTATCCTATATGTTGAACGGAGTATCAGTTACTCCTATACCAAATTTCATTCAAATCCATCCAGTAGTTTCGCTGTGTTGCGCGGTCAAGATACTGACAAGATAGTCAAAGACCTCCAACTTTGTTATGCGACAGCGCATTCTCTGCGGCACGGACGTCGACAAAATCTTACTAAGTAGAAGTAAAAAAAGTAAAAAATGGAAAAAATCTCTTAGATTAAGATATTTTGTGTACTTAAAGTTTCAAAGTGAAATGTAAATACACCAATGAAAATTTTATTTATTGCAAAATTGTTTTCCATTAGAAATAAAAAAAACTTCATTGGTACAAAAAATAAGATACTATTACTGTAAGCAAGACTCTCTGAAGTCAATGAATTAATTTCATTAATAAAAAAATTATTAAAGAGTTATAAAGATGTTGACGACTTCTCTGGCACTCTCCCGGCTTAGATCCTAGGCTGGGGCGATTGTAATTTTTTAAATTTTCTCAAGTCCGGTTTGGTCATAGGTTTCCTAAACACCACCCACTCGAAAGACTTGACGGCAAACGATTTAGCATTACCGTTATATATCGCGTAGGAACGAATTAGGGGTATGATGGGTTTACTACAGCTGCTTTACCCCTTACTAAGATAAGCCAAGCTACTGAATCATCATATAACGCAAGTGAGATAGCAGTCAAGGGTTGAATTGGTATCAAAATTTAAAAAAACTAACAAATCACTGGACATCTTTAAGGTCCCTTAACACAACACTTAATTCGGCACCACATTTTTTATACAAGACAAGGTCCTTCTATCTCGATTTCCTACTCTAAAATATAATCTAAGTATCTACGTATTAATTAATAAACGTCAATAATTCAATAAATGTTCAAGTGCTTTTATCGTTAAGAGGTACAATTAAAAAATGATGTACCCGATTCAGCCACACTTTACTCTTCTTCTTCTTCTTGCCCTTATCCCACATTATGTGGGGTCGGCACAACACGTCTTCTTCTTCCACTCACTTCTATCAGCCGTCACCTCACTACCCACACCTTTTACCCGCATATCCTCTTTTACACAATCCATCCATCTCTTCTTTGGTCTTCCTTTACTCTTTTGCCCTTCCACGTTCATATATAACATTCTTTTGGTGACATCACTTTCTTTCCTCCGCATTATATGACCATACCATGCCAGCCTGTTACTCCTCATCTTTTCTGTCACTGGCGCTACTTTTAGACTTCCCCTTATATATTCATTTCTTATCTTATCCATTCTTGTCACACCACACATCCATCTCAACATTCGCATTTCTGTCGCATGAACTCTTCTTTCATCCGTTCTTTTTGCCGCCCAACATTCTGATCCATACAACACGACAGGTCTTACGACTGTTTTATAAATTTTCCCCTTAAGTTTAAGGGGCATTTGTGGGTCGCATATCACTCCTGAGACCTGTCGCCATTTCATCCATCCCGCATTCATTCTATTGTACACATCTCGGTCAATATTACCGTCGTTTTGGAAGAGCGAGCCGAGGTACCGGAAATCCGAGCAGACTGGTAGGGATACACTATTTAAGGCAATTTTGGAGAAACGAGAGGGGCCGCCAAAATCACAAAACATATGTTCAGTTTTCGTTTGGCTTATCTTTAGGCCCACGCTCTCTAATTTATGTTGCCATTTTGCCAATCTGCTCTGGACCTCAGACGCATCCTCTCCGACAAGAACAATGTCGTCAGCGAATAACATGCACCAGGGTGCTTCCTCCTGTATGTTTGATGTAAGAGCATCCATTACCAGGAGGAACAAGTAAGGGCTCAAAGCCGATCCCTGGTGCAAGCCCACTTCCACACTGAACATGCCAGTAACGCCAGCTTCTGACCGGACGTACGTGGTCGCTTTTCTATACATCTCTTTCACAAGACTCACATACTTCCCAGGCACTCCTTTCCTTTTCATAGACCACCACAAAACCTCACGGGGAACTCTGTCATATGCTTTTTCAAGGTCAATGAATACCATGTGCAGGTTTTTGTGTGCACCCCTGTATTTTTCGCACAGTTGTCGGAGTGCGAAAATAGCGTCCATCGTTCCCCGCCCCGGCATAAATCCAAATTGGTTTGGTGTTACCTCACTCTCATTTCTCATTCTTCTTGCTATCACTTTTTCCCAAATCTTCATAGTATGTGACATGAGCTTAATTCCTCGATAGTTGTTGCAGTCCTGTATATCACCCTTATTTTTATATATAGGTACCAGTGAACTTTTGCACCACTCTTCAGGGATCGCTTCTTCGTGCAACAACTTATTGAAAAATGAAGTCAGCCACCTCCATCCATCTACTTTCAGAAACTTCCATACTTCAGCTGGTATACTATCTGGTCCTACCGCTCTACCATTTTTCATACTCTGCACTGCCATTCTTACTTCGTCTATACTCACTTCTGTTACGACTCCCAAGTTGAGTGGTATTTTCTCTAATTCTCCACTCCAATCATTTTCTTCATTCATTAACCTTTCAAAATATTCTTTCCATCGCTCTTTTATTTCCTCGTCATTTATTAATACCTTTCCTAAATCATCTTTTATGCACTTAATATGTATAATATCCTTTGCATTCTTTTCTCTCACTTTCGCTAAACGGTACAAATCCTTTTGGCCTTGAGGACTATCAAGTGATTTATATAATCTATTCTGTGTATTTCGTCTTGCGATAGCGACAGCTCTCTTAGCTTTCTTGTTCTTTTCCATGTACACTTTCTTTAGATCACCTTTCATACTGATGTCACTATCACTCACATTTTTCCAATCTTTAAAAGCATTCTTTTTTCCTTTTACTGCCTTTTGTACATCCTCGCTCCACCACCACGTGTCTTTATTTATCATTCTTTTACCTTTTGTTTCTCCAAAAACACCCTTCGCCACATTCCTCATACATGAAGCCATTTCATTCCAGCACTCATTCACCGATTTCGTTTTTAAATTACCATTCATATCAATCATTTTATTCAACACTCTCCTTTGAAATTCTTTCGCGCATTCCTCTTTTTCGATCATATACCATTTTAGTTTTGGTTGGGTTTTAGGCTTACTACTTGCAGTTTGGATCTTCAGTTTAATTTCCATTAGTAGTAGTCTGTGTTGGGATGCTAACGGTTCCCCCGGTACTACCTTACAATCTTTTATTGAACTTATGTTATTTCTCCTAATGAGAAAGTAATCAATTTGGGTACTATGATTGCCACTTTTGTATGTAATTAAATGTTGGTTCCGTTTTTCAAAAAATGTGTTCACTACTGCCAAATCGAAAGCGGAAGCTGCTTGTAGTAATGTTTCTCCCTCCAAATTTGGGATCCCAAAACCCCAACCCCCATGCACTCTCTCATAACCTCGATTCATTTTTCCTACATGACCATTAAAATCCCCTCCGATATAGATCTCTTCCTGTTGTGGAATACCTATCATTACTCCATCAAAATCCTTCCAAAAATTCTCTTTCATAACATCATCACATCCTATCTGCGGTACATATACACTTACTATATTTACAACTAAATTGTGCAATATTAACTTAACCACTATAATTCGGTCGTTTACTCGGTTAACATCTGTCACACATTTTTTCAAATCCTGGTCTAATACTACTCCCACTCCATTCCTCCTGCCATCACTTCCGCTATAGAAAAATTTATATCCCACCCCAAGTTCTCTAGCTTTCGTACCCTTCCACCTGGTTTCTTGTAAACATGCAACATTTATTCGTCTTCTTTCTAAAACATCCGCTAACTCTCTTCCTTTTCCAGTCATAGTACCTACATTCCAGCTTACCATCCTCATTCTTACTTCCCGGACTCGCTTCTTACGTTGCACCCGTCCCTGATGCCGGGTGCAACCCTTTACACCGAACGATAAATGCGTGTTCTTTGATAAGTAGGTATTACACCGAACGATAAATGCGTGTTCTTTGATAAGTAGGTATATGAACTGAAGCTATTTTCATTATATACAAACTACAGGTTCTCGGCGGCTTCGTCTGTGTGTAGCATCGATTAAGTCAATTTATCTCATGCAAACCTTCGTCAGCTATTCTACGACCTACCGCGTCGCATCGCCCTCCTCGCACTGTGACTTTATTTACAGGACAAGGGTAATAGCGTAATTTTACATATCCTATAGCGTTCTTAAATGAATTTACTCGGCTTCCGAATGCCAAAACAAAAAATGTACCCTCCAAGATATTATAATATATAAGGTGGTTATACATTGCATCACGTTTTCAGTATTTCGTTTCGAAAGAACGTCTCAATTGTGTGTTTTTGACGACCTCCGTGGCGCAGTACGTGCGCTGTCGCATAATAAAGTTGGAAGTCCTGGGTTCGATTCCCGGCTCGAGTCTGGTCTGGTGGGAGGCTTCGGCCGTGGCTAGTTACCACCCTACCGACAAATACGTGTCGCCAAGCGGATTTAGCGTTCCGGCACGATTTCACGTAGAAACCAATGACGAGCGTGGGTTTACCATACTCCTAACAGGTTAGTCCGCTACCATCCGAGACAGCATCATCACTTACCACCATGTGAGATTGCCGTCAAGGGCTAACTAACTTGTAGTGTATAAAAAAAAGTGTACAGCGAATCCGTGATTTGTTTCACCTTTCCACTTAAAGCGAGGCTATTACATCCTACAAATGATATCCGTGCGATTCAGCCACGTATTTTTACTAACATTTTTGCACTGTAAGTAATGACTCGTTTAATCTAAGCCTCCGCCATAGTTTTCCAACAATTAGGTTTGAGCAAACGCTGCAGTAATTTGTATGTAGCACTAAGATTTTTTGTTCATATGTGACTGGTTTGAAGCGGGAAAGCCCAGTGGTGAGGGCGTCAGCCTCCTAATCAGAGGTCGGCGGTTCGAATCTTTGCACGCACCTCTAACTTTTCGGAGTTATGTGCGTTTTTAAACAATTAAAATACCACTTGCTTCAACGGTGAAGGAAAACATCGTGAGGAAACCTGCACACTTGAGAGTTCTCCATAATGTTCTCAAAGGCGTGTGAAGTCTACCAATCCGCACATGGCCAGCGTGGTGGACTATGGCCAAACCCTTCTCATATTGAGAGGAGACCCGTGCTCTGTAGTGAGCCGGTAATGGGTTGATCATGATGATGATGACTGGTTTAGCGTAAAACGTTATAAGGCTGCCTTAGTAATAGTCATAGAGTAGGATATATAGGGTAGGGATAGGGTATAGAGTTATCGCTCGCACGTATTTAAAGATATGGAAAGCAGCGGTCTTACTGGTTAATTCCTGAACTAATATATATAATACTTATAACTATAGCTCTATGAGATTTATGTATAGCTAGGTAGCTTAAATAACAGCAAAAGCAATAACAAGCTGCGATAGCCTAGTGGTTAGGACGTCAGCCTCCAAATCAGAGGTCGAAGGTTCGAAACCGGCCACGGTAAAGGTAAGCTACCTCATCATGATCAACCTAGTCTTGGCTCACTACAGAGACCTCACACGCCTTTCAGAACATTATAAAAAACTCGCAGGCATACAGGTTTCCTCGCGATGTTTTCCTTCACCGTTGAAGCAAGTGATATTTTAATTACTTAAACACGCACATAACTCCAAAAGGTTAGAGGTGCGTGCCCGGGATAGAACCCCTGACCTCTGATTATGATGCGGACGTCCCAACAACTAGGCAATCACAGCTTCAATATCTACTTGTATACTTAAAAATGCTTGCCAATATTTAAAGTGCTAAAATGCCGACCTATATCAGAAACTACTGTTTTTATTTTATTAGTTGCTTAACTTCCCGCTGATCAACACAAGATAAAAAACCTGTTTCAAACCAATGAACAATACGTCACTTCTGCCAAACAAACCTTTAAATCTCTTCCAAGCTAATATTCATCACGATCAACCCATTACTGGCTCACTACAGAGCACAGGTCTCCTCTCAATATGAGAAGGGTTTGGCCATAGTCCACCACGCTGGCCATGTGCGGATTGGCTGACTTCACATGCCATTGAGAACATTATGGAGAATTCTCAGGCGTGCAGGTTTCCTCATGATGTTTTCCTTCACCGTTAAAGCAAGTGATATTTTAGCTATTTAAAAAAAACGCACATAACTCCGGAAAGATAATAAACAAGGAAGAGTGTTAGAAGTCCTTCATATCCCCTGACATGGGAAAACAAATCGAGGATTATATGATATGCACGTACCGCGACGGTCAGCTCGACGAGTCGGGAAAACTAATTGCTTCGCGGAAATATTATGACGATGGAAGGCTGAGTGGAGGAAAACTTAATGAAAAACAGGGAAGTCTGTCAGGTTTTTTGCATCTTTAACCTATGGGATAATTGAACGTAGTTGAGCATAAATGCTAAAATCTAGAAATAAAAATATTCTATTTTCAACGTAGCGCATAATTTTCTTCTTCTTCTTCGTAACACTCTTAACAGAGTGGTCGTGCATCACGTGCATCTTCGAGGGCAGATGTTGTACGCCTCACGAGCATTCGCCACTTTTCTCGGCTGGCCGAAAGCCTGATGCACTCGTGCAAAGGACCGCCCACATCAGACTTTATCTGATCGGTCCATCGCATGGTGACCTCCGTGGTGCAGAGCGCGCGCTGTCGCATTATATAGTTGGAGGTTCTGGGTTCGATTCTTGGCTCGAGTCTAGTCTGGTGGGAGGCTTGGGCGGTGGCTAGTTACCACCCTACCGACAAAGACGGGTCGCCAAGCAATTTAGCGTTCCAGCACGATGTCGCGAAACCAATAAGGGGTGTGGGTTTACCATAACTAACAGGTTAGCCCGCTACCATCTTAGACTGCATCATCACTTGCCACCAGGTGCGATTGCCGTCAAGAGCTAACTTGTAGTGGATAAAAAAACGTGTGTGTATAAATCTTTCTCTCTGTTGTTGATTTTGCTCACCCACAAAGTGGATGAATGGATGAACACACTTCTATTGTACAACAAGTGGAAGGCGATAGGGCCGTATTGTATACGCCGTGCGGTTGTGCAACAACAATCTCTTCCACGCAACCAATGACGTAGAAACACTGTTACAAACTCGCATAAAACCTGATGCCTTACACGAACAAATAGAACGTATTTAGCTTATATAAATTCAAATTCAAATAATCTTTATTCCAATAGTCCTTTAAAAGGCACTTTTGACGCGTCAATAATTTTCATAGTAGTGATTCGATGGTGATAAGTACATTCGTAAACTTAAAACTAAAGCTATGAGGGTTCCAAACGCGCCCCGGTCTAAGAAGAAGCCCACTACAAACTTAGCCGGTCTAAAACTTATCTCGATGCACTTTCAATAGTGTTTCTACGAAGAAATCAACTTTCTTATCGATTCCTACGTCCAATTGTGAAGTTCGATGGTGAATGGCCAATTAGAATCGTAGGAGCTCCACTATTATGCTCGAATGCATTGTAGTTTCTAGACTCTTCAAGATTTACCTTCTTCAGTATAAAGCTATCATAAGTAGGTAGGTAGGTACATACTTTTTCACTGTATGGTTGGAAAGGTAAGAGAATTTCGTAGAATCACGTTGGTTTAGTACAATTCAAGCACCTAAGTATAGCAGAGACGGATTTTTAGTCTTCAAATTCCTCTCTCCAATATAAGGGAGGCCTTTTATGTCCTGAGAACTGCGCCGTTTCTAGCGAGCTATATTTTATGTTATATAATAGTAATAATATAATTTCTTTTTTATGTCAACTAGGTCCAATTTACATTTACAATATGGTACAATACCTACACTAAAATACGAAACATAAAAATTAAAAATTAATTAAACATTATATTAACCACCCGGCAGTTCTCGACTCGAGCCGGGAATCGAACCCAGGAACTCCTACTTTATAATCCAGCGCGCGCGCTGTGCCATGGAGGTCTTCAAAGAGTGGTCTCTAAGGCGTGTAAAGTCTACCAATTCGCGTCACAGCATTTACTTTGTCTTTAACCTTTCCCAAGCTGAGAGGAAAACCGCGCCTGTAATGGACCAGTTACGAGTAGATTAGTTAGTTAGTTTTGCATGAGAATTAAAGCTTTCGTTAATGTTTTGTTTCACGATTCAACGCTTTCATTCTATTTAATATGGCTTTTGTAAACTGTAAAATTTACAGGCGGAAACACACTTGAAATGGCAGACAAATTCAAAAAACTTTAAACTAAAACTAAATTAAAAATATCATCTAACTTGGAACAATCCTACTAATATTATAAACGCGAAAATTTGTAAGTATGGATGGGTGGATGGATGTTTGTTAACAATAATATAGCTTACACATCAGAATAACACATAGGCTACAATTTATACAGATATTGTGTAAATTATCTAAAACATGATGATAAGTGTCCAGTAAGTTTTTTTTTTTTTTTATATATACAAAGCGAGCAAACGAGCAGGCGGGTCACCTGATGGTAAGTGATTACCGCCGCCCATGAACATTTGCAGCACCAGAGGAACCGCCAATGCGTTGCTGGCCCTTGAGCAATTTGTTAATCCGCCCTTTGAAGATCCCCATATTATAACCATTAGGGAACACAGAAGATGGAAGCTGGTTCCATAATTTGCAGGTTCGTGGCAGAAATGACCTGGAATAGCGGGTGGTGGAAGAGGTCCAGGCATCCAGGTGGTGAGGATGAAATTTATTTCTGCGACGAAAAGTGCGACTGGAGAATGGAACGAAGCGACGGAAGGTGGAATTAGATTAAATAGCCATTGTAGAGACGATAGAACTCACAAAGAGAACTAACGTCTTCGGTGCTCTAGGGACTCCAGCGTGTAAGTAATCTTGGGATCATCCACGAGACGAACTGCCCGCCTTTGTATCCGGTCAAATGGAAGGAGCTGGTACTGGGGTGCTCCGGCCCAGAGGTGAGAGCAGTACTCCATGTGGGGCCGCACTTGCGCTTTATACAGCAGAAGCCTGTGCTTAGGCGCAAAGTATCTTTTCGCTCTGTTGAGCACCCCGAGTTTTCTCGAGGCTAGTTTAGCTTTACCTTCCAGATGCTCGCGGAACTGGACTTCGTTCGATATGCTAACACCGAGGATCCCTATGCTGTTAGATGGAGTCAGGGGAGTGCTCTGGAAGATAATAGGAGTTGTAAAAGCGGTCTTTTTTGCCGAAAACGCGCATACTTGTGTCTTCGTGGGGTTGAAGTGCACAATATTTTGTGAGCCCCATTGAGATACTTGGTCGAGACAGAACTCGATATTCGACACAAGCGTACTTCTACACTCCTCCAGCTGAGCACGAGAAAGCTGTGCACGACCTTTATATAAGGCATCACCCGTACTGTCGTCCGCATAGCAATGAACATTGTTATTATGTAACATGTCATTGATATGCAGTATGAACAGCGTGGGTGAAAGCACAGATCCTTGCGGAACGCCAGCATTGATGGGCTTCAGTTCAGAGCAAAAACCGTCAACAGCGACTTTAATGCTACGCTCGTTCAGAAAACTGGCGATCCAATCACACAGCTTCTCGGGGAGTCCGTAAGAAGGCAATTTGGACAGAAGTGCCTTATGCCAAACCCGATCAAAGGCCTTTGCAATATCCAGGCTGACCGCCAAAGCTTCTCCCTTGCTGTCGATTGCCTCCGCCCAGCGGTGAGTGAGGTAAGCTAGGAGATCACCAGCTGAACGACCGTGGCGAAAGCCATACTGACGATCGCTAATCAGCTGGTGCTCTTCCAGGTAATGAAGCATTTGGGTGTTTATTATACGCTCCATAACTTTAGAAAGCAGGGAGGTTATCGCAATTGGCCTGTAGTTCGATGGGTCTGAATGATCGCCCTTCTTTGGAATAGGGTGGACTAAGGCAGTCTTCCAGGAAGACGGAACAGTGCCGGAGGAGTAAGACTGCCGAAACAGACGCGTTAAGACCGGAGTCAACTCAGGAGCACACATTTTAAGCACTACGGCAGGGATACCGTCAGGCCCGCTCGCCTTGTTGACGTCGAGAGAGAGAAGCGCTTTACGCATTGCGCTCTGAGTGAAGCGAATGTCACTGAGTGAATTTTGGCATCGCGGGATGGTTGGCGGTGTTCTCCCTCCGTCATCAAGTGTCGAGTTACCAGCGAAGAGAGAGTCAAAGATATCTGCTTTCTCCTTGGCGGTGTGGGCCAGCGAATCGTCCGGTTTTCGTAGAGGTGGAAAGGTTGAGCGACAGAAGTTGCCCTGTATAGCTTTGGATAGGGACCAGAACGCACGGGTGCCAGAAGGCAATGCGACAAGTCTGCGCCCAATTTTGTCTATGTGCTGGAACTTTGCCCTGGCGATGGCATTTTTATAAGATCTGGAGGCAGCATTATAACTTTTCTTCAGATTAACTGCGCTAGGATCATTATTGCTTTGTGCTGAGGACCAAGCTTGGTAGGAACTGTGTTTTCGGTTGCAAGCTTTGTTGCACATCCCATTGTAGGAAAAATCTGCAAGATTATTTTAATGTCATAATGTTAGTTCTTTTCTACGCCCACTAATATAAGCTATATGAAATACTAAGCCTGTCCAGATGAAGTTGCGGGCACCAGCTTGTATTTTAATAAAGTTACATATGAATACAATAGATACTGCCGAAAAACAACTTCTTTTAGGCCTCTTATTTTAGTTTAGTTAAAAGATTTAATTTGTTGTTTTTGAAAATATGTGTCTATTAAAATTAAAATTACGTAATGCTCTTTGTGAAATTTTCGCCATATCAAGTCGAATTTTGAGGCACCTACAGTTTTTCAGAGTTATGTGCGTTTTTAAGCAATTAAAATATCACTTGCTTCAACGGTGAAGGAATACATCGTGAGGAAACCTGCATGCCTGAGAGTTCTCCATAATGTCATTAAAGGCGTGTGAAGTCTGCCAATCCGCCCATGGCAGCGTGGCCATGGCCTAACCCTTCTCATATTGAGAGGAGACCCGTGCTCTGTAGTGAGCCGAGAATGGGTTGATTATGTTGTCAAGTCGAATTTAGAGTGTGCTTCAACCTTTAAAATTTCATTTGTCAGTCAATGTCCAACTAGCTTTGAGTCAAACGAATATTTTGTTCAATAGAATAGCTATTGTTAGTTTGATTGTGTTTGGATTTTCTAGCTTTGTTTTGTCTATCCTATATGGGAAACTTTTTTCAATTATTTTTTGTTAAACCTAGCTACGAGTATGTTTAAATCATCACCGTGTCGGCCATTGGACGCCCACCACTGGTCATAGGTGTTTTATCTTCTTCTTCGTCGTTACACTCTTTGCAGAGCGAAATCAATGTCTTTGAGGCAAGATGTTATGCGCCTCACAAGCATTCGCCACTTTCCTCTGCTGGCCGAAAGTCTCGTGCATTATACGGAGTTTCAAATTCCACGGTTTCGCCTCTTGCATCCAGTGGTTCATTGCGTCTCGCTTTTCTAGCTTTAAAACTGTAAAATCGTTTAAATAATTTATCAATTATAATTATTGTCATCATCATCATCATGATCAAACCACTCTGGGCTTAATATAGAGCGCAGGTCTCCTCTCAATATGAGAAGGGTCTGGCCATAGTCCACCACGCTGGCCATGTGCGGATTGGCAGACTTCATGCGTCTTTGAGAACGTTATGGAGAACTCTCAGGCGTGCAGGTTTCCTTAAGATGCTTTTCTTCACCGGACCTTGCCTCCCACCGGACCAGACTCGGAGCCGGGAATCGAACCTGGGACCTTTTTTTTGTCGTGGTGGAAAAGCTTTGTGGCTACCTCCGACCCTTGGGCAGGTTGGAGTTTATGTGAGACTCCCACTCCCGAAGCGGGGTATAAACCACCTCGGCATGATCCTCTTGCTGGTTTTACTGTACGCCTGGGGTACCCGTAGTATACTTCCCGGACGAACATCGAACCCGGGACCTGCAACTTTGTAATAAGAGTGTAGTGAATCCTTTCATACTGTAAATTATTTTATACGTTTCCTTTTATGGATACAGATAAACAGTTTAAGTAAACGCCTTGAAAGCTTTTATCCGGGTCAAAGAGAACCGGCTAAGAGGCAGTGAGAGCTAGAAACAAATTTAATACCAACTTAGCCTGGACTCAACGCGAAGTTGCAGGCGGTAGTTCGTTGAATATAAAATCAGTGATTCTGTGTAGCGATGTAAATTGCGATCTTCTAAACTCTCCGTTTTCTCTAACTCGTACCAGTTGCTGTTAGTAACTTTGCCCCTTCTAATTTCGTTTCAACATCCGAATGGACTGCTTCAATGTAGGAATGGATTATCAATGATACAGTAGGGTAAATAATTTATTTATTTTTATTTAATTTAACTAGTACTGTTAACAGCAAGGGTATATATTTTTAAGTTGTTTTCAATGTAGGAATTGCTTATCAATGATACAGTAGGGTAAATAATTTATTTAAATTTAACTAGTACTGTTAACAGCAAGGGTATATATTTTTAAGTTGTTTTCAATGTAGGAATTGCTTATCAATGATACAGTAGGGTAAATAATTTATTTAAATTTAACTAGTACTGTTAACAGCAAGGGTATATATTTTTAAGTTGTTTTCAATGTAGGAATTGCTTATCAATGATACAGTAGGGTAAATAATTTATTTATTTAAATTTAACTAGTACTGTTAACAGCAAGGGTATATATTTTTAAGTTGTTTTCAATGTAGGAATTGCTTATCAATGATACAGTAGGGTAAATAATTTGGTGTGCCAGGTCGGGTAACCTCCACGTGTGCCTGAGTGCTGTGGGTCCCTCTTGATTCGTCCGGGGGGAAGAGCAGCATTCGGGCCGGTGCACCCTGGTAACATCGGTTACCAGGCTGGCTGGTGTGCTGTTGTTCCGGCACACCTTTAACAGGCGAAACTGGGCATTGTGCCGTGCCCGAGGAGTGTCTGTTGCGGCGGACTACCGCTGGTGGAGTCGCGGTTGTTTGCGAGAGCGTTCCCGTGGCTCCGCCATACAGCGGCGAGTAGGAACACGTGGGGGTTATAGTCAGTAGGAGTCTGACATAACCTCTGTGCTTCCCCGTTGCGCAGAGGTCCATGAGGATTTACCCACGATAAAAAAGGGTAAATAATTTATTAATTTATTTTAATTAAATTTAATCAGTACTGTTAACACCAAGAGTATATATTTTAAGTTGTTTTCAATGTAGGAATTGCTTATCAATGATATAGTAGGGTAAATAATTTATTTATTTATTTTAATTAAATTTAATGTAACGGATGACACATCAGCGAGTGCGCCAATTTGTCTATGCCAAGCCGCCATGTTGCCGTACCTTACCGCCATGCCAAAAATTGCCGTCATTATGGTTTGGTACATCAAGCTAGCCAAAGCCCGCCATTTTTATGAAAACAATTAAAATATTTTGTTTACCAGTTTTGTCTTTTCATTTTTGTATCTTACTACAGTCAGAAGTGGGATATACAAAATGAAGCGATAAAGTACAAAATCATTCCAATAACAAGACAAATTACGGGCGAGCAAAAATATGATATATCCGGCGATGAGGCCACCAGTTAAAGGGAAGTAGATTTTCAATTAGTGATATACGTTGTCAAGTGTTTTTGTGTGATGTGAACATGGTGAAGTTAATCTGTTGATTGGGCAACCAGTGATAAATAGTGAAGGCCTTACCAAAATAGTGAGCATTGGCAGCGCTAAGCTTAGCTCTGTTTCAGATCCCATGTCTGTGATCGATGCAATTGAAGAAAATGACAGGTTTGTAGTTACCACATTCAAGCACGAGCGTCTTCGGCCTGGTACCTCCTTTCGTGTCCGCGTGATGGGCAAAAATGTGGACGACTAGTTATGTCGGCTCCGAGATATTATGAGTTGAACGGCGTGCCTTATTCAGCGGCGGCAATGATAGATAGCAAGGTATGTTGTTTCTTTTCGGTTGCTAAATCATAGCTAATATTTGTAGTCAGTGTAGTGGTGTTAATAAAGGTTAACAGTGTTAGCAGGTTATGCGTTGATAACCAGGCGTTACATGCTTTCACTTTAAAAAAAGAAACCATTACCCAAAAGATAATCAAATCTTCAAGCTAGTACGCGAGAAGTTTTAATGAGATTTTATTGAGAAGATTTAGCACAAATTACCTGTTAGTCCAGAAGAGATGCATAAAACTGCGCATGTAACGTTGCAGGGCCATTATGAGTACACTAGAGTACCCTTTGGATTAGCAAATGCTCCATTAGTTTTCATGCAATTAATAAATAAAATAGTGGAATCCGCAGGAAGTGCTGGCAATATGCAGTGCAGTGGTCAGAATGAAATATTAGCATTTTTAGACGATCTATACCTTACCTTAATACCTTCAATAGATATAGAAACTGGTTTACAGATCTTAAAAAAATGTTCTTTGTTAATTTAAAAATCAAAATTTAAAGTTAAATATAAACAAATTTTCGTTTTTGCAAACCCAAATAACATATTTAGGACTTCCGATGGCATACAGCTTAGTGAAGCTAAATTGTTAGCAGTATCTAAGTTCCCGATTCCCAGTAATGTCCACGATGTGCGACGGTTTATAGGCTTGTGCAGCTATTTCAGGAAATTATTTCTAATTTTGCTTTGATTGCTGGGCCCTTAACTAATTTGGCGAAAAATAACGTTTCTTGGGTATGGGAAAAAGATCAAAATGAAAGCTTTGAGCAACTTAAGAGCCGTTTATGCTCAAAACCTGTACTCGCGTTATACGAAAACACACTGCCTACTGAAATACATACTGATGCATGTAAATTAGGTGTCACCGGTATATTACTACAAAAGCAAACTGATAATTCTTTAAGACCAATATGGTATTTTAGTAGAGTTACAAGCAAGGAAGAAAGAATATACCATAGTTATGAACTGGAAACCCTCGCGGTTGTCGAATCGTTACGTAGATTTCGGGTGTATGTTGTAGGTAAACATGTAAAGGTAGTATGTAACTGATTGTACAGCGGTCCGAGCTACGCTTACTAAACGCGACATAGTATCACGTATAGTCAGATGGTGGCTTTTAATACAGGATTATGATATCAGTATTGAGTATAGACCGGAGAACGCATGAAACATGTAGACGCTCTAAGTAGATGTTCGGTTGATAGTATGATTGTTAATCGTCTAGAAGTAGTTGACTGGTTTTAGACACTGCAATGTCAGGATGATAAAATTAATTCAATTATTAACCAATTAAAAAAAACGTAACAGTTGATACAGATATCAAAAACAATTATGAAATCGTTGACAGTAGACTTTACTGAAAAACGCTCAGTGTAAAGAGACTTGTAGTGCCCCGTTTAGCTAGGTGGAAAATTGTATAAATGCATCATGATGACATTGGACACATGGGATTAAACCTTTGTTTGGAATTTGATTTAAAATAAGTATTGGTTTCCTAAAATGACAAGATTTATCACGAAAAATGTGACTGCTTGCCTTTATTGTGTATGGTAAAAAAAGAAGGACAATTACTCCTGTTCCAAAACCAACAGAGCCGATGCGCATGGTGCATCTAGATCATCTAGGGCCTTTCTGTAAAAGTATTAATGAGTACCAATACATATTAGTATTCACCGATGCATTCTCCAAATTCGTGATATCTGAGCCAACACGTACTGTTAATTCGATTGAGACCATACGTACTTTATAAAGAATATTCAACCTTTTTGGGTATCCCAATCACGTGGTAACCGACCACCGAAAGGCTTTCACTAGTAGGAATTTTAAGAAGTTTGCAACGGACAAACAATTTAGACACATTAAATGCCATTGCGTGTTCATGTGCTAACGGTCAAGTAGAGCGTAAAAACCGCACCCTTCTTGATGCTTTGCGAGCCACTGATCCTAGTGAAGCTTCAAGTAATTGGACAAACTCCTTACCTGACATAGTTTGGGGAATAAACAATACGGTAAATAATTCCACGAAGTATACGATGCCCTTTGATTTGATATTTGCTAGAGCTGGACGTCAGTATCCCTGACGAAGTGCCTGAATCCGTTGTATCGAGACGAATTAAAGCTACGAAGAATAGTAGAAAAGCAAGTGCCAAAATGAAACATCATTTCGATAAAAAGCGTAAGGTAGCGAAAATATACAAACGGCGATTTAGTACTTTGGAGGCAAGCTCCTACTAGTAATGCGACTAGGGTTAATACTAAATTGGATGACTTATATTCTGGTCCATATATCGTTACGCAAGCAAATGATAGGTATAGAATTAGAAGCATCAAGGTGATACGCGGGTACAAGAGTTTTACAGGTTTAGTGTCCGTAGATACGTTGAGACCTTATAAAAGTATAGACCCCATAACTGAAAGTTCCTGCAGCGCTGACGAGGAACTGGAGACTGAAGATCTCATTGTCTTGCTGGAAAGCTAATTGTGTTCTTTTGTTTCTATTGCGGGAGCAATAATTTTTGCAGAATGGCCGATTGTAACGGATGACACATCAGCGAGTGCGCCAATTTGTCTATGCCAAGCCGCTATGTTGTCGTACCTTACCGCCATGCCAAAAATTGCCGCCATTATGGTTTGGTACATCAAGCTAGCCAAAGCCCGCCATTTTTATGAAAACAATAAAAATATTTTGTTTACCAGTTTTGTCTTTTCATTTTTGTATCTTACTACATTAATCTGTACTGCTAACACCAATGGTATATAGTTTAGCTTTGAGCGCCATCTACTGGCTACGGTGGAAGTAACCGATGCCATTTATTGGTTACTTCAACGAGACTGCAGCGCCTCTAGCGGCGGAGAGGACCCACTAATCGAATGAATCTTGTTATGGTCTATTTTCACCTGCTCTCGTGAAAATTTAATTATATTGCTACATAACCTATCGTCCTTTTTTTTTTTTTCGCTGGGAAATGCGTTTTCGCATCCCTTCCGGAAGCGATGCAGGCAAGACTGCGCCGCTTCCGACGGGGTATGTGGGACTCCCTGGCGGCCAGACTGGCGACCAGAATACCCACTAAAACCCAGCGATGCTCCTTCGCGTCGCCTGGTGGCTGGGTCACGGCAACACTTGTGCACTCGACCGCAACATAACCTATCGTCCTGCCCAAAGGAGGGCGGTAGCATTAAATGTTTTCCACCACGACAAAAAAAAAAGGTGTAATGCAAATTGTAAGTAAAAATGTTTATTGTGGGACCTGCGAGATAAAATTTTGTCCAACTGTATGATACGAGTAGCTATGCCGTGGTATGCGTATAAACTTGTTTAGTGTTGCCGTCCCGTACAATATCGTCGTCAACTTCACACATTGTATAAGTTTGTTTTATTATATCTTTTGTAGAAATTATTTCCCGTTGGGTTTGGCAAAAATGTAAAAAGTACCGTGAATGTGTTATTTGAGAACATGATCACATTAACAAATATCCTACTGCTGGCTTTTATGAACACTTTTTTATGTTATGACGTCACTCTGGTCTCAGTGGAAAATCAGCGACGTGTTTTTCATACAAGACACAGCATATGCTGAGCTGTACACCCTTTCTGGGTGTTACAAACAGACAACAATTTCTGATTAGAATAAGATGTGTGTATTAATAAATATTTATGAGAATAAATATAAAATATGAGAATAAATAAATTTTCTTTCTATCTTTCTGTGGACGGAGAATCGATGCGATAGACCCAAATAGACTGTGTTTCTTATGAATTTAAAATAAAACAACACATGTACTCTTGTGTGGTTTACAACAAAATATTTCCCATTTGTTCATTCAATCATTCATTAATTCATTCGTTGATCCGTTCATTCATTCATTCATTATTTATAGATACAACACTACTCCAAAATCCCAATTTCGCTTGGGATTTGTCTAGGCGGCCGTAACGTTTAACAGTTAACCTTCATGTTGAACCTGCTATTGTTTATCTGCTAAGCACACATTACTTAGCAGCTAAAACAATTGAGAACACGACAATGACCTCACCCGGTGCGCTCAGTCCCTTGGCGAGTCAGTGGATAACGGTTCGTCCAGTAAACATTCAACGAGCGTATTTGATCAGCCGATAAGTGAGCATTGGCTGTGTGAGCCTCGCCCATACTGTTTACTGTTTGTTCATTGAAGAGATCGCGAAATGGATTGAGTTAGCTATATTTAAAAAAAAAAGTGTGTGTCTCAGCTCCGACGTACGAATAGAGTTTGCAGATCGACTGTCTAAATTGGCACGAAAAAGCCTTACTAGTCTAAGAAAAAGATTAATAACACGCAAATGGTAAATAAATGAAACACTTGAATCGTTGACTCGAGACCGAGTGTAAATTCCAGCTTCCACCTGCGGCTACATCGCATGCTGAATTTAAAGCTAATAACCGATGATATAACTTTAATTCAATATAATAGGAAGAATACGTTAAAGAAAGAAATAAATATTTAACGACACCTTATGTATATAAACTTAGTATCAATACATACTCACTTACACGCTAAAATGCGCAATCTTTAACTTCTTTACAAAGCTGTATAAAAGTCTATAATAGGGAGATATCTCCCTTAATACTATCAGTCATAGAGGTATAGCGTCAGAATTTTAAAGAAAAATAACATTGAATAACAGCGAAAGAGGTGGCCGGTTAAATAGTAAATCATATCTACACTAAACAAAACTCGAATTTAAAAAAAGCCCTCGTGAACAGTTGGTATATCGTAGGTACTCAGTGTATATCGTACCTGCGATATACTCGTACAGTTATTGTTAAACCATTAATTAAGACTAATTCACGAAACTGCGAACAAAAGGAGCAAATAAGTTAATAACAAGTTATTAAAGTTAGTCTTGGAACTCATTAAAATTCACAATTTTGTTCAATCTTCACTGCTGAATAATTTTACTACGATACCATGTTTTGCTAAATAATGTAGAAGCGTTGTCCACGGTTATATTTCCGACTTTAGACTCTGGGTTTTTCACTGGAAAAAAAACAGAAGCTTCCCTTTTTTTATACACTACAAGTTAGCCCTGGACGGCTATCTCACCTGGTGGTAAGTGATGATGCTGTTCAGGATGGTAGCGGGCTAACCTGCTAGGGGAATGGTTAACCCATATTTTTAATTGGTTTCTACGCGACATCGTGCCGGAACGCTAAATCGCTTCGCGACACATCTTTGTCGGTAGAGTGCTAACTAGCCACGGCCGAAGCCTCTGACTAAACCAGTCTCGAGTCAGGAATTGAACCCAGGAACTTTATAATGTGACAGCGCTACTGCACTAGGAAAATTACCTGTATTGTAGAAGGTAGTTCCTTCCAGGTATACAATACAACATCCCTTGAGTATCAAATTATCTTATACTAACTAAAACTAACAATGAGAGTATTTAAATGTGTATCAGTGTGTGTGTATGTAAGTATGTGTGTGTGCGTTATGTATTTGCTGGGATGTCATATTTATTTGTCATTTTATGATCCGTCTATTTTATTACTTCATAGTTACCGTAACCTTTAAGTTGAAAACTCAACGAAGCTTCCAAAGTATCTGGACCCAAATTAGTCAATTGATAAGTTGTCAAAGTAATAGAAAATTCTGTTATCACTTTGACTAAGGATTAAAGGGTGGGCTCAGTGCCAGATAAATAATAAAATTACCTACATAATAGAGTTATTGAGAGATGATGATGATCTTACTATTAAAGATAGATTTGTAACAAATTGATCCATAAATTTTTTCAAAGTATTTGTATCTAGATATCCATACAAAATGTTGTACGAATTTCAAAGTAACAGTGTTTAAAATTTCTAATTAATATATAGTACAGCTATTGGAGATAGACTATTAGTAACATTTTCTGTTCAGTTAAATGTGAAATTTTTTAACCTGTCAAGTGATAAAAATTTATTAATTAATTTTGTGAAACTACACTAAGTTTTTTTCAAATTCTACTTTAGTAGTGCCTGTGGTTACTTTGCAGGCGAACTTGGGCAACTCAACCGATTGGGAGATTGGCTAAATAGCTTTTCATTCTTCTTCGTTGGTGAGATTCTCAAATGAGTTCAAGGATTTTTTTTTTAGATTTTCCTATTTAAGAAATTATCACTACCAGCCTGCAGTTAGGATTTTGGCAGTATCACCGCCGTGCTCCGGTGAGCACGTCAAAGTGTCGGTCTCAATAATTTTGATTAAAATGTGTTATTATTGCTTTAAACCCTTCTTATTACTATTCTATTTACTATCGAAGATATGACGGCAATCAGAGAGCAGCGCCATCTAGTTTTGGACTCATGTCCGACAGACAAGAGAGTGGCATTGCCCCCTCTCTTTACGCAACACTAAGTGACGTATGCAGGTTCTTATAAGACTCACCGGCGCGGGATGGCGCATTGCATTGATTGCATTCGGTCGGGTCGGACCGGTGGTTGAGCTGCGGTAGTGCATTCGTACTTGGTGGAGCGTATAGTCTGCTCCTTATAAATTACCATACTTATAATTGTAGTTCTGTTCTACTAAGAGTATCTGGTCTCTTTGCCCGAAACTACCCACGTCTACCTAAATTACCGACGAAGACACGCACCCGCCCCGTAGTCATCCTATAGATATTTCTTTTCGTTAATGTTCGTTCGTTAGGTTAGGTTCGTTTTATACCACTAAAAGTAGTCCTTGACAGCAATCTTACCTAGTGGTAAGTGATACGAGTACATCAGATGCGGGTCGAAATAAGGTATGTTAGCTATATGAAACCTTTATCGGTTTTTAGTGACGACACCGCACTTTGTATATGGAATGCAGCCGCAGGTAAAATGGAAAGAAGAATTTGGAATGCCCGCCTTTTCATGCGCAAGCCTGAATTGGTAGGAAAACATGCTCGAAAGCTTCGCGTGGCACCGAAATTCTAAATAGAGTTTGCAGAAAATTGAAAAAGCTATTTAGAATTTCACTTTGACAGGTGCAGCGCCGTAGATTCGATCATACGAAGTGCAGACGATTTTTAAATCTAGTTTGCCTTTCAATATCTTTACCTATTTTGTAATATTTTACAAATATTAATGTGGGCAATCCTAATCAGAGGTTGGGTGGTTCGATCATGGGCACGCACCACTAACTTTTCGGAGTTATGTGCGTTTTTGAACAGTTAAAATATCACTTGCTTCGACGGTGAAGGAAAACATCGTGAGGAATACTGCATGTCTGAGTGTTCTCCATAATGTTCGCAAAGACGTGTGAGGTCTGCCAATCCGCACATGGCCAGCGTGGTGGACTATGGCCAAACCATTCTCATATTGTGAGGGGACCCGTGTTCTGTAGAGAGCCGAGAATAGGTTGATCATGATGATGATGATGAAGATGAAGACAAGCAAAGAAAGGATAGTGGGAGGCTCAGTAGTCAGCATCAGCCAGTATCCATTCGCAGCGGTTCTGTTGGTGTCTTCAAACCACGTGACCTTTCGGCAGGACTGCGGTGGTATGGTCCTGAATGTCAGATTCATTCTCACGCAGGTCACTGTTAGGTGTAAGCTATATTCATTCATCCATTCTTCAATACCTAAGACATAAGAAAGAAAGCTCTCTCGTGCTCTTTAGTGAGTCGGCAATGGTTTGATCATGATGATGATGATTACATAATGAATTTTATGGATATATATATAAGTGTGTACGTGTGTGTAGCCATTGACTGCATCTCACCTGATGGTAAGTGATGGTGCGGTCTAATATGGTAGCGGGCTAACCTGTTAGGGGTATGGTATACCTATACTCCTAATTGGTTTCTACACGACATCGTGCCGGAACGCTAAATCGCTTGGCGACACGTTTTTGTCGGTAGGGTGGTAATTAGCCACGGCCAAAGCCTCCTACCAGACCAGACTCGAGACGGGAATCGAACCCAGGACCTCCAACTTTATAATGCGACAGCGCGCGCTGCGCCACGGAGGTCGTCAAATTAATCATGATAATTAAGTAAAAAAACAAAGCAAACACAATTAGCTATACTTCATACCTACATACCACGACAGACAGATTGTTAAAAGTTAACCGCAATACAGGCTGGTTCAGAGTTCCACAAAAACCAACGCGGGCGTGTCAAACTGTCCAACTAACGGATGGCCCGGACTGTGAAATGAATTGGCCTTTTTATGAAAATGTTCGTAAAATTTTCAGGTTTCGAAAGGGTTATTATGGTTTTGGCGATTTTAATTATAAGTTCTGGTGGGTATTTTTGACGCATTATGTCTGGTTTCATGAAATTAGCGTTTTTCTCATCGGTACACCGGAAGTTTCACTAAACTTCGATCAATGTTAAACTGTTTTTTTTTTTTTTTCAAATAGTCCTTAAAAAGGCACTTTTGACGCGTCAATAATTTACACAGTAGTTATTTCATGGTGATAACTATATTCGTAAACTTAAAACTAAAGCTATGAGGGTTCCAAACGCGCCCCGGTCTAAGAGAAGCCCACAACAAACTTAGCCGGGGTTTTTCTTTTTTTTTTCGTTATCACCATCTCACATAATGAATAAAATTAATAATAAACTATAGTACCTATGGAGATAGAGCAATTCACACCCAAGCTTTTTTATCGTTTATATAATCCTTAATATCGTAATATGATTTTTCTACAAGCTTTCGTTTTATAAAAACTTTGAACTTATTGATAGACATCTCCAAGATATCAATAGGTAATTTATTATAGAACAAAATACAATTTCCTTTGAATGAGTTACTAATTTTGTGCAGCCTACTAAACGGTACTACAAGTTTACTTTTACTTCTGATGTTCAGTGCGTTACAGTCCATTTTTTTCTTGAATTTATCAATATTTTTATGAACATACATTAAATTTTCATATATATATTGGCTATGCACTGTCATTATTTTATAATCTTTAAATTTATCTCTTAATGACTCTCTGGGACCTAATTTATATATCGCACGAACAGTCCTCTTCTGCAAAACGAATATAGTGTCAATATCAGCAGCATTACCCCATAATAAAATATGACATAATGCTGTGCATTATGTCATATGACATAATGCTGTGCATTATGTCATATGGTATTTTATTAAGTAGCTAAAATATACAAGTCTGGTAGTCTCTATATCCGTCAAATGACGTCAAATGACGATCTTTTTTACCGCGTAAGCAGCAGAGCTAAGTCTGTGCGATAAATTATTTATATGTGGACCCCATTGAAGTTTAGCGTCTAACGTTATGCCTAAGAATGTAGCCGTATTTACCAGATCCAATTCCTCATTATTAAGTAGTACACTGGTTTTCACCTGTTTAACATTGGGCAACGTGAATTTAATACACTTTGTTTTCTTCCCATTAAGTGCTAAGTTATTAGCCTCAAACCAATGTACTACTTTCGCGAGAGAGTTGTTTACCTCGTCAACATTTGTTTCACGTCGTTTAATTTTAAAAACGAGTGATGTATCATCAGCAAACAATACTATCCCGCTATTGTCCTTAGTAAGGTAAGGAAGGTCATTTATGTAAATGAGGAACAGAAAAGGTCCTAATATAGATCCCTGAGGAACCCCTATTTTCACAAATGACCCGTTAGACCGTTTCCCGTTTACGTCTACTTGTTGAACTCTGTCACGTAAATACGAGGTCATTAAATCTAGAGCTACCCCCCGAAGTCCATAATGGTGTAGTTTTCTGACTAATGTTTCATGTTCAACACAATCGAAAGCCTTGGACAAATCACAAAAAACACCAAGTGCGTCACGTGACTCCTCCCAGGCTTTAAATATATTGTGTATTAACTCAACACCAGCGTCGGTTGTTGAGCGACCCCGTGTAATACCAAATTGTTTGTTGAATGGGCTATTCACTTTGTATGGGAATTTTGACCTGGAGTGTATAGTCACTGAGAGAATAATTCATATATATTAATATATTTAGCATTAACCAGTTGGTATTAGAAATATATATATATATATATATATATATATATATATATATATATATATATATTTTATTTTATACACTACAAGTCAGCACTGCTATCTCACCTGGTGGTAAGTGATGATGCTGTCTAGGATAGAGGCGGACTAACCTGTTAGGAGTATGGTAAGCCCACGCTCCTAATTGGTTTCTACGCGACATCGTGCCGGAACGCTAAATCTTTTAATCGCTTTGTCGGTACGGTGGTAATTAGGCTCGGACGAAGCTTCCCACTAGACCAGACTCGAGTCGGGAATCGAACCCAAGACCTCCAAATTTATAATGCGACAGCACCAGTACTGCGCCACGGAGGTCGTTAAAAATTTGTGTGTCCAGGTATATCTCAATTCCATTGTGGGATTGTACCGGTTGGAATGATAATTATTTATTAATAATTAGGATAATTATTTGTTATTTTTTTTTAATACTGGCAATGTGACGTAATCAAATCACCACCTGAAATAAATGATTAGTGAACTAAAGTACTTATTAAATGATGTTTTTATTACTTTATATTTAACACGAATGAAAATCGCTAATAATCATGATTGAAAATAAGATATTTTTGGTATAATTGTTATTCTGTTGTTATAATGTAAGTTAACTATAAAATTTGTATTTTTGGCTTATTAATTAATATAATTATAGATTTTTTAGCCAAAAATGTCTTAGTTTGAGATTACTATTTAGAAGTTTTAGATTACGCATGTCGAGCTAGCCTGTAAGTGAGTATGCATTCATAGTCCTAAGTGTTTATACTTAAGTTGTCTTAAAAAAATATTTCTTTGTGTACCGTCGGGTTCCTGTTTAATAAATAAATCAAATAAATAAATTTTGTATGAATTCTGTTCACGCGAGGCTAAAAGTGAACAGACCCGTTTATTCATTTAAAGTGCAATTTTTCCGAAAAGGTTTATGAAGCCACAACGAAGTTCTTACAACTTTAATAAAATACCTACATTAAAAAATATTTTGTGTTATGTCAGTCATCAAAATATGGCCTTGAAAAATTGGACTCCCCATATAAAACCGTGTTACTTGTATTTACGTAACATTATCCAAAAGTCCTCTTTTAGCCACAGGACTTCTAAAGATATCCCAAACACTTGACTCTAAGAAAGTTGCCGACAATGGCGGGATTTAGCCTCGTTAAAGTTAGATTGGAAAGTTCACCGCAATTTTTGGGTCGGCCCTGATGGAATGGTGTTCCCCGCTACGTAAAGTTAATGTTCAAATCTGTCGCTTTTCGTGATTAACTTCGTTAATTTAGCAAAATAATTTATTTATAAAAGTTCGTGCCGAGTTTGGGTTTTAGCGTTTCGTAGGTTTTTTTATTATTATTTATAATAAACTACAATTTAGCCCTTAACGCCTGTCTCACCTGGTGATGATGCAGTCTAAGATGGTAGCGGGCTAACCTGTTGATGTATGATAAATCCACACTCCTTATTCTACGTCCAGGTTCTTCTTCTCTTTTTAGGTTTCCTGCTCCCAGAGCTTGTTGCCAACAAAAACAAAACCAGTTTTTTTTATTCTACTACAAGTAAGCGCTCGACGGAAATTTCACCTGGTGGTAAGATGGTAGCGGGCTAACTTTTATGCGGTGTGGTAAACACAATTTGTATACTACATGATATCGTGCCGGAACGTTAAATCGCTTGGTGACATGTCTATGTTCATGTCATGATCAACCCATTACCGGCTCACTACAGAGCACGGTTCTCCTCTCAATATGAGAAAGGTTTGGCCATAGTCCACCACGCTAGCCATGTGCGGATTGGCAGACTTCACACGCCTTTGTGAACAATATAGAGAACTCTCAGGCGTGCAGGTTTCCTCACGACGTTTTCCTTCACCGTTGAAACAAGTGATATTTTAATTTGTTTTTAAACGCACATAACTTCGAAATGTTAGAGGTGCCCGGATTCGAACCGCCGACCTCTGATTAGGAGGCTGACGCCCTAATCACTAGGCTATCACCGCTTCGTTATGTCTATGTTCGTAGGGTTGCATTGTCAATCGACATTCTCTAAATCGTTACCTTTTCGTAAAGCAACCGAAGAATTGATTTTACCACTAACTTCGGCTTTTGATTATAATAATCCTTTAAATTATCTAACACCTCAAGATAAATACGAAAGCAAAACAGCGAAGTACCGAAGTCGAGCAACAGCTGTTTAACACTTGGCACAACTCTTGTCAAGTTTCAAATTGTGATCATGCTTTGCAATGTTCACTGATATTTGAGTAGGATTTTTTCTACAGCCGTCTATTCTATGATTGGGCCTTTATACAGCCAGCCGTGAGATATTCAAAATTCAAAATTCCAAATAATCTTTATTCAAATAGTCCTTAAAAAGTCAATAATTTACATAGTAGTTATTTCATGGTGATAACTATATTCGTAAACTTAAAACTAAAGCTATGAGGGTTCCAAACGCACCCTGGTCTAACAAGAAGCCCACAACAAACTTAGCCGGGGTTTATCAGCATCTCACATAATCAATAATACATTATAGTACATTATAGTAATACATTATAGTATGGAGATAGATCAATTCACACCCAAGCTTTTTTATCGTTTATATAATCCTTAATATCGTAATATGATTTTTCTGCAAGCTTTCGTTTTATAAAAACTTTGAACTTATTGATAGACATCTCCAAGATATCAAGAGGTAATTTGTTATAGAATAAAATACAATTTCCTTTGAATGAGTTACTAATTTTGTGCAGCCTCCTAAACGGTACTACAAGTTTACTTTTACTTCTGATGTTCAGTGCATTACAGTCCATTTTTTTCTTGAATTTATCAATATTTTTATGAACATTATTAATAGGCATTAGCATAGCTATAAGTTACCTACTTGTTTGCTGAAACATGCAGCAGTGTCGAAGGTAGGTGTCTTAAAATGCGACCTTAAGATCTATCTACCTACGATCCATATATATTAATTATCAACCTATTACTGGCATCCTTCATGACGAGTCTCTTCTCAGCATAAGATTTTGGCCTCAATATGATTTTAAAGCAAGTGATATATTTGTAATTGCTAAAATAATTACCGGACGGTACAAGTTTGATTCCATGTAAGACGGGCCGGGTGCTGGTATGGGATGCAACCTGTTCAGACACGCTAGACCCTTCCCATCTACTTGGAACCGACAAAAGAGTTGGTGGGGCTTGGAAAGTGGCTGAAAAAGCTAAAGCATGCAAATACAGGGGTCTAGGCTCCGAAAAAAAGGTTAGTCGACATCACAGAAGACCTCGGACAACGAATTCGTCTTGCTATTCAAAGGGGGAACGCTGCCAATATCTTCGGAACCTTGCCTAAAGGTACTCCTATTAATAATATATTTTAGTTATGATATTATATTTTTTAAGAGTTTTAGCTTAAGGCTAGCTAGCCTATATGTATTCTTGAAATTTAATTTCAAAATGTAACACAATTCCAATAATTTAGAGGGGCACGTCGAGACGCAGGGTGGAAGTGATGCCGGAGGCTACCACTAGCATATAGCCGCTTTACCATCCTAACTAATATAATAAACGTGAAAGCGATTTCTTTCAGGCAACCCAGTATGTATGTATGTTTGTTTGTTACTCTTTCACGCAAAAACTACCAATCCAATTTATTTAAAATTTGAAAGTAAGATAGATTACACCCTGGATTAATACATAGGCTACATTTTATCCCGGAAAAATGTATGGTTCCGCCGGGATTTGCAAATAACGCGGACGACATGGCAGGCAACAGGAAGAATTATGTAGGTACATAAATTTTACTAAAATTTGAATGAGTATTTAGGTATATTATTTTTATTTAGTTGTATATAAAGTTATCTATAATTATAAAGTTGTAGGCATATAAACAATTAGTCTTACACAATGTCGTGCGCCAAGTTCTCCAATTAATTAATCATACTAACTAAATCAGTACCACACAAGGATTGTCAAAATAAAAAGTTTACTCTAGTAAAGTACTCGTAACTAGTAGGTACCTACTGAAACTTTTGGATCGATTTAAACCAGTCAACAGACGTTTGCCCACTGGATCGGTTCGTGCTAAGTGTTAAATTACAACCAGATTTTGGCGTCTCGGAGCGAATCTTATTCAGATTTCGTAGTAAATCGTTTTTCAATAACGCTTAAAGAATAATGGAACGACATTCAACTTATAGTATTCGTAGATATAAATATCATTCTAGCGCCGATATATTGCGTAAAAGTTAAACATATTTAAAATTATAGCAAAACAAATAAGAAATCCCTTACAAGCTTACACACACACACACACATCTACCCATCCACTCACCCACTGAGCCACACGTATGTATGTGATTAATATAAACTATGTTTTACTGCACAATTATAAATTTATAATTATTTAATTTTCGTCTGGTGGGAGGCTTCGGCCGTGGCTAGTTACCACCCTACCGACAAAGACGTGTCGCCAAGCGATTGAGCGTTCCGGCACGATGTCGCGTTACCATACCCCTAACCGGTTAGCCCGCTACCATCTAAGACTGCATCATCACTTACCATCAGGTGAGATTGCCGTCTAGGGCTAAATTGTAGTGGATAAAAAAAAAAAAATAAGAGACTGACCCCCAATATATGGGCTATCCTAGTTTGGGGGCCAGGGTAATATAAGTAAAATTGTACTGCTTTCAAATTATATTAACTACTAGCTGATGCCTGCGACTTCGTCTGCGTTGAGTTTGTGTGTGTGAAAGTGTGTTTGTTTGTCTTCCAATCGCGAAGCAATGGATTACTAAATCGACGACCTTAAAATATTTACAGGATAAACATTAAAGTATCTCCTTTCTAACCAAAAAAAAAAGAATGAGTGAAATCGGTGTGCACGTTAATGAATTACAACTAAATACACATTTTGACTTTCATCCCCCTCCCTAGGGAACCGTGCTGAATTTCGCGATAAAAACTATCCCGTATGTTGAACTGGAGTATCAGCTACTCTCATACCAAATTTCATTCAAATCCATCGAGTAGTTTCGCCGTGATGCGGGGTCAAGATACTGACAGACAGACAAAAAAATAAAAAAAAAATGTTTTGGGGTCAATACCGATAGTACAGCATCCTCCAATTAAAATTTTCAAAATACATATATTTAATGTACAGAATTCGTCCTGTTACAGTTTTATTATATTATAGATTATTATTATTATTATTTCAATTATGCTTTAACACTCACGCCCGTGTGCAAAATAAATGCATATAATAGCCAAAAGATACGAGAGATATACGACATATATAAGATACTTTTTTTTTCGTCTATCAAAGGATAAATTTATTAAACTTTAGATAATTATAATTAACAACTAGAACAATGTAACTGTATTATAAACACTTAAAATCTTAAAAAAAAAACCTTAAATAGAACTTAAAACTAAAAAAAAAAATACTTATTTAGATAGAAATAAATAAACCTACGATGGATGTAGTTGTGGGACGGTCACTGGATTAACGGCGTCAGAAATGAGGAAATATAGCGGGTGTAGTCTGGGAAGATTTAATGGGTCAATAAATTTCGATGAACCATATTCCATAACTAACAAACGTACTTTTTATACTATTTGAAGACCTCCGTGGCGCAGTGCGTGCGCTGTCGCATTATAAAGTTGGAGGTACTAGGTTCGTTTCCCGGCTCGAGTCTGGTCTGGTGGGTGGCTTCAGCCGTGGCTAGTTACCACCCTACCGACAACGACGTGTCCAAGCGATTTAGCGTTCCGGCACTTTGTCGCGTAGAAACCAATTAAGAGCGTGGGCTTACCATACTCCTAACTGGTTAGCCCACTACCATCCTAGAAAGCATCACCACTTTCCACCAGATGAGATAGCCGTCAAGGGCTAACTTGTAGTGTATAAAAAAAAAGTATTTAGTTATTATGATTAATAGCCCACAACATACTTTCTCGGTCAATTTATTTTAGAAATTCTTTTAGAGTCCGTTTCTAAACAAGGTTTCGCGCATTTTGACGGTGTGCGAATACTATCATACTAATATTATTTATGTGAATGTAAGTTTGTACGTTACGCTTTCTCGCGAAAACCACTTAACCCATAACCGGGATACTTTTTATTTATTGTTCTTTTTTATTGTTATTATATATATATACAACAAATATAACTGCTTAACGATGAACAGTATGTATATTTGTAGATACCGAGTTGTTTTTTGTTTTTAAAGCAAATTTTTTTGTGAAATTAAATGAATGTTTATTTATCTGAAAATAACCATAAGAATTCTTGGCTGAGTTTGTTGTGGACTTCTTCTTAGAAATGGGAGCGTTTGGCACCTTCCTTGCTTTAGTTTTAACTTTGCGAGTGTAGTTATTACCATACCATATACTCATGACTTAAAATAATAAAATTTATATTTTACTATATTATAAGCGGTGATAGCCTAGTGGGTAGGGCGTCAGCCTCCTTATCAGAGGTCAGCGGTTCGTATCCGGGCACGCACCTCTAACTTTTCGGAGTTATGTGCGTTTTTAAGCGATTAAAATATCACTTGCTTCGACGGTGAAGGAAAAACATCGTGAGGAAACCTGCATGCCTGAGAGTTCTCCATAATGTTCTCAAAGGCGTGTGAAGTCTGCCAATCCGCACATGGCCAGCGTGGTGGACTATGGCCAAACCCTTCTCATATTGAGAGGAGACCCGTGCTCTGTAGTGAGCCTGTAATGGGTTGATCATGATGATATATTACAAATGAACGCTTCGTAAATGCCTGAAATAGGTTTGCATGAAGGAAGCTTATTTGAATTTGAAAGTAGGTTGTATTAAATATGCCCAATGAAATATAACTGAAAGAGATACTGCTTGTTCTTAACTGAGCGAATTCATAAAGAAAATCTCTCTCTCTGAATAAACCTGAGTATTAAGTGCGTCTATAAAGTTTGTAGAGATAATAAACTTTCAGAATAACTCTCGACTGAGCTCATTGTTAACTTCTGAGGATAATTACGTTTTACCTATCTTGACTTTAATAAGACTATAGGCTCCGCCGGTAGAACCTAAATAACACCCACTTTTTAGTGGGTGTTATTTAGGTTCTACCGCTTTGTGTGTGTGTCTGTGTTAATGTGACAGCGTACCTCCGAAATCTAGGGAATGATTTTTATATTACTTTAGTATTTATTATTATTGAAACAACTTTATTGCAAACTTAAAAGAAGCAGCAAAAAATATTCAATAGACGACCAGACAGACGTCAAGACATCACTGTTAGTGATAACACTAACAGTGATGTCTTAAAGGCAACATGTTCTAGTGGAGCCATTGAACTTACAGAGATATCGATATATATAATACCAATCTAATAATAAATATTCACAATATATATACATAAATAAAACAGAATTATTTAACTTTGTGAACCTTTGCATTTTTTCCGATAGGTTTTTGAGAGGTAAATAATCTTTACAAAAACAGAAACCTTACTATGAAGACAATCTTATGTAGATAAGCTTTGCCCATTAGAGCATATTATTTAGACTTCTATTTTTAGTAAAGAAAGGAAATAATACGCATGGGAGTTAACATTTTTGCTTAAGGCACGCGGCTCTCATTATGCGAAATAACAAACGAACACGAACATCGAGTGATTGTTCGAGTTCGTTGTAAATAACATTATTATACGACTCTTAGCGAAGTGGGTGAAACCGCGAAGAAATGCTACGCTGAAGAGTTGTGAGTATGGATAATATTAAGGGAGTCATTTGAAAACCGTTTCATTTACCGTTTTGTCGAACCAAGGTTGGTCAGCATGCGCCTGTCTATAGAATATGCTCAATTCTGAATGATCACAGGAATATCTGCGTCATCTCCTGCAGTTCTGTGGCCTCCTTTAAAAAGCAAGTAAGACTGTCTATTACTGCATTATAGGTACAAATTGAATTATTTAGATGTAAAGTTAATTTTAAGGTTGCATGCTGTGGTCATTTCTAGAAAGTCACTATCTCGTGTTTGTTCTTCTGAAATGTTTTTTGTTGTTTTTATATAGATTGTGACTAGTTTAATGATCCAATAAAAAAAAAAAAAAAAATAACATGTAAGGGTAATCGGGTTATCTATTGACTTCAATTAGCTATACATTTAAGGGTAAATAGGTATAAATACGTCCCCCAAAGTAATAGAGTGAGTGAGTGAGACGTTCCATTCCTTTACCTCCTTAGATTAATAGGAGGCGGTTTAAATAAATCGCTGAATTATTACGTGCTTCTAAGGGGTGAATGGGAAACGTATCTTACCCCTAAAGAGCGAATGAGAATAAATTTGGCAGCATTCGTCTTGATTGTAATAAATTGTGCCTAACCGTCTATAAAGTGAAATGAGTGAGCGGTATTTTTTTGATGTTTTTGGGGTAAAGTTATTTAATGCTTCTATTTGAACGGGGGATTACGAATAAAATAATAAAATGAAAATAGAGGGAGTTTGTAAGAGAGTGGAATGCACCCTATTGGCAGATTTTTTGTTGTAATATACTATTCAATGTGTAAAAAAAAATGCAGCTCTTTAAATTCTTTATAAATTAAAATTAACTTACGTTTATCTCACAAAGTTGCGAAGTTGAACTGGCAATGGGCGGGGCACATAGCTCGGAGAACCGATGGATGTTTGGGTCTCAAGGTGCTGGAATGGCGACCCCGCACCGGTAAACCTAGCGTTGGTCGACCCCCAACAAGGTGGACAGACGACATCAAACGAGTCGCAGGGCTGGATACAAGCAGCCCAAGACCGTGGCCATTGGAACTCCCTACAAAAGACCTATGTCCAGTCGCCAGTCAGGCCGCCGGGGAGTCCGAAATACTCCGTCGGAAGCGGCGCAGTCTTGCCTGCGTCGCTTCCGGTGGGGATGCGTAAACGAATTTCCCAGCTCGAAAAAAAACACGTCTTCCCCGCTGCCTATAATATAGGTTCCAATTACTAGTATAAAGGTATTCTCTAAGTAACTTCATTAAGTAACATGGTTAGTACTTCTTTACTTATCAGGTGTGATTGCATCAGACGATGACAGTATATGAAAGAAAAATAAGAACTATTAAAGCTCCACGCCGCGTTAGTTGGAAGATACTTTAAAAAGTTATTTCCTTGTAAAATAGCGGCCATTTTCTCTAAGCCTCTTACAGCTCTCGAGGTCGATGGAAGGCAGCTAAAAGCCGATTGTGAGTAGGCAAGCAGCATTCGGTTTACCTATAATTTAGACTACGTTTCCATTTAAAACGAGGAATAAAATACTAATTTTTTCTACAAGTTAGCTTGACGGCAATCTCATCCGATGATGCAGTCTAAGATGAAAGCGGCAAAAACTGTCTCCTAATTGGTTTCTACGCGACATCTTTCCGGAACGCTAAATCGCCTGGCGACACGTCTTTGTCGGTAGGGTGGTAACTAGACACGGCCGAAGTAGGGGTATGGTAAACCCATACTCCTAAATGATATCTACGCGACATCGTGCCGGAACGCTAAATTGCTTGGCGACACGTATTTGTCGGTAGGGTGGTAACTAGACACGGTCGAAGTAGGGGTATGGTAAACCCATATTCCTAAATTATATCTACGCGACATCGTGCCGGAACGCTCAATTGCTTGGCGACACGTCTTTGTCGGTAGGGTGGTAACTAGACACGGCCGAAGTAGGGGTATGGTAAACCCATACTCCTAAATGATTTCTACGTGACATCGTGCCGGAACGCTAAATTGCTTGGCGACACGTCTTTGTCGGTAAGGTAAAGTTAGCCTCAGACCAGACTCGAGCCGGGGAATCGATCCCAGGACCTCCAATTTTATAACCACAAACCCCACAGATTTTCGGTTCAGCCGGTCTTGATATATAAATAGTATAACTAACACAACTTACTTTTATATATAAATGAGAGTAAATAATAATCATCGCAACAAATAATTCTCATCAAACGGCGCCCTTTAAGGTTAGCAAGCTGTATTTATGTTGTTTTACCTCTGCCTCCTTTTTACTAAAGATTACAGCCAAATTCCCAGCATCGTTGCGTTCACAAAGCCTCCCTCGGCCATTGTGCTTTAGCCCTACAAGGATCTTATTAACAGCACCCCGCTCTCTATTGTCTCGTCCAATTAAAGATAAACAGACTTGCTAATCGTAAATGTACACCTAAATACATTTATGTTACCACTAGCTGTTGCCCGAGACTTCGTCGGCGTAGAATTGCTGATTTCCCGAGTGATTGATTGATTGAGTGAGTGAGTGAGTGAGTGAGTGAGTGAGTGAGTAAGTAAGTGAGTAAGTTAGTAAGTGAGTAAGTGATTAACTGAGTAACTGAGTAAGTGAGTTAGTGAGTAAGTGATTAACTGAGTAACTGAGTAAGTGAGTTAGTGAGTAAGTGACTAAGTGAGTCAGTGAGTGAGTGAGTGAGTGAATGATTAAGCGAGTAAGTGAGTACGTGAGTAAGTGAGTAACTGAGTAAGTGAGTAACTGAGTAAATGAGTAACTGAGTAAGTGAGTAACTGAGTAAGTGAGTAACTGGGTAAGTGAGTAACTGAGTAAATGAGTAACTGAGTAACTGGTTAAGTGAGTAAGTTAGTGAGTAAGTGAGAACGTGAGTAAGTGAGTAACAAGCAAGCAAGCAAGCAATCAAGAAGGCAGGCTGGCAGGCAGCAGCGATTCCAGTCTTTTCCACTGCCAGTCCAGACTGCGCCACGGTCGTCAAAAGATCTGAGGCATTTGCTTGAGCATGTTCATTTTTGTATCTTATTACATATTTTACAATTCTTATCAAGCACTCACTCCCGTGGCATATGTGCTTGCATGTATCAATTTAAATTCAAAATTCAAATAATCTTTATTCAAATAGAAGGACTATAAAAGGCACTTTTGACGCGTCAATAATTTACATAGTAGTGATTTGATGGTGATAACTACATTCGTGAACTTAAAACTAAAACTATGAGGGTCCCAAACGCGCCCTGGTCTAAGACGAAGCCCACAACAAACTTGGCCGGGTTTATCAGCATCTCACATAATCAATAATACATTATAGTACCTATGGAAATAGAGCAATTTACACCCAAGCTTTTTTATCGTTTATATAATCCTTAATATCATAATATGATTTTTCTATAAGCTTACAAGCTTTACTCATATACGTTAACAAGTAAACCTGACTTCAAATTTAAAGATTACTTACCTTAATATTATGTAAGCCTGGTATCTCAAAACTTAACGGAACGGCGATAAGAACACCTATTAGTAACAAAAATATATATTTAGCTAACTTTATACGTAAACCGTAACTTTTTTGACGACCTCCGTGGCGCAGCGTGCGCGCTGTCATATTAAAAAGTTGGAGGTTCTGGGTTCGATTCCCGGCTCGAGTCTAGTCTGGTGGGAGGCTTCAGCCGTGACTAGTTACCACCCTACCGACAAAGACGTGTCGCCAAGCGATTTAGCGTTCCGGCACGATGTCGCGTAGAAATCGATAGGAGTATGGGTTTACCATACCCCTTCCAGGTTAGCCCGCTACCATCTTAGACTGCATCATCACTTACCATCAGGTGAAATTGCCGTCAAGGGCTAACTTGTAGTGGATAAAAAAAAAACCTTATTAAGTATCTTGTTTCTTCCCAATTAATACGACTTTAGATAACTTTTATTAACTAAGCAGATACAGCAATAGATATATGAATCGCTTAACGTGAGAAAATATCATTACAATAATTAACCCATTGCTGGTTCACTACAGAGCACGGGTCTCTTAATATGAGAAGGGTTTGGCCATAGTCCACCACGCTGGCCATCTGCGCCGGATTGGCAGACTTCACACGCCTTTGAGAACTCTCAGGCGTGCAGGTTGACTCACGATGTTTTCAAGAAAGAAAGAAAGAAAGCAAGCAAGCAAGCAAGAAAGAAAGAAAGTAAGTAAGTAAGTAAGTAAGTAAGAAAGAAAGAAAGAAAGAAAGAAAGAAAGAAAGAAAGAAAGAAAGAAAGAAAAGAAAGAAAGAAAGAAAGAAAGAAAGAAAGACAGACAGACAGAAATAAAGAAAGATTGAAAATTTATTTATCCTCATGTAGTTACAGACAATAAATCTTTTTTTTTTTATTTAATTTTTTAATTTAATTAGATACAATGGATATGGAATACACGGACAATATCTAATAACACTAATTAAATGATTACACATAATAACATTATAACAAAAACAAAGTCTAAACAAAACAAATATACACTAAAAACAAACAGACAAGAGGGACAAAAACAAATATTTAAGATCTATGACAGAGTCATAGTGGTATTATTATACTTCTCTATTTTATTCTAATCAATAATTTAATGTCTGTCTGAAAAACCAACCAGGAAGGGTGCACAGCTCAGCACATGCCGTTCTTGTATGAAAAACTAGACGCTGATTTTCAGCTGAGACCAGAGTGACGTCACATCAACAAAAAAATAAAGTATTAATAATAATGATTACAAGAAAAATACAAGAAAAATAAAACAAATTACAAATAACGGGAACCGAAGGTAGCAGCAAAAAATATAGCTATTAAATGATATAAATATAATTTAAAGAAGAGATATATAAATAACTCTAAATAAATCAATTGATATGTCAGCGCGAAGAAGTTATTAACTTTATTCAGCGGCGCCAGGAACCTCAAGAATTCAATAATTACCCACATTTTAACTATTGATGATTTTGCTAACACAGTTTAGACAGTAACAACCAATTTTGTACAAGCATGCTTTGTGCTATAAATACGGGCGGTCAATGCCTTTCGTGGATTCTCTCGTTCGAGACGTCGGACTGTTCGGACCTCTTAGTTATTATCGCAATAAAAGTGTAAACCGGCAAGTTGTGGTTTTAATTACTATGAGCGAAAGTAAACAAAATCGTGACGTCAGCAATGCTGATGTCACCCTTACAAAAAACAACTCGGACGCCCTTGACTCGACATATATATTCATCGCTTAAAAACGCTTTTTCCAGACTTTTTCCAGAAATTATGCGAGCTGGTAAATAGGTAAACTTATAACTGTGACGTCAATTTCCACGTTGATGAAAAAATTACCCTCGACTTGCGGCGTAGACTCCATAATGTATTTATAGGGGCGAAGTGGCTTGCCACAGACCACTGGGCAACGGGGTAATTCACATCGATTCCACGTTGACCCCGTATACCTATATGGAAAATTAGGGTTGCCGCATCTCTATGCGTGCAATCTTCCAACATCTTTATATTCTCTTATACCAATGCATATAGTAAGAGTGGAACAATAGTAAAAATAAATAAAACCTATCATCATCATCATCGTGTTCAACCCATTATCGGCTCACTACAGAGCACGGGTCTCCTCTCAATATGAGAAGGGTTTGGCCATAGTCCACCACGCTGGCCATGTGCGGATTGGCAGACTACACACGCCTTTGAGAACATTATGGAGAACTCTCAGGAGTGCAGGTTTCCTCACGTTGTTTTCCTTCACCGTTGAAGCAAGTGATATTTTAATTGCTTAAAAACGCACATAACTCCGAAAAGTTAGAGGTGCGTGCCCGGATTCGAACCGCCGACTTCTGATAAGGAGGCTGACGCTCTAACCACTGGGCTATTACCGCTTCATAAAACTATGATATATCCTATAGATATTTAAAAGAAATGGGCAGTTTTGATCGAAATTAAATACTCGTGATAATAACGTATTTATTTGGATAAGGTTTAATGTCTTAATAAGTCGAGTCTGGTCTGGTGGGATGCTTCGGCCGTGGCTAGTTACTAACTTACCGACAAAGAGTGTGGGTTTACCATACCCCTAACAGGTTAGCCCGCTGCCATCTTAAACTGCATCATCACTTACCACCAGGTGAGATAGCCTTTAAGGGATAACTTCAAGCGTTTAAATGCCCTAAATTGTTTGTAAGTGGCACGAATCAGAATTAATAATCGTATGGTGGCATGTTTTATATTGGTACCTGAAACATAACGATCACTTACCATTTGGTGAGATCGCTGTCAACGGCTAACTCGTTATCGTGGAAAACCATCCACGCATATTTGGCTACCTTTAATAATCGAAGCGTAACCTTAATTCCATTCAACTCCGAAGCAAATCGATTTACGATATGTTGTACATGCAGCTCAGTGCTTCGCTAATAATGTTGACCTCAGTTTAACAAGCATACAGTACAAAATTAAACAGTACAGTACAAACATACTGAGGTAATATATAAATAGCTATAAGGTAAATAATAGTAAAATCTTCAGTTCAATCCGTAAGGAAAGAAGAGAAACTGAATATTTGAAACGAAATTATCCATACTGCAATGCGTTTATAGTAATATTTAACGTGCAAACTTGGCAAACGCACGCAGCATGCAGCATGCAGCACAGCAATGCGCGATATCCCTAAAAGACGCGCAAACCTTTTTACAGCTCGTGTAATTTTTAAAATGTTCTTTTTATGGATTTACACATATTAACCAATGTCAAGTTTATAGCAATGGAGGATTGAAGTTAGGAAAAAGGGCGGGAATCTTCGCAGTGGGCGAACGCGGTTCCTCAAACCTTTCCCAATTCAATATATGTTAACCATTCAAAAAACTAGCCTAGTGGCCAACCAAAACTATAATGTCCACAACACAATAAACACCAATCCTTTTCAAAATTAGCCAACAAACATTAATTCAAGAAAAGCGTGAATCAACCGCGCCCTAACCTCCCGCCTATTCCTGAGAAACAGTTACGTTGCGAGTTCGAATACGAAGAAAAAAAGATTCAATTTATTGTAGACGTCACTTGTCAGAGTGACATTTGGCAGATGACAATGTCACTTGTTTCGCCGCGTTTTGTTTATGGTATATAATGACAATATAAACAAAGTACCGAACACAATGTACAATTACGTAACAAAAATTATTGAACTTTTCGCTTATATTTGAGCATTTGAGTTAATTGTTCAATCAGTGGAAGCGCCAGAAAACACCTAATACTAAGGTTTTGTTTATTGCCCCCCCCCCCCCCCCCACCAGATACACCAGGTGACGCAAAGGGGTATCGCTGGGTTTTAGTGGGTATTGTGGTCGCTACTCTGGCTGCCGGGGAGTCCCACTTACCCCGCCGGAAGCGGCGTAGTTCTGCCTACTAATCGCATAAATCGTAATCTCATTCTCCAGTTTAAAAAAAGCCGTTGTAAATTATAACGTTCGGTATAATTTATTTACTTTTTCTCTTGGGTTCTTTCTACATTTCCGCAGCAATGTAAATTTAAGTCTATATAAGGACAGTTTGAAACTCGTACTGTATGTCTGTTAAACAGTGATGTTAATACAAAAGGACGTAATTGATTTCTTCAACCCAGCAGATCTATTTCTCCTTTCCCAACCAGTTTCACTACTTAACCCCTATTTATTATTCTGTGTCAGATTCACGGACAAAAGTGTGCTAATTGAGCTCACTGTGCTTCCATTTGGCAACGTATCACGAAGATACGTGCTCGGGTCTGGGTTTTCCGTTCTCTACAATTAGGATATAAATTTATCCGATGAAGAAAGGTGAGAAAAAAAATTTCTTTGTAATTTTGGCAACCGATTACGGTTTCAAGGTCAAATTTATTCAAATGTCATAATTTGAATAAAAACATAAATATGTTTTTATAAACTCTTATATTTTTTTATAAATTAGAATTAGATTAGAATTTATTTCTGCAACTGTAAATAATTATGTTTTTGGAGTTTATCGAAATTTTAATATTTAATAATAATACTCCTTTTATACAGTACAATTAAGTAATTGTATTAATAATAAGTACTGCCGTCATGGCAGTCTCACCTGATGTTAGGCTAATCTGTTAGGGTAAACCCAAACTCCTAATTGGTTTCTACGCGACATCGTACTGGAACGCTAAATCGCTTGGCGCATATCTTTGTCGGTATGGTGGTAACAAGCCACGAACTAACTTGCCGGAACCTCCTACCAGACCAGAATCGAGCCGGGAATCGAACGTAGGAACTCCAACTTTATAATGCGACAGCTCACACTCTGCGCCACGGAGGTCGTTAAGGAGGTCGTGCTCCTTAATATTGTTTATATTTCTTTCATATTCTTATTTATAACTCTGTGGTAAGTGATGATGCAGTCTAAGATGGTAGCGACTTAGCCTAAATATATGCCACCTATCCGTTACCCTAATTGGTTTATTTAAATTCAAAAATTCAAAATAATCTGTTTCAAATAGTCCTTAAAAAGGCACTTTCGATGCGTCAATAATTTACATAGTAGTTATTTCATGGTGATAACTATATTCGTAAAATTAAAAGTAAAGCTATGAGGGTTCCAAACGCGCCCCCGTCTAAGAAGAAGCCCACAACAAACTTAGCCGGGGTTTTTTTTTTCGTTATCACCATCTCACATAATTAATAATAAACTATTATATCTATGGAGATAGAGCAATTCACACCCAAGCTTTTTATCGTTTATCCTTAACCCACTTGTTACTATCGTTCCATAAAAAGAACGGCGCACAAAAAAAAATACTTATAACACTTAAGGGTTGTTGGTGTTAACAGTTTTAGTTTTAATTGACAGGTTACAAGTGTGCGGACTGATGTGTTAAGTATTTGAGTGTAATTTGAAACATACTGAATTTTTAAGATTTTTAAAAAACAGACGTTGTATTATGCCTATCTTTAGGTAAGTGTAAAAATAATAAAATATTATAAATATTTTTTAACAAGAACAGAATTAAGTTATTTGTCTTGTCTATTATTTGATACAATATCTATAATTTTTAAATTACTATTATAAATGCGCATTTTTTACGATTTAAATTGCTGTTCCTTTAATCAAACGATAGGAATATGCACTACTATCATATATTGATTTTATATTATAGCAATGAAGTGATGGTCGCGTCCTTTGACGCTGCATGACATAGTTAGTGAGTGAAAAAGATGATGAAGAGATAGTACCTGAATCCATATCCATATTACCAACCGAAAACTGAAATTCGGATGTATTCGGATGATTCGGACGACGAAAACTTGGTGACTTTGAATAATTTAACCAGTTCACAGTTACGAGCGCAAGCAGAGGTTTGTGTTCTATCAGCTGAAGTAAGTAATGAAGACGATAATGTGCTACTTATTAAGGTATTGAAACGCAGTCAAATACTTTCCCAGGAGTAAAACTATGCATTTCAAGTGGTACTTCAACACGTGGTTCGGCGAATGAGCTAATTCTGTTAAAAAATAAAACTTACAAGTGGGTCGCTCGTAATTTCGATACTACTTTTGATTTGTGAAGGACATGCAGACCTCTGCTGTATATTAGAATCCATTGAAATATTTCAAAATGATGTTTGACGATGATATTATCAACAAGTTGGTTCAATACACGAATTTGCATATATAAAAAACAGGCCAACAAATCTACTCACTGTTAGTTCAGACCATATCGTCTGAACTAACTTTGCTTTTTCAATACTTCGTTACAGCAGATATGTCGTACTATCTAGATGGAACATGTACTGGAAAAATGCTTCAGCAGATGTCCAGTGCCAGATTTATATTTATTATGGCAAATCTTCATTACTGCGATGCGAATGCGAATCAAAACCTACAAGTATTACTTGGTGACAAATTCGCGAAGCAAATTACTTTCTTCAGTCTTTATTATGCTGCCTTTAATTCTTTAATATGTATTTAATTTGCTGCCTTCAGTCTGCTGTTTCAGATAAACACAAATAAATTTTGAACATCTGCATATTGTAAGACGACGCTAGCACCCAAATCGAAATTTTTTCTGCAGTCCCGTTTAATTTTTTTTTTACTTTCATTAACTTTTTAACATCAGCTCATAGATGAAGTGCGATTAAGGGAAATAAAAGCCATAGAAACTATACGTGTAAGTCGAGTATCTAAATGTTCACTGCCATCAAACAAAGAGATACAGAAGACAGCACGAGGTACGTAGAAGTACCTGTCTACTAGAGTCTAGAGCTGAACAAAGATTTTCTTAGCAAAGGAAGTAATTTATACTTGTGTATAAACCTACTGTTAATAAAAAAAAAATTAAAATATGGGAAGAGTCGGTAGATCCGATCAAAATACAAACACAAAACAACATCGGCCTGTAAAAAATCGGACTTCAATCTGGAAGATACCATATTATTCGGTACCGAGATAACCAACTGAGATGTTCCGTGTGTCATAAAAATGCAAAATTTTACTGTGTTAAGTGTAACATAAAACTGCTTTAAAAAAACATCTTATCCTCAAATAAATTCACCTAAAACTTAAACGGTGTTTTGATTTCATATCCCTGCTCCATGGTAGTACATTATACTATCGTTCCTTTTAAGGAACACCATTTTCCGAGCTTTCTATGGGACGAAATTTTTTTTTCGTATTTTTTATGTTAAATCTAGCATATTATTAGCCTACGGTGTGAATTTCAAAAGGATCGGAGAAAATAAGTTGGTTCAGGAACAAGTGGGTTAATATCGTAATATGATTTTTCTACAAGCTTTCGTTTTATAAAAACTTTGAACTTATTGGTAGACATCTCCAAGATATCAATAGGTAATTTATTATAAAATAAAATACAATTTCCTTTGAATGAGTTACTAATTTTGTGCAGCCTACTAAACGGTACTACAAGTTTACTTTTACTTCTGATGTTCAGTGCGTTACAGTCCATTTTTTTCTTGAATTTGAACTCTTATTCACTTGGTAGCACCTCTTTGTCTTTAGAGTGGTAACTAGCCAAGGCCGAAGCATCCCACGGGATTAAAACAGAGGAAAATGTTGAAATTTATGAAATCCCAAATTGGCCTTGCTGGGAATCGAACCTGGGTCTTTCCACTTATAACTACGCCGGGAGGTCGTCTGGCGAGTGCATCGAATAACAGGCATGCATAGCTTCCTTTATGTAAACTGGATCGCTAACAACGTCAGTACTTCACAGCGCTGAACTCAAAGGGCCGGTGGTTTCCGGGCAAGCTTGCAAAGGATAGCCTGCAAGTAAGGCATACTTTGTTCAGAACTTGTTCTAAAGTAATGTGTTATGGGGTCGAAGTATACTTACTCATCTAAACTTCTAGTCTAAGTTATTTAATTCAAATTCATATTCAAATTCAAAATAATCTTTATTCAAATAGTCCTTAAAAAGGCACTTTTGACGCGTCAATAATTTACACAGTAGTTATTTCATGGTGATAACTATATTCGTAAACTTAAAACTAAAGCTATGAGGGTTCCAAACGCGCCCCGGTCTAAGAAGAAGCCCACAACAAACTTAGCCGGGGTTTTTCTTTTTTTTCGTTATCACCATCTCACATAATGAATAAAATTAATAATAAACTGTAGTACCTATGGAGATAGAGCAATTCATACCCAAGCTTTTTTATCGTTTATATAATCCTTAATATCGTAATATGATTTTTCTACAAGCTTTCGTTTTATAAAAACTTTTAATAGTTCACAGACCAAAAATTACCTACTTATGACCTAACAGAATACTTATTTTGTATCTAACAGAAAAAGAAAGCTTATTTTGTAAGCAGAAAACTAGCTTTAATTCTTTAAACATTGCTGACTTTTGTCGAAAATTTATACCAGTTCAGTTACCGGAATCTTAGGCTACTTAACGCAATGAGAAATTAAAAATTCTGCTCAGACGAAGTTATGCCCAATAGCTGGTGTTAAATTAAGTTTAGTAAGTATCAAACAAAACAAAATACACCACAAATTTTTGTCGGTCGCGTGAGCGGGTGTTCCCGTGACCCAGCCACCAGGCGACGCGAAGGAGCATCCCTGGGTTTTAGTGGGTATTTTGGTCGCCAGTCTGGCCGCCGTTGAGTCCCATATACCCCGTTAGAACCGACGCAGTATTACCTGCGTCACTTTTTTGTGACAAAAGCGACCCAAATACCAAATCTCTTCCAACAAAACTGTTTGAAAACTTACACTAGAACAAAACAAAATTACCCTAACATAGCCTCGATTGAAATTTGTGGCTTAAATAAGAGGTCGTCGAATGTGCATTAAATGCTTCAATCGCGGTTGATTGAAACCCAGAGCTCATCAAGGTAGACAAAGCAGACTATAATGTTCTATGTGCTCAACCGATGCACGCAATACAAATAGATTGGGTACATACTCAGTTTGATTGGAATCATTGGATTGTGTTTCAAGCCAAATCGAACCGTAACGCCTTTGTCAACTAGTTGGATTATGATAACTCCGATACGTGGGAGTGATAGGGTTGTACTGTTGTTACTGACACCAGTAGCATTCCACTCCACCACTACTTTATCATATCATACTTTATTTAACATATCATTACTTTATCATTTTAGATTATCATAGTTTTTTTTTGGCAAAAATGTTTCAGTATAAGATTACTATTTAGAAGTCTTATATTCGCATGTCGAGTTAGCCTGTAAGTGAGTATATATAACCTCTTTATTTTCTCTTGACAACTACTTAACCACAGACAACAACTATTGTCTGGCGGCTCACTACATCATAGACAAACATTACAAATAAAGATAACGTTATCGTACTAAATTATTTTACGCACACAAACACATATGGATATATATATATATACACACATATATATTTCTTTGTATACTGTTGGCTTCCTATTAAATAAATGAATAAATACTTAAAATCCACCATTACTTAAATTTACTTGAGGAAGAGAAAGGAAGAATTTAGAGAAAAGAATACATGGAATATTTTTTTTGTTTAATTTCTAATGGTAGAAACTGCTTAAAAACAAAATAGCTTAGACATCAAGCTTTCAGTAGCAGCGGTAACAGTGCCAGTTTTGTGCCAAACGAAAACCCGGCACGCTGTATTAGCTTGAAGATACGATGCTCTCTCTAAATTTTCATACATAATTCGCATATACGCTTCGCGCTCACATTCATCATTGTTTGATAGCTCCATCTACTTAATCAGAGCCATGATGATCCATTCAAATCACTCTGAAATAGCGGCTAAGCTAATTAATCAATGACCACAGAAATCCGCATGAATGAACCGTTCCACTGTTTCCAACCAAGTTCGCAAATTATAAAAGCAACTAATAATAATCACGTTACAATAACAAATTTTCAATGGGCTTGGAGGTCTTGATTGAACAAGTTTGGCGGCTGGAGTTGGCTTCGCGAAGTTAAGTAATTTCCCTCCACTGTAATGATTTTGACAGAATCAATTTACTACCAGATGTTACAGTATTCTAACGAGTTAAAATGAGAATGTGTGATAATGAAGCCAAAACAAACATATAAATAAATGTTATTGAGCGAAAAACTTTTAATTGAAGCTGTGATAGCGTAGTGTTTAGGACGTCCACCTCCTAATCGGAGGTTGACGTTTTGATCCCGGGCACGCACCTCTAACTTTTCGGAGTTAGAGGTGCGTGCCCGGTGCCAACGATGAAGAAAAACATCTTGAGGAAACCTGCACACCTGAAAGTTCTTCACAATGTTCTCAAAGGCGTGTGAAGTCTGCCAATCCGCACATGACCAGCGTGGTGGACTATGGTCAAACCGTTCTCATATTGAGAGGAGACCCGTGCTCTGTAGTGAGCCGGCAATGGGTTGTTCATGATGATAATGTGTTGATTTTGTTTTTTGATCGCAGCCTGAACGATTAGTATAAGGCAAGATTTTCTTCCAAGCTCGCATGAGACAGCACAATTTGACACGTCATGTGCAAAAGTATAATCGTCACCGTCTCTTCCATTCGTCTTAGTTCCCCCCGTAACAAAAAGAAAACATCCATAAGACATATGTATTATCATTATTATCATTTTAACCGATTGACGTCCAATGCTAAGCATAAGTCTTTTGTAGGGAGTTCCTAAATAAATATGGATGAAAGGCCGCACATAGATACATTAGAGTTAGGAAAAGTATATAGGCTATTTTATATCCCCGAATACAGTACGGTTCCCGGATGATAGATTTGTTTTTGTCATCATCATTCTTTTATTTATTTTACAAGAAAACTTACAGCTTATAGAAAAAGTAAACAGATAATAACAGAAGAAAATTAAAGCTAATTCATTACAAGTTTTCACAAATAGAAATAATAATAATAAAAATAAAAAAAACTAAATTGGGAAGAAAAAGAATAGAAAGGGGAAAACCATAATAACAATAAGGAGCAAAAACAAGAATAAACAAAAAACTGACTCTGGTCAACGAATTATTTAACTAAAAATCATACTGGGTACATAGCTCTTTTGGAGTGAGTTCCAAAGTCCACGGTCTTGCGTCGCTTGTTTCCATTAGCTCCTTGCGACTTGATGTAGTCTGTCCACCTACTTGGAGGTCGGCTAGAGCTGCGATCACAAACGCGGGGTCGCTAGTCTAGTACCTAAGGACCCCAACGTCCTATGTGACAAGTGTAAATACGCCTTAGGAAATTGCTTCATACCTCATTTCCCGTTGGTTTCAGGGCAGAAGTTTTCTGATAATAACTTGAACGTTTACAGTACAGTCGCCAAGCGTCGTTGAAAATAATCAGGATACCTTTTTGTTGTCAAACTCAAGTTTTGTGACAATCCAACTCAATCCAATTCGTTTAAATAGTCTTCTTTTATGTAAACGTCATCTTCATTCTATCGCTGTAGGTTGTACGATAGTATGTCACAATTTGGCATTTCGATGCTGCAAGTTGTAGTATGTTGAACCACTGTAAACTTATTTTGACATTATTTTTTATTTTATTTTATTTTTATTTATTTGAAAGTAATCAACAGCGTTAAATCTCAAATACAATTAAGAAAGTTATAAAATAAGGCTAAACAGATTACACAATATACACAAAATATGTTCATACCCATATTGGTAAAAAATTTAAAATTAAAAAAAAAATATCATAAATGTCTGAGCGAGGTTTGTTAAAGTATGTTTATCATAACGTATTGGTCATAACTAACAGCTAACTGAAATACTTGGGGGGGGGGGGGGGGGAAATCTTGAATAAAAGGCTTGATATTTAATTTGGTTAATATATTAAAGCAAATAAATAGTTATATATCTCCACAAAAAAAATCATATACTTGTGCCACGAGACCTAACGATCCGAAGATCTGTATTGTAATGCACAATACTGGCTATTTATTGTTGAGTTACATTTCCATGTGCACTCTTCGCAAAAGAAATGGCGTCATGAATTTCGCGACACCGTAATATAAACCTTCAGTTATACGTTTTTAAAAGCAGGAAGTGTAGGAATGTCCGTGAAAAGTGGCACTTTTGGCTACATTTATCTTAAATAAGTAAAAATTTTTGACGCTTTTCAGGATCCTTTTTGCTGAATTGACATCGTTATGAGAAGCGTAGTTATCGTTAGAAAATGGGAGAAATAAAAAGGCAGATCTAAAATAATGTTCGTAATTAAAGGGTTTCATTTAAAAAACGTGTTATATTGGTTTTTTGGAACGAAGTTCCTTATCGCGCGTTGTGAAAGGGGGCTAGACGGCAAAAATTCTTACGAAAAGTTGTCACGACACTTTTTGTTATTGTAAGCTGTGCGGCGTCGCATGTTTCTCTGTCTGTCTCTCTCTCTCTCTCTTATAGAAAGCAAGCCAGATATTTACGTTTCTATTTCGCATTGAACAGTGTGGTGTCGCGACGATTTATTTTGTTGTGTATGGTGTACAGGTTTTTTGTAAATAATAAAAAATATATATTGATATGCTGAGATATTGCTGATGGAGTACAAAATTGAGCCTACTGATTAAGTTCATATAACATTATATTTGTTAATAATAAAAAAAATATTATTATAACTTAAATAAAATAAAATTTTATTACAATTCCTTCACTAATTAATCGAAAGGAACTTCGTTCCATCCGGGTGACCCTTGACACCTCTCAAGTTTTTTTTTTCTGTCTTAGTGTTCGCCCGTTGATATTGAAACCTTCCTAGCTTACCTTCGTGTGCGTGACAGTTCACATTTCTGCGATTTTTTAATCTAGTGGGAATTGGTTATTTTACATCGCTAAAAATAACTCTAAAAAGAATCGTGCTCAGGAGAATACAACTGTATTAATTAATTAATTCATTCTTTCTTTCATTCGTTCGTTAATTCAATCCGTAATTTCCAGGATGCGGTCTGTATTACGTACATAACATTTTTTTTAATGAGGGTGACCCTCTGTCCATTTCCAAGACGTTGAGGTTTGGGGTGTAGTCGTTGAGGTTAATGTAAAAATAAAACACATTTTTCCTCATTTATAATATAAGTATTTGACAATATAGATAAGACTATACGCAAATATAATAAAATAAAACTGTAACAGGACGAATTCTGTACATTAAATATATTTTGAAAATTTTAATCGGAGGATGCTTTAATATCGATACTGAGCGCAAAACATTTATTTTTTATTTTTTGTCTGTCTGCCTGTATTTTGGCCGCGCATCACACCTAAACTACTGGATGGATTTCAATGAAATTTGGTATAGGAGTAGCTAATACTCCGGTTCAATATATAGGATAGTTTTTATCCCAGAATTTAGCATGATCCTTTTAGGAGAGGGGATGAAAGTCAAAATGTGTATTTAGTTGTAATTCATTAACGCGTACTCCGATTTCCCTCATTCTTTCTTTTTGGTTAGAAATAAGATACTTTAATGTTTATCCTGTAATTATTTCAAGGTTTGGTTTAGTCCAGCACCATTGCTTCGTGATTGGAAGAAAACAAACACACTTTCACACACACAAACTCAACGCAGACGAAGTCGCAGGCATCAGCTAGTAGTATTTACGTGAGAGTAAAGCATTTAGTAAATGCGGTGTGGTATAATTATTCACAAGTTAACTACGTAGGTAATTTACACTGAGACTAGTCTTAAATTAAGCTGCCAACGGAATTAGGTTGCGAACTGGATGGGGTGTGCAACTCGCTAAACTTTGCGGAGTGAAGTGACTTCGCAACTTTCAGAATATTAAGCGCAATTAACACTTCTTCTGGACTATTTGTGAGATAAAGCGGAAATTGTTGAGTACACTTACAAACCGAGTAAAGGAAGGTAAGTAATACGATCCCTTCAAAAATACACTTTTTTATTACTATTATATTTTGTATCGTATTACTGTGCATTTCTGTCAGCCATTTGTATGTCATGAACCGTGATAGGTAAAGTAGAAATTTTCACACATTAAAGACATCTAAAAGATACGTGATCAACCCATTACCGGCCTACTACAGAGCACCGGTCTCCTCTCAATAAGAGAAGGGTTTGGCCATAGTCCACCATGCTGGCCATGTGCGGATTGCCAGACTTTACACGCCTTTGAGTACGTTAGGGCGAACTCTCAGGCGTGCAGGTTTCCTCGCGATGTTTTCCTTCACCGTTGAAGCAAGTGAAACTTTAATTGCCTAAAAACGCATATAACTCCGAAAAGTTATAGGTGCGTGCCCCGGTTAGTAACCCTGACCTCTGATTAGGAGGCTGACGTCCTAACCACTTCGATTCTTCATTACTATAAACATGACATTGGCTAATCTGTGTAAAGCCATAAAAAAAGAAAGAATAAAAAGACAATATAATTATGTATATATATATTGTCAAAACTATTCGCAAAGGATGGGCTGTGACAATAGTTACATTTAACATTTAACCCAAATTTTTTTAAATCATAAATTATTTTCAATTGAGGTGATAAACTAAATATTAATGTAATCATCTGTTTTCTGATATTGTATTAGTTTTTTGTAGTATTTAACAGTACTAGATAACAAATAAACAAATGCAGACTAATGATCGTACGTAAGGTAAGGTAATATGATAACCCTTCCAATAGGATTAAAAACAATAGTAAAACTTGTGGATCCTCGTTAAAAATGGGGAATATCGGGAAACAATAGACCGTTATTTTCGTTTCCCCTTTGCATTAAAAGCTTTTCCGTAACAATACCCGCACTTCTGTTACTCTATCGCCTTAGCAATTTATCCTATCACGTTGTCGAAATATATAACGTGGGCGCTTTTCTGGAACATTCCGTGTTAGATGGGTGTTTGTTACAAGTGGCTGAGATGTTTTGCATAAATAGCTTTTAAGTTGAGTGTTTTAAGCCATATAAGTTTACCATGTAAAGCTGTTTGACACTTTTTATGGTTGTTTTAATAATAACTATTCATTAGAGGTGTTTTCTTCATATTTTTTAATTTAACAAAGCGCTTCTTTGGATAGCTTCTTCGTTGAAGATGAAAAGGATGGAACAGTAATTTTTCTGTAAAAAATGTCATTACCAACCCAGAGTTACGACGGAAATTACGATTTTAAATGTTGAGTGTTTTTAAGACACGTAAAATTTCCTATGTACAGTTATTTGATAATAACTATTCATTAGAGGTGTTTTATCATATTTTTTTATTTAATTAAATAAATTGCGATGTCTCGGGTTCAATTCTCAGGTTGGAATATTTATTTTTCTTTTAATTGTTATAACCTACCCGGAGTTAGGAAATTACGACTCTTTCTAAGACACGTAAAGTTTCCTATGTACATTTATTTGACTCTTTTCATGGTTGCTTTAAGAGTGACTACTGATAAGAGGTGTTTTCTTCATTTAATGATGAATAAATTAATGAAATTATTTCGTCATGATCGCTAAGTGATTAATTTATTATGTCATCATCATCATCATCATCATCAACCAACATTAATCCACTGCTGGACATAGGCCTCTTTTAAGTAGCGCCAACTCATCCTGTCTCCGGCTTTTCGCATCCAGTCGATGCCTGCCACTTTTCGGAGGTCATCACTCCACCTGGCCGGAGGACGGCCCACACACCGTTTGCCGAGACGTGGTCTCCACTCGTCATTTATTATGTAATACATACTATTTTATCAGCATCATAAAACATCCAATTAAATGACATGATAGCTTGTTTATCGTAAAAATAAAGCCTATTTTTTTAATCCACTACAAGTTAGCCCTTGGCGGTAATCTCACGTGATGGTAAGTAATGTTTCAGGCTAACTAGTTAGGGGGTATGGTAAACCCATACTCCTAAGGTATGTGTAAATGCATTTGTAAATATATATATCTGTCAGCTTCTTTTAAAAAGGCGGCTTGGAAGAGATTGCTTTTAGTGGTCGTCTAATAAGGTCACCTTTGGTTTTATGTTATCTGTAAGAAATAAAACCTTAGGCTGTTGATTTTTGAACTTCGGCTATTGAATGAGCGTGGCTGTAAAACACCAGAAAACGAACTCTACGTTTACGTCAAAGTTTGGTTCAAAATACGGACTGCATTTTGACAATAGATCATAATATTATTAGTTTTAATAGATCATAATATACATATATTATATTTATTTTATATACATTTTTTTCTTTACTACGTTTTTTTTTTATCCACTATAAGTTAGCCCTTGACGGCAATCTCCCCTGGTGTAAGTGATGATGCAGTCTAAGATGGCAGCGCGTTAACCAGTTAGCGGTATGGTAAACCCATGCTCCTAATTGGTTTCAACGCTACATGAACGCTAAATCGCTGGCGACACGTCTATGTCGTTAGGGTGGTAACTAGTCACAGCCGAAGCCTCCCACCAGACCAGACTCGATCCTGCAATCGAACCCACTTTATAATGAGGTCGTTTTATTATCTACTAAATATAATTCCTCAAGATTTTTGTTATTAAGAGAAGGTATCTTAAAAACAAAAATTGCTACCTACGTTTCAATTCATTACTTTTAATATAGCACGTGGATGAAATCACGTGGAACGGCTAATAGGTAATTAATAAACAAAAGATTTAAGCACCTCGAGATTAGTTTACCGCAAATATTTGTGTTTAGAGTGAGAAATATATTGTGTTTGTTTGATAATCGATCGAGAGAGATAGCAATATAAATGTGGATCTAAGTAATCCATCTCACGTTCAATTTGTCACGTACCCATCAAACATGTATCCAACTGTTTTTGTTTTGTCTCCTGATCTCAGTTGAGATTTGTGAGAGAAAGTTTATACAGGTACTTATTATCATCATCATCATGATCAACCCATTCTCAGCTATAATATGAGAAGGGCTTGCCATAGTTCACCACGCTAGTCTGCGGATGGGCAGACTTCGCACGCCTTTGAGAACATTATGGAGAACTCTCAGGCGTGCAGGTTTCCTCACGATGTTTTCCTTCACCGTTGAAACAAGTGATAATTGTATTGATTTAAGACGCACATAACTGTGAAAGTTAGATGTACGTGCTAGGTTCGAACCCCCGACCTCTGATTAGGAGGCGGATGTCCTAACCACTAGGGTATCACAGTTTCTTAATATAACTGAAACCTAATAAAGCAAGGCCAAAGTCGTAATTTTGTAACTCCGGGTTGGTAATGAGAATTTTTAACAGAAAAGTCTAGCACCTTTTTATCACGCTGGAGTTTTTACCCGCCACAGTTCTGCCTGCGCCGCTTCCGGCGGGGTAAGTTATCCTCGCTGGCGGCCAGAGTGGCGCCTAGAATACCCAAGGATGCTCCTTCGCATCGTCCGCAAAGAAAAATCTAACACCTAACAATCTTTGGTCCAACCTGGGAATCGAACCCGAGACATTGCCATAACCAACCCTGCATGCACGAGAGTTTTCAAAGGCGTGTTAAGTCTACCAATCCGCACATGACCAGCGTGGTGGACTATGGCCAAACCATTCTCATATGGAGAGGAGACCCGCGCTCTATAGTGAGCCGGGAATGCGTTGATCATGATGATGATTTTAATTTTATTTATTTTAATTTTTATTTATTTCACATGATACACCAATCGATACACTGTATTAGCATTAAAAATATTACGATATAACGTTTGTCTAAGCCGAGTACAGTTACCATTGCAGGTATATACAGCATTACAGTTTCTCCGGTTAAAATTTGCATTACAATACTTTACAGTTATTAGAACATTAATGTTAAACAATATAAAAAAAAAAAACTATGAAATTAATTAATTATGAAATATACAGATGATGATGATGATTTAGGTACCCACGAGACAGGATTACCTAGTGTGGGTACCATCGGAATATGTAAAACTGTAACTGTGTTTTTGGTGAAATAAATATTTTTAATTTCTATTAAGCTTTTATTAGTAAATGGTAGGCAAGGCAATAATATTAACATTAAAGTAACAAAAAGCAATTTCTGTGAGATGAATCCTTTCAAACTAAATTCGGAACCCTCGCTCCCCTCATCATCTTTTCGGGCCCCTCACAAAAGTTGACGCCCCGGTATTACTTTTACCAAAGATTATGTGAATATGATAAAATATCTGGGGAAACTTCGTTAAAGTCCCATCGTCATTATAAATTAGATTTTCGGAATTCGCGGGGCGAGCGTGTACGTGTTCATCTCGAGGGGTTCGGAAATTTTGATAAAAGTTTTTTTTTGTACTCTACAAGTTAGCCCTTGACGGCTATCTCACCTGATGGTAAGTGGTGATGCAGGCTAACCTGTTAGGGGTATGGTAAACCCACACTCCTAATTGGTTTCTACGCGACATCGTGCCGGAACGCCTAATAGCTTGGCGACACGTCTTTGTCGGTATGGTGGTAACGAGCTGTAGCCTAAGCCTCCCATCAGATTAAAATCGAGCCGGGAATCGAACCCAGAACCTCCAACTTAATAATGCGACAGCGCGTGCACTGTGCCACGGAAGTCGTCAATAATGTAATGTTTTAGGTGAGACTAGTTTTGCGGTTTTCTATTTATATATTATTAATATTATTACACTTTATTTATAGATCACATGTTAAGTGAGGAAAAATGTAGGTACTTAAAAGCATTAGCATTAGCAAGAATTAGTAAGGTATATAGCTTTAAAGCAATTTACTTTACATTAGCAAGAATTAGTAAGGTTATATATAGTAAATATAATATGTATGTATATAAAAATACATAATTATGTGTTTTATGTATATTTATGATATGTATTTTTGACGACCTCTTTGGCGCAGCGCGCGCGCTGTCACATTATAAAGTTGGAGGTCCTGGGTTCGATTCCTGGCTCGAGTCTGGTCTGGTGGAAGGCCTCGGCCGTGGCTAGTTACCATCCTAACGACAAAGACGTGTCGCAAAGCGATTTACCGTTCCGCCGCGATGTCGCGTAGAAACCAATTAGGAGTATGGGTTTACCATTCCCCTAACAGGTTAGTCTGCTAACATCTAAACTGCATCATCACTTACCATCAGGTGAGGTTGCCGGAAAGGGCTAACTTGTAAAAACAATGTATTAATATATGTATTTTAAAAATAATCAACGCCGATCTCTCTACCTTTTAGTGAGATTTATCTAAAAATTCTAGAGAAATAAAAACGTTCCACCCAATCTTGTCCTTAAAGCAAGTTCATCGCAAATTTTAGCTACCTGGCTACATTCAAAATAATAAATTAACATTCCAGGTCACTTGGGAGTGGCTAAACCGAGCTTTGGGATTTATTTTCCCTGAATAAATTCCATTTTAAAACGGGCCTATAGAAGCCCCTTGAAGATGCTTCATTAATTTTCCCGAAACAAAACTCTCGTTACAATCTGCAGTTAAATCTGAAATTAAATGAAACACGGGAATAATAATAATAGCAGTTTATAAATCTAATGGTTCATCATGCTCAACCCAATATGAGGAGGGTTTGGCCATAGTCCACCACGCTGGCCATGTGCGGATTGGCAGACTTCACACGGCTTTGAGAACATTATGGAGAACTCTCAGGCGTGCAGGTTTTCTCACGATGATTTCCTTCACCGTTGAAGCTAGTGATATTTTTTTTAAACGCACATAATTCCTAAACCTTAGAGGTGCGTGTCCGGAATCGAACGGCCTACCTCTGATTAGGAGGCTGACGCCCTAACCACTAGGCTATCACCGCTTTAAAAACCCATTACCAACCGTTATATTTGGGTTGGAAATCGAATCCAGGCCCTCGTGAGCCAAAGGCAATCGTGTTTATAACTAGATCAGCTAGGCAGGCGGGTTACTGCTACTCTTTAATAAGTTTAATATTAAATTTTCATTTTCTGATTTATAGCTACCAGGTGTGCCGGCGGCACTACACTTTATGGCGAGACCTGAACGACCATTAAATATGGCGTTAGGTTAATACCGTATAGTTTGTTCTAGTTACAGGTAAATTGTAAGAGGCCAGTTGATTTTGCTCGATAATATATTTATTTATTTATTTGCTTCCACATCTAACAGACATGAGACCCGGTCAGGGCATTGCAAACAGTACAATTGTTATACATTCATCATATTCATCATATTCTAATGTTAAACAATTCAATAAAAATAAAAAAATAAAATAAAAAATAATAACAATAATAATTCAATGAGTCAATGTTATGATAGTCAAAATAAAAAATATTAATATTTTAAACAATAAACAGCAAGTATAATTTGCTATATTCCGCCGACAATATAGCAAATTATACTTGCTGTTTATTGTTTATCATGGATTTCCGCAAGGTAATGCCTGCTTCTATTCATTATTAATATTTTAATTGTTACGCATAGGCTGATGTCTAATTGAGGCCTTAAGTATACTTATATTGGAACAGTTCGTTCTATTTGGCAGTTTAAGCAAAGAAAAAGATAGTGAAGGACACTCCTTAACTTTTTATATAGTTATTGATAAGTATTCCGAAGGAATGACAGACAGACAGACAAAAAAAATGGTTTTGAGCTCAGTATCAATCGATACTGAACTCAAAACCATTTTTGTAAAGCATCCTTCAAATAAAATATATTTAATGTACAGAATTCTTTCTGTTATAGTTTTATTATATTATAGATGCGAAAGTTTGTAACTGTGAATGTGTTTGTTATTCCTTAACGCTAAATCTAATGAACCGAAAAAAAAACCGAAAAATAAACCGAAAAAATGGAATTGAACAAAAATTATGTCTTATTAGTTGTTAAATAGTGTGCTATCTAATATTAGCACACAAGCAGTGCCTTTTTAACCTTTTTATATACCAAATAATGGCTTAAGGTTTTAGGAAGCATTTTAGGTTGTACTATGTCTTTTCACAGCTTCGCCTAGTGGTAAGTACGTCCGCGTCCTAATCAGAGCTCGGGGGTTCGAACCCGGGCACGCACTTATAACTTTTCAGGGTTATGTGCGTTTTTAAGCAATTAAAATATCACTTGCTTCAACGGTGAATGAAACCGTCGTGAGGAAACCTGCATGTCTGAGAGTTGTCCATAATGTTCTCAAAGGCGTGTGAAGTCTGCCAATCTGCACATGGCCAGCGTGGTGGACTATGGCCACATCTTTCTCATATTGAGAGGAGACCCTTGCTCTGTAGTGAGCCCAGAATGGGTTGATCATGATGAGCATGATGACTACTGCATTTTTTTTTCATGGGGAAATAATCCCACAACAAAGTAAACAATACGTAACTATAAATTCAGGATTTTCTTCAAAGTCATTCATTACTCGGATCAAATAATGTTAGTAGTCAAGGTCCGAGACAGTTAGTACAAAATTAACAGTTAGTAAAAATAACGTACTCAAATATAGCTATAACAATTACTCCTATATAAACAACATTTAGAATAATATATTTAAGGAACAATAAACTTCTGAAGCATTTTGACGAGAGAAAGCCGAAGATTATTTTGCTACTCCAAGGCCTTCACATATAACTGTACTTACTAAATTCAACACTTGCATTTAAATGTTTATTGCAGACCGTTTAAGGTAGTTGCATAAAATAGCTGCATAAATCTATATCCAATAACTATTGTTGAACCAAAGAAGATCCAGAAAAAGGAGAAAAAGCACTTAAGCGAGCGAAAACGAGGAAAAAACCTTTGAACTTCAAACAGCACTGCAGAAATAAACAAGCCTTAAAGAACGTAAAAACTGTGCTTCTAGCCGCATAATATTAATATTTATGAGGGAACAGCGATCTCTGGCTGAGATAAAAGACCGTGTTGTATTTAAAACAATAACTTGCAATGGTTAATTCCATATAATTATAGAGGTTATAATGATTACTGATACGTTGTAATTTCACCAAAGCCTTGATGATGGTGCAATCTTAGCAATCCGAGATTTTCGTTTTATGACGCCAATTATGACACTTTTTTCCTAATCATTATATCATCATTATCAGTCTATAAAAGATTAACAGATAATTAACAAATAAGATGGGAGGCTTAAGACGCGGCTAGTTAAGTGTACCACTCTATTGGCAGAAATATACCACCAAGCGATTTAGTGATGCGGCATGATACCACGTAGAAACCAGTCACCACCGCCGCCACCAGATGGTAAAGTAGCGGTGGTTCTAGTGCTGGAGATGTTGCTACGGAATTCACTTATATTAAATGAAATCAAATAAAAAAATAGCTTTATTCATATAAAACTATTACAGGCATCTATGAATCGTTCATATAAATAAATCACAATATGTAATATAATGCTAATGATACGTTACAATTTCACCAAAACCCTGCTGACGTTGCAATCATAGCAATCCGCGATCTTCGTTTTATGACGCCAATTATGACACTTTTTCCTTAATCACTATCATCATTATCAGTCTATTAAAGTAATAGATGGACACAGACCTAGCAATTGGCTATGCTCACTTCCCCCTTTCTTAAGCTTAATAACTCGCTTCGAGCGTTGGTTACTCTGGTTCTTCTACGGATTTCATCATTCCTTATATGATTGTATTGTAGAAGCGGTGATGGCCTAGTGGTTAGGGCGTCAGCCTCCTAATCAGAGGTCGGCGGTTCAAATCCGGGCACGCACCTCTAACTTTTCGGAGTTATGTGCGTTTTAAAAAAATTAAAATATCACTTGCTTCAACGGTGAAGGAAAACATCGTGAGGAAACCTGCACGCCTGAGACTTCTCCATAATGTTCTCGAAGGCGTGTGAAGTCTGCCAATCCGCACATGGCCAGCGTGGTGGACTATGGCCAAACCCTTCTCATACTGAGAGGAGACCCGTTCTCTGTAGTGAGTCGGTAATGGGTTGATCATGATGATGATGATGATATGATTGTATGGATACTCTGAGTATGACTGTCTCCATTGGAACCTCTAAGTGACTCTGAGCTTTCTTATCAGGCCCATAGTGAGCGACCACGATTCATAGATGCATGTAATAGGTATATATGAATAAAGCAAATTTGATTTGATTTGCAAGGCCATATTTTGGATTTTTCAAGCGGTGGTAGCCTAGTGGTTAGGGTGTCGGCCTCCTAATCAGAGGTCGGCGGTTCGAATCCGGGCACGCACCTCTAACTTTTCGGAGTTATGTGCGTTTTTAAACAATTAAAATACAACTTGCTTCAACGGTGAAGGAAAACATCGTGAGGAAACCTGCACGCCTGAGAGTTCTCCATAATGTTCTCAAAGGCGTGTGAAGTCTGCCAATCCGCACATGGCCAGCGTGGTGGACTATGGCCAAACTCTTCTCATATTGAGAGGAGACCCGTGCTCTATAGTGAGCCCGTAATGGGTTGATCATGATGATTTTGGATTTAAATATGACTACATTTTTCCAAATGCGTATAGGCGTCAGTTCACCTCATTCTCCAAAATTGGACCTCTGAAGGCCTAATCTCGAGTACAAACTGGGTCCTGCGTATACAAATTCAGCCAAAGTTTCCATTATTTTTCCATTTGAACCATATCTTGCATTCAAACAAAAAACACGACGAGAAAACTGTTCGAATAGAAATTCCAGCGAGCTTACGGATTTAACTCCATGGATATAGGTACACTTTTCTCACATGGTCTGTTTTTACGCGCTGCCAGATTCGGGCTTCAAAAGCAACTGCTGGCAAAAACCTTTTTTTGGAATATGGAAACGGGTAATGCATGGATGATTCAGTAGCTCGAACTTTCACAATGTTTAACGTTAGAATTCTTGTGGGGTTTATTCGTTGTCTCCTGTTTTATTTTTTAATTTTTTTTTATTCACCACAAGTTAGCCCTTGACTGCATCTCACCTGATGGTAAGTGATGATGCGGTCTAAGATGGTAGCGGGCTAACCTGTTAGGGGTATGGTAAACTCATACTCCTAATCGGTTTCTACACGACATCGTGCCGGAACGCTAAATCGCCTGGCGACACGTCTTTGTCGGCAGGGTGGTAACCAGCCACGGCGGAAGCCACCCACCATGCCAGACTCGAGCCGGAAATCGAACCCAGGACCTCCAACTTAAAAATGCAACAGCGCCGCACTGCGCCACGGAGATCGTCAATTTTTATTAAATTAACGAATTACGGTGGTAGGGTGGGAACTAGCCACAGCTAAGGCCTTTTTTTATGCGTTACTCCGTGACGGCATTGTCACCTGATGATAAGTGATGATGAAGTCTAAGATCGTAGCGGGCTAGCCTGTTAGGGGTATGTTAAACCCATACTCCTAATTGGTTTCTACACGACATCGTTCCGTAATGCTAATGCTAAATCGCTAGGCGACACGTATTTGTCGGTAGGGTGGTAACAAATCACGACCGAAGCCTCCCACCAAAAAAAATTGCAACTAGCTTTTGCCGGAGATCAAACCCCGGATCTCCCACTTATAACACAGCGTCCAATACTACACCAAAGAGGTTGTCACATCCGATAAAAATCAAAAATGAAAAAATTTAAAATTGCTTCTGCAAGAGATCGAACCAAGGACCTCCCACTTATAAGACCACAGCGTCCAATACTGCGCGGCCATTAAAATTACCAAGTGTTGAAGCTACAAAGCGTTGTATTTCCATAGGCACTAAAATGAAAACCTAATGAATAGAGACGTCCCAACAACACAACAAACTTACGCAAGCTTAATAAATTCAAACTTGTAACAACTGAACGGTCCGTCCAAGATCAAATTCAAATTCAAATAATCTTATTCATATAATCATATAATAGTCCTTTAAAAGGCACTTTTGACGCGTCAATAATTTACATAGTAGTGATTTAATGGTGATAACTACTTTCGTAAACTTAAAACTAAAGCTATGAGGGTTCCAAACGCGCCCCGGTCTAAGAAGAAGCCCACAACAAATTTAGCCGGTTTTTTTTTGTTATCAACATCTCGCATAATCTATATATATAAAAGCGAAAGGTCACTTACTTACATACTTACTGATTAAACACGAGATCTCTAAAACTATTGTGCTTATAAAGCTATAATTTATCAAGTAGGTAGTTGATAGTTAAGAGATGTCAGATATTTGGAAATTCCATCCCTAAGGGGGTAAAATAGGGGTTCAAAGTTTGTATGAAATTCCTTTGTTTTTGGAGTTAGAGACACAAAAATTCGCGTTAAGTAGCTTACTTTCTGAAGCAGGGCATTGGGCGCACGGGGAACCTCAATCTCACGGGAAATAAGCAGTTCTACGCAGACGAAGTCGCGGGCAACCGCTAGTCAATAATAAAAATAATCTCAATAGGCACCAGTTAGGTTAGCAAGTTGTATAACTGTTACTTCACGGGCAGTGTATGTCCGTCCATTTTATGTCGATTTACAAGAAATTCCCGAGAGTGTGTTGCTCAAGAATTATGTACGCTCGCGCAAAGTCGGCTGTTGCAAGTTGTTCTGCGACTTTTAAACTTTATTCCCTAGAGCAGGCATCACATTATTATTTCAGCCTGAGGGAGTTATGTAAAAGATCAGGACGCTGACGTCTACGCGATAGTCGGCGTGTCTCTTTAAAGACGTCGCAAGTAAAATTTACCTGGGCGAACTTCATTGGTAACTCGATGCACTACTACGAGGAGCTATTTATACAACCTTCATATTTGGATTAGTATATTTAAGAAAAAATAAACTTCTGATGCAACAAGCTATGGTAGCAAATTTTTTATGCCCTACAAGTTACCCCTTGACGGCTATCTCACCTGGTGGTAAGTGATGATGCTGTCTAGGATGGTAAAGGGCTAACCTAACGGGTGTTAGGGGTATGGTAAACCCACACTCCTAATTGGTTTATACACGACATCGTGCCGGAACGCTAGATCGCTTGGCGACACGTCTTTATCGGTAGGGTGGTAACTAGCCAAGCCTCCCACCAGACCAGACTCGTGCCGGGAATCGAAGCCAGGACCTCCAACTTTATAATGCGACAGCGCACGCACTGTGCCATGGAGGTCGTCAAGTGGTTAGGACGTCAAATCAGAGGTCGGAGGTTCGAACCGCGTACCTATAACTTTTCGGAGTTATGTGCGTGCGATAGTCGGTATGTCTCTTTAAAGATATCGCAAGTAAAATGTACCCGGGCGAAGTGAATTGTACCGACGCTAACTTCATTGGTAACACGAAGCACTTCAAACTAACAGCTACGAAAACCAATTTAGGATTTCAATTTTAGATAAATACGTTCAAGTGGAAATTAGAAATAGCTCTATTTCAGTTAACGAAACTGTACTGCCAATCAATCAGTTGCTAGCCGACAGCAGTTCGAGGGTTTCTCCTGGTTTCTCGCTGGCTAGCTACTGCTGGGTAAAGACTTCTTCACTAGATAGGGATTATAGCTTTTGGATTCATCACGCTTGCTTGCATCAGAGATCATAAGTGGGACGGCAGTTTAAAACTAGCTCTCAGAACCCCAACCCCAACAACACCCCAACCCTCCCGGCTTCGTTTTACTTCGCCGACCTAAGCGCTCCTCTCCGAAAGAGGAGACCTAAATATATCCTTGAAGACCCTGACGATCAGATGACTACTGACAACCTCCTCGTATCACCTACCACACAATCATACGCTACACACCGTCTTCGCCGACGAAGACGTACGGACCACTCACCGTCCGACCCCCCCGTTATCCCAAACGTTGCCTAAGCCGAGGTTCGGCCTCACAGGAGGCGCTCCTAGGCGTTCCCTTAGTTTCAGAGCCCTAGGGCTCAATATTTCTTCTGGCAGAGCTTCTTTCCGAAGCTCGTCGAACAACCCGGTTACACTGTGGCAACCAATAGGGTTAGCCCTGCTAAAAGACAGTCCGAAAAAAAAGCAAGTGGTGAACAATGCCAATTTTATAACATCGGGTTTTAAGAAATAGGCAATTTTTAATAATAGCTTATTCATCATGATTATTATCAAACGGACCAGTGCGGTACTCACATAAGAGAGATTTTCGCTGTAATCCACAACATAATGGAGAATATTTGGCAAGATGATATCCTTCAACGTTAAAACAAGTGATAGTTAATGCTTATAATTTAAGTAGGCTATAGGTTTAAAAATACCAACAAATCTCGACAGCATTTTCTTCCACGACCACTTTTTTTATGTGGGAACCCATTCTGTCACCTTTTCAATTCAATTCAATTAATTTTTATTGCGAATTTGGGTTCTATAATAGGTCTTATTAATTAGATACAATTACATACAGCCAAATTGAGCCTTAAGGCATGCAATATTACAGAATAAATTTAAAGTTAATTTATAAATTATTAATGAAAAAGCTATATATATCATCATCATCATCATCATGATCAACCCATTACCGGCTAACTACAGAGCACGGGTCCCCTCTCAATATAAGAAGGGTTTGGCCATAGTCCACCACGCTGGCCATGTGCGGATTGGCAGACTTCACACGCCTTTGAGAACGCTCTAACCACTAGGCTATCACCGCTTCATCTGGAAGAGATCACTACTAGTGATAAGGTCGCCAGTTTTATTTATTTTATTTTATTTTTATTTTTATTTATTGAGGTTCACAAACAACGACACGGAGTGGTTATTTAAGGGTTTTACATCAAATAATTATTACCGTGGCGTCAACCACGTAAACCACAACCAGTTGCTAATTGTTTTGTCTTTTTCATGTATGTTATGTCCTATAGCTTGCAATAAAGTTATATAAGTTAAGTTAAGTTAAAAAATATTAACAAAAAAAAAACAATTATTCAAAATGTTAATTAATCTTTCATCTAAGGTATGCATTCTTTACACTCAAATGTAGATTGAATCCATCTCGTGCAGCCTTTCTGAATTTATTATATTTTGATTTAACTTTCTATTTTTTTAACTACAAACATTTATTAACACTAACATAAAATCATTTTAACACAAGCCATCATTTATCTATTGGTTGGAGTTATAAAAGCGTATATCCATACAATGTCCCTAATTGCTCCGTTTATCGTAGAGATTGTCAAAGAGGTAAGCGAAGTGCATATCAGTTTTCAGCCAACACAGACACAACTCATACCCCCGAGGCCTTACAGCTTACAGCCGACGTACAGACGGAGTTAAACGACGCTGTCCATTTCAGTGATAGATCCCTAACGTTTACTCTGTTACCGAACTATAGTGACCATTCATTACAATTTTGTATTAACTGTCTCGGACCTTAACTGTCAAACACTAACATTATTTGATTCGAGTATAGAATGACTTTTAAGAAAATACTGAATTTATAGTTACGTTTTTTTCTTATTTTGTTGTGGGATTAGGGTTCCCATGAAAAACATTGCAGTAGTCATCATGATCATCATGATCAACCCATTCTGGGCTCACTAAAGAGTACAGGCCTCCTCTCAATATGAGAAGGGTTTGGCCCATAGTCCACCACGCTGGCCATGTGCGTGGCAAACTTCACATGCCTTTAAAAACATTATAGAGAACTCCCAGGCAGGCATGCAGGTTTCCTCACGATGTTTTCCTTCACCGCTGAAGCATGTGATATTTTAGTTGCTTAAAAACGCACATAACTCCGAAAGTTGTAACCCCGGGTTCGAAACCCCGACCTCTGATTAGGAGGCTGACGTCCTAACCACTAGGCTATCACAGCTTCAACTCGTTTGACATAAATTTTATTACTCGCTCAACATAAATATTAATTTAACCTATGCTGTTTTTTTTATACACCACAAGTTAGCCCTTGACAGCATCTGACTTGATGGTAAGTCATGCGGTCTAAGATGGTAGCGAACTAACCTGTCAAGGGTATGATAAACCCATACTCCTAATTGGTTTCGACAAGACATCGTGCCGGAACGCTAAATCACTTGGCGACACGTCTTTGTCGATAGGGTGGTAACACGGCAGAAGCCATGCCTAGATCCGTGCTCTGTAGTGAGCCGGCAATGGATTGATCATGATGATGATGATGAGAATCGTCCCGAGGAAGTCCTTACAAGGTTTATATGTGTGGTCATCCTAATCACCTCGTACAGATTACAACCTCGCTCAGAGCTTGAGTACCCTCCATTCAAAATTAAGTTAAGATGGAAACAATAATGCAATTTAATACGGATAGATAAATATTGTTGACTTATCTAGCAACGAAGTGGCTTCGCCCGGTTCTAGGTATTCTTAGTGAATGTTGAAACTTCACTTCTAATTAATAACATACCTGTCCACGAAGGAGTTATTAAGTTCATTCAGCGGCGCCGAGAACATGAAGAATTCAATAATTACCCACATTTGAACTCTTGATGATTTTGTTAACACAATTTAGACGGTAGCAATCAATTTTGTACAAGCATACTTTGCTATAAATACGAGTGGTCGATGCCTTTCGTTGCATTTGCTCGAGACGTCGGACCGGTCGGACCTCTTAGTTATTGTCGCAATAAAATGTGATCCCTCAAGTTGTGGTTTTAATTACTATGAGCGAAAGTAATCAACGTCGTGACTCTTACTAAAAAACTACTCGGACGGGCTTTATTCGTCATATAATATAAACCGACCGATACGCCAGTTTCGTGATCTTTTTGGCTTGATGTTGCTGTAAAACGTTATTGTACACTTCACAGATGCTTAAATTTGGTGCAAACCCTACCCCAGGAGTAACATGAAAACGTATTTGACGACCTCCGTGGCACAGTGCGTGCGCTGTCGCATTTTAAGTTGGAGGTCTTCCGGGTTCGATTCCGGGCTCGAGTCTAGTCTGGTGGGTGGCTTCTGCCGTGGCTAGTAACCACCCTAACGACAAAGACGTGTTGCCAAGCGATTTATCGTTCCGGCACGATGTCGCATAAAAACCAATTAGGAGTGTGGGTTTACTATACTCCTAATAGGTTAGCCCGCTACCATGCTAGACTGCATCATCACTAGCCACCAGGTGAGATAGCCGTCAAGGGCTAACTTGTAGTGTATAAAAAAAGGTTATGTCGGTTCGTCCAATATGCCAATAATATATCAAAAAACTTGTTAAAAGGCTAACTTGTAGTGCATAAAAAACCTTTAAAATTTAACAACACATTAATATGAGTACAACAGTTGTGTGTGTGTGTGAGAGAGAGAGAGAGAGTGTGTGAGTGTGTGTATGAGTTATGATGTATGTATTTATGTACTAGATATTATAGATATTATATCAATATTTTATTATTACAGACATCATGTCTATATATTAAGCAAGTTACCAAGCGTAAGTTTAGTGTCCCAAGTAATATCACCCTTACGGCGTACACATTAAGACCCAATCGTACAACGGTAGTAATAGCTATTCGCAAACACTCAAGGGTTCAATCTCGTTACGTTTTCATTTCCCATCGCAAATGACCGATGCAGTTTCGGCTGTTTTTAATTTGGAATCGATTTGCTGCAGCGATCGTAAAGTCCGGAGTTCGTGGCTATTTGGTATGTGATTGGAACGTTGGTAGAAGAGAACCTATGGCCGCGGTTAGTGACCTTCCTTTTTCTTTTTTTGTTTTATGACGGGGGGGGGGGGGGGGGGGGGAATTTCCCTTGTTTTGTTGTGAATCGTGTTGGGAAGGCGGAAATCTAGTTACCTCCCCAACGACGAACCGAAGTGCGGTTTTAATATAACTGCCATGCCAACAAGTAAGCCCGCTACCATCTTAGACTGCGCCATCACTTACCGCCTGGTGGTATTTTTTTCTGTATGACTATTAGCTGTGCTACCCTTGGTTGCATTGGTTGCCACAGCGTAACCGGGCTGTTTGGCGAGCTTGGGAAAGAAGCTCTGTCAGAAGAAATTTTGAGCCCTAGGGCTCGAAGAAACTAAGGGAGCGTCTGCTTATGGGCGCCTCCTGTGAGGCCGAACCTCGGCTTAAGCGACGTTTGGGATAGCGGGGGGTCAGACGGTACTCTGTTGGGATTGAACTCAATGTTATATATAATAACTTAAAATCATCATCATCGACGGACATACATATTTCCACGGGTAAGGTAAATTGTAAATTTTTTTTTTTAAATTAAAAAAAAAAGTGTATTTAAGAAATGTTTCTGTCTACTAGGAGAACATATCTACTAAGATAGCATGTGTAAAAAAAATATTATTTTAAAGCACCTTTTTTTTTTCCTCTATACTCATAATTTATCTTATACTAGCCGATGCCTGCGATGCGGTGTATTCCTTAGTAAAACTTTTAAATGAAAATAAAAAAATAAAAAGGTGACAAAAAGCAATGTCGACTCAAGTTACTAAATGGATGGGTGACCAAATTTGAATCTTAAGTCATCTTCGCTTTATGTCTTTCTTATTAAACCTGTTTGCTGCAGATCAGTAAGATGGTTTCAAAGTCTATAACGGACATAAGTAAAAGCAAAGTTCCCCGGCTAAGTTAGTTGTGGGCTTCTTCTTAGACCGGGGCGCGTTTGGAACCCTCATAGCTTTAGTTTTAAGTTTACGAATGTAGTTATCACCATCAAATCACTGCTATGTAAATAATTGACGTCTCAAAAGTGCCTTTTAAAGGACTATTTGAATAAAGATTATTTGAATTTGAATAAAGTTGTAGATTTTATTATCAGCATAGGGCGTGAAGCGTGAATAAAATAAAAATGATTTTGTTTTCTTATTAGTAATTATCTTACTATTAATTCTATTTAAGTAGTATATATATATATACTACTTAAATATATATATATATATATTAATGAATATATATATTTGTATATAATTTTTATTTATTGTTACACATATCTCTATTTGTTCCTCGTAATGATTTTTTATGAAATCCTATGAAATGGGAGCTCAATTTTACGCCAACTGTGCGCCACATTAAAATATAGTACACAAAACCGATTTCATATCATTGTGTCAGAAATGGACGTTCGCTACAATGTAGGAATAGGAAATAAAATGCCCGTATCCAATGCTCGTAAATTCTAACCCCACCGGTATTCTTACACATAAAATACTGTGGGGGTTTACATTGTTGAAGATAATAATACCTGTTATTTACTTCATTCCTGTGAAAACCATCAATATTATGAACAATTTTGATTTTTTCCAGATAATAATAAACCTCGTGAGAGCTGAGACGGAGAAAAACCGTAAGTATCTCGATCTGGCTCACGAGGTTTCCGACATGTGGCATGTGCAGTCTGCTGAAACCATCCCAATCGTAATATCTACGAATGGGTTGATCCCAGTTAGCCTCGCTCACCATCTGAGGCGACTGGGGTTCCGTGGCAGTACGCTCGCAGCCATGATGCAAAAAGTGGTCTTGCTGGGCTAGGATAGTCCGCCGGTTTCTCAACCTGTCACCCTGATCCCCGGCCGTTTGGTCTCCCCTGCCGGGGTGTAATCCTCCGCCCGGTGCAAATATGTATTTGTGTAATGTATGTATTTAAAGTTAATTGTATACGATTTTATAACAAATTGCCAAATGAAATTTCTGGGATGTCTCTCAATAAGTTCAAAGTTTATATAAAACGTATGCTTGTAGAAAAGTCCTACTATAGTGTAAAGGATTACATAAATGATAAACAAGCATGGGTGTGAAATATTGCTCTAATAAGATAGCTCTTCATATAATTTTAAGTGGCATGTGAGATGGTGATAACAAAAATAAAATTTACCTGGCTAAGTTTGTTGTGGGCTTCTTCTTAGACCGGGGCGCGTTTGGAACCCACATAGCTTTAGTTTTAAGTTTACGAATCTAGTTATCACCATCAAATCACTACTATGTAAATTATTGACGCGTCAAAAGCGCCTTTTAAAGGACTATTTGAATAAAGATTATTTTGAATTTGAATTTATGTAGGTTTATTTATTTTTATCTATTTAAGTTTATTACATCTCTTTTGGCTTTCATATGTATTTATTTTTCACACGGGCGTGAGAGGTAGTATATACTGAAAATAATAATCCTTATTTGGAGCATCTGAGGCTCAATTGGTTAGTAAAAACAATTTATTAACTTACACCTAATGTTAGTAAAAATACAGAATTATTTAATGTACTCGCTTATACTTGAGGCCTTACCAACACTTGAATAAGGTGCTCAAGCATTGGTGAGCTTATTTTCCTCTCAAACATACGCAGGAAGCTGTTGGAACTTGAACGCAGTCTTTTCAGCAGTGATGATGACTTTTACTGCATTATTGCAAAGAAGTCATTGGTATGTTATTTTGCGAACATACGCGACGCTGAATAAAACCGCGGCAACCCCAACAGCATCCTTAATCCATTATTGTACAGAACCCCTAGAGTGTCAACGGCTTTTTGGCAAGATTTTTGTTGGTCATAACTGGAAAAACTGTATCTAACTTAGTTTTTAGAGTTTAATAATTAAGAATAAGATTTTCATATAAGGACCCCGGTATGAAAAATATGAGCATTAAAATCTACTGAGCGAATGATCTCGTTACGTTTTTGTGCGCAACCTATTCTGTGCACCTGTCACTTTTAAGGCGTCAATATTGTTAACATGTATGATATGTCAAATCTATTTTTGTAAAATGTTTGATGACATTACCGAATAATCATAATAAATGTAAATAGAATAAAAATTACATTACATTACATTAGTGACGTATTTTCATTGATTGTTTCATTGGTTTACCATTTGATATGGTATTGATCTTTTTCTTAGAATCTTCTTCTTCAAGTGCCTCTCCATTACTGGAGGTCACCTTGTGGCTAAACGGAATAGTTCTTCGACCGACTTGATGCCAGTCCAGTCCCGTACGTCTCTGAGCCACTTCTTCGACTTCTTTCGCCTTTCAACACCTCTTTTTCCAGCAATCTTCTCCATCATAATAGTTTGCAGCAGGCGTTACCTATCGTTACGCAATATGTCATATATTGCGTAACGACTGGGTACGAGGTCTTACGCTGTTTGATGGTTCTGACTAACTCTGTGTTCTTCTGCATTCGGGCAAGGACTTCAGCATCCTACTATAAGTCCACATCTCGAAGGCTTCAATCTTTTTTTGTGAGCCTACCACTACAGTCTTAGAATAGTTATTCTTTTTTGTGCCTATTTGTAACATGCCTTTCCTAAGTGTGAGATATCAAAACACAATTATAATGCTTTACGCGGCCCGCGTCAAAGCCGAGAAAAGTGACAGATTTATTACTTTAACTAACTTAGACCTTCATCAGCGCAGACGTTTCAGAATATTCAATTTTGGTTGTACTCTACAAAAACAATTTGGTGGCTGCAAAGGATCAGAAGTTGGGAAGGAAACAATGTGAATGAAGTATGCAGTTTTTTTTAGTAGTTCATGTTTTTTTTAGAATGAAGGTATTTTTTATTCAATTTAATACACTACAAGTTAACCCTTGACGGCAATCTCACCTGATGGTAAATGGTGCAGTCTAAGATGGAAGCGGGCTAATCTCTTAGGGGTATTGTAAGCTCATACTCATAATTGGTTTCGACATCGTGCCGGAACGCTAGATCGTTTGGCGACTGACTCGACTTTGTCGGTAGGATGGTAACTAGTCACGGCCGAAGCCTCTCAACTGATCAGACTCGAACCGGAAATCGAACCCAGGACCTCCGACTTTATAACACTCCGAATTTTCCACAGTAAACATATAGTATATCAATCAGATTCTGAGATAGGTAACTAATAGAACAAATCAAATCAAATTATTTATTTATTAAATACATTGAGTCAGTACATTTGTGCAACGTTTAATTAGAATAGGCAATAATTCTTAATCTAAGTTTATGGCAAATCAAGAGATTAGAGACAACTTTATTCATAAAAGTGTATCAGTATGATAAGTATCTGTTTTTTTTTTTTTTAGAATGTCAAATGTAAAATTTAATTGATTATATGAAATGTCGACATTATTCTAATTAGCTTATTCTAACGATTATAAAGGTATGTAGTAACTATATATTCCTGTCTGTTAAATATTCTTTAATTGAAATAAAATAGTAAACAATCATATTTTCTAAAAATCAAAACAATTGTGCACAGAAATCATAATAATTAAACTATAAATAATTAAAAATAATAAAAAGTGAAAAAAAAAAAATAGTGGGATTCATCCCATTAGAAATGGAGGGGAATATTATAAAAATGAAAGGAAAAATAATTTACGGGCGATCTGAGGTCGGGAAGGGGATGGGGGTGAGTTTTTAAGGGTTAAAAACGGTTTATCTCGATTTCCGGCAAAACTGAAAGTCCTATGGAAAAAAGTCAAATGGCAAAGTTGTAGGTAATAAAAAGGATCTAAAATTTTTGTTTTTACACTTTTTTCACATAACCTCAAAACTTATGTGAAAAATTCAAAAAACCAAGTTTTTGGTTTTTATTTTTATCTTTTACAAATATTTTAGTTTTTTCTTTGGTAAAAACTTACCTTTTTATGTACCAAATACGTTGTAATTTATTTGATTACATTTTTTATTTTTTCGCCTTATTTTGAAACGTTGTGATGAAACGTTAGTATATTGAAAAGATTTGTTGTATGAAAAATATTACGTAACGTACCTATAGCAAAATGAGCCAAGAGAATAAGTTTATAAAAAAATTAATCTCCATTATAATTGTAGCTAAATTAAAGCAAATAAACATTTCATCTCATTACAATCAAAAATACCATTAGAATAATTTCACAGCTAACTTTTAATAGCTTTACAATTGTAAGTGAATTTATTGAGGAATATAGTTTAAAATTAAATTAAAGTTTGATTTAGTTTATCCAGTTTCTAGATATAAATAACGATACTAAAATGTTTTGATCGAATTTTTGACTTAGAAACAGTCTGTCAGTGTTAAAACAACAATAAAATTGCAGAATTAAATCAGGTAATTAAAATTTAAACTATGATTTTTTGCCGTACACTATTTCAATTTGTCTGTATGTCTATCTTAAAATTAAATAAGACTTTCAGTGGCATCAAAAAATATATAAAGGTTTTTATATTACTCGTAATATAGCCCATATTTACTTTATAAAATAGCTACAACGTATCCTAAAGAGACCAAAGAAAAAAAAAAATTGTCTTTTTTATGAAAGTTAACATGTATATATATATAGATTTAAAGATTTCAAAAACAACCTTTCGGTTCAAAATGGGAGATGACAGTTTATTTAGTCAAATACGTTAAACTTTGTTGTAAATCATGAAGTTTGGTTTTCCTTCCATAAAATAATGTGTTTTTGGGACTACCAACTTTCGCCTACCTCGCCTCAAAACTTATATCTGATTTTGCCATATCTCTAAAACTCTCTCGCTAAAGTTGTCTGTGACCGCAACATTCTAACATTAGCTTTTTGTACTGTTTTACATGATTTGTAACTTGTTTAGTGTTGGATCTGTAGGCGATGTTGTTTTCAACTTTGTAACGTTTTGTATAAAAATTTACATAGATAGCATCTGCTTTCAAGCGGTTAGTCGTTTTATTTTTAATTTTATATATGTTGGCGCGAAGGAGTTATTAACTTCATTCAGCGGCGCCGAGAACGACAAGAATTCAATAATTACCCACATTTGAATTCTTTAAAACACTAATAACACAATTTTGACGGTAGCAATCAATTTTGTACAAGCATGCTTTGCTATAAATACGGGCGGTTGTTGCCTTTCGTGGCATTCTCGCTCAAGACGTTGGACTGTTCGGACCTCTAGATATTGTCGTAATGAAAGTGTAATCCCGCAGGTGGTGGGTTTGATTACTATGAGCGAAAGTAAACAAAAGTAAAAAACAACTCTGACGCCCTTTACTTGTCATAATATATATATAAATCAGTCCAAGTTAGACCTTGAGATCCTTTCCCAAGTTATTGGTATATCGACCCCTCATGACTTAATGCAGCTTTTGCATGTCGACCTCCTATCAGGTGGACCGACGCCATCAAACGCGTCGCAGAAAGCCGCTGGAAGCAAGCGGCCCAAGACTGTGGAACTGGAATAAAAGACCATTGGACGTCAATCGGTAATAAGTTTGATGATGATGAACTTTTGTCATAATCATTATCATTCTGTAAATAATCTACCGTTGGGATAGACTTCGTCTCTAATAAGAGATAGGAACTAGACCTCCATGGAGCAGTGCGTGTCGCATTATAAAGTTGGAGGTCCTGGGTTCGATTCCCGGCCGGAGTCTGGTCTGATGGGAGGCTTCTACCGTGGCTAGTTACCATCCTGCCGACAAAGACGTGTCACAAAGCGACTTATCGTTCCGGCACGACGTCGCGTAGAAACCAATTAGGAGTGTGGTTTTAGCATACCCCTAACAGGTTAGCCCGCTACCATCCTAGACTGTATAATCACTTACACCAGGCTAACCCGCAATTGAGCAGCAGGCGAGCCAAAGCTTTTTGACTCACCTGCTCCTCTATTGCGGGTTGGTGGACCTTAACAGTTATCATCACTGATATGTGATTTGTGATAATTTGGTAACTCGCCACGGTGGTTAAAAATGCTGGATATGAAAACTCCTGGATGAGACTGAAAATTCTTTATAATAGCAAATTCAACTTGAATCAACCTATTACCGGTCATCTGTAGGGTGCAGTTCTCTTCTCTGCACGAGAAGGGTAGTGCCCTAGTCCACGCTGCCCAAGTGCTGATTGAAAGACACACACCAGAGAACATTGCGGAGAATCTCTTAAGCGCATGCCTAAGAATTTAACCTGCATAGGTTTTCTCGCGATGTTTTTCTATACCGTTAAAGCGATTTTTTATTTTTATAGTGTAAAAACTAACTAACCATGGAGTAACCCACTACAGAGAAAGTCATTTGTACTCAATTCTAATCAAATATTTATATATTTAAGAAAAAAATTCTCGCTCACCTTATAAATAAGCTCTTAGGAGATAAAAGTTTAATGCAACTAAGTATAAATATGAATTTATCGCCCAAACAAAATAAATAAAGGTAAAGGCCCTTCGAGAGTTTAATACAGAAGCTTTGAGAAAATGGTTACCTGGGCCGATGCTGTATTGATGTGCAGTACCTAACGACACATATCGATAATTATATCGACAAAAGCAAATACGATGAAATTCCTATTGATTGCTGAATTTCTATATATATAACAACTTTGTATAACTATGAGAGTCCCAAACGCTCCCTGGAATACAGACGTAGTCAGGTAACTATTTTTTCTTATCATCATCCCATCTCATCCATATAACGCACCCTAATGGTTCCCCCCCCCCCCCCTTCACATTCAAGTCACAATCCTGTTTAATCAAGTATAATACTTGTTATTGAAATAATCCCCCTTATATAATTTTAAAATCACGATTGACAAATATTTTAAAATGTGCGCAAATTAAAAATTATAATAGATTGCTGGATTTCTTCATGATTATCAAATCACGATTGACTTTAATGAACTTGGAAGGATAACATAACACAACATTTATACTGGACAAATTAATTGTATGATTAATTTTATAATTTGTTTTATAATTATTTTTTTATAAGTCAGACTATTTAGCACTATCAAATAATTTACGAATATTAATCTGGAAAGTTCGCAAGAGCTCAGAAGAAAGTGCATATTATCTTTGCTAAAAATTGGTTGGGCAAGTTCATATAGCATTTTGAGGACTTTAATGGAGCCACCACATTGGTACCACTCAAATATACATACATTTTTTTCATTTTTATTTTTTGTATTTTATAATGTGTATTAATTATATATGTATATTTTAGATATGGTCTAGTTGCAGAAATTAAGTCATATTATTATTATTAATTAATTAATATTTGTAAGTTTAATTTAAATTGAAATATTTGATAAATTTATTTCGTTAATGTAATAACGTATAAAGTTTATCACGAGTTATGTAATCGTGTAAATTAAATCCTTTGAAAATCGCTTTATTACCGTTCCGATTGAGATCATGTGTTAAAAAACTACAAGTATGCTTATTAAAGAGAAAAAGTACAATAAAATATACTTATCGCTTGAAGCGACATCCTGTAAACTATTTGCAGTGAAAGAATCTCGTTAATAGGACAAATTATCCCGTAATAGTCTTTTACAGGTTTGTATCGTCGAGATTACCAACTTATTATTTATTTTATATTCTTTTTTTCTAACCACTTCCTGCATACATGTTGTACTATAAATATAACTCGAATATCGATATCGATGTTGTATTTTCCCAGCCAGAAGAGGTTTATAATATAGTTAAGGAACGGGATCGTGCGATCGGCCGAATCTCTGTTTACATTCACTTCGCTTCCACTCGTCTAATTATAGGCTCTGTTCACTTAAAGTATGATACAGTACCATAATACATTATGATAGATATATATTGTTGAGATGTGTATAATAGAATGAATGCGGGATGGATGAAATGGCGACAGGTCTCAGGAGTAATATGCGACCCACAAATGCCCCTTAAACTTAAGGGGAAAATTTATAAAACAGTCGTAAGACCTGTCGTGTTGTATGGATCAGAATGTTGGGCGGCAAAAAGAACGGATGAAAGAAGAGTTCATGCGACAGAAATGCAAATGTTAAGATGGATGTGTGGTGTGACAAAAAGGGATAAGATAAGAAATGAATATATAAGGGGAAGTCTAAAAGTAGCGCCAGTGACAGAAAAGATGAGGAGTAACAGGCTGGCATGGTATGGTCATATAATGCGGAGGAAAGAAAATAATGCCACCAAAAGAATGTTATATATGAACGTGGAAGAGCAAAAGAGTAGAGGAAGACCAAAGCAGAGATGGATGGATTGTGTAAAAGAGGATATGCGGGTAAAAGGTGTGGGTAGTGAGGTGACGGCTGATAGAAGTGAGTGGAAGAAGAAGACGTGTTGTGCCGACCCCTTATAATGTGGGATAAGGACAAGAAGAAGAAGAGATATATATTGTATAATATTACATAGGTTTCTTACTACTGTATGTTTGTCTTTTTATTATCACGTCACGGAGCTCGTCATGAGGTAGTCATCATAATCTGCTCACTAAAATGCACCTTATAAAGACCTATATGTATAAAGATAACTTTGAGTTTGAATCCATCATTATTGTCACTTGCAATAAATTAATTTAAATAGTTCTTCCACTTATGTATTGGTACGTAGTGGTATGTCCAACGCCTTTTACATTGGGACATATGGCCAATACTTCTTTACGGATGCGAATCCTGGACAGTCAGATAGGGTCTAATAAAACGTCTAGAGGCTTCGAGATGTGGGCTTATTTATCGATGGATGCTAAAGATCAGCTAGGCCCAAAAGGTGACCAATGAGGAAGTCTTGCGACCTGTTGGTTGTCATCGCGAACTTTGGAAGTCTGTCAAAAAGAAAAAAGTTGCTTATCTGGAGCATGTGCCTTTTTTTTTTTTTAATTGGGTAATCCTCATGGATACCCCGCGTCCGAGGAGACGCGGCGGTTATGTCAGACTCTTACTGACTAAACCCCCACGGTGTATATCCTTTCCCGCCGCCTGGTGGCCGGGTCACGGGTTTCGCTCGCGCACACAACCGCAACCAGGCCGGCTGGAGCATGTGCCTAGGCATGACAGATACAGGCTCCTGCTACTTATAATGATGGGCAAAGTAGCGGGAAAGAAGCGCGTCGGTCGCAAGAGGAAGTCTTGGTTGCGAAACATCAGGAAATGGACTGGTATTGCTAGTGCCACCCAGTTTTTCAGCCTCGCGAGAGACAAGGCAAAAAATGCCATTCTGACTGCCAACCTTCACTAGTTGGAGAGGGACCCAAAGAAGGAGAAGGTATGTCCAAAGTTACCTTCGAAACCATGTAAAAGCGTACGCTATGGGTTATAACTGGTATCGCTGCATGGGTTACCTTCGGGTTACTTTGACGGTGTTCTGAGGGAAGCAAAGTTTACGGGGTCATTTGTGCAAAATACCGAAGCATGAATTAATACGGAGCGCCTGTTAATACGAACTCCGGTGCCTGGTTATTGGAAATGTGCGGCGCTGAAATTGGCAGGGCCATTAATTTCCATGCGGTGAATACCTCTATGAGAGATTAGCTAATGGAAAATTTCCAAAGCGAATTAATTGTTATAATACTTCATATTATGTTAATTCGCATCATAAAAAAATATATAATAGAAGCGTACATTTAGTTTACATTTAGTAAGTTTGTTGTGGGCTTCTTCTTAGACCGGGGCGCGTTTGGAACCCTCATAGCTTTAGTTTTAAGTTTACGAATATAGTTATCACCATGAAATAACTACTATGTCATTTATTGACGCGTCAAAAGTGCCTTTTTAAGGACTATTTGAATAAAGATTATTTTGAATTTGAATTTAGTTTTAAAATATATTAGTTTTACTGCTGTTAGTTTGTAAGTAGTAGTTATTTAGCTTTTCCGGTGGAGGGTCTGTCTCGGCGGATGCTGGTTGGGTTGCGGTCGAGTGCGCGGGTGTTCCCGTGACCCAGCCACCAGGCGACGCGAAGGAGCATCGCTGGGTTTTAGTGGGTATTCTGGTCGACAGCCGCCGGGGAGTCCCACATACCCCGTCGGAAGCGGCGCAGTCTTCCTGCGTCGCCTCCGGAGGGGATGCGTAAATCCATTTCCCAGTGGAAAAAAAGTTATTTAGCTTTTAAGTAAGTATTATATAGATAAGCGTTTTACGTGTAAGTACTTATTGTCGAAGTCTGGTGTACGGAAAAACTTAAGTAACGAGTTTATGATTACACCTGATTATTATAAAAACTATGTAAATCTTATATAAATAAATAAAATAAAAATATCGTTTTTGACACAGGCATTAAAAAATTTAACCATATGGGAAATTTCTCTATCCTTTCGATTTTTAGATTTGGAGTAAAAACGGTTCTAGGTATTTGACAAAGCGTTTAAAAGATGGATTACCTGGCGACTAAAGTCTGTTTTGTAAGCGTAGCATAGCAGACCGAATTACACAAGACGTGATCAAGTTCAATAACTAGTGACCTCGCTTGTCCTATCCTATATAATCAATCAATCAATTAACCATAAACTTTATTCAAATAAACCTTTTAAAGGCGCGTCTGATGCGCCAACTTCGGATGTAACAACTGGTCATAACTACATTCGTAAACTTAAAACTAAAGCTATGAGGGTTCCAAACGCGCCCTGCTCTAACAAGAAGCAAACAACAAACTTAGTCGGGTAAACTTTAGTCCAGTTATCACCATCTCTCATGTCACTTAAAATTATTTAAGAGCTATCTTATAAGATCAATATTTCATACCCAAACTTGTTTATTATTTAGATAATCCTTTGCCCTATAATAGGAATTTTCTACAAACTTACTTTTTATTAAAAATTTGAACTTATTAAGAGACATCAAAGAAATTTCATTTAGGGATATTCAAGGGTCGGATTATTACTTAAACCGGTAATGCTTTAGCACTCAGCTCTCAGATGACCTGCTTGCTTCGTTTGTTGTATTTGTTTTATCTATAATATAATAAAACTGAAACAGGACGAATTCTGTATATTAAATATATTTTGAAAATTTTAACTGGAGGATGCTTTACCATCGATACTGAACCCAAAACAATTTTTTTTTGTCTGTCTGTCGGTTTAGTAATCCATTTATAGGATGATTACGGGGCGGGGGCGTGTCTTCGTCGGTAATTTGGGTAGACGTAGGTAGTTTCGGGCAAAGAGACCAGATACTCTTGGTAGAACAGAATTACAATTATAAGAATGGTCATTTATAAGGAGCAGACTATACGCTCCACCAAGTACGACTATGCACTACCGCGACTCGGCCACCGGTCCGAACCAACCGAATGCAACGAATGCAATGCGCCGTCCCACGCCGGTGAGTCTTAGAAGAACCTGCATGCGTCACTCAGTGTTGCGTAAAGAGAGGGGGCGATGCGATTCTCTTGTCTGTCGGACATGACTCCAAAACTAGATGGCGCTGCTCTCTGATTGCCGACACATTGCTTCGTGATTGGAAAACAAACAAACACACATCCAAACACACTAACTCAACGCAGTCGTCTGCGTTGAGTAGTAATAGAGTAAGTCGCTGGCATCAGCTGGTATTCATCATCATCATCATCATGAACAACCCATTACCGGCTCACTACAGCGCACGGGTCTCCTCTCAATATGAGAAGGGTTTGGCCATAGTCCACCACGCTGGCCATGTGCGTATTGGCAGTCTTCACACGCCTTTGAGAACATTATGGAGAACTCTCAGGCATGCAGGTTTCCTCACGATGTTTTCCTTCACCGTTGAAGCAAGTGATATTTAAATTTTTTGGAAAACGCACATAACTCCGAAAAGTTTGAGGTGCGTGCCCGGATTCGAACCTCCGACCTCTGAATAGGAGGCTGACGCCCTAACCACTAGGCTATCACCGCTTTTAGCTGGTATTCAAATAAAATGAAATGAAACTATACAAATAAAAATTAAGAGTGCAGCTGTAACTAAAGAGATGACAATATCACCCATATTATCACTTCTTTACTTAGTTATTCATTAATGTATAGACCCATTTCGTAAGTCAAAGTTTATTGGGTCAAATGAGACTTGACTTGACTTTATAGTGTGAATAAAGTTTCATCTGCCCTGATAAACGAGCACATCCTAGCGGGAACGATACGCCGTTTTGCCCCATTTGACCCAGTGTCGGGGCAATGGGCAGGTGGAGGCTAATCAACTTTTTCTTTTTATCGCAGTTTACCTATAGATAATTTAGCTAATGTTACTATATAGTTTTTAAATCATTTTTTAGTTAACTACAAGAAAAACTACTAAAATACCTTTATGGTTTATTCATCATCATCATGATCAATGATTTAAATTATGTAAACTAGAAATACAAGGTGTGCTGAATTATAAGGCAATTAACATAAGAGGAAATCGTATTTATTTCCATTGACCCTTTCACTTGAGTGTTCTTATAAAATGCGAAGAAACTTTTTCCCTAACCTATAACATGTCGTACAATATATAATAGGAACATGGGTAAATAATATTTGCTAACCGTCTGAAACCCTGTAGCCTTGTCTTTGGTTTGAACTTGAATATTTGCGAACATTTTAGCTGGGAGCGCTTTAGTTGGAAAAAGGGGTGAGACAAAATATTACACTTCTGTTATTTCAGGCCTCCATTATCTGGAAAGGTAAAACAAATACTTCAACTAAAAGGATAATCCGGATTATCATAATTCGACACGTTTAACGGGCGAAAATAATTTATATTTTCAGCGAGATTAGGGATTTGTATGGATACGCCCTCATTACGAGGGAATGTATCCAATTTAAAAATTATATATATTTTAAACAATTAAAATATCACTTTCTTCAACGGTGAAGGAAAACATCGCGAGGAAACCTGCACGCCTGAAAGTTCTCCATAATGTTCTCAAAGGCGTGTGAAGTCTGCCAATCCGCACATGGCCAGCGTGGTGGACTATGGCCAAACCCTTCTCATATTGTGAGGAGACCCGTGCTCTGCAGTGAGCCGGTAATGGGTTGTTCATGATGATGATGATGTATCCAATTTAATCGTGTTTTGTGTACCTACTTGTAACTGTTGTATTATATTTGTATAGCGTTGAACTTTAGATTACTTAGATTGCTTAAGCAATAAGACCGTCTTTGCATACTCATGTGTTAAGCGTTCCGTGTTGTTGTTTCTTTAAAATTTGTGTGCAATAAAGAGTATTTATCTTATCTTTTCTTAATTATATGCCATTGTGTTTTGTAAATCTAAAAAAAGAATTACAAAACACAAGTCGTGGGTTAGCATGTTCATTAAAAATCTTGAGGTCTTAGCTTTGATTCCGTTCCACAAACTAAATTGGTCTCTTATTGGCCTGTAAAGAGTTTGTCTGTGTGTATTGGCAGACTTATACCGTTTTACCCATTTATTTTATACACTACAAGTTAGCTCTTGACGGCTATCTCACCTGGTGGTAAGCGATGATGCTATCTAGAATAATCATAATAAATGTAAATAAAATAAAAATTACATTACAATACACTATTGAGGTATTTTCATTTGTTGTTTCGTTGGTTTACCATTTGATATGGTATTCATCTTTTTCTTAGAATCTTCTTCTTCAAGTGCCTCTCCATTACTTTAGGTCAGCAGTAAACGCTCCTTGTGGCTCTCGACTCGAGCCGAGAATCGAACCCAGGATCCCCAACTTTATGATGCGACAGCGCACGCACAGCGCCACGGAGGTCTTCGAAATGCGTCATGCGTGTAGTTTTCCTGGCGAACTTTTCCTTCACCGTGTAACCAAATGACATTAAACTCTTTATAAAAGATGACCTGACCAAAGTCTTACCCACTAGAATATCTCCGCCCTCTGATCATCACAATCCCTTTCAATGACAATCAATAATTGAACTAACTGACTTTAAATATCCCGACGTTTTACATTAAACCATCTTTTGTATGCAGATAAAACATCGCCCGAGGAAATGAAATGAAATCGAGAATTGATTTAAAGCACAATGGAAGCCTTATTTACAAAGTGGCAGGCATTTAATTTTCAATTTGGCGCGTGCAGTAAATTTTTAGTTACAATTCTTTGTGTCTATCGAGGAATATTAAAAAAAGTATCATTGTTCCGTACCGAATATTTATTTTATATATCTTTTTAATATTTTTTGTATGTATCTTTTTAATATATATTTTTTGTGGATTTTATTTTCATTGGGTTTCTTTCGCTTCGAGCGCTATCTACGTGCAGTAACTTTTTAGTTACAATTCTGTGTGTCTATCGAGGAATAATAAAAAAAGTATCATTGTTCCGTACCGAATATTTATTTTATATATTTTTTTAATATATTTTTTTATATATCTTTTTGAGGATTTTATTTTCATTGGGTTTCTTTCGCTTTGAGCGCTATTTACTGGCTGACTAAACGATGCCATTCGCTGTTTAATTCAACGATCTGTCACGCCTCTAATCGTTTGGCGACACGTCTTTGTCGGTAGAGTGATTACTATCTGCGGCTGAAGTTCTAGCCACGGCCGCAGCCTCCCACAAGATCATATTCGAGCCGGGAATCAAACCCAGGATATCTAACTTTCTAACGTACCAGGGGTTCGAAGAAAGTGTAAGCAGCCTTGGTAAGAAAAGCGTGGGCAAGAATTAAGAAAATTCTGACAGAGTTCACAGACGACTCTCCAACCTACAATCGGTTTATAAAATTTCACGAAGGTTCGCCGGGAGATGGAAAACGCGTTTTGTAATTAAAATCTTAATTACGTAATTTATTTTTTACCTTGCTATTATTTTTATCTTTGACATACTAAGAAATCATTTCTGTGTATTAGTTATGTTTAATTGTTCAATTAGACCTAATTGCTGTAAAGAAATAATTATTTTTATTATAACATAAATCTTATTACCTCCTTTTACATACAAGCTGTGATAGCCTAGTGGTCAGGACTTCCACCTCCTAATCGAAGGTCAGGGGTTCGATCTCGGGCACGCACCGCACGCAGCGGTGAAGGAAAACATCGTGAGGAAACCTGCATGCTTAGGAGTTTTCCATAATGTTTTTAAATGCGTGTGAAGTCTGCCAATCCGCACATGGCCAATGAGGTGGACTATGGGCAAACCCTTCTCATATTGAGAGGTGACCCATGCTCTGTTGTGAGCCGGCAAACGTAGCCGCAAAGAGATCCTTTCAAGATCTCTACAAGAGATATTTCGTAAGAAGATGGTTTTAGAGATAAAGTCGTCTTTGCGCGTATATTATTATTTTTTAAGTACAAGGTGTCTCAAAAGAAAGTTCACATTTAAATCTTTTTTTAAAAGAAAAGTCTTAGCTTTATTGAAAAAATGTTTATTTTATATTGAAGTACACTGTTTGGGAATTTATTTTTTAAAAATAACATCGTCCAAATGTAAACCGTTGCGCTCTCGGCATTCATTTAGTCGGGCACTAAAATTGCCTATGACAGCTCGGCAGGTAGTCTCCGTGATGGCTGGCATTTCATGACGGATATTTTCTTTTAATTGTGCCAGGGAAGTCGGTTTATTAGCGTAAACTTTTGATTTGACATAACCCCACAGGAAAAAATCCATAGGCGTTAAATCGGGACTCCGTGGAGGCCAATTTATGTCACCTCGCCTGGAGATTAATTTCTTCGGAAAAATTTCTCGAACTCGAGGCAGAGATCTGTTGGACGTGTGTGAAGTTGCTCCATCCTGCTGGAACCATGTTCTTTGGTTGTAACCAGGAAAGTTTTGCAGTTGGGGTACGAAAAACTTGTCTAACATGTCCACATAACGCTCTGAATTCACTGTGAGTGTGCGTCCCCTTCCATCTTCAAAAAAGTAAGGGCCAATAATTCCTCGCGCCGACATCGCTGCCCATACGGTGACTTTGGGTGAATGTAGCGGTTTCTGATGTTTTTGTTTTGGGTTGGTTGCACTCCAGTAACGACAATTTTGCTTGTTTACATGCCCATTCAGATGAAAATGGGCTTCATCGGAAAACAAGATGTTGGTGAACGTTGGAAAGCGCTCAATCATCTGATTTACAAAGGCAAGCCTCTGACCAGCATCTTGAGGCTTCAGTTCTTGCACTAACTGAATTTTGTACGGGTGCAGCTTTAAATCTTTGTGTAAAATGTGGCATAATGAAGATCTGTGCACATTTAAAGCAACAGCACGCTTCCGAATCGAGAGGTTTGGATCATCTCGAATAGACTGAGTAACACTGTCCACGTTTTCGGCTGTTCTTGATGTTCTTGGTCGCCCAGATTTTGGTTTCTCCAGAGTTGACCCAGTCTCTTCAAACTTCTCTACACATTTTGCAATGAGACGAGTGCTAGGCGCATCATTTAAGTGACGAATATGTCGAATACTGCAGAATTTTCTACGCGCTACAGTCGCCGAATTACCGTTTTTGTAAAACTCACGTACGCACAACGCACGGTCCGCACCAGAGAAACGCTCCATAGCGACTAAATTCCCAAGAGCCAGACTACCGACTGACATACCCCCCGCGCCCCTCAGAATAGTTGCTTTCGCGTAATAAGATAAGCAAATGTGAACTTACTTTTGAGACACCTTGTACAAAAAGTACCGTACCGTAATCGAATGTCCAACATGCTGACAAATAGCCGAACAAGTCAGTTCCATTGGAAGTATTGGTCGTCTTCAGTAAGTTTTTTTTTTAATCCACTACAAGTTAGCCCTTGCCCTGTTAGGGGCATGGTAAACCCACAGTCCTAATTGGTACCTACGCGACATCGTGTCGGAACGCTAAATCGCTTGGCGACACGTCTTTGTCGGTAGGGTGGTAACTAGCCACGGTCGAAACCTCCCACCGGACCAGACTCGAGCCGGGAATCGAACCCAGGACCTCCAACTTTAAAATGCAACGCGTTCGCCACGGAGGTTGTCAAAATAGTTAGGATTTAAATTCATTAAATTCACTGTTTATGAATTATTGTGGTTTATGCTCGTCTATTCAACGCAACGTCAGTGCTTTTGAGAATATTTCAACTAGCGAAAATGTTTTTTCAAGTCGCGGTTAACCGCAGACGTAAAAATCCTTTAGAGATTATTCCTTTTTTTTCGTAGTTTAAGAGTAATAAATCTGCACTGCTGATATAATTGGTGACAGAATATTTAACAGCTAAGTTGCGTTTTGCAGTTTGATATAGAAGAATTTCAACTTTTTTTAACATTAGTATTTATGTAAACAACTTAATGAACATTGAACAAAAGAAAGGAAAAGAAAAAAATCATAATATACATAAAAGCAAAATGCGATCTTATCACTAAAAGCGATCTCTTTCAGGCCACCTTTTTGAAAGAAGCCGACAGAAATAAAAGGCGGGAAATCGCAACATATATATTCATACTAATAATTACATAAGAGAAATAATTAAAAGAGATTATAAATATATAATTTCTATAATATATACATACTAATATAAAAATATAGAAGGAATAAATATAAATTAAATGAACAGATAGCATGGGTTTTAAAAACAGCTAATGATTGAGAGCGCCGAATTTCATCAGGGAGAGCATTCCATAGCCTAGCTGCTTTCACAGTAAAGGACTCCGATTCTTAGTAGTTAGTTAAATAAAAATACACTTGCAGATAAACTCGCTGGTTATTGAGTTAAAAGATAAAAGCTCTATTTTGCTTACATTAGTTATGAGTCACCAGGATTAAAATGTTGATATTGTGATGGTGTTAATTAAACCATTTATTTTCTTTCTTTCTCTTATCCTCGTCATATTTTGAAGGGATTTTTTTTAGTCTTAGTATATATATATTTGCGCCCATTGATCGCTATTAAAACCTCGGGGCACAGCTGAACTCTTATTATATATATTATTAGGCTAATAATGATGATCTTTTCAATAGTACACTGCTGGGCAAAGGTCTCCGATCTCATAAGAGGGAGAGAGTGTTTAAATCAATCCATCAAAATTTTTTTTTTGACTAACTTACTACTTGCTTAATAATTTCATACAGTAAGTGTTCAATTACAAAGAGATTTAAAAGCGCAATTTATGAACTAAAGATACTATATCATACAATGAAATCTTTAATTCGTGTAAACAAAGATTTAGACAACAACAACACTATAAATAAACCTAACAAAGAAACTGGAATTCCAACAGAGTTAACAAACCTTTGAAGTAGATGTACAGCTGTGGTAACCGACCCTGATAATTCGTCATGACTATTCCCTTTACAATTGGCATCTTAACCAACTCCAGTGAGGCGAGTTACTCAATCATTCAAAAAGTTAAACTCCAAGCTAATCGCTTATTCCAAATGCGACCCGGTCCAAACACTTCGCCGCGTCGCTCGGCACGGTAGGTACAGGAAACGTGGAAATTGCAAGATCGTGTTGCTACGGAAATCAATACTTAATTCAATTTGATAGTGCAAGTGGTAGCATGACTACAACTTACAGGTTTATCTTCATCCTGAATCGCTCAACGCGAAAACAGCTGAGAAAACCTTTTCTCTTATTGGTTAAAAATAAATCATAATTCTCTGACTTGAAAGCTCACTTAATCAGCCTATCTATAGTCCTTCGCCATCCTCCCTCTCAATGCGAAACAGCTGCGAAAACCTTTTCTCTTATTGGTTAAAAATAAATCAAAATTCTAAACTCACTTAATCAGCCTATCTATATTCCTTTCCCATCCTCATACTCCCGCTACCAGCGATTCAGGTCGTCGGTCCAGCGGAAAGGGGGTCGTCCTACGCTGCGCTTACTAGTACGCGGTCTCCACTCCACAATACGCCTGCCCAAACGGGCGTAGGTTCTGCGGCAGATATGTGCCGGCCACTACCACTTCAGCTTGCTAATCAAATCAAATCAAGAATAGCTTTATTCATATAAAGTTTAATTTCAAAAACAAGTGATGTCTCATCAGCAAACAATACTGTCCTGTTATTGTCCTTAGTAAGATAAGGTAGGTCATTTATGTAAATGAGGAACCGAAAAGGTCCTAATATAGATCCCTGAGGAACCCCTATTTTCACAAATGACCCGTTAGACCGTTTTCCGTTTATATTTACTTGTTGAACTTTATCGCGTAAATACGAACTCATTGAATCTAGAGTTACCCCGCGAAGTCTATAATGGTGTAGTTTTCTGACTAATGTTTCATGTTACTTTGGTTCTCCTACGGATGTCCTCGTTACTCATTCTATCCCTCAGAGTAACACCCAGTATAGCATTCTCCAAAGCACGCTGAGCGACTTCCATCTTGTGGACACGGCCTACAGACTGTGAGTTTACAAAATTCACAATAAGGCCCTCTCGAGAAAGCGGACGTCCTAACCACTAGGTACAGCTTCTTCATCTTCACCTTCATCGATAAAGCTAAAACTACATATAACTCTTGTGAGTAACTTTTGCATGCCGAGGACAAAACTCAGTTCCCCAAAAGGGTAAACGTTTGCCATCTGTAAGGCAAACGTTCAACTTTAATAATGTATTTTTGAGAATTCATCCCTTACGGTTTAAAAATAGATATGACGATCTTAAAATGAGCTAGTTATTTACAACTGAACAATAAGTGAATAGAGATCATACAAATAAAAGATAAGAAAGGATCCGCCATACTGACTTTATCTAAACTACTTCAACTACATAGATGCTCGGTGCAGATGTCGTTGAGCCAGAACAATGGGACGCCATTATCCACAGCTTCACAATACTGGATTGTTATGATATCTACGACACAGCTTTTATGTAAACATCATGTATTTAGTATCTCAAACGTTTCTTTAACAAATAGATAGATAATGGAATAAATACCATTAAATCACTAATATGTAAATTATTGAAGCGTCAAAAGTGCCTTTTAAAGGACTATTTGAATAAAAATTATTTGAATTTGAAATTTGAATTTATATTATATACATATATATAGCTTGGGGAGGCCTACGCCAGAGAGGCGACTCCTACAAAAACCTTGTAACCATATTAAGATAACCCATAAAATTGGATCGATAATTGTTAAAAATAAAGCTAGATATTCTTCTATTGATTTGGTAGTTGGATAAATGGTTTTCTTTTCTTTATATATATACTTTACATGTTACTAAGCGCGTTTAGGAATGCTAGTATTAAAACCCCCCTTTAAATATAAATAATTCAATATTTTTTACTATACTTTCAATATCATGTACTGTCCGGAAATGTATGAATAAAAGTTTTTTTTTATTAAATAAATATAAAAACACTATTAGTTAGCCCCTGACAGCAATCTCATCTGATGGTAATCTCTTACCTATTCGTCATCTCTGACGTAGTCTAAGATGGCAGCGGGCAAATCTGTTACAGGTATGGTGAGCCCATACTCCTAATTGGTTTCTACGCGACGCGCGTAAAATCGCTTGGCGACACGTTTTTATCGGTAGGGTGGTAACTGGCCACGACCGAAGCTTCTCACCAGACCAGACTCGAGCCAGTAATCAAACCCAGGACCTCCCACTTTATAATGCAAAAGCGCATCCGCTGCGCCGCTGAGGTCGTCATAAATCTGTTGTCGATTGTTTATTTGATCCCTATTGAGTATATTTAGATATACTCGTAGTTTTTGGAGATTTTTGTACTGCCACCTGAAATACAGGTTTATACCTAAATCTACTTACCATAATCACCATATACCTACTCTTTTAAATTGTAATTTAATATGTATATTCACAGCATTATGTCATATGGTATTTTATTATGGGGTAATGCTGCTGATATTGACACTATATTCGTTTTGCAGAAGAGGGCTGTTGGTGCGATATATAAATTAGGTCCCAGAGAGTCATTAAGAGATAAATTTAAAGATTATAAAATAATGACAGTGCATAGCCAATATATAAATGAAAATTTAATGTATGTTCATAGAAATATTGATAAAATCAAGAAAAAAATGGACTGTAATGCACTGAACATCAGAAGTAAAAGTAAACTTGTAGTACCGTTTAGTAGGCTGCACAAAATTAGTAACTCATTCAAAGGAAATTGTATTTTATTTTATAATAAATTACTTATTGATATCTTGGAGATGTCTATCAATAAGTTCAAAGTTTTTATAAAACGAAAGCTTGTAGAAAAATCATATTACGATATTAAGGATTATATAAACGATAAAAAAGCTTGGGTGTGAATTGCTCTATCTCCATAGGTACTATAGTTTATTATTCATTATGTGAGATGGTGATAACGAAAAAATGAAAAACCCGGCAAAGTTTGTTGTGGGCTTCTTCTTAGACCGGGGCGCGTTTGGAACCTTCATAACTTTAGTTTTAAGTTTACGAATATAGTTATCACCATGAAATAACTACTATGTAAATTAATGACGCGTCAAAAGTGCCTTTTTAAGGACTATTTGAATAAAGATTATTTTGAGTTTTTGAATTTTAAATTTGAATTTGTATAATTATTGTGCCTTCCTTACTAACAAATATGATCTGATTAAATAAATATGGTCGAAATAAAAGATTTTTTTTTTTAATCTTTATTACCCTAAGGGCTACAGACTCCTTATCTTCCTTTCAATACAGTAGACCGGATAGCTAATAAGCCGTATCTATAGCCGTAGCTATACAGTAATATTATACCAAACTATTCAAGCTTCAGGTTCAATCAATCCCTTTGTGTACCCAAATGGGTACAATACACTAACTCCCGACATTAATAATCTAATCTAGAATCTTATGACTGCATAAATAATTAAATCGTGATTTCTTTCTTCTAGTCTTCTTTGTAGATAAGAATAGCAGCACTAAATTCAAACTGAAATCTGAAGCTTTCAGATTTGATTGATTATTAATTAAGGACGTAGATGACAAGACTATCTAGGTTGCTCCGTATTTGATTTAACAGATTAGTTTTTATGGAAATGCCTGATTGGTATAACTATACCTTTTTTTTTTATCGTGGGTAAATCCTCATGGCTACCTCTGCGCCACGGGGAGGCATTGAGGTTATGTCAGACTCCTACTGACTAAAACCCCCACGTGTTCCTACTCACCGCTGTATGGTGGAGTCACGGGAAAGCTTTCGCATACAACCGCAACTTCACCAGCGGGTGTCCGCCGCAGCAGACCCTCCTTGGGAACGACGTGCCCAGTTTCCTGTGCCTGTGCCTTCGGAGGCAAGAGAGGTGGAAGAGGAAGGTATAACTATACCTGTCTATTAAGATCATAGTCGTGTTAACCTAGAACATGTTCGGCTTCGTCGTCCGGTAAAGGATTTTTAGATAATGGGTTTTTTGTTAAAAACTCTCAGTACCTATTTGGAATTAGATAGTGAACGGTCTATCTAATTTTTAATTATCATTACATAATCATACTAATATTATAATTGTGAATGTCAGTTTGTTTGTTACGATTTCACGCGAAAGCTACATAACTTACACGAGGATTACTTTATGGAGTAAAATTAATTTACCAAGAGGGTTGAATTTATTGCTAACTTAAAAAAAAAATCATTTTAGTTTTCGGCATAAAAATTAGCTAATAACTTTGATTCGAGTATCAGGTACAAGTGTAATTAATTGTATTTAAATATGCAAAAAATGCAAAAAGTACTAGCTTTTTGCATTATGCGTAAACAGAAAGACAGACTGACAAAGAGATGTATGGATTGTGTAAAAGAGGATATGCGGGTAAAAGGTGTGGGTAGTGAGGTGACGGCTGATAGAAGTGAGTGGAAGAAGACGTGTCGTACCCCACATAATGTGGGATAAGGGCAATAAAAAAAATTACAAAAATTAAAAAAAAAACTGTTTTCTATATTAAAATTTTACCCTATCAAACTTTTTAAAATAAATATATAATTAAAGTGTTGTTTTGTCCATCCATCCAGTCCAACGTAATACAAGTGTTTCTACTTTTCCTTCTCTGAGTTACTAGGAACGCATGAAGCGACGTTGATTCGTAATCACGTGCACACACAAGTAAACAATAAGCCTATTGATGTTAAAATTAACCCATTGGGGGATGCGTGTGCAAATACAGCCCGTGACGCTCCAGCGGCTAATTGGGTCACTGGAGACTGGAATCTTTCACACTCTCAATACTGTCTGTAATGTATTTTAAAAGGGCCAACTTATCTTTCCATACAAATATATCCCTACACATCATGATCAACCCATTCTCGGCTCACTACAGAGCACGGATCTTCTCTCTATAAGAGAAGGGTTTGGCCATAGTCCACCATGCTGGACATGTGCGGATTGGTAGACTTCACACGCCTTTAAGAACATTATTTAGAACTTTCAGGTTTGCAGGTTCCCTCACGATGTTTTCCTTCAACGTTAAAGCAAGTGATATTTTAATTATATATCAATAGCTGTATCAATAGCCTAGTGGTAAGGACGTCAGCCTCCTAATCAGAAGTTGGGGTTCGAACCCGGGAGTTAGAGGTGCGTACCTCTAACTTTTCAGAGTTATGTGCGTTTTTAAGCAATTAAAATATCCCTACACGTAGACATTATAATTATTCTGTATTGTTATACACAATCCTAACACCCGAGATGAACCAAGGTTTCCAAACCCAATACAAGTCAAGCAGATCGACAAACATTATCTCATACCGAGGTGGTACCATCATTATGGGCTGGTGATAAGCAACGTTGACAGTAAATAAAGGGTTGTACCTACCAATAAAAATAACTAAAACTACTAAAAATCTAACTACTTAAGTATATCTATAAAAAAACTGACTACAAATTACTAGGAGCGCATGAAGTGAAAGCGATTTGTAACGTGTACACAAGTTAACAAGAAACCTATCGATGTTAAAACTAACCCATTGAAGGGACGCGTGTGTAAATATAGCCCGCGAAGCTCCAACGGCTAATTAGGTCAACGGAGGCTGAAAACCATCACACTGATCTACTCTGACTAACTCGTGCGACATATTATGAGTGTTTTATTATACGTCAAATTAAAATTCAAATTAAAATAATCTTTATTCAAATAGTCCTTTAAAAGGCAGTTTTGAAGCGTCAATAATTTACATAGTAGTGATTTAATGGTGATTACTACATTCGTTAACTTAAAACTAAAGCTATGAGTGTTCCAAACGCGCCCCGGTCTAAGAAGAAGCCCACAACAAACTTAGCCGGGTTTTGATCGTCTATCAATAACTTAAAAAAAATTACAATAATTGTTTAAGTTAGTATTTTGTATGTTCATAAACAGTAGTGAATAGATCGCTATGCACGAATATATATGCTTCAGAGCACTTGAGATGCTATTATTCAGAAGTATCTATCCCTGCCAGAGTTCGAGTAATTTCACAGATAAAGTTATTATGCGGTCCTGTTAAGACAGGAGTTCCTGTACTCCAAGTAGATTGCATCGTAATGGTATAAACATTGTATTGTAACATTATTTTAAATAATAAAATCTAATGGCGTGTATAATTTAATCCTTTTTGAAATTAACTAGATCATTGCAATCCAGGTGAAATTTATGTAAAGTTTATATTATAAAAAGTTAATTTTTATTTGTAATGCAACTAGTACGTTTTTGTGAGGACTGGTAAAAAAATTGAATTACTTTACTATTACTCAGGTAAATCGTAAAACTTAAGAATGCTTTTTCTCAATTCAAATAACCATAGAATAAAATAAACTTAACTTAAAAATAAAACAGCACTGCGGTAATGTTGATAAAAACGTTTGTTTAATGTCTCGTAGAAGCTGTGATAGCCTAGCGGTTAGGGCGTCAGCCTCCTAATCAGAGGTCGGCGGTTCCAATCCGGCCACGTATCTCTGACTTTTCGGAGTTATGTGCGTTTTTAAGTAATTAAAATATCACTTGCTTCAACGGTGAAGGAAAACATCGTGAGGAAACCTGCACGCCTGAGAGTTCTCCATAATGTTCTCAAAGGCGTGTGAAGTCTGCTAATCCGCACATGGCCAGCGTGGTGGACTATGGCCAAACCCTTCTCATATTGAAAGGAAACCCGTGCTTTGTAGTGAGCCGGTAATGGGATCATGATGAATAACTCGTATCATGAGCCGTAGAGGGATGTAATAAGATCAAAGTTAAAAGAAAGTGTGTTCAGAAATAAAATTATGAATCATATACGTATATTAATAATCATTTTACTTCCCGTTATAGTTTCCCTTAATTATATCACAATTCCTGTACAATAAATAAGCCAGGATTATAATTGAAGAATATCTCATTTGCCATCCGCTACGATCCCGACATATAAATCTAATTTCAAGGAAGTCCGCTATAGCAAAGTCAAGCAATAGTTACTTTACGTGAAATTCAGTTATTTACAAATTTCACGGCAACAATGAATTTTCAGGACATAATTGTGTCAATCTAGGATATAATCTACGTGGATTCAGTATTTCACCCATATTGGTTCAGTAATTCCGGTGACAAACATACACACATACTAATTTACATATAAACTATCGCATTTAAAATATATAAGTGACCAGGAGCGCATGAAGTAATGGCGATCTTGATCTATTTGCAATCATAATAACAAACAAGTAAGGAAGAAGCCTATTGATATTAAAATAATACATTGAAGGAAACGCGAGTGAAAATACATCCCATGTCGATCCAACGACTAATTGGGTCACTGGAGACCGGAAACTTTAACACTCTTATAGTAAGCTTGTGTGATGGATGTATTTTAGAAGTGATTATTTTATCATTGCTCCCAGACCGTATCACTAAAGATCATATCTGATTACCTTCAAGTTATCTGTATCAGATAACTTGACGGTAATCTCACCTTGTAAGTAATGATGTCTAAGATTACCATCTTATCAGGCATAACTGCATATAATGTTGTCTAAGATGGTAGCATGCATACCGGTACCATATCCCGAGGTATGGTAAACACCTAATGGGTTTACACGCGATATCGTGCCGGAACGCTGAATCGCTTTTCGACACGGTTGGTTTTGTAAGGTTTTGACGACCTCCGTGGCGCAGCGCGCGCGCTGTTGCATTATAAAGTTGGAGGTCCTGGGTTCGATTCCCGGCTCGAGTCTGGTCTGGTGGGAGGCTGCGGCCGTGGCTAGTTACCACCCTACCGACAAAGGCGTGTCGCCAAGTGATTTAGCGTTCCGGCACGATGTCGTGTAGAAACCAATTAGGAGTATGGCTTTACCTTACCCCTAACAGGTTAGCCCGCTAACATCTTAGACTGCATCATCACTTACCATCAGGTGAAATTGCCGTCAAGGTCTAACTTGTAGTGGATAAAAAAAAAAAAAACTTGCTACGGCCGAATCTTCCCACAAGAAGAGACAAGAGACAACTCAGAAATGTTTGCTGGGTGTAACAACCGGGACCTCAAACTGCCTCAGGCAGGTCGTCTCAAAAAGCACTCCTTCAAAAGCATACGGGTAATAAGAAAGCACTGCCAATTTTGGAGGCTAGAGCTTGATAATCAAGGCCTGTGATTATAATTTAATTAATATAGTGCACCAAAAATTTATAACTGGTTTGGTGACCCAACATTTTGCGTTTATTGAATACAATGTCTTGCAATACAGTGCTGATTGCTAGATTTCTACTTATTTCTATAGCGTGGAAGTTAACTTTAATTTGTATAGAATAGAGTGTCATCTTTTACACTGTTTGGCTTCCATAGAAATTAAAGTTATTTTTAACGCGATTGAATACGTAGAAACTCATTCGGCACTCAGTAAGCTAGGTAGCAATGGATAACTGCTATATTATATTTATAATGTTATTCTAAGATTAAATAATGAATAGAAGCAGGCGTTACTTTGCGGAAGTCCATGATAAACAATAAACAGCAAGTATAATTTGCTATATTCCGCCGACAACCGGGAGATTTGTAAAATATAACACCACACAAAATCTTCCACTAGAACCTCTACGCACGTTTGGACCCGACACCGGATCATCCTCAGGAGATGTTGATTTCACAAGCGCGAAAAGTACTTGCTGTTTATTGTTTATTCTAAGATTAAACATTTGTTCTGCATATTATTGGGAAATATAATATGATAGTATCATCATCAGCCAATATTCATCCAATACTGGACATAGGCCTCATTATTCAGTCGATGTTCACTTTTCGGAGGTCATCGTTCCACCTTTTTTTTTATTTTTGATGCTAGGAAATGTATTTACGCATCCCCTTTGGAAATGACGCAGGCAAAACTGCGCCACTTCCGACGGGGTGTGTGGGACTCCCTGGCAACCAGACTGGCGACCAGAATACCCACTAAAACCAGCGATGCTCCTTCGTGGGTCACGGAAAACCTGCGCACTCGACCGCAGTATGTCATTGTTCCACCTAGCTGGAAGACAGCCCACACTTCGTTTGCATATGAAAGAATAGTAACTTCGAATTCTTGCCCTTATCACACGCTATGAGTTCGTATTATAAATAAAAACGACATAGCTTTTTCGAATTTATAGAGGTTTTTTTTTTTGACATATGACGTGAACCCCCTCTAGGATTTAACTACGAAGTAAATTTTGAAAACGAAAGAAATCTTTTCTACAATTTAGTTACAGAAATTGTTTGCTTTTACAACTTTAAATCCCATCTAAAAACATACTGCGATATTTATTTTCTTTATGAATCAGCCTAATGATTTATCATACTACAATACGCAATAATTTCGTAGCGTGTAAAAAAAAAATATGAGTGTTTTCGTTCAAAATTTTATTCCCTCCCACATTGTACTCACCTCGAGATTAGTAAATTAATTAAGACGCAGGCCCTTCCTAACTACGAATGTTTTTGACGAAACGTAATTTTGTACGAATCTCGTCCGGGATTCGGGGATTTGTATATGTAATTAGAGTTGACGTGATTACGTCAAGATTTTGTTTTGTGATAAAATATCATACGTACCTTTGTAACATTCATCAAGCTCCTATCTGTCTCATTTAATTATTTTTTTCTTTCGTTTTTTACGAAGAACGACAACATTTTTAGTTAAAATTTTATTCTATAGGTACTATTGTTTTTTTTGCCAGACTAACTGAACAAGCCTTCAATTTAAGGTAATGCATTCACAGATTTCGTAATATACAGACAAGTCATTTATTTAAACAATCTATATAATTATAGATAGAAATAATATATATATATATATATATATTTTTTATTGTTCAAATAAAATATTTGAAGTGAAAACTTCTTCAGCGGCGTTGAGCACTTTTTCTGTAATGGGTATAAAATCTTAAACTCGCGTCAGGACACGTGACCTGATCGAAAAAGCGTAAGACGGATGGAGAGTAGACAGCTATCCCCTCTCTACGGCGCGGCGAAAATGTATGCCTGGGCCTACTGTTTCGTTTAGGCAGCGCAGGGCGCTTGCGCGAATGTTCGTGTATGTTACAGCGTGCCACGCGCATCCATGGATGGTGACAGCTGATGGCTCGACCGTCTGTGTAGTGATCACATTGTTGTGTATTCGTAAAATTCGTGAATGTAAAGTGCTTAAAATATGGAAATTGATATAGATAAACTTTTTAATGTAAAATAATTGTAATAGTTTTAAAGTGTTAAATTTTTAATGTAATATCAATTGTCATGTTTGTGTACGATAGCGCAATAAATGAATATTGTATTCTACCACATAAATGATAGTACTTTTATACTGATAAAGCAATTGGTGCAAAATTATTCCCTAACCATTCCAAAATATCAAACATGCTCAACGTTAATAATCAAGTTTTCACTTCTGCCGGCACTCCCGGAGTGCAACCCGTCTTTTTTTAATTTACATCGCAGACAGACCACCTAATGTTAAGTGATTACCATCGCCTATGAACATCTGTAGCACCAGAAGCGCCTTATCACTCGTGCACTACGTGATAACAATAAAAAAATATAATACAATGAATCATACATTTTCCTACTGTTACTATTCTTTGTCCATTTAAATAATTAACAAAACTTATTATTGACATGTTTTTTGGACAAATAAATATGTTTTCAGAACTTATTTCCACTTTTGTATATATACGTATCCTAATTTTTAAATGTAGGTTATAAAACCAATCTCAAGATTATTTATGTCACGGAAATTACTAAACTGTCAGAGTATAGATCAATACGTAATCCGAGTAAGCCTCTACAAGTCTTTGTCCAAGTATCTACCGACTCCAGGCGTGTTAACATGGCAACGATATTGTCACTGGTTGAGAAGGCCAATCAATATATGCTGTCAATCTAACCGACTACAGCTTATGAGGTCCTAGTATTCGGTTTTGGTCTGATGTAGTTTTAATTCATCTTAACCCAATCCTGGTTGGTGAAGCAATTGTGCGTTTTTTAAGCAATTAAAATATCACTTGCTTCAACGGTGAAAGAAAACATCATGAGGAAACCTGCATGCCTGAGAGTTCTCCATAATGTTCTCAAAGGTATGTGAAATCTGCCAATCCGCACATGACCAGCGTGGTGGACTATGGCCAAACCCTTCTCATTTTGAGAGGAGACCCGTATATAAATATATATATGTTATTTTAATGTATTCATCATACTTAAAATGTTACAGTAGTATTATATGCTAGGATAGGTTTTATCAGTGTCTACACGGCTTCATACGTCTTCGTTAGTAAACCTCCATCCGATTGTTTACATCTTGTTGATGGATCGCGGATGAATGGATTAACGGATAATACAGTAAAGACAACATAGCGAGTTCACCATCTATATTTATAATATAATAAAACTGTAACAGGACGAATTCTGTACATTAAATATATTTTGAAAATTTTATTTCGAGTATACTGAGCCCAAAACAATTTTTTTTATTGTTATTTTTGTTTCTCTGTCTGTCTGTTTGTCTGTATCTTGGCCGCCCATCACGCCGAAACTCAAGTTTGGTCTGGTGGGAGGCTCCGGCCGTGGCTAGTTAAAACCCTATCGACAAAGACGTGTCGCCAAATGATTTAGCGTTCCGGGACGTAGTCGCGTAGAAACCAATTAGGAGTATGGGTTTACCATGCCCCTAAGTTAGCCCGCTACTATCTTAGACTGCGTCATCACTTTCCATCAGGTGAGATTACTTAACTTGTACTGAATAAAAAAAGCTACTCTATGTCATTGATTTAGTAATCCGTTGCTTTGTGGTTTGAACACAAAAAAACACACTTTCACACACACTAACTCAGCGCAGACGAAGTCGCAGACATCAGCTAGTATTATAAAAATTCAAAATTCAAAATAATCTTTATTCAAATAGTCCTTAAAAAGGCACTTTTGACGCGTCAATAATTTACATAGTAGTTATTTCATGGTGATAACTATATTCGTAAACTTAAAACTAATGCTATGAGGGTTCCAAACACGCCCCGTTCAAGAAGAAGCCCACAACAAACTTAGCCGGGGTTTTATTTTTTTCGTATATAAAACAAAGACCAGTTGGTTACAACATTTATACGAGTAGAAGCTGCGTAAATTAAAATCATATAAAAATATGATTTTATATCATTATTTACATAAAAATCACAAATCACCAAAACTTTTAGAAGATCGAAACCAAGATCTCGAGCCTCGTCATATATTATCTTCCAAAATGTTCAGTAGTAAGACGTGACGCAGCGTTTTAAAGTGAATGCTTCGCGCCTAACGATACAGCTTTTGGTGTATATACCAGTTAATCACAAAATCGTGTAACGTGCCTGCGAACAAGAGATAAAAGGAGTTGCGAGACGCAGAGTCTGTGACAAAAGACATTTATGATTTCCATAGGCGTTAATTTGCGGAAATAAATGATTTACAATGGTAATTAAGATTAATTTGCTTTAAACCGCGACGGGTATGTCTTAATATTATCGTCATCATCATGATAAACTCATTGCCGGCTCACTACAAAGCACGGGTGTCCTCTCAATATGAGAAGGGTTTGGCCATAGTCCACCATGTGCGGATTGGCAGACTTCACATGCCTATACGAACATTATAGAGAACTCCCAAGTAGGCATGCAGGTTTCCTCACGATGTTTTCCTTCACCGTTGAAGCTAGAGATATTTTGATTACTTAAAAGCGCGCATTAATAATGTGTTAGTTTTAACATCGATAGGTTAACTTGTGTTCTTTTTAACTTGTGTACACGTTACAAATCGCTTTCACTTCATGCGCTCCTAGTAATTTGTAGTCAGTTTTTTTTTATAGTTATACTTATATTTTAAGTAGTTTCAGTTATTTTTATTGTTTTATTTACTGTCAATGTTGCTTATCACCAGCCCATAATGATGGTACCATCTCAGTATTGGGTTATGAAACCTTGGTTCATCTCGGGTTTTAGTATTGTTTATGACAATACAGAATAAAATGTCTACGTGTAGGGATTCTTTAATTGCTTAAAAACGCGCATTACTCTGTAAAGTTAGAGGTGCTTGCCTTGGATCGAACCCCCGACCTCTGATTAGGAGGCGGACGTCCTAATCACTAGGCTATCACAGCTATCAATCACACACACGTTCACTCGTAAGCTCAACTCAATGACAATTTTTGTGTGTTAGTTTTGTTATTTGAAATTTTTCAAGAATTCGCGATATTTTGGTGATGTAAATTTTTTTGGCACAGTTTAGTAGGCTGCTCCAAATTAGTAACTCATTCAAAGGAAATTGTTTTTTTTTTTATAATAAATTAACTATTTATATCTAGGAGTTGTCTATCAATGAGCTTAAAGTTTTTATAAAACGAAAGCTTAAAGAAAAGTCATATTACGAAATTAAGGATCACATAAAACGATAAAAAAGCTTGGGTGTGAATTGCTCTAACTCCATATGTACTATAATTTATTATTGATTATGTGAAATGGTGATTAATAAAAACTCCGGCTAAGTTTGTTGTGGGCTTTTTCTTAGACATGTGCGCGATTTGAACCCTCTTAGCTTTAGTTTTAAGTTGGCGAGTATAGTTATCACCATCACTAATAGAAATAATGAAAAATGTGATATATGTGAACGATTTATAGATGCCTGTAATAAGTTTATATGAATAAAAGCTATTTTGGTTTGATTTTATTTTATTTGACGAGTCGTCTGAGTTGTTTTTTTTTTAGTAAGAGTGACCTCAGCATTGCTGACGTCACGCTTTTGTTTACTTTCGCTCATAGTAATTAAAACCACAACTTGCGGATTACACTTTTATTGCGACAATAACTAAGAGGTCCGAACGGTCCGACGTCTCGAGCGAGAATACCACGAAAGGCATCGACCGCCCGTATTTATAGCAAAGCGCATGCTTGTACAAAATTGATTGCTACCGTCGAAATTGTGTTAAAAAAAATCATCAAAAGTTAAAATGTGGGTAATTATTGAATTCTTGTTGTTCTTGGCGCCGCTGAATGAACTTAATAACTCCTTCGCGCCGACTAATTTTATTTTACCCCCTTTTCAAATATAACGTATATAAAAGAGGTATATAAGGTGTCTCAATCTCCAATTGATCTACTATTAAAAAAAGGAATAAATCTAAACAAAGCAATAATGGCGTCGTTTAACATTATATTCTGCAGCCAATTCGTTTTCGCTTTATAACACTGACATGTTGCTTCATATTTATCTTTTTGCTCGAACTCAATTTCAACCATATTCACAACGAGGTAAAGTTCGATTTTGAACGTAGCAAAAAAAAATATTTTATATGCCTCCATTTTCGATACAATACACGCCGCTACCATCATACGATAATAGACGTTAATGCCTTGGATATAGGTTTTATATTGATGTAACGTTGATGGACAAATGCTGCAAAATGGGTTAACGAATATTCTTGATTCAATTCTGCGGGTTCGCTGGGCGAGCCGTTCGGGTAAAGTGTTTCGGATAATACTTATTGGCCGAATCGGATTTGGTTTTTAAAATAGAATCTCTTTTTAAGTGACTGGGGTTCAGTTTTATTTGGAAGGGTTTTTTTTCCGGGGTAATTTCTTGAAAGGATCCCTTTTTAGCTTGATCGAGGATGCCTTCTGAAAAAATGTGTTTTTTGTTTACTGCGAAAATCTGAAAATATAGGTATTTATATATTTTTTTTTTTAATTTTTTTTTCAAATTCAAATTCAAATACAAATAATCTTTATTTAAATAGTCCTTTAAAAGACACTTTTGACGCGTCAATAATTTACATAGTAGTGACTTGATGGTGATAACTACATTCGTAAACTTAAAACTAAAGCTAAGAGGGTTCCAAACGCGCCCCGGTCCAAGAAGAAACCCACAACAAACTTAGCCAGGTAAATTTTCTTTTTTAAAAATTGTTAACAAGCGAAGCTTTAGACCCAATTCTGAAGACCACGCAGACGAAGTCGCGGGAAGAAGCTAGTTGTTATATAAAGATGCTATTATTCCGTTCTGACCCTACCTTAAAAGTTTCCCAAACGTCTTCATTGCTTAAATCTATATAGACTGTAAAAATACGTTTCCTCAATTGAATTAAAACTTTTATGAAGTCTTTTAATCACTTGTTAAATCAAAAAACACAGGCCGTGTTTAACAATTTGCAACAATCATTGAGAAGTCAGAACTTCGGCGTTACCTACCGAAGTTAGATGGGAAAGTTTTAGCTCAATTGGCCTTGATAATAGACTCAGATTTCTACAATCTGCGTCAGTATTGTCTAATAGATGGTGCTCTTTCGATTCTATGCAAATATAACTTAACTTTCGCTCTATCGAAAAAGTCGAAAATCTCGCACTAGGCACTTTGTGAGTTAGCGAAAAACTTATAGACAGAGTCAAGACCTAGTGATATAAATCTATTTATATAAAAGAAAGTCGTATTAGTTTCACTTTATAAGTCGAGAACAGCTGCACCGATTTGACTGAAAATTGGTGGGAAGGTAGCTTAGTGCCAGGAGATAGACATAGGATTTTGGATTCTGATCATCTTGGCCAAATAATTCAGTTTAAAAGTTACAAGAAACCAGAATCTAAACGTAAAATAACTTTTGTGCCGGTCACCTCAAATAGAATAGAAAAACTTAGGACAAGCCTAGTAAAGGACCTTCCATTTTTACCTTCAATCGTTGGTCCTAATGAAATGTACAACTCTTTCCTTAATGTACCTATTTAATTCTGTATTTAATTCTATATTTACGAGTAAGTCTGTTGACAAGGATGTTGTCTTTGATTGTTTGAACTTCGATGGTTTCCAATATGTTTATAGTCTTTTATAATGTTATAAGGAAACTCTTTGAGACGCTATCCTAACTTGTTAGCTAAAAGCCAACTACGTAATATAGTTTAAATATTCAATGACTCGCTATGTTTTCTTGGAAGCATCATTAGAGTTAAAAGTCTCGTCACTCCGGGGGTAGGAGATGACATTAATGGAATTTGGTTAAAACGCTCGCATCCAAGCGTGTTTGGGGCAAAACGTGTTAAAGGGTTGACCTATTTTCGCGATCTTTGAAAGTTATGCAAGCTTCCGTGAATTTCAATAAAACCAGACTAAGAATTCTTAAAAATTAAATCTAGACTACACAAAATAACTGCGTATTTCATTATTTTTATCCACGTGTTTTTATGAGTTTGACGATTTAAATTGCCTTGTCAAATTATAAGGTTGGCCGTTTTGGATTTGGATCTGGGTTCGATTTCGTCCAGTCTGGTCTTGTTGGACTTTTCGGTCATGGATAGTTACCACCAAGACGTGTAGCCAAGAGATTTATGCCTTTGGGCACCTTTAGACCAGTTAGGAGAATGGGTTTACCATACCACCTTTGACGACCTCCGTGGCGCAGCGCGCGTGCTGTCAGATTATAAAAAAAAGTTGGAGGTCCTGGGTTCGATTCCCGGCTCGAGTCTGGTCTGGTGGGAGGCTTCGGCCGTGGCTAGTTACCACCCTACCGACAAAGACGTGTCGCCAAGCGATTTAGCGTTCCGGCACGATGTCGCGTGGAAACCGAAAGGAGTATAGGTTTACCATACCCCTAACAGGTTAGCCCGCTACCATCTTAGACTGTATCATCACTTACCATCAGGTGAGATTGCCGTCAAGGGCTAACTTGTAGTGGAAAAAAAAAACCACTAACAGGTTAGCCCGTTGCCATTTTAGACTGCATCATCACTTATCACCAGGCGAGTACACCGTTCAGGGCTAAGTGTAGTGGATTTTAAAAACCTACCTTACAATCGTGTGGTCTGGAGATTTATATTTGTAATAGCGGGCAACTTTATCTCTACAACTACTTACAACTTATGAATCGTTAATCCTCCCATACAAACTTTTATCCCCGATATAATCCGACGACAGCGTCGTATTGCCTACTTGCGTTATTGCTCTGTTTTTGCTTAACATTATGTCAGTTTTTTTTTTATTTAATTAATTATCCTATTACGATCCTCAAAAGTTGGGCTATCAATGGCGTAAAATATTTCACATATTAGAAGGGGGTTTTCAGAGATCACCTCGTTCAATTCAATAAAATTAAACAAATTCTTGTTTCTTTAAATGCTTTAATATCTTACGTTGCGCAATATACATCTATATACATTACAATATTTAATTACTTTTCCCAAATGTCTTGATTAACAGATTGCTTTAGCAATTAGACCGCCTTTGTAAGCTAATGCTTGTAAAAATAATATATTACTTTGTGTTATTTGTAAAAAAATCCGTGTACAATAAAGGTGTCGATGGACTATATCTATATCAAACTCAATGGATTATCAATTCGTTCAATATTTCAAGGTAATTCCGTTGAACACAAATCTATCGTCAAAACTAAAATGAGTAATGAAAAAATAAAGTAGTAGCAATTACTATTATTATTTGAGATGTGGGCATATCGACGGATGCTAAAGGTTAGATGGACCCAAAAGGTTACCAAAGAGTAAGCCCTGAGACCTTGGTTGTCATCGCGAACTTTAGAAGACTGTCAAAAAGGAAACAGTTGCGCGTTTATAGTATTAGTGCGACAAGCAAACAAGGGTTTCTCTCTCATAGCAGCCGGTTACGCGCGAGTTGGACACAAAGGAACAGACCACTGGACTCTGATGGCTAAGGAATAAGGTCCTGCTGATACCATCGATTACAAATCAATATGTCAGTAGCAAGGTATGGATTTGAAATTCAGAAGCGTTAAAAAATAACACTTTTCACAATTAATAATTATTGAATTAGTATCAATTGCTATTGGAAAGGGAGACCATTTAGAAATATTCAGTTTATATATTGCATAAGTAATCAACATTAATTTAGGATATATGTACTGTAATAGTAACATAGTATCTACTATACTATAAAATATCAAAATTACGTAAAATAAATGTGGGTGTAATAGTGTTGCTGAATTCTGATTCCTAAATGATAAGTGTTAAGGTTTGTTATTGAATAAAATAGTAATTGTTGGTTCATTTAAATTAAGCGTATCGGTTTCACCGTAAGTAATTAACACGGTTTTATAAAAAGCTTTATATTTAATATGCGCTTTCTTTTTTTTATCATCCTATTGCAGACATCGCTCGTATATTGGATTTATGGGAGGCGTTTTGACCAATAATAATTAGGTACCAATTAAATGAGTGATAACCTATGCCTGCGAGTTCTCCATAATGTTCTCAAAGGCGTGTGAAGTCTGCCAATCTACACAAGGCCAGCGTGGTGGACTATGGCCAAACCTTTCTCATATTGAGAGGAGATCCGCGCTTTGTAGTGAGCCGGCAATGGGTTGAACATGATGAAACCTGTGTGTCTACAAGGTCTGTAATTTATATTTAATTATTGAGTACCATGTAAAAAGCTTAAGCCATAAACGCAGATAAATACGCTGCCACTTTACGTAATTACAAAAAGTAATTAAAGAGGAAATAAAACTCGGCTAGCTATGTGCGCATTGGACATGAAGGTTTCCGTTAATCAAACTCTCTCTGTGCATCATCCTCATTATTGAGGGTCGCAATCCTTAGCATGGATCACCTTCTTTCGTACGATTTTTCTCCAGATGGTTCTGTTTCCGGCATTATGTAGTGCAGCGTGGAATGATGTACCGAGTGCAGTGCTGATCTGATCGGACCAACGCATGGGACTACGTCCTCTTGGCCTTATTCCCTCCACCTGGCCCGTTACCAGCAGTTTTACTAATTCAAACTAGGGTCCAGTAAAATACGTAAAACACGTCTCGTGCGTTACGTTCGTTTATGGAACCCCTGTTATTAAATGTTGTTACAGCTGTGATAGTCTAGTGGTTAGGTCGACCGCCTTTTATTCAGTCGATTCGATCCCGGTCATGCACCTCTAAGTTCACAAGTAAAATCATCATAATACCACAAAGAATCTGGATAAAAACTAATGCTCATTCAATATACTCATAATAAGGCTGTCTTAGCCAAAGCAAAACTCTTTTGTGCCTTATTATGTTAAAGAAAATTCTAGAAAATAATCCGCAGACAGAAGCAGAAAGCCTCATAGCTGCACTGTGTAAGGAGCTATCATAATTCTTTGTTAACGGCTTAAAGAGATTATAGGGGTTCGCAGATACCGCAAACGGTTGTCGGCTTTATACCGACGGGAATGGGAGAGTTAATGTAACATTACGAGTATATACGTTTCGGATCTCATCATGTGGTTCTTAGGTGTTTTACTTTTTTTTTTCTGCTACAAGTTAGCCCTTGCAATCTCACTTGATGGTAAGTGATGATGCAGTCTAAGATGGTAGCGGGCTAACCTGTTAGGGGCATGGTAAACCCACACTACTAATTGGTTTGTACGCGACATCGTGCCGGTACGCTTAATCGCTTGGCGACATGTCTTAGTCGGTACGGTGGTAACTAGCCACGGCCGAAGCCTCCCACCAGACCAGACTTGAGCCGGGAATCGAATCTAGGACCTCAAACTTTTGGATGCAAAAGCGCGCGCTGCCCCACGGAGGTCGTCAACTTATTTTATCATTTATTATTTATCTTAAGTCTGTATTAATATTTAATATACAATTGATTACTGTACCAATGAAATAAAATAAAAATAAAATGTATTCAATTTTAGTTCAATTCCTTATTCGCTATGTAGTTTATTTCAGTGTTACAAAATAAAAGTTTGGAACCCTCTTTTAGATGTTTTTTTTTGTATACACTCCAACCCTTGACGGCAATCTCATCGGATGGTAAGTGATGATGCAGTCTAAGATGGTATCAGGCTAACCTGTTAGAGGTATGGTAAACCCATTATCCTCATTTGTTTATACGCGACATTTTGCCGGAACGCTTGGTGACATGTCTTTGTTGGTAGCCACGGCCGAAGCCTCTAACCAGACCAGATTTGAGCCAGGTATCGAATCCAGGACTTCCAACTTTGTAATGGGACAGCACATTCCATCATCAGGTGACATAGTCGTCAAGGGTCCAATGTAGTGTACTGCTTCTAAAGAGTTTTTATTTTTATTTTGAACGTATTGAAATCCAAACTATCATTTGGACATGTGGAAAGAGATTATATATACATAGCAAAACTTTTCAAAGCACAAGAACCTCTCATCATCATCATCATGATCAACCCATTACCGGCTCACTACACAGCCTTAGTCCACCACGCTGGCCATGTGCGGATTGGCAGACTTCACACGTCTTTGAGAACATTATGGAGAACTTTCAGGCGTGCAGGTTTCTCCACGATGTTTTCCTTTACCGTTGAAGCAAGTGATTTTTTATTTTTTTTTAAACGCACATAACTCCGAAAATTTAGAGGTTTCGAACCGCCAACCTCTGATTAGGAGGCTGACGCCCTAACCACTAGGCTATCACCGCTTCATTGAAAATCATCGCTTGAATGATAAAGATATTGAAGAAGGTAACAAAAAAGCTGTCACTTTTTTGTTTGACAACCGAAACCCTCAAAGAATTACCTCATAAATGTAAGAATGTTTCCTCCCCTAACATTTGGAAGCAACTTTTGAAGTGGAATTAATGTAGATGATTGTCGATTCGAGTGTTCCAGCCCTTTGTCAATTAGACCTCGGAATTGGATATTTTATTATTTTATTTCCATTCTGAGATATTGTTTTTTATTTCAAATTTACTTTACCCGGCCTTCTGTCAAATGTTTGACTTGATTTTCTTACTTTCTTATTCCATAGTATTACAAATGTGGTTATAGCCTACTAATTTTTTGTACCGTGATACGTTTCGTGCTGTGATAGCCTAGTGGTTAGGACGTCAGTCTCCTCATCAGATGTCAGGGGCACACACCTCTTACTTTTCGGAGTTATGTGCGTTTAGAGAAATTAAAAATGTCACTCGCTTTTTCGAAATTATGTGCGATTCAATCAATTAAAAAATCCCCCTCTTCAACGGTGAAGGAAAAGATAGGAAACCTGCACGCCTGAGAGTTCTCCATAATGTTCTCAAAGGCGTGTGAAGTCTGTTAATCCACACATGGCGAGCGTGGTGGACTATGGCCAAACCCTTCTCATCAGAGGAGACCCGTGCTCTGTTGTGAGCCGGCAATGATTTGATCCTGATTAAGTTAGTGTTTATTTATTTTTCATCGTTTTCTAAATCGTCTGTGACAAAGTATGTTTAAAAAACTGCTCACAAATACACAATATCACGTTAACGTTTCTAGAGGAACATAAAAAATGGCAGTTCTTTTAAGAATAGGCACTAAAATGGATGTCAAAAGCAAATAATCACTCATAAAATTCATTGTTAGGTATATGTGTTAGAAACTGGGTGAAATTAATAACCTCTTAATCTTTATTTCCAGCTATCCTTAATGTTTTGACTATAAATAACAACTTTCGAGTTAACATACGAGTAAATTGACGACCTCCGTGGCGCAGCGCGCGCGCTGTCGCATTATAAAGTTGGAGGTCCTGGGTTCGATACCCAGCTCGAGTCTGGTCTGGTGGGAGGCTTCGGCCGTGGCTAGTTACCACTCTACCGACAAAGATGTGTCGCCAAGCGATTTAGCGTTCCGGCACGATGTCGCGTAGAAACCGATTAGGAGTATGGGTTTACCATACCCCTAACAGGTTAGCCTGCTACCATCTTAGACTGCATCATCACTTACCATCAGGTGAGATTGCCGTCAAGGGCTAACTTGTAGTGGATAAAAAAATATATATTGTCAATTTATCTAAATCACCCGCGCTTGTACGACGTACTCCTAAATCCGCGGCAGCCTCGTTCCCGCTCATTTTCCATCTACCCGCGATCGCTGTTCTTTTTCATATTTCATATTCCGTTAGAAAACCGCATTTGTCTTTTCTTTGAAGTGAGCAAGTGTCTTGACTGAGATTTTATATGCGTGATATAAATACTAAGTGGACCATAATGTAATCTCTAACATATGTAACTGAATATATTTATCTTAATATAAAAACTGCGATAGATTTATATGTCAAGAATGTCAAATGTGTAAATATATTATTTCTGTTTGTGTTTTTTTATTTAATAGGATAATAATTATTGAAACGTGTGTTATTGTAAATTATTATTAATATTTAAATGGTAGTTACACACAAAAATTTAGGGCATCACCGTCCAGGAAGTCCCCCCCCCCCCCCCCGGGCGTTAAGCAAAGCCAGCGAGTGAGACATGTCGTGGTGGTTTTTAGTCCGGGTAAGGTCCGGGAGTCTGACTGGGCCGCGGTCGAGTGCACCAGTGTTCCCGTGACCCAGCCACCAGGCGACGCGAAGGAGCATCGCTGGGTTTAAGTGGGTATTCTGGTCGCCAGCCTGGCCGCCGGGGAGTCCCACATACCCCGTCGGAAGCGGCGCAGTCTTGCCTGCGTCGCCTCCGGAGGGGATGCGTAAAAGCATTTCCAAGCGTGAAAAAAAAAGGTCCGGGAGTCCCACATAACTTCCGTTTTGCCCAAGGGACCGAGGTAGCCATAAAGATTTTCCACCACGAAAATGAAAAGGGCCAACGCTACGTAACCGTGAGATAGTTAAACCATAAACCTGAAACTACGTATAACAGCCAGACTCTGCACAATCACTATTAATTTCCGTAACGTCTAGCTCGCGGGGGCTCAATAACCATTACGCGCCCATGATTGACTGCATAATGCTTGGCGTCGTTAATTGCGACGCCGCGTACCGGAACGACTTGTCACCGGCAGATTACTACGTACTGCAACACCAGGAGAAATCGAAGTGCACTCTTATACAGTTTATGAAGTAAAACTTGTGTTCTATTTATCAATATTTTTGAATGTTAAGACGAAATCCATACTAGTTATATTTAGGACTAGCTGACGCCCGCGACTTCGTCTGCGTTGAGTTAGTGTTTTTGTTTGTCTTTCAATCACGAAGCAATAGATTATTAACCCGAATTGTAGTACTGGACAGTACTTGGACATTGCGGAAAAATACAGTAATGTTCACTTTACTTTTCTAAAATAAAACTAGCCTAAGTTACTCCTTATTACATCAGTTACTTGCCTATAAAAGTCCCGTAAAAATCGCTCCAGCCATTTCAGAGATTAGCCGGAACAAACAGACAGACAGACAAAAATTGTAAAAAATGTTATTTTGGTGTATGTACCGTATACATATTCATATGCATGTAGTAAAAAACGGTTATTTCAATATTATAAACAGACACTCGCCACGTTTTAATTCCCAGTTAGGTAGAAGCCGTGATAGCCTAGTGGTTAGGACGTCAGCCTCCCAATCAAAGGCTGGCGGTTCGAATCCGGACACGCACCTCTAACTTTTCGGAGTTATGTGCTTTTTAAGCAATTAAAATATCACTGGCTTCAACGGTCAAAACATCGTGAGGAAACCTGCACGCCTGAGAGTTCTCCATAATGTGCTCAAAGGCGTGTGAAGTCTGCCAATCCGCATATGGCCAGCGTGGTGGACTATGGCCAAACCCTTCTCATATTGAGAAGAGACCCGTGCTCTGTAGTGAGCCGACAATGGGTTGATCATGATGATGATGATGAGGTAGTTTGGTTATCTAGAAAAGCGAGCTTTCTAGTTTTGTTTTTCACTATTATATTTTATTCACACCTATGTATTCCACTTTGCTTCTAGTGTACATTCCTTTTAAACGATATTTCATACGATTACATAAAAAATACTAGAATTAAATTTTATTGAATTGATTTTTTAAATTCACGGCGTCAAAACTGGCGGTCATATATTCAAATTCAAATTCAAAAAATTCTTTATTCAAATAGTACTTAAAAAGGCACTTCTGACGCGTCAATAATTTACATAGTAGTTATTTCACGGTGGTAACTATATTCGTAAACTTAAAACTGAAGCTATGAGGGTTCCAAACGCGCCCCGGTCTAAGAAGAAGCCCACAACAAACTTAGCCGGGTAAAACTATTTGTCCTTTTAAAGTATAGATATAGATAGATACAGTTTTGATTCGTAACTCAATCACATAAATTGATCGAGCTACGAACTACGGTCAAGGATTAGTGTAAGAATTTATCGGTGTTATTCAAGTGTCACAGACATCCGCGAACATACAATGGGCGAGTTGTGAGCTATTGTAGTCGTGAATTAGATAAACACGGCTACAATTGAGTACATTAGATAATTTTTATTAATTGCTTGTTATGTATGTACCGTACTAATAAGTAAGCTTCACTTAAGAAGAGCGCTGATGATTATAATCTTATGAGAAATTGATTTGCTGTCCCATGACATTCCATGATTCGTGAGAAACATGTCAGGATCTTTAAGAAGTGAGTGAGGGATTTATTTATTTATTTATTTATTTATTTCATCCAATTGGAACGGCAAAATACCACTTACACTAACTAGACAACATAAAACAAATTATTCAAAACAAACTAATATTACTAAACAAACAAAGATTAATCATTGCTCTCGGCGTAATTAAGCAACTCCGAAAACAGAACCGTCCACCCGTCATTGAATGGGTCCCATTGAAAATTCATTTCCAAAAGGTCGTTGAAAGACGCCAGAGAACGCGGTATGGGTGCCATGGCTTGGGCAACAGTGCGATGAAGTGGGACCACGAAAAGTTTATTTTTTCGTGGACGCAGATTATTATTTTTGGGGACACGTATACAACATAGTTGGTCATGGAGATCAGGAGCATCGACATCTCCCCGCAAAATTCGGCACATTATTTTAAGTTGGTCGCAAGTCCGCCTGACCTCCAAGGAGTTGAGTACTAAGCAACCTAAAAGAAATTTGGTTGGATATAGGAAAGGGTAATAACCATAACAACGTTTGTAAAGGTATCTTAGGAAGGCCTTTTGCACTTTCTCTAGTATAAGTCCATACTTTTTCTCGTACGGACGCCAGACGCAGGTGCTAGTTTCCAGTTTGCTCCGAACTAAGGCGTAATATAGCAATCGTATTATAATAGGACTGTGGAACTCCCGAGAATTGCGCAGTACAAAACCTAATCTACGAAAAGATTCGGCTGCTACTGTATTAATATGATCTCGGAAGGTTAACTTGTTATCAAAAACTACACCTAGGTCTTTCACATTCTGTACCCTGGGAATAGGAATACCGTTCATTTTATAAACATATATCAAAGGATAACGAACTCGACCAAACGTCATAACTGAACATTTGTCACAATTGAAGTCCATTTTATTGGCTTTACTCCAATTACATACAGCTGTTAGATCACATTGCAACTTGAGGCAATCTTCAATAGAAGTGATTTCGAGCATAAGTTTAAGGTCATCAGCATATAGAAGACATTTTGCATATTTTATACATTCCGTGAGATCGTTTATCATGATAAGGAAAAGCAGGGGGCCTAAGATAGAGCCCTGACTTACACCGGAACGCGTATGATACGGCTTTGACTCATATATGCCAAACCGAACAAACTGCTGACGGTCACAAAGATAGTCAGCAATTACGTGAAGAAGCTGAGGAGATAAACCAATGGCACTCAGTTTGCATAGGAGAATATCGTTATTTCATCCTATCAAAAGCTTTGCGGTAGTCAAAATAAAGGGCGTCTACTTGATTGCCTCTGTCTAGGCAAGACGATATGTAATCCACAGCTGTCAATAAGTTGGAGTTGACAGACTTTTTAGCCCTGAAACCATGCTGCTCGTCACAGAGCAAATTACTGACTTGCCGACTAATTTCTCTATACATGATTCTTTCGAATATCTTGGCCGGTACCGAGAGAATGGCTATGGGCCTAAATTCCTGCACGGATTTCGTACCGGTTTTTTTAGGTATTGGGGTAACTCGCGTTAGCTTCCATTGAGAAGGATATTGACCTGTCTCTAAAATCAAATTATACAAATGACATAAAGGGAGACTAAAATATTTACCATATGTTTTCAAAACAAATGCTGGTAAATTATCCGGCCCAGGTGAGCAATTTATTTTGAGTTTGTCAATGCCATATTTTATGTCACTTACTGTAAACTTTGGAATGTGGCAGACAGTCTTATTTAGTTTACCGTCATTTAGACATGCCTCGTCTACACTCAACTTTGGCACATCCGATAGGAACACATTTGCAAAAAAATTTGCAAACGTTTCAGCTGCGTCAATTCCTGTATACGTACAACCATTAAATGTAATGTTAGGCTCAAATCCCCCTTTAGAACGCAAGCTACTGATGTAGTCCCAGAAACATAAAGGATTGGTTTTAATGTTACTTTCAGCACGCCTAATATAATCGCCATAAGCTTCTGGTATACAAACCTTCAACTTAGACCTAATTTCTGAGAACCTAGAGTAAGTCTCAATGCATTTAGTTTTAATCCATCTAGTATGTAATTTTGATTTCAATTCTGTGTCGCGTATAATATCGCTTGTAAACCAAACCGGATAGCGTTTAATATTACTTTTTTTCCTACTCTTTTTAGAGATACACGAGTCAAAAATATTATAAATGATGTTATAAAAACAAGTTGTTGCTGATTGTACGTCAGTTGCGGTCAAGAGGCTTTCCCAAGATACCGATGACATTGGAGTAGTGAGTTGCTCATGGTCACATTTTCGGAAATTCCAATCCCTGGCGGAGTTTATGTTGCTGGGTTCTAATCGTTCAAAGTGTTTGGCTGCACGAATTTTAATTCTAACGCTAAGGGGAGGGTGATATAAATCTGGAAGGACCATTCCCTCCGCATCAGAGACTATTGCTTCAAGTCGCTCTTGTACAAGTACTACATCTAGAATACTCCCGTGAGAGTTTACAATGTTATTTCTTTCGGTTAGACCACAAAGTGATACAAAATATGAGTAATAACGAACTATGTTTAAGGACGCACTGTTTAAATTTAAATCTCCTAAAATTATCACCAGTCCCTTTAACTCAAGAATAAAGCTTTCTATTTTATAGAACAAATTCATGTAGTCTTCGTCGGAGGCACTAGGTTTAATATAAACTACACATATAAACGTAGATCGATCACAATTTGTCGTTTCGTTCGCGTTCGATTTCATTAATCAATAATTTCCCTTTGTATTTTTATGTTTAATCTTTGAGGGTTTTAATCAATAAGATCAATAACGAAACAAAACATCATTTATTTCTTATAAAACAAAATAAACTAGAAATTTGTCTATGCTTTCGATTTTTAGATTTAGAGTAGAAACGGTTCTAGGCCTTAGACGAAGTGCTTAGAAGATGGAGAACCTTCTTTTTCCGCTGGGAAATGCGTTTACGCATCCCTACCGGAAGCGACGCAGGCAAGACTACATCACTTCCGGCGGGGTATGTGGGACTCGCCGGCGGCCAGACTGCCGACCAGAATACCCACTAAAACCCAGCGATGCTCCTACGTAGCCTGGTAGCTGGGTCACGGGAACACTCGCGCACTCGACCGCAACCCAACCAGCGGCATCCGCCGAGGCAGACCCTCCACCGGGAGTCTACGATCGACCCTCTAACTCCATACGAGGCGGGCCAGGAACATTAGGCGCGTCTTACGACCCGAGGATTAGGCTAGACGGGTGAGGAGGGCGATGAAAGTCTGTTTTGTAAGCGGAGCAAAGCTGACTAAGTTACACAAGATGAAGTGCAATAACTAGTGACCTATTATTCTGAAATAAGATTAAACTGCTTTCACAGGTTTGTTATCTGGCATCTTGAATTGAAAATCTAATCAAAATCTAACCGCAGTTCTCAGTTGTTCTTCCGGTACCTTATCTAGTTTATAGAACTGAAGCGTTAAATAACTTAAGTTATCTCACATGCCATATCTCACATAACTTTATCAATAATAATTCGTTATCCAAAGAAAATCTTCATCCAGCTGCCTCGCCAAATAACTTCGGGCCCCTGAGGGAGGACCGCAAATTCTCGCGTATCGGTGGTATCCAGATATTTTCAGGAATTCCCCAAATTCTGCAAACGCGCTACCCCAAGATAAGAACTTTTAACCTCGCTATTTTTATTTTTATTTCGTAGCTGGTATTCTTTTCCTATTTTACTTTTGCTTATTTATTATTTATCTTATTTTACTTCCGCCCAATATCCACTATATATATTATTTTAATTATTTATTTACATTATTTAACCCTTTAATTTGGACATGGAAGCGTCCATAGATTGTTAGTATATTAGTAAATTTTATCTTTAATTACTATGATAGTATAGTTATTAATAACATTAAAAATACAAAATACAATTACCCACCGAATAGCAACCAACTAACATTAATTTATTATATTAGATATCATCATTACTCGCATTAATATAATATCATGATTTAAAGGACAATACATGTATATGAAGTCATAGATTAGTTTTCAAATGTATTGCCAGTGATATGGCCTGGAATGTTATAAGAATTTATAAATAGGAGGTTGAAGGTTATTTTTTTTTTACACTGTGCACTCACTCGGTAAAACCCCGCGGAAAAGTTTTAAAAACTCTCTCTCCTAGGAGAGTGTAGATCTGCTCCCAGATGGCTTAGCGTTGATGATGTTAACGATGATTGTTTCACAATCGCTGTTACAAATACGCTGAAAAAATAATCCTGCCGACAAAATTTTCTTCTTCTTCTTTAGGTGCCTCTCCTACTAGTGAAGGTTGGCAGTCAGAATGGCATATTTTCCCTTGTTTCTCGCGAGGCTGAAAGCTGGGCGGCACTCGCGATCCCAGTCCACTCCCTGATGTTTCCCAACCAAGACTTTCTCTTGCGACCGATGCGCGTCTTTCTCGCTACTTTGCCCATCATTATAAAAATTTTGTTAAACACTATCAAGTGTGCAAATATTGCATAGGGGAACATAAGCACTATGTTTCCATAAATCAAGCCAACTTTATCTCTGATTTGATCACTTAACGTGATAAAAATAAGCAAGTTCATTCGTGTCAATAAAATGTCAGGTTGGCTTTACCAAGATTTGATATTCAAAAATATTTTTCTGCTATGAATATTGTCCTTCTAAAGCGTACGGTACATATCCAAGAAAAGTGTATTCTTTTACAACTTACCTTCACTCTATCACCGTCTCAGCCAGTACATCTATAGTTGAAAGGCAGTTTAATCCTTTAGCCTAGAGCTGTAACGGGAATTCAAAACATTTTCCTTCGCAAAAAGTACAAATATATATGACCGACGGCTATTTTGAATGGCGAATTCAATTTCTAAACTTTGTGACCCTTTCCATTGATGCCCGGCTTTGAAGCCCTAAGCCTTTGTGTTTGTTTGGTCGTTTTTCCATCAATAAAATGAATGTATTATTCATGGTCACACATTATACCTTCTTGCTATGTCACGAGTTATACCGTGTTTGTTATTTTACGTGAGATATTCTCTGGCTTGATATATCTCGTTTTATCAAATTTATTTCAATGTTTTTCTTAAAGGTTGTGATTTTATTTATTTACTAAAACTCGCAGTTGATTGCTGATTTTACTTGAGATTGAGGTTACCCGTGCGGCCAATGCCCTGCTTGAGAAAGTAAGCTACAGGAAAATGTCAAATTGCTGATTTTCGTATCTCTAAATTAAAAAACATAGGACTTTCATACAAACTTCAAACCCCTATTTTACCCCTTTCGGGGTAGATTTGGGTGAAAAAAATTCTAACTTTATACTTACGCCCTAAACGAAACCTATTTTCAAAATTTCAAGCTTGTAGACTTCATAATAAAAAAATAAGCAAAAACTATCATCCCCTATTTTACCACCCTTGACAGGTAATATTAAAAAAAAAATTGATGTACATGTTTTTTATTTATTATTATTAATCTTAATGCAAATTTTTGTGTCTCTAACTCTAAAAACAAAGAAATTTCATACAAACTTCCAACCCCCCTTTTACCCTCTTAGGGGTGGAATTTCCAAATATCATTTCTTAGCTGACATCTCTTAACTATCGACTACCTACTTGCTAAATTATAGCTTTATACGTACAATGGTTTTTGAGATCTCGTTTAATTAGTATGTAAGTAAGTAAGTAAGTGACCTTTCGCTTTTATATATATAGATAACAATTGAAACTCAAAATAAACCTCAAATAGGTATATTATTAAAAGGAGTTCCTCCTTTTATATTTTAGGCAAGGTTCCAAAGATACTGGCAGCGTTCCCCCTTTGAATAGCTAGACTAATTCTTTGTCCGGGGTAGCTGGCAGCTCTTCGGTCCCCTGTGATGTCGACTAACCTTTTTGCTATTTCCTTAAAAGCCTTAATGACATTGAACTTTATTTTATATTAGCTGGCGTCTGCGACTTCGTCTGCGTTGAGTTAGTGTGTATGAAAGTGTTTTTCGTTTGTCTTCCAAATAAAAATCCAAATAAAGTTCCAAAGAAATCGGAGTACGCGTTAATGAATTACAACTAAATACACATTTTGATTTCATCCCCTTTCCCTAGAGAAACGTGCTGAATTCCGGGATAAAAGCTGTTCTAAACAACGACCCCAAATAATTACAGGATAAACATTAAAGTATCTCCTTTGTAACAAAAAAAGAATGAGTAAAATCGGAGTACGCGTTAATGAATTACAACTAAATAAACACATCTATTATCTAATATATATTTTTTTTAATTAAAAAAAATATATATATCAGTTACTTCAACGGTGAAGGAAAACATCTATCATGCCGCCTGAGGTGGACATAATCGTTGGTGCACAAACCCATAGGTTCCTGCAACGGGGAGGTGCCAGACGGTTCGCGACCAGTCGGACCATACCCTACTGTTGTCACACAAACCAGTGGACATAAAGTACGATTACGAAAAGCGATTCATATATTTTTGATATAATTTAATAACTCCATTCTTGGAAGATGATTTTGTTATCCCATAATAGTTATTCATGACTTGCTATTGATAAATAAATTGATAAATAGTTTTATAATCGGCCGATATTTTGAAAATGATAAAAAGTTGTTAGATAGTCTTTTCAGAATTAAATAAAGATAAGATTAAAGTTTTTTTATTATAATAATACAAGAAGCTTAAACACATGAAAACGATGATCCTGTAGAAGTATAAATTGTTTTTTTTTTATACAACACAAGTTAGCCCTTGACGGCATCTCACCTGATGGTAAATGATGATGCGGTCTAAGATGGTAGCGGACTAACCCGTTTGGGTATGGTAAACCAATACTCCTAATTGGTTTCTACACGACATCGTGCCGGAACGCTAAATCGCTTGGCGACACGTCTTTGTCGGTAGGGTGGTAACTAGCCACCGCCAAAGCGTCCCACCAGACCAGACTCGAGCCGGGAATTGAACTCAGGACCTCCAACTTTAAAATGTAACAGCGCACGCGCTGCGCCACTGAGGTCGTCGAAACGTCGTCGTTGTGTGCCAGTAATCATCGCCCTCCAAGTCGTGAAGTCTGCCAATCCGCACATGGCCAGCGTGGTGGACTATGGCCGAACGCTTCTCGTATCGAGAGGAGACCCGTGGTACGTAGTGAGCCGGCAATGTGTTGATCATGATGATGATGAATATCTGACTTATAATAATGATGGTTTAAAAATTCTCATCAAAAACTAGCAATATTTATTTGATAAATAATCAAAGAAATCTTGTTCATTGGTTGCATATAAAATAGCTCTGTAGTGCTCTGTAGTGAGCCGGTAATGGATTGTTCATGATGATTATCTCATACAATGGTGTTTGATATAGAACGCATCTACACGTTACACGTTTGTGTATTACAGAAATTACTTGATTAATCTGGCTTAATGGTATCAAAGCTCGACCACACAGCTTTGATTGATAGTGGTATCATTGTTATCTTTCGGATATCCCTGATATAGCCCATTCAGATTAGTGTTTCCGGATTTCATTAATTACATTGCGTCAGGAACTTGGTCGTTAAAACACAAAATTAAAATTAAGGAGCGAAATACCTTCGCTAACCAAGCTAGCAAATTTTTAACGTCGCTTATTTCGATGATGCATTATGAAGTTGGAGGTCCTAGGTTCGATTCCCAGCTCGAGTCTGGTCTTGTGGGAGGCTTCGGCCGTGGCTAGTTACCACCCTACCGACAAAGACGTGTCGCCAAGCGATTTTAGCGTTCCGGCACGATGTCGCGTAGAAACCAATTAGGAGCGTGGGATTACCTTACTCCTAACAGGTTAGCCCGCTACCATTCTAAGCAGTATCATCACTTACCACCAGGTGAGATAGCCGTCAAGGGCTAACTTGTAGTGTATAAAAAAAAATACAGCCCATTCAGCTTAGTGTTTCCGGATTCCATTAATTACATTGCGTCAGGAACTTGGTCGTTAAAAGGACCGAAATACCTTCGTGGTGTTAGCTAGCAAATTTTCACGTCGCTTATTTTGATGCTTGTTGAACGATTAATTTCGAATTAACAGATAAATGGATTATTCAAATTCAAATTAAAAAATGTTTCGTTTGTGTAAACCTAGTAGGCATAGCCTATAAGCATTTATGAAACATATATATGTACAAATGATTGGAACATATTTAAAAAAATATAAACAAAACGAGAATTAAATTCTTATATATTTATTTTTTCCACTACAAGTTAGCCCTTGAAGGCAACGGCGTGACACGTTTAGTTACCGACAACTAGCCATAGCCGAAACCTTAGACCAGACCAGACTCGAGCCGGGAATCGAACCCAGGAACTCCAACTTGTGACAGCGCGCACCCTGCGCCAAGGAGGTCGTCAAACTATATAGGTTATCTTTTATCGTCAATTGGAAACACCATACAATTTTATGTTATCTATATTGATATATACGATTTGAACTCCATACTCAAATATTTAGTTTCGAAACCTATTTCTAGTTTTGTTTTTCGTTTTCCCTCTATTCAATGGAGCATGATATTGACGTATAAACATTTGAAATGTTCTGAGGGCATATCTAGCTTTGAATGGCATTCTCGCATTTCTGCTATCCTAGTCACAAAATATTGAAATACAATATAGTGGTTGGACAGTAGATACAATTTGGCGGCCTTATCGCTTAATAGCGATTAAACGATAAAAAAGCTTGGGTGAGAATTGCTCTAATTCCGTAGATGCTATAATTTATTATTGATTAGTTGAGATGGTGATAACAAAAAATAACCCGGTTAATTTTGTTGTGGGCTTCTTCTTAGATCTGGGCTCGATTTGAACCCTCTTAGCCTTATTTTCAAATTGGCGAGTATAGTTATCACCATCACAAATAGAAATAATGAAAAATGTTATATATATGAACGATTCGTAGATGCCTGTAATAGGTTTATATGAATAAAGCAATTTTGATTTATTTGAGCGCGCAAAAAGAAAACATTTTAGTTGCTAAGATTTTATTTAGTGACTAAAAGCAAACTCACCCAAGAAAAGGCGAAGTAGAGCATTTTTATCTTCACTTACCGTTAATTCATACGTTCTGATGTTAGAAGATTATGCCGCGAGACCGGCTTGATGCCTCGAAGTCTTCCACTAAATACTGGAATCTGTATCTTATTACCATTCAATAAATTTCATTTTACGTTGCCTGAAGATTAAACCTTCTTTCCTGTAGTTATCTGTGTGCATAGAATCGCAAATAATATTTGACGCGGCGTCAAATTCCGTCAACTAGTACTTTGTAGATATGACTTTTACACTTCTTGTGGTAATAAATAATTTGTGCTTCGTTTTATTTGTTCTCAAAAGATATGAAACGGGCATTTTAAATAAAATATCTCCAAAAGGTATTGAGAGCTTAGAATATTGAAACTTCTATTGAATTCAATAGCAATATATAATGTACTAGCTGTTGCCCGCGACTTCGTCTGCGTAGAATTGCTGATTTCCCTTGAAATTGAGGTTACCCGTGCCGCCAACGCTTTGCTTCAGAAAGTTAGCTACAGGAAAATGTCAAATTGCCGATTTTCGTGTTTCTAAATTTAAAAACATAGGACTTTCATACAAACTTCAAACCCCTATTACACCCCCTTCGGGGTAGATTTGGATAAAAAAAAAAAGACGGGTTGCACTCCGGGAGTGCCGGCAGAAGTGAAAACTTGATTATTAACGTTGAGCATGTTTGATATTTTGGAATGGTTAGGGAATAATTTTGCACCAATTGCTTTATCAGTATAAAAGTACTATCATTTATGTGGTAGAATACAATATTCATTTATTGCGCTATCGTACACAAACATGACAATTTATATTACATTAAAAATTTAACACTTTAAAACTATTACAATTATTTTGCATTAAAAAGTTTATCTATATCAATTTCCATATTTTAAGCACTTTACATTCACGAATTTTACGAATACACAACAATGTGATCGCTACACAGACGGTCGAGCCATCAGCTGTCACCATCCATGGATGCGCGTGGCACGCTGTAACATACACGAACATTCGCGCAAGCGCCCTGCGCTGCCTAAACGAAACAGTAGGCCCAGGCATACATTTTCGCCGCGCCGTAGAGAGGGGATAGCTGTCTACTCTCCATCCGTCTTACGCTTTTTCGATCAGGTCACGTGTCCTGACGCGAGTTTAAGATTTTATACCCATTACAGAAAAAGTGCTCAACGCCGCTAAAGAAGTTTTCACTTCAAAAATTCTAACTTTATACTTACGCCCTAAAAGAAACCTATTTTCAAAATTTCAAGCTTGTAGACTTCATAATAAGAAAATAAGCAAAAACTATCATCCCCTATTTTACCACCCTTAACAGGTAATATTTAAAAAAAATTAATGTACATGTTTTTTATTTATTATTATTAGTCTTAATGCAAATTTTTGTGTCTCTAACTCTAAAAACAAAGAAATTTCATACAAACTTCCAACCCCTATTTTACCCCCTTAGGAGTAGAATTTCCAAATATCCTTTCTTAACTATCAACTACCTACTTGCTAAATTATAGCTTTATACGTACAATAGTTTTTGAGATCTCGTGTTTAATCAGTATGTAAGTATGTAAGTAAGTATGTAAGTATGTCAGTGACCTTTCGCTTTTATATACATATATAGATTACTTTGGTGCTCCCGATTCGGTCGGATGGCACCGTTTAGGTATTATCGCACTTTCAGTGGAATACCAATGGAATAATAATAAAAATAAATACTCACCGGTCGACTAAAGTTCATAGGTCAGCCTCTACTCAGCATGCGAAGGTTTTAGCCCGGATTCTTTTTTATTATATTCTCACAGTTAATCTTCAACGTGGACTTCGTATTGGGCGGACGCGATTTTTTCACGCTGTTTTTGAATTAATGTTTATTCGCTAATTTTGAAAAGGATTAGTGTTGGTTGTGTTGTGGACATTATAGTTTTGGTGTCGTTTGAGTGGCTAGTTTTTTGAATGGTTAACATGTATTAATTTGGGAAAGGAGCCGCGTCCGCCTTGCTAAGTTTCCCGCCATTTTTCTCTAACTTCGATTCTCCATAGCTATAAACTTGACATTGGCTAATCTGTGTAAAGCTATAAAAAGAAAAAAAAACCTTCAAAGTTAAAGCAAGTGGTATTTAAATACATAACTCCGAAGAGATTCTGATGCTGAAGATGATTTATATTCCCTCGCTCGCATGACTCGCTGCAACAAAGAATGTACTCGCTTTGCTAGTACTTGAATCAAATAGAACATAAAAACAAGTTTTTGAGGGCGAAAATGCTTGGCTGTTAGTTCTGAAATTTGAGCGTTTCAGCAATTCTAGTCAAACACAACACTCTACGCTTTACGGTTCAATTAATTCGCTATTCGAAATTCGACAATATTTTCTAAACTCTAGGGATATCCGGTTCGGTTTGAACCGTATGCATGCACTCAATGTTTATATCCTCTTTGAATTGGTTCCGCCATATTGAACTGTAGTCTTCACTTTGTTTGTTTCTCGTAAATTGAAATCTGGTTTTGCCAGACGCTTAAGACCGTACGTAGACTCACTTATATATAGTAATGTGGTTAGTGCTTGTGACATAAAACAATGCTCTGTAAAGGATGGGAACACGAAAGTTGTTCCCTGGCTCGCTTCCTTAAACTATGAGTCAATCGAAAAATTCCTCATGTACTACCTAGCTTTAGCTGAAATGCTACATTTGTCTTTTTATAAACTCTTATAATTTGCAATTTGTATATAGGATGAACAGGGGCGTGTCCATCGGTAGTTTGGGTGGACGTGGGTAGTTTCAGGCAAAGAGGCCAGTTACTCTTGATAGAACAGAATTACAATTATAAGTAACGTAATTTATAAAAGCAGACTATACGCTCCATCAAGTACGACTATGCACTACCGCGTTGCGCCGTCCCGCGCCAGTGAGTCTTTTATACGCCACTTGGTGTTGCGTAAAAAGAGGGGGTGATGCCACTCTCTTATCTGTCGTACATGATTCTAAAACTAGATAGCGCTGCTCTCTGATTGCCGTCATATATATTTAGTTAAGTCTTAATTTATTTGTCTCATCATCCGAGCGTCACTGCAAACATAAATAAATTGTTAATAACGGTGAATTGGGCTCCACGGTACAGGATTACCTGGCCGTGTGGTCCCGGCAGAGTAGAATATGACCACCCCATCTCTTCCCATGGGTGTCGTAAAAGGCGACTAAGGGATTCCAGCTGCGTAGCACCTCAAATCGTAAGGTGATGCAGCTAGGTGATGTGATGCGCCTTTAAGGCTGCCGATGCTAATTTAGATCTATTTAGCTTTTGGCGACCAATTCACTGCATCCCTGCTACTACCGGTCGTCCCGGGTAACCGGTCCACTGGATTTTGGTAGCATAGGACGAGAGAGTGGGTTTGCACCTGCGCAAATGTTTACTCACTTAAAACAACTCCCGCGCAGAAGGACCTTGGCTAGATTTTGGCTAGATACAGGATTACCTAGTGTGGTTCTCAACGGATGTACTAAAAACAACTTTACAAAAGTTGTTTTTTGGCAAATAAATATTTTTCATTTTCATTTTTTCAATTATTATTGACGTTGATGCTGACATGATAGAGTTAAAATGAGAGGTTTTTTTTTTATCCGCTACTAGTTAGCCCTTGACAGCAATCTCACCTGATGATAAGTGATGATGCAGTCTAAGATGGTAGCGGGCTAACCTGTTAGGGGTATGGTAAAGCCATACTCCTAATTGGTTTCTACACGACATCGTGCCGGAACGCTAAATCGCTTGGCGACACGCCTTTTTCGGTAGGGTGGTAACTAGCCACGGCCGCAGCCACCCACCAGACCAGACTCAAGCCGGGAATCGAACCCAGGACCTCCAACTTTATAATGCAACAGCGCGCGCGCTGCGCCACGGAGGTCGTCACGGAGGTTGGTTGGATGTTGAATGAATCACGACAATTTTCAATTTATTTCACATTATTTTTATTAATTTCTATATCTTAATTCATAACAGCAAATAGAATTTTACGTAATAATAATAGTACGATAGTAAAAGATATTTACAATACAATTTAATAATTTTTAAATCTAAACACGGATAATTCATTTTCGTATCGACGATAGAAATAATTTATTACATTGAATTTTTTACAATAATTTATAACTATTAATAATGATCATTAGCGCTTTTCCCCATTATGTAATTATTAATAAATACTTTCTAAACACTGTTTTTTTTTTAAATAGGCAATTAGGTAGGTAAAATGGTGACATTTTGGTGTGCTACTTAATCTAAAGTGCCTAAGGACGCATTATATTGCACGGGTACATTTATCTACATATATATTAATTAATGATACAGGTAAATTTTACGTTTGTGATTAATTATTACTTATAGGGAAGAGATTCATGTTTTATACAAAGCAGAAATACGAAGTTTTCGCAATTATTAATAAGAAATTCGTGTGCAAAGTTTAATTAAAATATACATATTTTCATTTCGGTGAAATAGATTCACGGATTACAATGACGGAAAATTCCGAGATTAAGATTAGTCCCGTCAAAATAGACATTACAGTTTGCATTAATTCCCAACAAGCTGGATTTTTGTGCAGGCCTTTTGTACGTCATTACAAATGATATGTCAAAAGTCCCCATCGATCCCGCTTGTGCATTGTTTTTTATTCGAGGTCAAAGGTCACAAATTTGCGTTTTTTGCGTATATATCTCTGAAACAATAGGAGCTACTGAAAAATGGTTCGAACAAACTTTGTAGATCGTAAAATTGTCTACAAGAAAGATCTGAACACTTTTTCTTCTAAGGTGCACTGTTCTCGAATTATGGGAATTATGGCTATATTAAACATAGAAAATACGAATATGCACTCATACGTGGCCAGTGTGCATCATCGGGCTAACAATTTGAACAAAAAATATTAGTGTCAAGGAAAAAACTAAATACGTACTATATAGTATACGATACGTACGATATAGTAGTAGGAACTTTTTCACCACCATCACCAAGCGGGATCGATGGGGACTTTTGACATGTCATTTGTAATGACGCATCCAAGGCCTGCACAAAAATCCAGCTTGTTGGGAATTAATGCAAACTGGAATCATAATTTAGTCTTTTTTTGATTGGACTAAATAGTTTGCACGTAAATTTTTGTGACACGGGTTTTTATACTTAAACAATAAGTCTCCGCTTTAAACGCAGCAAGTTTTGGTAGATTAATACTTTTTGATTTCATTTCAATATATTAAATCTATTTATATACTCGACATATTTTCAACGTCAACAGCCACGCATTTGTTCATTCACTAGACGCTTCGCCGATGACACACCGAAGAAAGTTCACGAGCGAATGTCCAGTAGACAAACGGTACGCGTTTCATGTTATGTTTAATATGCCTTGGCCTTTATGGTAAAAATTAAAGAGTTATCTTATAATTTGATGCCTATTTATTACGACGTATTCAAGTCTCAATTTATTTACTCGGAGTCGACTTACTTCACAAGCATTTTTAGAATGTCATAAAAAAGCCTACATACGTATAAACGTATGCCTTTTATGGTGTTTTGGATAGGTCTTGATTTTTTCAATACGGTTTAGTGTTTCATGTTGTATCTCGGCTGGTACGGAACACGTGTTATGCCATATGCCGATAAGCCTTTTTGGTTATTTTTTAATTTATTTGAGTGTTTGGTATGATTAATAATAATTACGTCTATGGTAAAAATAGCCATTGTGACAATGAAGAAAATTGACAGTCATTTACAAAGTATATAAAGGAGAATGCAGATAATTTTATTTTTATTATACTTGCCGAATTTATAATTGCAAAATTTATATATGTATATTTATTAAAATTTACGTTATTATGTCCATAGAATTGAATAGTAGTAAGGTATAGTTTCAGAATTGTTGACTGTTATAAATTTGATATAATTATTTAATAGATTTCAGAGCTATCCTTACACAATTTTGTGTAATTTTTGTCTGTATGTCTCCAGGAGTTAACCTTTGGAATGGAAATGGAATTTGGAAATTTCTGAATGGTTTGATTCAGCAGATGAGGGCCTAATCTAATAATTCCAATTCGACCCAGTTCCAGTTGATCCGACTGATCTATAGTTTAAATATATAAAACTTTCGTCTCCTATATAAAAACATTTAATTAAAAAACATAATATATATTATTAATGAATGGAATATTATCTTAGAATATGTGTTTTAAATTTAGTGACACTAAAAATTAGAAATTTAGTTCCTTCAAGTGTCCCCTGCACCATAAGCTAAGAAAGGGTTTTACCTACTTCCAACTAAACTGAACCTTTACTCGTACTTGGAATTCTGGGATTGTGCAAAAGTCTTAAATATTTTTGAAGTTATAGTTTTATAAAATCTAGAAAAGTTGTAAGCGGTTTTTGACACACGCCTTAGGTTGTAGAAAAGAGGATATAAGTTAGAGTTGGAAAACTAAACTTATGATAACAAATAACGTTTAAACTTTGACGTAAACCGTATCTACAAATTGTTTTTATACACAAGCATTAGAGATACATGAATATATTTTTACTTGCTACATTTTAATTATAAATTTATAAATAATATATGTATGTACAGAGATAGAATTCCTTATTATATACAAAAGTATCACAGGATTGAATTATATGACAGGATCTAAGACAGGATTATTGTAAAAGTAAAATTTATCATAGACTTATTCTCGTTTACGAGTATTTTATGGAAATAAGATGAAATAAACATAAAGGACATATATTTATAATTAGCAACAAGACATTTATTAGTCTGTGTAATTTACCGTACATTTTTCCTCCTTATTTTTAATACATTATTATATTTTAATATTTATAAAAATCTTGAGTATCTTAAATTACACCACGTTTATTTCATGGTGATAGGTTATAGCACAAAGGTTATTGAAGTAACGAATAATAGAATATGTCAACATTGTTTTATATATTTTATGATATATTTTTTTAAAACGAGAAAATGCACAAGTGGACTTTAAAGCACTTTCATTAACGTCTAATTAAGAACGCTTTTATAGTTTTCATAGTATATAATCGCTTACAACGAATAAGGTTCGTGCCCACATTAAGCTATGAGCTATGTAGCTCATAGCATTCAAAAAATCAACATGGAGCAGTGAGTATTTTATTAGTAATTCGCCCTCACCTACGGACCTACGCTGAACTCTCGGGGCTATAGAGCTGTTCTAGGGAAGCGTGTCCCGTCTTTGTTTTATCTACTTTCCATCACGTGATAATACTTACGTATGTTTATTCAAAATATTAATAAATAAGCTAAACGCGCAACATACGCTATAATAGATTATAGCTAGGAATTTGTTTGACAATAATCAGTTAGTCATCCGTACAACTGAATAGTTGAGAATTAAGTATGTACAAGCAATATTTTTTTTCGGTTTAACTAACAAATAAATAAGCGCCATCTCTTCGAATACTTTTGAACTACAACTTATAGCAGCGCCGTTAATCTGACTACACCCTAAGTTCTTGAGAGTTCTTGAGATATTTTCTAAACACTAGGTACCTGATATGTTTAAACTTGTGACTAGGTATCTTATTTCTATAACATTTACACTACTAAGAAATATAATTATAAATAAGACGTTCACATTTATAAATCGTAAGTAATATATATAGTAATTTACACGTGAAAAATTGAATTGAAAGACAGTTCTTCTAAATTCTTACACACGAAAAAGTGAAGCGATATCCAGTTCTAATAGACACTTACACGGGAACACTTTGTATGTAAACGCTTTTTCTGCTGTAATTATACCCATTATCCATTATTCCAGCACACTCAACCCCTGACAAATAAGAAGTCATACCGTACGAGTCTTGTTTTAAGACGCAATATGACAAACTGTTCAACGGATTCAGCTGATAACTTAATGAGTTAAAACCACGCCACCAAGACCTAAGGATCCACAACTGACTGTTAGATTCATTTTGGTTCACTTACACATCACTTTCTTAAGCATCCCATTTTTGCTATCGTCTTCTTGTCAGATCTGATAATCCTTGAGGGGCTTGACTGATTCGGCCGACGACCTTGGAGTGGGATCGACTCCGGACAACCCCAGTGATCCGTACAAGTCTTGTTTTAAGACGCATTATGGCAAATTGGCATTGTTCAACGGATTCAGCTGATAACTTTATGAGTTAAAACCATGTCACCTAGACCTAAGAATCCATTTCTGATTGATAAAGTTTTTGGTTCACTGAAACACTGATGAGAAATGGTCTCGCTACACTTACACTACATCACTTTTTTCTAGCATACCATTGTTGGTATCGTCTTCTTGTCAGATCTGATAATCCCTCAAGGGCTTGACTGATTCGGCCGACGACCTTGGAGTGGGATCGACTCCGGACAGCCCCAGTAATCGGTACACATCTTGTTTTAAGACGCATTATGGCAAATATGCATTGTTCAATGGATCATAACTTAATGAGTTAAAACCACGCCACCTAGAACTAAGAATCCATTTCTGATTGATAAAGTTTTTGGTTCACTGAAACACTGATGAGAAATGGTCTCGCTACACTTACACTACATCACTTTTTTCTAGCATACCATTGTTGGTATCGTCTTCTTGTCAGATCTGATAATCCCTCAACGGCTTGACTGATTCAGCCGACGACCTTGGAGTGGGATCGACTCCGGACAGCCCCAGTGAGCCACTCCTCCTCACCACTAGAGTTTTCGTGCCATAGTCGGTGACGAAGTTGTCGTTCCTGGTTGGTGTGTTGGCTCGAACGGTTTGGTATCCGCAGCACGGCGGGTACTTGGACGTGAGAATTTTTTTGAACGCTTCCCGAAACTCCGTGTTGAATATGGAGTATATGATCGGATTGAAGGCGGAATTGGAATAGCCGAGCCACGTGAGGATTTTGAACGCGAGATCTGAAACAAAGTTACTGTGGTAGAGCATTTTTATGGAAATACTGACGCTGGTATATCTGTATCGTATATTTTTGTGCAATATTATGAATATATATTTTATTTGACGACCTTCGTGGCGCAGAGCGTGCGCTGTCGCATTATAAAGTTGGAGGTCCGGAGTTCGTTTCCGGGCTCGAGTCTGGTCTGGTGGGAGGCTTCGGCCGTGGCTAGTTATCACCCTACCGACAAAGACCAAGCGATTTAGCGTTCCGGCACGATGTCGCGTAGAAATCAATTAGGAATGTTGGTTTACCATACCCCTATCAAGTTAGCCCGCTACCATCCTAGACTGCATCATCACTTACCACCAGGTGAGATAGCCGTCAAGGGCTAACTTGTAGTGTATAAAAAAAATTGTAACTATCAATAAATCTAAATCAATACTTTTGAGGGTAATGAATAAAAGCTATTTTTTTTTTCTCCTTGATTACAGTACTCTCTATGACTGAGTAATTATGGCTGGTGGTTGGCATTGTGTTATATTATGGAGAAAACGCCCAAGTCAACCACCAGACCGGAGAAAATTCTATAATTCTAAATTCCAAAATCGCCACTGCCGGGAATCGAATCTAGGAGCTACCAGATTAACCACTGCTTGAGGAAGATAATCAAATTATAATATGATAAGAAGGCAGCCGGCAAAGCTAATAACGTTTAGATCGAATATACCACAACAAATATTGGGTCAGTATAATAGGTCAAATGCTTATTAAAAGATCGCCAAAGATAATATTGGAAAAGCCAAGCGCTTTTCCGGCTATACTTGTATAATAACCTAAATAAACAAGTGAAGCTGTGATAGCCTAGCGGTTAGGGCGTCAGCCTCTTAATCAGAGGTCGGCGGTTCGAATCCGGGCACGCACCTCTAACTTTTCGGAGCTATGTGCGTTTTAAAACAATTAAAATATCACTTGCTTCAACGGTGAAGGAAAACATCGTGAGGAAACCTGCACGCCTGAGAGTTCTCCATAATGTTCTCAAAGACGTGTGAAGTCTGCCAATCTGCATGGCCAGCGTGGTGGACTATGGCCAAAACCGTTCTCATATTGAGAGGAGGCCCGTGCTCGGTAGTGAGCTTGTAATGGCTTGCTTGTAATTCCTCACAGTAAGCATCATGTGATCATGATGTTCTCAACGGCGTGTGAAGTCTAGCAATCCGCACATGGTGGACAATGCCAAACCCTTTTCATACTGAGAGGAGACCCGTACTTTGTAGTGAGCCGATAATGGGTTGATCATGATGACAGCCTAATCGTAAGTTGCAGACCGGCTCCGAGGACGAACCTCTTGAGTTTTATCAGTGTATTTATAGTTTCTATAAATTGATATAATCGGTGATGAAATATAATTAATTTTTTATACTGAAAAATTAATAAAATTAAAAAAAAATAATAAAATATGTAAATAATAACACATTAAAATTGCGTTTACTGAAGATAATTCAAAGCTTAGTACGTAGTATAATATAATACCGAGATAGGGTTATTGAAAAGATAATAAAAATTATTTCACCACTGCAAAGCCATTTTATCTCGAGTAAGATTTCATTTATTACAGTAGTAATAAGATTTCAAACTGAAACAATAGAATTTGTCCAAGAAAACAACAAATTACTATTTTATCTGTGTTCGCTGAATAAATGACATGTTTTATATAATTAGTATCTACCATAAACAGACAGGTATTAATAATATTTCTCTCTACTTTCTGATCTCTCAGATGAGAAAGTTGTTATGAATAAAAATAATTTAAATTCACCTGCACTGAACTGTTGCGATTTCAATGTCTTACTAAAGTTCCTACCCTGATATCGCTTGATCATTAACCTATTAATTTGCCGATTCTGAAGGCTTCTTCTCCCATAATAAGAAATGAAGGTCAACGAGCTTTAACGATTATTAATCACCTTCGATCACAAATAAAATGGCCGCAACTATAGTGTAGTGTGTATCGCGCAGTATACGGCCGATCATAAGGAGATTGCTAATGATATCGCGCCATCCTGTTCCCACGCGCAGTAACCCAGTATCGCTAGCTTGTACGCTTCATGCACATTTGCTAGCTACGCACACACGCGAGTGCTACGTACGTAGTCGATATAAAAAATAACCATGTATTTGATTTGCGGGTAGTTTGCTGGCATGCGTATTTGACAAAGTTGCTGTATCTATTTCGCTTATCACACGTTAGTAACGAATACCAACCGACGTCTCAACGTTCTCTCCAAAGCCCACAATCGACATATTTCTGTATAATTTATTTATTTATTTGTTTATTCATAAGGCATGCCAGCGACAAGTTGTAAGTTACATTTATATCAATCTAAATAAGCTAGTGATGGTGCTGTTACAACTTATCAATTACAGGCACACTCAGCATTGCCAACATTCTCCGAATAATATTTATTAAATAGTTTATAAAAATTTACAATTAAGATATGATAGTTATTAAATATTTAAAATGTCTGGCGAAAAAATGGTTACAAAATAAATAGAACTAAAATTAGGTAAATTAAATTAAAATATATTTACATATTATGAAACAATATTATGAAACGAAAGATTGTATTTTTTATTTTATTTATTTAAAACGGGCATTATCCAATAACACTATTAATTAGTGTTATTGGATAATTAAACATTATAGCTGCAATTAAGTAGAAACAATACAAATATAACAAATACATACTTAATAGAAACGGACAAAGAGTTACGAGTAAGATAACGTTATAAAAAACTTAAGATAGAAACATAGTGGAATTATAACTTTCTCAAAACCGTAAACACTGGCTTACAACTGTGTTCCATTGGCTTGAAAATATGTTACAATAAGGCGAGTCCATGAACATTGTATTTAGTGTTGACAATCAATAATTATTGGGGCAAAAATAGAGCACTCCTTATTATGGAGCTCAAGCCAATGTATTTGTCCTGTAATTTTACGAATCGTAAGGAGTTGGTCACAAGCTCGTGTTTCTAGGGAATTGCAGGCTAAGTGCCCAAGCAAAAAACTAGTGGGGTAAAGGTAAGAGTAATATCCTTGTATCTTAGAAAGGCTTTTTGTACTTTTTCAAGTAACAAAGCGTAGGTACTCTCGTAGGGATTCCAAACACAAGAGCTGGCTTCGAATTTATATTATTTCATAGCAATTTATAATGTTGTATATTGTTTGTCAATTGTTTTTTGTTGTTTGGTTCAATTCCTCATTGTCATTACTTTGAGCGCGAAGAAGCGGTGGTTAGGGTCTAGTGGTTAGGGCGTCAGCCTCCTAATCAGAGGTCAGCGGTTCGAATCCGGGCACGCACCTATAACTTATCGGAGTTATGTGCGTTTTTAAACACTTAAAATATCACTTGCTTCAACGGTGAAGGAAAACATCGTGAGGAAACCTGCACGCCTGAGAGTTCTCCATAATGTTTTCAAAGGCGTGTGAAGTCGGCCAATCCGTACATGGCCAGCATGGTGGACTATGGCCAAACCCTTCTAATATTGAGAGGAGACCCGTGCTCTGTAGTGAGCCTGTAATGGGTTGATCATGATGATTACTGTGAGGAATTGAGCAAATTACTTCGTACAACTAGGCTAATGAGACAGTTAGCTGATCTTACCTGGTATACAAGTCTTGCAGAAAGCGGCCACGATGTTCACGCAGAAAAACGGCACCCAACATAGCAGGAACACCCCCATGATAATCCCCACGGTGATAGCGGCTTTGTGGTCCGACACGTGGTACGGGGAGGAGTGGACGTGGGTGTGCACCCTGGTGCGGACGGACTTGGTCCGGTTGTCAGGGAGCTGTACAGTCCGGGTCACCGCCCGGATGGATTTCACGTGCTTTTGAGCGTAGCAATACAATCTGTCGGACAAAACAATATCATGTATTTTAGTGAAATTTATCATTTCCTATAAATTTTTGATAGTAGTTACAGAGTGTGTTATCAATTCCTGTATGACTGATGAATGTTAGACATCGTGACGGAACGCTCAATCGCTTGGCGACACGTCTCTATCGGTAGGGTGGCAACTAGCCACGGCCGAAGCCTCTCACCAGACCAGACCAGACTCGAGTTGAGAGACGCTTAAAACACTAAATTAAGATATTTTTTATCCTAGAAAATTTGACATTTCCCACCGGGTTTTTTTCGTAACCTCAAATCAAGCAGAGAATAAGTATAGTAGCTCATGTCTATAACTATAGACAAGAGTTAATTTTAAAATACTTTTAAATGCAGTGTTTATAAAAGCGCTGAGTTTTTTCCGGCTTTCTTCTGGTTAGATTCTGCCTACCGAATCGGTTGTGGAATCACTACCAACAAACAGATTTAACGTTTCAAAAGTTCTTATGTATATGACGGCAATCAGAGAGTAGCGCCGTCTAATTTTAGAATCATGTACGACAGACAAGAGAGTGGGATCGCCCCTCTTTACGCAACACTAAGTAGGGTATGCAGGTTCTTAAAGACGCACCGGCGCGGTACGGCGCATTGCATTCATTTGTAGTCGCGACGCGGTAGTGCATAGTCATAGTTGGAGGAGCATATAGTCTGCTCTTTCTCAAAGGCGTGTGAAGTCTGCCAATCCGCACATGGCTAGTGTGGTGGACTATGGCCAAACCCTTCTCATATTGAGAGGAGACCCGTGCTCTGTAGTGAGTCCAGAATGGGTTGATCTTGATGATGATGATAGTCTGCTCTTTATAAATTAAAATAATTGTAATTCTATCAAGAATAAAACCGATTAATTATCTATCTTAGCATCTGGTCTCTTTGCCCGAAACTACCCACATGCACCCAAATTACCGACCGTTCATCCTATATATGTAAGGCTTAGTTGAAATAAAATAATTTTGAATGTAAATTTAGTAGTGAATGGTAGATTTAGTAACTAGACATAGCCAAGGGCGTGCGTACGCATAGAGAATATCGCAGCTGCCGCAAAGTTTACGAGAAGTGAGGCTATTCATTAATATTTATAACACAACAGATGGTCTGTGCGCCCAACATGGACAATTTATTCTTCGGTGGAGTTAGAAATGGCTGAATTACTCAGCAGACAAGAGTTAATGCCCACTTTCAGGGGGTCTTATTCACACTCCAACCACTTTAAAGTTATATAGACATTTATTTTATTTCTTTATATTCATATTATAAGGTATACATTAGTATATTTATATATATAATCTGGTGTATGTATTAGTATGTAGTTAGTCGTTTGCAGGTTTGAAATAAATGTAACCCCACGCGCACAAATACGCTGTAACCAAATAGTTCGCAATATATTATATTCAAAATTAACACAAAATTTCCCGCTCCTAAATGAGTTAGTTATGTAGAAAATGTTTCTAATTCTCTCAGTATTTGAATTAGTTTATAAATTTGTGCTCGAATTTCGAGCATTCCCAATGTCTAGTAAACCGCTCGTTGAAGTTATATAAAGTATGTACTAAGGAATTAAGTTGTATGCTTAGCTCCAAAGTTTACAAGTGCCTACTTACTCGTGCCAGCAAAATTCGAATATCTGAATTCTTAAAGCTTTGCTATCCTCACTTAGGGTTCTTATCTAAAGAAAGTTGTATAATTAAAATAGAATTAAAGATCAAAGTTTTTATTTAAAGTAAGCTTATATACAAATTATAATACGGTTTTTTTTCACGCTGTGAAATGCTTTAACGAATCCCCTCCGGAGGCGACGCAGGCAAGACTGCGCCGCTTCCGACGGGGTATGTGGGACTCCCCGGCGGCTGGCGACCAGAATACCCACTGAAACCCAGTGATGCTCCTTCGCGTCGCCTGGTGGCTGGGTCAAGGGAACACTTGTGCACTGGACCGCGGCCCAATATACGATTACGATATTAAAGATTACACAAACAATAAAAAAGCGCACAAAAACGTATCGAGGTATCACTTGACTGCCCATATTATTTTCATACCAGGAGGCCTTATGTGAGAATCGATTCTAGACAGTAAACTCCAAAAACATGTTTCTTATAAGTATAGATAAGTACCTACTGAAAAGAGACATCTGGATGGTATCTGATTCAGTGACAATAAATGACTCAGTCAGATAAGATGTTTAGTTTAGTGAGAAAGTTTATGCGCTTTATTTTTGATGACCCATAACATAAAGCGCCTACTGCCCTTTTTATGACGTCTTAACCAATAGCTGTGCTGGCTTCAAACGATTATATTGACATCGACAGTATTAAAGTGGGTCCAGATTGCGTAACATATAATGTATGTCGCATAAAGACATGGTGAACCTGCCGCGTCCACTGGTCTATAAACAGTCAAGGTCAAATGGGCGCGTATCGTGCTCCAGAAAAAGTGATTGCTGACACAAAACAAAAAAACTTTGTTAGTTACTATAGTTAACGACTAGGTTAAGATAACAAAAATTACTTTATTTACAGATTTATTTACAAATGGCTTTATACTCTTTGTCTTTTAAAAAGGAATTTTCGAGTTAACTTAAAATAACTGTAATCTTGTGACGTTTAGATAAGCTTTAATAATGTTATTGATAAGTAATTAACAACGAAATAATCTAATGCAAATACAACTGTCATGGAAGAAATCCTAGTAGAGAAACTGATATTGATCGTCGGGAGGCAGAACCAAGGTGAAATGGCAGGAAGTTATTTTCCATTTAAAATTTGCTTTAGCTTGACCTTGGAATTAATTCAGTCACTGTCCACAGTTATAAATTATCATACAACTCTCCTCATATTCTTTATGGTACGCTGTCACCAATATTCACGACGCGATTCGCATAGAGAGTCGCATTAAGTTGGTGGGGAACCGCTTTGCGATTAAAATTTAAAATAGCTTTATTCCCGTAAATGCCTGTAATAGGCATTTATAAAGCGTTCATATATAATATATCCATTATTTTATTTTATGCGTTGTTCATTATTGACATTCGCCAACTCAAAATTAAAACTAAGCGGGTTCCAGTCGTTTTTTTTTTTTTCGGACTGTCAATTAGTTGTACAAACCCTATTGGTTGCCACAGCGTAACCAGGCTGTTTGTGCGAGCTTTGGAAAGAAGCTCTGCCAGAAGAAATTTTGAGCCCTAGGGCTCGAAGAAACTAACGACTGCCTAAGGGCGCCTCCTTTGAGGCCGAACCTCGGCTTAGGCCAGTCGCCAATATTTCATATTGGTCGTAAGACACGTGTGTTAGAGATATTACATACAGGTTCCACAGTTGGGTTAGAAGGATTATAGAAATGAATAATGGCGTCATACCATATATTATAGTCAAGTCTGGTTGCAAGTGCGAGTTTTATGAAAATCATGTATGGACTTGGTTTTTGCAATAAGAATCCAATTCACAAAAACATCAAAACTGAGCTGGTATCGCACAAGTCGATACTTTTGTCAGCGAAAACATCGACATTATCTACGTATCATTTACATAAAACTAATATGACAGGTACTTATAAATTTCAGACAAACGTCACAATTCGTGCTGAAAATTGTTAAGCTTGCTCAATTTGGTGTGGATTTCAATTTGGAGATTTACGTAGTCATACGATTTCACGTTTCAAATGATCATAACCTGATTCTGTCACGTATAAAATCTCACTGAACTCGTATAAATGCTTTATTACAGCTGGCGTTGAATATCCAGTGAGTTAAAATTTATGACATATATAGTTACGATAATCAGGTGGTATGAAGAATGTTTGTACAAAATAGTAATCATAATATTGTACCGTTAAGCAATTCAAAACATTTTAAATCAATAATGAAAGTGTACAAAATAATGTGTTTAATGAAATATGTAAAATAAATTTCTACTAAATTATTTACTAAATGTGTATCATTTTGATTTTCATCCCCTCTCGCAAGAGAACCAGAAGTGCTAAATTCCGGGATAAAAACTACCCTTTATTTTGAACCGGAGTTACAGGTACTCCTATACCAAATTTCATTCAAATCCATCCATTAGTTTCGGAGTGACGCGCGGCCAATGTACAAGACAGACAGACTACCGAGATATAAGACGGACAAACAGACAGACAGACAGACAAAAAAAAAATGTTTAGAGCTCAGTATCGATAGTAAAGCATCCTCCAATTAAAATTTTCAAAATATATTTAATGTACAGAATTTGTCCTGTTACATTATATTTTAGATAAGAACACAATAGAAGCCGGTGGAAACAAATAATCCGCACGAGGTTGCAAGGACACCACCAGAACCACGATCTTCAGTAATGAAGAAACGACTGGAGAGAGAGATAAGAAAAGTTTTAACACTTAAAGTACCCACCTGCAGTATATGCTGATCATGACAATGCAGGGCAGTATGAACGATATACAGCTGGACACGATGGCATAGGTCGGGGTCAGCACTAGAGCACACGTCGGATATCGAGGGGGTCGTTGCGTGGTCGTCTCTTCATCAGGCGGACGGTGTAGACCCAGGGAGATTGGCAGGAAGCTGACCAATACAGCTAGAAGCCATATCAGTGCGATCGTGACGATGGCCACTCGGCGTGTCACCCAGCGACCATATCTGTAAACAATCATCAAAGTTAGGGCCATTTGCATCAAAATATCAAGTTTCTAGTATCTATGATACGTAATAAGTCTTCAAACAAAGATATCATACCACAGAGTATAGAGCGATGACCAGGAAAATTTGGCGGTTTTAATCAAAGGTTATGTGTAAAAAGTAAAAATAAATTATCCTTTATGAACGACGGCCTCTGTGGCGCAGTGCGTGCGCTGTCGCATTATAAAGTTGGAGGTCCTGGGTTCGAGTCCCGGCTCGAGGCTGGTCTGGTGAAAGGCTTCGGCCATGGTTAGTTAGCACCCTGACAAAGACGTGTCGCAAAGCGAGTTAGGCACGATGTCGCGTATTTCGCGTCATTTGGGTATTTATAAGCATTAGTATTTCATTTTAGTTAAGATATTATTTTATTTGTTACCAGGTTTCAAAAATTAAGTGTGGAGGAATGATGTGTATTTCACACTGGCGCCAGTAATAAACTAGCTTTCATAACGGACGGTTGTTTCATTTGTCTCATACATCTCAATTCACCATACTCGTAACCGGTTAGCCCGCTACCATCCTGGACTGCATCATCACTTACCACCAGGTGAGATAGCCGTCAAGAGCTAACTTGTAGTGTAAAAAAAACGTGAAATAAGTCATAATATTATGCTTTTTTTCTTGCTTGTTTCTTTGCTTGTTTCACGTACCTAAAGGATAATTTACTTTGCTTTGAATGTGAATAAAAGTAAGACATGTGGTTATAACCCACTAGGTAGATTGCAGGACCGAGTTCTGACTGAGATCTTAGGAGCGTATCTCTAACTTCTAAATCACCTGCTTTCGCGATTTCTCACTAGCTGACTTACGAAAATAGGCTCCCAATTGGAGAGCAAATATTTATCCTTTCAGGGAGACTCTACGAAGACTTGAAATTAAACTTGAAATGAAACTTTATTTGTTCACATATTACAGTGTCCGATAAGGCTGAGACCTTCTGTTAAGTATAAAACCTGTGTCAGAAGGTCTCGCTCTTCCTATTATAAAATATTCAATAGGTTATAATAAGGTAAGGTTTATAATATTTAACAAGTTTGTTTTTCTTTATCTACTACGAAAGCTTACTTACTAACATGCAGTATATGAATGTATGTGTGTGCGTGTGCGTGCGTGTGTGTGTGTGTGTTTTGATTTTTAGTACTTGTTTTAAGCTTAATTATAGTTTCGTATTGAAAATAATTTTAATATCTAATTATTAGTTTATTTTATCACTTGTAAGAGAACTTCAGCGCTTTCATATGTCAGGCCTTTTAGCCATGGCACAATCTTACTTTAACAGTCGACAGAAGACTGACAGTGTATCTAGTACATTATTCCTTGAACGTGATTCCGCAAAGCCAATAAGGACCCAAGATAATAATAGCAGCTGGTCAAAATTATTATGCGTTGGTTCCCAGGGGTGGAACAATGTTTCACAGTAAAATTTATTGCGGGGGGCTGAACCAAGCAACCAAAAAGGCCTGTATAATTTAAGGCCTTAATATTTTCGTATACTATACCTATTTCTATTCGCATACTAATGTATCTAGTAGTCAAATGAAAATTCAATTATTTCAAGTATTAGCTTTTTAAAAATATATACGTCAATTTAATACATGTATTGCATATTTTCTATATATTATTTCATTCAATAATAACATGGAGTCCTGTTACTGAAACCGGTTGATAAATCAAAGGTTTATCAGTCAGTTTAATTTAATACAATAATCTTGTCAAAAGATGTTTACTTTGTTTTATATTACTTTTAAGTAAAGTAAAGCTGAAAATAAGCTTTATACATTGTAAAAACATTTGTAGCTAATTTTGACTTCCGGTATGTCTGACGAGATTTTATATAATAGTCAATATGAGTACTTCTTAATTTAACATTTTTAATTCAGTAAAAAAGGACTAGTTACGAAGCCAGGTGGCTGTTAGATTATATATGTTAGATAAGATATAGCGAAGTGGGCGTTTCTATAATTTAAGAACACAGAAAAGTTTACACAACCGAGCCTTTTACAACTACTTACTTTGTTACTACCACTGGTTTTTATGATAATGATGATGATGGTTTTGGTGATGGTGGTGATGATGATGATGATGAAAAAATGAAAAATATTTATTCGCCAAAAAAACAACTTTACAAAAGCTTAGTACATCCGTTCGGACCCACACTAGGTAATCCTGTGTCGTGGGGCCCAATTCGCCGATATTAACAATTTAGGTTTACACTTGACGCTCGGATGACAGACAAATAAATTGAGACTTAAATATAAAATTTTGAAAAAAAAATGATGATGATGATAATGATGACACGTACCTCAAAGGGTCTTTAATGTGAATGTAGCGGTCCAGCGAAATGGCGCACAGGTTCAGTATGGAGGCGGTGGAGCACATGACGTCACACGCCACCCACGTGTCGCAGAACTGCTCGCCGAACACCCAGTATCTAGATAACAAAAAAAAAACAGAGTTTACTTTAAAGAACAAAAGAAAATAGCATAAAAATCATTGGTCACTTTAACATCGATTTAATATAATGAAAAGATTCTTTTTCCCTGCTGATTTACTCTGCTGAAAGAAGAACCCAATAAATAAGTGGGTTTAATTTTTGGATTGGGTCAGATCTAAAAATTATGACCGTCTAGGACTGCAGATCACTAGGACCTGCAGTCGATACAGCTTAGTCTAATAAAAAAACGTGGCAATCACATCCCGTATACATTTGGTATTCAAATAACAATACTTAAATGCAAAAGGCATCGAACATGAACGACAATAATTATAGCAATAACAGTAAAAGGAAAACTCTTACAATAAAGATAGCATATAACACGTTCCCTTTAATGCATTTATGTTGAGCATTTAGAAGGTACCCCTTCTATAAAAAGCTCAAGGTCTTTTCCATTTTTATAAATGACTAGCTATTGGTCGCTTCTACGACTACGTTTATATTGATTGATGAAAGACATGTCTAAGAAGGGAACAAGCTGTGATAGCCTAGATGCTAGCTGCTCTCCCAGATAAAATTCAGCGTCCTCAAGTCAAGAACCATTGTCTATCGATTTTATTAATATTTATTGTATCCAATTTTTTATATTTTTATGTATATATTATAATATTATACTATATTGCTGTATAATATTATAATATATGCATAAAAATAAAAAAAATAAAAATATCACTGCATGCAACAAAAGAAACCTGCATGTCTGAGAGTTCTCCATTACGTTCTCAAAGGCGTGTGAAGTCAGCCAATCTGCACAATCCAAACCCTTCTCATATTGTGAGGAGACCCGTGCTCTTTTGTGAGCCGGCAATGGGTTAATCATTGGGTGATGATGTCTAAGAACATAGCGAATATATGATAAATCGAATTATCTAAAACTTTTAAACATCACTTTTTTTATATATGTGAGTGCCAATGAATAGGATAGGTATAGGATAGGCATCATCATGAACAATCCATTACCGGCTCACTACAGAGTACGGATCTCCTCTCAATATGAGAAGGGTTTGGCCATAGTCCACCACGCTGGCCATGTGCGGATTGGCAGACTTCACATGCCTTTGAGAACATTATGGGGCACTCTCAGGCGTGCAGGTTTCCTCACGATGTTTTTCCTCACCGTTGAAACAAGTGATATTTTTATTGCTTAAAAACGCACATAACTCCGAAAAGTTTGAGGTGCGTGCCCGGATTCGAATCGTCGACCTGTGATTAGGAGGCTGACGCCCTAACCACTAGGCTATCACCGTTTCCTAGGATAGGCATGACAATACAAAATAGGCTATATCTACTAAGCAACATAGTTAAATTATTCTTTATTATTTTTTCTTTTTTCTTCGAATACCTCATCCGTTTCCATCTTGGTTGAGCCAACAAAGCAAATTGAAAGTCAGTCAAGCATTTTGCTATGCTTCAAAACAATAAGACCATATTTTCTGAGGTATAAAAAACAAAATATGGGCCCGAGAAAATAATTCAGAAACCTTGATAGATAATTTTTAATAATAACTCGACGACATTTTCAATATTGTTACCTAATAAGACAAAGTTTATTTACCTACCTTCTACCTTCTCTATTAAATCTAATCAAAGTATAATACCTAGAAAAGTAGTATCGAGTATAATGACTATAGCAAATATGTTATTTATTTACGGAATCTACAACAGATATAGATATATATCTAGAGATTATATCTTGAAGATAAAAAACTTTCAACTTATTGATTAATTAACAATAAGTTCAAAGTTTTTATAAAATCTTATAGATAAATCCTATTACGAAATTAAGGATTATATATATATTTTATTATCCACTACAAGTTGGTCCTTGATGGCAATCTCACCTGATGGTAAGTTATGATGCAGTCTAAGATGGTAGCGGGTTAACCTGTTAGGGGTATGGTATGCCCACACTCCTAATCGGTTTCTACGTGACATTGTGCCGGAACGCTAAATCACTTGGCGACACGTATTTGTCGGTAGGGTAGTAACTAGCCACGGCCGATGCCTCCCACCAGGCCAGACTCGAGCCGGGAAAGGCATCCAACACCAACTTTAACATGCGACAGCGCGCGCGCTGCGCCATGGAGCAAAGGATTATATAAACGTTAAAAAAGCTTGTGTGTAAATTGTTCTAACTCCATAGCTAATTATAATTATTATTTGTGTGAGATGGTGATAACAAAATTAAACCATCTTAGTTTGTTGTGGGCTTCTTAGCTTTAGTTTTAAGTTAGCGAGTGTAGTTATCACCATCATTTAACGAATATAAATAATGGAAAATGTGATAAACATGATACGCTTCATAGATGCCTGTAATAGGTTTACATGAATGAAGCTATTTTAATTCGATTTTTATTTGATATAACTTTCATTTGGCATTCAGGTCGCTTATTTATATCTACACTACAAGAAAGCCCTCGACTACAATCTCATGTTTAGGTAAATAAATGATGCAGCCCAGGTTAGTAGCGTTAATCTGGAAGGGGCATGGCAATCATAAGCCCCTAATTTTAACGTGGCCTCGTACCGGAACGCTAAAACGCTTAATAATGACTTGAAGATGTGTCATCTTTGTTGGACTAAATAGTAATATTATATTTTTATTTTTGTATTATATATTACATGTCACGATAGTGAGTGACTAAGAGCTTTCTTACCAGATCATATTAACTATGTTTCATGTTATAGTATATGGATGATACATGATTAAGTAAAAAGAAAAACCTAAAATTGAAACTAATCGATAGGTATTAAGACTGTACGAACTAGAATTCGAGGATTTCATTTTTATTACTAGTAATTTTTTTTGACCATATAAAATTATAATAATCATTTATTTCAACTAAATACAATATTTCTTAAACTACCCTGACCCCCAAACTAGGATAGCCTGTATCTTGGGGGTCAGTCTCTTCCAATTGTGCAATAAAAAATAAAATATTATGCCTTAAAGTTTGGACTTGACCACATTCATACATGAGTGAGAAATGAGTGGGTGGATGGATGTGTGGGTGAGTAAGTGGGTGAGTAATACGAACACATTTTATAGGCTATAAAATATATATTTATATAAAGAGATTTAGTGTATGAAGCGAATCAATTTTTCAGTAGCTCTATAATTTTAGTCACTCAACATGTCTCTAAGCTTAATCTTGAGGGTATGCCTTTTGGTAAGCGTAATTAGTTTAGTTAAGGGATATGTTTGCAAAAGTATTATCACCAATATAAAAAAAAAACAATTGTACATTAACTTTTTGTATACGACTTCCTTGTTGGGAATGGGGGAAAATCGTGAAGATAAAGAATTTATTACATTTTTGTCTCTATTTCCTTGGACAACCGCTGTCCTAATTTGAGGAAATATGGTACATATAGGAAATATGGTACATATAGGAGAAATAAGAAAATAATTTAAAGAAAAAGAAACAACATGTACGAGTAATATAAAGTCGCGGAAAAACGCTATCGTTATCGAAAAAAATATCTATCAAAATGGATTCAGTTAACACACCCTTAACCTATGTAAAACGTTCGGAAACACTCTGCAAAGGCTATACGAACAACAAAGCGTATTTACCCTAACCGGAACCCGGATATGCGGTCCTTGAAACTCAAGATATCGAACTTGCGGAAATGTTTTGTTGAACAACATTCAAATATTGGTTTTGTCGTCGACATAAATGCATAGATATAGCACTGCGAACAACTATTTTACACTCTAACGACCAACTAATAAATCAGAATCGGTTTGACTTGGAATTTCTTTAATTTGGATCGCGAAATAACTACGTCATATTTTTGTCACAGCTATACGAAAAGATCTATCGACATCTATGGATTGTATATTTTTATTAAATCATATTATCAATTTATTGAATATTATCAATTGTAGCGGTGATAGCCTAGTGTAGCGGTGATAGCCTAGTGGTTAGGTATGTGCGTTTTTAAAAATTAAAATATCACTTGCTTCAACAATGAAGGAAAACATCGTGAGGAAACCTGCACGCCTGAGAGTTCTCCATAATGTTCTCAAGGCGTGTGAAGTCTGCCAATCCGCACATGACCAGCGTGGTGGACTATGGCCAAACCCTTCTCATATTGAGAGGAGACCCGTGCTCTGTAGTGAGCCGGTAATGGGTTGATCATGATTATCAATTCTACTAATCATATTATTACTACACATTGGGTGCCACAAAAAGCAAAAAGACGTCGAGGCAGACCGAGGTGTCGTTGGCGTGACGAACTCGATGCCTATATGTCGGCTTGGCCCCAAATATCCCTAGATAGAGACAAATGGAAGGAAGAAAGGGAGGCCTTTGCCCAACATTGGGACAGTACGGGCTGATAATTATAATAATAATTATCAATTCGGAAATAGAAGGGTAACCCATTCGTCCGTCTGGTGCTCTTTTAAGATTTTCGCACTAATAATTCGATACAGTTCTTACACAGTTATATGACAAGACTATAGGTAAGTATTGTATTTAAATCAAAATATCATCCGAATTATATAATGTGTTTATTTATCAACTTTGACGTTGAAAATTGTTGATGTTGAAAAAATAACAACGGTACCGGGTTGGTTCAGTTTGGGAATTTATAATTTCGGAATTGGTTGGTATTTGGTTTTATCTGGCGAGAGGTTACGGCCGTGGCTAGATACTACCCTACCGACAAAGACCGCCAACCGCCAACCGATTAAGCGTTCTTAGGTCGCGTAAAAACCGATTTATATAACAGCTATACCCCATACAGGTTACTCTCGATACCATCTTAGGCTGCATCATCACTACAGTGGAATTGCAGTCAAGTGCTAACTTGCAGTAGAGTAAAAATACATTACATCTTATATATAAAATTCTCGTGTCACAATCTTTGTTCCCATACTCCTTAGAAACGGCTGACCGATTCTTATGAAATTTTTTATGCATATTCTTACTGAATATAAGAATCTGAGAATCGGCTGCTATCTATTTTTCAAAACCTTAAATGATAAGAGGCGTCCACCCCAAAAAAAAAAAATATATATATATATATTTTTTTATATTATGAGGCATTGAAAAATACATACGACCCTAAATTTTCATCCTTCAATTGCCAACCCTTAATTTTTAATAGTCATTTTAGTAATTTAATCATTTGTCATCCCGCTCGATAACTGAACAATTATCGCCTTTATTGAGAATGTTTTTCACTCTAATTCCACTATAAAATTTCCCTGAGCTTATTGTTAAGCGAAAATTTTTGAACATAAACAATATTTATCTCATTTTTACATTCCTTCATCGTTCACAGCGCTCCATACCACATCCTTACACACAATAAGTTAGTTATTTTTCTACATAGAAATTCCCTAGAAATAATTTATATGGCATAATAACGTTAGCCGGGTCAGCTAGTATTAATATAAAAATACATTAAATAATAATACTTTACATACCCCAACAAATCATTGACACCGGCAAATGTCATGACGGCGGCTGCAACCAGCATGTCGGCGATTGCCAATGACGCCAGAAACAAGTTGCCGATACGTCTCAGCCCTCTGTCTGTATATATCGCGATGCAGACCAGTATATTGCCGGCTGCACTCACGAATATCAGGAGGGAGAGAAATATACCTGAAACAAAAACAACGATTAGTACAACCGAGATCTCCTTTCGAGTCCTAACCGAGATCTGCATTCTCCTTCCCTTGTTCGACATAAGGTTTTGATTTCATTTAGGTTTCAAGAAAAAAATGGACTGTAACGCACTGAACATCAGAAGTAAAAGTAAACTTGCAGTACCGTTTAGTAGGCTACACAAAATTAGTACCTCATTCAAAGGAAATTGTATTTTATTTTATAATAAATTACCTTGATATCTTGGAGATGTCTATCAATAAGTTCAAAGTTTTTATAAAACGAAAGCTTGTAGAAAAATCATATTACGATATTAAGGATAATATAAACGATAAAAAAGCTTGGGTGTGAATTGCTCTATCTCCATAGGTACAATAGTTTATTATTCATTATGTGAGATGGTGATAACGAAAACAAACCCCGGCTAAGTTTGTAGTGGGCTTCTTCTTAGGCCGGGGCGCGTTTGGAACCCTTATAGCTTTAGTTTTAAGTTTACGAATGTAGTTATCACCATTAAATCACTACTATGTAAATTATTGACGAGTCAAAAATGCTTTTTGTTTATAGGACTATTTGAATAAAGATTATTTGAATTTGTCTCCATTCTCCTTCCCTTGTTGTAGTCGACATAAGGTTTTGATTTCATTTAGGTACGTTAATGTTGGAGGACGATGGAGGACGAAAATGGGTACCCAAATAAATAAAGAAAAAATAAACAATAATAATTATAAACAGATAACGTTTGAATAACTTTGATTAGAAATCAAATTGGGCATTATTGTTTGGTAAAATAATCTCAGAAGTGGTGATAGCCATGTGGTTAGGGCGTCAGCCTCCCAATCAGAGGTCGGCGGTTCGAATCCGGGCACGCACCTCTAATTTTTGGGAGTTATGTGCGTTTTTTTTTAAAAGATTAAAATGGGTCTTCCTTCAACGGTGAAGGAAAACATCGTGAGGAAACCTGCACGCCTGAGCGTGCAGGTTTCCTCACGAGTTCTCCATAATGTTCTCAAAGGCTTGTGAAGTCTGCCAATCCGCACATGGCCAGCGTGGTGGACTATGGCCGAACCCTTCTCATATTGAGGGGAGACCCGTGCTCTGTAGTGAGCCGGCAATGGGTTGTTCATGATGAAAATAATCTAAGTTAATGTGTTTTTTTCTTAATATGTTTTTTTTTCAATTATATATATTGACATTTATAACTGTATTTGATTTGGGATTAAATGGCTTATTATTATTAACGTTGTAATGTTATTTACTTATTAGCGGCATTTAATTTTGAATTAGACATAACAAAAAATGGGCATGATATGACGCGTTAGTTTGGCCGCGCTTTTCATCACACGTTTATAAGATATTTAAAACCTTCAAGCATGTGAAAACGAAAATGAAAAAATGAAAAATGTATTTATTTAACAGGTAAAGATTATAGAAAAGAGAGCAAGGTTATATTTGCTACAGGTTTACTTACACTTAAACTTAAAATTTACTTTATATGCCACTTGTCTGTACTGCGTTACTTACTTTACATATGTTTTACTTTCCATTTAATCAAAAACTTGTCAGTGAACCCTACACTAGGGGTGAGGTTTAATTGTTTGTCAAAGAGATTGACACGGGCAAATTAGTGGTTGTGGATTCTAATTTATGAAAGGGTAAAGATTAAACATTGTAAAATATTAATACACTTAAAGTCTATGCTAAACTGCGTCTTTAACAACCTTCGCGTTTGAACCCTGCGGTCGACCAACCACAAGAAAAGATCAAATAGGCGTGACTTGTGATTGGTCGCACGCATGACGCTTACTGGACGCTACGGTTTGGTCTTGCCTTTGCAACGTTATCATATTCGTTAAGTTGAACAACGAATCGTTGCCTATATACATCATGATCATCATAATCAACCCATTGCCAACTCACTGCAGAGCACGGGTCTCCTCTCAATATAAGAAGGGCTTGGCCATTGTCCACCAAGCTGGCCATGTGCGGATTGGCAGACTTCACACGCCTTTGACAACATTATGGAGATCTCTTAGGCGTGCAGGTTTCCTCACGATGTTTTCCTTCACTATACTTCTATATACATCCTTTTTTTTTTTTTATATCCACTACAAGTTAGCCCTTGACAGCAATCTCACCTGATGGTAATCCTTACCTATTAATACCCAACTAAGGCATTCGTAGGTTTAGGATAGTTCTAAAAAGAGTTTATTAAAAAAATATATATTACTACAGATTATGTAAGATAGAAACTAAGTACATATGTACTTAGTTTTAATAAGCCGCCATATTGTTCAATCTCTTATGTACAAAGATTATGTATATACTTAGTTTTAATAAACCGGCATATTACTCAATCTTTTATGCCGTACAAAAGAAAAAAGTTCACACATTTTTCCTTGTCTTCAATAAGGGTACCAATATTCATTCAGTCTTTTTTCTTTAGCATCGGTGATCCATTGTGTTCCAAGGTTTGATCGGAATTGGTGAAACTGTCTAGTCATATAACCATAATACGTTTCTACTATATTACGGTACGGCAATATTTTGACGCCACACCTCCTTAACTGTGTGAAGCACTTGTCGAACAGTGGTTATTTTTTCTTTTAGTATTTGTATGAGATAAATGGATATCTTGTGTACAGCTATCACCCGATTTACACGAAACTTGTTTTACGCGATTTCGTTTTTACACAGTACATAAACTAATGAAATTCGGATTTAAATTTCTAAAAATGTAAATCTCGAACATACCTCGATTTGTTAAGTTTCAAAATGTACTTTTTGAAAAAAAATCGTTTCTATTTTTGTTTTCATTTTTAGAATAAGTTCAATACGACATCACATTTTTTTGGACAAACTATACCTAGTTTAAAGTTTCTGGATATGTTTTACTCTTGTTTCATTTGAATAAATGACTTAATAGGTTCCTATATAAGGAAAAACAAAGATTTCTTTTTACACAGATTTGTCTGGAACCTATATTCAGTGTAAATCGGGGGATAGGTGTAATATCAAATGTGGGAATTTAATCACAAAATCAAGCATCTACGTCGTATACATTGAGTATTGGGTTTTGTCAGAAGAATTTCTTAGTACCCCCGAGTTAGTAATTAAAGTTAACACAGGCTCTTTAGAGCGCTCTCCGGCCACTGGTATACCTCAAAGACGTCACATAAATAATTGTTAAAACTTGAAACACAGACCGTTAAGAAAAAAAAATTGCCGCAAAAATATCAGCACCTATTCTTAAAAAAAACAAAATTGATATATAATTTTTTTACTATTACAATACAGGGCAACAAGAAGGTTACATCAACAAAGAGATCCATCAATTATTCCATTCTAATGGAACTCAGAGCTCGGTGCTCAATTTATAAAGCATTACAAAAAAGTTTTTATCTGTGGCAGCGCTTATTCATTATCTATACATACTTTAGTACAGATACATGTTTTAATACTGAATTTTGTTTTTTTTTTGTTGTAGATATCCGATAATCTTGTACACAAATGTTATCATGATCAACCCATCGGCTCACTACAGAGCACGGGTCTCCTCTCAATATGAGAAGGCTTTGGCCATAGTTCACCACGCTGGCCATGTGCGGATTGGCAGACTTCACACGTTTTAAGAACACTATGGAGAACTCTCAGGCGTGCAGGTTTCCTCACGATGTTTTCCTTCACCGTTGAAGCAAGTGATAGTTGAATTGCTTAAAAACGCACATAACTCCGAAAAGTTATAGGTGCGTGCCCGGGTTCGAACTCCCGACCTCGACCGATTAGGAGGCTGACGTTCTAACCACTAGGCTATCACAGCGTACATAAATGTATTTATTATTAATTATTCCATATATAATTATATGTGGTTTATAATAGTTATTTAGGCATATATTAATATACCACAGCATAATTATGATGAAACCTAAATATCCTTTATTGAAGTTGTTTACACTGTTTGATGAAACTCCACTAACACAAGGGCACATCCCAGAGTATATACTCGTACTGCGTCATAGACAATGTAATCAAGTCGACAACCACGGAATATTTACACACAGCTGTTCTCAGTTCTATGTTTCGATGTAATAATAACTGGGGGGTGTTTTAACAGTAATATAACTCAATTGTATATTCGATTTTATTGTATATCTCTGTTATATTCGAATTTTCGAATTAAAATTTACAATCAAAAATAATCCGTAACCACAATTTTAAATTGTAATTCTAAGAATCACAAAGAATCGTTTGTTATTTGAACGTGGTATTTCCTAAACCTACAAGTCTGATTTTACTAAGGATTATATAAACGACATAAAAACTTGGGGTGTGAATTGCTCTATCTCCATCATCATCATCATAATTTCAACCGATAGACGTCCACTGCTGGACATAGGTCTTTTGTAAGGAGTTCCAATGGCCACGGTCTTGGGCCGCTTCAATCCAGCGGCTCTCTGCGACTCGTTTGATGTCGTCTGTCCACCTTGTTGGGGGTCGACCAACGCTACGTTTGCCGGTGCGGGGTCGCCATTCCAGCACCTTGGGACCCCAACGTCCATCGGTTCTCCGAGCTATGTGCCCCGCCCATTATCACTTCAACTTCGCAACTCGCTGAGCTATGTCTGTAACTCTGGTCCTTCTACGGATCTCTTCATTTCTCCATAGGAACTATATTTTATTATTGATTATGTGAGATGGAGATAACAAAAAAAAAAACCCCGGGTAAGTTTGTTGTGGGCTTCTTCTTAGACCGGGGCGCGTTTGGAACCCTCATAGCTTTAGTTTTATGTTTTACGAATGCAGTTATCACCATTAAATCACTACTATGTAAATTATTGACGTCAGTAAACCCCCCCCCCCCCCCCCTCCCGGAAAAAAGAGTCAAAACCCGTCTCATGCTCAGAGAAGACCCGTGTCCTACAGCCTGTAATAGGTTGATAATGATGCTTATAATTTAAAACAAACTTAATAATTTGTTACACTTACCGACGAGCAGAATGGACAGTAGCGTGACTGCGTCAGGATCTTCCGCCTCTTCATACTGAACTGTGGTGTCGTTTAACTCTAGAGCCACCTGCGTGCAAGAGAATTCTATTATGTTCAACGAATTAAATGGTATATAAATATGATTTAAAGTCCATCACGATATTCTTACCAACAATACCTATATAGTTCCTACCTCATTTCTCACTCTCATGTATGAATGTGATTATAGGACTTAATCTTTTACTTTAAGGCATAATAGTTTATTTTGTATTGCACAATTAGAAGAGACTGACCCCCAAGATACGGGCTATCCTAGTTCGGGGGTCAGGGTAGTTTAAGAAAAATTGTATTAATTAAATAAATGATTATTGTGACATAGTTGGAAATTCCTATTCGTAATTATAAGTTCATTAGGTTTGACACACATTTCCTTTGGAGGCATTTTGTCCCGGATACTTCAGTAGTAGCAGGCATTTTCAGTAGTTAAATAACATCGATTATCAACCAGAAATCTAACTTTATAAATAAAATTAATCGTTATTATGTGTTCATGAACGCAATCTGGATGCAATTTTTTTTTTTTAATTATTTGTTGGACTCGGGCGGAGAAAAGCTCATTATGTTCTTAAGAGTTAAAAAAAAGGTAAATATTGAAAAATTGGAAAGCTAAAAAACTGCACTTCTCTTTATAATATTTCAACACTCAGATTAAGTAGATAAAGCATAAAACAGCAAGACACGTCGAAGTGAGAAGCGTATATATGAATAAAGAAAGAAAATTGAGAGAAAGCATTGTATCTGTTATCTCAAACAGCGTACCGGTTTTTCCTTGCTTAAGTAACTCGCTAATAAATGTTAGCCAAAGATAGCCCTTATTTCATTACTTTTATCTACCCCAATATAATAATTTCGTAAGATACTCTGTTTATAAATTACCTTTTCTCGAATAAACAAATTTCGATTCAAATAGACAGGGAGATAGATTCTGGTTATGGACAAAGGATACTCAATATCCCAAAAATGTCAAAGATTTCCCACGGATTTTCAAAGCTTTAATAGAGACTGCTGTATGCTTAGCTCCAAAGTTTACAAGTGCCTACTTACTCGTGCCAGCAAAATTCAAATATCTGAATGTTACAGATTTGCTATCCACACTTAGGGTTGTTATCTAAAGAAAGTTGTATAGTTAAAATAGAAAGAAAGATCTAAGTTTTTATTTAACATAAGCTTATATTACAAATCATATTACGATTTTTTTTTCACGCTGGGAAATGCTACACATCCCCTCCGGAGGCGACGCAGGCAAGACTGCGCCGCTTCCGACGGGGTATGTGGGACTCCCCGGCGGACTGGAGAATACCCACTAAAACCCAGCGATGCACCTTCGCGTCGCCTGGTGGCTGGGTCACGGGAACACTTGTGCACTCGACCGCGGCAAACAGTAATAGACACTGGAGATATCGCATCAACAAGATGAGCATAAAAATAACCCATACTCATAAGTAGCCCATACTTTGCAGCTCTGTAGCCCATACATTTCCTACAGTTACCAACGAGTGAACTTCATAATTAAAAGTATTAATCTAAAACTTATCGTATTTGTTGAAACGGTTTCCATTTGAACTGAGAGTTTCAGTTTTAAACCACGTCACTAGTTCTGAAAAACTTTCAACGCCGATTTGAAACAGAGTTAAAAAACTTTATAAGTTTAAAATCCATTTCCCCCGAGTTAAATGCGAATTAAGTAGTTTGTAGAGTAAAAAGGTCAACTTCGAACTTGGCACTTCGTAAGCAATCAAGTCATAGTGTAGGTGGGTGCTGAAAAATAAAAGAGGTTGGAAGAAACTTTATTAATAGAATACCTTGGCTTGTATTGTATTGCTTTAAAATTTTAACTGCTACTTTTCGTTTTTGACTTCAGTCTTACTTGCGGTGGGACCAGGTTCGATCAGCCGCCACTTTTAGAGCCAGCGTTTAGATGCTATGTGGATTATTATATAATATATATAATTTTGACTCATATAATTTTGACTTTTTTAACGGCAGAGAAAAACATCCTAATATAACCTAAGAGTTCTTCATAACGTTCTTAACGGTGTGTGAGACTGCCAATCCTTACTTGGCCAGAGTGGTGACCACTTAAAGATTTTCCATCATCAAAGAATATTGCCAGTAAGTAACTAGTGCTTACTAGCATGAATTAATACCATGTGTTACTGTATGCAGAGATCAATGCATGAGGATAATGTGCATTTAACGAATACGATCCTTCTGTTCAACTCTCAACGTAGACCTTTTCGAAGCTCAACTTATTAAGAGTATCTCATAAAATATTTATAACTTTTATTCAACTTTATTAAAGTCCACGAAGCCACTCGGTATGAGCCGCGTTTGCGAAGAGTTTATTAGAAAAATACCTCCCGGTTTAATTATGTACATTTCTAACAAATTAGTAATATTGTTTCAGCGAAATATGTAGATTAACAATAGCAATAAAATCTCCAGCTAAAATAAGTTTTTAATGCAGAGTCGTTTGTTCGGTCAATAAATGTGATTGTCCTGAACATCATTATCAACCCATTACCAGCCGGTAATGTTCACTACAGAGCACGGGTCTCCTCTCAATACGAGAAGGGTTTGGCCATAGTCCACCACGCTGGCCATGTGCGGATTGGCAGACTTCGCACGCCTTTGAGAACATTATGGAGAGCTCTCAGGCGTGCAGGTTTCCTCACGATGTTTTCCTTCACCGCTGAAGCAAGTGATATTTTAATTTTTTTTAAACGCACATAACTCCGAAAAGTTAGAGGTGCGTGCCCGGATTCGAACCGCCGACCTCTGATTGAGGCTGACGCCCTAACCACTAGGCTATCACCGCTTCTATTGTCCTGAACAACTTGAATGAAAAATTAACTCATAAGGAAGTATGATATCACCAGAACACCGATAACATAAATTCCACGTGCAGCAACAGCGGGATCTATGCTTCAAAATATTATAGTAATCAAAATTTCGCAGCACTATCGCAATAAAACAAAACGTACCGAGCGAACAAATATTTGTTACAAACTACTCGTACAAATGTTTGGAACAAATTTTATTAAAGTTCGTACGCTCCAAAATCTTTCATGCACAATACTTTGTCTTGTGTCTTTCTGGATGGATGAATACTTAAGGGACAGTTGGGTACGTCCTCAAATTATAATGATGAAGTAGAGAATACTGACTGACGGCTGAGATTTATTATTCCTTCAAAACCAAAAAAATAACGTGTCGAGAAATTTTGAATCGATTTTCGCGTGTTGAGATGTTGGCTTTCAATGTATGGGGTATGTTAATATGTTAATAATGTGTAACTTTAGATTGAAGATCTTTACTAAAACAAATGAAAACAAATGAAGCGGTGATAGCCCAGTGGTTAGGGCGTCAGCCTCCAAATCAGAGGTCGGCGGTTCGAATCCCGGCACGCACCTCTAACTTTTCGGAGTTATGTGCGTTTTTAAACCATTAAAATATCACTTGCTTCAACAGTGAAGGAAAACATCGTGAGGAAACCTGCACGCCTGAGAGTTACCCATAATGTTCTGAAAGGCGTGAGAAGTCTGCCAATCCGCACATGGCCAGCGTGGTGGACTATGACCAAAACCTTCTCATATTGAGAGGAAAACCTTGCTTTGTAATGAGCCGGCAATGGGTTGATCATGATGACTAAAACAAATATTTTACAGACAATTACAAAATTGCTTAAGCAATAAGGCCGTTTCGCATGCTTAGGTATGTGTTAAATGTTATTTACTGACGCGTTAAAAGAGTATCTATATAACTATAAAATTCATATAATTCATTTAGTTCCAAAATGTTATGTAGTTGCTAATTAAAAATATTTTTAGTTTATTTATCGAATTCAAATATTTATTCGTCGGTTCGCACTTACGTTAAAGTGACACTATTTGTAGATTGTGATCATCAAAGTGAAATTATTAAGGTCGTTTGTTTTGTTTTTATACACTACAAATTAGGCCTTGATGGTAAGTTTTTTTTTTTTTTTTCGGACTGTCTATTAGCTGTACAAACCCTATTGGTTGCCACAGCGTAACCGGGCTGTTTGGCGAGCTTTGGAAAGAAGCTCTGCCAGAAGAAATTTTGAGCCCTAGGGCTCGAAGAAACTATGGGAACGACTGCCTAAGGGCGCCTCCTTTGAGGCCGAACCTCGGCTTAGGCGACGTTTGGGATAACGGGGGGGTCGGACGGTAAGTGGTCCGTACGTCTCCAAGGCCGTGGATGGAGCCCACGTCCGGATGACGTAAGATAGCGGGGACCTCGTCTTCGCCGGCGAAGACGGTGTGTAGCGTATGATTGTGTGGTAGGTGGTAAGAGTGTGTTGTCAGTAGTCATCTGATCGTCAGGGTCATGAAGGATATGTTTAGGTCTCCTCTTTCGGAGAGGAGCGCTTAGGTCGGGGGAGTAAAAAGAAGCCGCAACTACGAGAGGGTTGGGGTGTCGGATTGATTTCTCAAAATAGATTTTCGAGAGTTTCTTAAAGTGCTGAGCGATAGTGTCAAGTTCTAGGTCTCTGTGTAGATCTACGTTACGCACGTACCAGGGACAGCCGGTTGCCGTGCGCATGAAACGATTCTGAATCGTTTGAAAGGTTTTAAACGTGGGACGAAGCGCTATAGCGGCGCTCGCGTAAGACATGATTGGACGGATACAAGTTTTATATAATGTCACTTTGTGACGGAGAGGTAGCCTACTGCGTTTATTAATCATGAAGTAGAGTCTGTTAATAACAAAACGGGCTTTCTGACTGACTCTACGTATGTGCGGCGAAAAGGACAGGCGACTATCAAAGGTTACACCTAGATATTTGACAGTGCGTTCCCATGGAATCACACGATTAAATAATATAAGATCCTTTTTGTATCTGGGGTCAGGGCGGTTTAACCCGGTAAAAAGAAGCGCTTTGCTCTTTTCCGGGTTAGCTTCTATCCTCCATTGGCGGAACCAAGCGCCTAAGCGCTTGATCGCTTTCTGAAGGCGGGCTACTATGTACGGTAGCGAACGACTGGTCGTGTAAAGAGCAGTGTCGTCAGCGTACTGGGCTAGCTCTACATAAGGGCTCTTGGGTATATCGCTCGTGTACAGCGTATAGAGGTAGGGCGCTAGAACTGAACCCTGGGGTACGCCGGCCTTTAGGGGTCTCCTAGACGACAGAGTGCCGTCTATTCGAAACCTAAAGGTGCGATCGGTTAAATAGTCTTTTAATAGGTATAAAAGCCTATCCGGGATACCCTGGGTTTGCAATTTATAAATGAGACCGGCGTGCCAGACTTTGTCGAAAGCCTTGGCTACGTCGAAGAATACGGCTCCTGTGAGGCGACCACGTTTCCAATCGTAAAGCCCTCGCGCCACGTGCTCCGTTAGGCGGTGCACTTGGTGGACGCTAGAATGTTTGGATCGAAAGCCAAATTGCTCGTCATTGATAAGCTTTTTAGCTTCGATGACGACTTTTAGTCGGGCGAGTATTATCCTCTCGTACACCTTTGCTAAGGAGTTGAGAAGACTTATAGGGCGGTAACTAGAGGGGAGGTTAGCGGGCTTACCAGGTTTTTTAATACCTATTACTATAGCCTCTTTCCACTCTGTGGGGAAAGAGCATCCTGCCAGCAGGGCGTTATATATCATTACCAGTAGGTACAGTAGCTGGGGAGGGATGCATTTAAGTGCCCTGTTTGTGATCACATCGGGACCGGGAGCTTTCTTAGAGTGCAGCCTATTGATAATCGACTGAACCTCTTCGCAAGTCGTGGGAGCTATGGGCTCGCTGTCTGGAGACAGTGGGCCTAGTGAGTCTATTTTATTGGTGACGATACCTACAAAGTTGGGATTTATAGAACTATCGCTCGGGGTGCACTGTGCTTCAAACGAGTCAGCGAGGCATTCGGCCTTATCCAGATCTTCGAAAGCGGGTGGAAGATTGGGTCGTATGAGAGGGGGTGTGGCTGCAACGTGGTCAGCTTTGAGAGCTCTCGCTAAGCCATGGTACGCTGTATGGGATGGCGTGAGCTCTCCTAGCTTTCTGTCCCAGTAGTGGGCCCTCAGAGAGTCAAGGCGAGCCCTGAGCTCTCTTTGGATTTGCCAGAGTTTCCTCCGGTTGTCGTCTGTCGGACAGTCGGCATGTGCCCTAGCTTGGCTGTTCTTACGCGTCAGTATTTGTCGAACGTTGGCCGGCAATTCCCTACGACCGAAGTCATTAGAAATTGTGCGGGAACAGTCGTTGACTGACTGACGAACGTGCCTGGTAAAGTGAGACGCTGCACGTTTAGCGTCCTCTACGGAGTCTATGGTGTCGGGGATTTCATTAAGGTGCACAGAGTCTAGTGTTTTAAGTCGGTCGGTTAAGTTTTTCCAATCTACTATTACTTTGGTCGGAGGGGGGGTGTCTACCGGGGGTCCTAGCTGGAGTAGGACGGGACGGTGGTCAGAGCTAAGCTCATGTAGTACTTCTAAAGAAAACACATGAAGTGTGATATTCTTAAAAATAGCTATGTCCCGTATGTCGGGTCTGTCCAATGAGTTTTCATTGTACGGGTAACGCGTCGGTTCGTTGGGGGCTAAGATAGCAAAATCTATGTCATTACTTTGATACAATCGATTAAGTTGTCGACCATGTCCGTTAGTAACTCGGGAATTCCAGCACTCATGTTTGGCATTGAAATCTCCGGCCAAGATGACAGAGTTGCCAAGAGCGAGCAGCGCACGAAAGTCGCTCTCTATGAAGTCTCTAGTGGGAGAGAGGTATACTGATGCTAGGATGACCGACGGATGGCCGGTCATGCTAACTTGACAAATGGATGCTTCCATATTATTTAAGTCGGGAGGGTCGAGAGGTATACAGTGAAGAGATCTCCTGAAATAAATTAATGTGCCTCCCTTTGGGGCGTGTTCTCTATCATTACGTATTACGTTGTAGTTCACAATTTTAGGCGTATCGTTACTAGGTTTAAGGAAGGTCTCTTGCACTAGAAAGATATCTAATTGGTGTGCACAGGCAAATTCTCGTATTTCGGCGATCTGTTGGATAAGGCCGTTTGCGTTGAAAAACGCGATTCTGAGGGATCGGGGTTTGTTTCTACATGTAATTGGTGTACTACCCATTATGGTTTAGTTTGCGGATCGCCAATATAAGATCGGCGTGCTCGGAGCATGCAGTAAGTCTGCAGTAGTTGGGGTCGTTGAGCTTCTCCATGCAGAGAGTGAACTCAACTTCACCAAAAGTGTCAATGACACTAATAATAGAGTTCATTGACTTATTGCCTGACGCAGGGGTCGAACTGGTGGGCGCTTTAGGGGCGGGTGAGGCCACCACCGGCGGGGAGGCCTTAGGGGCTGCGGGTGCTGCCGGCTTAGGCTGGGCTGGTTTGAACCACGCATTAACGGCCGGAGCCGGCGCGGGTACAAACTTTTCTTGGACAGGCTTGGTTTTCGCCTGTTTGCGAGCGGCTTGTTTGCCACCGCGTCTTTGTTTGCGCGGGGCCTTAGGACAACCGCGATAATTAGCGGGATGCCCCTCAGTCTGGCAGAGGACGCAACTCGGTTGTCCAACCGACTTGTCCTTGCGCTGACAGTCAGCCGTGCCGTGGTCGCCGAGGCACTTCACGCACCTTGGACGGGCGTGGCAGTTGCGGGCGCAATGGCCGTATAGTTGGCAGCGATGACATTGGCCGATCGCGCCACGGTTGCGGGGAGTCTCGATGCGCAAGCCGGTTAGGCGGCACACCGAGCGAATCCTGAAGATTGCTTTGCCTTGAGGGCAAAGGTCTAAAACTACGAGACAAAGCTCGTACGGGGTCTTGGATCGTGAATTGTACATGCGGTGTACTTCCTTCACGGGGAGATTCTGGGACAGAAGGTCCTCTTTAATACGCTCCGTTGTGAGCTCAACCGGTAGTCCGTGAATGACGACTCTCAACGTTCGTTCCTCCTCGAGAGTGTAGGAGTGATATCCTACATTCTCTTGGCGGAGTAGGGCTGTTAGAAGCCGGTGATCGGTCGAGGTCGGACATTGGACTTTAATGCCAATGTTGGTAGAGCGGGCGTTGCTAAACTTGATGTTAGCGGCGTCTATCAGGGGAATCATTCGTTCCCAAGCTGCTTTCTCCCTAATGAAGAGAGGAGGAACCTTCTCTCTGCGCTCCTCGGACATAGGGGAGTCTTCCGACTCCTCATTGTCCTCGACGCGCGTCACAGAAGACGGGGCGGGGGCGGGGACGGCCGCGGTGGCCGTTGAGGCGATAATCCTCTTTGCGGGGTTGGAGTTGGTTTTAGCCTTAAGCTTGCGCTTTTGGCTTTTTGAGGCGACGGGCGTGAAGCCGTCGTCGCCCATGTCGGAGGAAGCGGGTGAAGCCGGGGCGCGAGGCGCTACGGGGCGTGGCGCCGGCTCGATCTCCGTGGCAGGTAGCCCGGAGGGGTCGGAGGGGAGGGGGTTTTCCGAGAACACCAGATGGGTGTCCCGGGTAGCGGGGGCGGGGGCGCCGGCCGTCATAAACCTTTTCAGGTAGTCCGGCTGGTTGCTAAGCAGGTCCTTTAAGAGGGCCTGCATGTCCACGTGGGGCGCGGTGGCGTCCATAGTGGCCGCGGGCCTAAACAGTGCCTCCCTGCCGAGGCAGGGAGGTGAGTACCTAAGGTGTGGCCCTAATGGGGCCTCGCCTGTAGGTGGCGAGGGTGTGTCGCTAAGCTAATTAATGCTAGTGTACTGGAATCCTAGACCCTAGAACTACACTGCACTAACACAACGGAGACACTGACACTGACACTGAACACAACACACACTGTGCGAACTGACTGGTCGGAGCGCGTAACGAGACATCCGTTCGGGACGGACGTCGATCGAACACTGATGGTAAGTGATGATGCAGTCTAAGATGGTAGCGGGCTAACCTGTTTGGGGTATTGTAAATCCATATTCCTAATTGGTTTGTACACGACATCGTGCCGCAACGCTAAATCACTTGGCGACACGTCTTTGTCGGTAGGGTGGTAACTAGCCACGGCCGAAGCCTCCCGCCAGACCAAACTCGAGCCGGGAATCAAACCCAGGACTTCCAACTTTATAATGCGACAACGCGAACGCTGCGCCACGGAAGTCGTCTAATTAAAAAAAAAAACAATAAAGGACACGGGTCATTTGATGTGAATAACATTTGCAGAGGAGTTATGCATTGTATATGCTTAGCCTATCCTATCCTAATCTGTTTCTACTTGGCATCATACCGAAACGCTAAATCGTTTGCCGGTATGTTTCGACTCGTATGAGTATACCTTTACCATCCGCATCTAAAAGTAGTTAGAAAACCAAATTAATTGTATCCTCGTAAAACGACTCGAGCAACGTTGAGAAAAGGTGTGCAAGAACGAATCTTGCACACCTTTTCTCAACGTTGCTCTTTTATAAGAGGTAAAACGCTGCACAATTACATAGCCCCAGTTATTTTGTAGACTTAACTTTATTCCGTGAAATAAAACCTAAGTTGGTAACAAGGGGAAGAGGTTTTGCCACCTTCAAGAGATTAAAAATTTTTTAAACGCATTTTGCGTTGTAGCATTTTGATGCCGTCAAGGGCTAACTTGTGATGTATAAGAAAAAAATTAGATTAATACTTACAAAACTCACATTGGTCGGCGAAGAGTAGAGATCCATTTTAATCTTCTTCTTTCACCATTCTCTGATCAGATCTTTGTGTCCACCTTCCACAGAAAGCTTTGCAATTGGTTGCGCAACCAGGGTATCTGTAGATGGCCCATTTTGAACCACTACATCTCTGTAACAAGAAAGGCGGCATTGAGAAAATTAAGATGACCATTGCTTGAAATTCATTGACGGCACTAAAGTGAAAACAAAAGCGTGGTGTCCAACCCGAGTCCGCTCAAGTTTGAGTCCTGCGGTCGACCAATCACAGAACAACAGCACGTCTTGTGATTGGACGCTCATACGACGCCGATAAATTTGGAAACATGCAAAATGTTACTTCTAAATTTATTAAGAAGGTAATCGGAGATTTCTTTAAATGCATCGCAGGAAATAGGCGTCTATACCGATCGAGACGTGGTCCCTAATTGCAGAAAGTCATCAGGACGTGGGTCTAATCTACAATACCGAAGCCCCAGGCGATAAGGCGCCCTTGGGGGGAGTTTACCTTCTACTTATGTCATCGAGTCCCACGGGCTTTACCCTCAATTCGCAGTTTTAGTAAACAAACCCGATTTGCATTTTCAACCCAAACCGCCCATTAGCATACGCGCAGCTCGGCAAACTACGACCAAAATAGTTTTAGTTAGGGTACAACGCTCTTTCGCGGCGACCAACACAGCCGTGTACGAAACAGTGTTGCCAATTTCAATGCAACACGAAATGGGCAAGTTAGGTTATATGCGAATACCTTTACTGAAAAACATTAAAAAAAAGTACCGAATTGGTACAAAAATATTAAGTAAATAAACGAAAATACTGTCTAACTACGTATGTCGTATTGACACTATTTTTGTCTTAATATTTATGTTATGTAGGTAATCTATAATATAACTGTAACAGGACGAATTCTGTTTGTTAATTATATTTTGGTATTTATTTTGTCTGTCTGTCTGTCTGTATCTTGGCCGCGCATCACGCCGAAACTACTGGATGGATTTGAATGAAATTTGGTATCGGAATATTTTTAAACGTTTACATTGTACTTTGTACTTACTAATACATACTTTTCCGATATTTATTATTATTTTAACACGATTGGGTTTTAAATTCTTTATTATTATGAGTTATGGATACATTATTATCAGATACAGTCCATTCAAAACACGAAGAAAAATAATTTTTCCTCGCGATGTTTTTCTTTATTATCTTATTTAATGAATTCACATAAATCCCTGTGGACTAAGCTCATTAATCATGACCTGCGTTGGGTCAGCGCGGAGTCGTCTCTTCTATAAGATCGATTTGTTTAAGATGGTTTTATTTTAAAAATAAAGATTAATTAGTGGAGGAGTTATGGCGTAAATTTTACAAAAACTTTCAGACGCTTTCAATTTTAAATATAGCCTGAGTTATGGAAGACTATGAACTATCTTTATCTATTGTAGACTTGTGCGCAACGTTTCCTTGAACCAGCTACCAGCCGACGAAGGAGCATTGCTGGATTTTAGTGGGGAATCGGCGCTGTTCTGTTCGCCTCCGGAGGGGTGCGTACACGCATCTTCTAGCGTTAAAAAAGGTATTATTTTTATGTATATATATGTATATTTTTGCATTGCATTGAAAAGCTGTGATAGCCTAGTGGTTAGGACATCCGCCTCCTAATCAGAGGTTGTGGGTTCGAATCCGGGCACGCACCTCTAACTCTTCGGAGTTATGTGCGTTTTTAAGTAATTAAAATATCACTTGCTTCAACGGTGAAGGAAAACATCGTGAGGAAACCTGCACGCCTGAGAGTTCCCCATAATGTTCTCAAAGGCGTGTGAAGTCTCCAAACCCTTCTCATATTGAGAGGAGACCCGTGCTCTGTAGTGAGCCGGCAATGGGTTGATCATGAAGAAATTGCATTTAAACCAGTTAAGAAGAATTTGTTTCATTTAAGAACCAAGAGGCAAAAATTCTGTCACCAAAAGTTATAAAATATATTTAATATAATAATACAGGAGTGGGTCAATTTACTGCTATATTACTAGTAAAGAATAGAATAGATAAATATGAATAGATGTGAACGTTATTTACTTCGCGCGTGATTTTTCTAAGTGAAAAATGTTTCCAAACCATTTATTTTTAGTAAAAGCGAGCAGAAGTTTAGCTTCTAACGCTGGGATAATTTGTCTTTGTCCCCTCTGAGGTGAACAGCATATAACAAACTGTAGTTTAAGGCATGCAGTCAAGATTCACGTGTCTCGAAAACGTGACCGCTAAACAAATACATAAAAAACATAATAAGGGAAATAATTGGTGTGAAAATAAGTTCAGAATGTTTAGATATGTAACTCGCAGAGCTGTTCAGAGTCCGTTAGGTGCTTTAAACGCAGCTAAGCTGTGGAATGCTCTTCCAGGTGAAATTTGGCGCTCTCATAAACTCTCAAAAACTACTTATGATCGCGTGAATTTGTGTCAATTTTTATTAATATTTACTTATTACTTCCTAAATTTTATACTAGTGTGTAAATTATAATATTATACATATTGCAGCTATGATTGCCTAGTGCTTAGGATGTCCGCCTTCTAATCATCTAACATTCGGATTTATGGCCGTTTTTTAAGCAATTAAATATCACTTGCTTTAACGGTGAAGGAAAACATCGCGAGGAAACCTTCACGCCTGAGAGTTCTCCATAATGTTCGCAAGGCGTGTGAAGTCTGCCACTCTGCTCATGGTCAGCGTGGTGGACTACGGCCAAACCCAGGGCCATGCTGAGAGGATACCCGTGCTCTGTATAGCTGGCAATGGTTTGATCATAATGATGATGACATATAAGCACTGCGACACAGCAATAAAGCAGCTGACTGATCTTTCTCACTCGGGTACACTCGGCGGAACCGAGCTCACCCGATCGAGTCTTCATATCAGAGCGTGACGGATCATCCTCACTTACAGCCTCCAAAAAAATCGGTATGTGGTGAGCCAAAAGAAGTTTTCACATGAGAAAACTACCCTCTCTAACATAATTTACGAACCGTTTTACAGTGTTGTTACACAGCCCGGATTCCAATTGGATTTGCATGGGTTTTTACGCGGATATTGAAGTGGGTACGCAAGCAATTTGCTTCGAGAATACGTGAGTGAAGTTTGAAGCGAACAAATCTCGTAGCAGCGTACGAAATCGGAGCAAGTAGATAAAGTAATATTGTTTTAAAACATAAATAGTTTTATATAAAACGACTTATATATTTTTTGATGACGTCCGAACGAAGCGCGTGCGTTGCCGCATTATAAAGTTGGATGTCCTGGATTCGATTCCCGGTTTTGTTATCACCATCTCAAATAATCAATAATAAATTATAATTAGCTATGGAGTTGGAAAAATTTACACCCAAGCTTTTTTAACGCTGTCGCATTATAAATTTGGAGGTCCTGGGTTCGATTCCCGGCTCGAGTCTGGCCTGGTGGAAGACTTCGGCCGTGGCTATAAGTCACCACCCTACCGATAAAATCATGTCGCCAAGCGATTAAGCGTTCCGGCACGATGTCGCGTACAAACCAATTAGGAGTATAGGTTTACCGCTCTCTATTTTATGCTGATGGTGGCCACCGAGGGGGTTTTAGTGGGTAAAAATCCCACATAACCCGAGCTTTTCCCCAGCAATAGTCGGGTATCTCAGTAGGAGATTTCCTCCCCGTAAACAAAATAAAAAGGTTTACCGCACCCCCTAACGGGTTAGTCCGCTTCCATCTTAGACTGCATCACTTACCATCAGGTGAGATGGCCGTCAAGGGCTTACTTGTAGTGTATAAAATATATATATTTATCACTGGACCATCAGTGTTGTCTTATTAGTGCTAGGTTTCAGGTTCTACGGCAAATATGGAAATTGTAAATTACTGAAAATAATTCTTGGTTATGTTTGGTTGCCGACTTCGATCGTAGCTAGTTACCACCTTTGCGGCAAACATTTTTTTTTTTTTTCTCGGACTGTCTATTAGCTGGACAAACCCTATTGGTTGCCACAGCGTAACCGGGCTGTTTGGCGAGCTTTGGAAAGAAGCTCTGCCAGAAGAAATTTTGAGCCCTAGGGCTCGAAGAAACTATGGGAACGACTGCTAGGCTAGGCGACGTTTGGGATAACGGGGGGGTCGGACGGTGAGTGGTCCGTACGTCTCCGAGGCCGTGGATGGAGCCCACGTCCGGATGACGTAAGATAGCGGGGACCTCGTCTTCGCCGGCGAAGACGGTGTGTAGCGTATGATTGTGTGGTAGGTGGTACGAGTGTGTTGTCAGTAGTCAGCTGATCGTCAGGTCGTTTAGGTCTCCTCTTTCGGAGAGGAGCGCTTAGGTCGGGGGAGTGCGGCAAACAGGTACCGCAACGCAATATGGCGGTTCTATACGGCGTACAATAGTTTTAGAATTTTCTAGCACGATTCAACAAACTGCAATATGATTGTTTGTTTCAGGCAACTAGGCTCATAATGTAAAGCGTATAAAACATCAATACAATTAAAATTATATTTGGTAATATTATTAGATATATTTATTAATTTATATTGAAATATAAAAATTCCGCAATCACGGAAAACCATGCGAGCTTCTGATAAATATTTGAACGCTTCTAATCCCTACAAGTAGCTGTGATAGCGTAGTGGTTAGGACGTCCGCCTCCTTATACGAGGTCGGGGGTTCGAACCCGGGCATGCACTAACTTTTCGGAGTTATGTGAGTTTTTAAGCATTTAAAATATCACTTGCTTCAACGGTGAAGGAAAACATCGTGAGGGAACCTGCACGCCTGAGAGTTCTCCATAATGTTCTCAAAGGCGTGTGAAGTCTGCCAATCCGCACATGGCCAGCGTGGTGGACTATGGCCAAACCCTTCTCATATTGAGAGGAGACCCGTGCTCTGTAGTGAGCCGATAATGGGTTGATCATGATGATTAATCCCTACTCATATCACAAATTCAAATTCAAAATAATCTTTATTCAAATAGTCCTTAAAAAGGCACTTTTGGCGCGTCAATAATTTACATAGTAGTTCTTTCATGGTGATAACTATATTCGTAAACTTAAAACTAAAGCTATGAGGGTTCCAAACGCGCCCACTGTATAGATACCAGATAACTTCCAAATATGCAAAAAGCTTGTTGCAAGCGACGTGAAATACCAATTTTACTCCAAATGGTAAACTTCAGAATAGGGTTCAACATTCATATTTCATTTCACTCTTTTGAGGGATACAACTGAAAATGATTTCCAATAAACATGCCAAGGCCCTTTAGCTTTGTGCGTTATGAATTTGGAATTGGGGTAGGGAAATCGCGTGCCAAGTAAAAATAGCAATAACTTTCCATTTGCAGGTGGATAATAGAGTCACTATATATTCAAGGTCGTCGTTAAAAGCTTGGATATTAGTTCCGTCAACATAGTCATTATAAAAAATAGTGCGGCTAAATCCAATTCCATATTTTTAAAACCAAACCTAACCAAACCAAATTCGTATATTGCTAGAATGTGAGGTTCATATAGAGATCTAAAGATTATAATGTAACCTAGTGCAATCTGCCTAAAGGCGTGCTAGAAAAACCTAAAGGAAAACATAAAAATTATCAAATTAATGAAAAAATTAAAGATTTAAATAGAGAGAAGATAAAGATATGTATATAATGATATAGATATAATATAATAAATAAAGATTTCAGGATAATAAAACAAGATGTATAAGGGCTATGTGTCATTTGAAACCCACTGATTCTTGTAAACCATATTACGATAAATTAAAAATTTTTAATGAGGAAGCAATACTATTCAATTGAAGAATATTTAAGAGACAGATATATATAGTTACATTTATAAATAATTAAATTATAGATTTGACTTTTACTATTAATTGACCAGAAACATAAATTTTAAAATATTATTTTTTTGCATGCCTACCCGGCAGATTGTTAAGCATCACTAATTTAATGTAACACCAATATACCGACACAATCTGAGCAAATAAACGATTTGATTTGATTGGAAGATTTTTTTTTATTCATCTGCGATCAGTCTATCAGACTATAAACAGTTGAATTGCAGTATCAGAATGTTTGGGGGAACTTAGAACCAGTGCCCTAGATCCCATAATTACAACTAAATACACATTTTGACTTTCACCCCTCTCCTTGTTCTGTTCTGAATTCCAGGATAAAAACTATTCTATATGTTGAACCGGAGTATCAGCTACTCCTATACCAAATTTCATTAAAATCCATCCAGGAGTTTCGGTGTGATGCGCGGCCAAAGTACAGACAGACAGACAAAAAATAAAAAAACGTTTTGGGCTCAATATCAACAGTAAAGTCCAATTCAAATTTTTAAAAATTTATTTAATGTACAGAATTCATCCTGTTCAGTTTTATTATATTACTAGCTGTCGCCCGCGAGTTCTTCTGCGTAGAATTGCTGATTTCCCGAGAGATTGCAGTTAAATATTCTTTCTTAGCTGACGTCTCTTAACTATCAACTACCTACTTGCTAAATTATAGCTTTATACGTACAATTTTTTTTTGATCTCGGGTTTAATCAGTAAGTAAGTACGTTAGTGACATTTCGCTTTTATATATAATTATAGATAGATGAATCGATTATTTGGGCAGAATCCGGCCATGTCATTTAAAGAACCACATATTGCAAACTTGTTAAAGTTCCGGCATTCAGCGTCATGCTTCTGAATTGCCACTTAAACTTCTTCACGGCCGGCGTCATCTTTTATCGGCCCCTATTTAGGTCAAGTCCAAGTTGAGTCTTATTACGGAGCCAATCTAGACGCCTTATCTATATAGTCTCACTGGCTACCTAACTAGAGTGGTTCAAAGTTATGACCAAGGAACGGTTAATTTAATGAAGGTGGAAACACAAACTGTCTTTGTCAAAAAAGTTTTATATGTCTAAATGCCATAATAATCAATGATTAATATGTATATGTATTTAAATACATAAATATTATTTATTAAATTTAGGTCATTTGTTGCAACGTTACACTAATCTATCATTTAATTCTTTCCCCAAAGGTTGTCTGGAAGAGATTGCTTAAGCAATAAGACCGCCTTTTCATGCTTATGTGTTAAGTGTTCAATGTTGTTGTTACTCTAAAATTTGTGTGCAATAAAGAGTATCTATCTATGTATTTGTACATATAGATAACTACTTGATATGACCTGATTAAGTTAACTTAAAATCGGGGCTCAAAATGAACAGGTATCCAATTACTAATAACTTTTTAAATTAAAGTTAAATAAATAGCATGATATTTATCAAAGTGTCCGTGTATTGCTATATTATAAAAAAATATGTTTCACAATAATTTCATTTATACTACCACGTAGATTAATTAAACCTTTATATATGCGGGGATTTAAAAATATATGTTTTCAGCCAAAATACCGGCCTAAAAATCCTGTTATCGATTTAACAAATTCCATTCTGCACGAAACGGCGGAAACCTAATTGAGAGCGAATTTCGTCCAATTAACCCGAGCCCTAAATGAGGAACGGGCTTCTTAAATTAATCAACGTCACAAACAAACTAATCTTTGTGTAAAAATGTTGGTATCGTGCAAGAAAAAATAAAGAATTATATTAAGTTGACGCGCAAATAGTTTGCCAACATAGTTTTTAATACATCCGTATTGGAGGAGCGATGTGATCCTTGCTCCAAAACCCTCTCTTCTACGTGTGAGGAGATCGGTTATACTGTTTATGATTTTATGTTTTACTAATCCTTTTACACTGCGGCACTGAGACAATTACTTTGTCACATATAATACCTTTCAAACGATTCAGAATCGTTTCATACGCCCGTCAACCGTCTGTCCCTGGTTCGTGCGCAACGAAGATCTGCATAGAGACCTAGAACTAGACACTATCGCTCAGCACTTTAAGAAGCTATTTCGGGAAATCAATCCGACACCCCAACCCTCTCGTAGTTGCGGCGTCCTTTTACTCCTTTATTAGATGACTACTGACAACATACTCGTACCACCTACCACACAATCATACGGTGCACACCGTCTTCGCCGGCGACGACGAGGTCCCCGCTATCGTCATCCGGACGTGGGCTCCATCCACGGCCTCGGAGACGTACGGACCACTCACCGTCTGACCCTCCCGTTATCCCAAACGTTCTTAATTAGTTAACTTCCATACAGAGAGAGAGATGGAATGCAACAGATAATACAATAAAGAATTAAATACTAAACATTTACTAAATACATTCCCACGCAATCGCTCTATAGTTCCCCACTGAACTGTGACAGTCAAATTTAACAAATATGTCTAATATTGCAAACAACAGTTTCGCGAATCCTTTGTATAGAAAGCTAAATCGCTTGTCAATCAGCCTATAGACGCCCACTGCTGGACATAGGCCTTTCCGAGAGCGCGCCACCACACACGGTCCTCCGCCTTCCTCATCCACCCGCCACCAGCGATCCTTTTCATGTCGTCGGTCCAGCGAGCAGGTGGTCGTCCTACGCTGCGCTTACCGGTACGCGATCTCCACTCCAGAACACGTCTGCCCCAACGGCCGTCGGTTCTACGACGGATATGACCCGCCCACTGCCACTTCAGCTTGCTAATCCGTAAATCGCTTGGCAACACGTCTTTGCCGGTAACGAGGGTGGTAACCTAGCTACGGCCGGAGCCCACCAGACCAGACTCGAGCCGGGAATCGAACCCAGGACCTCCAACTTTTTAATGCCACAGCGCACGCACTGCGCAAAGAGGTCGTCAACTTGGACAAGGGTAGCAATATCGTTAGCTTATTGTAGGTAATTGCTGTAATATAATATTGTTCAACATACTTTGGTAGCTTCATAAGTTTGCTAAGGAGGGTCGAAATGGCAAAGTTTGGGGCAATCACTTCACTTGTACGGTCATGATCTTGCATTAAATAACAAACAATAGTCATGAAACCTAGCTGTAAAGCTGTGATAGCCTAGTGGTTAGAACGTCCGCCTCCTAATCAGAGGGTAGGATGTCGAATCCGGGCACGCACCTACGAGTACCTATAAGTTTTCGGAGTGATGTGCGTTTTTAAGCAATTTAAATATCAGTAGCTTCAACGGTGAAGGAAAACATCGTGAGAAAATCTGCACGCCTGAGAGTTCTCCGTAGTCTTCTCAAAGGCGTGTGAAGTCTACCAATCCGAACATGGCCAGCGTGGTGGACTATGGCGAAACCCTTCTTATACTGAGAGGAGACCCGGAAACAATCTTTGTTACTCAATCACGCCGCTGCTGCACGGATCTGGATGAAATTTAGCACAAAGATAGATAATAGCACACAGCCTTATTGCATAGTTTCTTCCCGAAAATCGGTACGGTCCCTGTAGGATAGATATTTGACCAAACCGATAAAATGCGAATTTGGTAGCGGCCAACAGCTGGTAAGTGAATATCTTTAATATACCAGAAGAGTGATTTCATGGTACGAATTTTCCTGTAATATAATAATAAAACACGCAATTCAGTAGTTCAGTATTCAATCAATCAATTATTAACTGTATTAAATAATTTTCATGCGTCAGTAACTTGTATTTTAGCGTCCTGATCTAAAACAGTCCGCAATAAGCTTAGCCGGGTAAGTATTTTTTTTCTTACCACCACCTCAATTTGTCACTTAAAAAACTAATGAAGAGCAATTTCGCTAAAGCAATATTTCATACGCCTGGGTAGTTTATCATTTACATAATCCTTAACACTATACTAGGAATTTTCTATTTTTAATTGATTGAGCAGCTCTCATAGTTTATATTAAACTCTGAGTAAGTTCAAAGTTTATATTAAGCCTATTAATATGACGGCAATCAGAGAGCAGCGCCATCTAGTTTTGGAGTCATGTACTACAGACAAGAGAGTGGCATCGCCCCCTCTCTTTACGCAACACTAAGTGACGTATGCAGGTTCTTATAAGACTCACCGGCGCGGGACGGCGCATTGCATTGATAGCACTCGATCGGGTCGGACCGGTGGTTGAGCTGCGGTGGTGCATTCGTACTTGGTGGAGCGTATAGTCTGCTCCTTATAAATTACCATACTTATAATTGTAGCTCTGTTCTACCAACAGTGTCTGGTCTCTTCGCCCGAAACTACCCACGTCTACCTAAATTACCGACAAATACACGCACCCGCCCGTAGTCATCCTACAAATATAAAATTAGATACGATTGAGAGACATTCCAGAAATGTTATATGATAATTTGTTAAATATTATACCAAATGGCATATTAAATTACTAGGACATTTCTGTTTTTATTTATACTAGGAAATTTCCCAGCGTTCAAAAAAATGCCATCCCCTCCTGAAGCTACGCTGGCCTAACTATGTGCGGTATGTGGGACTCCCCGGCGACCAGACTGACTACCAAACTACCCACTAAACCCACGGAAATCTCACGCTCTTGTCCGCGACCAATCCAGTCTTGTATCTTTTATTCACTCATATTAAATTTCATATTGATATTAATTTTCATTTATTATAAAGATTTTAATTAAAATCCTACACTAAGTATGGTAGTGAAATCGTAACTACCAACATGTTGTACTCGAGTCGTAAACGTCGTTATTATTTCAATATAAGCAAAATTTGAATAAAATTGTGTTAAATTCAAGTTAATAACCGACAGTGAATTAACGCAGGTGCTTTAAAGGATTTATACTCTCGTTAAACGTGAAACTAAAAGGGCAATAAAGAACGCATTTTCATCAAACAATCCGTTTATATCACCATTATGCGAATATATTTAATTGAACAGATTATTTTGTACTGCGAGCAATCTATTAACACAAATTCAGAGCATTTTCTCCTTTATTCGTTTCAATAATAAGAGTCATTATATAATATCACCAAATTTCAATTATAATCGGAAAATTGGACTTTTTATTGCCGGGATATAAAACCGATCGTAAATATTAGAACAGAATATGAATATTATTGTTGGGTAAGTTGTTGAAAATGTGGGAGTTAAGCGTAAAGTAGAACAGCGGGGATAACTTCGTAAGCCACAGTTATTTCTGATTCCCAGTTTTTTTTTTTTTATAACTACAAGTTAGCCCTTGACGGCTATCTCACCTGGTGGTAGTGATGATGCAGTCTAGGATGGTAGCGGGCTAACCTGTTAGGAGTATGGTAATCCCACGCTCCTAATTGGTTTTACGCGACATCGTGCCGGAACGCTAAAATCGCTTGGCGACACGTCTTTGTCAGTAGGGTGGTAACTAGCCACGGCCGAAGCCTCCCACCAGACCAGACTCGAGTCGACCGGGAATCGAACCCAGAGCCTCCAACTTTATAATGCGACAGCGCACGCACTGCGCCACGGAGGTCGTCAAAAAAACAAAAGATGATTTATTTCTAATTCCCGGAGTTCAAACAAAAGATGACCTATCCATAATGGATTTATTTCGATCATTTCTTTTTGTTAGTACAGACAAATCACTTTTTTGCGATTGGGCAATTTGCCTGATGACCTATTCACCTAAACTTTTTGCGCAAGTCATTAATATTCCTTATCGAACTAATTTGGAAGTACTCGCCCGTAGAAATCTCGACAGCCCCTTGATACATTATTATAATTATATATTTTTAGAACCACTTTTTTTTTTTTTATATACTAAAAAGTTAGCCCATGACGGCTATCTCACGCGGTAAGTCATGATGCAGTCTAGGATGGTAGCGGGCTAACCTGTTAGAAGTATGGTAAACCCACACTCCCAATTGGTTTCTACGCGACATCGTGCCGGAACGCTAAATCGCTTGACAGGTTAACTAGCCACGGCTGAAGCCTCCCAACAGACCAGACTCGAGCTGGGAATCGAACCCAGGACCTTCAATTTTATAATGTGACAGCGCACGCAGTGTGCCACGGAGGTCGTCAAAGTTTGCCATTACAATTGTGTTTCAATGGCGGGTCGGTGACATTTTTGCACTAGAGCAAAAAATGGTAATGAAGAAAACGTTTATCGAACAATTTTACAAGTCTTATTAACTTTTCTCGCAATCAAAAGAATTTGTTCCCATTAGTGAAAAGATAAATTAATTTAGGGCGGAACAATTCTTTTTAATGACCAGATATAATTGAACCTTGAGTTCAAATCGTTGAAATTATTAATATAACTAGCTGTTGCCCGCGACTTCGTCTGCGTAGAATTGCTAATTTCCCGTGATTGCTCTGCTTCAGAAAATCAGCTACAGGCAAATGTCAAATTGCCGATTTTCGTGTTTCTAAATTAAAAAACATAAGACTTTCATACAAACTTCAAACCCCTATTTTACCCCCTTCGGGGTAGATTTGGATGATAAAAATTTTTAACCTTATACTTAAGCCCTAAAAGAAACCTATTTTCATTATTTCACGCTTGTAGACTTCATAATAAAAAAATTAGCAAAAACTATCATCCCTATTTTACCACCCTTAACCGGTAATATTTAAAAAAAATATATTTATTATTATTAATCTTAATGCAAATTTTTGTGTCTCTAACTCTAAAAACAAAGAAATTTCATACAAACTTCCAACCCCTATCTTACCCCCTTAGGGGTGTAATTTCCAAATATCCTGTCTTAGCTGACATTTCTTAACTACCAACTACCTACTTGCTAAATTATAGCTTTATACGTGCAATAGTTTTTGAGATCTCGTGTTTAATTAGTATGTATGTAAGTCAGTATGTATTGTAGGTAAGTGACCTTTCGCTTTTATATATATATATAGATTAAAGTGGGGCGGAGGTCTGTTAATACATCATAATGTTAGTTCATCGCTAACCGAAGGTTGCAATCAGCCATATTTAAACACGTAATGTAATCACATTTAAATAAACAAGCAAAGCGAACGAAAACGTAGGTACCTACATAGTTTTTGTTTCAATTAATCACATAATCAACCCATTACCGGCTCACTACAGAGCTTTTGGCCATAGTCCACCACGCTGGCCATGTGCGGATTGGCAGACTTCACACGCCTTTGAGAACATTATGGAGAACTCTCAGGCGTGCAGGTTTCCTCACGATGTTTTCCTTCACCGTTGAAGCGAGTGATATTTTAATTGTTTAAAAACGCACATAACTCCGAAAAGTTAGAGGTGCGTGCCCGGATTCGAACCACCGACCTCTGATTAAGAGGCTGACGCCCTAACCACTAGGCTATCACAGCTTCAATTAATCAATCAATCATAATCTTCAAAAAGTTTAAAAGGCACTTTTGACTGACGTGTCATAATTCAATATCATAATCCAATTCATAATTTAATATCATAATAACATAATAATCATAATTCAAACAATAGTGAGCTGATTGTGATAACTACAACCGTAAACTTAAAACTAAAGCTAGGAGGGTTCCAACCGCGCCCCGATCTGAGAAAAAGCCCACAACAAACTTAGCCAGGTAAATTTTCTTTTTGTGATCACCATCTAACATGCCACTTAAAATTATTAAAGAGCTATTTTATTAGAGCAATATTTCATACTATAATAGGACTTTTTTCTACAAGCTTACGTTTTATATAAACTTTGAACTTATAATTGAAAGTATTATACATTCTTCTGTAATAGAATATTTGGTTATATCGTATTTAAAAACGGTTTGAGGGTAAACTCCTGAAAAACGCATACCGCAGAGGAATCTGAAATCTCATTTTGATATAGTAATGTATTTATGTATTTTTTTATTTGTTAGTTCACAAAACAAACAAAAAATTGCGTAGTTTTACAGCTTCTATATCTTATCTATGAAACATTGACTTCTTGATGATTCGAACATGGCATGGCATGGCATTAATCATAAGGTGCAAACCGATAAAAATTAAAATAATAAATCAACTTAGAAACCTTACTAATTACGAATATTATTAACGAAATAGGCGCGCACGTCATTTTGAACAAAAAAAAGTCGTGTGGCACTCGGTGACTGCCGCGGTAAAGCTATTGCACAGCATTTTTTTACAACTAAATTATTAATAATTCAAAAACAACAATGAAAATTAAAATATTAAAAATATTGAGGTTATTTTTGATAAAATTAATTTTAAAAAAAAAGCTAAAGGGAAATGAGTAAAATTTAACTCTAGATTTGATTACAGACAGACAACGGGGCAGGTGAAACTAAATAAAAATGCTTGTCATAATAATAACAATTAAAAAAAACGTGATAAAAAAAATTTTTGTTACGGAATTTCTGGATTCGGTCTCCGCGCTCAAGGCCCTCGATAGAAGCTATGCAATAGCTTAAAAATAAAGGAAAACCTCTTTCTAAATTGTTTAGGAAGGCACACCGAACGAAAAGTGGTTCGCCTTCGCTTTTCTCGTTTTCCCGTTTTGCTTTCGGTGGTACACCCCGGTTTAATACTAAATGAAATTACTTCTCTAACCGCGACGTGTTCTGGTATATCTTGAAATTGAAGATTCGTTTCGACGATCTTAAAAATATAATAGAAATTCATAATCATTTTTGTTTTCTCTTGCCAACATATTCCTGTTTTGCATTATATGCACAAGTGCATAAACAGTTTTAGTCCACTCACACCAAGCATATAAACAATGATAATCTACAAGTAGAAGCCGTGATAGGTTAGGGTTTCATCCTCCTAATCAGAGGTCAGCGGTTCGAATCCGGGCACGCATGCCTGAGAGTTTTCCATAATGTATTCAAAGGCGTGTGAAGTCTGCCAATCCGCACATGGCCCGCATTAGAGGTGCGTGCCCGGGTTCGAAACCCCAACCTCTGAATAGGAGGCGGACGCTATGCTATCACACCTTCTAACATAATCTGTTCAAATTTACTTAATGTATTATTATCAATGTAAGTATTTTTGATTAAATATTGTTTAATTTGGTCTCCGAATCATGGAGCAACAGAGCAACGTGTTGATGTGATTTTAAGCATTTTATGGCTCATTGTCTCAAAAATTTCATTTTGATACAGCTAATTTCGTTTTAACCCATTACGTTTTAACGTTATTTAACTTAACGTTATATTTGTTGGTGAGAAAACGGGGATGCATAGAAAAAACACTCGCAGGTTTTCCTGTTTATTTTATAAGTGGGAACGCAGATTTTATGTTAAAATTTAATATTTTTCATCCGAGAATTGAGTTTTTTTACGTTATACTTATATTGGAGAGCTATCAAACATTTTATCGCAGTATTGAGCGAAGCAATTTTTGGAATCATATAATAATAATAGTTTATTTCAGTTTCTAACAGTTTTACAAAATAAAAGTGTGGCACAAAATAGAATACGGTTAATTCCTTAACTATATCCCTGAGTTCCGTAACTTAATAATTAAATTATTGTTGGGTAGACGATTTGTAAACAATATTATTTAATATATTTGAGGAATTTATCTTTTTTTAATTTTCTTTGGTCTGGTCTGCCGGGAATTAAGCTGTGGCTAGTTACCAGCCTACTGAGAAAGATCTAGCGTTCCGGTACGATGTTGCATAGAAACCAATTAGGACTATGTGTCTACCATACCCTTAACAAGTTAGCCCGCTACCATCTTAGACTGCATCATCACTTACACTAGGTGAGATTGCCGTCAAGGGCAAACTTGTAGTGGATAAAAAAATAAAATCTCAAACTGCATCAACACTTGCCACCAGGAGAAATTGCCGTCAAGGGTTAACTTGTAATGGAATTAAAAGAAAAAGCTAAGCTAATTCAAATTGGAATGAAATGGAAATAAAATTAAAATACACTATTGTACACCAAAAGAAAAGAGGAACAATAGACGGCGTTATCGCTAAAAAACGAAAAGGCCGCCCATTGTTTATTAAATCCATAGAGGTTTTTAACTTAAGTTAATTTAAGAAAATGTAGTAATTTTCTCCTAAAAAAAATCTGCGAACTGTTATACTCTGGTATTCTGTTTATACCCTATTGAATACTTTTACTCTTACTATCCTACTATACTGTTATTGAAGCGATGATAGCCCAGTGTTGGGGGTTCGAATTCGGGCACGCAACTTTAACTTTACGGAGTTATGTGCATTTTTAAACCAATTTCAAAGAGATTTAAAATCACTACAGAACACGGGTAACTTCACGGAGTTATGTGAAAATATCACTTGCTTCAACGGTGAAGGAAAACGTCATGAGGAAACCTGCACGCCTGAGAGTTCTCCATAATGTTCTCAAAGGCGTGTGAAGTCTGCCAATCCGCACATAGCCAGCGTGGTGGACTATGGCCAAACCCTTCTCATATTGAGAGGAGACCCGTGCTCAGAAGTGAGCCGGCAATGAGTTGACCTTGATGATGGTGATAAAGAGACATATTTTTTACGCGATCTTATTATTACGCAAAACAATAATAGTGTGTAAGCAATATGTATGTTTTCTTTCGTTCTTTCGTTTTATGGCTTTACACAGATTAGCCAATGTCAAGTTTATATCAAGGTAGAAGTTAGGGAGAAATGGCGGGAAACTTCGCACTCCGCGGACGCGGCTCCCTCAAACCCTTCCCAAATTAATACCTGTCAACCATTCAGAAAACTAGCCACTACACAAACGACACCAAAACTGTCCACGACACAACCAACACCAGTCCCTTTCAAAATTAACCAACAAACATTAATTCAAGAAAAGCGTAAAAAAACTGCGCTCGCCATATAAGTCTCCCGCCTTTCTCCTACATATTACTTTTTTCAATATGTATGTTAGTATTTTAGGGATGTATATTAGTAACAATACACAGATAAAAAATGTTTGCAAAACTGTGATGTTTAGTCCCGCGGGAATACCAGGATTAGGGATTTCTTAATAAGAGACGCTGGCTTCATTGTAAAACTATATTAACCACCGGACTGACATAACTGACATAACAAATAAAAGATATATAAAATATATAAGACCTACCTCCGTGGCGCAGCGCGCGCGCTGTCAGATTATAAAATAGTTGGAGGTCCTGGGTTCGATTCCCGGCTGGAGTTTGGTCTGGTGGGAGGCTTCGGCCGTGGCTAGTTACCACCCTACCGACAAAGACGTGTCGCCAAGCGATTTAGCGTTCCGGCACGATGTCGCGTAGAAACCGATAGGAGTATGGGTTTACCATACTCCTTACAGGGTAGCCCGCTACCATCTTAGACTGTATCATCACTTACCATCAGGTGAGATTGCCGTCAAGGGCTAACTTGTAGTGGATTAAAAAAAAAAATATATAAGACCTACATACGTCACAAAAACGAGTTTTCATTTCGTTCTAGAAGCAAGTAAAATAAAAGCTCCTAATAAAAGTCAGCGCCTTAAACTACATTGAGAAACTATTTGAGAGATTTGTAAGCGCGAGTTTGTTTTGTTGGCTCTGTTTACTCTGAAGACAAAGTACCCCCTCGGGACGGCGAATTTGTTTGATCAACTGTTCAACCTCAACTTGTTGGAGAAGTCATTCATTTTCATTATATTCGATTTACAATTTAGAGCTCATTCATACTAGGGCAAATTTTATGGTTCACTTCATACTTGGAATTCCCGCGACTTTGTGTCCTTCCCCATTACTTTAACTGGTCTTTTCCCGGGTTAAATAAAGTATAATAAATGTTTAAAGTGCTATTTTCGTATCAACAAGCTGTATAGTAATAAAGCTGTGATAGCCTAGTGGTTAGGACGTCCGCCTCCTAATCAGAGGTCGAAGGTTTGAATCCGGGCACGCAACTCCAACTTTTCCGACCAATATGTGTTTTTTAAGCAATTAAAATATCACTTGCTTTAACGGTGAAGGAAAACATCGTGAGGAGATCTGCACGCCTGAGAGTTCTCCGTGACGTTCTCAAATGCGTATGAAGTCTGCCAATCCGAAAATGGCCCGTGTGGTGGACTATGGCCAAACCCTTCTCATATTTAGAGAGAGACCCGTGCTCTGTAGTGAGACGGCAATGGCTCGATCATGATGACGTATCAATATTCATCATCAACGACTTCTTTATCAAAAAAATACAAGCCCACTAGAGGGCGCGGGTGTCTCAGTACGAGGTTTGTATTAAAATGTTATAAATTAAACATAACATAACAGATAATTAAATTATAATCATTGTATTGTATTGTATTTATAACAGTTCGTTTAAAAACGTTTTTTTTTTATACACTACAAGTCAGCCCTTGACGGCTATCTCACCCGGTGGTAATTGATGATGCTGTCTAGGATGGTAGCGGGCTAACCTGTTAGAAGTATGGTAAACCCACGCTCCTAGTTGGTTTCTACGCGACATCGTGCCGGAACGCTAAACCGCTTTGTGACTCGTCTTTGTCGGTAGGGTGGTAACTAGCCACGGCCGAAGCCTCCCACCAGACCAGACTCAAGCCGGGAATCGAACCCAGGACCTCTAATTTTAAAATGTGACAGCGCACGCGCTGCCCCACTGAGTTCTTCAGTCGCATCTGTCACAATGAAAGTCTAGTAAGAAAATACTGAATGGAAGCAGGCTTTTATTTTGTAAAAATCCATGATATACAATGAAAATTAAGATTAATTTGCGAATTTGCTATAATTATAATAATATTAAATTATAATATAATCTACGAAAAGCAGGCGAATTCGCAGGGTAACTTGCTAAGAAGTAACCAATTGTACGATGTAAATATAACCCATTACCGGTTCACTACAGAACACGGGTCTTCTCTCAATATGAGAATGGTTTGGCCATAGTCCACCACGCTAGCCATGTGCGGATTGGCAGACTTCACAAGCCTTTGAGAACATTAGGGAGAACTCTCAGGCATGCAGGTTTCCTCATGATGTTTTGCTTCACCGTGGAAACAAGTGATATTATAACTTTTTAAAAACGCACATAACTCCGCAAAGTTAGAGGTGTGTGCCCGGATTCGAACCGCCGACCTCTGATTTGGAGGCTGGCCCCTAACCACTAGGCTATCACCGCTTCAGTCTATCACCGCTTCCTTAATAAGAGAAAAGACAGACTTAATATGACCTTACTTCATGTAAATATAACAAGGAGTTTATTAAGACGATATCTTTATGTTTTCAGACGAAAGAAGCGTGTTCCTCTTTGGATTCGCTGCGGGCGGTTGCCGATGGCTCCCGGAGAAAAGCATCGCCATACTTGGAAAATTGGGAAAAATAGGGTGAATTATAAGAAAAAACGATGATAAATTTCTATCATTATAATATATAATAAAACTCATTTAAATTCATAAGCATACCATACTTGTTATTCTGCATTGTTCTCTTTGTTTCTTATTACAATGAAAATGTAAAATGTGTAAATGTGTTAAATAAATAAACTAAAAAAAAAAACTGTTTTTCCTTTGCAGGATTATCGGGTGGCACCTTCACGACCTGTGTACAGTGCAGGACATTTTTTTTTCACGAAAGGTGGAGTGAAAATTGATAATTTTTGTTAGACGAATTTGAGTGTATGAGTAATATCAACTGGTCATTAATACTTTATCAGGTACAAAATTTCAATGATATGTTTCAAAGGCGAAAGAAGCGTGTTTTGGAATCCACGGCTAGTTACCAATAGGATATTAGGGTAGGATTGAATACAATAGGATGGTTCCTACGTTACCAATAAGATATTAGGATACAATAGGAAAAGGATGGTTCCTACAGGAAAGGATATTCCGCCAAGCGATTTAGCTTGTCGATATGATGTCGAATAGAAACCGATTTGAAACGCAAGAGTGGCTTCTCGGGTGCTGTAGAGTGATTGTAATGATTTTTAACATTAGGTTGTGACCTATATATCGGTCGGCTTTGGAGTCGGAGTGAAAAGTTCTGAGCACATTTTGGATAGTCCCTGTGGTGTGGTGAATAAGGTCTCTCTCTCTGCATCGTATTCCTCATTACTGAGGGCCGTGACCCCTTCCACTGGCGACTTTCTTGAGGACGATGTCGCGCCATGTTGCTCTGTTGGTTGCGACGTGTAGAGCATCGTGGACTTTCGTGCCAAGTGCGGTGCGGATCTGACCAACGCATTGGACTGGTCCCGAGGCCTCTTTCCTTCCACTTTGCGGGTGATAACCATCTTCTCCAGGTTACCACCTTCCCTTCGAGCAATGTGACCGAAGTACTAAAGAATCCTTTGTAGGCAGATGTTCAAATTCAAATTCAAATTCGTTTATTGCATGAAAGTGGTACATTCATATCAAGATCTTAAGATTAAAGGGTAGCCTACCACATTCTGCCTAAAAGGCGTGGTCCAAAAATCTTACAACGAAAAATTAAAGATGTTGGATAGCCTTTGCGTTATTCTGAGTTGTATTTTTGTTGGGAAATACGCATTGAAGAAAATATAATTGAAAATATCTTTATTGTGTCTCAATTTACAGAGGAATAAATTTAATGAACATTTGTATTCGTTTAAAACTGTGTCTCAGCTATTAACTCCTCTTTACGATCTCCGTGGCGCAGCGCGAACGCTGTCACATTATAATGTTGGAGGTCCTGGGTTCGATTCCCGGCTCGAGTCTGGTCTGGCGGGAGGCTTTGGCCGTGGCTAGTTACCAACCTACCGACAAACAAGTGTCGTCAAGCGATTTAGCGTTCCGGCACGATGTCGCGTAGATACCCGCTACCATCTTAGCATCTGCATCATCATTTACCATCAGGTGAGATTGCCGTCAAGGGCTATCTTGTAGTGGGGGAAAAAACTCTCCGGGGATATCAATGGAGCATAAATACATTAGATATATGTATGTATTAGTGATCAGATTAATATTTGTGTTGTTGTGTGTGTGTGGTTTTAGTTTGCCTTTGCCTCGTCCACATATTCTTGTTTTGCGCATTGTCTGGTAAGCATTTTTAGAAAATCACAGTAACTTTATGACTTTAAGATTAAAACGCTATTCAAGATTGTTCAATTCAATTCAATTATTGTTTATGGCTTTCATGTGTGCCTTCTTCGCCAGTATCTCGTAGACGGAGAATGCACGAGAAATTGGTCGATATTAATACTGAAATGTAAATTAAAAAAAGATACCAAAAAGAAAATAAATACAGTTGAAATTATTTAATTTCAGACACTAATGTGAGTAATAAATGAGTAAGGTACTAAGTATATAATTTTATTTATTCAAACATCTTTATTGCAAATAAACGACTAGCAGAAAGAAAAATGAAAAAAAATAAAAACTTGAGAGGTGTCAAGGGATGGAACGAAGTTCCCTTCGATTTATTAGTGAAAATAAAATTTTATTTTATTTAAGTTATAATAGTATTTTTTTATTATTAACAAATATAATGTTATATAAACTTAATCAGTAGGCTCAATTTTGTACTCCATCTGCAATATCCGGAACTTGTGCAGAAACACTGTCAGGATTCATTATTATTATTATTTTTTATTATATACAAAAAACCTATATACACTCAACAAAAATAATCATCGCGACACCACACTGTTCAATGCGAAATAGAAATGAAAAAAACTGGCTTGCTTTCTATAAGAGAGATAGAGACAGACAGAGAAACATACGACGCCGCACAGCTTACAATAACAAAAAGTGTCGTGACAACTTTTCGTAAGAATTTTTTCCGTCTAGCCCCCTTTCACAACGCGCGATAAGGAACTTCGTTCCAAAAAAAAAAAGACGGGTTGCACTCCGGGAGTGCCGGCAGAAGTGAAAACTTGATTATTAACGTTGAGCATGTTTGATATTTTGGAATGGTTAGGGAATAATTTTGCGCCAATTGCTTTATCAGTATAAAAGTACTATCATTTATGTGGTAGAGTACAATATTCATTTATTGCGCTATCGTACACAAACATGACAATTTATATTACATTAAAAATTTAACACTTTAAAACTATTACAATTATTTTACATTAAAAAGTTTATCTCTCCGAAAAATCAACTTTCATCCATAATTTCAACGACTTTTTCACCATCATCATTACCAGAACTATCCATGGATGCGCGTGGCACGCTGTAACATACACGAACATTCGCGCAAGCGCCCTGCGCTGCCTAAACGAAACAATAGGCCCAGGCATACATTTTCGCCGCGCCGTAGAGAGGGGATAGCTGTCTACTCTCCATCCGTCTTACGCTTTTTCGATCAGGTCACGTGTCTAAGATTTTATACCCATTACAGAAAAAGTGCTCAACGCCGCTAAAGAAGTTTTCACTTCAAAAACAATATATATATATATATCATAAAAGCCAAAGGTGACCTTATAACTAAAAAAGATCTCTTCAATGCTAATCCATATAAGATAAAAAAGATGTATAAAAGACGGGAAATCTTAACAGTTATATAATATATACATACTAATATTAAGAAATCTTTATTAATTTTACTTATCTCTAAATATCTCTCTCTATATGAACTAAACATTTAACACTTTACAAGATTGTAGAACTGACATGTCCGTTTCGGACAAAAGTCCCAAAAAATATAAATAGATTAAAAAAAAAAAGATTGTAGAAAGTGATTAAGTTCACTACATTAGTTTGTGTTAGTTTTGGTATGATCGTCACAAAAAAAAACATAAAGAAATAGATGTATTTCATAACTAATATGTTCAATTTATACGTAAAATAATTGATATCTAATATAATTTGACATTTGTAAAATTCCAATCTTGGTCATGAAGGTTTCAAATTTTATTATATTATGTGATTAGTTTCTGATCGTTTTCGATTTATTTTTTATATTGGAGTTTTATTTTTATATACTGTATTTAAACTCAAGCAAATAACTTAAAATATTTCTTCTTCTTCTTCTTCCAGTGCCTATATATTACTGGAGGTCAGCAGTCAGTTTCTTGAAACGCTCCTTGTCCATGGCTAAACGGAATAGTTCTTCGACCGATTCGATGCCAGTCAACTCCCGTAAGTTTCTGAGCCACGACTTCTTTCGCCTTCCAACACCTCTTTTTCGAGCAATCTTCCCCATCAATAGTTTGCAGCAGGCGGTACCTATCGTTACGCAATATATGACCTAGGTACGAGATCTTAAGACGTTTGTGAGCCTTGTGAAAACCTGTAAACTCCTAAACATTTATAGCTCATAACGTTTAAAAATGGTTATAAAAAAATGAATTTGCTGTAGGTTTTCCGTAATAAATAAATAAAGTCAACGGCGTAGTTACTTTTTTTATCCACTACAAGTTAGCCCTTGACGGAAATCTCACCTGATGGTAAGTGATGATACAGTCTGATGGTAGCGGGCTAACCTGTTAGGGGTATGGTGAACCCACACTCCTAACTGGTTTCTACGCGACATCGTGCCGGAACGCTTAATCGCTTGGCGACACGTCTTTGTTGGTAGGGTGGTAACTAGCCACGGCCAAAGCCTCCCACCAGACCAGACTCAAGCCGGGAATCGAACCCAGGACCTCCAACTTTATGAGACAGCGCGCACGCTGCGTCACGGAGGTCGTGTTACTTCAGTGACTCAGAATCGAAATTTGCAGACTCGGCCGCCTCTAGCATGCTAATTCCTGTAAATTCAGCAACCCCTTGTTTAATGATAAACACTAAAATAACGAAGCGTGTACTCCGCATACATAATTACGAGAACAGTCAAAAGGAAAATTTTACACACACCTGACACCGCCAAACCGACAATCAGCGGGCCTAAGTACTTAAGACTCCAACGTTACAAACAATACAATAATAAATATACAAATCGCTAAGTATCCTATATATATCATCATCATCATCATCATTTCAACCGATAGACGTCCACTGCGGGACATAGGTCTTATGTAGGGAGTTCCAATGGCCACGGTCTTGGGCCGCTTGTATCCAGCGGCTCCCTGCGACTCGTTTGATGTCGTCTGTCCACCTTGTTGGGGGTCAACTAACGCTACGCTTACCGGTGCGCAGTCGCCATCGCACCTTGGGACCCCAACGTCCATCGGTTCTCCGAGCTATGTGCCCCGCCCATTCATTTCTGATTTGATCACGTAGAGATACTCCTAGCATAGCTCTCTCCATTGCTCGCTGAGTGACTCTGAGCCTTCTTATGAACCCATAGTGACCTCTGCAATAATTAAACTAGTAGTACTAGTAGTATAAACCTGATGGTAAGTAACGGTGGAGCACGCTTGCCTAAAAGATAAGGAACGTTTCACGCATTCACTTACTCTAACAATCAAAGTCGTGTCGCCAAGCGATTTACACGGCATGTGTAGATGTCACGTAGAAACCAATTAGGAGCGTGGTACTCCTAATAGCCCGCTACCATCCTAGACCATGAAATAGCTGTCAAGGGCTAACTTATAGTGTATAAAAACATTACAGATATTTTGGGGTGCGTATTTGATTTCCACTAAGGCTATGCAAAGCGAAAGAACAGAAGCGGTGATAGCCTAGTGGTTAGGGCGTCAGCCTCCTAATCAGAGGTCGGCGGTTCGAATCCGAGCACGTACTTCAAACTTTTCGGATTTATGTGCGTTTTAAAAAAATTAAAATATCACATGCTTCAACGGTGAAGGAAAACATCGTGAAGAAACCTGCACGCCTAAGAGTTCTCCATAATGTTCTCAAAGGCGTGTGAAGTCTGCCATATGGCCAGCGTGGTGGACTATGGCCAAACCCTTCTCATATTGAGAGGAGACCCGTGCTCTGTAGTGAGCCAGTAATGGGCTGATCATGAAGGCTATGCAGATTACGGTGCGTTGAAAATTGGTTAGGAACTAGACCAAGATTTTCATGAGCATCAAGACCAGTTGAGTAGGGGGTAGATGTTTTAAAGTTCCTTTGCTAAGTCAAAAAGGCGTCATCACGCGTGTGCTAATCACAAGTAAGCGGTGTAAGACACCGCTTACTTGTGATAGCAATAATCTTTTGTCTGGTTGCAAGCTGGACGCATTTGGTCTTGCCATAACGGGTTCGCTATTATTAGATCATAAAATCGATGTAGACTTTTCGTTCTTTCGGTTCTTTCGTCTCCAGTAAACAGTTTTTTTTATCTTTGTTGCATCTGCGATCAGTCTTAGACTATGAGCAAATTTGCTGGAGGTAATAGAGTTACGAGCGTAGCCCCCGATGGAGCTACCTGTATATTTTAGTAAAAGTTGTTACAACATGTCTATTAAAATATATAACAAATTGCCTAATGAATTGAAAGAATTACCTTTAAAAGTTTTTAAAAGAAGATTACACCAATGGTTATTGGATAAATGCTTTTATTGTTTAAGTGAATTTTTCAATACAAAATGACATACTTATTATTAATTTTTATTATCGCTAGTTAGTTTATTTCTTGACATTTTTTAAATGATTTACATGTAATTACAATATTATTTTTGCACGCCTACCCGGCAGATTGTAAGAAACTCTAATTAAATGTAACACCAATCAACTACACAATCCATGCAAATAAATGATTTGATTTGATTATCCTTTACTTTCAAATTGTTTTTTCGTTTATGTCTAATATAATTCGTCGTTTCAATCGTGTGTCCCTTCTGCCGTACAATAGCTAGCAAGCCAGTTGATTTGGATGGTTAAACAATCTCTTTCTGTAGGCCACTGTGGAGTTTCGAATCTCTTCCTTTATGGTAGGCGTAAGCAAATTTTCATGGATCTCTTTGTTAGTTATAATCCATGGGACATTTGTTATTTTTCTTAAAATTATATTTTGAAATCGTTGGAGAATGTTTATATTTGAGTCACTAGCACTGCCCCAGAGCTGTATGCCGTACATCCAACATGGCTTCAGTATGCTTGTGTAGATAAGAAGTTTACTGTGTGTATTGACAGTTTTGAATTTCTTCACAGCAACCAATATAGCTTCTTGTATCTAATGTTCCAGTAAACATGGATATTTTATACACCAAAGTGGCCAAAGAAAAGGCAAAACGTAAGTATTAAATTACCTCTTGGAAGTTATGCGATAACAATAAAAAGATATCTAATTTTACCTTGATGAGATAAGTTTTATTTTACAACCAGGCATTTCCCAATTCAAATTAGTTTTCTCATTTTGCCAAAATTCTTCGGGTCTGGATTAATATAACCGTTTAACAATCCTGTCGTAAAGAAGTTACTTCTGACTTTTATATACGTATATATTTTGGGGTGACATTTTGAAATGGGTCAATAGGGGAGGCTGAAACTATTCGGGATTCGAGAGAGGTTTCGCGATCCAATATTGAAATTCACTTGGATTGATTACACAGCGGCGACATCGGAATGTTTGGAGAAGATGCTTACATCGAGGGATTATGTTATAGAAATAACTGTAGATACACTTTTCAAACTGTACAGTGCACTGGCAAAAGCTGTACAAGATTATTTCTATTCACTAAAAATACATCTTACTTATTTTGAGTTTCCTTCAGCTCTCGTAATCTTAATGAAGGAAGAGACTTAAGTCCTTGGGTCGGTTATATAAATACTGTCTGCTATTCACTGGGACTTTACGTGTACTAAGACGTAGACTGGAGGTTTAAGTTTCTAGTAATAATACTGTGTAGATATTTTAAGATCAAACCAAAAGAAATGAACGACTCGACTCTTTAAATTTCCATCTTATAGAAATCTTTATTTTATTTATACAATTTTATTGCATACAAAAGAAAGGAAAAAGAGCACAACAAGAAATACATAATATAAAAGCAAAAGGCGACCTTACCACTTAAAGCGATCTCTTCCAGGCAACCTTTTGTAAGAAGCTTTTGAAAGAAGAAGAACAGAAATAAAAGACGGGAAATCGCAACACTTACACATATATACATACTAATAATTACATACTATTAAAGAAATTATAAATAAATAATTTATATAATTAATAAATACTAATATAAAAATATAGAAGGAATAAATATAAATTCTTATTTTGTATAGTTTAAGAATGTGAGATAGTTTTATTATAATGTTCGATAAATATTAGCGTAAGTATGCATATTAGAATCAGTTCTAGTTTAAGTAGGATAATAGATAAATTAAGAGCGGTAATTCACCAACAATCTATATATATAAAAGCGAAATACCACTGACTGACTGATGATCACGATATCTCAGGAACTATAAAACATACGAACTTAAAATTTGGAAGGTAGATTCCTTTTATGAAGTAGAGGTCAGCTAAGAAACGGTTTTGAGAAAATCTACCCCTAAGGGGTAGAAATGGGGGTTGGAAGTTTGTATGAAAGTCCTATATTTTTGAAGTTAGAGACATGAAAATTGGCAACTAAGTTTTTTATTATAAATGATAAAGATCTGTATAATCAATGTTACGAAAATCTACCGCAAGGGGGGTGAAATGGGGGTGGGGCGTTTTCATTAGGATTCTATGTTTTCGAAGTTAGAGACATGAAAATGGGCATTTAGGTAATTTGTTTTAAATAATAAAAACCTGTACACGCAATATTACAAAAATCCACCCCTAAGGGGTAAAAATGGGGGTTGGAAGTTTGTATGAAAGTCCTATATTTTTGAAGTTAGAGACATGAAAGTTGGCAACTAAGTTGTTAATTATAAATAATAAAGATCTGTATGATCAATAATGCGAAAATCTACTACGAGGGGGGTGAAATGGGGGTAGGAAGTTTTCATGAGGATTCTAAGTTTTCGAAGTTAGGGACATGAAAATTGGCATTTAGGTAATTTGTTTTAAATAATAAAAACCTGTATACACAATATTACAAAAATCCACCCCTAAGGGGTAGAAATGGGGGTTGGAAGTTTGTATGAAAGTCCTATATTTTTGAAGTTAGAGACATGAAAGTTGGGAACTAAGTTGTTAATTATAAATAATAAAGATATGTTCAATCAATGTTACGAAAATCTACCCCAAAGAGGGTAAAATGAGGGTTGGAAGTTTATATGAGGATTCTAAGTTTTCGAAGTTAGGGACATAAAAATTGCCATTTAGGTTATTTGTTTTAAATTATAAAAACCTTTATACACAATATTACAAAAATCCACCCCTAAGGGGTTGAAATGGGGGTTGGTAGTTTATATGAAAATCCTATATTTTTGAAGTTAGAGACATGAAAGTTGGCAACTAAGTTTTTAATGATAAATGATAAAGATCTGTATAATCAATAATGCGAAAATCTACTCCAAGGGGGGTGAAATAGGGGTAGGAAGTTTTCATGAGGATTCTAAGTTTTCGAAGATAGGGACATGAAAATTGGCATTTAGGTAATTTGTTTTAATTAATAACCTGTATACGCAAAATTACAAAAATTCCACCCCTAAGGGGTAAAAATGGGGGTTGGAAGTTTGTATGAAAGTCCTATAGTTTTGAAGTTAGAGACATGAAAGTTGGCAACTAAGTTGTTAATTATAAATAATAAAGATCTGTATCAATCAATGTTACGAAAATATACCCCAAAGAGGGTAAAATGAGGGTTGGAAGTTTTCATCAGGATTCTAAGTTTTCGAGGTTATGGACATGAAAATTGGCATTTAGGTTATTTGGTTTAAATAATAAAAACCTGTATATGCGCAATATTACAAAAATCCATCCCAAAAGGGGTGAGAGGGGTGAGGGGTTGGAAGGTTACATGTAAGTTCTGAGTTTTTGGAATTAGAGAAATGAAAATCGGCAATTAGAGCATTACTTTTCAGTAACTATGTAGGTATAAGCTCTTTTGCAAAATTATACATTGAAAGTGGAAACATAAAGAATGAAAAGAAATTTGGAAGTTAGGCCCTGCTTAGGCGTAGACATCCGCTAATAATTGGTGAAAATCCGCCGCAAAGAGGTTAATACCGGGGTTCATGTTGGTTGAAAATCTTATAAAGTTTTACTTCTTTGAATCCACTGAAATACTTTGTACTAAGAAATCCTTACTGTCCAGACAAAATCATAGTAATATTATAAATGCGAATGTGTGTTTGTTTGTCCTTCAATCACGTCGCAACAGAACAATGGATCGACGTGATTTTTGAATGTATACTTGAGGACCTGGAGAGTGACATAGGAGAGTTCCCGTAGGAATTTTTACAACTTATTCTGACTGAATTTTAAAAACTTAACGCGGACGAAGTCGCGGGTGCCAGCTAGTAGGATATAGTTGTAAGTCATATTTGTGTATATTATTAATCAAATAAATTCATCATCATCATCATCATCAACCCATTCTCGACTTACTACAGAGCATTAATCTCTTTTCAATATGAGAAGGGTTTGGCCATAGTCCACCGCGCTGGCCATGTGCGGATTGGCAGACTTCACACGCCTTTCAGAACATTGTGGAGAACTATTAGGCATGCAGGTTTCCTCACGATGAAGCAAGCGATATTTTCACATAACTCCGTAATGTTACCCGTGCTCTGTAGTGAGCAGAGAATGGATTGATCATGATGATGATCCCTATTACATAATTAAGTATGGCATTAATTATGTAAATATAATTTACATTACAGGAGACCGAAGAGCTGCCAGCTACCTCGGACAAAGAATTAGTCTAGCTATTCAAAGGAGGAACGCTGCCATTTGCCAATAATATATTTTAGTTATGATGTTATATATTTTTTTTGTAAGATTTTTAGTTTTAGGTTAATATCGAATCTAAGGCTTATATGTATTCTCGAAATTTAATATATAAAAGGTTAAAAAAAAGTATTATATTGATGTATTTAGTAGATAGATTCTTTAATAGCATATTTATTTACCAAAAAGTACTTTAACATTTTTTAAACTTATTTAAACACCTAAAGTAACGGAGTGTCGGTATACATTTAAAGATAATAATAAATCAATTTACTTTTATTATTAACTACCAGGAACCCAGAAATGATCAGATAACGTTGATAGAATACTTTCGGAAGACTAAACTAGTTAAGTTCGAGGTCATCGCGCAAATACGCCACGGGGGAGTGCCTCGGACACGAGTAAAATATCATCAAATTAAATTAACGACTTCAATTTTTTACTCTACTTTCGTAATTTATTATGATAGAGGCTTTATTACTTTTATTGAACATAACTTGTATATTTAACGCTATGGGTGGTTATGCCATGGTAGACAGTGTTAGATCTTTGTAAGCGGTGGTCTCCTTGCTAAAACGCGATGAGAGGGAAGGATGTAGCAACGCGAGAGGATGGCATAGACTCCCAGCGGTCTCGGAATATCATTTCGACAGTAACCTATACCTACCTCATCCTCCCTATGGCTGGCCTATATTTCCATGCAGGTTACCCACGAAACAAGGGTTGATTATTGGAAATATACCTTGACGACCTCCGTGATGCAGTGCGTGCTGTTGTGGGATCTTATCATCATTTTAGACAGTCTCCGTGTTAGGAGTAACGACGTCCGTTGCAGTCGCATTATAAAGTTGGAGGTCCTGGGTTCGATTCTTAAACAAACATCATCCTCACCACCTGGATGCCTGGTGCTCTTCCACCACCCGCTATTCCAGGTCATTTCTGCCACGCACCTCCAAATTGTGGAACCAGCTTCCATCTTCTGTGTTCCCTAATGGTTATAAAATGGGGATCTTCAAAGGGCGGATTAACAAATTGGCTTGCTATGTATGTAAAAAAAAAATCTGGTCTGGTGGGAGGCTTCGGCCGTGCCTAGTTACCACCCTCACAACAAAGACGTGTAGCAAAGCGATTTAGCGTTCCGGCACGATGTTGCGTAGAAACTAATTAGGAGTTTGGGTTTACCATACCCCTAACAGGTTAGCCCGCTACCATCCTAGACTGTGTCATCACTTACCACCAGGTGGAATAGCCGTCAAGGCCTAACTTGTAGTGTACAAAAAAAAACCTTGGTTGATTATATTTGACACTCTATTATATACGCAATAAAATCAGTCTATGAAAGTATTTTAAAGCGAATTATTCTTGGGTTGGAAGTTAAAAGAATTAAGTAAAGCCTGCTTGGAAACTGCATTCGCTTAAACAGCTGAAACACAACTGTTAATCTGACACAAAGCGTCAAAAAAGGCGGTGTACTTCATAGACAATGAAAGGTTTTTTTTTGGTTATCACCATCTCACATAATCAATAATAAATTATAGTACCTATGGAGATAGAGCAATTCACACTCAAGGTTTTTTATCGTTTATATAATGGTTAATATCATGATTAATATGGGATAGGCATCTCCAACATATCAATAGGTAATTTATAATCAAATAAAATACAATTTCCTTTAAATGAGTTACTTATTTTGTGCACCCTGCTAAACGGTACTACAAGTTTACTTTTACTTCTAATGTTCAGTTTAATTTGTTAACCTTTGTTTGAATAATATACAAAAAATTTCAATAAATGAATTTCTAAACTTTCTAACTGAGTTTTAGTAGTTTATTGAAACTAAGTTCCCAATATATTCTGTAGGTGTACTGACTATGTTCAATTACGATATCTTATTTTCGTATGACGTAGATAAGTGTGTTACCCGAACTCGTGGTATATAATTCATATCAATTACGAACTTCTTCATAAAAGTTCCAACGTTGTACAACTTTTGTGGATTTCAGTAACAAAGTTAAGGCGAATAGGCCAACACTGGAGTTGGAGTAATATATAAAGTTTATGTCATTAGCATAATTATTATAGATCGGCACATATTGTTGCAAATTCTGCTATTATCTGTACCTGCGATATTTCAAGCAGTTCTGTGGCCTCTTTTAAAAAAGAATTAAGACTAGAACTCACTTGATTAATTTTGAGTTTCTGTTCCATTTTTTTTATTTTTTAGTATTAACTAGCTGTTGCCCGCGACTTCGTCTGCGAAGAATTGCTGATTTCCCGTGAGATTGAGGTTTCCCGTGCGGCCCATGCCCTGCTTCAGAAAGTAAATGCACATAATACAGGCAAATGTCAAATTGCCGATTTCGTGTCTCTAAATTAAAAAACGTAGGACTTCATACAAACTTCAAACCCCTATTTGCCCTCTTCGGGATAGATTTGGATGAAAAAAAATCTAACCTTATACTTACGCCCTAAAAGAAATCTATTTTCAAAATTTCAAGCTTGTAAACTTCTTAATAAAAAAATAAGCAAAAACTATCATCCCCTATTTTACCACCCTTAACAGGTAATATTTAAAAGTAGTGGTCGAAGTGTCCCACCAGACCAGACTCGAGCCGCAAATCGAACCCAGGACCTCCAACTTTATAATGCGACAGCGCACGCACTGCGCCACGGAGGTCACACACATCTATATGTTCTGTTCTATAATATGTTACAAAAACTGTTATCTAAAAATTGTGGGTATAGACCCACAGTGGAGACTCGGTCAAATAAAAAAAAATCCAAGCTTTACTTATATTAATTGTTTAAAGAAAATCTTCTAATCCCATCGTTTCCTGTCCGGATTTCAGGAGAGATTATGGTGGAAAATTTCCATTACAAGCAAGACGCAATTTTAATGGGCATTTTCCGGATGACGGCGTTTGAATTACAAACTTATTAAGAAACTAATATCATTATAGTTAAGCCACGTCGCAACAGATTAATCCACCTTTTTGCTGCCGTTTTTTTAGTAAAATTACGAAAATAAAACAAAAAACTTTCATATCAAGACGGAGGGAACTTTTAATGAGAATTTAATAAATAAAAAAAAATACATCTCTGGGATATTGTGAAACATTGAAACTATTTTATATACCAAAAGTTGGCCTTTACGACTATCTCACCAGGTTATGATGCAGTTGTTCCCGTGACCCAGCCACCAGGCGACGCGTAGGAGAATCGCTGGGTTTTAGTGGGTATTCTGGTCGCCAGTCTGGCCGCCGGCGAGTCCCACATACCCCGCCCTCCAGAAGCAACGCAGGCAACGCGTTGCTGGGATGCGTAAACCCATTTCCCAGCGGAAAAAAAAGGTTATGATGCAGTATAAGATGCTAGCCGGCTTTTTTATACACCACAAGTTAGCCCTTGACGGCATCTCACCTGATGGTAAGTGATGATGCGTCTAAGATGGTAGCGTGCTAACCTGTTAGGGGTATGGTAAACCCACACTCCAAATTGGCTTCTACGAGACATTGTGCCGGATCGCTAAATCGCTTGGCGACATGTCTTTGACGGTTGGGTAGTAACGTTTGCACGTTTGAAGCGTCCCATCAGACCAGAATCTAGAGACAAAAGAAAAATGAAAAAATAATTTTCGTTAGGAGATACGTTTACACATCCTCTCCGGAAGTGACGCAGGCAAAACGTCGCTTCGACGGGGTATGTGGGACTCCCCGGCGGCCAGGCTGTCGACCAGAATACCCACTAAAACCCAGCGATGCTCCTTCGCGTCGCCTGGTGGCTGGGTCACGGGAACACCCTCGCACTCGACCGCAAAAATATAAGATGGCTTTCAACTAGCTCATGCCACTTAGATTAAGTGTGTTTTAAAAATTCCTGTGAAATCTGCAATGATTGTAACTAAAGATTTATTTTTGGTGTTTTCAGTCCAGCATATATCTATTTTAATTCGATGAAATTTCTTATAGCAAACTATAGATATAGTTGAAACTCAAGGACTAACAATACAAATTATTGTATACGATTTTGCAAAACTCGATAAAACATAATTTTTTTTTTCAGGTAAAAATTAGCCTTTATAAATAACGTTACATAGTGTGTAGGCACCTTAGATATACATAGGTATATACAGAGAATAACAACACACAAACCTAAACGCATACAGAATTCCGCCTTTATAATACCATAAGGTAGGTAGTAGGTAATCACCATCATCACATAACATGAGGTAAAATTACAGTCAAGGGATAACATGTAGTGGAAAAAAAGTTACAACAATATTTTCCATCCCCGATACGGGACTTGAACCCAGTAAGATGAACATACCAACCTTCATTAAGTTGGTAGTTTCTTCGAGCCTTAGCCTTCTCTCTTCGAGGCTCAAAGTTTCTTCTGCCAAAGCTACTTTCCGAAGCTTGCCAAACAGCCCGGTTACGCTGTGGCAACCAATAGAGTTAGCACAGCTAATAGACAGTACGAAAAAAAAACATCGAAGGCTGTGTCCAGCAGTGGGATGCTCGGAGGTTCAAAGATGGCTACAATAACGTATTCGGCGAGGCGTCACCTGACCTCATTTTGTAGTTTCAGTGAACAAAACCGATTTGCATTTTCAACCCAAACCGCCCATTAGCATATGCGCAGCTCGGCAAACTACGACCGAAATAGTTTTAGTTAGGGTACAATGCACTTTCGCGGCGACCAACACAGCCGTGTACGAAACAGTGTTGCCAATTTCAATGTAACACGAAATGGGCAAGTTAGGTTACATGCGAATAACTTTGGTAAAAAAAAAAATTAAAAAATCTAGCGAATTAGTAAAAAAATATTAAGTAAATAAACATAAATAAGAATCGAATGAAGCGGTGATAGCCTAGTGGTTAGGGCGTCAGCTTCCTAATCAGAGGTCGGCGGTTCGAATCCGGGCACGCACCTCTAACTTTTCGGAGTTATGTGCGTTTTTTAAAAATTATAATATCACTTGCTTCAACGGTGAAGGAAGACATCGTGATCCTGCACGCCTGAGAGTTCTCCATAATGTTCTCAAAGGCGTGTGAAGTCTGCCAATCCGCACATGGCCAGCGTGGTGGACTATGGCCAAACCCCTCTCATATTGAGGGGAGACCTATGCTCTGTAGAGAGCCGTGAATGGGTTGATCATGATGATGATGAAACATAAATACTGTCTAACTAAAGCCCTTACGGAAACCGGCATGTTCGGGAGACTGGAAGTCGTCGAACCTATTAGCGAGACGATTCGTGATGACTCTCGAGAACAACTTGTAGACATGGCTCAGCAGCGAGATGGGACCTAAGCGCTCCTCTCCGAAAGAGGAGACCTAAACATATCCTTCATGACTCTGACGATCAGATAACTGACAACTGACAACATACTCGTACCACCTATCCCACAAACATGCGTATATAGTATCGAAACTAATTTGGTCTTAATGTTTCTGTTATAAAGGTAATACGTAAATAAGCTTGTAGATAATTCCTATTATAGTGTAAAGAATTATGTAAGTAAACTTTGGTATGAAATATTGCTGTAATAATAATAAAATAATAATTCTAAGTGGCATCTTAGATGGTGCTAACAAAAAGAAAAGTTACCCGGCTAAGTTTGTTGTAAACTTCTTCTTAGAGCAGATCGCTTTTGAAACCCTCGTACCCTCGCTTTATAGCATTATTTATTTAAACTGCATCATCACTTACACCCCCATGTTAAAATTGCAATTAGTGGATATCTTTTAGTTCTCGTAAAAATGCTAATTAATTTAACAAAATATGCTTTCGCCTGTAGTCAGGAACCAAAGTAGACAGATTTCGTATTGTAAAAATACTTTTAATAACTTTTCTATAAATATTCCATTAACAATATTTTCCGTCAAGTGCTTGAACTCCAACCGCCATCATGTCATCTGTCAAAAATGACCGATGACCACAGAGCATATACAAAAGTCAGGCAATACGCATTGTTACCTTTCATTCGGCCAGTTCTGACAAATGACGCGTCCTCACGGATGTAACAGAAAAAAGGGAAACAGAAAAAAAACAGTAAGCTCTTAATGAAACATAATAACACCTGGTCAATTAAACTAAATTTTTATTGGCAGCTTTAAAAGTTTAATTTAAAGTGTTAATGTTATGTTTTGTATATTTGTATTGTGTTGTTCTGACAAATAAATGTTCTCTATTCTATTCTATTCGTAAGACTTCTCGCACATTATAATATAGAATATAAGTGCCCAGAACAAGAATTAATAACATGTGATTTTATAATAATGTCACGGCCGTGGAATGAGTCAGCCTTGTGGAAGTTTTCCAACCCAATGCATCTTCTCGCCCCGTACGCTTCGGCTTTGAGCTGATTTTCCGCTTTAGAGGTTTGTTTTCTTTATCTTGTTAAGCTTCAATCGAACGCGTAACTTGTGCTTTTACGCGCAGATGTTACATTTAATTCTATGCCAGAACCCACTTCGCCTATGTACTTACTTATTTTTTATAACATGAATAGTTTAGAGTTATATTTGTTAAGCTTAGAGTTACAGAGTTCAGCCTAGAGAAAAACAAAAATGAATCTTCTGATTAAAGGTTGTATTTATTGTATATGCCACAAATGAACAGAAAAAATTCAATTATCTATTTTATTAGTCATCATCATTATCATCATGATCAACCCATTACCGGCTCACTACAGAGCACGGGTCTCTTCATATGAGAAGGGTTTGGCCATAGTCCACCACGTTGGCCATGTGCGGATTGGCAGACTTCACACGCCTTTGAGAACATTATGGAGAACTCTCAGGCATGCAGGTTTCCTCACGATGTTTTCCTTCACCGTTGAAGCAAGTGATATTTTAATTGTTTAAAAACGCACATAACATAAGTACTGCGACTGAATACTTGAAAAAATTTCTTCAGCGTGGAATATGCGCTGTGTTACAGCGACCAATTTCTGATTTCAGGTTTATTTAATAATGTATTATATCTGATTACAATAGGACTGATATAAGGCATACAGGCTTAAAAGAATTGGCGTTAAAAAAGGAAAAATAATAAGATATACGTATATAAATTTGTACATAATATAAATATAGCGGTGTTAATTCACCTTCTGAACAGGTTTTATTGTGTAATAAAATTTATAAGAAAAAGCTAATAAACAACTGCGCGAGGTGCAAGAGACCAGGATAAATCTATTCAAATGTTACATACTTATCCCTCGATTATGAGAAAGTTAACCAACCAAATAACTCCACTGGATTGGTACAGAATATCCAACCTTCATCCACCCTTGACAACATTTTAGATTGGGATCATTTAATTCCATGGAATATGTAAATTAATTTATCTCTTACATTTCGTAAAGGTCTACCTTTGCGGTCCTGTAATATTAATTTAAAATTTTATTACCCTTCCGTTTTAAATGAGAAATGTTTAGTGATTCATTTTCGTGAGACTTATTTAGGATCCAATTACACTCACAGAGCGAAACGCACATTCACACACACGCACACACACAACACACACGCACACACAGACACATAAACACACACATACACACACACACTTACACACACACTTTTATTGATTAATTACAATAAAAGCGCTGCGTGTTTAATTATTAAATTGCATGATAGGTTTTTAACTTTGTATAAGGCACTAACCGAACCGTTGTTTTTAACTGTATTTTCCTCCATGTAAATAAATTATTATTAATTTCTGTTCAATGTTGGAATATATTTTATGTTGAGTGGTAGATTGAAACAGTATAGGAGAATCCATAGTTTAATATTTATTCAAGCTTTCCATTAAAATGGATTCCATTACGATGTAAAAATAAAAAAGTTATTTCGCGGAAATCATTTTACAGTAGGTCCTTATTTTATTGCGTATAGTCTGTTATTAAATTACTCGGCAAAGCGCAATTTAAATTTTAAGCCCTGAAATGTTATATTCGTGTATCATATTTTCTACGTCATATTTAACATCGCTTTAACATCGTGCCAGTTTTAAAGTCGCATGTAGGGATTACTTTAAAATAAAAAGAGTTTCTCGCAACTTTTGTACTTTTGAGTTTTAAATTCAGCGTCACATTTGCGGGGTCATGTTTAATTTTCATATTATTTTCATTTAGTCATTTAGTCTAGCTATTCAAAGGGAGAACGCTGCCAGTATCTTCGGAACCTTGCCTAAAGGGACTCCTTTTAATAATATATTTTAGTTATTATGTTTGTTTTGTCAGCATTGCTGGCGTCACGCTTTTGTTTACTTTCGCTCATAGTAATTAAAACCACAACTGGCGGGATTACACTTTTACTGCGACCATAAGTAAGAGGTCCGAACGGTCCGACGTCTCGATCGAGAATGCCACTATAGGCAACAACCGCCCGTATTTATAGCAAAGCATGCTTGTACAAAATTAATTGCTACCTTCTAAATACACTGATTAACAAAGAAATGATTAATTAGTGATTTAAAGAGTTCAAATGTGGGTAATTATTGGATTCTTGACTTTCTTGGCGCCGCTGAATGAAGTTAATAACTCCTTCGCGCCGACATGTTATATTTTTTTTAATATTATCATTTACACAATCCTTCATACTAGAAGAAGACTTTTCTAGTAGAGTGACATCTGCAAGATGTCGTATTGTTAAAAATGTACGCAATTTTATGTATTTTCCCTTTTAAAGTTAAAATTATTGTAGTCACATATTTTCATAATGTCTCATTTTTAAAGTTTATTCCTTAACGAGCTTTATGCTCTAGCTTATATCAAACTCTTTTATTAGCACTTTAATAGTTTTTGAAATCTAGTTACGGTAAATCCTTATTATCCGACCTTATCTTACGGCTGAATAAATACAAATCATTGGCTAAACCCGGACGGTTATCAATTTGAGCCTTCACTAAATATTGGATCGTTATAACACCTGATCGTTTGGATCGGAAATTTGTTTACCGTAGAAATTGAACTGGAAAGTGGGTCAAACATTATTCCACATCTAATAATACCTGCCACAAAATGTTACTTTTTATTTATTAATACACTTATAATATATATATCGCCGCAACAATACTTTAATATTAAAATAAAAAGTTAACTTATAATTATAATTGCTAAAGATCGTTAATTAATTTCCAACTGTTTTGTAAACAAACCCCCACTCTAAATTTTGTTATAAATACGAATATTTATTGTATCTAGATTTATTCCGACACTAGTAGTCGATCAGTACAGAAGTCTGAGTTATTGTTGTCGCTCATCTGATTTAAATAAACGATATTTCAGGTATCTATAGTTTAATTTCCTGTCACTATGCAGAGTAGTAATAATAGTGAAAAAATGACGTCAGCAATGCTGACGTCATCATTTTTAAATACATTTTTAAATACATACACACGAAACGCACGCACACACGTATACACTAATTTATGGTGTTGAATAATTTTATAAAAAATAATCAGCTAATCAAAGGAAAATTGTTTTAATTAAAATAACAATACACAACAACGAAGCGGTGATAGCCTAGTGGTTAGGGCGTCAGCCTCCTAATCAGAGGTCGGCGGTTCGAACCCGGGCACGCATCTCTAACTTTTTGGAGTTATGTGCGTTTTTAAGCAATTAAAATATCACTTGCTTTAACGGTGAAGGAAAACATCGTGAGGAAACCTGCACACCTGAGAGTCCATAATGTTCCCAAAGGCGTGTGAAGTCTGCCAATCCGCACATGACCAGCGTGGTGGACTAGGGCCAAACCCTTCTCATATCAAGAGACCCGTCGTGCTCTGTAGTGAACCGGTAATGGATTGATCATGATGATGATGATGATAAAAAAAATTATTGAATTTTTTCTGTTCATTTGTGGCAACCTTTTATCAAAGATTATTTTCTGTTTTTGTCTTGGCTGAACTCTGTACCTCTAAACTTTACTAAACAAATATAACTCTAAATAAGAATCAGCTCCTCAAAGGAAAATTGTTTCAAATAAAATAACAATACACAGCAACGGTAATATTATAACAAAACAAACACGAATCCCGATTCAATAAAACAAGTATGACGCGTAATACCGAATCAAATCGTCTAAACTATACCGGATTGCTGCGGCTTTACCCTATACACCTCAAATTTACAATATTTACATGATAGCGGTCCCGAACACAAAGGTCATCTATTTCACTTTAACCCAGAATAGGATAATTTGCTCCAATACCGAGTTCGATTGTGTACTTTGAGTTGTTATTGAATACAATAACTTGAGATATGAATCTAGTGGTTTAGAATGGCGCCTGTTAGATGCCCGGGAAGAATACCATGGTGTTCCCCGGGCGTCTGGAAAGCACAGCGTGAGGGACACGCCGTGGTGGTTTTTAGTTATGCCTGAAAATCAGCGCTGCAGTCAATTTTGACGCAGCATCAAGGTGAGGCAGCGCCCTGTTCAGCCAATGTCTAGACACATATGTTTTTAGATGAGATGTACTTTTCTCTTTTAAAGGCTAAATAAACGCAATTTTAATTTAATTTAATAATTTAATAGTTTGGGTATACCCCCTAGGGGGGGAGTCCCACATAACCTCCCGTTCTGCCCAAGGGACGGAGGTAGCAATAAAGCTTTTCCACCACGACAAAAAAAAAGTGGTTTAGACTTAGGACTTATCCCTTTACTAAGGGCGGACTTAGTTGTATCACCGCGCGTACTTTTCACAAAGTTGATTTAATTTTATATTTAAATTCGAATTCAAATATAATCTTTATTCAAATAGTGCTTTTAAAGGCACCTTTAAAACCTTTCAATATAATATAACCTTTAAATATAATAAACTAAAGCTATGAGGGTTCATGCTACTTAAAATTATATTAAGAGCTATCTTATTAGAGCAAATGTCATAGCCATGCTTGTTTTAGCCTACTACAGTGTAATTAGGATTATGTAAATGATAAACAACTTACTGAAACTGATGATATGTTTCCACAAGCTTACGTTTTATATAAACTTTGAACTTATTGAGAGTTTAGTTTAACCAATTATAAATTAAATGTTATTTCATTTAATGGTCAGGGAAAACAACCGAACTTGGCCGAAGTGCCCTATAGAGGATGAAAAATGATGATAGCTCAAACCAATGGGGGTCAGTTCACCTGATATGCAGTCGATTATATTTCTAGAGCTATTTTCATATCCATAAGTTTCATTTTAAAACTGACATTCCTGTTGACTACTCTGGTACCACCACGGTATCTAAGTAAAATATGTGACTTAAACAACTCAAATTAACATCCCACTGCCGTAAACTTACCTTCTCTGATCACTCATAGAAAGAGAGACTGAGTTTACTTAAGACATCTTGAAGGATAAACACAATATGGAAGATGTGAAATTAATGAATAGAAGCAGGCGTTACTTTGCGGAAGTCCATGATAAACAACAAACAGCAAGTATAATTTGCTATATTCCGCCGACAACCGGGAGATTTGTAAGTAAAGTACTAAAGTAAAGTAGTAAAGTTTACTTTTCGCGCTTGTGAAGTCAACATCTCCTGAGGATGATCCGGTGTCGGGTCAAAACGTGCGTAGAGGTTCTAGTGGAAGATTTTGTGTGGTGTTATATTATACAAATCACCCGGTTGTCGGCGGAATATAGCAAATTATACTTGCTGTTTGTTGTTTAGATGTGAAATTATTGGTAAGGAAAGATTAAGTAAAACAGAAATATCGATATGTGTATTTATTTGTTATGTATTAAGAATTCGCTTGAATCCAGCTAGTGTATCTCATAACCCTAGTGTAGACGCCGGGCCAGCGCGCTTCTCCACACCCAGTGCCGAAGGAGACGATGCCTACAGCGACACTGTTGTGGAGGAGGGGTCCACCAGAGTCGGCTGTGCAGGAGCCTCTTCCATCGGTATGCCAGCCGGCACAGATCATATTGGCATTGATACTGTTGGCGCCGTACGCCCGTTGGCATTCAGCTTGGCTGGTTATCCTGAGCTGAACATGGCGCAGTTGCTCAGACTGCTGTCCCCCCCACTGCAAAGTAATTTTGTAAGTGAAGAACAATATATGGCTTATCTGGAGGACCTATACACTTTGACTCAAGCTTGCACAAAAATTAATGCGACTTGGCGCATTTATAGGTTGCATCCTGAAGATTCCGGTATGAGAGTGACTTCATAGAGCGTTTGTCGTTGCAGGGCAAGGAAGTACTAGAGGTCGAGAAAGATCCGACTAGATTAAGCCTACTGTTTTACAAATTAACAATTTGGAGGAGATGTTGACTTCACAAGCGCGAAAAGTACATTACTTGACTTTACTTTTCGCGCTTGTGAAGTCAACATCTCCTGAGGATGATCCGGTGTCGGGTCGAAACGTGCGTAGAGGTTCTAGTGGAAGATTTTGTGTGGTGTTATATTATACTAATCTCCCAGTTGTCGGCGGAATATAGCAAATTATACTTGCTGTTTATTGTTTATCATGGACTTCCGCAAAGTAACGCCTGCTTCTATTCATTATTTCAATTAAAATATGACTTGCTTCAACTGTGAAGGAAAACATCTTGAGGAAACCTGCATGCCTGAGAGTTCTCCATAATGTTCTCAAAGACGTGTGAACTCTGCCAATCCGCACATAGCCAGCTTGGTAGACTATGGCCAAACCCTTCTCATATTGAGAGGAGACCCGTGCTGTTGATGGGTTTGATAATGGTGATAGTTTTGTTTAAAATTGCTAATATTAAACACGTGACACCAAATGATTGTGTATGTTATTCATTGATGTCGCGTACAAAACAATTAGGCGATGGTTAAGTAATGAATAATAATTATTGATACGAACATGATGAAACATAATGAATGATATTATAAAATGATAATGGTTGATCATGATGATGATGAAATGAAAGATATTAAAATAATAATGAAGAGATCCGTAGAAGAACCAGAGTTACCGACATAGCTCAGCGAGTTGCCAAGTTGAAGTGGCAATGGGCGGGGCAAATAGCTCGGAGAACCGATGGACGTTGTGGTCCCAAGGTGCTGGAATGGCGACCTCGCACCGGTAAACGTAGCGTTGATCGACCCCCAACTAGGTGGACAGACGACATCAAACGAGTCGCAGGGAGCCGCTGGATACAAGCGGCCCAAGACCGTGGCCATTGGAACTCCTTACAAAAGACCTATGTCGAGCAGTGGACGTCTATAGGTGAAAATGATGATGATGATGATGAAAATAATAATAAAATAATCTTACAGACATAAGACCCCATCCGATCGACCACACGTTGCTGTTGTCAGGGACGTGGTAGTTGGATCCAGCGATGGAGCCAGGCCGCACGTTATTCCCATAGACAATGGCGGTCGCCAACCTCACTATGCCGATGTCATTGTTCATGAACGTCCCGACATTATAGCTGTTATGGGTGATATGACTGGCCACGCTATGAGTCGCACCGCCGCTGTTCGCGTTGGTAGATCCAACTCGGACCATAAACGATACGCCACCCTTGCCTCTACGTACATAACAACAAATAAAGAATTAGTCTAGCTATTAGAAACGCTGCCAGTATCTACGGAACCTTGCCTAAAGGACTACTAAAATATAATAACATAACTAAAATATTATTAAAGACTCCTTTTCATAATATTAATAATTTGACGACCTCCGTGGTGCAGCGCGTGCGCTGTTGCATTTAAAAGTTGGAGGTCCTGGGTTCGATTCCCGGCTCTAGTCTGGTCTGGTGGGAGGCTTCGGCCGTGGCTAGTTACCACCCTACCGACAAAGACGTGTCGCCAAGCGATTTAGCGTTCCGGCACGATGTCGCGTAGAAACCGATAGGAGTATGGGTTTACCATACCCCTTCCAGGTTAGCCCGGTACCATCTTAGACTGCATCATCACTTACCATCAGGTGAGATTGCCGTTAAGGGCTAACTTGTAGTGGATAAAAAAAAAATTTACTTCTTTCTCGAAGGGTTGTCTGGAAGAGATTTTTTATGCAATACAGCCGCCTTTACATACTTATTTATTAAGTGGTTCATGCTAGTGTTTCTTGTGTGTGCAACAAAAAGTATCTATCTATCTCTTATTAGGAATATATTGACATAAAAATTACTACTTGTTATGAGGTTAATTAATTATCTGTTTGTTACTCTTATTAAAACATTTTCTTCCGAGCACACAACTGACACATCACGATCAACCCATTACCGGCTCATATGAGAAGGGTTTGGCCATAGTCCACCACGCTGGCCATGTGCGGATTAGCAGACTTCACACGCCTTAGAGAACATTATGGAGAACTCTCAGGCGTGCAGGTTTCCACACGATGTTTTCCTTCACCGTTGAAGCGAGTGATATTTTAATTTTTTTAAACGCACATAACTTGAAAAGTTGGTGGTGCGTGCCCGGATTCGAACCGCCGACCTCTGATTAGGAGGCGGACGCCCTAACCACTAGGCTATCACAGCTTATTGTTTAACACTTAGGTTTTTGGGTTAGGTTTAGGTAATATAAAAAAAACTGAACAATCTTGAAAACTCCCACAACTTTTTCTTTTGCAACAAAACGTGGTAGTAGGAAATTTCCACTCCAATATTCATACCCGTTAAACGAACTCCCACACAATTAATATTTTCTTTTAAAAGGACAACTATTCTTGGAACGAGCAGAATTTGAAATTTGAAAAGGTTTGGAATGTACATTTAGTTGGTACCCCATTTCATTTTGTCAACTATTTCGTAATTTCCTTTGTACACTAATTAAACACCTGTTGTGTTATATAAATATTTTTATAGAACGTAGAATACGTTCATTCAATTATTAATAATGAATATTATTAATATTATGAATGGATAATAATAATGAAAAAAAAGATAGTGAAAGAGCGTTGACTGCCGGATAACAGCTGCTAGATTTAGAAGGGTGACTATTTTTTCCTGTTTCGAAGTTCTCTGAGAATATGACGATCTCCGTGGCGGTCCTGGGTTCGATTCCCGGCTCGAATCTGGTCTGGTGGGAGGCTTCGACCGTGACTAGTTACGACCATACCGACAAAGACGTGACGTCAAGCGATTTAGCTTTCCGGTACTATGTCGCGTAGAAACCAATTAGGAGTGTGGGTTTACCATACCCCTAACAGCCCATTACCATCCTAGATTATATCATCACTTACCACCAGGTGAGATTGCCGCCAAGGGCTAACTTGTAGTGTATAAAAAAATAAGACGTATTGTTTATAACACTGTATGAAAATAAAAACATGTTCTTTCTTTTGTCTTAGGTATAGAAGAATGGATGAATGAATATAGCTTACACCCAACAGTGAGCTGCCGATAGAATGGATCTGACATTCAGGACCGTACCACCGCAGTCCTGGCGAAAGGTCACGTGGTTTGAAGACACCAACAGAACCGCTGCGAATGGATACTGGCTGATGTTCACTACTGAGCCTCCCACTATCCTTTCTTTGTGCGGGCTCGCTATAATATTAAAAAAATCATCATCATCATCATCACCTTTTCTGGACTCACTACAGAACTCGGGTCTCCTCTCAATATGAGAAGGGTTTGGCCATAGTCCACCACGCTGGCCACGTGTGGATTGGCAGACTTCACACGCCTTTGAGAACATTATGTAGATCTCACAGGCATGAGGGTTACCTTACGATGTTTTCCTTCACCGTTGAAGCAAGTGATAATTTTATTGCTTAAAAACGCACATAGCTCCGAAAAGTTATAGGTGCGTGCCCGGGTTCGAACCCCCGACCTCTTATTAGGAGGCTGACGTCCTAACCACTGGGTTATTACAGCTTCAGTTAAAAACATATTCACATATCAGAAGCATCTCCCGTCAGATCATCATTCATCACTCTCCAGATGTGTAGCCTCAGTAGAAGGTTTGCACACTCGCAATCACAGAGTCGCTTTGGAGTATCGGAACACCATGACGTCAAAGTAAAATGGACCTTACGGTATTGAGATTAGAAACGTAATTAGTGTTTTTTTGTATCTGACGCATTAGACTGAATAACAAGGCAAAATTTTATACCGAGATGCTCTTGCTATCACTTGCTTCAACGGTGAAGGAAAACATCGTGAGGAAACCTGCACGCCTGAGAGGTCTCCCTAACATTCTCAAAGGCGTGTGAAGTCTGCCAATCCGCACATGGCCAGCGTGGTGGTCTATGGCCTAACCCTTCTCATATTGAGAGGAGACCCATGCTCTGAAGTGAGCCGTGGATGACTTGATCATGTACACACGAAATACAACATACCTATATAAAATGTATATATAGAGTGCAAAGAATGCAGTAACCAAATAACAGTTCTTAATCGCATATTTTACTTAAAATATTCAGAGCAAAAACTTGCGCCTTATTAATTTCTAGACCTATCTTCGGTAATTGGCTATGTCCAACCCCGTTAATCAAATTATTATCGAGGCAGGCAACCCGCGTTAGGCAAGCAACGTATAATAAAGTTTGTATGTTCTTAATCTTCCTAAGAGAGAGTAGATCTGTTTAAATTTTTTAGTATGAAGATAATTTAATACTGATTCATTATACAACTTACCCTCGGCAGCAGCGAGGCAAATCGCAAGTAAGACGTGGAGTTTCCACATTGTTGACGCTGTTATAATGTAACTAACACAATACGTACAAGTAATCGCTCTCACTTATATAACGTTATTGCATACTAGTTGTGCCTTCGGCTATGTCCGCTTTATTTATTCATGGCTAAATGTGAACGTCACATCACCGCTAAAGATGCCGGTAAAACGCGGCGATTTAACGGCGTTTGATTGTTTGACTTGATTTAGTTTTACTAGATTTGATTTAATTTGGTTTTAATTTAGTTCATTTTATTTAATATTATTTTTAATTTAAATCAGTAAAAACACAAATTAATCGGAGTTTAGTTTGCATGCTTATTAGTTTTCAAGCTGTATTCAAAATATATAAATTTATTTATTACAACTGAAACTTAAAATAAACCTTCAATTGAACCAAAAACTAAAAATCTTAAAAAATATAATATAATTACTAAAATTTACTATTAAAAGGGGTCCCTTCAAGGTCCCGAAGATACTGGTAGCGTTCCCCCTTTGAATTGCAAGAATAATGCGTTGTCCGAGGTGACAGCTCCTCGGTCTCCTGTGATGTCGACTAACCTTTTTGCTATTTCCCTAAAAAGCCCTATAGCGCTAGGACCCTACGGACCAAGGGTCTCGAAACCGAATGGGACAAAATCATATTCAGTACCCCTGTATTTTTGTTAATAATAATTAACAAAAATGGGCCCTAGTCTCCTCAATAAAGAAATATATGTTGATATTATTATTATATTATTATAAAGCGGTGATAGCACAGTGGGTAGGGCGTCAGCCTTCTAATTAGAGGTTGGCGGTTCGAATCCTGGCACGCACCTCTAACTTTTCGGAGTTATGTGCGTTTTTAAGCAATTAAAATATCACGTGCTTCAACGGTGAAGGAAAACATCGTGAGGAAACCTGCACGCCTGAGAGTTCTCCATAATGTTCTCAAAGGCGTGTGAAGTTCGCCAATCCGCATATGGCCAGCGTGGTGGACTATGGCCAAACCCTTCTCATATTGAGAGGAGACCCGTGCTCTGTAGTGAGCCGATAATGGGTTGAACATGATGATGATGATGATTATTATTATCAACCATGCCCACATTAGAGTAATAGAGTTAGAGTATAAGGGGGCTAGACGGAAAAAATTCTTACGAAAAGTTGTCACGACACTTTTTGTTATTGTAAGCTGTGCGGCGTCGCGTGTTTCTCTGTCTGACTCTCTCTCTCTTATAGAAAGCAAGCCAGATATTTTCATTTCTATTTCGCATTGAACAGTGTGGTGTCGCGACGATTATTTTTGTTAAGTGTATACAGGTTGTATGTAAATAATAAATAATAAAAAATAATAATAATAATGAATCCTGACAGTGTTTTGCACAAGTTCCGGATATTGCTGATGGAGTACAAAATTGAGCCTACTGATTAAGTTTATATAACATTATATTTGTTAATAATAAAAAAAAAATATTATTATAACTTAAATAAAATAAAATTTTATTACAATTCCTTCACTAATTAATCGAAAGGAACTTCGTTCCATCCGGGTGTCCCTTGACACCTCTCAAGTTTTTTTTTTCATAACTTTTCCTTAAGTATTATCTATGTAACTGTTTGTATGTATGTAGTTATTTGACTTAAAATATTTTGCATGCCTGTGAAGGCAAAACATGTTTGGTTCCATATTGTATCTTACAACTACATCTGTTATCCTGTACCCATGTTTTATTGCAAATAAATGAATTTATTATTATTATTATATATTATATTTTTTTAATGATTGACATGTGATACAAACATAAACACAGGCATTTATAATGATGTTATGGACGTTTGAAATATTTGATAAGATATATTTCTGATAGACTTAATTCTGTAATCGAGTTATCTAAAGCCAAAAAACTCCAGCAAAGGGTTTATTAAAATTACAACAATTAAAAACAATTATGGTTATATGATACGTAAATTGGCGTAGATAAGCGTCCGCTGACCATAATTTATTGTATACACTACAAATAAGCCCTTATACGGCAATCTCACCTGATGGTAAGTGATAATGCAGTCTAAGATGGTTCCGGGCTAACCCGTTAGAGTTATGGTAAATCCACACTCCTAATTTGTTTCAACGCGTCAACGTGCCGGAACGCATAAATCGCTTGGCGACTCGTCTTTGCCGGTAGGGTGGTAACTAGCCACAGCCGAAGCCTTCCACCAGACTAGACTTGAGCCGAGAATCGAACCCAGGACCTCCAAGCTTATAATGCGACAGCGCACGCACTGCGCCAACGCGGGCGTCAAAAATCCTCTTGTTTCTTCCCTTCGTGAGCATTTTGAAAGAAGCTATGTTATATCAGTCTGTGAGAATCAATGAATCAGAACTCTTATGTATCAGATAGAGTCAATATGATCCTATTACTAATCGTCTGTTGACCATCTATCTGTTTTGAACTGTATTTCATAAAATCGTAGAAAAGTAGTAGGTTGCAACATTGCAGTCGCAAAGCGTGTATTCTGTAATCTGTAATTTATATAAGCCGTTTGAAAAGCCAGTCTGAACATTCTGTCAAGATGACAGAATGTTCAGACTGGCTTTTCAAACCGACCACTAAGTAACTGGTCTGACAAATTGCAGAGTTAATATAATATAATATGAGATGATATACTCATGCTTACAATAACGGACTATATTATCGTTGCAGCTTCATAAATAGGACTACAGAATTCGAGCGCTGGACGATGTACCGTATACGGATAAACCCGGTCGGGTTTTTGTTACTGCACGGTAAAATAAAACAAAATAATTAGTATTGTATTAAAATAATAATCAGTTACAGCGTGATCCGGAAACTTTCGACAGTGAACGTCGGATAAAAGACAAACTATCCCCACGACAAACGCGGGTCTCCTCTCAATATGAGAAGGGTTTGGCCATAGTCCACCACGCTGGCCATGTGCGGATTGGCAGACTTCACACGACTTTGAGAACATTATGGAGAACTCTCAGGCGTGCAGGTTTCCTCACGATGTTTTCCTTCGCCGTTGAAGCAAGTGATATTTTAATTTTTTTTAAACTCACATAACTCTGAAAAGTTAGAGGTGCGTGCCCGGATTCGAACCGCCCACCTCTGATTAGGAGGCTGACGCCCTAACCACTAGACTATCACCGCTTCTCATGTACGTATAGCACTGAAAAAACCAATCGTGTCTTACAGTAGTAAAATGTATATTATATTTACATCAATAATTACATAATCTTATAAGATCTACGATACAACATATGTATTGAGGATTAGTTTAATTTATTGATTGATAAATAAACTTATGATAAAAGCAGATATCGTTTGTACCGAAAACAAATATTCTATCCAAACTTCATGAGAACGTGGAAAGATGAAGCCAATCGTGTTTGTATTAGCTATATATATTAACAACACCACTGCACTAACTCGTAAGTTGCGATAATGAAATACTTTACGTACCTTATTATAATATAGGTATCAGATACGGTTGTTTTTCTTTTGTTTATCTATAGTCAGCATATTCAACTACAGAACATGAGGTTCTTGTTTAAATTTCCGGTTCAGACGATATAGTTACTGAATTAATAAGTTAGTTATTGGAACGAAGTTCCTTACGGCAGGCTTGGAGGAGATGGGGATTTTGCTGCGCAACCGAACTGAAAAAAATGTGATAGTAGAACCGTAAGAAAAAATCCGTGGAATAAAACCGTTAAATGAGACGTGCGCAGGCGCGATAGTCGTTTACACAAGTGAGTAGTGTATAATACCTTTCTCTTTCTCCCTCTTTAATTATTTCTATTTCTTTGTAATTTTATTATGTCAAACAAAAATAAAGACACATATTTTGTTATTTTATTTGATAATTTGAATTACGTTTTTTTATTTCCTTAAATACTGAATTTCCTAAATACTTTCCTGTACTTAAATATAAAGTAATAAGCAAAATTTAAGACAAAAATCAAGAAAACCGACATAAAATTGAGCACGATTTTTTTTTTTGCCAATTGTGTCGATTCTACATTAGTCGAAGGAACTTCGTTCCTACTTGGTGTCCCACGACACCACATCTTTTTTTCTATTATAAAACGAAATCTACATCGTTTACTCTCATTCTGTCTTTGATAATTTGACAGACGAAGATTGAATATTGTATAACTAAAATGACAAAAAAAATTGCTACAAAACGTTTATTAATACGGAGGACAGAGTATATTTACACAGCTTTGTATGCAAGAGTTCGTGGCTTTATTAAAATGTTATCTTTTAAGTTCCGTTGCTGCATGAAAAACTAACAAGACCACTTGATAATGATGACGTTATAATCACAATCAGTAGTCGCCAGCGGCGATATCCCCGTAAATATCATTATCATCATGATCAACCAATTGCCGGCTCACGGCAGAGCATGGGTCTCCCCTCAATAAACGAACGGTTTAGCCATGTGCGGATAGGCAGATTTCACACACCATTAAAAACATTATGGAGAACTCTCAAGGTTTCCTCGTGATTTACTTCACCGTTGAAGCAAGTGATATTTTAATTGCTTCAAAACGCACGTAACTCGAGTAAGAAGAGTTAGAGTAAGTGTGTGTGCCCGAAATCGAACCCTGAACCTCTGATTATGAGACAACGCCCTAACCACTAGGCTATCACAGCTTCCCGTATATATATTTATTTTTAATTTGTTTATTTTTGCAGGATTCAGAACCTTTCTAAGCCCCTCCATGGGAGGCAATGTAAATCTAATCTAAGTATGTAATAAGTAAAGGACTACTCCTTATGTAAAATTTCACCAAATTCAGTTTGCTACGTAGCCGTACTTGGATAATAATCTTAATGTTACTTTTTTTTTTTAAACCTTTTTTGTGTCCTTTTCGTGGAGTGGTTGAGCTGAGGTGAAACAAACATATAACCAGAAAACCACATGTTCGCATTTATAGTATTGAATAAGAATTTACTATTTCAGTTCTACCAAGCAAACATGAAAGGATAATAGGTGGCTCAGTAACCAGTATCAATACGTACCCGTTTGCAGCGTCTCTTCAAATCACTCTGGACAATGTCAGCTTAAATCATCATTTGGCTGTATGGCTATATAAAATTTGACTAATTCTACCAACTTGATCTAATTTATAGCTTTACGATGATGATTTTACGATGATTTATTTCATCATTCATCATCATCATTTCAACCGATAGACGTCCACTGCTAGACATAGGTCTTTTGTAGGGAGTTCCATTGGCCACGGTCTTGGGCGGCTTGTATCCAGCGGCTCCCTGCGACTCGTTTGATGTCGTCTGTCCACCTTGTTGGGGGTCGACCAACGCTGCGTTTACCGGTCGTCTGCGAGGTCGCCATTCCAGCACCTTGGGACCCCAACTTTTCTGTCACCCCAATGATTTATTTACGGTGACAGAAAAGATGATGAGTAACAGTCTAGCATGGTATGGCCATATAAAGCGGAGGAAAGAAAGTGATGTCACCAAAATAATGTTATATATGAACGTGGAAGAGCAAAAGAGTTAAGGAAGACAAAAGAAGTGATGGATGGATTGTCTAAAAAAGGATATGCGGGTGGTGTGGTGACGGCTGATAGAAGTGAGTGGAAAAAGAAGAAGTTTTGTGCCGACCCCACATAATGTGGGATAAGGGCAAGAAAAAAAAGTGTTACGATGATTTCGATAAGAGAGAGAATCGACATTTTTATCCCATTGCCTCATTGACCACGTTTAAACTGTCTGTACATAAAGTTGCTGATTGCATCAGCGTTTAACCTCTCTAACCTAACATAATCAGAGATTTGTGTCCCATAGCGGCATACTAAGGAGATCATAATAATTATCTCGATTCTGAAAGCACGTCTACTAAGACGCAAATGGTTGAACGATTAAGAATCCCAGAAGTTTAGAAAGCGCTTAATAAACTAACCACCAAATGTCGATTCAAAGATGACGATAATTTTTTTTTTATTTATTTTTTAGCGCCAATGACGTGGCCTGGAGATGGCGCGTGCGGATTGGATCAACCAACGTCAACAGTGGGGGTAGACTTCACAACGTGGCCCAACTCATCCGCCACTCCCAATACGTCGGTTCGTGGAACCACGACAACGATGTAGCCATAGTCAGAGTATCTACAACCATCCCACTTGGTTCAGCCACGATAAGAGCTGCTAGTCTCGCTGGGGCTAATCTTCAACTCCCCGACAATGCAAACGTTATAGCTATTGATTCACAACTGTAAGTATTTTTCTGATCTCAAGGTCACCTGGCTACGATAAGTCCGCCTTTTTGTATCCCACTTCTTTAAGTTTCTAGTACGATTGTATTGTTCTTCTTCTTAAAATAAAGTATATGAATAAATAGGCATAAAAATATTTAGTAAAGTATGACACTGCCAATTTTGTATTTGTAGACTTACAGTCCACTAAACGGAGCAGTTCCTTACCAGCGGTTGTGGTTTTCCGCAAAGCTACTCAAATGCGGATTTTAAGACTCCACCCCATTGAGAACATTATCGCGAACTTTCAGGCATGCAGGTTTTTTCACGATGTTTCTTGTATAAAGAACTATAAACAATGTAAATTTAAGTATTCATAATCACTAGGCTATCAGTGCACGAATAAATCTATACAAATAAATAAAATTGGAGTGTCTGTTTGTAATATTGAAATAACCGTTTTTTACTACATGCATATGAATATGTACACAAAACATTTTTTACAATTTTTGTCTGTCTGTCTGTTTGTTCCGGCTAATCTCTGAAAATATGGCTGGACCGATTTTTACGGGACTTTTATTGGCAGGTAGCTTATGTAATAAGGTGTTACTTAGGCTACTTTTATTTTAGAAAAATAAAATAATGTTGCGATGTCCAAGTACTGTCCAGTACCGCGCGCAGCTCACGCGCATGCCACCGCCTGTGCCATCACATCTCTGGCGCCTCTCACTTCTCCCACCAATCGTTTTAGTTTAGTTATTATTTCAAATAATAAGGGTTAACAATCTATTGCTTCGTGATTGAAAGACAAACAAAAATACTAACTCAACGCAGACGAAGTCGCGGGCGTCAGCTAGTGATAAAATAACAACATAGTATAATTTAATCATTTCGTAACGGAAACCATTTTTCTCTTTCCAGCCAACTGGAGGTCTATCAGAATCGTTACGTCACGTGCAACTGCATACGTACACTCAAGCTAGATGTCGAAGCTCGTACGGTACAAGTCTCATTACCGACAACATGGTATGCGCGGGTTGGGAAGCCGGAGGCCGGGGCTCTTGCGTCCCCGACTCTGGAACGGCGCTGCTCGCCCAAAACGTGGTGGTTGGCATCACCAGCTTTGCTCAATGTGCTCATCCAAACTGGCCGGGTGTTTATACCAGGGTTAATCGATATATCACATGGATTCAGAACAACGCTTAATACCTGCTCAGAAACTTTCTACCTTATATATTGATCACGTTCACTGAAATACAATTGTCTTACAAATGAGAATTTCTCTTATTTAACTATCATGCGTTTGATTCCTATAAGCAAATTTTAGTACTGATAGACCATATATGTTGCTAGTTAAAATAAATCTTGATCAACCCATTGCCGGCTCATTACAGAGCACGGGTATGCTCTCAATATGAGAAGGGCTTGGCCATAGTCCACCACGCTGGTCATGTGCGGATTGGCAGACTTCGCATACTTTTGAGAACAATATGGAGAACTCTAAGGCGTGCAGGTTTCTTCGCGATGCTTTTCTTCAACGTTGGATGATGATGATGATGATGATTGGCGATGATACAGTCCAAGAGTGAAATCTATAGAGTGTACTTTGACGTAGCTCGGCAAAACTTAGAGTTAAAATTAACTGAATGATGTGGGGCACATAACTTTATCTTGGAGACTTTTGTAAATTATTGCCACTTGCCTTCCGCATATTATGTCATCCTCTTCTCATTAGTAAAAAAAAACGGTTGTCTGTAAAGTCGGTTAACTGTCGATAGTTGAACGTGGCAACGTCATTAGAAAATACTGATGGAATGGTTTCATATTATGATTACTGACTATGTGAAATGGTGAACTTTTTTTGTTATAATCTATTAGCCGGCTAAGTTTGTCGTGGGCCTCTTCTGAACTCTGGACACGATTGGAACCCTCTTAGCTTTAGTTTTAATTTTAGCGAGTGTAGATATTACCATTACCTGACAAATTACGATGATGAAAAATCTATATATGTATATAAAAGCGAAAGGTCACTTACTTACATACTTACTGATTAAACACAAGATCTCAAAAACTATTGTACGTATAAAGCTATAATTTAGCAAGTATGTAGTTGATAGTTAAGAGATGTCAGCTAAGAAAGGATATTTAGAAATTCCACCCCTAAGGGGGTAAAATAGGGGTTGGAAGGGTGTATGAAATTTCTTTGTTTTTTAATTTAGAAACACGAAAATCGGCTATTCGACATTTGCCTGTAGCTTACTTTCTGAAGCAGGGCATTGGCCGCGCGGCTAACCTCAATCTTAAAGAAAATCAGCAATTCTACGCAGACGAAGTCGCGGGCGACAGCTAGTATATTATATATGAACGCTTCATAGATGCCTTTAAAGGTTTACATGAATTTTGATTTATACAAAACTGAGCTAGAATAGAATTAGCGAAGACGTCCACCGAAAACATCCATCTATTCTGTAACGAAAACAATTTGCAAGAAATTGCATTACATATTCGATATTAGATTCAAATTGGATTCCGTCGACCAAGAATTGTTCTGAATGTTCTGAATTCTAATAAATATGACACTCTTGTTACGAATAAGGGAAATATCACAAAATCCCTACATAATATTTTTAATATAACTACTATTAATTATAAGATTAAAATAATGTAATTTCTTTCTATTAGGTTTCAACGAAAAAAAAAACATAAAATAAACCTTACATTAACATGAACCTTAAACTAAAAACTTAATATAATAACAAATAAATAAATTGTAAAAAGAAGTCCCTTTAAGCAAGGTTCCGAAGATATTGGCGGCGTTCCCCCTTCGAATAGCAACACTAATTCTTTGTCCGAGGTAGCTAGCAGATCTTCTAATGTAGCGGAAAGATTTGTTTGTTTGTTAATGGCCAAACTCAAGGCACAAGGAGCAAAAGAGGTGAAAGAGGAACACTCTCTCGCACCAAGCCTTCACCGATCACCGACTCAACCCACCAGTCCCGTACCTTTTTTTAAATACTGCACTATGAAGAAATGTAACGGGGTTTTCCGGATGATAATATTAATTCAGTATCTAATATTTACGATACGTTACGGCTTTCGTTTTTTGATAAGAAGTAGCTTAGTATAAAGACTATAAAAGTGACGAAATACGAGTATTTCATCTAAAGAAAAACATATTGTAAGTTTATTCCATATTTATTAACATAAATGTTAAAACAAATTCCATCCTTTCTTGGCTGCTGTTAGGCTGCTTAAGCTGTTTGGCGAAACCGGGTTGTTTGAAGAATTTTTTTTCGAACCGCCGACCTCTGATTAGGAAGCTGACGCCCTAATTGGTAATCGCGTTAAAAACCAGAATTGTCACTTATTAATTTATACCACTCTTAAGTAAATTAATGATACTGAAATTAGCAGATATCAAATTAATACTGTAATATTACTTACTAATTTAAAGATAACGGATATAATAAATAACGCTTACTGTGTTATCACTAGCTTATGTCTGGGGATTGGCTCGCGTTAAATTCGGGTGACATTAAAACAAATTTAAAACACCTAATTTGCTCAATTATTGGCGATGAAATATCAGTATTTTTTTCTCAGTCTATGCCTAGGATAGCTGCCTGGGGTACAGATGAGTGCGTGAGAGTTTCCGTGACCCAGCCACTAGGCAACCCGAAAGAGCATCGCTCGGTTTTAAGGGGTATTCAGGTCGCCAGTCTGGCCGCCGGCGAGTCCCACATACCCCGTCGGAAGCATTTCCCAGTGTTAAAAATAACATCTTAATTTTTTTATTATGAACATAAAAAAGCACGCTTGTTTAATCAAATGTTATGTCTATTAAATACGCTACAATATAATCCAATACTGATAAGCATTCATTCAACTGGTTTAACCTAATCTGATCGCTGATTAATATAGATTTTAATGTTATATAAACCATTTAATTGTTTATTTTAACATCCACGGACGAAGTACAATGAAGGCCTCGGCGTTGTTATTGGCAATATATCTTACTACTGTTGCATGTGAGTCTTAATCTAATAATACAATAACATTGTATAATAATAAAGCCACATGGTTTTATTAAAGTTAAAAGTAAATAAAAAAAAAAATTAAATATCACTTCACAACGGTGAAGGAAAACATCGTGAGGAAACCTGCACGCCTGAGAGTTCTCCATAATGTTCTCAAAGGCGTGTGAAGTCTGCCAATCCGCACATGGCCAGCGTGGTGGTCTATGGCCAAACCCTTCTCATATTGAGAGGAGACCCGTGCTCTGTAGTGAGCCGGCAATGGGTTGATCATGATGATGATTTAAAAGTGTTTTCATACCAGAGTAAATATTCTATAAATTAGTTTAAGTGGTTCCTCTGTGATGGTAAAATTTAATGATCATATAATTTATTTTGTTTTGTTTTCTTTTTTTATTAATTTTAAAATAAACATTGAATGGGAGTATATTTCTTAAGAGTTGTTTTATATACCACTTGTTATATTATATTAACTTCCGTAAATGTATTTTCATTGCAAAGTGAATATTCATCAATCTATATATATAAAAAAGAAAGTCGTGTTAGTTACACTATTTATAACTCAAGAACGGCTGAACCGATTTGACTGAAAATCGGTGGGGAGGTAGCTTAGAACCGGGAGATGGACAAAGGATACTTTTGAACCCGTTACATTTCCCGCGGGATTTATGAAAAACTAAATTTCGCATCGATGAACTATTATTTACTTCATCCATACGAGTTGTTAAAAACCCCTAATCTACGCGGACGAAGTCGCGAACATCGACTAGTTATTTTTAAACCATTTAAACTGTTCCAGCTCTGCCACGGCAAGATGAGAGAATCATTGGTGGGTCGGTGACGAATATACAAAACTATCCTTTCGCGGGCTCCCTTCAGATAACGACGAACAATGTCCAATTCCGCCATCAATGTGGTTCTACGATATTAAACTCTAGATCATTGCTGTCGGCTGCCCATTGCTATCCGTAAGTGAAATTAACCAGTGCATCATCATGATGAATCTAGAAGTACTGCAATTCATAGTAAAAAGTGTATTACGGAACTGCTTGGTATAAATAATATATTTAGGTGTGTAAAGAACACGACTAATCCAATACAATGTCTCTCAAAATTTTCATCTGGTTCTCAAATGGGACCAACAAAACGTTACATAATTTCAAAATTAGAAAATTAGTTAAAAGTGTATTACGGAACTGCTTGGTATAATATAATTATAATATATTTAGGTGTGTAAAGACCACGACTAACCCAATACAATGTCTCTCAAAATATTCATCTGGTTCTCAAATGGGACCAACAAAACGTTACATAATTTCAAAATTAGAAAATTAGTTAAAAGTGTATTACGGAACTGCTTGGTATAATATAATTATAATATATTTAGGTGTGTAAAGACCACGACTAACCCAATACAATGTCTCTCAAAATATTCATCTGGTTCTCAAATGGGACCAACAAAACGTTACATAATTTCAAAATTAGAAAATTAGTTAAAAGTGTATTACGGAACTGCTTGGTATAATATAATTATAATATATTTAGGTGTGTAAAGACCACGACTAATCCAATACAATGTCTCTCAAAATATTCATCTGGTTCTCAAATGGGACCAACAAAACGTTACATAATTTCAAAATTAGAAAATTAGTTAAAAGTGTATTACGGAACTGCTTGGTATAATATAATTATAATATATTTAGGTGTGTAAAGACCACGACTAATCCAATACAATGTCTCTCAAAATATTCATCTGGTTCTCAAATGGGACCAACAAAACGTTACATAATTTCAAAATTAGAAAATTAGTTAAAAGTGTATTACGGAACTGCTTGGTATAATATTATTATAATATATTTAGGTGTCTAAAGACCACGACTAATCCAATACAATGTCTCTCAAAATATTCATCTGGTTCTCAAATGGGACCAACAAAACATAATTTCAAAATTAGAAAATATAATATAAGGTATAGTTTTTTGGGTTACGCATGTTTATGTTATGTCCTATTTTTTTGAAATTCGTTTTAAAAAAATTAAAATATCACTTGCTCAACCCATCCTCGGCTCACTACAGAATACGGGTAACTTTACGGAGTTATGTGAAAATATCACTTGCTTCAACGGTGAAGGAAAACATCGTGAGGAAAAGGCACGCCTGACAGTTCTCCGTAATGTTCTCAAAGGCGTGTGAAGTCTGCCAATCCGCACATGGCCAGCGTGGTGGACTATGGCCAAACCCTTCTCATATAGAGAGGAGATCCGTGCTCTGTAGTGAGGCGGCAATGGGTTGTTCATGATGATGATACTAATAATAATCTATATATATATAAAAGCGAAATACCACTCACTGATTATCACGGTATCTCCGGAACTATAGAACGAACGAACTTGAAATTTGGAAGGTAGATTCCTTTTATGAAGTAGAGGTCAGCTAAGAAACGGTTTTGAGAAAATCCAGAGACATGAAATTTTGGCATTTAGTTTATTTGTTTTAAATAATAAAAACATGTACCATATAAATACAAAACAATTTTCAATTCTGATTTGTTTTGAGTACCTTTACATACTTTTTTTTTTAAATTTAATTATTGTTTAATTAATAGAAGTAGGCGTTACTTTGTTTGAGGAAGTCCATGATAAACAATAAACAGCAAGTATAATTTGCTATATTCCGCCGACAACCAGGAGATTTTATAATATAACACCACACGAAATCTTCCACTAACAAAAATTTACACAGTAAAGTCACTAAGTTTACTTTTCTCGCTTGTGAAGTCAACATCTCCTGAGGATGACCCGGTGTCGGGTCGAAACGTGCGTAGAGGTTCTAGTGGAAGATTTTGTGTGGTGTTATATTATACAAATCTCCCGGTTGTCGGCGGAATATAGCAAATTATACTTGCTGTTTATTGTTTAATTATTGTTTTGTTTAATCTATATTAAGAAAAAACTTCTTTGGTCAATGGTTGGATAACCGTAAAAAAATAACATGTATTTTTTTATAGTCGTAATGCAGCCCCCAGCAGATATCGTGTCCGCATCGGCTCGACCACTGTAAGCAATGGTGGTAGATTGCTCACCGTGGCCCAACTCATTGGCCATGCTCAATACAATACAAGGAACCACGACAATGACATCGGCATCATCAGATCGGCAGTTGCAATCCCAATAGGCTCCGCCACCATCCGTGCGGGAAGCATCGCCGGGGCAAACATTAATATCCCAGACAACTCTAACGTTATAGCAATTGGATGGGGTTTCACAACAGTGAGTTATTCATATTTTTTTTTCATAAGCTCTTATCCTAACGACCGCCGTGGCGTAGTGCGTGTGCTGTCGCAAAAAAGTTGGAAGTCCTGGGTTCGATTCCCGGCTCGAGTCTGATCTTCTGAGAGGCTTCGGCAGCGGCTAATTACCTCCCAACCGACAAAGACGTATCGCCAAGCGATTTAAGGTTCCGGCACGATGTCGCGTAGAAACCAATTAGGACTGTGGGCTTACCATGCCTCTAACAGATTAGCTCGATACCATCTAAGACAGCAGCATCACTTATCATCAGGCGAGATTGCAGTCAAGGGCTAACTTGTAGTGTATAAAAAAAACAGCAACCAGCTGTCATTAATGTTTTAATAAGTAATTTTTCCCTTTTCAGCCAACCGGAAGCCCATCCGAATCCCTACGTCACGTTGGAATCCGCACAGTCAATCAGGTTAGCTGTCAAAACGTCTATGGTAGAGGTACCATCACCGCAAACATGTTGTGTGCAATATGGCAGGGCGGCGGTAGGGGCTCTTGCTTCGGTGACTCTGGGACAGCTCTCCTCTTCAATAACGTGGTCGTGGGCGTCACCAGCTTTGGAGCCGAATGCGCGTCTGCACGCTGGCCCGGAGTTTACGCCAGGGTTAGCCGTTATGTCAACTGGATCCGGAATCACGCTTAAGACGACCTTGTTTGCAACCATATCAAAAATTTCGTTACACCAATCTTTGTTATATGTTATTAAATAAAACGGAGTGAATTAATACAGCATTTATTTTACAAGTAAATTAAAACAGAAATACTATTACGCACTATAATCACAATGGTCATTAATGCTTTTAAGAAACATTTCTTTGACCTTCGTGGATCAGCGCGCGCGCTGTCACATTATAAAGTTGGAGGTTCTGGGTTCCATTCCTGGCTCGAGTGTGGTCTGGTGTGAGGCTTCGGTCGTGGTTAGTTTCTACCCTACCGAGAAAGACGTGTCGCAAACCGATTTAGCGTTCTACACGATGTCGCGTAGAAACTAATTAGGAGCATTGGTTTATCATACCCCTAACAGGTTAGCCTGCTACCATCTGCATGATCACTAACCAGCAGGTGAGGTTGTCGTCAAGGGCTAACATGTAGTGGATAACAAAAAAATGGTTAACGTTTACTCAATGAAAATATCTTTCTTTCCACTTACCTTAGCAATGCTATTATACATGCCGCTATTAACGAGGTAATAAAAGATTTTTACAGGCAGGTAGACGTAGACTATACTCCTAGCTAAGTCGAGTGTGTTATAGGCTGTAAAACCGGTACTAAGATATTGTTACAGACCTAAAGGTGCGTACATCATAACATATAGAGTCTGTGTAAACAAGTGTCAACTACATTTTACCCTAACAAAATGCAAAAGCAGTGTGGCCATGAGGTTTTGAGACTTCCTCCCTATCAATGCGATTTAAATTCTATTGAGCTTGTACGGAGTTCGGCTAAACGTGAAGTGGCAAGTAAAAATGTAGCCCTGACTACAGCAACTCCTTAATCCACGCAAACGAAGTCGCAGGATTGATTCCTAGTTATCGTTTTATTTCCATTAGTGCACTTGTTTATGCTGATAAACATTAGTGTGTAATCTGTTACAACAAAACTAAAATAATAATTCTAAAGTATCAAATTATTTTAATCAAGGTTTGTCACACTAATTTTGGGTTTGCCATGCTGACAATTTTTAAATTTGCCGCTCTTTTCCAGTCTCTACTTTCGTTAGCCAGATTTTTTTTTCACGCTGGGAAATGCGTTTACGCATCCTCTCCGGAAGCGACGCAGGCCAGACTGCGCCGCTTCCAACGGGGTATGTGGGACTCCCCGGCGGCCAGACTGGCGACCAGAATACCCAGTAAAACCCAGCGATGCTCCTTCGCGATGCCTGGTGGCTGGGACACGGGAAAAATCGTGCACTCGACCGTCTTATATTGTTTTAGAAGAATATATAAGAAGTCTTTAAATTTTTTTATTACTGTCTAATCCTCTCCATTATTTTCAAGCCAACATAGCTTTTAACATTTTTTTTAACTCAATAAAGTGTAGTCTATGTTACTTGTCAATGAAACAGCGTTCTGATGGTATAAGATAATATATATAGCTAGATAGATTGGTACACTTTTTTGCACACAAATTCATTTAAGTACACAGGAGTTCATATATTAATTTAATAAGTGTTAATATGCAAATGCGGTCTTATTGCTTAAGCAATCTATTCCAGACAACCCTTGGGTAAAGTATTTAACGAATATATAGGGAAGCTGGACAATAAACAACATAAATACAAACAGACAGTACCTATCTATAAATGAATGATATGGCTATTAAATATAACAAATATTTTTTAGGCAATAAAAAAAAATTAAATATCGATTTAGCTAGATGGTCATTGTATGTTAAACAAATAAAACACGGAAGTTAGTAATCGCAAATATATTAGCTAGGTAGCTTGGCTCGAACTGATAGTGTCATACAATATTTCTACATGTCATAATAATTAATGCATAGTATTTGTGTATGATGATATATATGTATTTAGACATAAAGGTATATTTTTATACATTATATTTAAAGGATGACTACAGGGCGGGGGCTTGTCTTCGTCGGTAATTTGGGTAGGCAAAGAGACCAGATGCTCTTGGTAGAACAGAATTACAATTATAAGTATGGTAATTTATAAGGAGCAGACTATACGCTCCACCAAGTACGACTATGCACTGCCGCGACTCGACCACCGATCCGAACCGACCGAATGCAATGAATGCAATCCGCCGTCTTGAAGCAAGCACCTGCCCCACTTAGTAACCGATTTAGTGATGCGTAAAGAGAGGGGGCGATCCCACTCTCTTGTCTGTCGTACATGATTCTATGGTGCTGTTCTCTGACTGCCGTCATATTTATTATACTTCTCTCCCAAGGGTTGTCTGGAAGGGATTGTTAAGCAATAACCATATGTGTTAAGTTAAGTGTTCCATGTTGTTGTTTAGTATGTATCTATCTATCTTTATTTCATCAGTCAGTCATCAGTCATGATCAACCCATTACCGGCTCACTACAGAGCACGGGTCTCCTCTCAATATGAGAAGGGTTTGGCCATAGTCCACCACGCTGGCCATGTGCGGATCGGCAGACTTCACACGCCTTTGAGAACATTATGGAGAACTCTCAGGCGTGCAGGTTTCCTCACGATGTTTTCCTTCACCGTTGTAGTAGCAAGTGATATTTTAATTATTTAAAAAACGCACATAACTCCGAAAAGTTAGGCCGACCTCTGATTAGGAGGCTGACACACTAACCACTAGGCTATCACCGATTCATCATACCTAGTTAATTCATTATTTGACACTAAATCAAAAAGTACCCACATCCAACTTTCTCTAATAACTAATGACAATACTGTATGCAACATAATATGGTCTCAAGTAATATTTTCTCGATAGTCTCGATCAAGCATCAAGATAATTATTTTTCGTACACCGCAACTTTGTGAACGTGCCTTAAGACAGGTCGTAATACTAAAACAGTAATGGCTAACCAAACGCCAGCTTATGTATTATAGGAGAAGTAGTAAAATTTATTGTGCGTAATTATTTCCAGCTTTGCTTTTATATGCATAATAAATTGGTATTCATAGTAGAAATTAAAAGGGAGGACGGAATATGGTCGGCGAAATGGCCAGTAAATTGAACATTTACGTTTATATATTATATTGCGGCGATAACCTCGTGGTTAGGACTTTTCAGAGTTCAGGGTGCTTTTAATGTGATTTTTTCTATCTACTCCCAGTTGATCTTGAAGGCAATCAGATGTGAGTGATAATGCTTAAAATGGTAGCTGGCTAACCTGTTAAGGGTATGGTAAACCCATGCTCCTACTTGGTTTCTACGCGACGTCATGCCTGAACGCTAAATCGCTTGGCGACACGTCTTTGTCCGTAGGGTGGTAACTAGACACGGCCGAAGCCTCCCACCAGACCAGACTCGAGCCGGGAATCGAACTCAAGAACTTATAAAGCGACAGACCACGCACTGCGCCTTATGTATGTATAGATTTAAAATCAATGAAATAATGATTTCCAAGTTGTTATAAGCTTTTCTAGAGATTAAAAGGTTTCGGTTTTGTCTTGAGGCTATTTCATCTATAATATCATAAAACTGTAACAGGGCGAATTCTGTACATTAAATAAATTTTGAAAATTTTAATTGGAGGATGCTTTACTATCGATACTGAGCCCAAAACATTTTTTTTGTCTGCCTGTCTGTATCTTGGCCGCGCATCACGCCGAAAATACTCGACGGATTTAAATGAAATTTGGTATAGGAGAAGCTGATACTCCGTTTCAACATATAGAATAGTTTTAATCCCGGAACTCAGCACGGTATCCCAGGGAGGGGGGATGAAAGTGAAATTGTGTATTTAGTTGTAATTCATTAACGCGTACTCCGATTTCACTTATCCTTTTTTTTAGAAAGGAGATACTTTAATGTTTATCCTGTAATTATTTAAGGTCGTCGGTTTAGTAATCCATTGCTTCGTGATTGGAAGACAAACAAACACACTATCACACACACTAACTTACCGCAGACGAAGTTTCGGGCGTCAGCTAGTTTATAATAAATATGTGGCATGGCACGGCCGCAGAATTCCAACCACATTTCTTATGAGAAACGTGGATCAAAAACTTTTCATGCGAGCTGAGGAGACGTCAGCTACACAAGGATGTTCTCTCATACATTGTTATTATCCTTTTTATATATAAATAGCGAGCAAATGAGCAAGTGGGTCACCGGATGTAAAGAGATTAATGAACATCTTCAGCAACAAGTTTGTTTGATGGAACTTTTTACTCCCCTTAGATAAATCACATTGGATACCAGATTATCTGGTAATAATAAGCCATCCAGATCGGGGCAGGTCAGATAACAGATGTCGATGTTATTTGATAAAATGAAATGAAACTTTGAAATGAAATGAAACTTTACTATACTATAATGACTGCTGACAAATACGAGAACGTTTGAAGTTACTACGGACAGATTGGTATTGCGGGTACTAGGCATGCATAAAGATAGTAAAGTCAGAGAACAAAGATCGGAATCATTTTACGTTCAAATTTTTTTTAGACGTTTTTATATAGTCGAACGCTTTTCAGGGTTTCAAAGTGCCTACAGATTGCATCTTTAAAATTTCTGACAAAGTATATCCATAAATGAAATAAACATATAGTTTTTCATTAATTTATTTGAAAAATCAACAGCTTTATTAGAATTATTTTTAACAGATCATTTCCTGCGAACCGAAATCAATTCATCTCATATAATATAAATGTATTATAAAATAAACTTAACATAAATGAAACAATAACTTAAAATCAAATAAACTTTATATCATGTGACATATTCCTACCGCTGTACAAAGTGCGTGACATGTGAGCAACTATAAAATTTTTGTGTCGCATAAGATCAGCACGAGAATATTGAAAAGTGATCCTTTCGACACAAAACATAAAGCTCTCATTGCATTGCTTTAATTGAGTCGAGTCGGTATTGAATCGAAATGTCCTTTGGAGGCCAATAAAACGCTAACATAATATGACCCATGACAGATTTTCTTACAATAGTGGATAAATAATAAAGGAAGATTCTTAGAACAGATAAAACGCAACTAATAAAAAATACGCTTATGTTTTACTATACACTATTTATGGTCATGATTTTTGGGTCAATTGTTTTATCTTAGAGCCTAAATGGGAGATTTTTTTTCCCGGGCTAACTAACCTATGTCTGTCTCCAGAATGTTAGCTATCCTTAGTTTATATAACATGGCCGGATTCTGCCCTAATAATCAATTCATAATACATAAATGTTCAGTAATTATTCATAAGTTAAAATTACTTTTGAAATAAACTAAAAAATATCGATATTTCTTCTACGTGTACCTTTTTAAATATTATTCCTGATATAATTAGTTTCGTAGCGTATTGTTCATGCATATTATGTCATCAAAATATTTAGGCGCACTTTTTCGTTTTCTATTACCGATCTCTCGCTTGGTCTCTGATCATAAAACTTAAACGGATGTATACACACACTTAAAAGCTTTATGATTTACTGTATAAATTCAAATTCAAATTCAAATAATCTTTTTTCAAATAGTCCTTTAAAAGGCGCTTTTGACGCGTCAATAATTTACAAAGTAGTGATTTGATGGTGATAACTACATTCGTAAACTTAAAACTAAAGCTATGAGGGTTCCAAATGCGCCCCGGTCTAAGAAGAATCCCACAACAAACTTAGCCAGGTAAATTTTCTTTTATTATATTTGTTATATTTCTGTGGACATACATAAATTTTCAAATATGTATTGGCAATGCAATGTCATTATTTTAACTTCCTTAAATTTTTTTTAATGACTCTCTTGGAGCCATATTATAAATTGCACGAACAGCCCTCTTCTGCAGCACGAATATAGTGTCAATATCGGCAGCATTACCCCATCATAAAATACCATATGACATAATACTATGAAAGTAACTAAAATATACACGCCTAGCCGTTAGAACTAAGTCTGTTCGATAAATGATCTATATGAGGGCCCCATTGAAGCTTTGCATCTAAAGTTATTTCAAGAAAAACTGTAGTATTTACCAGATCTAATTCCTCATTTTTAAGCAGTACAGTGGTATTTACATGTTTAACATTTGGTAATGGTGGTTCATTTAGTGCCAAATTATTGACTTCAAACCATTCTACTACTTTAGCGAGATAGTTGTTTACATCGTCAAAAGCTCTCTCATGACGCTTAATTTTAAACATGAGTGATGTATCATCAGCAAACAATACTATCCCATGACTATCCTTAGCAAGGTAAGGAAGGTCATTAATTATATTAATGAACATGAATATTTTAATTAGGGCACAGCTCCATATACATTCCGGCCATATCATTTCTGAAGATCTCTTGCTGTAAGCCACGCATGTAGAAAAGTTTATATTTTTCAATCCTTCGGGAATATTCTGGGATAGAAGCTCTCTGATATGGATCTCCAGAATGCACGATATCTCTATACCTAATTTTAACAAAAAAAATCATGATAACAAACATAAACTTTCGCGTTAATAATATTAGAGTATGTATGAGTTGACGACCTCACATTATAAAGTTGGAGGTTGGGTGTTCGATTCCCGGCTCGAGTCTGGTCTGGTCTACTGTGGTCTACTGACAAAGAAGTCGCCAAGCGATTTAGCTTTCCGGCACGATGTCGCGTAGAAACCAATTAAGAGTATGAGTTTACCATATCCTTAACAGCTTAGTCTGCTACCATCAGACTACCTAGACTACATCTTCACTTACCATCAGGTGAGATTGCCGTTAAGGGCTAACTTGTAGTGTATATTAAAAAAGTATGAATTATGCGAGGTTATGTAATAATTTTATTTTTTATTAAAATTCAATTTTATCTTTTACCTTCTGCTGGAGGAAACATTAAATTTATAAATTTAAAATGCATACAGTAATTTTCGGAATCGGCGAGATTTCATCCCACATTTCTCCATCGTTATGTTATTACGGTATATAAATGTATAAAATCTGAAAATATCCGAAAAAAATATAGTGCTTCTCGTTTTTTAGTGTATAAAAAAAACCGATCAGACGAGACCTGATATTAGGTGTCATCATCGCCGGCTAAACACTGCACGTTCCTAATCGCCTTCTACTCGGCATCACACCGGAACGCTAAATCACCTGGCGGTATATTTTGCGAGTAGGTACCAGCTATCAGCCAAAGACAAGACACGAGCCTCGAATCCAACCCTGGACTAACAGCAATGATAAGCAATCATACAAATAAATAAATACACACTATCTTTGTGTTGTATCATGCAGTCTTTTTTAATATCATCATAATCAACCCATTGCCGTCTCACTACAGAGCACGGGTCTCCTCTCAATATGAGAAGGGTTTGGCCATAGTCCACCACGCAGGCCATGTGCGGATTGGCAGACTTCACACGCCTTTGAGAACATTATGGAGAACTCTCAGGCGTGGAGGTTTCCTCACGATGTTTTCCTTCATCGTTGAAGAAAGTGATATTTTAATCGATTAAAAACGCACATAACTCCGAAAAGTTAGAGGTGCGTGCCCGGATTCGAACCGCCGACCTCTGATTGGGAGGCTGACGCCCTAACCACTAGGCTATCACAGCTACATAAATAACATGTATTCAAGTAATTGGTATTTTATTATTTGAAATTTCAGTCAATGTTTTTTTTTTACCACATAATTTTCTCGATTGCAGGACTAAGATATTATTATAATATTTATTATTGATATAGTAAGTTAAACACATGAATGACAGAAAAAATACTTCAAATAAACCTTAGATTAAAATGGACCTAAAAACTGAATCCTTAAAAATATAATATAATATCATAATTCAAATTCAAATTCAAAATAATCTTTATTCAAATAGTCCTTAAAAAGGCACTTTTGACGCGTCAATAATTTACATAGTAGTTATTTCATGGTGATAACTATATTCGTAAACTTAAAACTAAAGCTATGAGGGTTCCAAACGCGCCCCGGTCTAAGAAGAAGCCCACAACAAACTTAGCCGGTAATTAAAATGTTTTATTAAAAGGAGTCCTTCTAGGCAAGGTTTCGAAGATACTAGCAGCGTGCCCCCTTCGAATAGCAAGACTAATTTGTCTGAAGTAGCTGGCAGCTCTTCGGTCTGCTGTAATGCACCTTTTTGTTATTTCCTTAAAAAATTAAGTGAAGGACTTTAATTAAGTTGCAAGTTTTGTTCGACGCATAGGTACATACATTTTATTTTATCTTTTGATTTATTTTCCCACTGGAAGAGAATATTAAATGTTAAATGAAAGCGCAAATAGAAACGAGACTACAGAAAGGCGCCACATATTGCCAGCGTGACAGCTGTCTTTAACTTCGCCTTTGATGCCTTCCCGCGGTATATTGAAAATACAACGTAATAGTTTATTGAAAATACCCTCGATTTTACTATCCGTGAACGATCAAATGACACATGACCAACCCATTGCCGGCTCACTACAGAGCACGGGTCTCCTCTCAATATGAGAAGGGTTTGGCCATAGTACACCACGCTGGTCATGTGTGGATTGGCAGACTTCACACGCCTTTGAGAACATTATGCACTCTCAGGCATACAGGTTTCCTCACGATGTTTCCTTTACCGTTGAAGCAAGTAATATTTTAATTTCAATTATATGTTAGAGGTGCGTGCCCGGGTTCGAAACCCTGACCTCTGATTAGGAGGCGGACGTCCTAACCACTAAGCTATCACAGCTTCTAATGACAAATGACATGGCAGAACTCAATAGAAGGATAAGGAAATTAGGCGGTAATTTGTTGAAAATATAGATGGACGGCGTTGCGGGCGACTTTATTTTACACGCTACAAGTTAGCCCTTGACGGCTATCTCACCTGGTGGTAAGTGATGCTGTTAGGATGGTAGTGGGCTAACCTGTTAAGAGTATGGTAAACCCACGCTCCTAATTGGTTTCTACACGACATCGTGCCGGAACGCTTAATCGCTTGACACATCTTTGTCGGTAGGGTGGTAACTAGCCCCGGGTAGTATACAACGGGTCCCCCGGTTGTCCAGTAAACCTGCGAGAGGGACATGCCGTGGTGGTTTTTAGTTAGGGTATACCCCCCTTCGTGGGTGGGAGTCCAACATAACCTCTTTCCCGCCCAAGGGTACGGAGGTAGCCATAAAGCTTTTCCACCACGACAAAAAACAAAGGGTGGTAACTAGCAACGGCCGAAGCCCCCCACATAGGAGCCAAAACATTAACCTTACCATCATTGAATCAAATCTAGGCTAATGATCATTTCTAGTTACGAGTTTTAGTTCAGCACCAACTTGTAAAATAGGCACAATAAAACATAACAGAATAACAAATGGAGCACGTCGCGGAGACGTATCACTTTGCGTGCAATGTAAATTCTTTATGTCCCCTACCGTACAGTTAAATAAATTGGTACGCGATAACATCCGCGTTTAGTTACTTCCGAGTTGCGAAACTAAGGTTTAACTGCGCAGGCTAAGTGTTCGGTTAGATTATGCGAAATAAAAACAAGTCGTACCTTTTCTTAAGTTTATTTATTTATTCAAAACGCCACCTACAGAATTATATGTAACAGAAATCAACATTTTAAAAACCTTAAGTGGTAGGATATAGATACATATAAATAAATTTAGAGGTAACTACAGCATGCCTAATATCTTAAGTCGACGCTAATATGTCGCTAATAATATAATATGCAAAATTTTAGATTCATCATCATCATCATAATCGACCCATTCCCGGCTCACTACAGAGCACGGGTCTCCTCTCAATATGAGAAGGATTCGGCCATAGTCCACCACGCTGGCCATGTGCGGATTGGCAGACTTCACACGCTTTTGAGAACATTACGGAGAACTCTTAGGCGTGCAGGTTTCCTCACGATGTTTTCCTTCACCATTGAAGCAAGTGATATTTTAATTGCTTAAAAGCGCACATAACTTTGAAAAGTTAGAGGTGCGTGCCCGGATTCGAACCCGCGACCTCTGATTAGGAGGCGGACACCTGACCACTAGGCTATCACAGCTTTGCAAATATTTGATTAAAAAACAGCAAATAACAAAAAACACAAAAAAGAACTTATTACAAAAGAACAGAAAAGTAACCTTGTGTTTATAATAACGAATAAGGAATATATACAGATATATACACACTATGCGAAATCTAACTAGACTAGTGTTTTTATTATTATTAAATAAAAAAATTATATGGTAAACCCACACTCCTAAATGGTTTCTACGCGACATCGTGCCGGTACGCTTAATCGCTTGGCCACACGTCTTTGTCGGTAGAGTGATGACTAGCCTCGGCCGAAGCCTCCCACCAGACCAGACTCGAGCCGGAAATTGGACCCAGGACCTCCAACTTCGATAATGCGACAGCGCACGCACTGCGCCACGGAGGTCGTCGAAATAAATAAATAAAAGTTATATAATGTTGCATGATGTTTTGACGCAAGCAAACTACCAAGTTTATTAATTTTAATTGATAAATCAACGTACATAGTAAGCTGTGATAGTTTAGGGGTTAGGACGTCGGCTCTTAATAAGAGGTCGGGAGTTCGATCCCGGACATGCATCTCAAATTTTTCAGAGTTATGTGCGTTTTAAAGCAATTAAAATATCACTTGCTTCAACGGTGAAGGAAAACATCGAGAGACAAACTGCATGCCGGAGATTTTTTTTATTTATTTATTTGGTTTACTTACGGCTACACTTACATTATTACATTAAAACTAGAACTTATTACTAACATCTTTCTAAATGTAGTGCCCATTTATAAGTAAACACAACATTTATAAAATAAGTTACAAAATAAAACTATAAAAGTAATAAAATATAATTAAACTGTATATAATAATAAAATATAAGGAATAACTAATATTAATCGTAACGTTACGTTATTTAAATAATATCTTTTCCCGAACCCCACTCAAGGAGTCAAAATTAATATCTATAAAAGAGCTGTTGTGGTTTAGGGTTCTCTATAATGTTCTCAAAGGCGTGTGAAGTCTTCGAATCTGCACGTGGGCAGCGTGGTGGAATATGGCCAAACCCTTCTCATATTGAGAAGAGACCCGTGCTCTGTAGTGAGGCGGCAACGGGTTGACCATGACGATGACGTATGTTTGACAAGAGCTATCTTTTAAGGAGGATTGGGTTCAACATATCTTCTTCCACTCACTCCTGCCGTCAAGCAATCATCCACTACTTTTACACGCATATATACCTAATTATTACTGTCCAATATTATATTTTGCGATTATCTGTCGAAATAAGAGGAAGTAGTAAGAGTTGTTGGTTGGTTATAATACGCAGAATATTGGTTGTTAACTTAAAATACCTTGTTAAATCTTGTTTAATTTGTTACATTTTAATATCGCTCTTAATCACTTTTATTCAAAGGAAATTTACAGGGTTGTACACACCTTGTTGAGAAGGAACACAACTCTTCGATATCTATTTTTGTTTATCTATAACATTTTACACACCTTTGTACAACCAGAACCTTGGAGACCACTTTTCGGTACCAATACTAAACAAGAACTAACCAAAAATGATTAACGATTAACTAACTTGTAAAGGGCCGATTCGAACGTCATGTTTTCCATTTTGCCTCATTCAAATCCGGTATTTTAAGAAAACAGCTAATTGAGAAACTTTTCATTAAAATAGTCAAAAGTAAAATCATTTACATGAAATCACGTACTTTAATTATAAATATTCATCTAATGATTAAGTTATTAAATGTATTTAAATTAAAAGACACTAAATTCTAAAACATTTGGATGAATCATGACACTATATTGTATTGCGAGCTACGTGTAATCAGAGTTAAGGTTAGGCCTCGAGCGTGATCGGGCGCCATCTTGATTTTTCACGCTTAAAATCTTACTTCAAAATCACGGTAGAATTCACATTGTGCGAGCCATTAATAATTCAAAGTCCCGATTCTTGGTATAGACGTTCGCTTAAAATTAGTCATTACTTCTAATTGCCTTCTGTCCCCCTTTAATTGGGAAATTTGATACTTGGATACAATTTACACTATGACCCGGATCGTTTGAAACTGAGTTAAAGTCATTAAATTTTCGTTTACATTTATTTATTACTAGCTTTTACCCGCGGCTTCTCTCGTATTAAAGCCATTAAATATGTATAAGAAATCATTGCAATTCATAATTGTATGTTATCTTTCGTATTATTTTTTTTACAATTATTTTTTTATCTTTCTTTAAAGATTTCAAGTTATAAGGTATATATAAAAAAATATTATCCTTTATCACACAATCCATTCATCTCTTTTCAAAACTACTTATGTACTTTTCTTATCTTAGAAGGCGCCATTACTGATTTGAAATAACTTTTAAGGTGGATTATATAAATCCATTGGCTTGGATTAAATTTTGAATATTATCGTTATAGTTGTAAAGATTTGAAAATTAAACTTGTATTAAGTTTCGTTCACATTTAAATATACAGTATTATTAATGGACTATCAACTAAATTTTGATTGCCAATTATATTTTAACTCAATATTTGGTGGTATAATAACATCATTATAATTCAGACTATTTTTTAATACTACAAGTTAGCCTTTGACGGATATCTCACCTGGTGGTAAGTGATGATACAGTCTAGGACGGTAGCGGTCTAACCTTTTAGGGGTTTGGTAAACCCACACTCCTAATTGGTACCTTCGTGATATCGTGCAGGAACGCTAAATTACTTAGCGACGTCTTTGTCGCTAGGGTGGTATCTAGCCACGGCGGAAGCCTCCCAGACCAGACTAGAGCCGGGAATCGAACCCAGGACCTCCAACATTATAATGCGACAGCGCATGCACTGCGCCACAGACGTCGCCACGATAGTTTTTTGAATATTCTTCGCGATAGGCTTTCATAGCTCGAACAAAACTGAATCGAGCGAGCCAATTTTGTGATCAACTTTTTTTCTTGACAATGGAAGTTATGGCTAAAGTACATAACAAAAATAGGGCTTTATAGTCTCTTGTAGGACTACTAGACTTATTTCTTTACTTGAACGTGTAACACCAATAATTATTATTTCAGACAAAACCCATTTTACAAACAAATCTAAAAAATACAGGACGATAGAAAAATATTTACTGACTATTGGTAAATATTAATTTGAAAAAAAACTATAGAAGTATTAAAATCGCAAATAAAATTAAAAGTAATCATTAAAAAAAAATAGCTACGAGTTATTATATTGCACTCGTTAAGTTTTAAGACACGGCTCATTCTAATTTAGGTATTAAGAAATCTCTGTTATATAAGTTATAAATACGAAGTCCTAAAGAGAAAATTTTCATTTTCTTTCAACATTTTCTTTTTCATTTTCTTTCAAAGCTTCTGTGGATGTTTTTGTGAAACACTCGTCTCAGTGAGTGTAAAACATATTATATTCAGATACATTCAACAAACTCTGCTATTTATGTGCCGCTCGCTTTGGAAATTCACAATTTCATGTTTCCTTTTTGACCCCTGAAATAAATGTATCTTTTTTACTTAAATATTTCATTCCTTACATACAATGGTATAATCAACGCTTTTTTAAAACTTTAGTAAACAATTTACGCAGATCGTTAACTTGAAAGCAAAATGCCAACAAAAATATTTTACTTTTTTTTCTTTATCATCATCGCTCACAAGATCAATCGGGTCACCAGATGTTAAGTGATTACCAACGACTATGAATATCTGCAGCATCTGAGATGTCATCGATGCGTTGCCCGCTGAACCCATCCTCTCCATCGGTTTAGAGTCGACATCATACCGGGATGCTAAATACCTTTTATAGTACACCACAGCTAATAATCATCATGATCAACCCCGGCTCACTTAAGAAGCACGGGTCTCCTCTCAATATGAGAAGGGTTTGGCCATAGCCCACCATGCTGGCCATGTGCGGATTGGCAGATTTTACTCGCCTTTGAGAACATTATGGAGAACTCTCAGCATGCAGGTTTCTTCACGATGTTTTCCTTCACCGTTAAAGCAAGTGATATTTTAATTGCTTAAAAACGCACATAACTTCGAGAAGTTAGAGGTGCGTGCCCGGGTTCGAACCCCCAACCTTCTATTAGAAGGCGGACGCCCTAACCACTCAGCCTATCTCTGCTCATACAGATAATAATACAAAATGCAAATATAAAAGGGTGGTTAGATAAATACTATACCATACTCCATAGGTTGTTGATAAGGAATTTGTTGATAATGAAAATTTTAATTATTAGTTCCTTTTAGACTTTTATACGTAGCTAAGCTCTTAAAGTAAGGTAAAAAAAAACTCGGTAAAAACTGTAATGAAACTTTCTCAGTATTTTTTTATATATATTTTTTCCATTGATACCACATAGGATTGGAGTTACATTTTCCATTTCAAGTAAAAATTCAAAGATCAAAAATATCATAATAAGATTTCTTTTTATAAAAACCATACCTAGAACTACTTTAATTAGCAATCTAATAACAATTCTAATACGAGTATCTTTGATGAATTTGATTTTTTTTTTGTTAAATATAATGGATTTTATTTATCCTAATTAAAATTGTAATCCTCCACCCATCACGGTTCACTAGATACAGTACACTGACAGACATAGGAAGAGGCGGACGAACAGACAAATACACCGACGGACAGCGGAACCTGTGGGATCTCGTTGGCATCAAACATCATCTCATTTTGTGTCCAAAATTTACGCTATCTCATGTATCCCCATTGAAATAATTTTCAGCACAATATCCAAGCTTTAACAAGCTTTGTAACGTCAAAATCACGTTAGATCTCTTTAGATATGACAAGACAGTGACATATTAGAAGGTTGTTTTGAAAGATATTGTTATACATTATTCATACGCCTTGGGAATATCAATATAAGTATATTATAAAATAAATTCAAGGTTATTCTTTAATTTATATAAAAATATTAATCATTTTTAGGGTGGGAAGCTTCGGCCGTGGCTAGTTATATTCAAAATTATATTCCATTTCTATTGTATTTGCATTGTTTTTAATAAAATAATTCTTTATTTCGGACACAGACAATACATTTGTCTGTGGACCACAGACAATACATCTTAACCTATGTTAGTATCTACAACTAAAACACTTCTTATAACTACCCTCCCTCCTGATGCTCGTGTACACCCTTTCATATGTTGTGTACAATAATTTAACAACAAATAATTATACATTCATCATCATCATCATCATGATCAACCCATTACCGGCTCACTACAGAGCACGGGTCTCCTCTCAATATGAGAAGGGTTTGGCCATAGTCTACCACGCTGGCCATGTGCGGATTGGCAGACTTCACACGCCTTTTGAGAACATTATGGAGATCTCTCAGGCATGCAGGTTTCCTCACGATGTTTTCCTTCAGCGTTGAAGCAAGTGATATTTTAAATTTAAAAAAAAAAACGCACATAACTCCAAATAGAGGTGCGTGCCCGGATTCGAACCGCCGACCTCTGATTAGGAGGCTGACGCCCTAACCACTAGGCTATCACAGCTTCTATATTATACATTCATTCATTCAAAAAAGACCGCCAAGTGATAATTATTCGTTATAAAACAAACAATGTGATTAAGGAAGGAATAAAAAAAAGGTTAACGCACTCGATCGACTGGACCAGAATATTATAACTATATCTTCATCTTCTCATTCGTTCATTCGCTCTTACGATCTGTATATTACTGAATGTTACAAAATACGCTGACATTCATGACGAATATTAAAAGCGAAATTAAAATCACAAAGTTGACTGCGCAATTTCCGCTGGTTTATTGATTGAAAAAGCTGAAGCCGGAAACACGTTGGCTAAATAGTCCATCAACAAAATGCTATGCTGGGCGTTATCCTACTAATATTATAAACGCAAATGTTTGTAAGTATGGCTGGATGGATGGATGTTTAAACAATAAACAGCAAGTATAATTTGCTACATTCCGCCGACAAGTACTATATATACTATAGCAAATATTACTTGCTGTTTATTGTTTATCATGGACTTCCGCAAAGTGACGCCTGCTTCTATTCATTATTGGATGGATGTTTGTTAGTCAGTCGATTGTTTGTTTTTGACGACCTACGTGGCGCAGTGCGTGCGCTGCATTATAAAGTCGGAGGTCCTGGGTTCGATTCCCGGCTCGAGTCTGGTCAGGTGGGAGGCTTCGGCCGTGGCTAGTTACCACCCTACCGACAAAGACGTGTCGCGATTTAGCGTTCCGGCACAATGTCGGGTAGAAACCAATTAGGAGTGTGGTTTTGTCATACCCTAACAGGTTCATCCTATCATTTACCACCAGGTGAGATAGCCATCAAGGGCTAACTTGTAGTGTATAAAAAAAAATCATTCACGTAAAAATTACTGAATGGATTTTTATGAAACTTTACAATAATCATCATAATCAACCCATTGCCGGCTCACTACAGAGCACGTGTCTCCTCCCAATATGAAAGGGTTTGGCCATAGTTCACCACGCTGGCTATATGCGGAGTTCACACGCCTTTCAGAATATTATAAACTCTCAGGCTTGCAGGTTTCCTCACGATGTTTTTCCTTCACCGTTGAAGCAAGTGATATTTTAATTGCTTAAAAACGCACATTTGATTAGGAGGCGGAAGCCCTAAGCACTAGGCTATCACAGCTTACAATAATATAGCTTGTAAATCAGAATAAAACATAGGCTACGACTTATAAAGATATTGTGGGAATTGTCCAAAATATAAAAGTGTCAAGTAAGCAGGTCAAAATCTACCATCTGCGTGATTATTTCAATGTCTTTTACCATGCGTATTTTTGGTTTTAGGTATAATGTTTTTTTTTTAAATTGGGCAATTTCCGCAAATCATTACGCCGCTCTTTAATTTTTATATTTTTGATATTGGCAACTTTCAAGCTTAACTTTCTTCTGCACCTTACAATATTTAAAAAGATTATTATGTTCATTACAATATTTTAGTTTGATTTTACTGGGTATAATAGCTTTTCTCTTTACTTTCTGGGGGGGGGGGGGGGGATCAAGCTGTCCTAATCCCTTCTCCCTTAGCGCGGGAGCCCCGTGGCTGAGGCCAGGGCGGCTGGTAGACGTATACAATGGGACGTATAGACGTATACATGCCGTGGTGGTTTTTAGTTTGGGTATACCCCACCGATGAGGGGGGGGGGGGGGGGGGAGTCCCACATAACCTCTGTCCTGCCCAACGGATGAAGGTAGTCATAAAGCGTTGCCACCACGGGGAATTAAAAAAAAGGTATAATTGCTTTAAGCATTTTTATTTGTAGTTCATATATGTAAAGGGTAATGTAAACATAGCCAATGGAAATGTTTTGAAGGAAATTTTCAGGTGCAATATTAGAAGGAAGAGATAAAGTTAAGGGAATAAGTCGCTAGCTTAGAATGGCGGTCACACAAAACAGAATAAACCAGTTCGCTCATTTTTCGCTTTAGAGGTGGGATCTTAAATAGAGAATGGCGTTCCAAAGCCCGGAAGCCTTGTCTACTAAAAGTTGATATTAACGTGTAAAATTTAAAAGACTCCTTGCTAGTACGCTATTGCCAAGTTATAGAGATTACGGAACCTGGCAAGTTTATAGCTGTTTTCACAACTTTTGAATCAGTTTTATTTTCCATAGAGATTTAAATTTTATACTTACTTAACTAGACTTTTGTTCTCATATTTAAAATTCTTCGGCTTTAGCGTGTTTTGTTATTCGAGTAGACATTTTTAATGTTTTAATTAGTGTAGCTGTTCACCCTCTATTCATATTTTTAGTTAAAGTACCGTCTGAAATTTAAATAATAGCTTTACAGATGGCACCGGCGCTTAGCACCAACGTGCTTTACTTTAAAAGAGCACCAAGAGGGGCGTACGAGATAGCCTTGCACTCTCTCATGGGTATAGAAATGGTGCTATATTACCATCATTTATAGACGTGGAATGTTTTGTTCTTAGATTTATGTAGGTAGGTAAAAATGATTGACAACGTTAATAAAAATAAAATAATAAATATCAGTCAGTTTTATGAAGCACAAAGTGTTTATTGAGTTACAGAGTTATTAATTAAGTTTATGTTAGGAATATGCGATACAGGAACTGCCTACACTTAATTATAAAGCAGCCATTCAGTTTTAATATTGTCAAAGCGTGCGCTTTAAAATGTTGGGACTGTTATATTTAATTGCTGGAAGAGCGTAATACTGTTTAAAATATATGAGTGCTTACAATACACTCCTTGTGCTGTGGTCGTTTGCAAACATTATATAAGTACCTACCAAAGAATAAAAAATTCATAAATGTTCAAATTTTTGTTTTTTTTTATTTATTATTAATAAGCGTATTACTTACAATATATTTCAACAAACAAAAGTGTCATATTCACCAGCATGCATATCAATTAAAAGTGTATACAACATGCAATAAGTACATGTAAACGGCCCTAAAAAGAACAATTAAACAAATAAAAAACAATTACAAACAAATTAAATAAACAATCTACATAATTTTATTAAATTTAAATAAGCGATGGGAGACTCACCGATGATGCCATAGATGATCGGTGAGTTTGTTTCTAAAACACAGCAAATGAGTCGTGGAATATGTCAATGTCAGGTACAGTCCGAGATGTTTCATTATATCTAGCACAAATGCGAACCATGGGAGCTTGGCTACCGAGGTGCGTTCTAGCTGGGGGAACATAAAAGGTCTCGTGGGTTGGATGGTTGCAGTGACGGCGATATCTACTGTGAGCGGATAATGATAATGATATCCGATCAAGCAGGCTGATACACTGTATTTTATTATACATTATTCATTATTTATAAAGTATTCATACATTTCCATTATTCTTCAACCAACTTAACTTTACCATACTCTTAACAGGTTAGCCCGCTACCTTCCTAGACAGCATCATCACTTACCATCAGGTGGGATAGCCGTCAAGGGCTAACTTGTAGTGTATAAAAAAAATTTAGTCGCAATTAACTAACTAAAAAATCCATATCGACAAAACCGCATTTTTGTAAACTTAACCACCAGTTGTCAACCATCAACTCGATATACTAACATTACAAAGTCTTGTAATCAAATTAACCTGCGTATAGTATCATAGAAACTTATGGTTTTGTATGAATTTGTATGGTTACCCAAAAGTTGTTATACGTTATTAATTGTTTAAAGTTTCGCTCGACTCCGTCGTCCAACATAAACAATATTATTCATTGAGTTGATTAAAAGGTATTTCGTACTGATCAGTTTTCTGATCACGCGACCGAAATTCCAATAATTAGTTGGATGAGCGATATGACATCAATGGATAATAGAAATAACTTTATTTCGTACGTTAGTAATAAATATAGTATTAGTAATTTAATGTAGTTAAACAGTACTATTTAATAATATATGGCACTTAAAAAGTAAAAAATCAAAACATTATTTTACTTTATAAAATATCCACTACTAACTATCAAATAATAACTAACCACCCGAACACTTGTGAATTGAGTGTGATTACGTTAAAATCATCCAACATGAAATGGCTAGGCCTTTGAGTTCGGTTAACTCGTTAATTTCTGTTGACGTAAACCGAACTCTAACCGATATTTTTCAACACCAGGTTTAATGACCGAAACGGTTTTGGAATTTATTTCAGTTTCCAAGACCCGATTTAAAGGTAAGGGAAAAGATAAGGAAAACAAGGCTTTAATGGTCATATAATGAAGAATGTTAAATATTTATGTTAAAGGGAAAGGAAGTGATAGATGGATTGCGTAAAAATGGATATAGGAAAGAAGCATATAAAACTAGTAAGTAAATAAAGAGGTGAAGGCTTATAGAATAGAATGGAAGAGGAATTCATGTCATCAAGACGTGGCGTCTAGCTATTAAGCGTTCTGCTACGATCTTAGCCCGCTAAAATCGTCGTTATTAATTACGAGCTGGTAACATTTCATCATGGGCTGACGTGTGTATATAGAAAAAAACTTGTGCCCATCTCACATAGCGTGGAAAACGAGCGCGAAGAAACACGATTCGGTTAATAAAATTCAATCATAACATTTTAATCATAACTAATCGGTTTTGTATTTGTTAACTATGAGACTACAGACAAGAACAAATTACACGGATTAAGATACATACTAAACCAAATTATCTACTGTATTCTCATGTAAGTGTATATCATGTTCTTTTGAGAAATAAATGTCTTTAAACCGAACATGCTAATTCAATGTCAAATTAATGTATGAAAATCTCGAAATCAAAACGGGTTTTCGCATCTTTCAAATTAAAATTGAAACGATGTGAAGTTTACGAAGCGAAATAAATTTAACGAACCAGTGCTGGAGCAAATATGCGTTATTGGTTTTTCATTAAGTACATGTAATAGAAAACGGGTGAGGTTCTTAGAGATGGAGCCAAGATTATTTAAAAACTTGGAACTAGATAAGCATTTTCTTCAACGTAAGTGTTTTAACGGCGGTGATTGCATGTTTCAATTACATCTAGAACTAATATTTAATTAATTAACTGTCTAAATTGCATATACGGAGAAATAGCCAATTAAAGGTTTCGTTAAAATAATGCCGTAATAAAAATTATTGAGAACAAATTGTTTTTAATGATCATTCTGTTAAAATTTTAAAATTATTTTTAAATCTGCACAAACCGGTTTACTTCGGTTAACTGCATATCTTTTCGGTTTGCTTGAAACTGTTCTTTCAATTAACTGGCTGAACAGAGTTATATAGAGAGGTTAATATAAAACGTAAGCTTGTAAAAAAGTCCTACTCTAGTGTAAAGGATTATGTAAATGATAAACAAGCATGGGTATAAAATATTGCTCTAATAAGATAGATTTCTCAAATCTCTTAATATAATTTTAAGTGGCATGTAAGATGACATAAAAATTAAAATTAACCTGGCTAAGTTTGTTGTGGCCTTATTCTTAAACCGGGTGCGTTTGGAACCCTCATAGCTCTAGTTTTAAGTTTACGAATGTAGTTATCACCATCAAATAACTACTATGTAAATTAGTTACTCGTCAAAAGTGCCTTTTAAAGGACTATTTGAATAAAGATTATTTGGGCTTGAATTTCATTTTTACCAGTTACTAACCAAAACACATTCCGTAAAAATTATACTTTAACTAATTACACGGGAATGGTTCATGAGAAACAGTCTGGTGACAGACTGACGGACAAAGTCCTAATATAGCAATGGCTAGGTGAGACGCTTCGGCCGTGACTAGCTACCACCCTACCGAAAACGACGTGTTGCCAAGCGATTTAGCGTTCCAGCCCAGAAAGTTGCGCAGAAAGCAATTGAAGAAAGAAAGGAAAGAAAGAAAATTTATTTATTCTCATATGGTGTTACACACAGTACATCTAATTCTAATCAGAAATTTTGTCTGTCTGTAACACCAACCAGAAAAGGTGTACCGCTCAGCATATGCCGTGTCTTATGTGAAAAAACACGACGCTAATTTTCAGCTGAGACCGGATAGAATTAGGAGTGTAGGTCAAAATACCCCTAACAGGTCAACCCGCTACCATCTTAGACTGCATCATCACCAGGTCCGATAGCCTTCAAGGGCTAACTTTATTTATTTATTTACAATTTTATTGCATACAAAAGAAAGGAAAAAGAGAAAAAAAAGAAATACATAATATAAAAGCAAATGGCGACCATTAAAAGCGATCTCTTCCAGATCCACCTTTTTGTAAGAAGCCGACAGAAATAAAAGACGGGAAATCGCAACACTTATACATATATACATACTAATAATTATATACTATTAAAAATAAAAGAAATAAATAATTTCTATAATATAAACAAACTAATATAAAAATATAAAATATAAATTAAATTGTAGTGTAACTTAAGAAAAGGGATAATATTAATAGACACACTTTACCATTTATGATATAAGTACGGGTATAATAACTCTCGAAAGGACTTATCAATGTTAGGGAATTTTTCTTACTAAATAAGCTAGTGGATACCCAAGACCGCTATAAACCACGGAGCACATGAATCTGTCGCAGTAATGAAAAATTACAACTTTTACACCCTTTACACAGTTTACTGGACTGTTGCGTCGTAAATCTGAAGAAGTTTGCCGCGTACGAAATGTGATAGGAAATTTGTTACTTCGCGAGATAATATTACATGCACTTTTGTGAAAAATTTTAACACTCAAATTAATGAGAGCACTTTTGCATTCATAATAATGTAGTGTTATTACAAGCACACTACATTATTATGAAGAGTCACTCAGCGAGCAATGGAGAGAGCTATGCTAGGAGTATCTCTACGTGATCAAATCAGAAATGAAGAGATCCGTAGAAGGACCAGAGTTACCGACATAGCTCAGCGAGTTGCGAAGTTGAAGTGGCAATGGGCGGGGCACATAACCCGGAGAACCGATGGACGTTGGGGTCCCAAGGTGCTGGAATGGCGACCTCGCACCGGTAAACGTAGCGTTGGTCGACCCCCAACAAGGTGGACAGACGACATCAAACGAGTCGCAGGGAGCCGCTGGATACAAGCGGCCCAAGACCGTGGCCGTTGGAACTCCTTACAAAAGATCTATGTCCAGCAGTGGACGTCTATCGGTTGAAATGATGATGATGATGACGATGATTACAAGCAAACTCGTACACTTTATTAAAAATCCCGCTGGAGATTTTACATTTCCGTGATAAATAATATACCACATAATTCATCTAACAGTTCCGAGCTCATTCCTTCGTGAAAATTAATGCAATGGTTGTGTTGAATAAATTTAATCGTCAAACTGATAAGCAAATATCAAGACCTACCTAGTGCAACGCGCAACACTGTCGTAGTTCTGACCGTCCGGACCCCCCCCCCCCCGTTACCCCAAACGTAGCCGAGGTTCCCTTAGTTTCTTCGGGCCTGGGTTTCTTCTTTCTAGGGCTAAAAATTTCTTCTGGCAAAGCTTCTATCCGAAGCTCGCCAAACAGCTGTGGCAACCAATAGGGCTTATACAGCTAATAGACAGTCCGAAAAAATAATGTCGTAGTATTTATTCATTCATTCATGATCAAATCATTACCGGCTCACTACACTACAGAGCACGGGTCTCCTCCCAATATGAGAAGGGTTTGGTCATAGTCCACCACTGGCCACTGCGGATTAGCAGATTTCATACGCCTTTAAGAACATTATGGAGAACTCTCAGGCATGCAGGTTTCCTCACGATGTTTTCCGTCACCGTTGAAGCAAGTGATATTTTAATTGCTTAAAAACGCTGATAACTCCGTAATTCAAAAGTTAGAGGTGCGTGCCCGGGTTCGAACCCCCGACCTCTGATAAGGAGGCTGACGTCCTAACCACTAGGCTATCATAGCTTATATCACAGTCACAGTCGTAGTATAGTGGGTTCGATTCCCGAACTTACGGATACGGCGCCACGGTCGTCAATCTGCTCAATCTATCTGCTCAATTGCCCACTATGTAAATATAAATAAAAAACCACACACATTTGTATGCACAATATTTTAGGAATTGTGGTTTTTTCACTTGAAATTGAATGGAAAAATTGTTGGCAGTTTGCGCACCTCGCCGGAAGCAGGCGCTTCCGTACCGTTCCTCCTTTCTTGTATAACTTTTGTTTTTCCTTTTGAACCGACTTTGTTTTGCTATGGTAACGACTTAACACAATGTTACGACGATCCACCCGAGGCAATCGTGAACCCTGTGATCTTATAAATCGTAACGAACGAGTAAATATATTCGATTTGATCTCCGGCTGCGACAATTTTTCGGAATTTGTGAATTATAAAAAAGGGTGTGTGTCAGCTCCGACGCACAAATAGAGTTTACTGCTTCAGATCGACTGCCTAAATAGGTACAAAAAGGCGTACTAGTCTAAAAAAGAAAGATTAATACCATAAACGATTCCATGAAAATACCTAATTAATGTATTAATTTTTATTCTATTTATATTTATTATTAGTATTCGGTAAAGTATTATACATCAAACATTTTACTAAATAGATTTGACATAATATTATACATGGACACAACACTCATGCTTGAAAAGTGATAGGTGCGCACTACAGGTTGTGCATAAAAACGTAACGAGGTCATTGAAATTCAAATTCAAATAATCTTTATTCAAATAGTCCTTTAAAAGGCACTTTTGACGCGTCAATAATTTACATTGTAGTGATTTGATGGTGATAACTATATTCGTAAACTTACAACTAAAGCTATGAGGGTTCCTAACGCGCCCCGGTCTAAGAAGAAAGTAGTTTAGTAGATTTTACTGCTCATAACTTTTCATACCGGGGACCTTATATAAAAATCGATTCTTAAGGAGTAAACTCTTATTATCAAATTTTTATTATCGTCATTGCATCATGTTAAGAGAAAATAATACAAATTTTTAAGAATGTTGGATTAATTGCTTATAATTTTGTGAACATTATTAAAAATTGTAGAACAATTGATACAATAAACGAATGGGTGAATAAGGACGAAGGAGATATGTGCGTTAAATATCAGCAATTAAATATCACTTGCTTGCAATTTTATATTCATTCAACGGTAAAGAAAAACATCGTCAGAAAACCTGCATGTCTAAGAGTTCTCCATTATGTTCTCAAAGGAGTGTGAAGTCTGCCAACGTGCACATAGCCAGCGTGGACCATGGTGGGCTATTGCCAAACCCTTCTTATATTGAGAGGATACCCGTACTCTGTAGCGAGACGGCAATGGGTTGATAATAATGATGGTGATGATAAGCTATAGTTACATACACAGTTTGCTATCCTGGTATATATGGTAGCCGGTTTCTGATACTCATTTCTCACCTACTGTAATGGTTGAAAGGATTTTGTTTAAGTTTACTGATTCTTTTCAAAAGTATACTGGCTATCTGAATGCTAAATCAGTCAGTCGGGTAAAATTTTCTTTTCGAATATAAATAATATAAATACTGATAAACATACTGACAAGCTGAGTCGCCCTCTTTCATGATAAAACCAGACATTTATAACATTAAACCGAGTGAGCTGGGCCTGTAAAAACATTTTTATCACTTTTAAACATTACGTTCTAAAATCTGAGAATATAAATATTATGGTTCGTTAACTCTGTTACAGAGATTGTATACACTGGATTAGTTATGCTAAACAAACATTACATAAATATATCTTTTGAAAGTCACCCTTCGCAACCGTTTTCTAAAAAAATGGAAGATTGTTAAATTTGTCGTTTTATGTTATTGTATCTAAATCACCACGTATTTACAAAGCTCCAATAATAGAATGGTTAACGTACCTAAAGCAATCTACATACATTAATAATTTTATGCAAATAAAATTATTATTTACATAAAATTATTAATGTAAGGTTCAGAGGTGGGCGGCGGCTCATGCAACACATTTACTAATGCAGGGCCGTCCTTGCCATTTGTCTGTATGACTTACTCTTAAGTGTTCTTAATAAAGAATTTTATTTTAATTTTTCATTTTATTTTATTATTTTATTTTATTTTATTCATAAAATATTTAAGTATTTTAAATTCATAAATAACGATATGACGATTCCAAACGCGCCCTAGACAAAGGAGCAACAAAAAAAATTGTCGGGTATTCTTTTTGTTATCCCACATTGTTACTTAAAACTAACAGCATCCTCGTCAGATCAACAGTTCACACCTAAGGTTTTTTTCATATACGTTATCCTTTATGCTACATAAGGACTTTTTCATAAACTTACGTTTTATATTAATTTTATCCAAAGACAACATTAATCTATATGATGTTTAACCATTTTTTTTTTCCGCTGGGAAATGCGTTTACGCATCCGCTCCGGAATCGACGCAGGCAAGACTGCGCCGCTTCCGACGGGGTATGTGGGACTCCCCGGCGGCCAGACTAGCCACCAGAATACCCACTAAAACCCAGCGATGCTCCTTCGCGTCGCCTGGTGGCTGGGTCACGGGTACACTCGTGCACTCGACGGCAACCCAGCCGCGGCGTCCGCTGAGGCAAACCCTCTACCTATGGGGGCCTATGATATATATATGATGTTTAACAATGCCTATAATTTCCGTTGATAATAAGCCTAAATAGGAATATCCGGGAGTTCATGACATATTCTATAGGTGGGTGTTTTATAAAAAGATGGATGGACACGGTGCGGTTTTTAGTTTTACTAAACGGCGCAAAGAAACCTCCTAGTTTCAAGTCGTTTTAAAATATAAAAAAGGTATTTCCCATCTCTCGCTTACGCTAGCTGACTCTATAACGCTTGAGGTTCCGTTAGCTTTGAGCCGAAACAAAGTGAAAAATAAAATTAGCCGTAACAAGGTTCTTAAATAAAGGGTAAATAACAAAGAGAATGTTGCACCATTTCTACACAAAGAACACTAAATGGAGTGCTTTGATTTTATGAAATTGCTTATTTAACGTTTGCAAGCTAGAAAATTTTGTAACACGTTGCGCGACATAAGACATAAAAAATCTAATTACTTGACACTGAAACACTACTCCCATTACTAGTAACGACATATTTGTATGACTTGAACAGATTATGACGTTAAGTTCACGTTAACACAAACTTTTATGTGATGTTTAGTTTACATGAAAAGTAACGTTAGGATCGCATCGGATACTCCAATCTGTATGGTTATTAGATTTAAAAACCCAAAATTAAACTGAATTATTTTTAGTTATTTTATTTTATTTGATAGGTTTACTAGTGATTTTTTCATTTACTTACACTATAGTTACATAATAATTTACATGCTTATTGTATGTAAAATCGTCTCGAACTAAACACAACGTGCAGTTTAAGTTACATTGCAATATAGCGATAGTTAGAAACGAAGAGAAGTAAGTTAATATTGTACATAATTTTAAACATTATAAAGAAATATACTTAATGAAGCTAGGATATCCTAGTGGTTCGAATCCGCACCTCTAACTTTTCGGAGTTAAGTGCGTTTTTCAAAAAATTTAAATATCACTTGCTTCAACGGTGAAGGAAAACATCGTGAGGAAACCTGCACGCCTGAGAGTTCTCCATAATGTTCTCAAAGGCGTGTGAAGTCTGTCAATCCGCACATGGCCAGCGTGGTGGATTATGCCAAACCCTTCTAATATTGAGAGGAGACCCGTGCTGTGTATTGAGCCGGTAATGGGTTGATCATGATGATGATGATATACCTACTTAATAAAATATAGGTTAAAAATAAACATCTGGTAACAGTTATGATTCCTACTTTTCCTAAGAATTAAGGGAAGGAAAATACGTTTCAATTGACAGTAGACATGCCGAACGAAGTTTTAATTAAATTTCATTATCAAACATGTAGCCAAGTACACGGTACTGTAAATCGAATTCCATATAGGTAAGTAAGGTTACAGAACGGTTAAACATTTGCGGCTTACCACACGTCGGTAATACAACACGTCGCAGCTCCAGCCAATTTCAGTGTGAACAGACGTGCCGAAATAGGCTAAGGCGTTACTGGGGGTTTGGGGGCCAACTTAGAAGTAGAATATGAGAAACAAGCCGATGGCCGCAAGTAAGTTCACGTAGATTTTTACAAGTAGAGAGGTGTTGGAAGGTGAAAGAAGGCATGTGGCTCAGAAACATACGGGAGTTGACTGGCATCAAGTTAGTCACTCCCCCGACCTAAGTTTAGGTCTCCTCTCCGAAAGAGGAGACCTAAACATATCCTTCATGACTCTGACGATCAGATAACTACTGACAACATACTCGTACCACCTACTACACAATCACACGCTACACACCGTCTTCGCCGGCGAAGACGAGGTCCCCGCTATCTTACGTCATACGGACGTGGGCTACATCCACGGCCTCGGAGACGTACGGACCACTCAGCGTCCGACACCCCCCCCCCCCCTATCCCAAACGTCGCCTAAGCCGAGGTTCGGCCTCAAAGGAGGCGCCCTTAGGCAGTCATTCCCTTCGAGCCCTAGTGCTCAAAATTTCTTCTGGCAGAGCTTCTTGACGAAGCTCGCCAAACAGCCCAGTTACGGTAACCAATAAGGTTTGTACAGCTAATAGACAGTCCGAAAAAAAAATAAAAAAACCAAGTTAGTCGAAGAACTATTCCGTTTAGCCATGAACAAGGAGCATTTCAAGAAACTGACAGCTGACCTCCAGTAATGGAGAGGCACTTGAAGAAGAAGATTTTTACAATCATCTATGTAATAAGCAACGTTTGTTGAATATTATCCCATGTTTCATTCCTGTTACCGTTCCCGAGTCATGTTGACAGGCTTTCATGTACACATTTTTTCCGTTATTTTAATGTTCCAAGTAATAGCAATAACTATATTAGATCACATAACACTAAAGCTACGAGGATCTTATACGCCTCCAGTCAGCCGGGGTTATTTTTTTTTTATCAAAATCTCACATAATTAATAATAAATTATAATTCGCTATGAAAGTAGAGCAGACGTAGAATCATATCCAAGTTTTTTTTAGCCACTACAAGTAAGCCCTTCACGGCAATCTCACTTGATCATAAGTGATGATGCAGTCTAAGATGGTAGCTGGCTCACCTGTTAGGGGTATGGTAAACTCATACTCCTAATTGGTTACTAAGGTTAAATTCATTTTGGTAAATACTGTCACTTACACCATTTAGCTGTCCCGCGATGCTTGCGGTCATCCGCATAATACGCATATTGTGCCACGTTTCACGATCCTATACCCCCATTTTGTAGCACGCATTTCATATCCACTCAACAGGTAAATAGGGGTCCAGTCCCGTCTAACTTTGTCAATGCAATGTTCCATTTCGACCTACTTATGGATTCCGGTGTAAAAGGCGATTTATTTATTTACACGCGCTCCCGATCTTTTGACTACCTTCGAAATGGATATTCAACAATTCCTTACTATTTTGGAATAAGACTTTGTTTCGCATACTACTGGGCCCGATAATATATATAAAACTATAAGTCCGAATAACATGTAGTCGAGGACTAGTATATCTAAATAAGATTTTTTTAAACCTGTATACTGTTAGAAGCGGTGATAGCCTAGTGGTTAGGGCGTCAGCCTCCTAATCAGAGGTCGGCGGTTCGAATCCGGACACGCACCTCTAACTTTTCGGAGTTATGTCCGTTTTAAAAAACTTAAAATATCACTTGCTTCAATGGTGAAGGAAAACATCGTTAGGAAACCTGCACGCCTGAGAGTTTTCCATAATGTTCTCAAAGACGTGTGAAGTCTGCCAATCCGCATATGGCCCGCGTGGTGGACTATGGCCAAACCCTTCTCATATTGAGAGGAGTGCTCTGAAGTGAGCCGGTAATGGGTTGATCATGATGGTGATGATGATACTTACTCAAGATAATATTCCTAGTGGATTACGTATAAAATGTTAAATTCATCGCAAATCACAGCATGCGAAAGAAGGGACAGTGTAATATAAAAAACAGATATAATATATCAGATTATATTGTATATGTGGCATTCGATGCTCGCATAGAAACTGGGTCAAGTTTCGTGTCAGATCGTGCCGGATATTACACGACATAGCTCATATCATTTTCATTAACCCGTAGATATTGGACGCGTCTGGTAAGACCGTTACAGAATGTCTATAATGGCACAAACCAAACATTTATTTATTTATTTATTTCGTTGCATATTGTGTACACATACCCAGTTTGGGTGTTGCAACTTGGTCTGGAATCCATGCGTTTTCATCTATTTAAATATTTTCACAACCTAACAGTCAATAGTATTCAGATCTATATTTGTTTTCTAAATTTTTTTTTATAGTTTATAGTCATCATCATCATCATGATCATCCCATTACCGGCTCACTACAGAGCACAGAGCTTTTCCAATGAAACTAGTGTGTGATTGTGGCATGTACGACAAAGTTTGTTGTTATTAATTCAAAGTAGCTTTATTCATAGTAAAATCATCATAATCATCATCATGATCAACCCATTACCGGCTCACTACAGAGCACAGAGCTTTTCCAATGAAACTAGTGTGTGATTGTGGCATGTACGACAAAGTTTGTTGTTATTAATTCAAAGTAGCTTTATTCATAGTAAAATCATCATAATCATCATCATGATCAACCCATTACCGGCTCACTACAGAGCACGGGTCTCCTCTCAATATAAGAAGGGTTTGGCCATAGTCCACCACGGCCATGTGCGGATTGGCAGACTTCACACGCCTTTGAGAACATTATGGAGAACTCTCAGGCGTGCAGGTTTCCTCACGATGTTTTCCTTCACCGTTGAAGCAACTGATATTTGAATTGTTTAAAAACGCACATAACTCCGAAAAGTTAGAGGTGCGTGCCCGGATTCGAATCGCCGACCTCTGATTAGGGGGCTGACGCCCTAACCCCTGGGCTATCACCGCTTATATATATATATAGTTTATAGCATGTAAACAAAATAATCGTCTTAGTGAAAATAGGATTGTAATTACACGTTGAGCCAGCCCTTAAATTGGGTACTACTATGTCAGTAAAAAATATTATGTTAAAAATTGTGCTTACAGTATATGTCGGCGCGAAGGAGTTATTAAGTTCATTCAACGGCGCCAAGAACAACAAGAATTCAATAATTACCCACATTTGAACTCTTGATGATTTTGTTAACACAATTTCGACAGTAGCAATCAATTTTGTACAAGCATGCTTTGCCATAAATACGGGCAGTCGATGTCTTTAGAGACATTCTCGTTCGAGACGTCAAACCGTTCGGACCTCTTAGTTATTGTCGCAATAAAAGTGTAATCGCACAAGACTTAATTACTATGAGTGAAAATCAATAAGACGTCACTCTTACTAAAAACAACTCCGACGCCCTTGATTCGTCATATATGAGTCAGCAGTCACATTGTATACAACGTGGGCTTCCTAATAAATAAATAAATATTTTTTAGCACGTTGCTCTACGACCCGATCTACCATGACTTAATATAAACGAGTATATAGTGGCATTTATGGAGCTAGTACCTTCACCATCTATGGTATATTTATTTTACAAGTTGGAAGTCTTGACTGCCATCTCACCACACTTTTCGACGACCACCGAGGCACTGTCGCATTATAAAGTTGGAGGTCCTGGGTTCATTCGAATCTGGTCTGGTGGGAGGCTTTAGCCGTGGCTGGTTACCGACAAAGACGAGTCGCCAAGCGATTTAGCATTTCGGCACGATGCCGCGTAGAAACCAATAAGGAGTGTGGGTTTACCAAACCCTTAAAAGGTTAGCTATTTTTTATTTTTATTTGATTTGCTACATATCGATGCTTATAGTACTACTCGCGATACTGTTTATTCGATGAAAGAGTTCAGATACAGTATCGATAGCCCATTAAAAGTTACAGTACTCCTAAAGTCGACATCGGGACGGTAAAAATAGCGCATTATCTTGTCTTAACGAACATGTTTGAATAAATCCCTTTTCTCTGGTTCCTTTTAAAAACGTAAAAATATGTTTCCAAGCAACAGCAAAGTCGGTAACAGACGAAGCTCCTGTTAAATTAATTCGTTTTAATTAAAACTAGCGTCTGGGGGTTTCCGGTTCTAAAAGTTATTTTCATGAAAATAATCAATTATTTGACTTTTCATATCATGTGTTGTTTATCTACGAATGATGCATTAGATCATAATTTCGAGCATAGTTACTTTATTTATCATCATCATCATCATCATTAACAATCGATTGACGTCCACTGCTGGACATAGGTCTTTTGTAGGGAGTTCCAATGCTCACGGTCTTGGGCCGCTTGCTTCCAGCGGCTCCCTGAGACTCGTCTGATGTCGTCTGTACACCTAGTTGGGTACTTATTTCTTCTTTATTTGTACACCACAGCAAAAATATAAATAACAAGAAAACAAAATAAAGAAGAAACAGGATACAAAAGGCGGCCTTATCGCTTAGTAGCGATCTCTGCCAGGCAATCTTAGGATTGGGAAAAGTTAAAGAAGAAGAAAGTAGGTGGCGTAATATACTTAATTACTTTAAATATTATAACCACCTTTTTCTCTTTATCGTGGTGGAAAAGCATTGACTACCTCCGTACATTGGGCAGGACGATGGTTATGTAGGACTCCCCCCATTGGTGGGGTATACCCGAACTGAAATCCACCACAGCATGACCCTCTCGCTGGATATACTTCCCGAATGAATATTATCTTTATAACCACGCAATTGATAAAGACGTGGCGCAGGTACACCATTTTTTAGGTATTGGTTTAATACAGCTAACCTTAGAGGTAAGCCCGTATTCATCTTAGACTCCTTCAACACTCACACTATGTTTTTTTGCTGTCTAGGATGTGAGCGGGCTAACCTGTTAGGGGTATGGTAAACCCACGCTCCTAATTGATTTTACGCGACATCGTGCCGGAACGCTAAATCGCTTGGGAGCACGTCTTTGTCGGTAGGGTGGTAACTAGCCGAAGCCTCCCACCAGACAAAACATTATGTATACGACACGTTAACATCACAAAATTCCTTTAGACCGCAGTAACGAATGATTTATATTAGGAAGAGACGTTCCCAGCGTGTGCCGACCGGGTCGGATGCCGCCACGGTCGTGGCGAAGTTAAGTGAATAATTCGCAATGCAGGACGGAAGATCGTTGATATCACGTCGGATCTTAGCGGAACCGTGTGTAAACGAGCCATACACAGAAAAAATATTATCAAGCAAGTAGGTTTAAAGATATTTTTACACACGTCACTTATATGCAAATAAGAAATTAAAAACAGGTAAGACTAAGTTTTTTTTTCCACTACAAGTTGGCCCTTGACGGTTTTCTCACCTGGTAAGTGATGATGCATTATAGGATGGCAGCAGGCTAACCTGTTAGGGGTATGGTAAACCCACACTTCTTATTGGTTTGTACGCGACATCGTGGACACGTCTTTGTTGGTAGAGTGGTAACTAGCCACGGCCTTCTTCCAGACCAGACTCGAGCTGGGAATCGAACCCGGACCTCCGGACTTTATAATACGACACCGCACGCACTGCGCCACGGAGGTCGTCAAAAGTGTCGATCGTAATAATGTTTTATTAGAAGAAGTTGTTTACTCACTTAATGTATTGGAATTTAATGTGGGTAGTTTTGAATTTTACGTTCCGATAGTTTAATACATGAAATGGATTTACATTTTTAAGAATAAATAATTGAGTATAGAACTATACATCCTTATAAGTAAACTAATTTACCAAATGCTCAAAACTCAGTTCTTATACATCTGGCTGGCTAGCACCTACAATAAATCTTATTACAATTTAGATCTATTTCACTCAACTAAACTGCAGCTAAAAAAAGAAATACTAAATCTGCCTAAATAGTAATGTTTTTACCTCTTTCAACACGTGCCCATACATACATACACACACACACACACACACACAAACAAACTCACACACTAACTTACACACTCACAATTACACATGCACACCCACTTACTTGTTAACTTGTTCACCTTAGTCAGTTTCACTTAGTTACATTTTAAATTTTTAAATTTTTACCTATTTAACGTATTTTGTATATATTGTGTAATCTCTTTGGCCTTATTTTATGTTTTTTCTTAATTGTATACCAATGAATTATAACGCTGTTGATTACTTGCAAATAAATAAATAAATAAATCTTAGTTGTAGTCTTAGGTAAAACTAAGAAACGAAAGTTCGTGTTGTCGATTGATTCACCTTTATAAATGATAGGCTAGTATGGAAAGTGTGGAAAATTTAAGTACCCATAAATCATTAATATTACTAGCGACTAAAGAAAAAGTAAAAATAATCATCACTTCGTAAAGTAAATAAAGTATCATAAGGATGATATGGCATTATATATTACGAGTAGTAACTTGAATGAATGAATGAATACACTTTTATTGTACACCGCAGAAAATGCAAATACAATAGAGCGGTTAGACGAGGTACAATTTGGCGGCCTTATCGCTAAATAGCGCTCTCTTACAGGCAACCAAGCACGCAAAAAGAAAATGCCATATATTACTATGTTAAGTGGTAATATCAGTGATACTTAGCTTTATTGCTAGCAACAAAGTGCTTATGCAATTTTTTTTAAGGAAAACATAAACATAATATTATTGTATGTGATAAACGCACCCATAGCTATACGGTTTATTTTAATAAACAAAGTAAATTTATGTATTCTCGAAGATAATCGAATCGCCGCTCAACATATTTCTTTAATAAGCTTATTTATATTTGAATAAGAGAATAAGCTGTGATAGCCTTGTGGTTAGGACATCAGCCTCCTAATCAGAGGTCGGGGGTTCGAATCACACACCTAAAACTTTTCGGAGTTATATGCGTTTTTAAGCAATTAAAATATCACTTGCTTCAATCGGAACGAAATATCGTGAGGAAGCCTGCATGCCTGAGTGTTCTTCAAAATGTTTTTAAAGGCGTGTGAAGTCTCCAATCCGCACATGGCCAGCGTGGTGGACTATGGCCAAACCTTACTCATATTGAGAGGAGACCCGTGCTCTGTAGTGAGCCGAGAATGGGTTGACCATGATGATGATATTTGTATAAAAAAAATTGTTTTCTTATTAGAAATCTGCTCGCATGTGCTGCTAAAACGTGCTAATGTTGAGAGGGTCATTGAATACGTCTGGCTTACCATTTCAGTGTTTGCTTACTATAAACCAATAGGTATGTAATATAAAACTTCCGTCTACAGTTTATGCTAAGCTCTTAGCTGTTTTTTTATTTACCCTTTGAACTACTCGTTAGGCCAGCCTCACCTCATTTGCATTTCAATACCGCCTCGTAGTTTACCATTCACGGCGCGAAATACTATTTTGTAAAGTTCTTTTTTCTTTCGAACATAATATTGTCGCGTAAGGATACTTCTATTTGGATGCTGGTGCCCTGGTAACCAACGATGAGAACAGGATTTTTAACAGGCGTCTTTATTACAGCCTGGTAGGACAAGTGGTTAATATGTTTAACTGCGGATCAGGAGGTCTTGAGTTCGATTCTCAAAATGAAAAAAAAATCGAAATACTATTTTGTAAAATTCTTTTTTGTTTCCGAACATAATATTGTCGCGTTAGGATACTTCTATTTGGATGCTGTTGCCCTAGTAACCCACGATGAGAACAGGATTTTTAAGAGACGCAGCAGGCGTCTTTGGTACAGCCTGGTAGGATAAATGGTTAATATGTTTAATTACGGATCAGGAGGCCTTGAGTTCGATTCTCAAAATGTCAAAAAAAAATCGAAATACTATTTTGTTACCAGGTCCCAAATAACGTAGGTTAATAGCAAATCACACAGTCATACTTTAGTATTTGTACGTGGTCGGCAGAGGGGCGTGGTGGGTCAAAGACATACTTATCTCTTAATTAGCGAGATGGCGTCTTTTTAGCAGTTATATATAAATATTAAGTCAGTTGTTGGTTAGTTATGTCTGCAGAGTTGAACAATAACCAAGTTGTATTATTAGCTTAGCATAGAAAGCTGTAGCCTAGTGGTTAGGACGTCTGCCTCCTAATCAGAGGTCGAGGTTTCGATCCCGAGCACGCAATTACGGAGTTATGAACGTTTTTGTAATTCTCCATAATGTTGTCAAAGGCGTGTGAAGTCTGCCAAGGCGCACACGACCAGCGTGGTGGACCGTAGCCAATACCTAATATTGAGAGAAGACCCACAATCTGTAGTCAGCCGGCAATAGGTTGATCATGATGTTAGCATGGAATATCATAATAGAACCCAATCAAGGGATAACCTCAACAATATCGGCTATGTGGATTTTCCGCTCAAATCCACGCTTTGTGTTGAATTAATCGGGCCAGGCGTCGCGCTGTCATAATGGGGGATTAAATTTTAATGGGATGAAAACTAAGGTAGCTTTGCATAGCGATCGACGGTTAAGAATTACTGCTCGGCTATGAAAGGGTTATGAGTTTAAAACATATTTATCCATTTAAAATTAAGATTTATTTCCTATACGACTATCCCATTATTTCAATCCATTGTTTTTTTTTAGCTTATCTTTCTTATACGCTACAAGATGACGTGGTTTTAGACGTTGACATTTATGGGCATGAGAGTGACATTCTTCTTCTTCTTCGAGTCTGGTCTGGTGGGAGGCTTCGGTCGTGGCTAATTACCACCCTACCGACAAAGACGTATCGCAAAGCGATTTAGCGTTCTGGCACGATGTCGCGTGGAAACCAGTCAGGAGTGTAGGTTTACCATACGCCTAACAGGTTAGTTCGCCACCATCCTAGACTGCATAATCACTTCCCTCTAGGTGAGATAGCTCTCTGAACTCGATGCCTAGGTGGCCGCCTAGGTCGCTAAATGATGATTAGTCGTAGCTAATTTATCCAGGTACATGTCCGTTGGTCTATGTTGACAAATACGGTCGGAAACAGCACTTACATGAGAGTTACATCCAATTCCAAAAAGACGTGTCGACAAGCGATGTCTCGTAGAAACCAATTAGGAGTGTGGAGTATCATCATGGGTTAAATTGGGTTTACCAAACTCCTAACCTACCCGATTAGCCCACCTTCATCTTAGACCGCATCATTACTTACCACCAGGTGGGATTGCCCAGGGGACAAATATTGTGGATTCCCAAAATCTCATTTCCCTCATGTTATCCAGTCAAGAGTAGCGGAATCGATATGCTCAGATGCTCAAGGCAATAATGATCAGAAGAGAGAAAAAAGAAAAAGTGAGACAGAGAACTAAGGAGGGTCAGCATGGAGTAATGCTAAGCAATTCCGTGTTGACTCGGAAGAATTGGGGGTGATTTTAGTCGGTGCAAGTCGGACACGCCCTGCTGCAGAAGTCCGTAGGTATTTTTTGCCTCCCCAAGGGGGGAAAAGGTTGCCGTAAAGGGTTAACTTCGGTGGGATAAAAAAATCCATATATGTTTTACACATTTTACTTTAGGTAATTCATGTTACAGCCTATATTAAAGTACTTGGTTTGAAGGTATTTAAGGTAGCGGAAGTCCATTCTAGGTATTTTGGTTTGTATTAGAAACAAAGCCTCTACTGATATATGGACTATTAAACAGTACCCATTCATACGATGCTTTATGCCTGAGCCTATTACTTATTCTATAAGGTAATATCCTGTGTCTCCTACGCCAGGAGACACGCTTTAATATCAGATTTTCCTTACCGTTATGTTTTGTCCTCAGGTAGACCAATCAAGAGATAACCTCAGCAATGTTGTTTATGTTAGGAAGGGATTTCCACTTAATCCACGTTTTGTGTTAAAGTAAACGGGCCCCGCGGCGTGCTTTCATAATGGGGGGGATTAAATTTTAATGGGATCAACACCAAGGTGACTTTGCATAGCGTTAAGGAAATTATTACTAAACTACGGAAGGCATTCTTTGGTTACATATTTCTGCTTCAATCCGTCTTTTGTACGAACAACAATAATCTAAATTAATGGACCTTCTTGGTTTATCTTATAACGTCTGCTCGTTGTTTTATTTTTCAAGGTAGGTATTCAAAAATGTATTGAAGAGAGGCGGGAGATTTCGTACCTTTTCGGCGGGCGCGGTTTTTTCTGCTTTTTCTTGAATTAATGTTTGTTGGCTAATTTTAAAAAGGATTTGTGTTGGTTGTGCTGTGGATAGTTTAGTTTTGGTGTCGTTTGTGTAGTGGCTAGTTTTTGAAAAGTAAACAGGTATTAATTTGAGATAGGTTTTCCCGCCCATTTTCGATTCTTCATTGCTATAAACTTGACATTGGCTAATCTGTGTCTTTACATAGAAAGTTATAAAAAGAGAAAAAATAATCTATTGTTTTGATTTTCCGTTTTATTAAAAAAATCCTATTGCCAGTGTTTACCTTCGTTACGCATTGCGCCCTGATGTTCTTCTGGGGTAAAACGTATCCAAGGAGTATCCTAAAAGGTCCAGATGTAAGCCATCAACTAACCCGCATCGGTTGGATGAATTTCCCATCTTACGTCCACCTCCTAATCAGAGGTCTGGGGTTCGATCCCGGAAAAGCACCCATAACTTTTCTAAGTTATGTGCGGTTTATTCAATTAAAATATCTCTCGCTTCAACGGTGAAGGAAAACATCGTGAGGAAACTTATGCAGGTTTCAAAGGTTCTCGTTCTAAAAGGCGTGTGAAGTCGCCCAATCAGCATGTGGCCAGCGTGGTGGACTATGGCCAAACCCTTGATCATGACGTCATTTGATGACGGTCATGATAACATAATTATAGATTACAAGTTATTTTTAATTATTTTATACCCACAGATAAAACAATTCAAAAATTAGACTCTGCCTTATTTATTGGTAGAATATAAAAACTAAATAAAAAGATATAAAACTCCCAAACCCACTTTTAAATTTACAGTAAAGGTGGGGATTAAAGGGTGTGAAATGTAGTAATGTGATCATAACGTGATTAATCACGGCTTGATGTGTAACGGTAATACATCACACAGTTGCTCGGCATTCTAAAAACCCATAAATGGAACCCTCGCCTCGTGAAGGTGAACTTTCTTCAACAAGCTTTTAACTTTTGCGATTGTGATTAAACCGAAAGCCGGGGCGAAGTTCTTTATGATTTACAGGTAGTTTCGCGGTGGTTTTATAGCTTTTCCAATGAAACTAGTGTGTGATTGTGGCATGTACGACAAAGTTTGTTGTTATTAATTCAAAGTAGCTTTATTCATAGTAAAATCATCATAATCATCATCATGATCAACCCATTACCGGCTCACTACAGAGCACGGGTCTCCTCTCAATATGAGGAGGGTTTGGCCATAGTCCACCACGCTGGCTATGTGCGGATTGGCAGACTTCACACGCCTTTGAGAACATTATGGAGAACTCTCAGGCGTGCAGGTTTCCTCACTATGTTTTCCTTCACCGTTGAAACAAGTATTATGTGCTATTGTTTAAGTATTTAAGCAATAGCACATAACTCTGAAAAGTTAGAGGTGCGTGCCCGGATACGAACCGCCGACCTCTGATTAGGAGGCTGACGCCCTAACCACTAGGCTATCACCGCTTCTCTTTATAATAAAATAACCGGCATTTATGAAGCATTAATCTATATATATAAAAGCGAAATACCACTGACTGACTGACTGACTGACTGATGATCACGATATCTCAGGAACTATAGAACGAACGAACTTGAAATTTGGAAGGTAGAATTCTTTTATGAAGTAGAGGTCAGCTAAGAACCGGTTTTGAGAAAATCCACCCCTAAAGGGTTGAAATGGGGGTTGGAAGTTTGTATGAAAGTCCTTTATTTTTGAAGTTAGAGACATGACAGTTGGGAACTAAGTTGTTAATTATAAATAATAAAGATCTGTTTAATCAATGTTACGAAAATCTACCCTGCGGGGGGTGAAATGGGGGTTGTAAGTTTTCATGCGGATTCTATGTTTTCAAAGTTAGGGACATGAAAATGGGCATTTAGGTAATTTGTTTTAAATGATAAAAACCTGTATACGCAATATTACAAAAATCCACCCCTAAAGGGTAGAAATGGGGGTTGGAAGTTTGTATGAAAGTCCTATATTTTTGAAGTTAGAGACATGAAAGTTCCCAACTAAGTTGTTAATTATAAATAATATAGATATGTATAATCAGTGTTACGAAAATCTACTCCAAGGGGGGTGAAATGGGGGTAGGAAGTTTTCATGAGGATTTTAAGTTTTTGAAGTAAGGAACATGAAAATTGGCATTTAGGTAATTTGTTTTAAATATTAAAAACCTGTATACGTAATATTACAAAAATCCACCCCTAAGGTGACGAAATGGGGGTTGGAAGTTTGTATGAAAGTCCTATATTTTTAAAGTTAGAGACATGAAAGTTGGCAACTAAGTTGTAAATTATAAATAATAATGATCTGTACAATCAATTTCGCAAAAATCCACCCCAAAGGGGATGAAATGGGGTTTGGAAGTTTTCATGAGGATTGTAAGTTTTCGAAGATATGGACATGAAAATTGACATTTAGGAATTTGTTTTGTTAAATAATAAAAACCTGTATTTACGCAATATTACAAAAATCCACCACAAAAGGGGTAAGATGGGGTTGGAAGATTACATGAAAGAGCTGCGTTTTTGGAGTTAGAGAAATGAAAATCGGCAATTAGATCATTACTTTTCAGTAATAAAAACATGTATGTTGTATAAGCCGCCGCAAGTGTTAATACCGTTTAAATATAGGATAAAAATTTTATAAAGTTAGGCCAGCAAAGAATTATTCACATGTCGAATTAAAAGATTAAACAATAAAAACTTAGTAACTTTAAACAATAGTTTTTTTTTAAATTATTTTTACGCGAGTGTCACGTTTACACAATAGAATTTATTATTTATGTTTATACAGTTTTCTAATAGCCCTTGACTGAAATCTCACCCGACGGTAAGTACTTATGCAGCGGTAGTAAGGTGGTAGCAGTAACAGGTTAGCCCCTGTTAGATGTTAACCGTATTGACCCTGCTGGGGAGCAAACCCAGGCCCTCCTACTAATAAGCCACAGCGCTCAACAATGCGCCAAGGAACATCGCGAGCCTAGCAATCAGAAGCGCGCGTTGCGTCATTCGAACAATTGCACATCTCGAGACTATATAAGGAACACACGGGGCGCGCACCGCGCCATTCCGAATTTGAATGTCTTTGAAGAAACTCATAATTTCGGAGCATTACCACTGATACGCATAATATTATTAAAACTTTACATTTCGCATACCTCCATAAGCCTTTCGTAAATAACTTTTTATGCAATAAAAATTTGTATTATTTTAATAATTTCTTCTAATTATATTGTTTTCCATATTTCTTTCATTCATTTCATTTCATATTTAGCAAAGTAGGTGTATAGGGTTATTTATTTTTAGGTTAGTAGTTGTATATTTACTCAGTTAAGTTTAGTTTAAATATTAATAAATTATGAGTGAAATTGTGACCGTTGATGGATTACATAGCCTTTGCCGAATTGTTGATATTCCTGGCGATGGCGCGTGCTTATTCTCATCTTTGTCTTACTTGGTACATGGTAACATATCAATGGCTGCTGAAATTCGAGCAGACATTGTGCGTCACGTGTCTAATGAGTGGCACAGATTTAAATGCTTTACTATGAACCGATCTGGATCTCCTTATGGTACAAAACGCCTTTACGTAGCTGAAATGTCTAAGCTACCTACATATGGGACTACTTGCGAACTCAAGGCAGCTGGAGAAATATTTCCATTTGAGTTTCAGGTGTTTCGAGGTGGCGTACTTCTTGCAACCTATGGGGAGGCACTACAAGGAATCAAAAGAATCCGATTCATAGGAAATTTCAATGAAGGGCACTTTGATGTATTAATTCCATTGGATATATCGACGAATCCAGATAACATTGAAAATGTTCAGCATTCATTTACCACTCATGTTGCAACAGAAAGTAAACCAAATTTGTCACGAACAGGATTCCAGTCACAATTACCCCCTAAAACGAGTTTCCTTTGTTCAGATGTATCTGATTATTCTACTCAAACTGTAGTTAAAGACCAAAAGGGAAAAAACGTAGAAAAAGATTTGCTCATACAATTAGAAAAAAACAGATAATAGAGGCTAATAAAAAACTTAGAGAAAATCATCCTGAGACTCATAGAGCGGCTGTTAAGAAATACGCAGAAAATCATCCCGATACTCATAGGGCGTCTGTTAAGAAATACACAGAAAATCATCCCGATACTCATAGGGCGTCTGTTAAGAAATACACAGAAAATCATCCCGATACTCATAGGGCGTCTGTTAAGAAATACACAGAAAATCATCCCGATACTCATAGGGCGGCTGTTAAGAAATACACAGAAATTCATCCCGATACTCATAGGGCGGCTGTTAAAAAATATTCACATATTAATCCTCACGTAAATAGGGCGGCTACTGCAAAATATAATGAAAAGAGATCAGGAATTAGATTGTACGACTGGAAAAAAAAGTTTATGTCCGGCTTTGATTACGATTCTAAGACTGATTATTCCAAGGACAAAATTGTCGATCTTGGACCACGGTTACCGTGCATATGGTGCCGAGCATTTAAATGGCAGGATGAGTCTAATGGAGTGTGCTGCAGTGGTGGAAAAGTCCAGCTATGCACCATTGAAATTTACCCTGAACCTTTAAACAGCCTTCTCATCCATCAGCATGTAAAAGCAGAGCATTTTCTTTCTTCTTCTCGAAAATACAATGGATGCTTTCAGATGACATCATTTGGAGCTAAAGAGGTCACTGAGGGTCATTTTATGCCAACTTTTAAAGTGCAGGGGCAGGTGTACCACCGAATAGGGAGCATTATGGCTAAGAGTCAAACGCAACCATCATTTTTACAAATATATTTTGTCGGTGACGATGACAGAGAGAGAGACATTCGCTGCAAAATTTACTCTGGCGTTAACTCAGAACTGGTTGGCATATTGCAAAAGTTGCTGCATAAATATAATCAGTATATTTTAGATTTTAAAGCAGCTGTTGACGCTATTCCTAAAGAACAAAAAGAGTTCAAAGTAATAATTAATGCTGATAGAAAGCCTGCTGGAGAACACCAAGGTCGTTTCAACGCTCCCACGTCTAGAGAAGTAGCAATTCTAATTGCCGGGCAGGAGTTTGAAAAGAGAGACATCGTTCTCCACAGCAGGGACAATAGAGTGGTAAGAATTAGTGAAACACACCGTGCTTATGACGCACTTCAGTATCCATTGATGTTCTGCCGTGGAGAAGATGGGTATCATATAAATATTCCTCAGCGTGATCCAAAAACCAAAGAGCCTCTTAAAAAGACGGTATCTGCCGCCAACTTTTATAGCTACAGATTAATGGAGCGTGAAGGCGAAAAAAATTACCTGTTGCTATTCCGCAGTCTTCTCAGTCAATTTCTGGTTGATATGTACGCAAAAATAGAGACTGAACGACTAAATTGGATACGAAACAATCAGAAAAAACTGAGAAGCGAGGAATACGTTCATTTAAAGGACGCTATGACCAGATCTGATGGTCAGTTCGCAGAGATAGGAAAGATGATTGTGCTGCCGTCTTCTTTCACCGGAGGACCTCGCTACATGCACGAGCGAACTCAAGATGCCATGACTTTCGTGCGCCATTTTGGCCGGCCAGATCTTTTTATTACATTTACTTGCAATCCGAAATGGCCAGAAATCGTGGAGCTCTTGAAGAAAGGTCAAAAGTCACATGATAGACATGATATTATAGCGAGAGTTTTCCATGTCAAAGCTAAAAAGATGATGAACCTCCTTACTACAGCTTGCATATTTGGCACTGTCAGCTGTCACATGTACTCGGTAGAGTGGCAGAAACGTGGTCTACCTCATATTCACATTCTCCTGTGGCTTGAAGAAAAAATAAGACCAGAGTCTATCGACAAAGTTATAAGTGCGGAAATACCTGATCCTAGCCTTGACCCAGAACTTCATGAAATTGTGAAGAAAACTATGATTCATGGTCCATGTGGGTCTCTTAACAGAAACTCGCCCTGCATGGTGAATGGTGCATGCTCTAAGAAATACCCACGAAGTCTTTTACAGGAGACACAAACAGGAGAAGATGGCTATCCTCAGTATCGAAGGCGATCTTTGGTAGACGGTGGGTTTGCAACCAAAATTAATGAAGTTAATATTGACAATCGTTGGGTAGTGCCATATAATCCGGTTTTGTCCCGTACCTTCTCGGCTCATATAAACGTCGAGTTTTGTAATTCCGTAAAGTCCATTAAATATATTTGTAAGTATGTTAACAAAGGTTCTGACCAGGCAACGTTTACTGTGAATGATCTTGATGAAGTGACAAAATATGTAACAGGACGCTATATAAGTAGCGATGAAGCAGTTTGGCGCATTTTCTGCTTCCCAGTTCACGAGAGGTATCCTCCTGTTGTGCACCTTGCAGTACATCTTGAAAATGGCCAAAGAATATATTTTACTAAAAACAATATTGTTGACAAAGTAAATAGCCCTCCAAAAACCACACTTCTAGCTTTTTTCGAATTGTGTCAAGTAGATATGTTCGCAAAAACTCTTTTATATTGCGAGGTTCCGGCTTATTACACATGGAAAAACAATCAATTTTATAGAAGGAAACAAGGACAACCTGTGTCAGGTTATCCCGGAGTAAAGAAAGATCGGGTATTAGGTAGAGTTTATTCCGTTCATCCTAGCAACGCTGAGTGTTACTACCTCCGATTACTTTTGCACGAGGTTCGAGGTCCCATATCGTTCAAAAGCCTTAAAACCGTTAAAGGAGACGTTCAGCCGACATTTCAAGTAGCGTGTAAAGAACTTGGCTTGCTAGAGGATGATGCACACTGGGATCGCACTTTAGAGGAAGTCTCATTATCTCACTCTCCTAATAGAATTCGTGAGCTATTTGCTATCATGTTGGTTTTTTGCCAAGTTGGAGATGCCCAAAATTTGTGGGAGAAACACCGAGACAGTCTTTCAGAGGACGTTAAGCAGCAAATAGAGAAACAATGCGGAAATGCTGAATTGGTAATAGACTTTGTTTATAACCAATGTCTCATTCTACTTGAGGATATTGTCATATCTATGTCAGGTAAAACACTGGTTCAGTTTGGACTTTCATCACCTCCACGAGAACAAGGACATGTTGTTAGCAATCGTCAATACCTCTGTGAAATGTCTTACGACACAGTTCAGCTAAACACAAAAGTTACTGTAAATGTTCCAAAACTAAATCAGGAACAACTAGAAGTCTACAACAATATCATGAATAGTATTACCTCTGATTCTGGTCAGTTGTTCTTTCTTGACGCTCCGGGTGGAACTGGCAAAACGTATTTGATAAATCTGTTGCTGGCTACAATTAGAAGTAAGAGAAATATTGCCATTGCTGTTGCTTCCTCAGGTATTGCAGCTACCTTGCTTGATGGAGGTAAAACGGCTCACTCCGCCTTTAAATTACCTTTAAATCTGAGTTTATCTGAAACTCCACTATGTAATATACCTAAGCAGAGTGACACCGCACAAGTACTTCGAGAAGCCAAAATTATCGTATGGGATGAGTGTACTATGGCTCACAAGAAAGGTATTGAAGCTCTGGATAGGACTCTCCAAGATATAAGAAATTGTAACCGAATTATGGGTGGAGTTACGGTACTATTGGCTGGTGACTTTAGACAAACATTGCCTGTTGTCTCAAGAGGGACACGTGCAGACGAAGTAAATGCTTGCCTTAAATCATCAGTTTTATGGCCTAAAGTTAATATTCTGTCTCTAAAAGTGAATATGCGTGTCTGTCTTCAGCATGATTCAAAAGGAGAGGAATTCTCTAATTTATTACTGGACATTGGTGATGGAAATATTTTAGAGCAGGAGGGAAAAATAAACATTCCCAGTAGCCTTGGAGAAGTTGTGAGTGATTTGACCAGCTTTGCGAACCGAATCTACCCCAATATTGATAAATCTGGAGAAGATTGCGCTTCTTGGCTTAGAGAAAGAGCTATTCTTTCTCCAAAAAACACTTCCGTTAACATTATTAATCAATTTTTGCTAGAAAAACTTCCCGGTGATCAAATAAAATATGAATCTGTGGACAGTGTATTGGAGATCGATGATGCTGTACATTACCCTGTAGAGTTTCTTCACACACTTGATCCACCAGGAATACCACCTCATATCCTGTACCTCAAAGTTGGTGTTCCAATTATTTTATTGCGCAATCTAAACCCCCCAAAACTTTGTAATGGAACCAGACTTCAGGTCAAGGCCTTGCATAAACGCGTGGTTGAAGCAACCATTTTTACTGGCGTCCACCAAGGGGAAACTGTCTTCATCCCTAAGATTCCCTTGATACCATCGGATTACCTATTTGAATTTAAACGTCTGCAATTTCCGGTTAAGGTATGCTATGCAATGACAATTAATAAAGCACAGGGCCAAACTTTGAAAATAGCCGGAGTAGATCTCAGAGAAAATTGTTTTTCTCATGGCCAGTTATATGTGGCGTGCTCCAGAGTCAGTTCACCAAATAGTTTAGTAATTCTTCAACCCGAAAACAAAACTAGAAATGTTGTTTACAAGGAAGTTTTATAAACAGAGAATCGTCAACTCTGTTAATATATCCAAATATGCACAATTTAAACCATTCATAACTGCTGTAATAACACAATTCTGGTCGAAGTGAAATATTTTGAGTGAAGTTTGGCTCGATTTGGATCGACGTGATTTTTTAATGAGTATAGTTGACCTGGAGAGTGACATAGGAATTTATAAAAGTTATTCCACGCGGACGAAGTCGCGGGCATCAGCTAGTATAATATATTTTCCATTATTTTAATTGGCGAGGTGATAAAATTAATGGAACAACACAACAAACTTAGCCAAGTAAATTTTGTTTTTGTTCTCTCATCTCACATGCCACTTAAAATTATTCAAGAATTTTGAATTTGAGTTTGTAGCCTTCCTTATTTTAGTACATACAGGAAGTAACTGTTTAATTACTGGGCCAATAATGCAAAATGCTTTCATCCTGTAGGCGTTTTTCTCGCACAACGCAAGATTGGCTGGTACAAAACGCTTTGGCATCAAGACCGGATCTTATACGCCGGTTTAAAGATTGATTGATTCACAAAATATCCTTTATACACTTTAACAGGTTTAATACATGTAAATTTAACACAATTCTAGATTCTAAATTCGCGCTCGAGAATCTAGTTATTCGAGATTCTAGAGATCTAGTCAATTCGATCAATTTATCATTTAATTTCACTAAAAGTTAGACGGTAATCTCACCTGGTGATGATGCAATCTAAGATGGTAGCGGGCTAACCTGTAACGGTTATGATAAACCCATACACCTAATCAGGTATATGGGTAATAATTTAATTGATTTAACCTAACTTGGAACGCTAAATAGCTTTGTAAACTTCTTTGTCGGTAGGGTGGTAACTAGCCACGACCAAATCCTCCCACCAGAACAGACTCGTAAAATTTATTAATTTATTTATTTAAATATGGTTTGCTAGCGTTTTATGATCTCAATGAAAATAAAAAAAATAACAAAAAAAAATAAAAAAAAAAAATACAAATGAACACAAATTATCATGAGATATAGTTATATATAAGATGTATATTAAATCATTTTAAAGCAAACACTACATGCATAACATAAGCCAAGTAAACAAAAAACACCAATATGATTTAGTTACTTTTAGTATCTATTTCTTTAATATTTCTTAAATAGATACTAGTAATCAAATAGGTAGGCAAGAATCAGGTCAGCCATATCACAGAGTATTTCATTGTCTAGTCGCAGCCTTAATCGTTGACCTAGTTAGGCTGATATTGGACAGCGTAAGATTAAAGGTGTAGTTTGTGAAACCGCCTCTGATCCTGAATTTGTTGCCATTTGATTTATTCTACTCTATTTAGGCGTGCAGTTTAACTCGCTTTAACTCTTTATCGCATCTCTAACTACTATCCTTCTTTAGCCATTAATTTAGGTGTACTGAAGGTAAGTATTTTACCTGGTTCATTTTCTTACTAGCCTATATATAATAACTAGTTGGTGCCCGCGACTTCAACTTCGTATTATTAGTATATTTCGATCAGCTTATATTAGCCTAGCGTAGAAAAGAACTGACATTATGACATTAAAATTATCACGCAGATGGTATACTTTTTCTTACATACTTGACACTTATCGCCATATTTTGGACAATTCACTATCTTAATACAGCCTATGTGTTATTCTGATTTATAGCTATATTATTGTAAAGAAGCGGTGATAGCCTAGTGGTTAGGGCGTCAGCCTCCTAATCAGAGGCCGGTGGTTCGAATCCGGGAACGCACGTCTAACTTTTCGGAGTTATGTGCGTTTAAAAAAATTAAAATATCACTTGCTTCAACGGTGAAGGAAAACATCGTGAGGAAACCTGCACGCCTGAGAGTTCTCCATAATGTTCTCAAAGGCGTGTGAAGTCTGCCAATCTGCACATGGCCAGCGTGGTGGACTATGGCCAAACCCTTCTCATATTAAGAGGAGATCCGTGCTCTGTAGTGAGCTGCTAATGGGTTTATCATGATATAGTTTAGCTTAAGGACAGACGTCTTGTGCTTTAAACAGCTTCTTGTATTAAGATATTTATAATTTGTTTAATTTACTTTGTCGTCTTTAGGTGTCAAAAATATTTCAACGTCTTTTGATTGTGATTGCAAATGCTTTACTCAATAATAAACCCCACCCCACTGTCCTCCGTAAACCGGTTAAGCTATAGCTCCGGATTATAAAGGCTTAGTTTCGTGTGTTCGGACATTGTGATCCCGGTATAAGCCATATTAATCTCACCTTTATCTATATCCGGTAAACTAGGGTTGGCATTTCCTTGCCATTTTTTCGGCTAAAAGACAAAAGAAAACCCTATGACGTTAGAGTGAGGAGCTTAACTATGTTAATACTCCATTAAGGAAGTAAGTTCCAAATATTTTTTGGCATTACCTCTTCTTTCAAACTGTCTCTTTGGTGTAGATCACGGATATCATATTCGTCAATCACGGATCAAGAGATACTAGGTATTTATTTATTCTACACTAGCTGACGCCCGCGACTTCGCCTGCGTTTAGTTAGTGTGTTTGTTTGTCTTTCAATCACGAAGCAATAGATTACTAACCCAAATTACTTGAAGTAATTACAGGATAAACATCTAAGTATCTCCTTTCTAAAAATATCTAAAAATATCTAAAATCGTATATTGATTCGTCGGTGGGAGAAGTTGTGGGAGGCGCCCGAGACGTGATGGCACAGGCGATGGCATGCGCGTGAGCTGCGCGCGGTACTGGACAGTACTTGGACATTGCAACATTACTTTATTTTTCTAAAATAAAAGATTTTCTAAAATAAAATTAGCTTTAGTTACTCCTTATTACATCAGCTACCTGCCAATAAAAGACCCGTAAAAAACGGTCCAGCCATTTCAGAGATTAGCCGGAACAAACAGACAGACAGACAAAAATTGTAAAAAATGTATTTTGGTGTATGTACCGTATGCGTATTCATATGCATGTAGTAAAAAACGGTTATTTCAATATTACAAAAAGACACTCCAATTTTATTTATTTGTATAGATTTGTACACCGCAACATGAATGGAAATAATAAGAAAAACAGAAACAAGAAAAGGCAGGATACCAAAGGCGGCTTTATCGCTTAGTAGCTTAGCTTAGTTTCCAGGTCAATATCAAATTGTCTCGTCCAAAAACTCTCAGCACCAACTCGGAATAAAAAAATTTGCTGTGTTTTGCCCACGTAGGAATACATTAACATTACTAAAAAATAAGTGGAATAAAAAGAAAATTACTACTATAGCGTAAAGGACTATGTAAATGATAAACAAGCATGATAGGTATGAAATATTGCTCAAATAAGATAATAACTATTAAATAATTTTAAGTGGCATGTGAGATGGTGATAACAAAGAAAATCATCGTTAGTCATGCTTTAACTACCTAAGCTCCTATTATAATCGACGTACAGGTATTTATAAAGTAACAAAAAAAGTCGTGTACCATAAATTAAACTTCACCATCAGTTAATTACAAATAAAAATGGCAAAAATTTTGGAATATCTATGAATGTCTTTTGTCACACGTTCTGCCTTTTTAATGTTACAGAAACACTGAATTATTCCGCACTATGGCTCGTTCACCGTCGAAGCGGTGATAGCCTAGTGGTCAGGGCGTCAGTCTCCTAATCAGAGGTCGGCGGTTCGAATCCGGACACGCACCTCTAACTTTTCGGAGTTATGTGCGTTTTTAAAAATTAAAATATCATTTGCTTAAACGGTGAAGGAAAACATCGTGAGGAAACCTGCATGCCTGAGAGTTCTCCATAATGTTCTCAAAGGCGTGTTAAGTCTGCCAATCCGCACATGGCCAGCGTGGTGGACTATGGCCAAACCCTTCTCATATTGAGAGGAGACCCGTGCTCTGTAGTGAGCCGGTAATGGGTTGATCATGATGATGATAATGGCTCGTTTAATTATTAGCGCTCAAACGCTAAACAGCCGTCGAAATAATAAAGCTACTCGTAGTTCGGAAACGTAGCTAACGTAACATTGTAAACAAATCCGATGAATGAAACCATTCGGGCGGCAATCAAATCGCACATGATTGGCAATTTGAACGTTTACGTACAACCAACTGTGAAATCGGAACTAGTTTTTCGTTATGAGCGAATATATAATATCATAATTCCAACTAGTTTACATCTAAAGGATTTTGACGACCTCCGTGGCGCAGCGCGCGCGCTGTCAGATTATAAAATTGGAGGTCCTGGGTTCGATTCCCGGCTCGAGTCTGGTCTGGTGGTAGGCTTCGGCCGTGACTAGTTACCACCCTACCGACAAAGACGTGTCGCCAAGCGATTTAGCGTTCCGGCACGATGTCGCGTAGAAACCGATAGGAGTATAGGTTTACCATACCCCTCACAGGTTAGTCCGCTACCATCTTAGACTGCATCATCACTTACCATCAGGTGAGATTGCCGTCAAGGGCTAACTTGTAGTGGATAAAAAAAAATGTTATTCTAGCCATATAAATTATACACGTCTGGATTCACGAGATCTTCGGAGTATGCCCAGCTAGTTCTGAAACCATCCGGGGCACTTATTCATGAGCTTCCTCGCACAGTACGGAGCAAACTCTCGGTAATAGCTAGTGGGTTTATCTGGATTTATTAAGGCAAGGATATACTTGTACATCGAGTTCACCTATTAAATAGCTTGCCCGAGAGATGACGGATGAGAGACAGATCCTCCTGGAGGATTCAGCGGACAGGCTGCCGATGACGGTTGGTATATTGGTATATCGAGTTCACCTTAATAATAGCTTGCCCGAGAGAAGACGGATGAGGGAGCGATGCCCCTGAAGGATTCAGCGGACAGGCTGCCGGTTGGGCCCGCTTTATACGAATGGTGGGTCAAGGTACGATGGGAATACAAAAGTGTATCCCCTTCTCCCACGTCTAATCTAACCGAGAGAGTTTTTAGTGGGTATTTTTGTGTTGTTGGGTAGCGTTATTGGTCATCATTTAGTCGTATTATAGAGATGAGTCTTTGGTTTGGTATTTGGTCATATTGTAGAGATGTGTCTTTGGTATAATGCGAGTTTACAGCGCACATAGAAGCGGCGGCAGAATGGCGCCCTGAGGGACTCCTCCTAATGATCCCTTATTTAAACCCAAATAACCAACCATATTAATTGTTATAAACATTCGGGGTAAGTCAAATATTATTTTAACTAAACACAAAAATTTAGATTGATGAATATTTATTACTAATCAGTAATGTAATATCAACTTAGAGCTAGCTTTTATATTTTGACTTAGAGATAAGTTTTAGGCCCAAAAACTATTTCCCTGCATTAGTTCCCATGCTGATGCATGATGGATACTCAATTCGATAAGCGTGGGTAGTACGATATATTCGTAAACATTCTATAAACCGCAATTATAAAAGTGTTGCAATATTATTTAGCTTCTTAGTCTTTTAAACTTGGATTTCTGTTAAGTCAGGTATCCTAGTTTCTAATCAAACATGCAAACTGCAGACATACGAATAACTTGGTTATTCCTTGAATGATTGCTTGCCCTGAAATATCCTGATATTAATGGTAGAATAAACCGCGCTATCGGAGTGTGTTCTGTGAAATGTAAATGGTCTTATGCGTTTCAAAGCATCTGTAATGTATAAACAGCTGTATTATCATTATCATATTTTAGTAATGTTATTAGTTTTTAATAAAGAAATACTTCGGCCGCGGCTAGTTACTATCCTACCTACAAATATGTACCACCAAGTGATCCAGCGCACCAGTACGATGCTGCGTAAAAACCAGTAAGGGTTTAACAGTTTTATTTTACTACCAAATATAGCCCTAGTGGTTAGGGCGTCCGCCTCCTACTCAGAGATCGGGGGTTCGATCTTAGGCACGCTCCTCTAAATTTTCAGAGTTATGTGCGTTATTAAGCAATTTCAATATCACTTGCTTGAACGGTGAAGGAAAACATCGTGAGGAAACCTGCACACCTGAGAGTTGTTCATAATGTTCTCAAAAGGCATGTAAAGTCTGCCAATCCGCAAATATCCAGCATGATGGACTATGGTCAAACCCTTCTCATGTTAAGAGGAGACACGTTCTCTGTAGTGAGCTGGCAATAGATCTGATGATGATGATAGTTTTGTTTAAAATTGCTAATATTAATGACCACCACCAAATGATTATGTGCGTTATTCATTGATGTCGCGTACAAACCTATTAGGCGATGGTTAAGTAATGAATGATGATTGATAGAAACATGATGAAACATAATGAATGATATTATAAAATTAAAAAAATTATACAAGTAAACACACTATAAATGTAACAGGTACAACAAAAAAAGGATAACTTCGCGACTGCCAACAAATGGAACTATTGTTTTAATGCCATTAACTCAGCCTTTAAGAGTTTGTCACAAGTTGTACAACTTTTAACAAACTAACAAACGAAATAAGCGTCCCAGCGCAGTCGGTCCGCCCGAAAGCTTTAGTTAATAACGACAAAGTTATTCATGCGAAATGCTCAAGTCAAATTAATATCTCGACAGAAGCGCAAGCTGGAAATTCTCATCAACGTCGCTTGTGTACCATTGTACGCTCTGGACGTTGTTAAAACTTGGAACATTGTTCTGGGTGACATATCGAGACATTTGGGACCAAAAATTGATTTATCATTCGGTTCGATCGCGTTATAAAGTTGGAGGTCCAGTGTTCGAGGTCCAGTCCAATTTTCGGATCGAGACCGATCTGGTGGAAGTCGGTCGTTGCTACCGCCCTAACGACACATAACGCCAAACGATTTAGCGTTTCTGAACGATGTTGCGTGGAAACCAATTAGAAGTATGGGCTTTTTTAACAGCTAAGACTACCCAGACTTAGATCTTAGGCTGCATCATCCAGATGAGACGGCCGTCAAGGGCTTTATCGTAGTGGAATAAAAAATAAAGGAAAGGTATTACATTTATAGTGTGCGGGAACCACTTGGGTAATATTTTTTTTTTTTTTAGTTTTTTTGGTTTAACAGACAAAGCATTTCACAATTTCAGTACCTTACTACAAACACCGCTTGCAAATTGTAATAAATTAGGTTATAACAAGTTAATATCATAGAAACTTATGACAAAATAAGTAAATAGAAACCGTGTTACAACTACATCCATTCAGATGCAATACAATGACTATAATCCTATATATAAATTATAAATGCGAAAGTGTCCATGTCTGTTACTCAATCACGCAAAATCTGCTGAACGGATTTGGATGAAATTTGGCATGCATGTAGCCTTTAACATGGAACATAGGCTACCTTTTATCCCGATTATTTAAGTAGTTTTAAGGAAAAAATTTAAAATTGTTTACGAGCTAAGCCGCGGGCAGACAGCTTTGAAATTTGGTATGCATGTCATCTATTGAGAAGGACATGTATTTGCGTTACCGATCTCTCAAATGGTTCCCTTGAAAGATTAAAACTTGATAACGAGCGAAGCTTTAGACCCAATTCTGAAGTACACGCAGTCGAAATCGCGGGCAGAGGCTAGTACCTATTATAATAAAGTAGATATGCGTAACAAGCTGAAGTGAATTGTTGAATATTAAATCGGGATGTCAATCAATTCTAGTAACAGCGAAGTTACTCATGCAAAATGCTCGAGTCAAATTAAAATCTCGTCTACAGCGCAAGCTTGAATAGGAAATTCAAATCAACGCCATCGGTACACAATAGTACGTCTGGACGTTATTAAAACTTGGACCAATATTACGGTGAGATATCGTAATATTTCTGCCGAAGATTGATTAATTGGTAGATATTGCCGCGTTAGGTAGTGGCGTACACTACAACTTACGCGAACGTGTAAAAAATAATAATAAAAAGATGTGATGTCGTGGGACACCAGGTAGGAACGAAGTTCCTTCGGCTAATGTAGAATCGACACATTTTGCAAAAAAACGTGCTCAATTTTATGTTTTCTCTTAAATTTTAAGAGTAATTAGGAAATTCAGTATTTTAGGAAATAATAAATTACGTAAAATAAAAAAAAGTAATTCAAATTATCAACTAAAATAACAAAATATGTCTCTTTATTTTTGTTTGACAACATAAAATTACATAGAAATATAAATAATTAAAGAGGGAGAAAGAGAGGTATAATACACTACTAGCTTGTTTATACGACTGTCGCGCCTGCGCTCATCTCATTTAACGGTTTTATTCCACGGACTTTTTCTTACGGTTTTCCTATCACATTTTTTTTCAGTTTGGTCGCGCAGCAAAATCCCTATCACCTCCAAGCCTGCCGTAAGGAACTTCGTTCCAAAAAATATTAACATTAGAAAAGGCGCCATGATATTTATATAACCAAAAATTTATAGCCAGTATCGATGAAGATAATGAAATCAGCTCAGGCAATAGTGAAACAGTGTACATAAATGAATATTCGCTGAACACATTTGAATGAAAGTTAGGTGACTTTCAAATAAATACTCGCGTGAAGTCAATCCAGAAATGGTGATTAATAATTCATAAATCAATCATAAACTTTATTCAAATAATCCTTTAAAAAGTACTTTTGACGCGTCATTTACATAGTATTGAGTTTTTTTTATACACTACAAGTTAGCTCTTGACGGTTATCTTACCTGGTACACTCTTGGATGGTAGCGGGCTGACCTGTTAGGGGTATAGTAAACCCACACTCCTAACTGGTTTCTACGCGACAACGTGCCGGAACGCTAACGCTTTGCGACACGTCTTTGTCGGTAGGGTAGTAACTAACCACGGCCGAAGCCTTCCACCAGACCAGACTCGAACCGGGAATCGAACCCAGGACCTCCAACTTTATAATGCGATAGCGCACGCCCTACGCCACGGAGGTCGTCAAAGTTTTTGGTGATAATAACATTCGTAAACTTAAAACTAAAGCTATGAGGGTTCCAAACGCGCCCCTGTCTAACAAGAAGCCCACAACAAACTTGCCGGGTAACTTTTCATTTTGTTATCATAATCTTACATGCTACTTAAAATTATTTAAGAGCTTTATCCTATCAAAGCAATATTTCATACCCAAGTTTGTTTATCGTTTACGTAACCTTTACACTATAATAGGACTTGTCCACAAGCAAACATTTCGAATCATTATTACATACTTACTTATTACGAAGCTTACCATTTGTTTGTTTATTACCCAAGCATAATTTTATTGGGCTGAACGAATTTTGTTACATTTCGACTTTGCATCATTCAGAAGGAGATACAATACTTGTTATCCCTGAATAGCAATAGAAATAAAAGGAAAAGCAGTTGAAAAATTATTTCATAGAAATAACTTCGAGACGGGTATACAGACGGGTATATAGAATAGAAAAAAAAAACTTGAGAGGTGTCAAGGGACACCCGGATGGAACGAAGTTCCTTTCGATTAATTAGTGAAGGAATTGTAATAAAATTTTATTTAAGTTATAATAATATTTTTTATTATTAACAAATATAATGTTATATAAACTTAATCAGTAGGCTCAATTTTGTATTATTATTTTTTATTATTTACAAAAAACCTGTATACACTCAACAAAAATAATCGTCGCGACACCACACTGTTCAATGCGAAATAGAAATGAAAATATCTGGCTTGCTTTCTGTAAAAGAGAGAGAGAGACAGACAGAGAAACATGCGACGCCGCACAGCTTACAATACCAAAAAGTGTCGTGACAACTTTTCGTAAGAATTTTTTCCGCCTAGCCCCCTTTCACAACGCGCGATAAGGAACTTCGTTCCAAAAAAAGTCGGAGTTCTTACAAGTTTTAATCAAAATAATCGTAGCAATACGTAAGTAACAAATTTGTAGGCTGGTTTGTTATATTAACGAAAGCATATTGCAAAACTAACTCGAAAAACTACATCAAGTTCCTCGGTATTTATTGAATATCGAAATAATATAGATACTTGAAGCAATAAACAGTATTAAATCCAATAAGTACGAGAAAAAGATTTTCATATTTCTGTGCCACTGAAATACAGTAATATTATTTTCCTAATGGAATAATAAGTACTCTTTAGGTATTTATACCTTGCATTTGATTGCTTAGACAATAATGGAAGTGAATTCATTCGTAATGCTTTTATTTAAGTTATTTGCTTTGGATTGTATTCAATGCAATTCATCAGTTCAAAGATACAATTAATTTCAGTTATTTTCTACGTAATGAAAAATTTACTGTATCTCTCATTCTAATGCAAACACATCGCATGTTTAATAAGGCTTAATTTAAGAACACCATTTTTAAACAGATAATTTAACTGCAGAATTGCATATATCTGTGCTTGTGCTTTGCAGAATTACAAAGTTGGAGGTCCTGGGTTCGATTCCCGGCTTGAGTCTGGTCTGGTGGGAGGCTTTGGCCGTGGCTAGTTACAACATACCGACAAAGACGTGTCGCCAAGCGTTTAAGCGTTCCGGCACGATGTCGCGTATAAACCAACTAGAAAAAGCTAAAAGGTTAGCCCACTACCATCTTATACATCATCATCACCGCCGTCAAGGGTTACTTATAGCGTATAAAACAAGCGGAATCCTCTTTACAGTAGTAATTTGTACGCTTAAAAGAAGGCTCCAATCTTCACCTTGCCATAAATTAATCATCATCATCATCATCATGATCAACCCATTGCCGGCTCACTACAGAGCACGGGTCTCCTCTCAATATGATAAGGGTTTGGCCATAGTCCACCACGCTGGCCATGTGCGGATTGGCAGACTTCAGACGCCATTGAGAACATTATGGGGAACTCTCAAGCGTGCAGGTTTCCTTACGATGTTTTCCTGAAGCAAGTGATATTTTAATTACTTAAAAGAAATATATATATAGCTGATGAACTATACATATTTTTTCCAATAAATAACATGTTTACTACCTACTATTCATCTTAATAAATGCACTGATTTTGATGAAATTTGGCCTACTCCAAATAAAGGATAGTTTACAGAGGATTAAATAATAAACATACAAAAAACAAAATCGCATCATAAGTACGAACTACAATTTTAATAGAAAAACCTAAACTTTTTTAGTGACACAATTGCCAGTGCAAATAAAACGCAAAAGGTTGATCGGTAGAGAGGTACACTGTAAATATTTGTTTATAACCCACTATCCGTTGTGATTTCTCTAGTGAATAAATCGGTGGATCTATTCTCTAAGCCCGAACGTGACGCCGAACATCCCAAAACTTTCATCGGTGAGCTCAACGATGAAGGAATAAAAAAATAATTATCTATTCCTTTGAATAATACCCATGTCTTGTTTGTAACTGCTTATGATGTTATGCCATGTTAGGTTGAACATGTTAACCAGGAAACACGTGTTTTGACGACCTCCGTAGCGCAGTGCGTGCACCGTCGCATTATAAAGTTGGAGGTCCTGGGTTCGATTCTCCTCCCAGTTATCACCCTTCCAACAAAGACGTGTTGCTAAGCGATTTAGCGTTCCGGCACGATGTCGCATAGAAACCAATTAGGAGCGTGGGTTTACCATACTCTTAACAGATTAGCCCGCTACCATATTAGACAGCATCATCACTTATCACTAGATGTGATAGCCGTCAAGGTCTAACTTGTATAGTGTAAAAAAAAAACTCGAATTGATATACCAGGTTTTGGTCTGCAGTCAAAGGAACTTTTTGATTAAATTCGTCCGTCGCTTTTCTACCATTGAACCGCGAACTGAAAGAACCTGCACCGTTACGTAGTTGGAATTCTATGTACAAAGCGCTTTGATACCTCCTTTCCAATGCAGCAGTCTTTCCTTCCGGCTTTTGTCATCCCGAATATATAATTTGCGCACTCTTCACCTTGAGCCTCAAAATTTACCGTCAGATTTGATTGCAGTCAAGCGCTGGTCTATATATTTAATAACCAAAAATAGTCCCTAGACGTCGTCGAAAATTCTCATTTCAGCGACTAAATAATAAACCAGTGAGCTTCATCGAAACCATACTTACATAAATCGGTACCCTACCTCTACCATACGAAGCTCTCATCCATTTCCTATATACCTCGCTTACATTTTTTTTTATCCACTACAAGTTAGCCCTTGACGGCAATCTCACCTGATGGTAAGTGATGATGCAGTCTAAGATGGTAGCGGGCTAACCTGTTAGGGGCATAGTTAACCCATACTCCTAATTGGTTTCTACACGACATCGTGCCGGATCGCTAAATTGCTTGGCCAGACGCCTTTGTCGGTAAGGTGGTAACTAGCCACGACCGCAGCCTTCCACCAAACCAGAATCGAGCCGGGAATCGAACCCAGGACCTCTAACTTTATACTGCGACAGAGCACGCGCTGCGCCACGGAGGTCGTCCAAACATACATACTTCTCCCTCACTCTACCGTACATAATTCGGCCTAATATTTTATTAATTACAAGATAGAATGTTTCAAACATTTAATGGAGTGTAATAGGTAATTTAACATTGTTTTACAAATAGCTAATTGTATTAACATAACAAAGATGTTGTGACCAAACATTTTAAAAACGTAATTGGATTACAAAAATGGGAATAGAAATCATTTCCTTTGTGTAAAGAAATTAAAGTCTTTTATATTTTTTACAATACTTAAGCAAGCAAATTTTACTTGGGATTTCATGTAAATGTGTGTTCCGTTATGTCACTCTATAAATCTGTATCTACTTCTTTGCTGCGTGATCTTATATTTATATTATAAATGTGAAAGTGTGTTTGTTAATCAAACGGTTGAACGGATTTGGATGAAATTTGGCATGCATGTAGCCTTAAACATGGAAAAGAACATAGTCTACCTTTTATCCCGATTCCTTAAGTATTTCCCGAGGCAAAGTTAAAAATTATTAACGAGCGAAGCTTTAGACCCAATTCTTAAATCCACGCAGACGAAGTCGCGGGCAGAAGCTAGTTGAAGAATTAATCAACAAACTAACATACATAATTTTATATAAACTATTGCTTTATAGTTTTTTATAATACTCACTGATAATTGTATTTGGCAGAAAACATACCAAAATCACAGTAAATATACTTCGTTATAACAAACAACAAAATACTAGTGTAACCCTATTTACACTAGTGCGTTGAAAACGCGGCCCTTTATGGCCTGCGCGGCACGTCGTAGTGGCTTTGCGAGAAAATTAATCTAAAATGTAGGATGGAATCAACAATCATGTTTATTTTCTCTATTACGTAAATTTTGAAGTGCGAAAGTTTGCTTTTTCTTTTACCCTTATTTCACGAGCACTTGACATTTTGTATAAAAATACTGTAAGATCCGGAAACGAATCCTGTAAGAAACGAAACGAGAAAATATATTTACACTTTTTAGAAATCGTTATGAGTAATAAAATAGACTAGTGGGAGACGAAAAGGACGAAATTATGCATTGGAAGCCTGCTTGAATGATATTATTATTCCTCGTATTAAGTTTAATACTTACTAAAAGCTTTTTTACCTAAAAAGAAATACTACACAAAAATTCACGACAAATACTCTTAGTTTACAAAAGTACGTTCTCTTCTAGCAATTTTAAACTATGACGATTAAATTTCCGTTTTTCTTTGGACGTTGTTAAAACGTTGGCGTAACGAAATTCACTGTTAAAATACTCCACATTAAGTAAACTCAATGTTAGCTACTTTAGATTCAATTAAAATGTTGTTTCAACGAAGTGAAGAATTAATAAATCTTTTTCCGGTGCGCTGTTATAAAGATTCATTAGTATTTTTTATATTATCTTTATAAACCAATTACCGGCACAGTACATGGCGCAGGTCTGTTCTCAGTATAAGGCCTACCATCAAATTGTAGAAGGGCAGATTGGCAGACTTCACACGCCTTTGAGAACATTATGGAGTAATTCTCAGGCATTCTTCGCGATTTGTTCCTTAGCTTAAGTGTAGAGGTTAATACATTTCCGATTAAAAATCTAAATGGTTTTTTTTTGTTTTGTGTTTATGTGTGTGTGTGTGTGTGTGTTTGTGTGTATGTATCTTGATTTGTTTTTTATGTAGAGTGCTTTGGCGTAACCAACTATAGTTTTAATTCTTGTAAGATAAAATTTTCTACATTCGAATTTATTATTCGAATTTATTACTGTATGTTACATGATTTTGTTAATTGTTTTGTATGGGTAGTGTATATCTTTAGATCCCTAAAGATTTCGGTAAAAAACACCTTGAGATGTAAAAATATTTAGTTCATCTATTCATGTGCATACAGAAAAATATGAGCGCAATCTTGTTTCGATGTCAAACATCAGTGGTTTTTCGAAAAGGTTATTTTAATATAACTTTTTTATTTCCGGCTAACTTAACCTATGTTAGTAAAAAAAAATACCTAACCTAACCTAACCTACTTTTATAACTAAAACCCTCGGCCTAACTACAAGGCACAACAGTTTATGCGACTTATCACAAAAAAAAAATGTTAATGAAAGGATGAATAACTTTGTACTGCTAAAAATGAAGGTGGTTCTATATTTTTATCTTAATGCCAAATTTGATCTATTGGAGCGATTGTAATAAGGGTTTTCGGATTACATACTTATCTTTACTGGAGTAGGATCTTAGAAATGTTTTACGCTTGATATAAAATTTTACGATCGTGTTTATTTTTATCCTATAAAACTCTTATGCTGAAATCTACTGCTCTTTCCAGGAGGAGTTTTAATTGGGTTCGATGTTATTCCATATTTGGGTTAAATCTGACCCGTTTCCTTTCATTGGAAATGAATAGGCAGTTGTTCGTAACATATTTCTGGGCTATAGCCCTTCATATATGAAAGCACTTGAATACTATAAACAAGCACCTTTTAGAACAACAAAAATGAAATTATTTATAATTATAACCTAGTTTGATTTCCTATTTTCTGAACTGTTGATCTTCTGTTTTTTTTTTTGATTATTTTAATTAAGGTCTTCGTAGATTAGGTTATGTTTTGTACAAACTGTGATAGCCTAGTAGTTAGGACGTCAGCCTCCAAATCAGAGGTCGGAGGTTCGAATCCGATTCCTATAACTTTTCGGAGTAATGTGCGTTTTTAAGCAATTAAAATATCACTTGCTTCAACGGTGAAGGTAAATATCGTGAGGAAACCTGCATGCCTTAGATTTCTTCATAATGTTCTCAAAGGCGTGCGAAGTCTGCTAATCCACACACGGCCAGCGTGACTATGGCCAAATCCTTCTCGTATTGAGAGGAGAACTGTGCTCTGTAGTGAGCCGGCAATGGGATTATCATCATTTCGATAATGATGCGCAAGAATACCTGTTAGACGAAAACCGGGAACTAACCCAAAATGTCGTTATCCGTATGCAAACTAACCTAGACTGACAAGGCAACCCAGATGGTCAGACCCAAAGCTAGTATATAATATAGGATCTACTAAACTATATTACTCAGATAGGAGAAAAAACCACTCCATAACGTACGATAATGCCTCGTCACATAACTACGCGAGAGACTTGACCATTCCGTCATTAATCAAACGGCACTTGATTATTTTTAAAGATCGCTTATAAATAATTACCAGCTACCTCCATTCATTGCAAAGTTACATAGCTCATTTGCGGACGTGGTAAATTGTTTGTCTTTCTCTTTAATCCATAAATAAATAAGCTGTTTACAACAATGAATATCAGAAGGAGTGAGAATTAATAGTAATTTTGACGACCTCCATGCATTATAAAGTTAAAGGGTCTGGGTTCGATTCCCTGCTCAAGTCTGGCCTGGCCAAAGCCTCCCATAGAGTGGTCCCTACCCACAAAGATGCATCGCCAAGCGATTTAGCGTCCCGGCACGATGTCGCGTACAAACCAATTAGGAGTCTGGGTTTACCATACCCCTAAAAGTTAGTGTGCTGCCATCTTAGACCATCATCACCAGTTGCGATCTCCGTCAAACTTGAAGTGAAAAAAAAAAGCTTAATTGCTAAAAAAGTAGGCGAACCTGTAAATTATTTACAGATTGCAGGTTTGTTTACTTTTTAGCAGCAATTGCATAAATCTTTGCGAACCACACCACCTTTTCAAAAACGCTCTCAACGTATAGTTACTTAAAAAGAAATACACCATTTTGTTATGTACAAGTATGCCACGGCACACGTCTTGACCAGCCGTACGTCGTTAATCAAACGTCGCTTGATTAATTATAGTGATCACAGAAAAATAATTACCCTCTTTTCATTGCGCCAGTACATCATCCATTGTTGGACTAGGTAAAGATAATCTGGATGTTATATTAAATTGTTAATTACACAATTATACGAAAATTTAGGCCATCATGGCGTATTCGTTTGATGTAAACTATTAAAGTTATAATTAAATAAAAACAATATATGTCATCTCAAGACTTTACATAAATAACTTTTAAGTATATGTTTAACTTAAATTTTGAGACTTTTAGAAGATTTTAGTATGACTGCCTTTTATAATGAAGCTCATTAGAACCGTCATTAAAACTTAAGACCCAATTTAGTTAAAAATAACTAATTAGAGCAATAAATAAGCATTCAATCTAATTAAAAATCAATTTAAATCCCCGGTTGGATATTTATCATCACTTACCATCAGGTGAGGTTGCCGTCAAGGGCTAACTTGTAGTGGATAAAAATTTGCAACATAAGAAACGGTAATTATTACAAAAACAAAGAAGCTCATTACTTGTTTCCATGAAAAAAGCAATAAACGAACCAACCCTTTCTCGAATCAATTTTACACCCCGATTGAATGTTTATCGGAATACCCTGTGATTCTAATTGGATTCAATAAAAGACATATCTTGCAATCAATTGCGACGTGATCTGCCCGCAGCGTAAATTGTGCGGTAATTCTTTATGACGAAAAACCCGACTGACATTTTCGATTTACCCTCCACAGGCGGTTTGCTTTTATCGCAAATAATATTTTCGTTCGCGCCGCAATTTTATGAATTATTTTTCGTTTTTTTTTTTTTGTTGTTGTTTACAAATCGCTAACGTTTACTTTTGGACGTGATATAAATTGCTTACATTTTCATCCGGCGACGATTTTGGTGGTATGGTCTTGATATTGAGTTTTATTTGAGGAAACAAAAAGACCAACGCCCTGCGTATTTAATTCAAATTCATCATCATCATGATCAACGCATTGCCGGCTCACTACAGAGCACGGGTCTCCTCTCAATATGAGAAGGGTTTTGCCATAGTCCACCACGCTGGCCATGTGCGGATTGGCAGACTTCACACGCCTTTGAGAATATTATAAACTCTCAGGCTTGCAGGTTTCCTCACGATGTTTTCCTTCACCGTTGAAGCAAGTGATATTTTAATTGCTTAAAAACGTACATAACTTTAGTTAGAGGTCGGAGAGGCGTGCCCGGATTCGAAACCCCGACCTCTGATTAGGAGGCGGACGCCCTGACCACTAAGTTATCACAGCTTCAGTTCACAACGATTTAATTGAAACTCAAATTCTAAAATGCTTATTCATGTAAACCTATTTATTACAGGCATCTATGAAGCATTCATATATAATATATTTTCCATTATTTTAATTCGTGAGTTGATAACTACACTTACCAAAATAAAACCAAGAGGATTCCAATCGGGCCTAGGTCTAAGAAGAAGCCCACAACAAACTTAGCCGGTTATTTTGCCATCACCATCTCACGTAGTCAATAAGAAATTATAATTATCTATGAAGTTAGAGCAATTTAAATTAAAGCTTTTTTTAACGTTTCTATAATCCTTAATTTAGTAATAGGTTTTTTTTTAGAAGCTTATTGATAAAACTTTTGATAGACATCTTCAAGATATCAATAGGTAATTTTTTTTAATACAGTACTAGTTAGCCCTTGACGGCTATCTCATCAGGTGGTAAGTGATGATACTGTCTAGGATGGTAGCGGGCTATCCTGTTAGGAGTATGGTAAGCCCACGCTCCTAATTGGTTACTACGCGACATCATGCCGGAACGCTTAATCGCTTGGCGACACATCTTTGTCGGCAGGGTGGTAACTAGCCACGGCTGAAGCTCACCCACGGCTCCACCAGACCAGACTCGAGCCGGGAATCGAACCCAGGACCTCCAAGTTTATAATGTGACAGCGCATGCACTGCGCCACGGAGGTCGTCAAATATATCAATAGGTATTTACGTCACACTAGCCTATTCCCGATTATCACGAAGTGCAGCTACTCCATGATAAGCTACTCGAAATCGTCTTTATATTATTGTATAATAAATTTAAGCGACACAAAGCAGAGTCAGGTGCCAAAGATCCAAGTTTTTTAGAATACCGCTTTGTTCAATTACCGCTTGCATTTTAGTATCATAGACCTCTTCAAATATAATTTCATTAAAAAAAAGTTTTTTTAAATAACGCAAGCGTCATCATGATCAACCCATTCACGGCTCACTACAGAGCACGGATCTCCTCTCAATATGAGAAGGGTTTGGCCATAGTCCACCACGCTGGCCATGTGCAGATTGGCAGACTTCACACGCCTTTGAGAACATTATGGAGAACTCTCGGGCGTGCAGGTTTCCTCACAATGTTTTACCTTCACCGTTGAAGCAAGTGATATTTTTGTAAAACATAACTCTGAAAAGTTAGAGGTCCGTGCCCGTATTCGAACTGCCGGCCTCTGATTAGGAGGCTGACGCCCTAACCAGTAGGCTATCACCGCTTCCAACGCAATAACAGATAATAAATACTGAGAACCATAACTTAAATAATCGAATTTCACCACTGCCCTAAATTCCTAGGAGATCCGACTTTAGCTTCCGTCGGTATTTACTCAAAACTGAGGGGCTTATGCCAGATTACCGGAAAACGGCACACGAGGGCTGTCCGCTGAAGCATTCATACTGACAGTAGTACGAAGGTGTGACCATTTATTTGTTTGTTACATACGTTCCGATCAAACACTGAAAATTTATCTTGAAAATCTTTACGAACCCATACACATGAGTAAAATTTTACTTATGTTCCCAAACGCATTTGGTTATTTTGCTGCAGAATTTAATACAGTATTTTTTAAAGCAAACCAAACGCGGTAGATTTTTTTTTTAATACAATAGACCCTTGGCCCTTGACAGCTATCTCACCTGGTGGTAAGTGATGATGCAGTCTAGGATGGTAGCGGGCTAACCTGCGGGTAAACGCACCTTCCTAATTGGTTTCTACGCGACATCGTGCCGAAACGCTAGTCTTTGTCGGTAGAGTGGTAACTAGCCACGGCCGCAGTCTCCCACCAGACTAGACTCGAGACGGGAATCAAACCCAGGACCTTCGACTTTATAATACGACAGCGCACGCACTGCGCCACGAAGATCGTCAGGAGTAGTGGAAACTCCTTGACGCATTAGTTAAAAAAGCAAAGTTGGAGGGCCTAGTGTGGTCTAGTCGTCTAGTTTAGCGTTCCAGCACGATGACGCGTAGAAACCAATTAGGAGTGTCAAACCGACACTCCTAATTGGTTTCTACCATACCCCTAACAGTTTAACCCACTACCACCTTAGACTGCCACTTACCACCAGGTGAGATTGCCGACAAGAGCGACCTTGTAGTGGAATAAAACTCAGCTTAGGTTTTCATGACTCGTTTGATGTCGTTTGTCTAACATAGCTTTTTGTGCCGGGAAAAATATACACCATTTTCACGTAATGAAAATGAGAAATGATTTTATTATATACAACGGTTAAAGACCTAGACAAATTCCTAGACACTGTAACTGTTTCTAGGGTTGTGGGCTAGACAAAGGTTGTTTTATTCATCGTGATTTTTTTATGAAATTTTTTTTTTTCTAAAATCATAATGAAAAATTTATTTTTTTATGTAAACCTAATACAGGTATAATTTTTCGTGAAGTCATAGTGATAACTTCATTCACTAACTTAAAAAGCTAGGAGGGTTTCAAACGCTCCCAAGTTTAAAATAAAAAGAATCACACAACCATTGTTTCTTGTTATAACCATTTCACATAGTAATTAACTATAATTAGCTATAAATTAAAAGCTATTCACACCCAATGCTATTTAGCGTTCATGTTATCCTAAATATCATAATAAGATTTTTCAATAAGCTTTATATTTTTCAATAAGTTTTATGAAAAACTTTGAACTTATTTAGAGAGAAAGATTTCAGTTGGTAATTTGTGTTGTGTCTTTGTGTCTTTACCCGACAACTGAGACACAATTAGATCCAGTCTAAATCCACGGATCTCTTATTCATCCGCCTATATCATCCAAATCTTAACTACGCACTAAATTTTAAAGAAATCAATTTTATGCGCAGTCACAATGTGGTCACAAAAAAGCTTGGGTGTGAATTGCTCTATCTCCATAGGTACTATAGTTTATTATTCATTATGTGAGATGGTGATAACGAAAAAAAGAAAAACCCCGGCTAAGTTTGTTGTGGGCTTCTTCTTAGACCGGGGCGCGTTTGGAACCCTCATAGCTTTAGTTTTAAGTTTACGAATATAGTTATCACCATGAAATAATTACTATGTAAATTATTGACGCGTATTTTAAGGACTATTTGAATAAAGATTATTTTGAATTTGAATTTGGTTACGTAAATTTTTACAACTCTTTATACAAAGACTGACAACATTTTACATCACATAACTCCAGTTAGAATGTTGCGATAATAATTAGGATATTGCAAAATGCTTTTAAGACAAGAGCGCTTTTAAAATTCTCGTAGCTTCAGTTTCAATTTAACAAAACATAATCTGCAATTAAATTTACGCATCAAGAGCGAGTGAATTATTATTTAGGTTAGGTTAGGGTTATACCTTAAATAAAATTCATTTCTTAATTATATTGCACTTTTTAAATTTAATACAGATGATAGTAATATATGAGCAACATTAATTTAATTGAAGCGGTGATAGCCTAGTGGTAAGGGCGTCAGCCTCCTAATCAGAGGTCGGCGGTTCGAATCCGGGCACGCACCTCTAACTTTTCGGAGTTATGTGCGTTTTAAAAAAAATTAAATATCACTTGCTTCAACGGTGAAGGAAAACATCGTGAGGAAACCTGCACGCCTGAGAGTTCTCCATAATGTTCTCAAAGGCGTGTGAAGTCTGCCAATCCGCATATGGCCAGCGTGGTGGACTATGGCCAAACCCTTCTCATATTGAGAGGAGACCCGTGCTCTGTAGTGAGCCGGTAATGGGTTGTTCATGATGATGATGATGATGATGATGAGCAACATTATATTATGAAATTGAGATTAATGAAAACTTGTTTTTAACACTCAACAAATACGGCAACAGCTTAAATTTTTATAATGTCACATGAAATTATTAAATAGGTTATTTCGCTCGATTTTAGAAATTCTCAGTTCTTTTTTACTCAGTTATATAAAGTCAAAATAAATAAAGAAGCAAGAAAATTGCTTACTCGATGCTTTTTATTATTGTCATCTGTCTAAAACGTGATTTCCTTGATCCTTCAAGCAACAAGTTAAATCGTGGACCACAGTTTAAAAACAAATATTTAACATTCATGTTATACCAAAACAAAAATTGAATTTAATTATGCTCGCAAGTTAATATTTTAAAAATCTTTATTTATTTTATTATTTGAAATAATATAATTTTAAAAAATTACCAATAATCATCGCTAATGATTTGTCACAAAAAACATATTACCAAATAACAGAAATAATCTCTTGAAATAAAGTATATAAAGTTACTTAGTTAAATGTAAACTATGCACTTACCTTTTATATTTCGCCGCCGCTTAGAAACACGAAAACTTTATTGGAACTTTATTTAGTGGTCACAAAACTTGTGTTCATGCACAAAAAGAACACACACACTTACACGAATAAAACTCTAAACACTCACAATATTGAAAAGTTATTTCGTTTTGAAAAATTACTCCAACTTTTCGCTATTTAAAATACCTATTATTCTAAAAAATAAACGCGGGAAAATCTGACAGTTAATTTCACAGGTAAAACAAAATTGTATGTTTTCTTTTTTTAAATTTTATGACAGAAAACGTTCAATAGTTCATCTTTGTATAGAGTTTAGTATCGAACTTGAACTTCGTAGAGCTCAACCGGTGGCCGGTTTCGACGGCGCCCCAAAGTCTACTGCCGCCGTAGCGCGTACGTAGACGCTCCATTGCACTCAGCAAGATTTGCGTATCGTACGCTTAAATTGCAAAACGTTCATTCGTATTTTAAAATTGTATTCAGTATCTTTCATACATTATATGTACTTATGATTATATCATAAATGGATCATTCTCGTACACAGAGGGCTAAATTTCCAATAATCACCCGCGAAGTTCTCTATCCCGGGGGCATGCGGGGATAAAAGCCTATATGTTATTTACCGATAATGTAGGTATCCATTGGGGAGAGGATTATTAAAATCGGTTCAGCTGTATAGGCTTTTAAGTGAAACAAACAAACACATAAACATTTAAAACATTGTTAGTATTAAAAACTAATAGGCGATAGAAAAATTACTTGTTTATATTATATAATATTTATTGTATGTTGAAACTGATAATAAAAATTTCCATATATAAAATGACTAGCTGATCCGCCCCGGCTGAGAAGGGTACTTTTTTTTTCGGACTGTCTATTAGCTGTACTAACCCTATTGGTTGCCACAGCGTAACCGGGCTGTTTGGCGAGCTTCGGAAAGAAGCTCTGCCAGAAAAAATAGCCCTATTTAGCCCTAGGGCTCGAAGAAACTAAGGGAACGACTGCCTAAGAGCGCCTCCTTTGGGGCCGAACCTCGGCTTAGGCGACGTTTGGTATAACGGGGGGGTCGGACGGTGAGTGGTCCGTACGTCTCCGAGGCCGTGGATGGAGCCCACGTCGGGATAAGATAGCGGGGACCTCGTCTTCGCCGGCGAAGACGGTGTGTAGAATATGATTGTGTGGTAGGTCAGGGCTGTGATATAACGGAATAAAACGCGTGGTCCAAGCTAACGTTTATTTCAAACTGATTTGACAATTTAGAGTCGCTCTTAGGCTTCGCATTTATTATGTGATTACCCACAAATATACGACATCATCCCCCCCTTTCTATATATAAATACTTAACTATTTTATAAATAAACTTAAATGTAATTAGGACTAACTTCTTATACTAACAAAACCGAAACGAACTGGTGACCTTCGGTTCCGTTTATTTAGTATTGGTGATGTGACAGTACGAGACTCGGACGCATCACCAACATCCGAGTCACTCCATTTACTAGTGATGCAACTCTGCTAAAGCTGCTTGAGCGGATACAGCAGGATGCCCACCCCGCGACGCCGAGTCTGCACTGTCACTCACCGAACTAGGCTGCAATTGATCGGTGTGCCGAGTCCATCGCATACCCTCCTCAGTCTCGACCTCGTACATGTTCTGCCTTCCCCTGCCTATAATAGCGGCTGAGCGCCATTGCTTATTCTTACAAAAATCTTTAGCACATACATTTTCCCCTTCTAGCCATGATCTAAAAGTTCCCCCTTTAGGCAGCGCCCTTTGTTTCAAACGATCAGACACTGATTCCCCGATTCCTAATTTTAACAGATCAAATCGCGATTTAAGATTCCGGCCAAACATTAATCTCGCAGGTGTTTCACCCGTCTTGCCGTGTATACTGTTACGAAAATCTACAAGGAATCTTTGTAAGAAAATAAGAATACCAATTTTTAAAGCTCTTTTAACCGTTCTCACGGCGTTCTCAGCTTCCCCGCTGGAAGAAGGATGATGAAGAGCTGAAGTGACATGCTTGATTCCATTATTTTCCAAAAATACCATGAACTCTTCCCTGGTTACGAGTACCCGACAAATACCTAACCGCGCAAATATTTCTTTTAATTTAAATATCGTATTCGAAGCAGTCGTCGTGGACATAGGGCTAACTTTTATGCATTTGGAATGAGCGTCAACTAAAATATGGTATGTAACATTTTTAAATTTAAATATAATCGCTAGCGCTTCGCGTTGGATTTGACTGTAATGAACCTTAGCGGAGCTGTTGAGCGTTCGCGAGGCGTACGACACGGGCCGCTCGCCGCCCTCCCCGCGCTGCGACAACACGGCGCGCACACCGCGCGCGCTCACGTCGCACCACACGATGAGTGGTAGCCGCCCGCCATAATGCATTAACACCGGACAACTCGTTAATGCAGCCTTAACATCGCGGAACGCCTTGTCCTGTTCTTCCGTCCACTGCCACTCAACTTCTTTTTTTAGTAAGGAAATATATAGTGGAGTCAATAAAATTGATATATTTTTAATAAATTTTGAATCCAAATTTACCATCCCCAGAAACGATTTCAATTCAGCTATGGTGTTTGGTTTCGGTGCCCTGACTACCGCTTCAACCTTCTTATCGTCGGTCCTAATCCCGTTTAAATTAATTAACAAAACCTCGGACCTAGGAAGCGGATATTTATCTATTTCAAGCATAGGATTTATCGTGCTTTTGTAATCGCCGCATATCCTTAAGGAGCCATTATTTTTGAGAACAACTACCAAACAAGACGCCCAGTCTGAGGAGGGTACGGGTTGAACTATACCTGCGGCCTGCATACGCTGCAGCTCGGCGTCGACGTCCGCGCGCAGCGCCAACGGCAGCGGCCGCGCGCGCCCAAACACCGGCGCCGAGCCCGCGCGCACGCGCAACTTGGCGCGCTGGCTGCGCAAGCGGCCCAGCGCGCCGCTGAACACCGTCGGGTACTTACTTATAAACTTATCCTTATCAAATACCGCACTAACAGATTTATCAATAGACGTAACCGATTTAGGCACGATCACACTCATACCTAACTTTTTAAGCCATTCACGACCTAACAACGGCACCGCGCCATTTTCAATTATAAACAACTTAAGATTTTCACTGACCGTACCGTAATTCACTGGCACTGTAATGTAACCCATACACTTAATAGCACTCCCATCGTAACTCTTCAACTTGTAACCGGGCTCCTTCAACTCGTAATCCGAAAAAAACTCCGCATACATCTTATTGCCTATGCATGATATGGGTGAGCCGGTATCTACATGCATAGCCAGCCATCTCCTCGCGACGGTAACTTTAGCCACGACAGGTTCACTTCCCGTGAGCTGCACCATATACAACCCATCGGGCCCGCCGACCCCCTCGTCGTCGTACTCCCTAGCCGAGCTAGCATGCTCGTCGTCGTCGTCATCAAATCGATTCACCGTTTCCGATCGCGCCGTGTCTAGCCTTAGAACTTGACCCTCCGATGTCCTGCCTACCTTCGGGCAGACCCGCTTCAAGTGGCCGGGTCGCAGGCAGATTTTGCAGGTCCAATCTACATATTTACAAGTCTGCCTGCGGTGTTCTGTGCTCCCACAACACGCACACGATTCATTCCTCCGATGCTTATGGTTGTTATGACCGCCTTCATATCGGCCCCTGCTGTTTGAAAATTCGCTGCGCAGACGCGGCGCCGTGCGCCCGCCTGCCACAGCCGCTCGCGCATCGTGCGCGTGCACCGCGTGCACCGCGCCCTCTGCTATCCGTTGCTCGACCACCGCCGCGTCATTCGCCGCCGCCTCCAGCGCCACGGCCTTTTTGAAGGCCACCGTGAAGGTCACGCTGTCCTCGCAGAACAGTGTTTGTCGCGTAGATTCACTTAATAAGCCGCACACAAATTGGTCTCGTAAATTCTCCTCGAGATTATCTTTAAAATCACAGACCCTGGCCAGATGCTTCAAAGCTGCTGCAAATTGGGCTACCGTTTCGTTCTGAGTCTGTGCCCGTTTTCGGAATTTATACCTCTCGGCGAGAATCGAAGGCGTAGGCTGGATGTGTTTCCTTACTAAATGAACGAGTTCAGTGAATTTCATTTCCCCTGGCTTCCGTGGGGAACACAAATCTACCATCAGCTCATAAGTTGCATCACCGACACACGCGAGCAACGTAGGCACTTGTAAATTAGGTTTCACATCGTTCGCCAGGAAATATTGTTCCATCCGTTCGATATATGTCGTCCACGTCCCCGAACTGAGGTTAAATTCTGCTAATCGTCCCACCGACATCTTTGACAGCGTGAAATTTATATATAAAGAATCAAAAACGACTGCGCCACTGTGATATAACGGAATAAAACGCGTGGTCCAAGCTAACGTTTATTTCAAACTGATTTGACAATTTAGAGTCGCTCTTAGGCTTCGCATTTATTATGTGATTACCCACAAATATACGACAAGGGCCATGAAGGATATGTTTAGGCCTCCTCTTTCGGAGAGGAGCGCTTAGGTCGGGGGAGTAAAAAGAGGCTGCAACTACGAGAGGGTTGGGGTGTTGGATTGAAGAGAAGGGTACAAATTAGAGTTAACCAATATTAGAACTAAGTTTAGATTGTCATTTTTAATTTCGTAATATCTTTTGAATGGAATCTCGGATTTGAATAATTTAAAAAGTAATCTACAGGTATTGAAACAGTCTTGAATACGAAATGATTTATTTGGATTAGAATTAATACAAAGGTTTGGATAACTTGGTCTGATTATGGTCGGCATTTCTATCAGCTTTTAAAAAGTATTAAAATTGTTATAGATACATAACTACAATAGTTGGAAAATGGTAGCGCATTTTTTTTGTAAATATTGATATGTTCTTTAATATTGTAGAACATGTTTTTTTTTTAATCAATAATTTCCGCAGCGCTTGCGATGAAAGACTTATGGGTAATTTTTTTCCGCCTTGGGTTACAACATTGAAGATTTACTAGGTATCAATATTTTTTTATGGTGATAAATAGAGCCTATGTTACTCAAGCATAATATAGCATTCTAATAGTGACAGAATTGTTGAAATCGGTTTAGGAGTTTTTAAGTTTATTCGTTACAAACATATAAATCTTTTATATAATATTAGTGAAGATTTAGCGATGAGTATTTTTGTAATTTTTTTTTTTAATTTGTATTATCGATCATCTATGGCATGATCAGTGAGTATCCTATCGCTTATATAAAAATTTAATAACATTTTAATAGATTAAAAATAGCAGTGATAGCTCAGTGGTAAGGGCGTCCGCCTTCTAATAAGTGGTCGGGGGTTCGTACCCGGGCACGCACCTTTAACTTTTCGGAGTTATCGTTTTTAAGCAATTAAAATATCACTTGCTTCAACGGTGAAGGAAAACATCGCGAGGAAACTTGCACGCCTGAGAGTTCTTCTTAAGGTTCTCAAAGGCGTGTGAAGTCTGCCAATCCGCACATGGCCAGCGTGGTGGACTATGGCCAAACCCTTCTCTTATTGAGAGGAGACCCGTGCTCTGTAGTGAGCCGGTAATGGGTTGATCATGATGATGATGATGACTCAATAATGAAGCATCCTAACAGTGAATATTTTTTTTAAATAAGTCCAGTATTTGAGTTTATTCGTTACAAGCATACAAATCTTTCATCCTTATAATATTAGTGTAGATTTTGCGATGAGTAGTTTTGTAATTTTTTTAAATACATTTTTGTATCATATTGGTTTAATAAGTTTTATAGCATACATGTCTATATTACACACCGCTTGACAAGGTAAACCTTTTCAATATCTCCCTAGCGTGAAGGTTGTCTGGAAGAGACAGACCGCTTCAGCGTTAAAACAGCACTTTTGTTCCTGCGTACATTAAGTTTAAATTTTCAATATATTCTCTACATATATTTATTGTTGTGGAATCGCTACGCTCAGATGCTCAAGGCAATAATGAACAGGAGAGAGGAAAAAGAATAAAAGAGTGACAGAAAACTAAGAGGGTCAGCATGAAGTAATGCAAAGCTGTTCCGTGTTGACTCTGAAGAACTTGGGGAGGTTATTTTAGTCCGCGAAAGTCTGACACACCGTCCGGAAGATAAAAGTACGTAGGGATTTTTACCTCCCCGAGGGGAAAAAAATCTTGTACAATAATTAATCTACATTTTATTTTATATTCTACAAGTTAGCCCTTGACGGCTGTCTCCTCTGGTGGTAAGTGATGATGCAGTCTAGGATGGTAGTGGGCCAACCTGTTAGGGGTATCGCTAGCCCGTAGCTAAATCTATTGGCGACACGTCTGTCGGAAGTGTGGTAACTAGCCACGGCCGAAGCCTCCCACCAGAAAAACAAAACATAGAAACATATTAAGAGTAATTTATGTGCAACCTCTGGAATTATTTATTGACCCATGTTACACAAAGGATCATTTTTATCTTGAGTTTAGGTAACCTTTGGAGTAGAGAACCAATTGGAAATTCTGGAGACTTCCGCCAGACAAAATAGTATGAACGTTCATACGTACGTGTATATACTGCCATTTTGAATAGGCAGCTTTTCAATTAAATCTCCGGCTAGTCTCAAATTCAGTTTCCGCACTTGTTTACTTTTTACTGTTAACTAGATTTTGCCCCGAGCAGTATTCGCAGCAGTTCACAGAAATACGTTTATGGAAATATGAATTAACGGAAATGCTTTCAAAATTTACGAGAACATTGTATTCACGAGATGATACAATTTTGAATTTGAATAACAAGTAACAACTGCGACTTTATTCGAGGTAAAGTGTGGATAAACCCATAAGAATGTGATACCCCAGTGGGTATCATATTCTTATGGGTATCTCAAAATCATATCATTATTACGCCAACTGACGTTTATCCGTTGAAGGAAGTACAAACAAACGAATATAAATATAGGATGACTACAGGGCGGGTGCGTGTCTTCATCGGTAATTTGGGTAGACGTGGGTAGGTTCGGGCAAAGAGACCAGATACTCTTGGTAGAACAGAATAACAATTATAAGTATGGTAATTTATAAGGAGCAGACTATACGCTCCACCAAGTTCGACTATGCACTACCGCGACTCGACCACCGTTCCAAACCGACCGAATGCAATGAATGCAATGCGCCGTCCCGCGCCGGTGAGTCTTATAAGAATCTACATACGTCAATTAAAGTTGCGTAAAGAGAGGGGGCGATGCCACTCTCTTGTCCGTCGTACATGACTCCAAAACTTGATGGCGCTGCTCTGATTGCCGTCACATTAATATGTGTTTTGTTTGTATATTTAGATAAACAGTAATGAAAGAAACAACTGAAAAATTGGTAATACAACTGAATAAATGTTGTCAAGAAAGGTTAAAAGTATATTATTTTTATTTTCTGCTATATTTTTAAAAGAATGACAGGTAAAATAATCTCCGCGCAATTACCTCTACAAATGTTCAAATTTACTGTAGCAATTACAGTTTAATCGAATACAGAATTGTTAATGAATATTATATTGTTATAATAACTCTAACTAAGCGCAAAACCGCAAGCTGACTTGCGGCTAAACCGACAAGACAGTACAATTAACATAAATTAGTATTTATATATACAAAGTTATTTATTGTCTTGGTACATTATCTTGTTTCATAATCCTACAAAATTTATATCTTCTTTGATCAAATAAGCTTATTATATGTATGAAGTAAGGGGTTTGGCTATCGATTAATATCAACAATTTTAACGTACCAGTTTTTTAAAAATTAATATAGACGTTTGGACTCGAAGATTATCTCACGTATCATTCCTATTCTCATCAGGAAACCTACATGCCTGAGGGTTATCCACAATGCTCTTATAGGCGTGTGAAGTCTGCCAATCCGCACATGGCCAAACCCTTCTCATATTGAGAGGAGAGCCGTGATCTGTAGTGAGCCGAGAATGGGTTGATCATGATGATGATGATGACCACTCTAGTGGCAAAGACAGTGAAAACAGATAGGGTTAATTCATTAAACTTCGAGTTGTACAGTCGGACGTCTGAAACAAGGAGATCCGACGACCACCGTGGCGCAGAGCGCTCGCTGTCGCATTTTAAAGTAGGAGGTCCTGGGCCCGATTCCCGGCTCGAGTCTGGTCTGGTAGGAGACTTCGGCTATGGTTAGTTACCTACCCTACCGTACCGACAAAGACGTGTCGCCAAGCGATTTAGCGTTCCGGCACAATGTCGCGTAGAAACCAATTAGGAGTGTGGGTTCACCATACTCCTAACAGGTTCGCCCGCTACCGTCCTAGACTGCATCATCACTTACCACCAGATGAGATTGCCGTCATGGGTTAACTTGTAAATAATAAAAAAAAGATCTGTAATTATTGACGTAGAGGGCTACGTCACCTACAAATACGTACTTTGTCTACACGTACTGTACGTACGTGGACACGTAGACTTATGTATATAATAGTGAACAAAAACAAAACGTGTAATAACTAAAAACTAACGAATGCGAGGTAAGTATAAAAGAGGTTTAAATATTGTAACTAGTTAATTATAATATTTAAACCTTTAGTAAAGGAACTAAGGAAGTCTTGCGACGTGTTGGTTATCATCGCGAACTTTGAAAGACTGTCAAAAAGAAAAAAGTTGCTTATCTGGGGCATGTGCTTAGGCATGACAGATACAGGCTCCTGCAACTCATAATGATGGGCAAAGTAGCGGGGAAGAGGCGCATCGGTCGCAAGAGGAAGTCTTGGTTGCGAAACATCAGGTAGTGAGCTGGTATTGCGAGTGTTTCCCAGCTTTTCAGCCTCGCGAGGGACAAGGCAAAATATGCCATTCTGACTGCCAACCTTCACTAGTTGGAGAGGCACCTAAAGAAGAAGAACTAATTAATATCGTTTACGGGTTGGAGATGTAAGCTCCAAACAGTTAAAAACTTTAACTGGTGGCGTGTAATCTATCTACTATATAATCTCAAAACTAAAATGAAGCTACGAGTGTATGTAATATAATTTTATGTGAATCCAAGTCTTATCTAGACTCAACAAGAGCTCAGCCTTTAAAGTCGATCTATATCGTATTTTCAGCGGAGAGATGTTTACGCTTTCGCTTACTGCCTGGTATTGGAGTAAATCTAGATTTTAATGAACGAAAAACGAAATTTCAGAGCGAATTTGTACGTTGAATTTCAGTTTTCATTATTTCCCATTGACGAGTTCTCTCAAGTAAAGTAACCATGAAAATAGCCCCGCACCTATAACTTTTCAGAGTTATGTGCGTTTTTAAGCAATTAAAATATCACTTGCTTCAACGGTGAAGGAAAACATCGTGAGGAAACCTGCAAGCTTGAGAGTTTATAATATTCTCAAAGGCGTGTGAAGTCTGCCAATCCGCATATGGCCAGCGTGGTGGACTATGGCCAAACTCTTTTATATTGGTTGGAGACCCGTGCTCTGTAGTGAGCCCGCCCATGATGTATTACGAATAGTTAAAGACTATGCACTTATTTGTCAGTTTTGCGTAGACTAATAAAAAAAAAAATCAGTTCAGTTTATTGTGTTTACTTCCTCTTTGACAACTATACGCCAGGCGGCGGCGAGTACATCGCGCACAACGCAGATGGTTCAGATTAAAATCCGTGACACTACAGTACTAGGGCCTTGGTCTTAAAAGCTTAAAGACCGCCACCGGAGAAGTAATTTTCCGGGAGATTACCAGCCCGAGTCGGGGGCAACAATAAACAGCAAGTATAATTTGCTATATTCCGCCGACAACCGGGAGATTTGTATATAGCAAATTATATTTGCTGTTTATTGTTTATCATGGACTTCCGCAAAGTAACGCCTGCTTCTATTCATTAAAACCTCAAGTCTATCAGACACTGATCTGCCGACAAGAATTCACAACATTTTGAAAATCTTCATTCTTGCCCTTATCCACCGCTATGGGAGGTCGGCACAACACGTCTTCTTCTTCCACACACTTCTATCAGCCGTCACTTCACTACCCACACCTTTTTTACACGCACATTTTTTAACACAATCCATCCATCTCGTTTTTAGTCTTCCTCTACTCTTTTGCTCTTTCAAATACATATATAACATTATTTTGGTGACATTACTTTCTTCATATAACTATACTATGCTCACTTTAACATGTTGAAATCATCATCATCATCATGACCAACGCATTTCCGGCTCCCTACTGAGCACGGGTCTCCTCTCAGTATGAGAAGGGTTTGGCCGTAGTCCACCACGCTGGCCATGTGAGGATTGGCAGACGTCTTTGAGAATATTATGGAGAACTCTCAGGCATGCAGGTTTCCTCAAGATGTTTTCCTTCATCGTTGAAGCAAGTGATATTTTAATTGCTTAAAAACGCACATAACTCCGAAAGTTAGAGGTGCGGTTAGGCGTGCCTGGGAACCCCAGACCTCTGATTAGGAGGCGGACGCCCTACCCACTGGGCTATCATAGCTTCATGTTGAAATATAACAATCTAAATTTTACACGCTTTTATTTATATTGCTCTTTTATTAAAAGGTTCAACTTGGTACTATAATTGCACTATACAATTAGATTGCCCCAGTTGGAATGAACTTTATACCGTGTAATAAAACCTAGGTTGTTAGAACTAGAAGTTTGTGCCCTGTATATTTGTGAAGCTTTATTACCTTCACAAAAACACCTACTAGGGTTTTTATACACTGCAAGTTAGCCTGCTAAGGCTATGGTAAACCCAGACTCTTAATTGGTTCTTACAAAACATCGTGCCGGAACGCTTAATCGCTTGGCGACACATATTTATTGGTAGGGTGGTAACTAGTCACGGCCAAAGCAACCTACCAAACCAGACTCGAACCGGGAATCAAACCCATGACCTCCAATTTTATAATGCAACACGCACTGCGCCACGGAGATCGTCAAAGGAGGTTCTTCTCAACGTTGCCTTTTAGCTGTGCTCTTTCTACTCCTATATAATAATACCTTAAACATTCTCAACCTGTACGTATCTTTAACTTAGCTTTAATCATAAAAATTTTAGAAATATTTTCACAGAGAAATTTCTTGGGAGGCAATTCGGTATAACTTTTTTGGACAGTCGAAATTTCAAGGTCACACTATCATCATCATCATTAACAACCGATTGACGTCCACTGCTGGACATAGGTCTTTTGTAGGGATTTCCAATGCTCACGGTCTTGGGCCGCTTGCTTCCAGCGGCTCCCTGCGACTCGTCTGATGTCGTCTGTCCACCTAGTTGGGGGTCGACCAACGCTACGTTTACCGGTGCGGGGTCGCCATTCCAGCACCTTGGGACCCCAACGTCCATCGGTTCTCCGAGCTATGTGCTCCGCCCATTGCCACTTCAACTTCGCAATTCGCTGAGCTATGTCGGTAACTCTGGTTCTTCTACGGATCTCGTCATTTCTGATTTGATCACGTAGTTTTCGAACAGTGCGTGTTGCCAGTGATGACTTACGGCTCTGAAACGTGGTCGCTCACTATGGGCCTTATAAGAAGGCTCAGAGTCACTCAACGGGCGATGGAGAGAGCTATGCTAGGAGTATCTCAAGGTCACGTTTAGACATATTCCGTTCCGCAGGGAAAAAATAGAGAGAAAAATACAGACGGCTTTACATTATATATCTTCTACTATATTAATCGCATATACGCGCAAGGGTGACAGCGGCAGTTGTCTCCGTCAGACGCACGTACGATAATTTAAAAAGAGTTTATAACTTTCACTTCCAACACGTGTTGGAATGCACGTGCCGTAAAATCAATTTACTATTTTTACAATATTTCCGTAACACACTAGACAATGTCGTATGTCACTAAAAGAAATCTCTTACGTGTTGGTGCTAGAAAGAAAGAAAATGTTTTTATTCTTGTAATTTTTTTTTATTATTTATTTTAAAAGAACAATAACAATATACATATCATACACTCGCCACATTATTACACACTATTACACACACTGATACGTATATCAATAATAAGTGTACGCAACATTCACAATGCGCCAAGCAAACATTACATTACAACAGATTTAAGGACAGAAAAAAAGCAATAAACCTAATTAAATACAAGTTATTAAATTAATTAAAATAAGTAATAAAAAGAAAGGTAATGTTCTAAACAAACAATTAACAGTTACAGATGGCATGAATGGTCAGTCAGTTTTTTCTTGAAAGCAATAGCCGAATGAAGAAATATTTCTTAGTGATACCAACAATCAATCAATAAAACTGTCGTAATCTTTATTCAAATAGTCCTTTAAAAGGCACTTTTGGCGCGTCAACAATTTACACAGTAGTGAGTTGATGGTGATGCTCCTCATTATTCATGTTAACCTAGTACAGACAGCGTACATATAATATATTTTTCGTTATTTTAATATCATGTGGTTATTGATGGCGATAACTCCATTCGTTAACTTAAAACTAAAGCTATGAGGTTTCCAAACACATCCTGGTCTAAGAAAAAGCCCACAATAAAACTTAACCCGCTAAATTTTGTTTATGTTACCACCTTCTTACAAAAAGTACACTTATTCTAATGCGGAAACGTTACGTCTATATAACTCCATTCAAAACCACCAAGGGTCAGCATATGCCGTGCATTATTAACAAATATAATACACATCGCTGATTAATTTAATTAACTAAATTAACCATAACTATATAATTAAGAATAATAATTAAGATATAATATATCTTTATTATTATTACATATGATAAGAAGCTTTTCACCGTTAGTTTGAGACAATTGGAAGGCCCACTGTTAGGCATAAGCCATCTCTATTTTTTATTCTATCGATCTCTGTCCCTCGTCAGCCTAGTCCAGGGTATCGCCGCCGCCTTGGCGGCCGTCCTCTGTCCACCGCCCGTTGCTCCCGCTATGTGAACGGCCCAAGAGGCCGTGTGAGGCGCCAAGAACTCATGCTCGCTATGCCACCTCAATGACATTCATCCGTTACCGTTATGTATTTTACAAATTGCTAACACGTGTTCATGAATATTACTGATCCCGGTATTGTTTTTGTGTGGCTTAAAGAAAATCCCATTGAATTATTTATCAGGCGTAACCCGAAAATCAATTTATCGGCATATCGGATTTTGACGATCTCCGTGGCACAATGCGCGCCCAGTCGGATTATAAAAAATGTCAACCTATGAATTCCAATGATTTATTGATCCGGTATCGAATAAACTAATGCCCGAAGTTAATAATCAATCGAATTGAAAATATTAAGTAAACTTAAGTTATAATAGTTAAGAATATGGATATTGGATTTAGTTATTTATCTGATATCAAATTCAAATTTAAAATAATCTTTATTCAAATAGTCCTTAAAAAGGCACTATTGACGCGTCAATAATTTACATAGTAGTTATTTCATGGTGATAACTATATTCGTAAACTTAAAACTAAAACTATGCGGGTTCCAAACGCGCCCCGGTCTAAGAAGGAGCCCACAACAAACTTAGCCGGGGTGTATCTATAATTATGCTACCCTTATCTAAGAAAAGATTCATCATGAACAACCCATTGACGGGTCACTACAGAGCACGGGTCTCTTCTCAATATGAGAAAGGTTTGGCCATAGTCCACCACGCTGGCCATGTGCGGATTGGCAGACTTCATACGCCTTTGAGAACATTATGGAGAACTCTCAGACATGCAGGTTTCCTCACGATGTTTTCCTTCACCGTTGAAGCAAGTGATATTTTAATTGTTTAAAAACGCACATAACTCCGAAAAGTTATAGGTGCGTGCCCGGATTCGAACCGCCGACCTCTGATTAGGAGGCTGACGCCCTGACCACTAGGCTATCACCGCTTCCAAGAAAAGATTAGAGAATAGCATTTATATTTTTTGTATACTGCACCGAGGCTATCCATAAAATAACATCATACAATAAATAATGTTCAACCTGTGCACAAATCAAATTGCGGTGAGTGCACTCTACGTGTAAACTGTGTTGAATTTAACACAAATTTAATGCCCACATTAAATTATGACTTTGCCACGAGTTTAACGTACGTTGAATTTAATGCAACATATTTGTACATCAATTTCTATTAACCGTAACATTATAATTTTGCTTAAAAACTTGTTAGCTGAATGTTTTCGGGCGATAAACGCTATTGTCGATAACCATGCGATGTTTACTATCATGATTGAGGCCTTTTAATATGGTCAGCTTCTTAGCGAAGCTGTGATAGCCTAGCCTAGTTCGAGGGTTCGAACCCGGGCACGCACCTATAACTTTTCGGAGTTATGTGCGTTTTTAAGCAATTAAAATATCGCTTGATTCAACGGTGAAGGAAAACATCGTGAGGAAACCTGCACGCCTGAGAGTTCTCCATAATGTTCTCAAAGGCGTATGAAGTCTACCAATCCGCACATGGCCAGCGTGGTGGACTATGGCCAAACCCTTCTCATATTGAGGGGTGACCCGTGCTTTGTAGTGAGCCGTGAATGGGTTGATCATGATGAAGGTGAAGAGGCGGCATTAAGCGATTCACAGGGAGTCCCTCCACATAAGTGGTAATAGATCATGGAGTGTGGAAATCCCTAGAACCGTATCCACTGGGACGTCAAGGGTTTAAAATGATGATGCCAATAAAAAAACAAAACCTACACCTAATCGAACTGATACCCTTTTGGGAATCACGTGAAGGCATTCATCCTTAAAAGGTACAAAAGTGAAATGGGTTTGAATATATTTGCTTACGAAATCGACCGCCATTTTCTATGTCCTCGATATATATCGAGTCCTATGCTGGAGACAGGAGAGAAACGGGAGTCTTAACAAAATTATTGAGATTGAGCAATAAAAGTGAAGGAGAGTGATGAAAAAGGACAATAAGCTGGACAAAGGTGCTAGAACAAAGGACATGAACATTAAATTTTAGTAGGCAGTATTATGGAATACTGCAGCTCTGGTGTCCTACATATAACGTAAACTGTGACAGATTGGAACGTGTTCAAAAGCACTTCATTTACCACCTAGCGTACGTTGATAACAAATGTCGTGACGTGGTCTCGTATGGTTCGGTTACGATCCTATAATTTTTGACGACCTCAGTGGCGCAGCGCGTGCGCTGGTGCATTTAAAAGTTCGATTCCCGGCTCGAGTCTGGTCTGGCGGGAGGCTTCGGCCGTGGCTACCCGACAAAGACACGTCGCCAAGCGATTTAGCGTTCTGGCACGATGTCGTGTAGAAAACAATTAGGAGTATGGGTTTACCATACCCAAACAGGTTAGTCCGCTACCATCTTAGACTGCATCATCACTTACCATCAGGATCAGGTGAGATACCGTCAAGGGCTAACTAGATGTGTATAAAAAAAAATCTTAACTAAAGGACAGACGTTTCTTTTTTGTGTTTTCAGCCACGTATAACATTAGTTCCTTCAAGGGAAGGGTGAATAGGCATTTTCTAGGTAAGCGCGCTCCAACCTAGACCTCATCAGTGCCTTCTGGTACTGATTGTCGTCAAGCGCAAACCTATCTCAAAAAAAAAAAAACGTAAAATGTTAGACATGGTTTTTTTTTCTACTAAATCATTAATGGATACATTGATTCACCGGAAATTCTGGAGCGCTTGAGGTTTAGAGTGCCGCGTAAGGGTAGACGAAAACCGTTTATGATTGTCGTCAAGCGCGACAATCATACACGGTTTTCGTCTACAAATTTATCTCAAAAAAAAAAAAAAACGTAAAATGTTAGACATGGTTTTTTTTTCTACTAAATCATTAATGGATACATTGATTCACCGCAAATTCTGGAGCGCTTGAGGTTTAGAGTGCCGCGTAAGGGTAGACGAAAACCGTTTATGATTGTCGTCAAGCGCGACAATCATACACGGTTTTCGTCTACAAATTTATCTCAAAAAAAAAAAAAACGTAAAATGTTAGACATGGTTTTTTTTTCTACTAAATCATTAATGGATACATTGATTCACCGGAAATTCTGGAGCGCTTGAGGTTTAGAGTGCCGCGTAAGGGTAGACGAAAACCGTTTATGATTGTCGTCAAGCGCGACAATCATACACGGTTTTCGTCTACAAATTTATCTCAAAAAAAAAAAAAACGTAAAATGTTAGACATGGTTTTTTTTCTACTAAATCATTAATGGACACATTGATTCACCGGAAATTCTGGAGCGTTTGAGGTTTAGTATGCCGCGTAAGGGTAGACGCCTCCGGAATCGAAAACCGTTTCATTTACCGTTTTGTCGAACCAAGGCTGGTCAGCTTGCGCCTGTCTATAGAATGTGCTCAATTCTGAATGATCTCAGGAATATCTGCGACATCTCCTGCAGTTCTGTGGCCTCCTTTAAAAAGCAAGTAAGACTGTCTATTACTGCATTATAGGTACAAACTGAATTAGTTCGATGTAAGGTTAATTTTAAGGTTGCATGCTGTGGTCATTTCTAGAAAGTCATTATCTCGTGTTTGTTCTTCTGATTTGTTTTTTGTTGTTTTTATTTAGACTGTGAGTAGAAAAAAAAAGGTGTAACGGCGCAATGGATTTTTAGTCCGGCTCCCTTCACTGAGGATTTTTCCCTCCTAAGAAGCTAAAGGACTGCAAGAGTAGATATCATTGGCCAAGCTGTGGAATTATGGTATCGTACATTGCACTATGTCACCAGGTAAAGCAATGCAACACTGTAGGATCTTAGTTGTTAAAAATCCGTCGTCACCAACGTGCCGTCCGTTGGGAAGATTTTCCCAAGAAAATAAATATTTTAGTATAGGGACATATAATATAATTTTTAGTGGCATGTGAGATGGTGTTAACAAAAAGAAAATTTACCTGGCTAAGTTTGTTGTGGGCTTCTTCTTAGACTGGTGCGCGTTTGGTACCCTCATAGCTTTAGTTTTAAGTTTACGAATGTAGTTATCACCATTAAATCACTACTATGTAAATTATTGACGCGTCAAAAGTGCCTTTTAAAGGACTATTTGAATAAAGCTTATTTGAATTTGAAATTTATCAAGCCAGCCATCTTCTTAAATTAATAAGCTTATATATATTGGTGTAGATTAGAACATACCTAAACATAGTGAGAAGATTGAATTTGAAATTAATAAAGTTTCACAATCAGAGAATTCATACTACAGTTGGAAAATTTTCATACTTCAATTAAAGGAAAGTGAGAACTATGGGCAACTGTTAATTTAATCTTTTAAACTTTGATTCTAGTTTATTTATATTGCATTTTCAAGTTGCTTTTTGCAAGATAGACTTTCGATGATACTATTGATACTAATAATATTATCGATACTATTATATAAGTATAATATAGGAAAGTAAGGACCTTGAGCAGTCTGATAAGATAGAAGCTACTAAGATGAAGAAGATAAAGAAGTATTTACAAAAGTAATATGAAAGGAATCCGCGATGGACTCGCACACGGTTTCATACCACATGCAATAAGATACATTGGCATTATCAGATCAATTTAAAAGCACCAAGAACAAGTTTCTTGTATGAAGAAATTTAAACTTATTTTCTACTACTCTCTACGTTCATGAGATACAGCGAACAGACGGAAAGACTGACAGATGGAAGGAGTACTAGTTAGGGTTACAAAACTTCGGGTACGAAAACTTTAACGTGAAATTTAAAAAAAACATGACTACTGAACAGTGCAAGAATGAATGTTATATACTCATATATGTGAAAGGACAAAGTAGTAGAGGAAGACCAAAGAAGAGATGGATGAATTTTGTGAAAGAGGATAGCATGTAAAAGGTGTGGGTAGTGAGGTGACGGCTGATAGAAGTGAGTGGAAGAAGAAGACATGTTGTAGTGCCGACCTTACATACCGTGGGATAAGGGCAAGAAAAGAATTAGGCTGAACAGTGCAAGCGTCATATTTGAAAATTTTGATCAGGTGATTAGACATTTAGAAATCAATGAGACTATTTTTTTCGCAGAACACTCACCGATAGAGGAATTCATTCTACCATCTGTGATACCAGCAAAAAATAAAGATTTTCTACGTGAATTGGTCTAATTAGCGCAAACAAGAACTGAATTAATTCCAGTAACAAACAATTTTCTATAATGTCGAAACAAATATTTTTATCCTCTCTTTTAGAACACAAAGTTATCGTACCAAAATTTATTCATAACAACGAATTTCAGCTAAGTGGCCATTAAAAGCTGCTAATGGCAGTTTCGCACAAAAAATTCAAAATGAATATTTCGTAAATATTTCGTACAAAGACTATAAAAGTTGCTCTGAAAATTTTAACGATGGAATAGGAAATAAAATCTCCCATAACGTGAATGCAGTTTTCCGGACGATTTCAAATACTGAAGGGTTATTAAATTATCAAACTGGAATTCTAGAAGTGGCCTCCCGCTTATAAGATCATAGAACAAACAAGAGAAATTACGACAAATTTTTGACATCTTATCTGGTCTGGTGGGAAACTTCTGCCGTGGCTAGTTAGCACCCGCCTTCCCCCTTGACGAGGAGCTCCGGGTGACGGATGATAGGCATCCTCACCCGTCGAGCCTTATCCTCGGGTCGTGAGGCGCGTCTAATGTTCCTCGCGCACCTCCGACGGAGTTAGGGGGCCTCCATTATAGGCTCCCCGTGGAGGTTCTGCCTCAGCGGACGCCGCTGGCTGGGTTGCGGTCGAATGCACAAGTGTTACCGTGATCCAGCCACCAGGCGACGCGAAGGAGCATCGCTGGGTTTTAGTGGGTATTCTGGTCGCCAGTGTGGCCGCCGGGAAGTCCCACATACCCCGTCGGAAGCGGCGCAGTCTTGCCTGCGAACGCATTTCCCACCGAAAAAAAACCCTAACGACAAAAACGTGCTACCAAGCAAATAAGCGTTAACGATAAATGTGCCATACCCTACTAGATTAGCCAGGATCTGATGAAGATAAAGAGCAAAAAACAGCAAATATAATTTGCTATATTCCGCCGACAACCGGGAGATTTGTATAATATAACACCACACAAAATCTTCCACTAGAACCTCTACGCGCGTTTCGACCCGACACCGGATCATCCTCAGGTGATGTTGACTTAACAAGCGAGAAAAGTAAAGTAAGTGAATGCTGTTGTTGCTGTTTATTGTTTATCATGGACTTCCGCAAAGTAACGCCTGCTTCTATTCATTATTTGAAGATAAGGAGGACTGCTCGCAAAATAACTTCAAAACCTACAGGTGCTATAGTAACTAAACCTATCTCTGATAAAAAACCATTTGTGAGAGAATTCCAGCACCAAAATAAACATGAATCTGCTCCAATGGCCTATTTGCGGAAAAAATCTCGTTTTACTTCGCTAATCGTGAAATAAATTCGCTTAGCCTAAACGTAGCTATAGATTGTACTTTAACATCGCGACCGTGTGGCCGAAACTATCGTACATTTATGACCAATATTCATGAGAGTATATGTATTTTTATGTATGTTTCATGTCTGTTTATGTGATTCTTGGTTTTACGGTGCACAATAAAGTGTACTTTTATTTCATTTTTATTTCGCGTGCACGTAAACAAAGTTTAACTTTGTCTGGTTGGAGGCTTTGGCCGTGGCTAGTTACCACCATAACGACAAAGACGTGTCGAAAAGCGATTAAGCGTTCCGACACGATATCGCGTAGGAATCAATTAGGAGTATGGGTTTACTATACCGCTAACAAGTTAGCCCACTACCATCTTAGACTGCATTATCACTTACCATCAGGTGAGATTGCCGTCAAGGGCTGACTTGTAGTGGATAAAAAAAAACTTAACCTACTCACAGTATACTTACTACTAAACTAACTAACTACTAAACTAAACAACTAACTGGAAGAAACTAGAAGAATGAAAGGCAAAAGTTTTTTAATTAAAATTTTAATGGTATACGTATGCTCTTTGCTCTTCTGCAATTTTGCATTGTTAGTCGTTGACATTTGCTATCATAGACTTTTACGTCGCATTCGCCCTGACATATTTCGTCACTTTTTCAAATATAAATTTAATTTTTTAATATATCTTTATATTATAATCTGTTGCTCAACAAAAATAATAAAACACAATTTTAATAGTTTAAAGTTTATTAAAAAATATTGAACGCTTGTTCGAGCCACAAGCTTAATCCCTAATTTAAAAAAAAACTCTTAGTACAAGGAGTCTAAATTTTATAATTCGTTTTCGTGGTAGAAAAGATGTGAACCTAGTGTGGTACACAACTTATACACACTTTTACTTCAACAAAATATCATCTTTGCCGAAATTATATATTAGTATTTTGCCGGACCTAACTTCACTAACTCTAAATCTTTATTAAATAACTTTTCTCGTGAATTATTATGAAAGAATCATTCATTTAATAACTAACATTATACACGTTGACAAGTAGACCGTGAATTTCTTATAAGAGTAACAACCATTGCTACTTTTATACAAATATATCTGAATGAAACAGTTATATGTCTAGATGAAAATACGGTCATGTCGGTACGGTAATGTCATATGGTATTTTATTATGGGGTAATGCTGCTGATATTGACACTATATTCGTTTTGCAGAAGAGGGCTGTTCGTGCGATATATAAATTAGGTCCCAGAGAGTCATTAAGAGATAAATTTAAAGATTATAAAATAATGACAGTGCATAGCCAATATATATATGAAAATTTAATGTATGTTCATAAAAATATTGATAAATTCAAGAAAAAAATGGACTGTAACGCACTGAACATCAGAAGTAAAAGTAAACTTGTAGTACCATTTAGTAGGCTGCACAAAATTAGTAACTCATTCAAAGGAAATTGTATTTTATTTTATAATAAATTACCTATTGATATCTTGGAGATGTCTATCAATAAGTTCAAAGTTTTTATACAACGAAAGCTTGTAGAAAAATCATATTACGATATTAAGGATTATATAAACGATAAAAAAGCTTGGGTGTGAATTGCTCTATCTCCATAGGTACTATAGTTTGTTATTCATTATGTGAGATGGTGATAACGAAAAAAAGAAAAACCCCGGCTAAGTTTGTTGTGGGCTTCTTCTTAGACCGGGGCGCGTTTGGAACCCTCATAGCTTTAGTTTTAAGTTTACGAATATAGTTATCACCATGAAATAACTACTATGTAAATTATTGACGCGTCAAAAGTGCCTTTTTAAGGACTATTTGAATAAAGATTATTTTGAATTTTGAATTTGAATTTGAATATTAAGAACCAAGCAAGCATGTTATAGATTTTTTTTTTTTTATTCTACTACAGTCGTTAGCCTTTAATGGCAATGTCATCTGGTAAAAAGTGACTACATCGTCACAAATCTAAGACGGTACGAGCTAACCTGTTAAGAAAGTTTTTATGTTTTATTAGTTTTCTTATTTACCGTTGCTAAATTAGCGAAGCACTCGGGCCGGGATTGACGGAGAAATATGGCTTCAAATTCCACCAGATTAATCCGGACAAAATTCAGAAATCATATAATTTAAAAAATGTCCCCACCGGCGCTCGAACCCGGGACCTTCCGCCTACAGCGCTCAGCGATACGCCAAGTGGTTAGTCAAAAAACTGGACCACATGGCGGTATTCTGCGTCAGATATCATTCATACTAAATTAATGCGAAATAGTGGATCTTTATTAAAAAATAATATACCAAAGAAAAGATAACAATTATGATCAGTTATCTTACCGAACTTAAGTAACATGCTCATTACCTAAGTCCGAACTTAGGTCAATTACAGTTGAATTGACCTAAGTTCGGATCCATAGAGAAATTTTGCGTACAGATAGTTTGCTTCCCAAATATGGACATAGGATAGGTACTGATTTCACTCGAATATTAGACCTAATTCATTTCCAGGTAAGTTTTGTGTTGGTTGCCTAGATTAGTAACAATATGGTATGCAAGTAACTTTAGTAAATATACCTACCAGGTAGCTAGTCTCAGGTGTTTTCCGCTCCGAAAAGTCGTTACTGAAGCGAGTCAACGTGAAATAAATAAAAATAAAAAACGGAATTACAAAGCCAAGGTGTACGCCATTTTTGCGGACGAGTTCCGTATGCTTTTCAATTTTTATCCAATTTATTATGATTATAGAAGACTGGTATTACTGTGTTTGTATCATCATCATCATCAAGATCAACCCATCCCGGCTCACTACAGAGCACGGGTCTCCCCTCAATATGAGAAGGTTTTGGCCATAGTCCACCACGCTGGCCATGTGCGGATTGGCAGACTTCACACGCCTTTAAGAACATTATGGAGAACTTTCAGGCGTGCAGGTTTCCTCACAATGTTTTTCCTTCACCGTTGAAGCAAGTGATATTTTAATTGTTTAAAAATGCACATAACTCCGAAAAGTTAGAGGTGCGTGCCCGGATTCGAACCGCCGACCTCTGATAAGGAGGCTGACGCCCTAACCACTAGGCTATCACCGCTTCTGTATATGAACCGCCGCGTTTATATATAAACGTATAAAAGAATGACATACTGAGCGATCAAAGCATAGCAAACACGCTATGGTTTAAATATTGGCACGCAGATTACATACAAACATATGGGTATTACGTAGGCCTCCACTAAGAATCGATTGTATAAAGTGCATTTATCGTTCCAGCACTTAGTTTTAATAATTAATAATGTAATACATACACAAGCGGTGATAGCCTAGTGGTTAGGGCGTCAGCCTCCTAATCAGAGGTCGGCGGTAAATCTGAATCGGCGAATCCTCTAACTTTTCTAATGAATGTAATGTGTATGTAGGTTTATTATTATTTTTTATGTATTTAAGTGTGTGTAGTTTTGATCACAATAGAAATAATAATATTAATATTTTCTAATTGGTTTCGCTTTTATCTAAATTGTTGATCTTCAGCTAATGTGTTTGGTTTTTGATTTTTTAATTAAGATAGGTTACGTTCATCATCATCATGATCAACCCATTATCGGCTCACTACAGAGCACGGGTCTCCTCTCAATATGAGAAGGGTTTGGCCATAGTCCACCACGCTGGCCATGTGCGGATTGGCAGACTTCACACGCCTTTGAGAACATTATGGAGAACTCTCAGGCGTGCAGGTTTCCTCACGATGTTTTCCTTCACCGTTGGAGCAAGTGATATTTTAATTGTTTTTAAAAACGCACATGACTCCGAAAAGTTAGAGGTGCGTGCCCGGATTCGAACCGCCGACCTCTGATTAGGAGGCTGACGCCCTAACCACTAGGCTATCACCGCTTCATATTATGTCATATTATGTTACGTACAATATGTTTATCACGTCATACAAAAAACTATTTTTTTCTTTCTTTCATTCCCTATGGGAGTAATGGGGTTTTGTAATGTGTTTGTAAGTCTGTCTGTTTTGAAGTTAGAAATAGGAACTGCAAACTTATCCAGAGCGCTGCCGTGGGCGAAAACAAATGAAAGCTACTGGATGATATACTGCAATGGATGGGGGTCAGGTGTTATTATTTTAGAGCGATCTCGATGATTAATTATGTGACATTTGATTAATGGTGTGCGAGCAAACAAGATGGTCACTTATATACGTGACATATTCTTTTACGGAATAGAGGGGACAGAAATGCTTCTTGCTCTTTTCTACACAATTTAGACCAAATTTTCTCATATTTGCTGGCTTTTGGTATAACAGTGTAATTGCTTCGTTGGTTGCTGTGTATATTCCACACACGAAGTTCTGGATTCCAGTCTTGGGATATGCCGAAAAAGTAGATAAGGCATTAGAGTTTCTGGTCGAGATATTTCCGGGCTCTACAAGTCTCGAATTAGGAAATTGACGCTATATATAACTTTTTAAGACGGCCGCCTTCGAGAATGAGGTCGTGGGTTCAATCCCGGACATCACCTCTAACTTTTCAGAGTTATGTGCGTTTATAAGCTATTAACATATCACCTCTAACTTTTCAGAGTTATGTGCGTTTTTAAGCTATTAAAATATCACTTGCTTCTACGGTGAAGGATAACATCGTGAGGAAACCTACACGCCTGAGAGTTCTCCACAATGTTCTCAAAGGCGTGTGAAGTCTGCCAATCCGTATATGGCCAGCGTGGTGGACTGTGGTCAAAAATTTCTGATATTGAGAGGACATCCGTGCTCTGTAGTGAGCCAACAATGGGTTGATCATGATGATGATGACTAATACAAAATGAGGGACCTGGTGCACAAGATAGATAACAGCACACTCTTATAATGCGATCATTCACGTATTTATTTGGCACCATACAAAGTATTTGTTTTAATAATTATTTAAATATCAGTCGTAACCCCAATTTCCAATTCCAATTCCAATTCTCTAGATCCTCCCATAGTAATATACTTGTGATGTAGGATGACTACGGGTGGGTGCGTGTCTTTGTCGGTAATTTAGGTAGACGTGGGTAGTTTCGGGCAAAGAGACCAGACACTCTTGGTAAAACAGAACTACAATTATAAGTATGGTAACTTATAAGGAGCAGACTATACGCTCCACCAAGTACGAATGCACCACCGCAGCTCAACCGCCGGTCCGACCCGACCGAGTGCAATCAATGCAATGCGCCGTCCCGCGCCGGTGAGTCTTATAAGAACCTGCATACGTCACTGGGGGCGATGCCACTCTCTTGTCTGTAGTACATGACTCCAAAACTAGATGGCGCTGCTCTCTGATTGCCGTCATACTTAAAAAGATTCACAATGATGTTTGATATCATCAGTTTTAAATTGTCTTATGAAAATTATTTAAATTACCAAAAAAATGAGTCCTACGAATACGGTAGTTTTATTTTATTTGGCCGCCATAAGATGAAGAGGACCCTTGATAGAATGCCACTAGCCCAGATCTTGCTTAATCCGGCACAGTACGGATGGTACGGAACCCAGGAGAAATGACATTTTCTCTCTCCAAACATTTGCTCAATTTACATTCCATTACGCTGAACCACTCTCTGAATAATTCCCGAACAAGAAGATAAATATAAACAGAGTTATTTTTCTTTGATTATAATATATAATTTGTCTGTGAAACGCCACGTTGGTTTATTGGTTAACGTGTTCTTATAGATCACAAGATGCCAGATTCGAACCCCGAGTCGGACCATTCAATAATAGGTAAGTTTTCTGTTCAGAAATATTTGGATCAAGCCCTGGGTTAAAAAATCTGTATTTCAGAGAGCAAGTTAAGCTACGGTTACTTCTATATAAATTCACTTGACAAAGCACAACAGCTTATAAATATAAAAAAAGCCTTTTTTATACACTACAAGTTAGCCCTCGACGGCAATCTCACCTGATGGTAAGTGATTATGCAGTCTAAGATGGTAGCGGGCTAACCTGTTAGGGGTTTGGTTAACTTATACTCCTAATCGGTTTCTACGCGACAACGCTAAATCGCTTGGAGACTTGGTCGGTAGGATGGTAACTAGCCACGGCCGACGCCTCCCACCAGACCAAAAGTCTCTTTTTTAAGAAAGAAAATAATTCTTTGCAAGCTGTTTTAAATATAAGTTGTTATCTAACGTATATCAATTGCGAATCCATTCCAAAAAAACAATGATGCTTATAAAATTTAGATTTATGGAATAGCACGACTCGACCTAAAATTGGAATGAACTGAAAGAAAAGTAAACATCTCCTTAGAAAAAATATGGATTCTCCTTACTAAAGTATGCTTGAATTTTACGATTAAGCACGTGGATACAAGTTTTTTTAATACACTAAAAGTTAGCCGTTGACGGCATCTCACCTGGTGGTAAGTGATGATGATGTCTAGGATGGTAGCGGGCTGACCTGTTAGTAGTATGGTAAATACACGCTCCTAATTGGTTTCTACGCGACATCGTGCTGGAACGCTCAATCGCTTGGCAACACGTCTTTGTCGGTAGGGTGGTAACTAGCCACGGCCAACGCCTCCCACCATACCAAACTCGAGCGGGTATCGAACCCAGGACCTCCAGCTTTATAATGCGACAGCGCACGCACTGCGCCACGAAGGTCGTCATAACACAACAAGTCACAAGTTTATAGAAGATATAGTAAAAAAGCAAGACGCTAAACTGGCCCCACCAACCGATCAACCTAGGCCAATTTCGAAGTTAACTCGGTCTGGCCGCATTAGCAAACTGCCGGTACGTTTTCACGAAGGAGGGTGTCATATGTAGCTGCCCATACAAAACTGCACTACATATGGCGCATACATCGGCGCGCACCGCACGTCTGCTCCGGTCGCCGGCCGCCTGCGACTGGAACCTCGGGTCGGCGCAATTAGCCGCCTAGTAAACGCCGCGCCGCCGGCGCAATACCAGCTTGAGCGCGGTATTTATACCTTCCTGGACCCGCGCGCGTCCGGCGTTCGCAGCGCGCGGGAAGCCGCGCCCCGCACCACTCGACGGGCGCTCTCGCACGCTATTGGCTGGCAGGAAAAGTCACTCAGTACCATACTTATACCTAGACCACTAACTATCTAAATAAATGTGGCTAGGTAGTGTGTCAAATCATTCCACTCCAGTCCATACGATTCAATAAAACTATTCAACAAGACTAGCAAGCAGTTCTACTTTTCCTTCGTCAAGCTAAAAGTGTAAGAAGTAAAATCCCGTTGGAACCCTTTGATTTTTGAATAAAATTATTATTAATATCTGTACCCCTACTTCGCTCACAATTAATTGACGCCAGTTTATCTCATTAAACAACGTTGTCAAAAAAAGTGCTCAAGATTTGATTATAACCCGGGAAGGTTATGTTTTTTCTCCGAAGGCGATGATAAATCTTTTATAATGCTCCTTAAATATAATCTGAATCCCAGCCAACTGTATAAAATAACTGATAAAATACTGCATATAAATCACTTTGCGATAAAACAGTGCAAGACGATTAGTAACTGGCTCAAAAACCAAACATACTCTGATACGGAATAGCTATTGCAAGTTACCAAATAGCATTTATCCTTAAACATACACACACTCACGCACACGCACACACACACCCACCCACACACACCCACACACATGACATGATAAGTTTGCGAAACTATTGCTTTGTATAAAATAATGTGTCATGGAAATGAGTGCCTGTTAACTGCAACTCAGTTTTTACTAATGCATTTAACAAGGTTATTTTTTATATACTGTATTTGTATGGATTTTGTTCCCAATAAATAAATAAATTATAAATTCTATAGGTATAACTTAAGTTTCATTACGTAAATTTTGTACTGAAGTCTCGCTTACGCGCTTGTCATCGCCAATAGCAAAGTTAGAGTAGGTAATAGAAAGTTGCGTCGTTAATGTTTGTAACTAAACGTATTATCCCAGTTAGGGTTTTATTTTATTGGGGTCATAGGATTAATGGAATTAGACAGATTAATAATAGGAGATACGTCTGCCTTAGTGGTTAGCTGGTTCGACATTGAATACTGGTCATGAGGTCAAGCGTTCTATTCCGGTGTTGAATAGAAAATTTTTGAGGTTTACTGTCGAGAATTGACACGTTTGGTTTATACATTAAAGCGTCATAACTCGTTTGAAACAGAAATATCTGACATATTGGTTTTGTGTTTGATGGAATATGGACTACGAGATTGGTTTCTATTTACGGTCCTGTTCAAAAGACGTGAGGGCTTTTGAAAATAATTGATCGTTATGCTAGCATAGTCACAACTAAAATAAGTTAATGATACCTTATTAAATTGATAAGAATTTGATATAATATGAAAGCGGCCTGTGCCCAGCGGTGGGCTACTCAGAGGTTGCAGGTGCTGACAATGATTTGCGTTGATATATTTTACTTTCTTTTCATATGTATGTATTACGTCTTTTAAAAGTTAAAATTCGTACAAAAATTAAAATGGACCACTAGATTGAAACTTTAATGTTTCCTACTAGATGTCGCTACAGTCGCTATAAGATTGGTGAAAGGCATACATGAATTTCAGCGTCGGTGGTATATGGACCGTTGCTCCATTGGCAAAGCACTCAAAAAACTAGAGTTCATATACCGCCTGTTCCATAAATTTTTGTATGTATTAAAAATTAAAAGTATCATATTTCCTACAAGTAGGTAAAACACTTTAATAATATATAGAATGATTAATGCTATCGAAATTTAACCAACGATATAAATCTCTTCAAGCATGCTAGTAATTTACAACCTACTGTACACAAACAAACACGACTCCAAATTGAAACATCGGGAATGCAACTTAAATTATCAGGCAATAAAGTTCTAAATCCGTTGGCATATAATCAGTCCACGTTTCATTAAAATGTTCATTTCCTCCTAACGCCGCTCAATTGGCAATTTGTTCGATACATAACAACTAGTACGAGTTAGCACAATTCGAAAACTGTGATTGTTTCGGTAAGTTCGATATTAAATTCAATATTTGTTAGATAAGCGCGTGTGTCCTAAATAATATTTATAATATATAGATGTCGAACAGCACGGGTTCGATCCCCAGCAGGGATAATTTTGATTCTAGACAATTTCATTCTGGTGAAAGCGCTTTGGCCGTGGCTTGTTACCACCCTTCGCTTCTAAGCGATTAGGCGTGCAAGCACAAGGTTCATGGCAACCAAGTAGACAAGAGAAGTAGGGTATTTGACTACATCGTCACTTACCACTGGGTGAGATTGCAGTCAAGAGCTACCTTGATGTGGAATGAGTAAACTTATCTTGTATATTGTTTTAAAACCCACATTTAATATCACAAAGGATAAGGATAGGTTGAAAGCTGGGAACGCGTTGGTGGCTACACTGGCGCAGCAGATTATCACAGGCGGCGGTAAAAACTTCACATCAGGTGACCTGCTTGCCCGTTTGTCTATTATGCTGGTGTATTAAAAAGAGAAGTTAGAAAACTTAAGTTTATCTACTCATCTATAGCCAGCGCTTCATTTTTATCTACTATAATTACACTATAATATTTGAATACAGGAACCAACTATAACATTGCTCCGTTCTTAATATGAAACTTATATGATGGTTGTATAGTTACATGATGTTTTGTCTCCTTCTTTTAAATGTCAAACTACTGATGAGAGACAGAGAGACTTGTGTGTATAGCTTTCACCAGCTATTCGATGTTTTACTTAACTTAAACAAATCTTATATTAAAATTAAAGATGTTATTTTTTTCGAAACTCAACATCGAATTGGACGAGGTGTGTTATCTCATACTACGGGTTCTGAAAGCCAAACACAAACGAGATTGAAATTCCATACGCCTATTTACTTTGCCACCGAGTGCTTTCATACTAGTTGGTTTAACTATGTCAATAGAGAAAGGTGTTACTGCCTTTACATTTATCTATGGAACACCAAATGGTGAACGTTTTACGGTAGAAGTCAAAGTTTTGACTTATGGCTTTGACTTTGGTTTAACTGAAAAAAAATAGTATTCCTTTTTAATAACACGTATTAAGATACGTACTAAACCAAATAATCTACTGTATTCTCATGTAAGTGTATATCGTGTTATTTTTAGAAATAAATGTCTTAAAACCGAAATAATTGTCTACGAATTTATGTAGCAGCGCTACGGCGTAGCATGCTCAAATTTTTGCTCAACATTTCTTTCTGAAATATACTTTAATCGATGAAACCTTTTGCTCGATGCCCAAAGGCAATGAGAGGGAATAATACTTCAAAAAATTGAGTTCTAAAACAAAATCACTGCCCCGTAATAACCTTATTGAACCCTACTTATTTTTTCCCTACAAAGCACCGTAAGATATTTAAATTACTAGCTGTGCCCGCGACTTCGTCTGCGCAGGGTATAAGTATTTTGAGTAGCTTATATTAGCGTGGAGTAGAAAAGAACTAACATTATGACATTAAAATTATCACGCAGATGGTAGATTTTTTCCTGCTTACTTGACACTTATCACACAATAACTTTATAAATTGTAGCCTATATGTTATTATTCTGATGTTTTGTTTTTCATATTTTTTTTATATACTACAAGTTAGCCCTTAACAGCTATCTCACCTGGTGGTAAGTGATGATGCTGTCTAGGATGGTAGCGGGCTAACCTGTTAGGAGTGTGGTAAACCCACAATCCTAATTGGTTTCTACGCGTCATCGTGCCGGAATGCTAAATCGCGTGGCGACACGTCTTTGTCGGTATGGTGATAACTAGCCACGGCCGAAGCCTCCCACCAGACCAGACTCGAGCCGGGAACCAAACCCAGGATTTCCAACTTTATAATACGACAACGAACGCACTGCGCCACGGAGGTCGTCAAATGTATAAGCTATATAATTGTAAAGTTTCATAGAAATCCATTCAGTAGTTTTTACGTGAAAGAGTAACACACATCCATCTATCCATCCATACTTACGAACTTTCACGTTTATTATATTAATAGGATTAATAATATAGCGCTCTAGCTATTTCTCGTGACTTCTACAACATTTGTTTCGGTTTTCGATAGATTTTTACCGGCATGTTTTATTTATGTAAATTATATATTTTTCATTATTTAATTCGTGAGGTGATAACTATATTCGTAAACTTAAACTTTAACTAAGAGGGTTCCAAACGCGCCCAGTTCTAATAAAACAAACTAAGCTGGTTTTTTTCTGTTATAACCATCTCATATCAAAGTATGATCTGAGTTTTTATGTAAATTTTGTCAATCGGCTCGGATCGGTTTAGTCGCTACGCATTATTAGTAATAAATGGTACAGTTAAATTCAAAATATCTTAAAACTGGCCTTTTCTGCCATAGAAGAAAGGGTTTTAGAGCATACAAAAATTGCATATCTATTTCTAAAGAACAGTCCGATTCCAGACCCGGAAATGGAGCCAAGAACTTCATGATTCATAGCTGAACAGACATTTGTCATTATTTTTCGAACCAAACCGCAAACCGAATCCAGGCTAACCGCTGCAGCTGCTATGGAGATATTAAATTCGTACACAAAACGATATACTCTAAAATCCTATGCATTTTTCCAACGAGTGGATCTCAGTTGAATGCCGGCAGCTGTAGCTAATTAAATTAAGCTCTCAAAAGAAATAATCTCGGTACGTTTTGAGTGCGACAGAATCCACGTACCGCCCGGAGCATTTTCACTCCGTTTTAAATTGTCGCGCACTCGGTATTAAGTCATGAGCGAAATTATATTTTATTGACACGCACAAATAACGATTCATCATCATCATAATCAACCCATTGCCGGCTCACTACAGAGCACGGGTCTCCTCTCAATATAAGAAGGGTTCGGTCATAGTCCACCACACTGGCCATATGCGGATTGGCAGACTTCACACGCCTTTGAGAACATTATGGAGAACTCTCAGGCGTGCAGGTTTCCTCGCGATGTTTTCCTTCACCGTTCAAGCAAGTGATATTTTAATTGCTTAAAAACGCACTTAGCTTTGAAGTGAAAGTTCATGTTAAAGTTTGAAGTTAAAGTGCATGCCCGGATTCGGACCTCTGATTAGGAGGCGGACGCCCTAACCACTAGACCATCACAGCTTCAAAAATAACGATTGCCGTAATATATTTGCTCGTTTAACAGGCCTTGTGGATCATCGCGTCGTGGTGAGCGTAAAACTTCAATAAGGTAAAAGTTTTAAAATAGAAACTTTCTGTTATCTCCGGTGCCTCTCGGTAGCGGGACAAGTGGATAAAAAAAGTTGCAACTGCCCCAGTAGCCTAATACGGTACGGTAGCAATACGGCCTTATACAAATGCAACTTTTTCACACGTTGAATTATTTAACGATTACGGATAACTTGCTGGGAGGAGAACCATGCTTGTAGTGTTCCAGAAATGGGTTAATGATGGTGATGGTGATCATCACAACGCTTCCACCTCATGAATTACGCCAATTTTAATTTTGCCTCACAAAGATGCTAGTTGAGTACCTACGAATATATGCGAAAGAGATTGCAAGTAATCGAACTCAAGGAAATTGGAAGCGAGTGTATTGTAAGTATTTCAATAACTCGTCGGAGAATTTTAATATTATCTGACCAAGTGATAGAGATGCGAAGTCAAAGGCTTGTGTGCGATTTATTCTTTAATCATTCCATACATAAACTTATCCATTAAATTTCCAGGCAAAGTCCTGGACAATAGTTTTTATTTCCATATTTAGTTAAATTAAATGTATAAAGTTTCATTAAATTATTGTTTAATTATCAGATTTTTTTCTCGTAACCTAGAAAAATTAACGAACTTTGAAAGTTAATTATTTCAGTTAATGCGCCCGCGCCGCTCGGTGCATCGTCTCGCCAGCCAGTGTAGTCGAGCGTTTAGTCGGGCTAAACGCTCGTACGCGGAACGCACGCTTGTTTTTCGCTGCGCAGTCTTACCGCAATATCGCTATTCATTCGCTTTCGTTATATGTATTTCTTTCTTCGCTTACCATCTATATACTTGCTATTGCTTTCTGGTATTACACGGGGTTAATCCTGGTACTGTACTCTCCTTCTATGTTTAAATTGTGTGTGGTGAATAAAAGTGCACTACAACGCTTACATTCTTTTACTTTGCATCTTCAACCACGTCACCACACGCCATAAACTTTAAAAGTTACTGAAATAATAACGAAAACATTTAAAAATCAGGTCAAGTATATTATATACATAGGCGACTTATCATGATGAGTTACAATGTTAGTTATAAATAATGAAAATGTATAATTTACGTATGGGATGAAACCTGTTCAGACACGCTGGCCCCTTCCCATCTACACGGAACCAACAACAGAATTGGTGCGGCTCCTGAAGCGGCTGAAAAAGCTAAAGCATGAAAATACAGGGATCTAGGCTCCAAATAATTTTTTTTCCCATTTGGTGTCGAGACCAATGATCCGTGGGGTCCTAGCGCTAAGGCTTTTTAAGGAAATAGCAAAAAGGTAAGTCGACATCACAGGAAACCGAAGAGCTGCCAGCTACCTCGGACAAAGAATTAGTCTTGCTATTCAAAGGGGGAACGCTGCCAGTATCTTCGGGACTCCTTTTAATAATATATTTTAGTTATGGTTCAATCTAAGGTTTATTTTAAGTTTCATATAAAAAGTTGTTATAAATAAATTTATCACTTTTCACAATTCTCAAAAAAAAATTGGGTTATATAAGCTACCTAAGCTATATTATTTTCGCTTAATTGTATGACAGTGACTAAGTCCACCGCATTATTTGCACTCACTACAGGGCGTTTCTTAATGCTCCAATTTTGTAGGACTGTATTACTTTTTGCTGCAGTGATAGCCCAGTGGTTAGGGCGTCAGCATCCTAATCAGAGGTCGAAAGTTCGAATCGGGGCACGCACCTCTAACCTTTTCGGAGTTATGTGCGTTTTTAAAACAATTAAAATATCACTTGCTTCAACGGTGTAGGAAAACATCGTATGGAAACCTGCATGTCGGAGAGTTCTCCATAATGTTCTCAAAGGCGTGTGAAGTCTGCCAATCCGCACATGGCCAGCGTGGTGGACTATGGCCAAACCCTTCTCATATTGAGACGAGACCTGTGCTGTGTAGTAAACCGGTAATGGGTTGATCATGTATTACTTTAACATAACTCAATATAATATTAATTAAAAAAAAATCCTTTTAAAAATGAATATTAAATACAGAATACACATTTAAAACACAACTTAATCCTCAACGCCTATCCAGTAATTGTCTCTTCTAAATTCTTAAATAAAAAATCAAGAAGCTAATATTATAGAAAAACACTTTTAATTATCATTTTGCAACATATCAAGATATCTAATAGAATTAATAAACCAACGTGTCTCATATTTCGCTTTAAAGGTATCCCATTTAACCGTCCTATGCTATACAACGGCTTAAACAATTACTTAGGTAAATATCACATTTCAACTGAGAGGTTTTCTAGGATCAATATGTTAATGAAGATAAACATGGGTTATCTAAGGGCTTATACGAGTATACTTTCTAGATAATACTTACAGATTACATGTTGTAAGCGGTGATAGCCTATTGGTTAGGGCGTCAGCCTTCTAATAAGAATCCGGGCATTAACCTCTAACTTTTCGGAGTTATGTGCGTTTTTAAATAATTAAAATATCACTTGCTTCAACGGTGAATGAAAACATCGTGAGGAAACCTGCACGCCTGAGAGTTCTCCATACTGTTCTCAAAGACGTGTGAAGTCTGCCAATCCGCAGATGGCCAACGTGGTGGACTATGGCCAAACCCTTCTCATATTGAGAGGAGACCCGTGCTCTGTAGTGAGCCTGTAATGGGTTGATCATGATGATGATGTTTACATGTTATTTGTTATAAAATTTATGTTTTATTGGAAAGAGCAAGACCTACAAATACAATTTTCAAACTTAAATGGAGATCTTCGCCTATTATTTTATAATGGAACTGTGATAACAAATAAATTATTTACAACTTAATATTCATGAGGATTTTTACAGCGCTGACGGGCCTGGAACAAATGACTTAGTATCTCTGTTGCTTTGTGAGATTTTTTTTATACACTACAAGTTAGCCCTTGACGGCTATCTCACCTGGTGGTAAGTGATGATGCTGTCTAGGATAGTAGCGGGCTAACCTGTTAAGAGTATGGTAAACCCACAATCCTAATTGGTTTCTACCCGACATCGTGCCGGAATGCAGTCTAAGATGGTAGCGGGCTCGTATGTGCGTTTTAAAGTAATTAAAATTTCACTTGCTTCAACGATGAAGAAAAACATCGTGAGGAAACCTGCATGTCTGAGAGTTCATTTATCCTCATTCCATAATGTTCACGTTTTAACGACCTCTGTGGTGCAATACGTGCGCTGTCACTCTTTGGCGCAGTGCGTGCATTATAAAGTTGGAGGTCCTGGGTTCGAGTACCGGCTCGAGTCTGGTCTGGTAGGAGGCTTCAGCCGTGGCTTGTTACCCTACCGACAAAAACGTGTCGCCAAGCGATTTAGCGTTCCGCCACGATGTCGCGTAGAAAACTATTAGAATTAGCAGCGGTTTACCATACTCTTCCATATTCTATCCTAGACAACATCGCCAAGGGCTAACTTGTAGTGTATAAAAAAACAAAGGCGTGTGAATTCTGCCAATCCGCACATGGCCAGCGTGGTTGACTATGGCCATACCCTTCTCATATAGAGATGAGACTCGCTCTGTAGTGAGTCGAGAATGGGTTGATCATGATGACGATAAACGACCAAAATGTAATATACATTCCTGAAGTATGAATATTGCTGACGTTATAAACCTTCGGAATGAACGTGGAAAACAATGAAAATTCCACAGGTCAATATACTTCTGACTGGCATTCAGAACACAGCGAATCAGAAAATTATGTTCAAACAGTTACCCGTGCCTCGAATATTTGTTCAGTACGTACAAAGTTTATCTTTAGAGATAATGCCGCTGAAATATAAGCCGTCTATCTGTGGGATAGAATTTCCACGAAGCTGAGTTTTCATAAGTTATTCAGGTCCCAAAACAGATCTTTTGTCAATTGAATATATGTATTTTAACAGATATAAAAATAAGGTATTTAAAAATATTTTTCAGCTTGCCTTTTATGTTTTAAAACATATTTATTGTTTAGTATATATTATTCAGCTATCTTAGATAGTTTTTTGTACACTACAAGTTAGCCCTTGACGGTCACACCTTGCAAAGGTGCATTCTAAGATGGTAGCTAGCTAACTAACACACTCCTCTATCGCGAGAAATCAATCCGACACCCCAACCCTCCCGTAGTTCCGGCTTCTTTTTACTCCCCCGACCTAAGCGTTCTCTCCGAAACAGGAGACTTAAACATATCCTTCATGACCCTGACATGACCTCCATCCACGGCTTCGGAGACGTACAGACCACTCACCGTCCGACCCCCCCGTTATCCCAAACGTCGCCTAAGCCAAGGTTCGGCCTCAAAGGAGGCGCCCTTAGGCAGACGTTCCCTTAGTCTCTTCGAGCCCTAGGGCTCAAAATTTCTTCTGGCAGAGCTTCTTTCCGAAGCTCGCCAAACAGCCCGGTTACGCTGTGGCTACCAATAGGGGTAGTACGGCTAATAGACAATCCGAAAAACAAAACACTCCTAATTGGTTTCTATGCGATATCGAGCCGGAACGCAAAATTTCTTTTTTGACGGTAGGGTACCACGTAGGTAGGGTAGCCACGGCCGAAGCGGTGACGGTAATCACTTAACTTCAGATGACAGCCAGGTCGTCAAAAAAGCCTCCCACATTTACTGCGATATAATTATACATACCTAACCTTAAAAGAATACAAAAAATATATATATATAAATAAGCTGAGTTGTCATGGATTACAGCAATAAAGCTTAGTGTTTTAATTCAAGTGTTTCGTTAATTCAACGCGCAAATCTCTTACTACCAGCGCCATTTAAAAACCAATTCGGCCGTGGCTAGTTACCTCCCTACCGACAAAGACGTGTCGCCAAGCGATTTAGAGTTTCAACACGATATCGCGTTGAAACCCATTCGGAGTATAGACTAGCCATAACCTTATCAGGTTCGCCCGCTACCATCCAACACTGCATTATCACTTATCAACAGATGAGATAGCCGTCAAGGGCTAACTTGTAGCATATAAAAAAATTGTCTTAGGTAACTGGTTTAAAAAGGATTTAAGGCTGTATTATATAATGCTACTATTAAGTGTTACTAACCTAGTGAAGCGGTGATAGCCTAGTGGTTAGAGCGTCAGACTCCTAATCAGAAGTCGGCAGTTCGAATCCGGGCACGCAAATCTAACTTTTCGGAGTTATGTGCGTTTTAATAAAAAACAAATATATATCACTTGCTTCAACAGTGAAGGAAAAACATTGTGAGGAAACCTGCACGCCTGAGAGTTCGCCATAATGTTCTCAAAGGCGTGTGAAATCTGCCAATCCGCACATGGATCGTGGTGGACTATGGCGAAACCCTTCTCATATTGAGAGGAGACCCGTGCTCTGTAGCGAGCCGGTAATGGGTTGATGATGATGATGAAGGTTTATAAAGGAAGATTAAAGCTGTATTACATCATGCTACTGTTAATGGTAAGTGTGAAAGGAAACCACACGATGGAGCTCGTTAAAAATTAAGTTGAAACAAATACAAGGTAGTTAGGGAACGTTGTTGGAAAGTGGAATGCAAATGAACGCGATTGCAACCATCCAGCACGCTTCAACATTTGCATTCGTAGATTATAGACTGGAGTTCCGCGGTAATAATTAAACCGGCTTTAGAGTGGTTCTACTTAACAAGGCGCCGTAAACGCTTGGTTTATTTGAAACAGTTGGGGACTTGAATTATAAATGCATTAACTGTAAAGATGAGGAGTAATTGGCTAGAATGGTATGGATTTAAAAAAAATTAAATATCACTTGCTTCAACGGTGAAGGAAAATATCGTGAGGAAACCTGCACGCCTGAGAGTTCCCCATAATGTTCTCAAAGGCGTGTAAAGTCTGCCAATCCGCACATGGCCAGCGTGGTGGACTATGGCCAAACCCTTCTCATATTGAGAGGAGACCCGTGCTCTGTAGTGAGCCGGAAATGAGTTCATGGTATGGATATAATGCGGATAAGAAAACGATGTCACCAAAAGAATGTTATATATGATCGTGGAAGGGCAAAAGAGTAGAGGAAGACCAAAGAAGAGGTGGATGAATTGTGTAAAAGAGGATATGCAGGTAAAAGGTTTGGGTAGTGAGGTGACGGCTGATACAAGAGAGTGGAAGAAGAAGACGTGTTGTGCCGACCCCACATTATGTGGGATAAGTCACGTAATGCTGTAAATAATAAAAGCTTAAAACGCTTGTATAGTCATAAAATATAAAAACAAAATATGAATCTGTGATAGCCTAGTGGTTAAGACGTCTGTCTCGTTTAGGGGTATCTAGTTAATGTATATTCTCATGAAAAGATTAGCTGCGATTGTAGTCAAGGGCTAAATTGTTGTGGAATAAAACTAAAAACCTGTCTTAACTAAACTTCGACTACGTAAGTCTTTTTTTGCATCTTTTTCCCCCGGCTAAGTTTGTTGTGGGCTTCTTCTTAGACCGGGGCGCGTTTGGAACCCTCATAGCTTTAGTTTTAAGTTTACGAATATAGTTATCACCATGAAATAACTACTATGTAAATTATTGACGCGTCAAAAGTGCCTTTTTAAGGACTATTTGAATAAAGATTATTTTGAATTTGAAAATTTGAATTTATTGAAACGATGAATATTACTGAAAGTTATAGATGGAATTGAGCCAGTTTAACGTTCTCACCAAGCTGTGATAGCCTGATTAAAAGATACGGTCTTCGTACGTCCGTACGGTCTTCTAATCAGAGGTCGGGCTATCGAAACCGGGAACGCTCCTCTAACATTTCGGAGTTATGTGAGTTTTTAAGCAATTAAAATATTACTCGCTTCAACGTTGAAGGAAAACATCGTGAGGAAACCTGCAAGCCTGAGAGTTTTCCATTATGTTATCAAAGGCGTGTGAAGTCTGGCAATCGCACATGGCCAGCGTGGTGGACTATGGCCAAACCCTTCTCATATTGAGAGGAGACCCGTGCTGTGTAGTGAGCCGATAATGAGTTGACTATATAATGAATGCTATACAGCATTTTAGCTTTATCAGTGGTAACTAGCCAGGGCCGAAGAACCTTAATAGATCAGACTCAAGCCGAGCATCGAACCCAAGACCTCGTAATTACAATGCGACAGCACGCAATACGTGACGGAGGTCGACAAAAACATTGTAAGCTCTTGTAAGAGACAACGCTGGCGTAGGTTATAATCGGTTTGGTACACGTCTTATAGAGAGTAATCTTGTTGCGGAGGGACACTTTGCTTTTAGCGCAAATCATAGCATCCATCTCACACGCGGCTTTTAGACGAGCCTTACAAATGTGTGCGGCGAAGCTCATACTTCTATGGAACCTTATTCCCAACAGGCTTTATTTTGCCAAAGGATGGGATACCCGTAGAGGTTGACCTTTGCGGGATTGGTTTTAAAGCGGGATTTGTTTTAGTCTGAAAACTGTTGCGCTGTGTCGTCTAAGATTGCAACAGGCTCACCTATAAATAGTATAGTAGTTATACCATCGGATTCAAATCAAATCGAAATAGCTTTATTCATGTAAACCTATTACAGACATCCATGAAGTGTTCATATAAAATATAATATAATATGTCGGCGCGAAGGAGTTATTGACTTCATTCAGCGGCGCCAAGAACCTCAAAATTCAATAATTACCCACATTTTAACTCTTGATGATTTTGCTAACACAACTTAGACAGTAACAATTAATTTTGTACAAGCATGCTTTGCTATAAATACGGGCGGTCGATGCCTTTCGAGTCATTCTCGCTCGAGACGTCGTCAGCAATGCTGACGTCACTCTTACTAAAAACTACTCGGACGCCCTTGACTCGGCATATATATTTTTTATTTAATTTATGAGGTAATAATGGTGATAACTACACTCGCTAACGTAAAAACCATAGCTAAGAGGGTTCCCAATCGCGCAGAGGTCTAAAAGAATCCCACAACAAACTTAGCCGGGTTTTTTTGCTATCATCATTTCTCGCAGTCAAGAATAGAACATTATAGTTATGTATGAAGTTCGAGCAATTCAAACCCAAGCTTTTTTATCGTTTATATAATCCTTAATATCGTAATATGATTTTTCTATAAGCTAACGTTTTGTGAAAGCTTTGAAATTATTGATAGGCATCTCCGAGATATCAATAGGTAATTTGTTATAAAATAAAATTCGAATCCATTACAATGAGTTACCAATTCTGTGCAACCTACTAAACGGCACTACAGTTTACTTTTTCTTCTAATATTAAACGCGTCAGTCCATTTTTTTGTTGAATTTTATAATTCATTAAATTAGTAATTTTTTAATCTTATTATTCTTCTTCTTCTTCTTTAGGTGCCTCTCCAACTAGTGAAGGTTGGCAGTCAGAATGGCATATTTTGCCTTGTCTCTCGCGAGGCTGAAAAGCTGGGCGGCACTCGCGATCCCTGTCCACTCCCTGGTGTTTCGCAACCAAGACTTACTCTTGCAACCGATGCGCCTCTTTCCCGCTACTTTGCCCATCATTATGAGTTGCAGGAGCCTGTATCTGTCGTGCCTAAGCACATGCCCCAGATAAGCAACTTTTTTCTTTTTGATAGTCTTCCAAAGTTCGCGGTTACAACTAACACGTCGCAAGACCTCCTCATGGGTCACCTTTTGGGTCCAGCTGATGTTTAACATCCGTCGATAAGCTCACATCTCAAATGCCTCTAGACGTTTTCTTTGATCCTCTTTGAGTGTCCAGGATTCGCATCCGTAGAGAAGTATGGGCCATATATAACAATGTAGAAGGCGTTTACGTAGCACGATGGACAGGTTACGGCTAGTGAGCACTTTTTTCATACATTGAAAAGCACCACGGGCTACTTCTATCCGGGTTTTTGATTCACTGTCCCAGTCTTCAGTCAGCCAAGTGCCTAGATATTTATATCTGTGCACTCTTTCCAGTACTTGGCTAGCGACTTTAATCTTTGGATCTAAACTGGAATTGTGGGACACTACCAAGACCTTTGTTTTCTTGATGTTTATAGCTAGACCAGCCTCTTCACTACGCATAAGGACACGGTCAACAATTTTCTGCAACTCTACCTCAGTAGACGCTAGTAGAACTGTGTCATCCGCGTATCGTAAATTGTTAATGAGACGTCCATTAACCATAACACCACAGTCCAGGTCTTCCAATGCTTCCGCCATGATTGCCTCCGAATATATATTGAAAAGCGTTGGTGATAAAATACAGCCTTGTCGAACTCCTCTCTTTATATTCACCTCTTTGGATACTTTGCCCTCTATGCGCACTAATCTTATTATTAGTATTATAAAAATAAGATGGTGCAAGAACGATAACCGCTTTTTATATACACTACAAGTTAACCCCTGACGGCTATCTCACGTGGTGGTAAGTGATGATGCAGTCTAGCATGGTAGCGGGCTAACCTGTTATGAGTATGGTAAACCCACGCTCCTAATTGGTTTCTACGCGACATCGTGCTGGAACACTAAAAGGCTTTGCGATACGTCTCTGTCGGTAGGGTACGGTAGCCACAGCCGAAGCCTCCCACCAGACCAGACTCGAGCTGGGAATCGAACCCAGGACCTCCAACTTTATAATGCGACAGCGCACGCCCTACGCCACGGAGGTCGTCAAAAAAGCCTCCCAGGCAGGACCAGTGAAAATTCAGATAAGATAAATCGCCGAAATTCCCTTGCCGGGAAAACGATCTGGGAACCACTTATAAGACAGTAACACTCAACACCACGCCAGGGGGGTCTCGAAATTTTACATCATAGCAAATGCATATTAAATCGAACTGTGCTGATACATACAGTTCGAGTGCCTATCAAGATTTCCCTCGTCGTAACATTTCTCTTAGGAAATTGCTTTTCACAGAAAAATAATATTGGAAACGGCATTTTTTAATTACAGCAGTCACGGCTCTCGTTTTCGAGGGAAAAATTAATCTTTTTTCCCTTCGTTTACGTGAGGGTACGTGGGTAGGTTTTTTTTGTTGCAAGCATTTGTCTATCTGACATCAGTCCTTGGACTATAATCAGGTGGAACTTTGTGGCTATTTAGGTCTTGTACATTCATTAATGTAACATCCCTTTGAAAAAAAGTAAAATAATGTTATATTATGCTATGTGAACAAGCGGTGATAGCCTAGTGGTTAGGGCGTCAGCCTCCTAATCAGAGGTCGGCGATTCGAATCCGGGCACGCACCTATAACTTTTCGGAGTTATGTGCGTTTTTACACGATTAAAATATCACTTGCAAATATAACCTGCACGCTTGAGAGTTCTCCATAATGTGGTGGTGGTGGTGGACTATGGCCAAACCCTTCTCATATTGAGAGGAGACCCGTGCTCTGTAGTGAGCCGGCAATGGGTTGATCATGATGATGATAATGCTATGTGAGCTAGTTATGTCATGTGAGCAGACCGTGCTTTTGGTGGCATCACGTGAGCATTCGGAAATCGATAAATCTGTAGTGGAACGGATTGAGTCCGTCCATCTAGTAGAGGAGCGACCACGTCGACGTGTGCCCTCGACCCGACTTTGTTCTACGAGATGTTCTAGGGTACCTTTCCTATACCTCTTATATACGAGTATCTATATGGTATTTGTGTCCACGTCTAAACCGCTCAACGAATTTTTCAATCGTATATCTCGGTAAAGTAAGAAGGGGATCAAAAAACCGTCAACCTTACTCCATACCGTATAGCCATTGCTTATATACGTATATATATAATACATTTGCTTCTAGGCTCGATACTGGTAGATGGCTGTAAATCATCTCACATATATCACACGACTGAATTTACGAATCTACCCCTTTACAGATCACTGAATTTTTAACTCGAATCAACACAATAGTCTAAGAGATAATTTATATAATATTAGCGTAAATAACAAATATTTTACTAGGAAACTCAATGAGGAAAGGTTTGCTCGCCCTTAGGAAGGAAGAAAAAGTTTTGATTGATTCATAATATTGTTTTAATGGAATGGAATTAGAACGGAAGCGGTGATAGCCTAGTGGTTAGGGCGCCAACCTCCTAATCAGAGGTCGGCGGTTCGAATCCGGGCACGCACCTCTAATTTTTCGGAGTTATGTGCGTTTTAAAAAAATTACAATATCACTTGCTTCAACGGTGAAGGAAAACATCGTGAGGAAACCTGCATGCCTGAGAGTTCTCCGTAATGTTCTCAAAGGCGTGTGAAGTCTGCCAATCCGCACATGGTCAGCGTGGTGGACTATGGCCAAACCCTACTCATATTGAGAGGAGACCCGTGCTCTGTAGTGAGCCAGTAATGGGTTGATCATGATTGTTTTAATTCTTTTTTTTAAGCCAATAATTGTAGCCCACTCAGCATAAACTAAGCAAGTTGCAGCTTTCACGGACGGAACAAAATAGCTTTCAACTTATTAAGAGAGAATTTAATATGAAAACTTCATAAACAATTAACAAAGTATAGCTTTCGAGTTAATATAATTGTTTTTTAATAAGCCTTTAAAGGAAATTAAGTTTGGTTTATCTTATACTGCTCATATACAAATATTTATATAAATATACCGATATATGTAAATATACCGATTCACAGGTTTACCATCAAAACACAACGCACAAACACACCTCGGTTTTCGTGTTATTTATTTTATCACAGACCCTATAGAACTAAACTAGGTAAATATTCTCCCTTACCAAGAACAACATATATAATAACTGTGTCAAAAACAAATAGAAATAGATCTACTTTATAACAAATATACGGACTTTAGGTGTAAAATTATTGATATCTCTTATTTTGCTTTACTTCTAACTCTAAAATAATTTTAATAAAAATTAAGTTTAACTAACGAATCTTAGCCTCAAACCGCACATCACTTACCATAAGGTGAGATACCTTCAAGGGCTAACTTGTGGTGATTAAAAAAAAAACTCTATGTGTAATATTTTTATCGTCTCATTTAGAAATTAATTGTAATAAATCCCTTAAAAAAAATTGTTAAAATTTTTCATTATATTAAATTGACTAATTAATTAATTGTGAAAAAGTTTTAATCAATTTTAGGACCTATCTTTTACATTGCTTAGTTTTATATATATATATATATATATATATATATATATAGCAAATAACTTAGAATATATCTTATTTCGGAACTATTTTTGAACGTTGTGAAAACCTGTAAAAAGTATAACATTAAATTACCTCGCAACGTTTATATTCACATTAATTCACAACGTTAAAAAAGTGGTTATGATAAAATTTATACGCAGTTGGTTTTTCGTAATTATTAAATTAATATTCGCTAAGCTCTCTACATCGCCCGCTATGTGACTAGCTTTGAAATTCGCTCAAGAGTTAAAACGAATCTATTTATAAAACATATTGCGACTCAGCTAGTCTGGATAATGGTGAATATGCCTGAATTAACAAATCTACATAATGTGCGGTACAGTGATTCTCAAAACCAAATAACCCACACTAAAAAACATAGATTTTTTTTTAATATTTTTTTATTAAAAAATATATATATATTAAGCGGTGATCGCCTAGTGGTTAGGGCGTCAGCCTCCTAATCAGAGGTCGGCGGTTCGAATCCCGGCACGCACCTCTAACTTTTCGGAGTTATGTGCGTATTAAAAAAAAAAATATCACTTGTATCAACGGTGAAGGAAAATATCGAGAGGAAACCTGCACGTCTGAGAGTTCTCCACAATGTTCTCAAAGGCGTGTGAAGTCTGCCAATCCGCACATGGCCAGCGTGGTGGACTATGGCCAAACTCTTCTCATATTGAGAGGAGACCCGTGCTCTGTAGTGAGCCGGTAATGGGTTGAACATGTTGAAAAACATGCACATAGTTTTAAGTGGAGTATACAGAGGCGGCGTAAGGCCTGAGCGACGTGGGCCATTGTCTATGGCCCCGCGGTCCAAGAAGCCTCGCGCCTCGAAGTTAGCATATTTATGAATTAAAAATTGAGTATCTAAAAAATTTCCCCTCAACAAAATCCGTCCTCTTGCGTCATCTATCAGGGGGCCTGGCATAAGATATCTTGCCCACATCAAATTTAGGTCCTGTCCCGCCACTAAAAGTATACGTGTTATTTTAACCCTTTGTACTTCACCGGTCCTTTGCACGAGTGCACCAGGCTTTCTGCTAGCCGAAAAAAATGGCGGATGCTCGTGAGGCGTATAACAGCTGTCCTCAAAGACATTGCTTCATGATCACCACGACCACTCAACAACAAATTATTTTAATCCCACAGACCAAAATGCTGTATTTTACCAACATTGTATTAAACAGTTCTTTCCTTTCACTGCACCGCTTTATATTTCAGATATGATTTCAATGTTCCGTGTGAGTAGGTTTAACACAGCGTCCATCGGGAAGTATACAACGGGTCCCCCGGGTGTCCAGTAAAACCTGCGAGAAGGACATGCCGTGGTGGTTTTTAGTTCGGGTATAGCCCCCTTCGGGGGTGGGAGTCCAACGTAACCTCTTTCCCGCCCAAGGGTACGGAGGTAGCTATAAAACTTTTCCACCACGAAAAAAAAAAGGTATTACACAGCGAGCTTGAATTATGACGTCACACGTATCGAGCGCGCAATTTTTTATGATACAACATTTTTTCTATATACTACAAGTTAGCACTGGACGGCTATCACACCTGGTGATGATGCAGTCTAAGATGGTACCGGGCTAACCTGTTAGGGTTAGCCCACACACCTAATTGGTTTGTACGCGACATCGTGCCGGAAAGCTAAATTGATTGGCGACATGTGTTTGACGGTGGTTACTAGCCACTTTCGAAGCCTTCCACCAGACCAAACTCGAGCAGGGAATCGAACCCAGGACCTCCAACTCTATAATGCAATGTTGTCAAAAAACTCAAACGTACAGATAGACTTTTTTTTTTTTTTTATCCACTACAAGTTAGCCCTTGACGGCAATCCCACCTGATGGTAAGTGATGATGCAGTCTAAGATGGTAGCGGGCTAACCTGTTAGGGGTATGGTAAACCCACACTCCTAATTGGTTTCTACGCGACATCGTGCCGGAACGCTAAATCGCTTGGCGACACGTCTTTGTCGGTAGGGTGGTAACTAGCCACGGCCGAAGCCTCCCACCAGACCAGACTCGAGCCGGGAATCGAACCCAGGACCTCCACTCTATAATGCAATGTTGTCAAAAAACTCAAACTTACAGATAGACTTGCAGATAACGTCTCCTCACCAAAACAAAAACATCTGATAGGCAAATAAACAGGGCCCTAATTTAAAACATAATGGAGGGTCGGTTTCGTCCTATAATTTACAAATGCAAATAGATATAACTCAACAGTCAGAACGGCAGAACTTACAGCCACGCTTATCTGTGAGCTAAAGTTTCAGACTTAAATGTATTCATGCAAGCGAAACACTATTTCGGTTTCGGAAATTCATAATTCATTTGATACCAGTAAACCTTATGAGCACTTCTGAAATAGGCCAACAAAGTCTATCGGTTTGTAAAGTCTAGCTCCGGTCCGGTCTGTCTTTCTCCCTGTCCGTCAGCATATCTGTCTGATTGTATCTCCGTTTGTGTCCGTCCAACCATACGTCTGTTTTTCTTATTTATATAAACAAATAATTTGTATTTTTCAAAATATCTTGCATAATGCTATTATTACCCTTACGTACATTGAAATGAAATGAAATGAAAATGATAATACACTTTATTGTACACCACACAAAAGAAGAAATACAAACAGTGAAGAAACACACAGAAAAGTAAACAGGTACAATAGGCTGCCTTATCGCTAAAGAGGGATCTCTGCCAGGCAACCCAGACCAGGATATATTATATAGATACATTCGCTCCTTTACATATTTACTAATTTAAATATTTATTTATTTACTTTTTGAGCAAGCGTTGTTTCGTATTATAATATTTTCGCTATCTAATTCCCAATAGGCCCACAATATGCCCAGTACATTCCGTTTATGTTTTAAAAAGTACTAAAAAATATTTATTTACGCTATTTTTATGACGGCGATTATAAATATTAAAACGTTTGACGAAAAAAAATAGTGTGTGGAACTCTAGAATTCGTGCGTTGCCTATTGAAATGTTATAATAGTAACTGACCCATATACCCAATAAATCAATGCGTTGAATAGTAACTGACCCATACAATAAATCAATGCAGAAAAACAATTGGATCTCAAAAAGTGTTATCGTCGAATATTTATTCGATTTCTAACTCGGCTTTGCTAAATAGATATATCTGCGTAGGTTGTTTCGTAAAGTTTGGATTTACCTGACGAAAAATTATATTAACCTTGCAAATAAATAGGCATTGACGAAAGTATTGTTAGAACGTCATCTTTGTGGAAGCAGAGGACATGTTAAAAAACGACTACTTTCAATCACAAAAGGATCCAAAATCAGCAAAATCTACCGAAAGTACATCATGATCAACCCGTTACCGGCTCACTACAGAGCACAGGTCTCCTCTTAATATGAGAAGGGTTTGGCCACAGTCCACCACGCTGGCCATGTGCGGATCGGCAGACTTCACACGCCTTTAAAAACATTATGGAGAAATCTCAGGCGTGCAGGTTTCCTCACGATTTTTTCCGTAGAAGCAAGTGATATTTTAATTGCTTTTACAAACGCACATAACTACGAAAGTTATAGGTGCGTGCCCGGGCTCGAACGCCCGACCTTTGATTAGGAGGCTCACGTCCTAACCACTAAGCTGTAACAGCTTCACTAGGCTATCATAGCTCGGAAAGAACAAGGACGGTGCAAACAGTTAAAATTAATCAACTACCCACATCAAGGGTGTTTTCTAGTTTTGCATTTATGATGAGCAAATACCATGAAAATTGTATATCAGTTCTGCTGGATTCAGGAGCTTCTGTACACACCAAAAGGAATGTTATTTTTATTTTTATTATGTTGATTTGGAGTAAATTGTTTTTAGCCAGATAAAAAAAAAGAAAAACAATTGCTTAACTGGTGAATTTGTTTCAGCTACTAAGTAGGGTACACGTATATGGATCAACAAGGAAATAAAAAAAATATATTAAGGTAGTGCTGCATCGAGGTTCCATACAATTTTTTTTCAGTGTCGAGGATGTAGCGTGCTGAATTGACGGTCATTTTGGTCAGAAAGAAACGAATGTATGTAAGGGTAATATTATTTATGCAAGGTATTTAAAAATTCATATAATAATCGGAAAAACTTATAAATTTTATCATGAACGTTTTGGTCATATCAGTATACATTCGTCACCTTAAAACTAAAGCTAGAGGGTTCCAATCGCTAGTCTAATAAGAAGACCACAATGGAATATCAATTAACATGGTCAAGTTCAGACTGTGTTTAGTGTTTAAACGAGACAGATTTATATCATACACATAAGTTTGTTTCGTATTAGTCTCAGGTAAAAAAAACTCTACAGATTTCAGCATAGATATAACCTTGCTGCTCTTTGTTCCAAGTTTTTATTACCTTCATGCCATAAAGCTCGCCCACTTTTTACTGGACACAAATCAAATCAAATCAAATCATTTAATGGCATAGATGTGTACTTGATTGGTGTCACATTTAATTAGAGTTGTTTACAATCTGCCGGGTAGGAGTGTAAAAATAATATCGTTATTACATGTAAATCATTTAAAAAATATCAAGAAATAAACTATATGGCGATAATAATATTATTAATAAGTATGTCATTTTGTATTGAAAAATTCACTTACACAATAAAAGCATTTTTTTTTATTCCCCATGAGTTAGCCCTTGACTGCATCTCACCTGATGGTAAATGGTGATGCGGTAGCGGGCTAACCTGTTAGGGGTAGGGTAAACTCATACTCCTAATCGGTTTCTACGTGACATCGTGCCGAAACGCTAAATCACTTGGCGACACGACTTTGTCGGTAGGGTGGTAACCAGCCACGGCGGAAGCCTCCCACCACACCAGACTCGAGCCGGGAATCGAACCCAGGACCTCCGACTTTAAAATGCAACAGCGCATGCGCTGCGCCACGGAGGCGTCAAATTTATTTATCTAATAACCATTGCTGCAATCTTCTTTTAAAAACTTTTAACGGTAATTCTTTCAATGATGTAGTGTAGTATTGTATTCACTGATGTAGCATCCGAATTCCGAATAAAAGGGAGCGTATTTGCACGTTCCGTTAATAATCAGCTCATCCCGATTTCAAGTAATTAATTGAATACAATCCGGCGGCCTGTGCAAATTAATGCGTAATAAAATGCGCAATAATGATTTTCGAACACTTTTCAATTCAATGAAGCGGTATACCACCCGTCGAGCCTTAAGCTTTTCGAACTATTGTAACATAGTGAACAAATATAGTGTAAGTCGACGACCTTCGTGGCTCAGTGCGTGCGCTGTCGCATTATAAAGTTGGAGATCCTGGGTTCGATACCCGGCTCGAGTCTGTTCTGGTGGGAGCCTTCGGCTGTGGCTAGTTACCACCCTACTGACAAAGACGTACACTTCAAGTTAATTATTGACGGCAATCTCACTTCGTGGTTAGTGATTTTGCAGTCTCAGATGATATCGGATGGTAGTCAGACGGTAATCTGGCAGGGTATACTAGGTCCACACTCCTAATTAGTTTGTACGCGACATCGCTTAGCGACACGTGTTTGTCGGTGGGGTGGTAACTAAACACGGTCAAAGCTTAAAAACAGACCAGTCTCGAAATAAAAATATTTACTAATTAGTTATAGCACAGCCCTGGAACGCCAGCCCTACCACGATAACGATGCGTTAGTATCGGCGTTATATTGACGAACCCGTGAACGCAAGAAAAGAGTGTTCGCACGACTTCTTTCCTAGCATCGGAAAAGTCCACTTGTGTTAGTGATAGGAACTAGAATGTAGGTTAGATTAGTCATTACATTTTAATCCCGTGAACTTTCCTAACATCGGAATGGTCCGCTAGTTAGTAAGGTTTTAATTATAATTTCATTATTAAATTTAATTATAAGTAAATCCGAAGTTTCTTTGTTTCCCACCTGTGGCCAACCGTAACTAATTCATGACTATATTAAGAAATAATAACAATAACTGATCTCTTAACCCAAACGGACATGGAAATATAATTGTTTACGTATTTCGAATGTACCTCTAACTATAAACGAGTACGCGTAGGTTTGTTTCCAAGTTAGGCTTATTGGATAGGGCTAACTTTAAATTGCAATTTGGGGAAGCTGCCAAGTTTTATGAGGAAAATTAGCCTTTCAAATGCGTAACTTTAGCAGTTAAACTAGAAGTATGTATGTAGCTTGTTTATTACCAGTAGAACTTGTGTATTCGAGCAAAATCTTAAAACTGTATCTTTTAGTAAAAGTTGTTACAGCATGTCTATTAAAATATATAACAAATTTCCTAATGAATTTTTGTTAAGTAAGTTTAGAACCTTTAAAAGTTTTTAAAACAAGATTGCACCAATGGTTATTAGATAAATACTTTTATTGTTTAAGTAAATTTTTCAATACAAAATGGCATTCTTATTATTATTATTATTATCGCTATTTAATTTATTTCTTGACATTTTTTAAATGATTTACATGTAATTACAATATTATTTTTGCACGCCTACCCGGCAGATTGTCTTCTTCTGCATCGTCATCCTCATTACTGAGGGTCGCGATCCTTAGCATGGATCACCTTCTTTCGTACGGTTTTTCTCCAAATGGTTCTGTTTCCGGCATTATGTAGAGCGGCGTGGAATGATGTACCGAGTGCAGTGACCTGATCTGATCCGACCAACGCATGGGGCTACGTCCTCTTGGCCTTCTTCCCTCCACCTTGCCCGTTACGAGCAGTTTTTCTAAATTCCCAGGGCTACGGCGGGCAATGTGTCCGAAGTATTCCAAGGTGCGCTTGAGACATATAGTCGACAGCCTTGTTGTTATTTTTAGCCCTTTCAGGATAGATGCGTTGGTCCTAAATGCAGTCCAGGGTATCTTTAACATTGTAAGAAACTCTAATTAAATGTAACACCAATCAACTACACAATCTATGCAAATCATTTTTTTTTTTTTTATTCACCACAAATTAGCCCTTGACTTCATCTCACCTGATGGTAAGTGATGATGCGGTCTTAGATGGTAGCGGGCTAACTTGTTAGGGGTATTGTAAACTCATAATCCTAATTGGTTTCTACACGACATCGTGCCGGAACGCTAAATCGCTTGGCGACACGTCTTTGTCGGTAGGCTGGTAACCAACCACGGCCGCAGCCTCCCACCAGACCAGACTCGAGCCGGGAATCGAACCCAGGACCTCCGACTTTAAAATGCAACAGCGCACGCGCTGCGCCACGGAGGTCGTCGAAAAATGATTTGATTTGATTTGAAATCTCTTTACAACCTACTGAAAGATCTTCGCTTGGTGAAATCGGCTCTGAATTTTATATTAGAACCAGTTAGTAAAGTAGAAGTTTTTTTATACACTACAAGTAAGCCCTTGACGGCGATCTAACCTGGTGATGATCCACTCTAATAAGGTAGCACACTAACCTGTTGGGGTATGGTAAGCCCACACTTCTAATTGGTTTCTACACAACATCGTGCCGTCTTGTCTTTGGCGATAGGGTGGTAACTAGCCACGGCCGAAGCCTCCCACTAGACCACACTTGAGCCGAGACTCAATCCCAGGACCTATCAATTTTATAATGCGACAGCGCACGCGCTATGCCATGGAGATATATTAATATATTGCCAGAAACCAAACCTAATCTGACTGGGCAGGGTGGGAAGCACGACCATTGAAGGTGAGCATTGGTGGGTATTGTATCCCCGTCACCTCGAGACTTGGGTTTAAGGGACCCCCTATACCCAAGTCGTAAGATTTAGCAGCTGTTCAGCGTTTCTCCACCTGCCACAAAATGGACACCACGTACGATAAATCTATGGAATGTCGACATATCCTAAGTAATCTATAATAAAGGTAAAACACCACACCTGTAGTCCCTACGTAATGTCTGTGAAAATATAATGTTCTGCCAGACTGCATTCGAAACTTAGGAAAAGAAAATGAATTTTACACAGTATTAAAGAATTTTTTATTGGAGAAGTGTTATTACACAGTAAACGATTTTTTAAAAGTAAAAATAAATGAAATCGGTCTCTACTACGGTCGATTCCAGACCAAGTTGCAACACCCAAACTGGGTATGTGTACACAATATGCAACGAAGTAAATAAATAATATTCCACTGTTTGGACACGGGCAAGCAAAAAACTGGGACAGCCCTCTAAATGTCAAATAAGACACAAAGCCTCCAGAGAGGTTAACCTAAAACACAAATAATTCCCTCGGCGTCCCATATTTATCTTCATTTGAATATTGATCCCCTCAAACCCTTGCTAGGTTGATTGCGGATATTTATGTAAGCAATTATTGCTTTGACAAAATTAATTGTCCTATTTACTGGCTTTAACTTACACGAGCTGATATACGGCTCGATTTTACACGGGTGGCGTTAGATCTTTTGAAGTGACTGATACTTGACATGAGAACGTATGTAGTCCGTTTTGTTCGACGTATATCTGACTAGATTCGTATAATTATTCTAAAGAACAAAGCAAAAACAGTAAAATTTGATCTAGATCCGACCAGCTGTTCTGACGTCATTTTTCAGTAATAAACATACATCCAACCTTTCTCATAACTAATATTTGTAATATTATCTATAGTTATAAAAGCGAAAGGTCACTTAATTACTTACATATACTTACTTACACACTTACTGATTAAACACGAGATCTCAAAAATTATTGTACGTATAAAGCTATAATTTAGCAAGTAGGTAGTTGATAGTCAAGAGATGTCAGCTAAGAAAGGATATTTGGAAATTCCACCCCTAAGGGGGTAGAATAGGGGGTTGGAAGTTTGTATGAAATTTCTTTGTTTTTAGAGTTAGAGACACAAAAATTTGCATTAAGATTAATAATAATAAAAAAACATGTACATACATTTTATTTTAATATTGCCTGTTAAGGGTGGTAAAAAAGGGGATGATAGTGACGGAGTGTTTTATAATTTAGAAACACGAAAATAGACAATTTGAGATTTGCCTGTAGCTTACTTTCTGAAGCAGGGCATTGGCCGCACGGGAAACCTCAATCTCACGGGAAATCAGCAATTCTACGCAGAAGAAGTCGCGGGCAACAGCTAGTATATTATATAGTGTGATATATATTAAGAAAAAATTGAATATGAATGGAGTTTTGAAAAATGTTATAGAACGTGTCATATTATGTATAACCTTATAAGACATTTTACAAAATCGGAACAATGCACAATACAATTTCATATCCAAGGGACCGAAAAAGCTGTGGTGGGGGGTATACTATCTATTGGGCACAGTCGCCGCACAGCAACCTTCGCAGTCGTTGCAGGGTTTTTCTTAAAAACATTAAACCTTTCGGGACATGCGAAGGGTAAAGGATTAGTAAGAGACCTTTATTTAGAGTTTTCAAATCAAATCAAATCGTTTATTTACTGATTGCAGGTACATTGGTTGTTACAATTTGTTTTGTTTTATTCCACAATCTGTCAAACTATGGCGTGTAAATTTGAAAATATATGACGAGTTAAGGACGTCGCGCGTATTTTTAGTAAGAGTGACGTCAGCATTGCTGACGCTCATAGTCATTAAAACCACAAATTGCGTGATTACACTTTCATTGCGACCATAATTAAGAGGTCCGAACGGTCCGACGTCTCGAGCGGGAATGCCACGAAAATATATGTCGCGCCGGCATATATTATCTTATAACTAATACATTGATACTTAATACAAATAATAGTTATAGTACTGCATTCTCATTATAATTAATCTAACCCTTTTGTGAGATTAAATTATGACCTACGTAAAAACCTCAAAGTACCTACATTGTAAATATGTAACAATAAAAACAACATTCACTCACAATAATTATTATCATTCTATGTCAATATAAATAGGTACTATTAAAATATGTTAAATCAAAATGAATTTCAGTCAAAATACGAATAACATTGTCTAAATTTTTGTGGCCAAATAGTAGGGGAGCCCAAGCGGGGATTTCGGGATTTACTCGAGCGCGGCAGATTAATATACAGGGAGATACCTTGTACCCGGTTATGTTCCTCCACCAAACATGAGCCCCATATATAAGGCCGCCTGTGAACGATACACGATCAGATTAGTAAAAAAAAATTGACCATCAGAAATTCTCGAGCGTGTCAGATTAAGGTAGGGTGAGTTAATTACATCCTTAAAAGCGTATATTCCACTAATCTGACAATTTGAGAGTGACGTAAAGAAAGATTGTCTTCAATCAATCATAATCTTTATACAAATAGTCCTTTAAAAGGCAATTTCGACGCGCCAATAATTTACATAATATTGAGTTGATGTTGATAACTATATTCGTGAACTTAAAACTAAAGCTATGAGGGTTTCAAAGAACGTTTCCATTCGTAATGGTTGAAGAAGCTTACGATTGCAATTTTTTTCTTCCAATAAATTTCCCAATCGCTCCAACGGAGACAGCTTTGAAGTGAACTTCAAAGTGGACTCGAGGGGCGTCTGGTGTGGACGTATGTCAAACTTTGTCTCACAGAATCTAAGGACAGAAACTTACTTTGAACACTCTAGCTTGTTTTTAGTTAAATAATGCTTTATTTAACTAATTACAAGGCGTTAGATCATCATCATCATGATCACCCATTCTTGGCTCACTACAGAGCACGGGTCTCCTCTCAATATGAGAAGGGTTTGGCCATAGTCCACCACGCTGGTCATGTGCAGATTGGCAATATTCACACACCTTTGAGAACATTATGGAAAACTCTCAGGCGTGCAGGTTTCCTCACGTTTTCCTTCACCGTTGAAGCAAGTGATAATTTAATTGCTTAAAAACGCACGTAACTCCGAAAAGTTATAGATGCGTGCCCAGGTCGAACCCCCGACCCCTGAGGCTGAGGTCCTAACCACTAGGTTATCACAGCTTCAATCTTCAGGCGTTAGATAACAGTGCTTTATTTAGTTACGCTTTCGCGTTTCGTTTTTTATTCGCTCAGTTTCTAGACCAATGTCCAATGACCAATGACCAATTATGTATTTGATATAACTGCTAAACGTGTAACAGATTAGCTCGCTACCGTTTTAGACTAGAGTTTAAGATGCTGGTAACTGAGGTGTCCTCAAAGACTTTGCTTCATAATGACCACGACCACTCCGTCAAGAGTGTAACGACAATGCAGAAGAAACGATGAATTTTGACGACCTCCGTGGCGCAGTGCGTGCGCTTTCGCGTTAGAAAGTTGGAGGTCCTGGGTTCGATTCCCGGCTCGGTCTGGTGGGAGGCTTTGGCTTTGGCTAGTTACCATCCTACCGATAAAGACGTGTCGCCAAGCGATTTAGCAATCCGGCGCGATGTCGCCTTGAAACCAATTAGGAGCGTGGGCTTACCATACTCCAAACAGGTTAGCCCGCTACCATCCTAGACAGCATCATCACTTACCACCAGGTGAGATAGCCGTCAAGGGCTAACTTTAAGTATATAAAAAATATTGTTAATTATGGTGGGAGTCTTCAGCCGGCATTTACCACCTTAATGACAAAGACATACATAAATTTAACGTTCCGGTATGATGCCGAGTAAAAATCTACTAGGAAGATTGATTCAGCCAGCAACGCATCGAGAGTCGCAGGTTGATCACTTAACATCAGGTGACCCGTCTGTTCTCGTTTGCCCGCCGTGTACACCTCATACGACCTCTATCCAACGTTTATTAAGCAAGATGTTGAACGTTTTATGATAATAATGTCCCAATAGTATCCGGATAATAAAGATCTCAAATAAAAATGGCCTTTACAAAACTCTGTCAACGTGTCAACGTTAAAGGGAAAAAAAACCTTCCAAATAAATTCCAACGAACAATAGTTTTTTTCCGCTTAATTGGGAACAAAAAAGAGCCATTTCTCCCCATTACATCTCACGGATCTGTACAAATAAAGATCGTTACTTTCTTTGAAAGTACCGGTCTTCCTCCCTTTATCTTTTAAAAGAAACTATGAAAACTCCACGACAGTCTGTCCTATTTGTTAATTAAACTTTCGCTATTGATATCGGTAAATCGTGCTATTTTTGCAGGGAGGGAAACCGAAACATTGAGTAGGTACTAGCTGTTCCCCGTGGTTTCATTCATTAACCGAACCGGAGAGTAATAACAAATTAACCATTTTAAATTTAGTATCTTCAATACTATTTAATTCTTCTGGTGGGAGGCTTCGGCCGTGGCTAGTTACCACCCTACCGACAAAGACGTGTCGCCAAGCGATTTAGCGTTCCGGCACGATGTCGCGTAGAAACCAATTAGGAGTGTGGGTTTACCACGCCCCTAACAGGTTAGCCCGCTACCATCCTGGACTGCATCATCACTTACCATCAGGTGAGATTGCCGTCAAGGGCTAACTTGTAGTGGATAAAAAAAAAAAACTATTTTTCCAAATGACATTCTATAGCAAACTAATTTTACATTATATTGTTTTGACAATATATTGCTGTGATAGCCTAGTGGTTAGGACGTCAGCCTCCTAATCAGATCAGTCGAGGGTTCGAACCCAAACACGCACCTATAGCTTTTTAAGCAATTAAAATATCACTTGCTTTAACGGTGAAGGATAACATCGTGAGGAAATCTGCACGCCTGAGAGTTCTCCATAATGTTCTCAAAGGCGTGTGAAATCTGCCAATTTGTATATGTCCAGCGTGGAATGATAACGTTATTCTAAAGAATTAAATACTTCATTAGTGTAGAATTATATTGAAAATCACATTTAATTATTCGAAATATTGTCGCTTATTCATATAAAGATATGCAAATCATTCTGCATTTTTCTAAAGATAAATAAATCAAAGACATGTATTTTGGTAGTAAGTATGTAGGTAAAACGAATGTTTTCTACAAGCTTGATATTACTTTATTTCAAATTTCAGGATGAAATTCTAAAATTACTGAAATAAAGTAATATATATTTCTCAATGGAAACTCATTCAAGTATTAATTTCAAACCACATAGTAAGAGACTATGTGACACCAATAAAATAACACAATCTATAAAATTTCACATATTTCGTCTGCTCAGGAATAATAATTTGGTCTTTTTTTTTTATACACTACAAGTCAGCCCTTGACGGCTATCTCACCTGGTGGTAAGTGATGATGCTGTCTAGGATGGTAGCGGGTTAACCTATTAGAAGTATGGTAAACCCACGCTCCTAGTTGGTTTCTACGCGACATCGTGCCGGAACGCTAAATCGCTTGGCGACACGTCTTTGTCGGTAGGGTGGTTACTAGCCACAGCCCACCAGACCAGACTCGAGCCGGGAATCAAACCCAAGACCTCCAACTTTTTTTAAAATGCGACAGCGCACGCACTGCGCCCCGGAGGTCGTCAAAAACTTGTCTTGTACAATCCTCACCTATTTACCGCGTGATCTTATCACCGTAAGGGTATTGCGTAGATATCTCATGGACACGGACGACCGCTTTGTTCCTTCGTTTTCAATACTACCCGCAAATAACAAGAATCCCTGACGACTCCCATTTTCTTGATCTATGATGGTCGCATGTATCTCTTCGTTTGGAACAATTTAATTTTAATTTAAAACAATGAAAAAGGAATTGGTATATATATATATATATATATATGTGTGTATTTTAATTTATCAGTTTGCGGTCCTTATGTAAATGATCTTTTAATAAACAATAAACAGCAAGTATAATTTGCTATAGTATAAGTAGAAAAGTACTTTTCGCGCTTGTGAAGTCAACATCTCCTGAGGATGATCCGGTGTCGGGTCGAAACGTGCGTAGAGGTTCTAGTGGAAGATTTTGTGTGGTGTTATATTATACTAATCTCCCGGTTGTGGGCGGAATAGAGCAAATTATACTTGCTGTTTATTGTTTATCATGGACTTCCGCAAAGTAACGCTTGCTTCTATTCATTATTTGATCTTTTAATGTTCTTTTAAGTACTCCTTCACTGACCTTACCCTCTTCCCTAAGCCATTCTATTTTATTATATACAACAACTTGTCAAACCATAGTAGTTGGTTACTTTGGGTAAAACAAATCTTTTTCCAATTAACAGTAGTTATGTAAGGTGGACAGACGACATCACACGAGTCGCAGGGAGCCGCTGGAAGCAAGCGGCCCAAGACCGTGAACATTGGAACTCCCTACAAAATACCTATGTCCAGCAGTGGACGTCAATCGGTTGTTAATGATGATGATGATGATGTAAGGTATTAGGTAGGTATAGTTACTTTTACGACTCGACCCGGAAATTAAAATTGCTTTGATGTTTTCCTCAAAAACATCGTAACAGGTAACTGAAAGTTCTTCGTAATGTTCTCGCATATGTATGTCTAAAAATACGCACTTGGCCAGCTTGGTGGACTGCGCCAAAAACCTCAGGCTATAGGAAAATACATGCCAGTATAGGATTGATAACGATGACGATTTTCTTTAACGGGAAAATAGAATATCTACACGGGTATAACACTTACCTACTACTTTCAAATAGGGTTTTTAAGTTCGTAGCGAAAACTTCTTTATTCTCAATCCAGGTGACTCGTTAGGGAGAAAAGGTTTCACAGCTCGTTAACTTCTTAGAGACTTCAGCTCTTTACTGCAATACAATAACTACTGTAAGCATACGTGAGTGTATTTCACTTGAAATCGTCGCGTCATCGGCGGGTCAGATATGGTGCTAATACATTCTAATCTGGTACATAGATCATGGACTTAAGGAATGAGTGTTTTTCACCCCCTTACCCCGGACAGCAAGTTAAGCCGTTAATCTCAGTTATTATCCTTTTATCTGTTACGTGGTTTTAGCTTAGTGGGTAAAACTTCGGTCTCCCATTCGGTTGAATGACGTTTAGCAAATACATTTAACAATACAGAATAAAAGCTTTGACTTAGCCGTGACGACCATCGTATCTTTAAGGTCGTGCCACCAAGCGATTTTGCGTTCCGGTAAAATGTCGTGTAAAACAGGTTAGCCCGCTACCATCATAAATTTCATCATTACTTACCACCAGAGATTGAGATTGCAATCAAGGGATACCATGTCGTGATAAATATATATATAAAATATGTGTTAAAACTCATTATATCATGGAAACTTATAAACAGGCTATTAGGCTGTTATCTGTAACAAGATACAAAAAAATACTGTTATAAAATAGTCCTAGGATAAGACAACTTATTCTCCGTAAAATGTACCTCCCCAACAATTTACCTTTTAAAAAGAAAGCCTATACTTTAAATACGTAAATAAGTTTGGCATATTTTTTTATTTAATTATTGGATCATTTAACTGGTCACAATCAAAAAATTAACAGAAGAAAGAAGAATGAACATGAGATTGTAATCTTTTTTTTCGGCTGGAAAATGCGTTTACGCAACCCCACCGGAAACGACGCAGGCAAGACTGCGTCGCTTCCGGCGGGGTATTTGGAACTCGCCGGCGGCCAGACACGACCAGAATACCCACTAAAACCCAGCGATGCTCCTACGCGTCGCCTGGTGGCTGGGTCACGGGAACACCCGCGCACTCGACCGCAATGCAACCAGCGGCGTCCGCCGAGGCAGACCCTCCACCGGGGTCCTATAATCGAGGCCCCCTAACTTCATTCATTATGACCTGAGGATTAGAAATGACCACAACCTGCATAATTAAAATTAACCTTACAACTAAATCTAAATAATTCAATTAATACCTGCAATAATGGACTATTAGATAACAAAAAATATATGGAACAATTACTCAATTGGGTTCTAGTCTTAATTGGTTTTTAAAAGAGGTCACAGAACTGCATGAATTTAATACCTAGAACCACACTACATTTTTTTTGGATAACAAATAAAATTATAGGAACTCCGAGAGAATTCTCGAACGTGTGTCTATAAAGATGTTTTCATCTTGAAAAAATAATAATTCTTTCATCAAGTAATTGGTTTTGAATAAATATTTCAAAAATTGTCTACGCTTATAAAACTGGTGTTACGCCAGATAAGTAATGAATGACTCGCACAAAGTTATTTGTCGTAGATTTTGAGCTTAACCGCGGATTTTTCCATTTCGCAAAGCAAACATTTCTATCGGAATTCAATACTGCTATAACTTTATCTAATATAATACTTTACAAGAAATAATTTAAATTGTATTTTACATTAATCTGCTTAATTATCTTTTTTAAAAGTGCTTAAAGTGCCTTTTAAAGGTTTATTTAAATAAAGATTACGATTGATTAATTGATTGATGATATTTACCAGCGCGTGCGCTGTCCTGCGTTCTATTCCGGCTCGAGTCTGGTCTGGTGGGAGGCTTCGGCCGTGGCTAGTTACCACCCTACCGACAAAGACCTGTCGCAAAGCGATTAAGCGTTCCGGCACGATATCCCGTAGAAACCAATTAGGAGTGTGCGTTTACCATACCCCTTAAAGGTTAGCCCGCTACCATCCTAGACTGCATCATCACTTACCATCAGGTAAAGTTGCCGTCAAGGGTTAATTTATAGTGGATAAATAAAAATATAGTAATACTGAGCTAAATCAAAAGCCTATGCGGTATTGTCCAAAAATGCAAAAGCGACAAATATACTGAAAAAATTCAAAAAAACAGAACTCAAAGTGAACTTCTAGGTACCCCTAGCACGGTCTGTGACTTTTCGTATGTATATTTAAGCATCAAATACTTGACGTAAAGAAAGATTGAACTTATGGATCTTATTTCTGTTGTTTCTTTATAGTTTTTATTTTATATCGATTTCGGTCGGGGGTTCGATCTCGGGCATACACCTTTTCCGTGTCATGTGCGTTTTTAAGCAATTAAAATATCAGTTGCTTCTCAAAGGCGTGTGAAGTCTGCCAATCCGCACATGGCCAGCGTGGTGGACTATGGCCAAACCTTTCTCATATTGAGAGGAGACAGACCCATGCTCTGTAGTGAGCCGGTAATGGGTTGATCATGATGAGATAGCTGTCAAGGCCTAACTTGTAGTGTATAAAATAAAAAAAATTAAGCCTCGTTAAAATTATTGAATATTGAATATTTAACTGATCGAGTTGGTCTCTCGTACTAAGTGTAGATTCTGTTATTATTTATGTGTCAACGTTAGCGAATTATTCAGAGGAGAGCGGTGGCGGGTAATGGAATGTAAATCGAGCAAATATTTGACTTATATTCATATTTTTCCGAATTGAGATCCCATGGGAGACGACCTTATTTGACTATCCAATGTTAATAATATAAGCTCCACTCTCTAAAGGCTAACTTTTTTAAAACACTACTGTTTCCCTCGACTTTATCCGCGTTGATTTGTTTTCTCGTATTATAATGTATTATAATGTTGATGGTGTGGCTATGGTTGTCGCTGGTACGTGCGTAACGTAGATCTGCACAGAGACCTAGAACTTGACACTATCACTCAGCACTTTAAGAAACTCTCGAAAAGCTATTTCGAGAAATCAATCCGACACCCCAACCCTCTCGTAATTGCGGCTTCTTTTTATTCCCCCGACCTAAGCGCTCCTCTCCGAAAGAGGAGACCTAAACATATCCTTCATGACCCTGACGATCAGATGACTACTGACAACATACTCTTACCACCTACCACACAATCAATCATACGTCTTCACCGGCGTCTACGCGTCGGCGGATACGCTACACACCGTCTTCGCCATCCGGACGTGGGCTCCATTCACGGCCTCGGAGACGTACGGACCACTCACCGTCTGACCTCCTCGTTATCCCAAACGTCGCCTAAGCCGAGGTTCGGCCTCAAAGGAGGCGCCCTTAGGCAGTCGTTCCCTTAGTTTCTTCGAGCCCTAGGGCTAACAATTTCTTCTGGCAGAGCGTCTTTCCGAAGCCCGGCCAGAAAAACAGCCCGGTTACGCTGTGGCGACCAACTGTACCGCTAATAGTCAATCCGAAAAAAAAAAAGTGGCTATGAACAATTTTAGCCACGCGGACGACATGGTTCTGCTCAGTCAGGGGACTAAAAAAGTTGCTACGAATTTGTCAGGAGTATGCTGGGTCGCATGGACTCATTTATAACTCTAAAAAGAGTGAGTTTCTTGTTTTTAGGGGAAATAACAAAAATCCAATGATGGAAACAAAGATAAAGTTGTGTGGACATCCCCTAAGGCAAGTAACTGAGTTCAAGTAATAGGTATAAGTAGTTATAAGTGTTTTAGTTGTAGGTACTAACATGGGTTAAGATGTATTACTAACACTCTAAGGACCATGTCCGAATTACTAAGTCACTCATGGTTTCTCTGAATACTCTTGGTTTCGTTGTTTACATTTGATATTGGATGTTTTTCACTAGCTAATATTAGATTTGGCAAGTCAGACAAAGCCAATGACACCTTATTTATATAATTTTTTAGGGTACCAACGGGTACATTTTTATCCCGTAAAATTCCACAGTTCGGGATTTGTGAAGAACTTAATTTCACATCGATGATCTATAACTATAGCTTCAGTTTTCCGTAGTAAAACTTCCTCGAAATTCGACTTATATCTTGGGAAAGAGCACGAATACAGAAACGGAAACAGAGAACGGAAAACGGAATGAGACATAAGATAATAATCTTCAATCACAAACGTGGCTTATGGCATAGGAGTTTTTAAAATACCCTAATTTACGCGGAAAAAAGTCGCGGGCAACGGCTAGTCACAGATTTAATAGCTTGTAATGATGGTATGTACTGTGATAGCCTAGTGGTTAGGACGTCCACCTCTTAATCAGAGATTGGTGGTTCGAACCCGGGCACGCACCTCTAACTTTTCAGAGTTACGTGCTATTGCTTAAAAACTTAAGCAATTAAAATATCACTTGCTTCAACGGTGAAGGAAAACATCGTGAGGAAACCTGCATGCCTGAGAGTTCTCCATAATGTTCTCAAAGGCGTGTGAAGTCTGCTAATCCGCACATGGCCAGCGTGGTGGACTATGGCCAAACCCTTCTTATACTGAGCAGAGACCTGTGCTCCGTAGTGAGCCGGCAATGGGTTGACCATGATGAAAGATGGTATATGCAACGATAAACAGCATCTGCAGCTGTTACAAATCCTTCCATATTTGCATGCATGTCATGCGACACGCAAATCATGCGGATCGCCGGAAGCGTAAGTAATGTCCCGCTAAAACATGCGGCGCACGCAAATGCGTTATTCGGGTTCTATTTTCCAGAGAGTTATTTTATTATGTGCTAAAACCAATGTATCAAATTCAAATACAAATAATCTTTATTCAAATAGTCCTTTAAAAGGCACTTTTGACGCGTCAATAATTTACATAGTAGTGATTTGGGGGATAACTACATTCGTAAACTTAAAACTAAAGCTATGAGGGTTCCAAACGCGCCCCGGTCTATGAAGAAGCCCACAACAAACCTAGACAGGTAAATTTTCTTTTTGTGATCACCATCTCACATGCCACTTAAAATTATAGTAAGAGCTATGTTATTAGAGCAATATTTCATACCATGCTTTTTTAACATTTACATAATCCTTTACACTATAGTAGGACTTTTCTACAAGCTTACGTTTTATATAAACTTTGAACTTATTGAGAGACATCCCAAAAATTTCATTTGGTAATTTGTTATAAAATTGTATACAATTATTAATAACCTTTCAATGAATTTCTATTTTTTTGACGTCTAGTACCGTGCAACACATATTTTTACTTCTGATGTTAAGATTATTGCAATCGCATTTTTTATTGAATTTTATTATATTCCTTTTTTATATGTATTAGGTTAAGAGTATCACATTATAACATACACTAATGTGAACATAGCTTTGACTAAGCGACGTGTACATTGGTATAAGAAGAAGCTCACTACAAAATTATCCGGGTATAAGAGTTCATATTCATTCGTGAAAATAACTGTATGTATTAGTTCAGAATCAACCCATTGTCGACTCACTACAGAGCACGGGTCTCCTCTCAATAATATATCGGCTTCACACGCCTTTGAGAACATTATTAAGAACTCTCAGGCATGCAGGTTTCCTCACGATGATTTCGTTCACCGTTGAAGCAAGTGTTTTAAAAACGCACATTACTCCTTATTTAGTACTACTTATTTAGTTAGGGTGTGTGATCGAACCCGTGACCTCTGATTAGAAGGCGGACGTCCTAACCACTAGGGTTAGGACGCTATCACAGCTCATTTTGTACACAACACATTAAATAGTTTAAATTAGGAATGTTTGACTAACTAATTACGTTTGTATATCATTTGCGTCTCTTCATGCTTTTACCTTTCAAAGATCAGCTTATCTTTCACAAAACACAGCATAAATATTCCGACGTTCATCATGATCAACCCATTACCAGCTCACTACAGAGCACGGGTCTCCTCTAAATATGAGAAGGATTTGGCCATAGTCCACCACGCTGGCCATGTGCGGATTGGCAGACTTCACACACCTTTGTGAACATTATTTAGAACTCTCAGGAGTGCATGTTTCCTCACGATGTTTTCCTTCACCGTTGAAGCAAGTGATATTTTTTATTCGTTAATTACGTTATACCACGTTAATTTGTAAGACTCCAAGAGAACTAACTGTACTAATTTTAAATTAAAAAGACGAATGACTTGACAGGCATTACATCAGATGAGCGGACAGATTGGACAACAAATTTGCATTTATAATATTAGTTTAGATAACACCCCATGAAAGCATGGCATTTATATAGATCGCTGTAATATTCTGCCGACAACTTTGTGACCAGTCAGCCGGTATGGCTGGCATGCAGTGGTTTACCATTCAGTGGCTGAGCCTAATCTAATCTAACTGCGTCTCAGTGCATGTACAAGCCCACAACACAACCGTATTATAGCCCACGAAAGCAGTAATATCATCACAAAGATCTATTTACATTGTAATGAGGTCGAAAGTAAGAAGTTGTAAAAACTTCCTTTGTAAACTTAAAACTAAAGCTACGAGGGTTCAAAACCCGCCCTGGTCTGAAAAGAAGCCCAGAACAAACTTAGTCGGGGTAAAATAAGTTCATATTCACTCCTGAAAATAACTACGTATTTTTAATAGGCGGTAGGTAGGTGTAGTGAATAAAAAAAAGATAATTGTAGCGTAAGTAAAACCACCTTCGTATGAACTAATTCTCAGAATATTCTCGATTGCAAAAAATTCCGGGACTTTCCTTTTGTTGAAGATCCTATCGTATTCTAATTCCGAGTAAATGTTCGAGGCATTATATACATGACGACCTCCGTGGCGCAGTGCGCGCGCTGTCTCTTTATATAGTTGGAGGTCCTGGGTTCGATTCCCGGCTCGAGTCTGGTCTGGTGGGAGGCTGCGGCCGTCGCTAGTTACCACCCTACCGACAAAGACGTGTCGCCAAGCGATTTAGCGTTCCGGCACGATGTCGTGTAGAAACCAATTAGGAGTGTGGGTTTTCCATACCCCTAACAGGTTAGCCCGCTACCATCTTGACTGCATCATCACTTACTCGTACCATCAGGTGAGATTGCCGTCAAGGGCTAACTTGTAGTGGATAAAAAAAAAAAAAATGTATAAATACCGACTTATATCGCGACAGCAGTCAATCCACCCTGAGAGGGAAGCAAGGCGACTACTCAGTGAAAAACTTGATCAATTTTGACTTTGGTTACCATTCTGGACTATGACTACGACATTCGATTGAGTGTGTTTTGCAACCTTGGACAGCAATTGGTTAAAGTCTCAGCTAAAGTCATCCGGCGTTTTTATTCCGAACCCTAATTATGATTTTAGGTATAACTAACTTATAACTATTAAATATATAGTAATAGTAAATGATTCATGATCAACCCATTACCGGCTCACTACAGAGCACTCCTACAGGTCTCCTCCCAATACGAGAAGGGTTTGGACATAGTCCACCGCGCTGGCCATGTGCGGATTGGCAGATTTCACACGCCTTTGAGAACAGTATGGAGAACTCTCAGGCATGCAGGTTTCCTCACGATGTTTTCCTTCACCGTTAAAGCAAGTGATATTTTAATTGCTTAAAAAGGCACATAACTCCGAAAGTTATAGGTGCGTGCGTTCGAACCCCCGACCTCTGATTAGGTGGCTGACGTCCTAACCACTAGGCATTTTATAGTAAATGATTATATTAAGTATATTTGGCATATTGCATCGCTTATTTTGTTACGATCACCAACGATTTTTTGATAAATACATATCTGTAGATATGTTGGTTGGTACTCAAAATTTCATGACTGAATATTATTTCAGTGAACGACCTTATGAAAATTTGGCTTTAACACACAATGCATGCTCAAATATCACACAAAATATAATGTGACCATTAAGCCGGTATCGTTAGCTAACTTTAGTATTCAGTGGCCGGTCTTAATCTAATCTTACTGCGTCTGAGTGCATGCACAAACCGACCAAAGTCTAGATAACTAAATGTCTTTACACGGAGTGTTTGTCTTCTCTTAGATTTTAGATATGCTAGAAGTAACACAGACATTTGCAGGGCTTTGATGGGCTGCTTGAAAACTATTTTCTCGTTTTATCTGAACATCAGAATCGATGCTAACATTGCAGAAGTTATCTTCGAAGATATTTTCTTGAAAAAAGATATTTTCTTCTGTCCATGAGAAATTTTTGTTGTCAGCTAAATGCAAAACAATTCTTGGGTCCATCCAGGTTCGATAACCTGGGGGACTACTTGATGCGTAGTAAAATATATTGTAGGTAAGATAATTTATATTCGTCGTAAATGCAAGATTTATGCTCAGTAATGATCCTTTCAAATAAAAATGTTATCTCAGTAGCATCTACAGACATGTTCTTAAAAATAAATCCCTTTTAACTAAACCAAAGCTCTTTGAAGTGGTTTCAGTTTCTAGAAAATGTTCCCCAGAGCACGAAGTAAATCCTTACTAATATTTCAGACTAGGTAAATGCCCGTGACTTCTCGGAGTTTAGGAGCTGTTTGTTAATTTAATTAATGCTTGCAAAGTGTGTTAGCTTTATTTCTTCGTTACTTTGTCAACTTTTGAAGAGTTCTTCGAGCAGTCGTAAACGCTGTGGTCTTATTTGTGGGTTTGTTCCCCAGTTCCAGATTAGTTATGGCTAGGAGTTCAACATTCTCATATTTTTTGTCGAGTCTTGTAAGTATGCTCATGAATAAGAGCCCCGGATGGGTTCGAAACTAGTCGGGATATTCCGACGAAAATTTACGAGTACAATCGTGTACAATTTTGTATACATTCTGAAATATATCAATTTAGATTCACCGGGCTGGCACAGAGAATATGTGCATAGAATTCATAATCCTACTGTTTTCAATAGTTTCAGTAGTTTCTATTAAATAAACTTGTGTTGCACGCTACTAGACTACAAAAAATTAGAAATTCATTTAAAGGTAATTGTATACAATTTTATAAAAAATTGCCTAATGAAATTTCTGGGATGTCTCTCAATAAGTTTAAAGTTTATATAAAACGTAAGCTTGTAGAAAAGTCCTACTATAGTGTAAAGGATTACGTAAATGATAAACAAGCATGGGTGTGAAATATTGCTCTAATAAGATAGCTCTTAATATAATTTTAAGTGGCATGTGAGATGGTGATAACAAAAAGAAAATTTACCTGGCTAAGTTTGTTGTGGGCTTCTTCTTAGACCGGGACGCGTTTGGAACCCTCATAGCTTTAGTTTTAAGTTTACGAATGTAGTTATCACCATCAAATCACTACTTTGTAAATTATTGACGTGTCAAAAGCGCCTTTTAAAGGACTATTTGAATAAAGATTATTTGAATTTGAATTTGAATTTGAATATTAAAAGAGATCGCTCACAGAAATATGTAGGTAAAACAGAACTTATTTACCCCTGGCATAGTATGCAAGCTAGAACCAAAAAATATATAACAATTACGGCTCCGGAATGCCCACGGCCCACGGGGAAATCAAAGTATTTCCGCTCCACTGACTTTTAGCTGTAAAATGTTAGTTTTTAATATGAAAAAACTCTTGCACCCAAAGAAAATACAGTCTTTGCACCTTTGCTATAAATGAGGTTATTTTTGACGTTAATTTTGGCCACGAGGTCACTTGGTGGTAGATGATGCACTTTAAGAATGTACGTGCTACCATTTTATACTGTTCGAGGTATGGCATTGACTTTATACTTAAATTACTTTACTTTATCCGGACCTCATTCGCTGAATTCAGCTCTGGGACAAAACAACAGGTACTGAAAATTCAAAGTAGCTTCGATGTTATTATACATTTTGTATATATGTCTACTTTTGGGTTAACAGGTATTTGTATTTTAGAAAGAGCAGGATATTAATCCATCTGCCTAAAAGAAAGCGTTTGGGAAACTCAGACGTATTTTCGTCCAAAATCCCTCAATGCCAACTTAATTATTACGCAAATCTCAAAGACAATATGTATGGTAGTACTTAAGGGATGTAACAGTACGTGCTAAGTTGCCAGGCTGCACTTGAGGTACCTATTGTTTCTTGACAGTCCTTGGAAAAATTCGAGACAAACTAAAAAGTAGTTCTTAGTTTCACAAGTTTATTTACTGTCCAACTAAATTACTGTTCAACTGTCGACAAAGTTTCCCAATTTGTGGTAACGAGAAACAGTAGAGTTACGCGCCTATAACAAATCCTCAGAGATGTGTGTGTCAGAGAGGGTTCGTATTATCTCCATTTAAAAGAATAGCCAAATCACGGCGTCCAACAATCGTTAGCAGCATTCTAGCCGATGCCCTGCGTGCAGCCAATCACATGATCAGCCCGTTTAATAAGAGTCGGGATTGGTCCACCGCAGGACTTCAACTTAAATGCCACTCAACACGCAGGTATTGTCTTCGCTATATTATGCTGTGATAGTGTGATAGATAGATGTGTTAAGACGTCTGCTTCCTAATCAGAGGTTGGTTCGATCCCGGACACGCACCTGTTACTTTTCGGAGTTATGTGCTTTTGGAAACAATAAAAATATCACTTGCTTCAACGGTGAAGGATAACATCGTGAGAAAACCTGCACGCCTGAGAAAATGCCATAATATTCTCAATGGCGTGTGAATTCTGCCAATCGGCACATGGCCAGTGTGGTGGACTATGGCCAAACCCTTCTCATATTGAAAGGAGACCCGTGCTCTGTAGTGAGCCGACAATGGGTTGATTATAACGATGATATTAAATAACTTACTTTAAAGTTATTCTTCAGCCCCCGATTTGATCCGAAACTAGTCTGCCAAACTCCGACGATAATTCACGTGAGTCCTGCAGTATAATTAAGATATGAAATTCATCAGTTAGGTATACGTGGATCTGGGAAAAGGCACCGCTAGCTTATTATAAGACGCTCGTAAGGGGATAGACGTACATGCTCAGACGAAATTTCCGTGAATTCATTCTACTTAGAAGATCAAAGTCCATTTCAAAAGTCTATTTCAATGAAGAAATCTTCAAATACGAGTTTATCCGTCGTAATGAACACACGGCAAAGAAGTTCGTTAACAAACTTTCCAGCGACTTGCAAAGCTTTAATATAACTTAATTAACATAAAAGCGTGTACCGATAAGTTTGGCTTAAATGGGTGAAGTATTCGGGAGAATTCCATCTTATTATATAGAGTATCTCAAGGTACTTACCTTAGTACGTAATAATAAATATATAAAAAACACGAATGATCGAATTTGCATTTTGAAAATGGCGTCATGCAGCAGCCATATTGAATGAATACACTTTTATTGTACATCGCAGAAAAATACAATAAATGCAAATACAGTTTATAGATCGATAACATTGTGAGAAAAATTCATTTTTTATACACTACAAGTTAACCTTCAGGTTAACTTTCAGGTGTGGTGTGGTGGTAAGTGATGATGCAGTCTGGGATGGTAGCGGGCTAAACTGTTAGGGGTATGGTATCCACAATCCATATTCTTAATAGGTTTCTACGCGACATCGTCGGTAGGGTGGTAACTAACCACTGTCGAAGCCTTCCGCCAGATCAGATTCGAGCCAGGAATCGAACCCAGGACCTCCAATTTTATAATGCGACAGCGCACGCACTGCGCCACGGAGGTCGTCAATATAGATTTTTTGTCGATTTATAAGACAGTAAAATCATATATATGTATATTATTTTAATAACAAAACCGTTCGATTAATCCGGTCCCAGAACCCTAGCACGCAAAAATAACTACAAATAAATCCCAAACATTGAAAATACTAAAAGTCCTTTAACACGAGAAAATGGAAAACCAAATATCAATGAGTTATGTTCAATTTATTGGAAACTGCGATATGATTTTTTCAATTGATTGAATGATTTCAACGAAATACCTACTCTCCATAACAATTCCGTTGTTTTCGTTGAAAACTATGTTAATAATTAAGGATAAATCATCCAATAGAACGAATAGTTTGAGAGCTAGTGGTTGATAAATCTCTATAACTAAAAACAGAAAAAAACTCGACATAAAAAGCCAATTAAATACGAGTTAAGTAAAATAAACGACCTTGGAGAATAAATTTGTATTTCGCTTTAATATGTAACTTGAATTTGAGTAAAAATAATTGAATATAAGTCTAATAATTAATTTATTTAACTGCTTCTGTTCAATTATTTGGTATCGAGATTTCGTTTCTAAAAACTCACGTCACATTACGTAGTTCTGGAGATTATTTTTTTTTAATGAAATTGATCTCTTCTAAAAATGAATGATTATGGTCATGCGCAAAAACTAAAGAGAAAAATATTGCTATAAAATTGATATTGGCTTATCTGTGTAAAGCTATAAAAAGAGAAAAATAATATCCTGAAGATCGTAATTAGGATAATAGACTAATAAAATTATTAAATTATTGTATTGTCATCGGTCCTCGATAAATCTACCGAGTTTGAAAAAATAATTATTTAATATGACAGCCCTACAGTCCTTATTAACTTAATTATTACATTTCTAGAGATTTGTATACTGGAAGGCCAGAAATATATAATATTACTTAAAATATTTCTAGTCTCGCGTGGAAATAACAGCTAACCTACTAAACTTCTATCATTAACAGTTTTGTATAAGGTACCTAATTAAAACTTTCACGTCTACCTATAGGATAGGTAGTCTGTTTTTTAATTTCGTGGAATTCCGACATTCTTGGTGATACCATAGATTAACAACTAAAAAAAACATAAAAACAGATAAAAAAAAATCAATAAAATTATACAAACTATTTAGTCTACAATTATTATACAAACTATTTAGTATACAAGATACATTTTGTTAAAAAATAGTGAATCATATTTGTAAATTTAATGTGATGAATTGATGTGGGAAATAATATAAGCTATATAAATATAATAGGTTTACCTATATAATATTATAATAAATATACTATATGTACTTATGTTCTATTTACTGCCATTTATGATTAATATGACATGAAATACTTCTCCGTAAAGTACCCATAATATCAGATAGGTAATAACATGATCTTTACTGTAACAAATTGATGTACTTACTCGCAAATGGAGACATCAGCCTATATTTTCGCATAGTACCTACATGCTTTATTTTTAGGATACCGTAGGTAAGTTCTATTTTTTTCTCTCTGTTTTTATGGCTTAACACAGATTAGCCAATGTCAAGTTTATAGAATTGGAGTTAGGGAAAAATGGCGGGAAACTTCGCACTCTGCGGACGCGGCTCCCTCAAACCTTTCCCAAATTAATACATGTTAACCATTTAAAAAACTAGCCGCTACACAAACGACACCAAAACTGTCCACGACACAACCAACACCAGTCCCTTTCAAAATTAGCCAACAAACATTAATTCAAGAAAGGCGTGAAAAAACCGCGCCCGCCATATACGAAGTCTCCCGCCTTTTCCCCGCTATGTACTAGAATACAGTTGTCAAAACTATCATCACAGATTAATAATTAGATAATTATAGTCGTTTCTGCAGCCTATTTGGCTATGTCTGGCGGCCGTATAACACAGGTTTCTAGCTCGAAGACTGAAATATATACAATACCTATTTGGGCGAATATTGAACCAGAGATAATAAACTAAGGAAGTAAATCCCATTAAAAAATGTTTCCACCTTCCTCGCAACAGCTGTTAATTAACTCCTGACTGCACTCAGACGAATTGTGAAGGGTAAGCGGTAAATTTCGTAGACATGGAATTACTTAATAAGTCACAAAATACCTATACGATGAATAATCACAGCCCGTAAACCAAATTTAAACTTATCATTTTGTGATTCTTTTTTGAAGTAGGTTGTTATCCTAACTTAAGATATAAAAGCGTTTTTTTTTTAACAATTATAAATGGTGGACTATGGATAGATAGTCTCTAAAATTGGCAGGATCGACTGATCTGGTTAGGTGGGTGGGTGAGTCGGTGGTTACTAGCAAACCCTAAATACCGAAAATAAGACTATTGTAGTTTTTTTTTTACTGAATTTGACTGAATTCTCGGTGCGTGAGTCTGAAACGCACTTGGTCGTTTTTTGCGTCTATTTATTTATTGGCCAGAACCTAACGAAATTTTCTCAGCAAGCAAGAGATTTTGAATCCTATTTCCAGACAACAAATGGTATATTTCACTCACTCCGGGCATCTAAAGCTGTCTAATCTGAACAGTTGAATGCAAAGGGAAAAGGAATTCTTTAATCTGATCCCTTAAAAGGTTCGAACAAATGCTAAGAAGCTTACGTGAGTAATACAAGTTAATTGAATTATTCAAACATTGTATCTGATAATACTTTGTAGATAGTTAGTGCCCTACATGGCAATAGCTGTCGGTGCATAACCCAAGTCAGTAACTTGACTTTGGAAATGCCTTTCAAGTTTAGGCACTCACATTAAAAAAAATGTAAGAGACCGCGCCATCTGCGTCTTTAGAAACGTTCAAATTGTTTTGGGCAGTTGACCAATCTGATTGATCGTAGTATTGGTAATAAAGTTGAACACCGCTTAAATCCCAACCCCCGGTGACGCAGTAGTAACTATTATGGTTATCTGCAATTGTCAATTCGAAAAATAAAATAATAAATAAATCCGGCCGGTTTTATCATGCCTTACTAAAGCAACTATAATTTTATCAGTACTTTATAATAGTTAAATTATTTTTAATAATATTCTTATTTATACTTTATTTAAAGTTATTTCTTTGTTATCTTAACCTAACGACATAAAACAAGAATAAAATCATCAAGTAATCACAAATAGATAGTAAGTGTAAAGATAGCAGATTTATATTATCTTGCTTTATACCTACCTCATTATTTTAAGAAAATATTATGAATTTCGAATATTTGTGACTCTGAAAATCGGTATTCAGTAATTAAAATATGACTAGTATATAGTTAGCGATTATTGTACTTGTAATTGATATTATACCCTCGTTCATACAATTTAAAAAAAAAAAATTTTTGCCAAGCTGCTATTTATTCTATTATTCTAAAAATTTATATTGAAATAGTGTCCAACCAGTGAAATAGTGCTAACCAGTCAAAAAATAAATTACAGTCGTTGCAGTCAACTGACTCCACCATGCCACGATATGCAAGATACACTTTTAAAGATTTATCGTTTCAGGCTAGAAATCTCATTTTTTAACATTGTGTAATAAATCTAAAAAAAAAAAACAGATATTGATATTTTTGGACGCACACATAAAGTCATCGGTCATCTGACATCTGTCATTTGTCAATATTTACGTATTGCGAAATTTAAAGAAATCATATTCAATTAATCATTAAAGCTTTACTATTCACCAAGTTGCAAGTTGCTTTAAATCTGAATTTTAAATAAATCGTCATATTGGTGAACTATCAGTTTGTAGCATGTCGCTCTTTGTAAAGAACTTCGTACGCCGGGTATGATATCCTTAACAGTTTTTCCATGAAAATTATCTGCTAATTATACTTTAATAGATGATATAAAAAAAAAAATTACTTACAGGTTCTCACGCCTGCTGTATCAGTTACAAAGAAGTCATGTTTTTCAACCAGTAAGTATTACTTTGTTACATAACTTCTTATTTATTGCTAGCGGCTTATATGTTTGTATAAGTTTAGAGGTTAAAGACAGTATCGAACGTTGTAATCGCTAGTGAATCAAGAATTCGGTTAGTTTTTACATACATCCCGCTTAGGTATTATTACTTTCATTATTAATATACCATTCTGACCATCCAATAGTTCCGTACACTGGGAACTTGGGGTCATAAGCGGCCAGAGCGGGAATCTGGCCCCTCAGTAACTCTTATACGACCTCGTGACGTCCGATAGGAGTCAGTAAGGAGGCAGAATAGGAGCACAAGGGAGGCACTGGTGCGTTCTTAGGAGATCCCGGAACCTCCTACATATTTTATGCTGATGGTGGCGACCGAGGGTGTTTTAGTGGGTAAAAATCCCACATAACCCGAGCTATTCCCCAGCAATAAGATTTCCCCCCTGTAAACAAAAAAAAAAGGTATTATTATTTTCATTATTTATATATTGAATTCAACAAAAAACAATATGGGTGCTATTTCCCAAGTTGCTTTAGTTATAATTTTCAATAAAGTAAGACCTAATAACTTGTCAGCTTTGAAAGTAAAATGTCAAAATGATCTCATTTTCAGGCAGTGCTGCTTTTACACCTAGAGTACAGAAGCCTGCCCCAGATTTTGCTGCCACTGCTGTGGTTAATGGTGAATTCAACCAATTGAAATTGGCAGACTTCTCTGGGAAATATGTGGTTCTTATGTTTTACCCATTGGATTTGTAAGTTTAATGTTAAACTTGTAACTTTTGTAGAAACTAGGTTTTATTAGGATTATATAATGGATTTTGATTTGGTTAGCATATTCTTAAGGTGAACTTGCCGTCCTCCCCATAAAGGTAAAGTTTCTGGAGAACGGTTAGCTTTACAATTAAAATGTGTTTTTCAATATTTTTGAACAATGAAATAAAAATTAAAAAAATTCAACTTTTCCAAGTAATAAATTGGGTTATATATTCTATTAACATAACAAAAGTTGTTGTCATACATTAAAAATAATATACTTGCATTGCCTATCTAATGTAATATCCTCAATTGATTTATATTTAAATTCAATTATATTAAGTTTTCATCAGTTTTAACAGTACTAAAAAATTTATGTACATTTCATTTCAGTACATTTGTCTGCCCTACAGAATTGATCGCCTATAGCGATAGAGCTAAAGAATTTGCTGGCATCGACTGCCAAGTGATTGGAGTGTCCACTGATTCAGAATTCAGTCACTTAGCTTGGGTTAACACTCCTAGGAAGGTAATTATTTTTTTAATTAGCTGATAATATAAATGCTAAAGTTTGTTTGTCTGTAGGCATGTCCTTAGTCCCAGCAACTGAGCAAATACAATAAAAGAAGTAAATATTCTATGAAGTCCAGAAATTTAATCTTTGTTGTTATTTTAGGATGGTGGATTGGGAAAAATTGATATCCCACTTTTAGCTGATTACCAAAAGAAAATCTCAATGGATTATGATGTACTTTTGGATGCAGGATTTGCATTACGTGGTAATTATTTTGATTACTGAAAAAGGGGTTTGAACCTTTTAGTATAGAGCCTGGTTTTGTCCACTTTTATTCACTGTCTTAATTTATTTATTTTTCAAAATAGCATCCAAGAATTGCGTACTAGCTATGAATTAATAGCTAGAAAATAGAAATAAGGTGATAGAATATCGTTATGTTCTTATCATGATGGAAGGAAGCATAACCTTGAAGAAATCAAAGGAACCCTATTACTTGCCCTTTGCCATTTTTTTTTAAACATTTATTTTTTACCTTGTAGGCCTGTTCATTATCGACAGAGATGGCATATTAAGGCATATGTCAGTAAACGACCTGCCAGTAGGACGATCTGTGGATGAGACCTTGAGGTTAGTCAAGGCCTTCCAGTTTGCAGATAAACATGGGGAAGGTAAGTTATTTATTTTTTAGTTTGTTATGGTATGTTTTTGTCTGTGACCTTACCACTGAAGAGAAAGATACCAAATTTAGAAAAATATTGACAATTCACAAATTTGGATTGAACCCATGAACTCCTATTTATAAGAGCACAGCACTCAACACTGCCCAAACATTTAAGGTGAATAAGTTCCATTTTACTACTCTCATTTTAGGCCAAGTTAAATCAACCTAATGTTACATATTATAAAGTTGCAATTTCTCAGTGCTAAGTGTGAGATTTCTACTTATTTGATCTGATTGATCTATTTAGGCAACAGATGGCTCTTTAGATTCTATAACTGCACTTCCTATATAAAATAATCAACTTAGAACTATAAAAGAAGGTGTATATAGTAGTTTTACTAGTGGGTACTCCACAGCTATACTTATATTTTTTAAATATTCTGGTCAACTGAGATAAAATATTGAAATTGATTTACACCCAACCCAACAATTGAAATCTCATACTTTTATATCTTCAGTATAAATAAATGATTTCTTTTACAGTGTGCCCAGCTAACTGGAATCCAGACACCAATGCAGACACAATCAAACCGAACCCCAGAGAAAGTAAAGAGTATTTCCAGAAGGCAAATTAAATAACATTAGAATAATGAAGTACTAAAGATCTTTTTAAATGTTTAATGCTTTGAATTTCAATCTAGGGAAAAAAATGTATACATTTTGTTTTATAACTTCACCTCCAACATGCATTTGTTTTCATATCTATAAAGTTGTTTGAAATGTGATGGTGCGTATAGTACAGCCTTAATATTATGTAATACAATATATTTTTTGTCTTAACATGGCCCTTATTTATGTTGTCCCAGGGTGTAAAATAAATAAATTCTATCATTATAACCAAGTCTATTAATGCCCTAAGGCTTGAATGGCTTAGTTTAAATGACTATAACCAAAGCAAATTAATAGAAATTGTCTCTAAAGCACAGATTACGACAATGTCAATTGTAGCTACTTCAAAACCCCAATAAAGTTGTCATTTAGGTACTTTAGACAGGAAACATGCCAATTTTCAAACTCTATGCCTGTAATAATTTATTTAACAGAAAACTGAATACCCAGTATTCACTTATGCTGCTATTTCAAGACCTAAATAAATTTGTTATTTGGATACTTTAGATAGGAAAGTAGTGAGATAACAAAAGAGATGAAGACATTGTAAAATTAGTCAATATCTGTTACCTAGATATGTAAGGTGGTTATAAGCAATTAAAACATCTGTCTAGTTGAATACATTTATTTGTGAAGGAATCGTTTAATTTAACATTAAAAGAAACACCAACCATTACAATGTACTCTACAATTATTTCAAACATCAATTATAATTTCATGGGAAGCATTAAACACACAGTTCGCTAATTTCCATATAAAATCCTAACTTTCTAAATATCCCAGTAGACTTCCCCTATCCTAGCTGTGTGTTAAATGCTTAATTTATATTATAATATGCAATGTAATGTCAAATACAAACATTTTATTAATCCAGCTAGTCTACTTTATATCTTTATATGTAAGCTACAAGCATCATGGTACATATACTTTTTTTTTTTTTTTTTTCGGACTGTCTATTAGCTGTACAAACCCTATTGGTTGCCACAGCGTAACCGGGCTGTTTGGCGAGCTTTGGAAAGAAGCTCTGCCAGAAGAAATTTTGAGCCCTAGGGCTCGAAGAAACTATGGGAACGACTGCCTAAGGGCGCCTCCTTTGAGGCCGAACCTCGGCTTAGGCGACGTTTGGGATAACGGGGGGGTCGGACGGTGAGTAATACATATACTCTTTCATTTTGTGTCCATTCCACCTTGCTGCCAGGGTGTACCTACTCCCAGGAGCCTTTGTGCATGTATAAAATGCACACATACCACTGATATACACATAATTTATAGTTTTAAGTTTTATTTAATCAGTGTATACTACTCAAATTCATACCTACAATTTAAACATCATGCTATTTTATAATACCTTTTTACAATGCAACTGTTTTTTAACATAACACAAAATGTAACTATACAAATATTTTTTTTAACAAGTCAATTGTATACAATTTATAAGTCCAGCACTTAACCCTCCTATCATATTTATCAAATCTGTCCCTATTACAAAGGAAGTGTATAAAGTTCTATTTGGATAATTTAACTGTACTGTTGACCTACAGTGATATTAATCATTAAGTTATTATCATTAAAACTCACAAATATATGATAACACAGAAAAAATTAAACACTATGTACCACTTCAATCTATAAGCAAGTTACAAACAACCCATTAGTATTACAAAATTCTGTAGAATGGCAATATAATATTTATATTTTATATTTTATAATGTTGTTAATTACAATTTGCAATTATATTGCATTCTAAGTCACATTATATGAATAAATTATTGAATGCACTCATTTTGGCACACTAGTAAACAAATTAACCTGCAGTGTTTAACAAAATACAAACATAAAATAGCCAGATTAATTAAGGAATGTTACTTTGTTGAATATTTTACATATACTGATATATTTTGATTTCACATGCAAGATTATTTTTTTACTTGAATATAACTTACATTTAACACATTAAGAACTTTCACAATTATTAATCTTACCTTGCTAAATATTTTTGTTTTAGCATATTATTACACTTAAGTCTTATACAGTGACAAAGTGAATATAAACAAAGCTAGTTTAAGGTATAGAATAGTTAAGGGTTGTTTAACACAGACCAAAGACATAAGTGTACATGCATATTATCCTTTCATCTTATTCTACTCTCCTCATAACATAAAATCTATTATCTAGATAATGTCAGTCCCTTGAAGAGTTCATACTTATCTACCCATAGACATTCCATCTTTTGATCAACTTAAATTCCATTTCCAGTCAAATTGGCCAGGAATCGTCAAGATGGTTCATCATCTGAATCTAAATCAGAAGAGTCATCAGATGAGTCACTGCTCGAATCACTGGAACTTGAATCTGATGTGTCAGTATCATCATCAATTATCAAATCGCTTAATTTGTTCAATCCCGGTAACAATGACATAGAAGCCATTTGAACAGCCATTTCATTTTCCATAATCTGGCTCTCTTCCTGCTGTACCATCACTGCAGCAATCTCCAATTCTACAATCTCTAACGATAGATCATTCTTGGTTATGTTTATGCTAGCAATATTGTTGCCTAGTTCTTCAAACTTCTCTGCCTTGCACTTTTGCAGAAATATCAAATAATCCTTTATGTACAGTTGGTTTAGAATATAACGAGCATCATTGCTTAAATTGAACATTTTGTAGATATTTATCATACATTTTATTACAAACTTCTTTCCTTTTCTTAGCAATGATGCAAGATCATTCTTAATGTTGTTGCATAGATCGAAGTTCCGAAATATTGGATATACAAGGGCCCTTCGATAACATGCAATGAGAACTTCCTTCATATCATTAAAGACACAGAACCAGCTTAATGTTGCTGATAACTTGTTGATCGTCCAACTAGATTCCACATTACTATCATTCATAGTTGTTCTTTTATCATAGCAGTATCCAAAAAGTATATCTATTAGCCCGTAGAAAACTTGACCGCATTTGGCTTTGGTCAGAATAAAATGCTTATTGGGCAATTCTTTCAGGATACTTACTTCTTCCTCTGTAAAATCAACATCTTTGTCAAAGTCAGGATTGTCCCATGCCAAAGTTGCATTTAAATATGGTGCCAGAAGTTCCTTGTCAAAGTAATCTGCTAAATAATGATCTGAGGAAAACTTGTGCTCCTCGTACTGCTCCCTCAAAGTATTACGTTTATTTACAGGCACCAATTCCGGTACCCTCAGTTCAAATATTTGAGGAAATTCTGTACCTATCTCTTTGAACTCTGTTGATATATTATTTGCAAATCCGAAAGGGTATTTGCACCCTAATATGGCATCATCACTCTCATCATCTTCGCTGTCCTCTTGCTCAATTGTTACCCCATCCTCTTCAAGCATTTCAACCAAGTCAGGGTTAACATCTGGTATGTTTCGGGGAGCCAGCAAACTTGTAATCATATCGAGATTTTCAAAGTGCTCCCCAGGAGTTTCTTTATTGAACATAAGCTTGAAATCTCCCGAATCGCAGCTATATGAACCCTTTGAGAGATCATTTTCAACTATCCGTCCTGGCAGACGTAGTCTTAAAAAGTAAGGAGCGGAAACGAACAAAACATTCTCACCATCAACGTCGATCTCAGTTTCGCCGATATTCGTGTACGGTGCATGCACAGTTATAAACACGCGGTTTTCGTCTTGGGCTAACTTAAACCGAGGAGTTAGCATTTTGGTGCGGGGGAGATTTAAATACGCAGTAACAGAACATTAATACCTTTAAAAAGCTTTTAAAGGTTGGCCACAATTCTTGCTCCAAAAGATTTTCTTTAACACCGACTGCGAAATCTAATCCATTTCTGTCTAAGAAGGCTAAACACGTATGGCAACGAAAAAAATATCATCACAGTCGCTCACAAAATGAAAAGCTTTTCGGCTAATAGTATTGATCCACTGGTCGTGGGGATGCCAGTAGTAATTTTTGTAATTTCTACTAATCGATGTTGTATCATTATAACGGGAACACATGTTGTTCTATCGCTAAATTTAAAAAGCCGATATGTACGCGATCGCAATCTCGAATAACGTAAATAATAAATTTTATCTATACTTTTATATTTCTGTTTGTTTATTTGTAAATTATAATCGATAAACTCCGGATCTACCGGACTGATTTTATTAATTCTACCAACAATCGAAAGTTGTTTTATCGCGAAGAAACATAGGTTTTATTACAGTAATAAAAAGGTTTCAATCTGAAGTAATGATATTTTATAATGAGAATGTTGGCAACACCGCGCGTTTTGTGCACAACGATCGACGCAGCGCCAACTTATTAGATGATTCCGGGCCTTCACCGGAAGATAAGAAATGGCGGCTTTGCCTCAGTGCGGTGATCACCCCATGCAGATCACCCCATGCAGATAACTCTCTCAGTTTTATTTGTATGTCTAGATAATGTGATACCGTAACGCCATCGCGTTATGCATTAGCAGATGTGCTAATCTACCGTTTGAACTAATTACTAAAGTAATATATCACATAGGACTTATAAATAATTACGTCGGTATATATTATATGAAATCGTATCTAGCACCGTTGATATTAAAATCCGTTGTATTTTTTTTTTCGATTTAGGGTGAAAATAGAAAATAAAAAATACATAGAACGAACTGCAATATCAACGATGATAGATAGATATATATAGAAAACGACTACCTGTACTTATTATTTAGGAATAGGTGTATTTCAAGACATCAAGTGATATAAATAAATAATACCTACAGAAGCTGAGAATCACTTAAATTCGAAATAAGCTGATAAATACAACAGAGAGTATGCATACGTTTGTTATTATTCTTATAATTTTATGTTTTGAAAAATATTTTTTTTCCAATTTTTTTATCTAAATTCAAATTCAAATAATCTTTATTCAAATATTCCTTTAAAAGGCACTTTTTAAGCGTCAATAATTTACATAGTAGTGATTTAATACACATTCGTAAACTACATACAGGTGATAACTGCATAAACTTAAAACTAAAGCTATGAGGGTTCCAAACGCGACCTGGTCTAAGAAGAAGCCCACAACAAACTTAGCCAGATAAATTTTCTTTTTGTTATCACCATCTCATATAATCAATAATACATTATTTTTTTTTTTTTTTTTTCCGCTGGGAAATGCTTTTACGCATCCCCTCCGGAGGCGACGCAGGCAAGACTGCGCCGCTTCCGACGGGGTATGTGGGACTCCCCGGCGGCCAGGCTGGCGACCAGAATACCCACTAAAACCCAGCGATGCTCCTTCGCGTCGCCTGGTGGCTGGGTCACGGGAACACTGATGCACTCGACCGCGGCCCAGCCAGCGGCGTCCGCCGAGGCAGACCCTCCACGGGGGGCCTATATTGACCCCCGAGCTCCGTCCGAGGCGCGCCAGGACCATTGGACGCGCCTCCCGACCCGAGGAAATAATACATTATAGTACCTATGGAGATAGAGCAATTATTCACACTCAAGCTTTTTTTACGTTTATATAATCCTTAATATTGTAATATAATTTTTCTATAAGCTCATCACCAGTATGTGTTATTTTGCCACACAATATTCTATTTATGGTTCTGCACAAACTGTAAATAATTACATTGCAGTCAAATGGAAATTAAATGTACACGTAGCCATACATATTTATTCGTCAATTGGAAATTAAATATACAAGTAGGAATACATATTTATTTTTAATTTTCCATATTTTTTTAAAAGAGTGGTATATATTTTTTGTATCTCTTTAAAACATTTTTTTTCAATTTAATTGAAGGATAACAAAGTCCAAAGAACAGGTTTAACAATTTTATTACAATTACAACTATAACAGAGAACTAAACAATATGCAGCGTCCCTTCGCAAGAGATAGTTAAAGCTTCTTTTCGCAAAATTTTATACCAACGTATGAGTAGCCGACTTCGAATATAAGGCGGAGGAAGATACTCCAACTCGACGCACTTTGATATACGAAAATAAGCACTCAAGCACAAGAATGCGCAAAAAATTACAAACGATTACTACAAAGTCGTTTTAAAAGGTTGAAAATAATAGTGAAATAAGAAATTTGGAAATGATAATAGCCTTTGACCGTTCATATTCACCAGTGACATCTATGTTCTTACTGATACTCTCTTAAATAAAAGCCAGTTCCAGAGGGTAACGTACTAGATGGCGCTGCAAAAACATATTATTTTCATGCCCCCACCCCCCGCGCAGCACATTTGGGCTGGGTTTTGATAGCGACGGAACTTTGAGCTTGCTAACTTAATTAAGTGGCCAATACGTATAAATTATACTGAGCTAGTTTAATAAGTTAATAGTTTTAAAAGAGTAACGGCTTTATCCGCGTTAGCTGCTGACTGGTTTATTGTACGTAAAAACAAGTAGCGGCACGAAAACGTTAAATAAACAGTGAAAAATAAGGTTCCAAGGAAGGAAGTAAGCGGGAGCCGTGTGCATTGTTCGCACGCGCCAATTGGCAGTTGGCTCTCCAATCGTATTCCGTCCCCTGTACATATACGACTCCCCGCGCACTTCCGGTGTACAGTCGCGTTCTGTATTGCTATTGCTGTAAATTTACGTTTTATTTATTCTCTCTCACACACACATCACTAAAGCATTAAAATAAATTATGCCTTTAAATAAATAATAGCTAAATAATATTAATGAATTAAAATAATGATGAAGCGGTGATAGCCTAGTGGTTAGGGCGTCAGCCTCCTAATCAGAGGTCGGCGGTTCGAATCCGGGTCCGCACCTCTAACTTTTCGGAGTTATGTGCGTTTTTAAAACAATTAAAATATCACTTGCTTCAACGGTGAAGGAAAACATCGTGAGGAAACCTGCACGCCTGAGAGTTCTCCATAATGTTCTCAAAGGCGTTTGAAGTCTGCTAATCCGCACATGGCCAGCGTGGTGGACCATAGCCAAACCCTTCTCATATTGAGAGGAGACCCGTGCTCTGTAGTGAGCCGGTAATGGGTTGATCATCATGATGATGATGAAAGTAATGATTCTATTTCGTGCGCGATAGTACCCATGCGCAGCTATCCCTTCCACGATTCGTATAGCGCTAGACTTCCTGCTGCGAACTGTACTATGTACTGCATAAAAATGCTCTCCAAAAAAAAGTGTAAAAGTCCGCTTGAGCTTGACTAAAAAGCTTATTAATAATAGATTTACAGGCATGTCTTATAAATATATACAGCAGCATTTTATGGCGAAAATTATTAAAATTTTCAATTAGCATGATATTCAATTACAAAAAACCTATACTATCCATACAAAAAAAAATTTCAAGAGGTCAAGATCTTAATACTAGTACTTTATCCTTCAGAGCATGTAATATGGAGATGTAGTAAATGCTTAGGAGATCAACTCTAGATTCTGATACGTAAGTACTGGTATATTATTAAACACGTTCACGAATGGACCATGTCAGGACCATTATATGTAAATGAGGAGGTTGTGAGGCGACGGACACCCTTTTGTTTTCCTAATATTTATTTTTACACTCCGTTTTCAGCGTTTATTTTTGGTCATCCCTCACGCAAAGCATCGTTACAAGTTCAAAATAAACAGGAAGTCTACTGGCTATTCGAAACAGTAAAGTTTTACGAAGCGCACGCGTGATTATTTATATTTTTATTCCTTAAAAGTAGCTTTGGGTTTAGCATTAAGTGTTCAGAACTAAAACATTTTGATTAAGCCCCAGGTAATAAGGTAAAATAGTTCCTTTACAGATTTGTCGAAGCCTTCGATAAAGGCCCCTTTTATCTGAGGTCTAAACGAGCAAGCAAATAGTGTTTGTTTTCTCTTTACCAAAAGAAGCTAACCCATAGATAATTGATAACAGTTGCAATTCGCATTCTTTTTGCATTTAATTTGACATTCTCAAATTTCAAATTTGACAAGTCTGATGTCATGCAGAATGTAAATAATACCTACGCGAATTTACGAAATGCGAATTGCGAAGTGAATTCAAAATAAACCTAATGTTTAAAAAATTAATTACCGCTTATTTGATTTAGTTGTACTGAATAAATTGCGGCTTGGATGACTGTGTATAGCCGAATAAGAATTGCAATTAACAAAAATAATGCCATCAGGACGAAAGCGATGGCACTTGCATGGTAAGTATTTTGTACTAGTAATTATTCTTTAAAGCGACAAATATACTTTAAATATGGATTTAAGTTATTTTAATGACTTGGGTGATCGTATTATAGCTTCATTATAAAGCAATTTCGTCTTATAATATCTACATACATGTTCATGAGTTTACCGATTAGTCAATTTAAGGTGGGTTTTGACCTTGCTGTATAAATTACACAACTTTTTTTAATTTCAATCGGAAAGCGCAGATGGTACATCATCATCATTATTAACCCATTACTGGTTAGCTTTAGGATGTGGGTCTCCTTTTAGCATGAGAGGGGTTCTGACTGTAGTCCACCAAGCTGACGTAGTAAGCCCTTGCGAACATTATGAAAAACTCTTCTACAAGCAGGTTTCCTCACTATGGTTACCTTCACCATTAAAGCGAGTGATGATTTAATTTTACTTAATTAAATTAAAAACGCACTAAAATTTAGTGGGCTTTTCATATGCTGATTGTTTTATATGCATCTGTACCTATTATAACTTACAAGATGCTGAAGTCAAGGTTATTGCTTATATCCATGGAAAATTATATCCATACAAAAGACATAGACAGTGAATTTTGGTTGACATACTGAGACTGAGCAAATCAGTTGCAATCAGTAGAAAAAACCTAATATGAAAGTGTTGGTGTTGTTTTATGTTTATTTTTCTCTCTGTCAATCACTTTTATAAATAACAACACATTCCATATGTTTTTTTTAAATGAAGTACATTTTAATGGATAATATACTTTTTGAGTAAATATATTCATTCAGATGGACCACAAGGCTCACTGAAGAGGCTGCGTAACCAATTAGCTGAAGATGGGTGCGCTGAATCCCAGGTTGTACTAGCTAAACAATTGCTGGACGAAAAATGTGGTATGTATCAATATCGAGCATGCATCACACGCAGGTGGAAAAACACCTTTGAGAAAATAGCTTGTTATAGAATTGTATTTATTGTTGTTGTATAATATAATACTATTAAAGATAGTAATCTTTTGCCAGTGGCTTTGTGGAATTTTGTTAGTTATTGCTGTGGTGACATTGTCCAACCTAAAATGTAGCCATTTTTTTAATTTTTTTTCTCTTCCCTGCGGACGAATCAAGAGGAACCCACAGCACTCGGGCACACATGGAGGTTACCCGACCTGGCACCCCAGCCTAAAATGTAGCCAGCGTAATATAAGACAACATAGAAACATATTTCATTTAGAAATATTTGTAGGATTTTTAAAATTATTTAAACTTGTAGTATACTTAAAGTTATTAGTTATTATAAAATTTTTGTCTATTTTTCTAGAACTGGAAGCAGATAAGATATCAAATTTCAAACAAGCCCTTGAATGGCTTATTTGTGCTACTGAACAGGCGCACCCTGAAGCTAGGAGAATGCTTAGACGGTAAGAATTATAATATCAAATTCAATTTAAAATTTGTTTATTTAAAGAAGGCATAGATATAATATACTACTCTATATAGACAGGGTTATTAGACAAATAAAATACCATTGACTCTTTGGTTCTAAAACATTAAATAAGCACCACACTTTGAGGCTATACCTGATCTATATTTTATTTATAGTTACAGTTTATGCAACAGATGATTTTTATTGTCTAAGTAAGTTGAAAATGATGTTAAGGTCATGCTATAAAAGCCTATACTCCACAGACAACTCTTATAACTTTTTTTATATGACTTCGTGGACAAATGTATGGGTTGCCTGATATTAAGATATTACGGGCGTTGTGTTCATCTTTTTTTTTAATTTATTGTTCAAAAATATTTAAAACACATTTCAATTGTAAAGCTAACCGTCCTCCAGAATCTTTACGTTTATGGGGAGGACGGCGATACTATATAGGATGTGTTGCTGGCTGAATCCATCCTCCTAATCAGTTTCTACTCAGCATCATACCGGAATTCTAAATCGCTCGGTCTTTGCCGACAAAGTGGTGGCCGCGGTCGAAGTCTCCCACCATACTAGACTCTAGCTGAGAATCGAACCCAAGGTCCTCCCGATGCCGATTTATCCTATATACGTCCATTTCTAATACTAGAGCTTTAACCCGAAACCTTAATTAATCCCAATTCCTAATCAATTAGAATCCTGTTTAATAGATCCCATTGCAAATTATATTTAGGTAGAGACAATGAGTATACAAACAAAACAGTGTAGATGTAGCATTTTTAAGTTTTTTAACGTGAACAGAACATGGTATTCGTGACCCTATTGTTAAAAAAAAAATATATCACTTGCTTTAACGGTGAAGGAAAACATCGTGAGGAAACCTGCACGGCTGAGAGTTCTCCATAATGTTCTCGAAGGCGTGTGAAGTCTGCCAATCCGCACATGGCCAGCGTGGTGGACTGTGGCCAAACCCTTCTCATATCGAGAGGAGACCCGTGCTCTTTAGTGAGCCGGTAATGGTTTGATCATGATGATGATGATTATTATTAAGAGTCCTCTGCCCCTCCGTATTTGTTTGTATTTTGCTCCATTTTACAGTACAAAGCTTTTTTTATTGTTAAATAATAAAGAATAATTAAGAGTCGATTCGAGCAAAAAGGTTTGTAATGTGAAAAAAAAACTTATTATGTTTGACACGTTACGTTTTATCTTTGACATTTCATGGGCGCAAAAACCGTTGGTTAAAGACATTTAAAAATCTAATTATTAATTAAATCTTTGTAGCATTATTAATCACTTTAGGTATCGTCTCGATAAGTGAAATCATAAGAAAATGATATGAGGTAATGGTCCGAGAGCTTGTGGAATGTTTTCAGGAAGGACTTGGTAAAAGCTAAAATATCGATCTCAACTGGTCCCGTATTCAGTAACTTTTCTTTTTATTTTATTATTATTATCAGCCCGTACTGTCCCAATGTTGGGCAAAGGCCTCCTTTCTTCCTTCCATTCGTATCTAGGGATATTTGCGGCCAAGCAACTTTTCTTACAGTTTAATTATTTTTCTTGCGTTGAATCTCCGCACAAATTTACGTTGACTACACAACTGGTAACAAATTATGCGTTTTATTTTCGTTCGCGGGGTTCGCCAGTTTGTAGTTTGTCAAAAATTTCATACCGAGGCTGTAAATATTCTAATTACGCTGCAAAGCGATATTGTTGGAAGGATATGGCGGCTAATTAGGCTTAGGCTTATTAGCTTTATTCATTGTTGTTGGGTTAGGTGTCGATCAACGCTGCGTGCGTACCGGAGATTCAACTCTGTTCCCTCGAAAGGTCTTAGCCACTAGGCTGTGGCTTGTATGGCTAAATTGTTGCTGTTGGTTTTTGATATATTAATAAAATATATCAAAAACCATTTTTTTTGACATATTTATAAAGGAAGGATATGGCGGCTTATTTGGCTTAGGCTTTTTAGCATTATATATATAATCTAATTTTATATGCGATATTCATTCGGTTAAGTGCGATTGCTACCGTCAACAGTAGATCAATGCCTAAATACCAAAGTATTTATCGGTTGCTTGTGTCTGTGTGTCATGTTTCTATATATACTCGTACATTATACACAAATTATACAAATACGTAGCACATGTTATTATGTTTATATTATTGTTATGTTAAATATTCGTGAAATTCCATTATGTTTTTGGAACGCCTCCTCAATTTTTCCCACTAACTCTCTTGCTCCGGCCTGAGAGGTTATTGTTTAACATTCTTTGAAAGCGAAACCAATAAACATGGTGCATTGTTTGACTCATACCGTCGAGTCTACTTCTCATCCGTGGACTACGTACAACGATTTTAAATTCTTTACTCGCAAAGTTTAAACATAACTTATTTATTTAAATGAGCGGAAATTATAAGGAATTCGCTGTTTGGAAAACAAAATGGGATAAAGTGCGAGCCGAACTTCACAAAACGATGTAAGGATTAGATTCAATACAATAACTAATCATATTACGATATTAAGGATTATATAAAGAAGCTTGGTTATGAATTGCTCTATTCATAGGTACTATAATTTATTATTGATATGTAAGATGGTGATAACGAAAACAAAACCCCCAGCTAAGTTTGTTGTGGGCTTCTTCTTAGACCGGGGCGCGTTTGGAACCCTCATAGCTTTAGTTTTAAGGTAACGAATGTAGTTATCACCATCGAATCACTACTATGTAAATTATTGACGCGTCAAAAGTGCCTTGTCAAGGACTATATTAATAAAGATTATTTGAATTAACTTGTAAACTTCCTTTTTTGGTCTGGTTCTGGGGTTGTCATGTAGGTAAACTCCCATGTTTATTATGCCATGAACGGATCCCAAGTAGCTAGAAGGCTAGCTGGAATTCCTTAACAAAGTGCACAGCTGGAAACTTCCATCGATAAGATTATGATATCTTCTGGTGTCTATACTCCGAAAATGTCATAATAATTGTCAAAGCCCCAAACTTGCCAATCGTCATTGGAGCAGAGCAGGTCTAAGCTCATCTTCATCCTATGGGAGAGGATTTGACAGAGACTGAGAAATCGATCAAGAATATTACTAGATGGGCTGTCAGTCCGAATTCTGATATGAAAAGAAGATAATTCATTCAGCACCAGTAATATTGTTTTTCGATCCTTACTTTTATTAACTCACTAAAAATACAATTAATAAATTAACAGTAAGGATCAGGATTAATTAATAACATATAGGGCTTATCAATAATTGTGACTGAATACCTTATTTTAAACATACATTTATATGCGTATAAGACAAAAATTTGTCTTATTTTGACTTATTTCACGCACTTGTTCGACCACTGGACGAATCAGGCTGAAATTTGATATATAGATAGCTATAATAAAGTTTTTAAGTAATTAAAATATCACTTGTTTCAACGGTGAAGGAAAACATCGTGAGGAAACCTGCATGCCTGAGAGTTCTCCATAATGTTCTCAAAGGCGTGTGAAGTCTGACAATCCGCATTTGGCCAGCGTGGTGGACTATGGCCAAATCCTTCTCATACTGAGAGGAGACCCGTGCTCTGTAGTGAGCCGGCAATGGGTTGATCATGATGATGATGAATAAATGAATAAAGTAGGCGTCCACAAAGAAAATAATTTTTCAAAATCAAGCGAAATTTAAAATGAAAAAATTGATGATAGTTCCGCTTAACGTGAGCACTTTTAAACGCTCAACAAAATTAGTAAAAAAACATAGCCGGAAGCATTTTCTTCTATATTTTATAAACTGAATATAGAGTACTTTATTAAACGTAGGCTGATGCAGATGTTCTAAAGGTGGTCTATAATATTTTTTTAATTGCAGGTGTATTCGTTCAGGTGTGATAGATGAGGACAGTGCACCGATAGTCCGCGCCAAGTCCTGTTTAGCAGCCAGCAGACAAGAGACTGTAGCCAGAAAAGCCGCAAGAGATCTATTCGCGAGGTACATATCTTTATCTACACTAATATTAATGAGGAGGAAGGATCCGTCTGTTTATTTGTAAACGATGAATGCTGGAATTTCTAAACCGAATGATGGTGAAACTGTTGCGCCCATAAGAGAAGTCAGATCAGCCAGATTTTTAATCGAGCTAGATCTTTTATTATGTCAGCGTATTTTTTTGTAGCATACCAGATATCAAATCGAACATTACTTTATGCACGATTTGTTTGCATTTTGTGGTGTGCTGGAAATATAATATAATTGATATATTATATAATTGATTTATTTTATAACAAATATCTTGACTTCAAAAGTAAAATTATTGACATCTCTTATACTTAATAGTACTAATTGACATGTTATGAAATCTTGACTTGAACTTTTGTTTTAACTTTGTTATATCTAGTGACTAGTTTTTGATTGTTGCCTTTGTAGTTGATTATATTGCGATTTTTTTTATGTGTGGTCTTTGTGAACGTTGTGAAAACCTGTAAAAAGCTAAACATTCACATTAGCTCACAACGGTAAAAAATGGTCATGAAAAATGTATTACCTGTTGGTTATCCATAATAAATAAATAAATAAATATGTATAAACACCTTAATTGTACAGATCTCTTCAAGAATAAAAACAATTCTGTGCGTATGCTCGCATAAGTGAGTGTGCGTGCGTGCCTTGCAGCGTGCGTGCGTGCGTACATGCGTGTGTAAGCCACACCACGTATAGTAAACCGCTTTCACTGGCTACATACAATTTGTAAACTTTTATCATTAACTAGCTATGGAATTACATCTAGGGACTATTTTCCAATAAATGAAATTGTTTTAAACTAATACAATTGTAATCCCATTGTAACTGAAAATATTTAAAAAATTGGGCATGACTTGCCATAGCCTAAGAAGGTACGGTGTTGGTAATACAAAGAGAATAGAGGACTTAGTTTGATGTACGCTTCTTGTTTATACCAGGACTTCATAAATGCTTGTGGTAGGATGTGGGTTGAGAATTCATGATTTGGTTTACACTGTTTTAGTCTTTCAAACGGGGAACAATACATAACCACTGCACAACTGGAGCGGCGTATACGAGAGATTTGTTCCACCACCCTCAGGAAGGATCCCGGTGATGAGGCCATCGATGATGATTCACCAGGTAATTGATTATATAACTCTTCATCAGATTCTATCACACAATCGATAAACTTTTTTGTAGGAAAAGAACAGTTTAGCTCTCGCTCGGCACACAACATCTGGTAATTAACGAAGTAATATTTAATCCACACTTTGAATTGGTTTTTTATGACATCGTACCTATACGCTAGATTACTGGCGGCAGGGTCATAACTAGCCACTGCCAAAACCTCCCGTCATACAAAAATCCGTTTTTTTTTTAAGTGTATATCGGAAGATCTTGTGAGACGTTGATAAATAGTCATTTGTAGAAATTAAGCGAATGTGTTTAATATATATTGAATTATGTTTTGTAACGCATGACATTTTCCGGGCATTTTGACATCCCGGGCACGCACCGTTAACTTTCATAGTTATGTGCGTTTTTTAGCTATTAGAATATCACTTGCTTCAACGGTGAAGGGAAATATCACGCGTAAATGACTTCGAGTTCTCCATAATGTTCTCAAAGGCATGTGAAGTCTGCCAATCTGCACATGGCCAGCGTGGTAGACGGCCAAACCCTTTTCATATTGAGAGTTCTGTAGTGAGCCGGCAATGGGTTGATCATGATGATGAATTCATTCATGTTTTATAGGCATGACATCTTGGTGAAGCGTTTTAAGTACACGTGATAAGAATGATTTCATGCATGCCATTTTGCAGAAGAGGCAAGAGCTTTGGACGGCGAACAGGCTTTAGAGCCCTCACAGCTTCAATCCGGTGACCACATTCATTCAAATGGCACCATACGGACACACGAAATCGATGATGGTGAGTGGCACACTTAGAATCATTTGATAATAAAACTAACCGCTACCGAATCAGAATAAAAGTAAGTATTAGATTATTATTAGCCCGTACTTTCCCAATGTTGGGCAATTGTTGGGCAAAAAAATGTTGGACATGACATAGCGAAGGGAATATTCACACTTTCGGATTGACAATTCTTGAGTGTCAAATCGGTTTATGCTTGAAATAATAGAAAATAACAATTTAGTTATTAGGACTCAGTGTGTATGTTCTAGTAAACGTCTAACTTCGAAAACATTAATTTAATTTTTTCTCTTACAGATTATTCAGACAGACCCACACAAAACGACGAAATCCGTAACCTTACCATAGACAATCTAGTTTCCGCGGCCGTAGACTACTGTCAAGGCGAACTACCTCTAGTCAGCTACGAATTGACCCTCACAGACCCTAGCATTAAAGCCCTAGACCACATCCCTGTACTTCACCAGGCTTTCCTCCATCCCTTAGTTTTTATACAAGTCCTTTATTTGAAACTGCTTTACTATTTGGGTACGTTTTCATTCAGACTGTCGAACATCGAGCTGTCTCTACTCCTCATCGCTTATTTATCAGTCAGTACGGAGAGTCTGTACCATTTAGTGCCATTATTGTTGTACTACGCGAGTATCATCGTTATGACAGTATGTACCTTCAAGATGTTGCTGGCTAAACGCCAGTTTATCGACTTCCGGAAATGGTCCGGGCTGTTCCTACGATATAGCGACGGGAATTTGCAGCCGGACGAATCGGAAAACCTCTTTGTGCGGAACAACCTTGGTCCTTATGTACAGTTTTTCTTAGCCTTGCTCCTTAATTTGTTTTTATATCCTTTTATAGCGAGCCAATGGGTGCCGTTTTCGGAGTTTTGCGTATTATCATTCTGTCTCATGTTTATGACACTAATTTCTTTCGGCACGAATGGAAATCCTTATCCGGACGTTTTAGCTTTGATTTCTTTTGGCATAAATGTTCTTGCGAAATACCCTTATGAGAAGGACACGGTGGTCCACCAAGGCTGGAGATTCTTGGACTTGCACATATCGAATTATCCGTCTTATATCCTTGGGAATAGCATCGAGTTTTGCTTGAACGCTCGTGTATTTTTCTCACTTCTGATACCAGTGATTTTGTTCCTTATGGCCCGTCGGGGTAATTGGCATGGGGTGCTGAAGTATGCTCTACCGCATTGCGTGACTCTTAGCTGGTTGCAATTGTTTATAACTTGCTCCCACGGTTGCACAACCTATGGGCTGATTAGGGGTACCTTGGCTTTGGTCTGCTCGTTCCTATTCTTGCCCCTTATGGGTATAGTAACCGTGACCTTGCCAATATTCGCGTTCCTCCAGTACGTTAATTTATCGAAAATTTTCTATATTCTGTCCGTACTGATTGGTCTTTCTATTGGGTTGGGCGTGACCTGCCTGCTGGCGAAACTAGAACCGACCAAGAAATTCGTCACACCATTCCAGGTACGTTTAAAGTACTTTATTTTTACTTAAATCTTTTCGGCCCGCCAGTGTCGAATTTGTTAAATGTTATTTCCTTCACGAAACTTTTCGGCACTGACAGGCAAATTAAATAAATAAACAACGGCGGGTTTGGAATGCAGTAAGGCGGTTTAGTCATTTCTATAATGTATCCTTTCACACACTACCTATTGTTTCATACTCTCTTCAGGTTGAATTACGAATCTTTTTGAGTTTTTCAACATTTATTTATTCAATAATTGCACTCATGTACATCTATCTACTTAAACATAATATAGTTAGACTACGTGAGGCCCCGTCAGGGCTTTGCAATGTTACAATTTACAATTATTATACATAGTAAAGTTACAATTATTATTAACTATTTAATTGGAATTACAATAAAATAATAATTAATTAATATGTCAAAATGGTTCGTCAGATAAATTAAGTCATGAGTCATAGTCACATTCAGTTATAAATACATCCCATATTATATTACAATAATATAGTAATATTTTAATTATTACGAATCATAGGCTGATGTGCAATTGAAGCCTTAAGTATACTTACTGTTTAACTCTGGCTCATAATGAATTAAGTACACTCACTCGTATTTTTTTAACTTTTCAGCTCATCGTCGGCCTAATAACACTTGTATGCTTAAGCAATCAATTCCTAATACAAATCCAAGATGACGGCCTACCCTCAGGCTTAATAGAAATACTGGGCGAAAAGAAAAGCAGCATAAAGAACCTGCTCAAAAATGATTTCATGACTGATTACGACGAAAACTCGTACCACATCATCTGGGACGACTATTACAACCATTGCAACGCCCCATCTTGGTCCGAAAGCAATATCGCTTCCACCCAAATCAAATGTTCAGTGTTGGATGGGGCCAGTGTTAACTGGGAGGGTTATGTTTATGACGTCAAATTGAGAAGTGTACGCAATCGCTGGAGTTACTTCGCGTCGTGGCTGCCCGGTGTTCTGTCGGAGTATTTCAAGTGCTACTACGGCGAGGAATATTCGACTCTATGCCAGAGGGAGGAAGGGACTGTGTCGAATGACTGCGAGTTTGTCCAGGGTGTAGCTCGGCAGAGTGGGCGGAGTTGCCACTTGAACAATTTGAATGAGTGAGTTTTTTTTTTATAACTTAAAGCTATTTATCCTGAAAAGCGACGCTATTTTATTCAAGTCGACTACGAAATATTGATATCGTGATCCTGAAATATTAATGTTTCAATGCTGGAGCATTGTCATCCCAATTGAAGATAAAAAGAATAGAAAGAAGATAAAGGTAGCACAGAGTCGCGACAAAACCATCGGGTCATGTCTATAAACCATGTTTTTTTTTCATTTCATAACAGTAATAAAAAAACTACGCTACGGCGCTAGACTGCAATCTTACTTGGTGGTATTTGGATGTTTTTTTTTTCGGACTGTCTATGTCTGTGCTAACCCTATTGGTTGCCACGGTTGGCAAACAACCAGGGTTGTTTCGCGAGCTTCGGAAAGAAGCTCTGCCAGAAGCAATTTGGAGCCGTGGGGCTCGAAGAAACTAAGGGAACGTCTGCCTAAGGGCGCCTCCTTTGAGGCCGAACCTCGGCTTATGCGACGTGATGACCCGTCTGCTCGTTTACCCGTAATAGTTCCAGGCCCTTTAAATCTAAAAATTATAAATGTATTTTTTTACATCACATTGCACAGCGCATGTCCGGTACTAACTTTAGAACAAAAAAATACATCCAGTATGAAAAAAGTAATAGTTTTACAGTGTTTTATCTCACTCTTATGTTTAAAAGGTGCTGTTAGTTGAAGTGTGTTAAAACACTGCATCGCTATACCGAACTTATGCGACGTTTATTCGTAAGAGCCATAGGCATAAAGTTACGAAGCCTTTATTTGAAATAACGTTTTTATTTCCATTTCCAGGTACACCTACGAAGTGACAGTGAACATGGAGGCCAACGGAGGCATACTCAAGCGTCATGCGGAAATATCTCTAATATTCGATAACGTGTTCGCAAATTTCACTCGTCTACTGCGATCCGATGACAAAATACGCTTCAAGGGTATTCTGTCGAACGAATATGAGTCTTACAACATTGGCAATAAGAACCTAGTTGTCAAAGGCCACGAAATAAAATGTTTGGAATGTAAAACTGCCAGAGGTGCCGTGTCTTCTAAAAGTCCGTACTCGTCAAAACTGTCTGAACTGTGCAAGACAATTGTGAACGATTTTATTGTCTCCGCTAAATGTATATTGAATTTTATATTGAATCCCGTCATTGTGTTTAAATAAATATCTCGACTGCGTTTAATTCATTTTGTAGTTTGCTGTCAGTGTCAAGGTTACCGTACGTATAAAATTTGTTAAGCAATTCTTAAGGCGTCTTCGTGTCTGAATTATGTGTAGTAAATTAACGCTTACGTTCCTAGTTATAAAGTCGTAAATTCTGTATCATCGATTACTAACTAAAGGTAGAACAAGATTTTGGACCGAAACAAGAAGATAAACATCGGTGACTTAAAATGTCTATAGCGAGTTCCATAATGAAGAAATCTAACGTTTTTATAAACTCGACGTGATAAAAAAAACATTAAAGGCCGATTTTTCAATCATTACGTAATCTGTCTGGGAAATATTTTACAACTATGTAAGTTTCTAATTTACAGATTACTTTGCAATTGAAAAGTCTGCGCTTATGTAATATTTTTGGATGGGCTATATATGTCAAGAGATCTGGTTCTAAATATATATGTACCAATATTTTTAACTGAATAAAAGCTATAACGAATGAAATTAAAAATAGAAGTTAAACTTTTAAAAAGATAAGTGTAAATAACTAAATTCTTACACAAAATGGATTTAATTTTTTTATTATTTATGATATTTTTTTATTAGTATAAATTGTGAACGCACGCATTCGAGAAACTGTATTGACTGTAATGTCAGGATAAAATCTACCTTATCGTACTCAATTTAGAGTTGCTAATTCTTTACCACTCATTTGTATTTTAAACATCGCAAAGCGTTTGAACATGTATGAACGAATTTGACATTTAAAAAGAGCTGTTAAGTTATATTTTCCCTTGACGTTAAAACCCCGAAATTACTACGAATCCGTGCGTACAATCCTTATACTAGGAAAACTCAGTTTATAAATTAATTTTCCAATGAATTATCACATTTTTTTTTAAATAAATTTGGTGTATTATTAATTCTACTTAACGTGATGAGAAATGACAAATATTTAAGATATCCTATGTTAATTAATGATCATTATATAATAATAAGATAATTTAATGTATTATTAGGCGTATAAATAAATGTATTTTGTGAATTTAAATTATTGTCAGATTATAATGTCACTTTAGTTGTACACAAATCTTTTAACATAAGGTCAGAAATGAAATGAAATGAACATACACTTTATTGTACACTACACAAAAGAAGAAATACAGACATTAAAGAAAAACACAGAAAAGAAAACAGGTACAATAGGCGGCCTTATCGCTAAAGAGCGATCTCTGCCAGACAACCCAGGTCTTTACTTATACTACACTTATTCCGGAGAATATTGTGAAAAAAGCTCCACTATTTCTAAACCTAAGTGATTTGCGTAGATCAAAAATGGCATTATTGACCATTTCCTTATAATAATTATCTATGTATGTATAATAGTTTTACAGATGTGATAATAAAATTGTTTATTGAACTAGGTGTGTTAAACAAAAAAACAAACTATTGTCTATTGTTATGAAGACGTGATAATAGTACTTTTGTCGTGAATTATAATGAGACGTAATTTTTTGTTATGAATTTGAATTATTGTAAAATTTAAATATCATGCCATTTGTTTATGTATTTTAGTGTAAAGTTGTGAAGATATTGTTCATTCAAATGTGAGAATATAGTTTATGTATGTCGTGAATTTTAATCAATATATATATTTTGATTGAATGTTGTTTTTTTTAACATAATAAGAGAAAATCCCTTTAAATAATGTGGGGATTTGTATGGAACAGTAAAGTCCTTCCACTTACTGGCACTATATAAATGCAATTTAAATAAAGACATCGCTGGGAAATGCTTTGACGCATCCCCTCCGCAGGCAGAACTGCGCCGTTTCCGGCGGGTTCCGGCGGCCAGAATACCCACTAAAACCCAGCGATGCTCGCGCTCTCGTCCGCAACTCAGTCAGTGGCAAACAAAAAGAAAACCGTTTGTCTTTAAAGCAACAGAACCGTTTGTGAGGTCGTTCGGTAATGCTTTCATTCTGCCCCGGATTTACGATTTGCTTGGTTTGATCTGTAATTAGTTTTATGTCAAATATTCAGAGTACGAATTTATGGGGTGTTTTTTTTTCATTCAATTGGGGAATTCGCCAGAACAGTTTAGGTTGGGTTGTGTTCCAAAAATCAAATACATAAACGATAGATAAGAAATGCTCAAAATTGTTATTTTGTTGATACTTAGTCCAATTTCATTTGTAAAGTAAAGAATTCAGCGCTCTCTAAACAGGGATTGCCAGGAATACTCCCAACTGCCCTCCACTATATCCAGGCTTGATTGCATTTGGTTAGTTTGTTTTTAAAATAACTGGTAATAAGGCTTGGGGTTTAAAAGGGTCAGACTTTTTTAGTCTGGCAGTCATACGGCGTACGCGTATAACATGAATGGTCGCTAAAATAAAATGGATAATATCTAGATTTTAATTGACTTTAAAGTTTTTTTAAGCCCTCCCTGACGCAATTGGTGACGCTGAGGTCTTATAGGGATAACAAACTCGAGATGAGTTATGTGATGATAACAAACTCATCTCGAGTTTGTTATCCCTGATTTGCTCTGGCAGGTGGACTCTGTCGTGGCTGATTAAGACCCTCCGAGAAATACGTGCCGCTAAGCGATTGCGCGTTAAGTTCTTTTTTTCTAAATTAAAATTTATATTGAAAATTATGGGTGGAAAGAAAAATAATTAACAAATTATCATGGTTAAATATTTTATTACAAAATACAGATATATAATTAATAACACAAGATAACAGCTTATATAACTACTGGCCAATTAAAATACTATTCATCTATACTAACAATTATTACTATAAGGTCTCATAGTCCATACTAAAGCACCGTGGAAGTTTCACCAATTACATAAGTTCATAAATACTATACTAGTCTAACATAAATATCTTAAATGTATAAAATACTTCAATACAATATAAAAATAACTATTTTGTAAAACCATAAATAATATCATAACATTAATAATCATTTAAAATTTGATATAAATATAAAAAATAATCTCAATAGCTAATTCGTTCTCATTGTATACTTATCAAACATTGTATCATCATCATCATCATCACTTCAACCGATATGATGAATGTCCACTGCTGGACATAGGTCTTTTGTAGGGAGTTCCAATGCTCACGGTCTTGGGCCGCTTGTATCCAGCGCCTCCCTGCGACTCGTTTGATGTCGTCTGTCCACCTTGTTGGGGGTCGACCAACGCTACGTTTACCGGTGCGGGGTCGCCATTCCAGCACCTTGGGACCCCAACGTCCATCGGTTCTCCGAGCTATGTGCCCCGCCCATTGCCACTTCAACTTCGCAATTCGCAAAAAAAAAAAAAACATTGTATAATTTATATTAACTATTTACAGGCGTCATTATACCATAATTAATGTAATGAAGGTCACATATCTGTGCCGAATCTATTGTCCATAATCTATATAAACTTACTCACAGGTCTGAGAATAATTTTGTCTATTTCGAATTAATGCTTACATTTTTGTTTAAAAACCTTACATTAAATAGATTGGTCATGAACAGCGAAGCAAGCAGAAGTAAGAGTAGAATATTGGATACATGTAAGTAAATTAAGACAAAGCATTGTATCTTCTGTGTCAAATTCAAAAACAACTTAAAATCGTAAAAAAACTGGCACGCTGCCAGTTTATATTAGTTATCTAAAAAAAAGTACTGGCACTGTTTAACACTGAGAATTTGATTAAGGTATATCAGTATTTGTGGGTTTTTGGTATTTAGAGGGTTCAGAATTCTGTATTTTCTATTTTCTAATCACATTTGGGGAATATTCTGAACACCAGTAAAAATGAAGTTGTAATTTGCTGTTTACTGTGCGGCAACATAGACACACATCAGTAAGGTCACCTTATTTATCTGTATTTATTCTGAGTTATAAACTCTGTGCCGTAAAATGTCATTTGGAGAAAGGGTATTTGGCGGGCGCGGTTTTTTCACGCTTTTCTTGTATTAATGTTTGTTGAATTGATTTTGAAAGGGAATTGGTGTTGGTTGTGTAGTGACTAATTTTTTGAATGGTTAACATGTATTAATTTTGGAAAGGTTTGAGGGAGCCGCGTCCGCCGTGCGAAGTTTCCCGCCATTTTTCCCCAATTCTGCATTGATGTAAACTTGACATTGGCTAATCTGTGTAAAGCCATGAAAAGAGAAAAAAAAAATGTCATTTTGCGTGTGACGAAACGCCAAAGTCCTCGCTGATTGGTTGAACATGATTTGGCCCGCTAATTGGTCGAACATCATGTGGGCTTGCACAGCCATATTTGTTTGAAAATGCTCTTCGAAGTTCCACCGGCTGTCAAGGATGTGATCATGTTCTAACCTCACCTCATCTAGCTTAACTTCAGTATTAGCTAGATTAGGTTCGAATTGATGACTATATCCTATTAGTTTAATTTGGGCAATTGGCGTGTGATATTCCTGATCATCAAGGAAGTGTTTGGAGCGTTTCTTGATGAGAGCAGGTTGTGTGTGTTATTGTGTGTGGTTTAGGCCCAAATAGCGAAATCAGCAGGTTAAGTTCCATGCGGGCATAGTTGTTGACACACGCAGCAATATTATACAACTAAGAAAATATTACTTAATGCTACCAAACTGGTATAACATTCTATCCTATATTCCGCTGAATCCATGGCACCCTGTACGCCAAATGTATATTTTACCTTCCCTAATAAATATATAGCAACCAAGTGAGTAGACGGGACACCAGAGGAACTCCCATTAAAACCCAACGGAATCACCGCAGATGGAAGCTGGTCAAATTGTAACGGGTTTAATGAACGTGTTCTTTTTATATCGATCTCATATTTAAGTATGTTCTTATATATATCTTGTCTGTTTACTGGCTGACTGATTCTTTACAGGTAATTACATTGACACTTGGAGGTTATTACCTTTGGCCATTTTACCATGATGACCGCAATAAATAGAAAACTTTCTCTATGTACTTACAATGGTCCTTCACGTCAAGGATAATGGGTTAAATGCCAATATCCTTACATTATACTCTCATAACAGTTAGATTTAATTACCTCTAGAGGACTTTAATATGTGCTAGGTAAAATTCTTTCCTGGCAAATCTATGGCATCCAAAGTTTTATAAACGTCAAACATCGTAGGTCTTTCCTGTCTCATGTATTTAGTGCAATGGAGGCCGATGGCTACAAAATCTCTGCACAATTGAGGGTTCGAATCCTGTATAGTCTGTAGGCTTCGGTCTTCTAGCGAGGCTGTAGGGGAAAAAAACAAAAGTTGTTATTTTTATCAGGTCAATTCAAGCAATTATAAAGGATTTATAATTTAGGATTATCATTTTTTGATATAATTAAACTATCTGGTGCGCGCGACTTCGTCTGCGCAGGATTAGTATTTCGAGTGGCTATATTAGAGTGGCGTAGAAAAGAACTAACATTTTGACATTAAAATTATCACGCAGACTATGATTTTTGCCTACTTACTTGACACTTATCGTCATATTTTGGACAATTCAATTTATAAATTGTAGCCTATGTGCTATTTTGATGTGTATACTATACTAGCGGTTGCCCGCGACTTCGTCTGCGTAGAATTGCTGATTTTACTTGAGATTAAGGTTACCCGTGCGGCCAATGCCCTGCTTGAGAAAGTAAGCTACAGGCAAATGTCAAATTGCCGATTTTCGTATCTCTAAATTAAAAAACATAGGACTTTCATACAAACTTCAAACCCCTATTTTACCTCCTTCGGGGTAGATTTGGATGAAAAAAACTTTAACCTTATACTAACGCCCTAAAAGAAACCTATTTTCAAAATTTCAAGCTTGTAGACTTCATAATAAAAAAATAAGCAAAAACTGTCATCCCCTTTTTTACCACCCTTAACAGGTAAAATAAAAAAAAAATTATGTACATGTTTTTTATTTATTATTATTAATCTTAATGCAAATTTTTGTGTCTCTAAGTCTAAAAACAAAGAAATTTCATACAAACTTCCAACCCCCTTTTACCCTCTTAGGGGTGGAATTTCCAAATATCCTTTCTTAGCTGACATCTCTTAACTATCAACTACCTACTTGCTTAATTATAGCTTTATACGTACAATAGTTTTTGAGATCTCGTGTTTAATCAGTATGTCAGTAAGTCAGTATGTAAGTATGTAAGTGACCTTTCGCTTTTATATATATATAGATTATTATAAAGTTTCATAAAAAACAATTCAGCTGTTTTTACGGGAAAGAGTAAAAACATCCATCCATACTTACATACTTTCATGTTTATAATATAAGTAGGATATTACTGGGTGAAGGAATGCATCCTGCGGAAATTTGCATAGTTAACCTTTGATGGTTCTCGAAGGCGTGTGAACTATACCAATCCACACTTGGGTAACATGGTTAAACTAAGATCAAAATCCTTCTTATGCTGAGAGAAGACCTGGAAGACTCTACTTATAGTTTACGAGCATAACGGACAGGTCGATAATGATGATGACAAAACATAAGGTAAATAATTCTACAATTAAGTGTTTCAAACACTAAAAAACCTATATCTACCATAAAGCGTATTTCTACCACTTAAGAAACTTATTTCTACATTAACTTACCAAAATCAACCCCTTCTCTCGCCAATTGGTGGGTATAATCGCTCAGCAACAACACTGATCTAGAACGATCTAGAGCTGGTAGGGTTGTGGCCATTTCTATCATAACTACGCCGTAGCTGAATACATCAACAGCTGGCGACAGGCATCGGGATCTGAGATACTCGTCGGGTAGATATGGACGTGTGCCGTGCACTCTGAAATAAAGCATTCTCTATTTGATATCACAGGACGCCTTAGGTTAGATTAAAGAATTCATGAAGATAAAGATAAAAGAATTTTACAAGAAGGTAGCTTAACACATGAAATCGATGATTCTGCATAAGTATAGACTGTTGAAGTAATCATTACTCTCCTAGTAATAAATACAGTATTGCAGAAAATTAATGGAAAAACAAACGAAAACATAAAACGAAACAATAAAATAAAAATTACTTAAAGAAAGTTTAGGCGTAAAAAATTATAAGTAAAAATTAAGCTTAATTTAGGCGTAAAAACAATTTTATAATTTTTGAATCCTTCAATATAAATACACCACACCACGCTGGTATTCAAAAACACGATATCAACGCATGATTTGCTCTGACACCGCGGCATCGCATGAGATACTAACTCCACAATTTACGAATTGACAAATTCGTTGTTCTTTTGAATTGATGATAGCTGATAATCCATTCAATTACAATAGGGTTATTGGAGGGCTTTGGCGAGCGTGTCAGCCTCAGAGAAGAGCTTCAGGGTTCAAGGACATTGGGGAACGTTCCCTTAACGGCACCTCAAGTGAGTCTCGGACTTTGCGAAGGGTGATGTTAGGATGTGCCTTGCTGGACTAGGAGTTCAGTTGTGACTGTAAATAAGGTCCACGTCCAGATGACGACAGAAAACGGGGACCTTGTTATCGCTGGCAAAGTCACTGTGTTCCTTATGATTTTATGTGACCTAGTTAACATTGTCCGTCGCAATTTGATCGTCCGAGTCGTAAAGGATGTGATGGAAGGATTTGTCGTGTCTCTTGATGAGAGAGTCTACTTTGGGGACAACAACGAGGTACATAACGAGGATATAATAAGGGTAATAAAGGGTAATAAAGGGTATAAATGCTATATACCTATTTCCGCGTAAATAACATTTTTAAATACGGCGTAAGTACAACAAGCTCGTTGATTTAGTGTGTAACATCATCATCATGATCAACCCATTAACGGCTCACTACAGAGCGTAGCTAGACATCTCAACCAAACTGTGCTCCCAGCATAATTAAAATGGTATTATTCATGAATATGTTTTACCTGGATACTTTTAAATGCGTCCGATCGTCTCCATATGGTCCCTTCCTAGCGAGACCGAAGTCTCCTATTTTGGGCATCGTACATTGGTCCAGTAGGATGTTCGCTGGCTTGATATCACCATGAATAAGAGGACTCCCGACCATTGTATGAAGGTATTGCAGACCTCTGTAAGACAATATATCGTAAAAATAGACATTCATGGGTAAGGCTACAACTCTGTTTAATTAAAAGATAGGTACTCTCATAATAAATTAAATAAAAAAAAGTTGAATTTCACATCTACATTTCCACAAGTGAAACCAAAATGAATGGTTACGTATTTATGTAGTTTACCTATTTTGCTCGTCATATTTTATTATTAATCATCACTGGTTCAAGATAGCCCCCCCCCCCCCCCCCCCCGAAATTACTTTCTAATTGGGTCATACTACCGATAAAGTTGATGAAGTGTGGTGTGGACCATGTCCAAAGCTTTTCGCTTTCGCATTCATTCATTCTGAGATCCATATCCTGAGATAATTGCTTTGCTATACACTCTGACCTTGGGAGGTTATACTAAAGGTTTAGTCAATAAAAGCAATACTATTCAATTTAATTAAGTTTTATTCAATTTAGCTCTTCTACTGTTGCTATTTATGGGCATGTATTGACTTATCATCAGGTGATTACTTGTGAGTTTACCCGCATTTTTTCTGTTCCGTACCTGTGATACAATTTCAGCTTAAATACGTAACCATATTATTTTATCGCTTTGTTTTAAGTTAATACATTTCAATCCACTCCAGTAGTCACATAGTCGTCTTTTTTCGCTTACGTTAAAACGTTGAAATTTCGCTATCGATTCTAAACTAAAAAATATCCAAACAACGTCACGCGAAAAATAAATCCTTTGAAATATAAATAAGTCTTACCTGGCAACACCGTGCGCTATCCGGTACCGCTGTAACCAGGTGAGGGGCGGATGAGCTGATTTGTGACGCAACCTCTGTTCCAGTGACCCTCCGGCCATGAATTGATACACCAGGCAAGCTTCCGGACCTAATATAAGACAGTAAACGTATCTCTGAATATTTTATTACAAAATTGTTTTTCTCTTACCCCAGAGTCAGTTGCCAATTTCCACTCTTTCCCCCTTTTTTGGGGCAGAAAAACGGGCCACCTGACATAAAGTTATATCCGCCGCCCAGGAATATATACAGTACCAGAAGAACTGCCAATATGTTGAAGGATTTATTTATCCACTCTTTAAGCACCCTATGTTGAAATAAAATGGAAACATCGCAAATGGAAGCTGGTTCCAAATGGTAACAAATTACATGTGCGAAGAAAAATATTCATGTTCGAGGTCCTTCCGGGTTGAGAATTTCCCGCTAGTTCAACAAAAGTATATTTATTCATTGCGTCAAGCAAACCAAGCGAAACACCAAGAACAACAAGGTACATAATGAAGATATAATAAGGTTAATAAAGGGTATAAATGCTATATACCCATTTCCACGTAAATGACATTTGTAAATACGGCGTAAGTACAACGCCCTCCTTAGTTTAGTGCTCAACACATCTGCTAAACACGTGATCCTAGTTTCAATTTTCGAGTTGGCCCAAGTATTGTATTGCGATTTTACTGATATAAAATGAAGAGTGTTAATATATATGTAAAATACACCCAGGTTAGAGCAACCTTCTTCACAATGAAAGAAAGCTGTATCCAGCAGTAGGATATTGCGTATTAACAGATAATGGGTTGGTTTTTATAAGGACATGATCACTCGTGACTGCAATCTCATCAGGTGGTTAGTGTAGTAGTAAGATTGTAGTGGGCTAATCTGTTTGGGTAATATAATAGGCATACCCTTTCGGTTCCTACGCGGCATCGTACGGTACCGTTAAATCGCTTGACGACATATCTTTATGGGTAGGGTATCCCCAAACGAAGCAGACCAGGCCAAAAATTACCACAGTGCCTCTCCCGGATTCTTTCACTTACAAGACTACTACTAAAATAAGGAAGTAGATATCAAAAAATCACCTCCTAAACTGTAACCATACAGTGGCAGAATGTTGTCGTGTCGATACTGGTTCAGACACATCTCCCCAATCAACTCCTTGTTCTGAGCGTCATTGCTGCTAAGTTTCTTCACTGCAACTAGTGATAGCTTCCATTCTCCTAGAAATAAAGAATCACTTTTTGACCCATCAAGTACATCTTGGAAATCCGTTTGCGCCAAATAGTTTTTCCAGGTGGTATACGGAGATGTTCACGGACACTTGATGGGTTAGCCGTATCCAAAAAAAGGTGAACGTTCCTAGATTGTCTTATTTGTTTATTGTTGCTCGAGCAATCGGGGAACAATAATCGTCTTCGAAGACGATTGGACCATTTTCGGAAGTTCATTATTATTTTTTTAAATTAGGTATAATTTAGAGGAGATCCCAGTTATACCAAATCCAGATATGACGTTGTGATTTTGAAGAAATCGAGGAAACTCTTCGAAATTTTAGTGCCCAACTATAGCAATTTGAGTATTTTTGATATTAAATCGTGCACTTGTTCTCGAAAATCACCATTTGGTGCAGTGGTGATAAAGACCACATATTAAGGACCATCGGAACCACTCAATAATAAAAAATGTACGGGTTGGATATCGATTACTTCAATATGGTTGGCTGAGCAATTTATCTTTACAATGATGGTTCACCATCAGCTTCACTTCTATTCAACAATCAAAGTCCCTACGTCAGCCAAATCAATATATAGGAATGAACTAGTCAAGAAATTCCTGTGGAACTATGGAACTACAGATAAATTACCTTTAAAAACTTGTCCGAAGCCGCCTTTACCTAGAAGATTACTTTCGCTCCAGTTTTTAGTGGCTTCTCTTAGATCCTCGTATTTTAACAGGGGAATAGCAGATACGTTCCTAAGGAATTCGTCATTGAATTTGTCCGGTTTTCCATGCGTTGATGGTGTATTCTGCATAGAATTGACACAATTGGCTTTATTAGATTTATTTATATAGTAATGGAAAACATTGGTTTTCGTGCATACACAAAGTTGGATAAAACACATAATATATATATAAAAGCGAAAGGTCACTTACATACTTACATACTGGCTTACACGGATTAAACACGAGATCTCAAAAACTATTGCACGTATAAAGCTATAATTTAGCAAGTAGGTAGTTGATAGTTAAGAGATGTCAGCTAAGAAAGGATATTTGGAAATTCCACCCCTAAGGGGGTAAGATAGGGGTTGGAAGTTTGTATGAAATTTCTTTGTTTTTAGAGTTAAATATTTGCATTAAGATTAATAGAATAATAAATAAAAAGCATGTGCATCAATTTTTTTTTTAAATATTACCTGTCAAGGGTGGTAAAATAGGGGATGATAGTTTTTGCTTATTTTTTTTATTATGAAGTCTACAAGCGTGAAATTTTGAAAATAGGTTTCTTTTAGGGCTTAAGTATAAGGTTAGAATTTTTTTCATCCAAATCTACCCAGAAAGGGGCAGACTAGGGGTTCGAAGTTTGTATGAAAGTCCTATGTTTTTTAATTTAGAAACACGAAAATCGGCAATTTGATATTTGCCTGTAGCTTATTTTCTGAAGCAGAGCAATCACGGGAAATCAGCAATTCTACGCAGACGAAGTCGCGGGCAACAGCTAGTGTTTAATAATCTTAAAAGTAGTCAGTTTTTCTAGAACTCTAGATTTAATTACGGTTGATGCGAAGAATTGCATATTATGCTGATGAATCGAAAACATGATAATGACGCGTGCCTTGATTAACGCCAAAGAGTATGTAAACACTATGTGTAAGCAATATGTTTTTATGCTCCGCCATTCCGTAACGTCGTATCTTCATGTTTTCTTTAGGTTTAAAGATCTTTATTCTCAGAAGAAACAATTTCACTTAATGAGAAATGAAAAAAATAAAAAAAAAACAGTTTACAATAAGAAATAGTAGGCCAAAAGTGGCGTGTTTATAAATTTACACAATGCTTTTTAAGTTTAATTTTGAACGATGCAAATGACTTTTCGCAAAAAATATCTTTGGGTAAGCTATTATACATTTGTGCTCCCTCAACCTGTATGGTTTTACTGCCATAATTTGTTCTAGTTTTGTATAATCTTAACTTATGTCTATTTCGTGTGTTTAGATGTGATTTGGTTTTTTCTTTGCTAAATTTAGGATTTATCAAAATGTAGGTTATCTACATTTGTACTGGATTTGTACATATGAGTAAAATTTTACTATACCTTTGTGCTCTCCGTATTTGAAGATTCAGTTTGCGTAGAGACCACGTTGTTGTCACTTCGAGTTGGGAGCTGCCGTCGCTGCAAGTAATTTATAAAAGTATTTACAAGGAAGAGAAACAAGGCACAAATGGATGAACCGATTTTAATGCTGTTCGCATTAGTTATCACTTGAGCTGGACACGTTTAGGGGCCGCTAAATTTGTTGTTTCCATTTTTTTTTTTTAATATTCTATACTGGTTTTTGTACTATTTTTTGCATTGCAGAGGTATCATTTCTTATACTACAAGTTACCGCTTGAAGGTTATCTCATCTGGTGATGATGCAGTCTAAGATGGTAGCGCCCTAACCTGGTTAAGGGTATGGTAAACCCACACTCCTAATAGGTTTCTATGCAACAACGTGCCGGAACGCTAAATCGCTTGGCAATACATCTTTGGGTGGTAACTAGCCACAACCAAAGGTTCATAGACCAGACTTGAGCCGGGAATCGAACCCAATACCTCCAACAAAAAGAGTTTGGCAAAACAGGTTCTTGTTTTTTTTTAAATTAATTACTGATTATTCAATAGTGGAAAAAAATAAAAAAATATTACAAACCTCTTCATACAGCATCACAGGCAATGGTATAGAAAATTCACTTCCGTTGACTTTTTGTGTTTTCTGCTTATTCAAATTTCCTAAATAATGAAGAGATATTATTAATCTTCTTTACTTTGAAATTTCACACAACCACAGACAAATAAACCAATGAATACTTTGCACATTAGGCATATTTAACAGTGCCATAGAATAAAAATATTCCTATGAATTATCAACAGTAAATAAATTTAACCTATAACTTAAGAACCATCCTATACATACAAAGTTAAACTGTTATTTAACTTGGTATGTCAGGCATATATATGTTATATAATATAATAAAAAAAATTACACAATTTAGTTCTAGAAATTTGTAATTTTTTTTAGAAATTATTCCAAAAAAATATTGGTATTGACTTTTCATATATTATGATTTATGCCAGACCGCTATTTTTAAAAGAAAAGAAAACACCAAAATCAAACTATCTCATCATCACCATCATCATGATCAACCCATTACCGGCTCACTACAGAGCACGGGTCTCCTCTCAATATGAGAAGGGTTTGGCCATAGTCCACCACGCTGGCCATGTGCGGATTGGCGTGTGACACCTTTGAGAACATCATGGAGAACTCTCAGGCGTGCTGGTTTCCTTACAATGTTTTCCTTCATCGTTGGAGCAAGTGATATTTAAATTTTTAAAAACGCACATAACTCCGAAAAGTTAGAGGTGCGTGCCCGGATTCGAACCGCCGACCTCTGATTAGGAGGCTGACGCCCTAACCACTAGGCTATCACAGGCATATATATGGTAATAATATATTAAAAAATTGACACATTTTAGTTCTAGAAACTTGTAATTTTTTTAGTTATTATTCCAAAAAAACATCGGTATTGATTTTTCGTATATGATTATTTATACCTGACTGCTATTTTTAAAAGAAAAGAAAACAGACCAAATCAAGCTACCTTATGCCCTTTTTCAAGCTTCAATCTAAATAATATCTTACCATCATAAGAAAGAGAATGTCTTTCTTTCAAAGTCTTGCTGTCATGTTTTTGTAGGAGCCTATGAAATGGAGTATCAACAACTGGTGTGAGGCATCTCAGGGCTGTTATATGTTTCATACGGTATAACAGCATAAACAATTCCTCTACTTTATGGTTCAGCTGCGACCATTGTGTCAGTAACTGACCTGTTGGCGATATTTCCTGACGTTTGGCTATCTGTTGTATTTCCTGTAATTATGTAATTATAATTAAACAACAATTAATTTTATTCATCATCATCATCATGATCAACCCATTACCGGCTCACTATAGAGCACTCTCCAGGCACTCGCAGGGTCTCCTCTCAATATAAGAAGGGTTTGGCTTTAGTCCACTACGCTGGCCATGTGCGGATTGGCAGCCTTCACATGCCTTTGAGAACATTATGGAGAGCTCTCAGGCGTGCAGGTTTCTCACGATGAAGCAAGTAATATTTTAATTGTTTTTTAAAAACACACATACGAAGTGTAGGTTTCTATGCGACATACCCCTAATACGTTAGCCCACTACGATCTAAGACTGCTTCATCACTTACCATCAGGGGAGATTGCCTTCAAGGGCTAACATGTAGTGAATTAAAATATATATATATATATATTTTGATTTTGATTTTAAGACTACAAATCAATGACTAGTCTCCTAATATAGACTGTGGAACTTTTAGTCAGTCCTTGGTAAATCAACTATTTATTATTCCTTTATCAACATCATCAATGTCAAACCATCACTACCGAGCATAGGTAGACTCTCAGAATGAGAAGAGTTTTGGCCTGTGTCTACCTTGACAAGGGCTGATTGGTATAATTCAGACACCCTTGAGAGCTATCTAGCATGCAGGTTTCCGCAGGTACTTTGCCTTCGCTGCATACAAACATGAGATATTAAATGCATTCTCATTTTTGTACATGGTTTGGTTAATAAATCTGATAAGGTCACTAAGAATGCCTTAACTTTCCTTTATCAATAACACAAATTTGTTTTAAATAGTACTAAAATATGTAGAGTAGAAGTTATCTATGAAAAAGATAAATATGTACAGAAATAACAATAATAAAAGTCTATTTAATATTATAATTAGCCAAATTTTATGTTGATAAAACGATGACATGTTAACTTATCAAAGTTCTGGCCTCTGACCTTAACGCTTGGAAACTCGTAATATTAAGAATATATAGTATTTAAATGAGGCAGGACCCATATTTGGAGTTCTTCCAAATAATAAATGATTCACTGTTCTCTTCCAAGTTACGAAAATGAGGAAACTTATTACATACATAAAATTTCTTCTATATGAATCGAATACCATCCGGAATTTCCAGTGTGATCTCGTTGGGGCTAGCGCATTACGCTGGGAAAAACCCCAAAATGTTAAGCGTTAATACCATAATATTATATATAATTGGACTTACGTTTACATCGAATGCTTTATACCCCATATGATCAGCTAGCTCCTTCCAGTCTTCATCGTTGTCTAGAAGTCTGCACAGTTCTTTATTTATATCATAAGGTAATTCATAAATATACATTGTTTTGGATAGAGGGATCACGTATTATTTTTTTAAATATAAGAGACACAAACAACTTAAGCAAATACTTTTTGACAACTAAACTTTTTTGACATTTCCGCTGGATGCCTGGCGTTTGACGTTTGATTTGACATTAAATGCCAATGTTAAATTGATGGGCTGACACTAAATGAATATGCTAAGTCTCGGACGAAGAATCTTCAATCTAAGGGCTAAGTGGTGACAGCACTAACCGACAATGATCAATAGGTTTTGAAAATATTATTATTGAAGCGGCATTCCAACAAGTTTTGAAATAAATGCTTATCCGCTTATAAAATTATCGTTGAAGGCAAAACGATATAAGAAAAATAAAATTCAAAAATTTTGTGAATTTTACTATTACATTCACGAATTAGATTTTTTTTAGAATAACTAATGCATGTGTCAGCTTTGGGCTTAATTAATGATGACTAATAAAAGTAAGCAATCTATTATTTATTTAAAATGTAATTTCGACAGGTAAGGCATAAATATTAAGTATTTAACAATCTTGCAGCTGCAATAGCCTAGTGGTTAGGACATCCGCCTCCTAATCAGAGGTCGGGGGTTGAACCCGGGCCGGAACCTCTAATTTTTCGAAACGAGTTATGTGCGTTTTTAAGCAATAAAAATATCACTTTCTACAACGGTGAAGGAAAACATCGTGAGGAACCTGCATGCCTGAGTGTTCTCAAAGGCGTGTGTTTCCGTGTTTGTCTTCTCAAAACAGTATTTCTTCGAGGGCTATTCACTGCTTGCAATTTTGTAACCATATTAAAAAAATAAAACAAATATTAACAGCAAATTCAAATTCAGAACGCGACTGTACAATTTACGGAATACGACTGGAGATCCAATCAGTGCGTGCGAACCCACGCCCGCCTCTCGTCCCGCTTACCCCTTGATACCTTCCTTGATTTTTCACTGCTGCGCTCTAACTGAGTCTGGTCTGGTAGGAAGCTTCGGCCGTGGCTAGTTACCACCCTACTGACAAAGACGTGTCGACAAAGATTTACCGTTCCGGCACGATGTCGCGTAGAAACCGATTAGAAAAATGGGTTTACCATACCCCTAACAGGTTAGCCCGCTACCATCTTAGACTACCTCATCACTTACCATCAGGTGAGATTGCCGTCAAGGGCTAACTTGTAGTGGATAGAAAAAAACTTTATAGTTTATCGTTCTACTTGTAATAAATTTTAATATTTTATTAAGGTATTGCTCAATACACTAACACTTTCAGAAAAAATCTAATTAAAAAAAACACGCATACAAAAATTTTATCGATGATGTTTTTTAATTATAAATATATTTAAAATAAAACAAAAAAAAAATGGTTCTATCTATGTCTGATATAGATTTTTAACCGTTGATCAGACTGTTATGAAACGAGGGTTCTCGGTCCAAAAAAGCTGTATTTTTTTTTTCGTAGCTTTGCAACGATTGCAGAAAAAAAAAGATTAAAAAACAAGGTCCACCAATTCCGGTATTTCATTAGTATTGTTATCTAACATTCTCGTTGCGATCATTTTCTTGTACCATAGGGCCGATGCCCGCGCCGTTCTAGTCCTGTTGTCGTCTTCGAAGTCCACCTCGAACAGGCCGAATTTGATTCTGGAATATAAAACGGTATTTTTTTACAGTACGCCGACTTTTATGTATGAAAATGTATCTGGCCAATGATTATATGAAATGAAAATCTTTGCTGACGTCTAAATCTATATAAGAAAAATAACCGGTCGTTTATATAATAATAACCTACTTGTGGTGACTCGTATAGAATAAACGCAACAATGTTTATTTGCTATTTATGTTTATGTTTATACTAATAAGTAATATGTTAACTTAAAATGATGTTAAAAAGAAATAAGTGTGACTGTTAACTTATGGGTGACATGTTCACCGCTGAACGAAACTTTGAATAAAGAAGAAAAAAGTTGTTTATGAAAACAATATTTATTAAAATTAAATTTATCTGTTGCAAGCTCAAGATAGTTGTAAAATATTGTTTTATATGACCAGCTAACAGACGTCTAGGTATTGTTTCTTTGAGGGGACTGCAATGTTTTTTTTTTCGGAGTTTATTACATTACTTTTTTATAACTATTGGCGTATAATGCAAAAGTTTGGATGGATGGACATCTGTCACTTATTGAGTTGACCGGATCTGGGGGGGGCACTGAAATAGACTGTAGACTGGAAATGCAAATAGGTTGTTTATTTATCTCGCAAAAATGAAAGGTTTACTTTGGATAGATTACCTATTTCATCAGGCAGTCTGTTCCAAAACATGTTTTGGAATCGTGATTAAATAATACCATACCATAACTACATACTGAAAAAAAAAACATAGAATTTAAGCCCACACATTATTAGAGAAGCGTTTTATGTCTATTCTTAAAAACTCTCCTACATATGAGAGAGGAGGCTTATATCTAGAAGTGTAACGTTGAAGAGCTGTTGATGAAGAGGATTCTTATGTTAAATATACCTTAAACCGAAACACCATTCAAAGTTGTCAATCAAACTCCACGCTGTGTATGAGATTACATTGCAGCCGTCTTGTTCAATCGCGTCGAGCATCGAATCTAGATATCTCCTGTAGTACGAGATCCTGTCAGCGTCCTTCAGGCCTCCGAGGGTCCCGAAACCATTTTCCGTTATAAATATTGGGGGGTTATTACAATTGTCTTTCACCCACTTCAGAGCTTTCCTCATACCGTGTGGTATAACCTAGAACAAACATAAGTTCTATACCCATTTTAAAATTTAAAAGTCACTATATAGGCTCACTTTATTTCAGTGTTTGAGTAACACCTCGACGTACGTATAAATATTGTAATAACAAAAACTTAAACAATATTAAAGCAATGAACTAAGCAAAGTATGTCCAAAGTTTGTCTTTAAACTTATTTATGCCTGAACAACTGAACATAAATTGATAATATTTGGCAAAGAGATTGATTGAATTGTGTGGAAGAAAACTTTTTAGCCTGAGAAAATTAACGGTTTCCATGGGATTGAAAAATAATTTAAACCCATGGATTTTTGTTTACACAAACAAACTTACATTCACATTTATAATATTAAGTAGGATTAAAATAAAACCCTATGAAGAACGAATGACACACTGCTTATTCATAACTTCATCATCATCATGATCAACCCATTGCCGGCTCACTACAGAGTACGGGTCTCCTCTCAATATGAGAAGGGTTTGGCCGTAGTCCACCACGCTGGCCATGTGCAGATTGGCAGACTTCACACGCCTTTGAGAACATTATGGAGAACTCTTAGGCTTGCAGGTTTCCTCGCGATGTTTTGATCACCGTTGAAGCAAATGATTTTTTTTTTAAAACGCACATAACTCCGAAAAGTTAGAGGTTTCCTGGATTCGAACCGCCGACCTCTGATTAGGAGGCTGACGCCCTAACCACTAGGCTATCACCGCTTCATAACTTTACGTTGGTTTATTGAAGTCTTTTCCTATAGTTTCAAATGCGGAATATAATAGATTCAAAACACTCAACACAGACAAACAAAACGGCCAGCTTGGCTAAACTTGCGCTTACTGTGACATGAGGAGCAGCGCCCTTCTCATAATCCAGATATGTGAAATCAGCACCGATGTCATCATCGTACGAAGGTATCGGGTACGTTCCAGGCTTGAACGTACTGCGGGTGTAAAACTTTGTCGAGTAGTGGTTGAAGCCGTAGAAGTCACTGGTACCTTAAATACCATCATCCTCGTCATCATTAAACGTCATTATTAAGGATTAACGACCTCCGTAGCGTAGCGCGCGCGCTGTCGCATTATAAAGAAATTTTTATCGCTGGTTTCGATTCCTGGCTCGAGTCTGGAGGGAGGCTTCACCCGTGGCTAGTTACCACCCTACCGACAAAGACGTGTCGCCAAGCGATTTAGCATTCCGGCTCGATGTCGCGTTGAAACCAATTAGAAGTATAGGTTTACCATAACCCCTAACAGGTTAGCCCGCTACCATCTTAGACTGAATCATCACTTACTATCAGGTGAGATTGCCGTCAAGGGCTAACTTGTAGTGGATAAAAAAAAATGCATCATTATCCTTCAGTCCTACCACATAACCCTCAGTCTATTAATATTAATAGGTACTTGCTTTCTCCAAGTTATTCTTATATGGATTCAAGGGCAGCGATGGAAGCAGGAAGCAAGCGCCTGCTTGCTTCTCTAACAGAACCATCATGGCAAAAAATGACTGCCTACTGCCGGAATATAGGTAAGGCGTTCCCAATTCTACTGTTTTACATCACCTATGAATCATCATCGCATAATTAATGTTCAATTGGAAAATGCTCAATGAGGATATCTTCATTCCAAACCACGAAGAAATAGACGTGCTTTTATGTAGTGGTCTATCTACTACTTGTTCCAGAAGTAATAGCTATTATGTATTTATGAACTTTCTAATGATTGACACATTATTGATAATAGCTCGGGTGCTTAATTTGCTCTCCCAGGAAGGGAGGTGAACAATTGATAATAATAATTTTATATCTCATACTGAAAACTTTTTGATAAAACATCAGAACCCGTCAACCACACTGAGCCATGTGAAGAATCTCTTACTCTTATCATCATCAGGAGTTCTATGCCAGTAAAGGGTTATTTATAGGCTGAGGATGATAATGATGATGATGTTACCTAGTCAAATTCAACAACATGTTTATAAAAACCTTTGGCATATTCTATTTCTTCTGGCGTGAATTCAGGCAATCTACTACTTGGATAACCCTGTTCAGCACTTCTGGCAGCTACCCGTTTGATAACACGGTCAGGGAACCCGCCCTTTGAAGAGAATATAGGATGGCTGTACAAGCCGACCTCGAATTCTATAGCATCGAGTCCAGCTTCAATGTCTTCTGGAGAATCTGTAACTCCTTCACGAAAGTCCGTGGCTATTGTTATGCCGCATACACCTGGAATCAAGGATTGGTATCGATCTATCACAAAGTTGACGACCTCCGTGGCGCAGTGCACGCGCTGTCGCATTATAAAGTTGGAGGTTCTGGGTTCGATTCCTGGCTCGAGTCTAGTCTGGTGGGATGCTTCGGCCGTGGCTAGTTACCTACGGACAAAAGCAATGAAGAGTTCTGGCACGATGTCACGTAGAAACCGATTAGGAGTGTGGGTTTACCATACTCCTAACAGGTTAGCCCGCTACCATCCTAGACTGCACCATCACTTATCATCAGGTGAGAGCCGTCAAGGGCTAACTTGTAGTGTAAAAAAAAGTTGATTCGTAATCTCTCATAGGAAAGTGTCACAACGTGTGTTTGATATTGTAGTTTTTATCAAAATAGTGTTAATATTAAAAGTTCCGCATATTAGGTTATGGTTTCTATGAGCCTTTATTATAAACTGTTAGATACCTTTTTGTGTGTCTCTAAATTCCTCGTTATAAATATGCCAGGATCTCGCATGAGCCATCACAATATTCTTAGCCGTTATATATTCACCGATACCAGTGGCATTTAATCGGGGCGCCATTCTGGTCATTCCGTATCCCATCAATCCGATTTGCTTAGGTTCATTAATCGTGATCCAAGTCTTAACTCGGTCGCCGAATAACTTGTATAAAACTCGTGAATAGTCACCGAACCAGTCTGCTATTAATGGATTGGCCCATCCACCTAGATCTTGAAGATTCTGCGGCAGGTCCCAATGGTATATAGTGATGATAGGTTCAATATTATTGGCCAACAGTTCGTTAATCATGTTGTTGTAGTATTCCAATCCTATCTCACTTATTTTATTCGCGAAACCATTGGGTAACAACCTGGGCCATGATATGGAAAATCTGTAGAAGTCCACTCCAAGGAATTTCAGCATTTCGATATCCCGTTTGTAGAAGTCAAAAGATTTGCACGCATCGTCCGCGTTCGTTCCATCACTTATACCTTCAGGATTTTTGTGACACAGAGTATCCCAGATGTTTGGAGTTTTGTCTGGTAAAAAACAATATATATTTTTTTATTCAATTAAAGTAGAGTAATTTTCATTGAGTGAATTTTTTTGACTTTTGCATATGACTTCTCAGTATTGGCTTATGTTAAAATAACATACGACCAATACTGAGAAGTAAGCATTTTTAAGTAGGGATCGTAAGTGGAAGACCAAGGAAGTTGAACCAGAACATTTGTCTGATTTTATTTCTGGAACCTCACTCATTTATAGATCTATAGTAATAATTCAAAATGTATGGAACCTAATTTATAGACACACTTAAATAATTTATATATTACATTTATCATAATATATACATAATATACATTACATAATTATGTAATGTATGTCATTTTGTAGTGACTCTGCCACCGGTTTGGCAAGCAGATCCTACCCAAAAACCGGCAAGAAATTCGGCAGTTGCTCTTCAACCAGACATTGTTCTATCTGAACTACAACCAAGCAACCTTATTCTCAAATAAAACATAAATAGGAAAGACCATTCTTGTTATTACAAATAGTTTAACTGCTTCATAATATGATACCCCTAAGGAAAACGCATTAGTATAGTGCGTTTGCGACACTTTAATACTTGTTTATTCAAGGGGCTTTTTTCAATTACTCTTGAGCTGCACTCCTCAGGTCAAAACTATGAGATCTTATAAAACTATTTAACTATTAAAGCTAACGCTAGTAGCCCTTCTTGAAGAATACCTGACACGATTTTTGAACCGTCTGAGCTTAAATTTAAGTTTTCGAGTGTAGTTATCACGAGCACTTCACGAATAGAAATAATGAAATGAACGATTCATTGATGCCTGTAATAGGTTAATGTGAATATGTAATGTGTGTTTAGTGAAAGCTATTTTGATTTTGATTTGCTACTTTGATGTTTTTTTTTCGGACTGTCAATTAGCTGTACAAACCTTATTGGTTGCCACAGCGTAACCGGGCTGTTTGGCGAGCTTTGGAAAGAAGCTCTGCCAGAAGAAATTTTGAGCCCTAGGGCTTGAAGAAACTAAGGGCTCCTCCTTTGAGGCCGAAATATACTTTGATGGTACACTATCCAGGGCATAGCCGTTCGCTCCAAAAAAAAAACATTCATTTAGTCTATTAAAATAGAATCGGGTTTACCTGCATTATTCCAAGCCCCTTCTATTTGATATGCTGCGGTAGCCACACCCAGTTTTAGTCCTTTTGGAAGTTTCCTCATTTTCTTTTATCCTAGTGTCTGTAAAAATCTTGTTAAGCAAAATTTCCCTTTATTTTTATTCGCGCGAAGTTATGGTAACAATTTACAAAGGTGGTGATTCAGTAAGAGCCTTTTGACTTCTATCTATATATGACTACAACTCGCCCGTCCTGTTTAGATTAAGGCTAGTTCTAGGAAGCAACGGTATCTCAGCGGTATGTGACCACCGGTGAGAGGATGAGCTCGCGTCTGAGTACATTTGATGATTACTAAAATATCCAGGAGATAAAAAGTATTTTTTTTTTTAATTATTTTCAACGCCCCCTAAAACAAAAATAGTTCGAACCTTTAGATTTAGAAATAAATATTTAGAATATTAACTTTCCACCGTAAGCCGAAAATGAAAATGTAACTCAAACAAGATAATAGAGACGACTATTAAACTATCTTATAAAATTAAATGTAATGGATTTATGACTTCGATATATTTTTTTTACTTCGATTTTTTTTCGATTTTTTTTTGCTCAGCTGGCAAATGCGTTTACACTCCCCTCCGGAAGCGATGTGGGAAGAAGGAAGATATGTGGGACTCGCCGGCGGCTAGACTGGCGACCAGAATACCCACTAAAACCCAGCGATGCTCCTACGCGTCGCCTGGTGGCTGGGTCACGGGAACACCCGCGCACTCGACCGCAAATGACTTCGATATACTTCATTCGGTCGAATATCTTATTAGGCTGATATTGCTCACCTTCCAATATCCTCACAAGTGCAGCACGTACTCGACTAAATTACAAATTTTACTACTCAATTATCAGCATAGGAACAACTTAGTAAACAAACAAAGATAACGACATTACCTGTGTAGATTTACAACAATACCTAATTTAACATTTTGTGTACAGTTTTATTGTTATCTAACCGCACGCAGGGAGAAGTGAGGTAAGTAATTTATTGAGGGTATACCACCGGTTTGGTAAAATATTTCGTAAAAATACCCCATCACTTAACATAAGTTTGAATACCCCATTTTTCTGTGTTACCGTTCAGCTGACCGATTTGAATATTTTTTATTATCGTTATTCTTTATTTTCTCTAAGATCTTTAGCTAAGTTTTTTTTAATATCTTTTCAACCGTTTTTTTATACCTTTGCGCCACGGGTTATGTCAGAGTCCCACTGACTAAAACCCCCACGTATTCGTACTCACCGCTGTATCGTGGAGCCACGGGAAAGCTTGCGCATACAACCGTAACTCCACCAGCGGGTGTCCGTCGCAGCAGACCCTCCTCGGGCACAACGTGCTCAAGCCTCGCCAGTCAGAGGTGTGCCGGAACAACAGCCCACCAGCCAACTTGAGGACCGTATTGCGAGGGATGGACGACCCAGCTTCCATAGCCCACAAGTCCTCCGAAGGCACAGGAGCAAGGGAGGTGGAAGAGAACCCTCTCTCGCACCCAACCTTCCATCGCCGACGGCAAGCGCGGCGAACGCTCGCCGTCCACCCCTGCCCACCATTCCCATACCTGGACGAGCCCGGCCCAAATATCTGTTCAACTATTAAGAATTTTAACCAGTTTTAATACTCGTTATTCTAAATAATAAACAGCAAGTATAATTTGCTATATTACCTGGTAAATAATAAATTTGCTATTATAATTATAACCGGGATCCCGGTTGTCGGCGGAATATAGCAAATTATGCTTGCTGTTTATTGTTTATCATGGACTTCCGCAAAGTAACGCCTGCTTCTATTCATTAGTCGTTATTCTGTCAGAAATTAAGGCTTTCCTAAAGTATTTCGTTATATTAGTTATTTTTTATTGACTCAAATATGACAACATGGTTGTCCTGAATTATATATTTTCTCATAAATATATTGTTTTTTTTCTTATCTTGCATAAATTCTTGTAGATTAGCTATTTATGCACCTATTATGACATACAAGTCGGGCAAATCTCCTGTCGATAGCTTTAGATGTGAGTAAAATAATCGGCTGTGAAAGACAGACGGACGGCCAAAGAAGCACCATGAAGGATTCCATTTATATAAAAGTAAGGTACCCCGGCTAAGTTTGTTGTGGGCTTCTTCTTAGACCGGGGCGCGTTTGGAACCCTCATAGCTTTAGTTTTAAGTTTACGAATATAGTTATCACCATGAAATAACTACTATGTAAATTATTGACGCGTCAAAAGTGCCTTTTTAAGGACTATTTGAATAAAGATTATTTTGAATTTTGAATTTGAACCCAAAAAACTGCAAAATAAAACTGATCAAACTTAGTTTACATTTGGAGTGTGGATACAACAGAATTGAATCCATAACAACTACGTCATAAATTCAGTGAGCTTAGTTTAAGACAATAAAGTCTAAAATAAGATAACATTTATAGGAATGATAATATAATTACTAGCTGTAGCCGGCGACTTTCATCATCATCATGATCGACCCATTGCCGGCTCACTACAGAGCACGGGTCTCCTCTCAATACAAGAAGGGTTTGACCATTGTCAATCACGCTGGCCATGTGCGGATTGGCAGACTTCACCCGCCTTTGATAACATAATGGAGAACTCTCAGGCATGATTCTTCACAATATTTTCCTTGCGAACTCACTTTCGAACTTGCTCTCACTTTAAAACAAACGGTCCATATTACTTTGACGTTATAATTTTTCGATACTCGAAAACGAATCTACGATTACGCAATCCCTTGATTCACAAGGTTGACCATGCTAACCATTTTTCTTATATCTATATATATTATTATATATATTATCTTTTATATCTTAAGTGATTACGCCATTAACATCTGCAGTACCAGATCAGTTACCTATGGTCACGGTAAAATTATGTATATAATATTACATACATAACTAGCCGATGCCCGCGACTTGGTCCGCGTGAAAATTTCTGTGGCAAGCTGAAACTATAGTCACAGTTCAATGACGTGAAATTCAGTTTTTCATAAATCCCGCGGGAACGGGATAAAAAGTATCCCATGTCCATCTCCTGGTTCTAAGCTTCTTCCCCACTGATTTCCAGCCAAATCGGTTCAGCCGGTCTTGAGTTATAAATAGTGTAACTAACACAACCTACTTATATATATATCTATAAGTAGGTATTAGTAGTTATAAGAAGTGTTTTTAGTTGTAGGTACTTACATAGGTCAGGATGTATTACTAACACTCTATGGACCGTGTCCGAAATTTATTATTATTATTTATTATATTATAGACCTTTTACTTAATTCCTACTGTTATACATTTACTTTATCTTCTAATTTTGCAGATCTCAGCCTGACTGAGGAAAAACTTAATAAAATACATCGTCTTCAAATCTTGCCATTCGTTTCTTCCTTACCGTTACCCTTCTAACTAGTTTCACTACCAGACTTGAGCTGGGAATTGAACATGGGGCCTTCCATTTTATAATCCTGCTACAGACGACTTCACTTTACACACGATTTTGAAGAAGGTGCGGAATAACCTTATACTTAAGAACTGCAATAACATATTTGTAAAACAATGCTAATCAATCATCAAAAACGACGATCACGACGCATTTGGACTTCATTTGACGACCTCCGTGGCGCAGTGTGTGTGGTCCTGGGTTCGATTCCCGGCTCGAGTCTGGTCTGGTGGGAGGCTTCGGTTGTGGCTAGTTAACCACCCTACCGACAAAGACGTGTCGCCAAGCGATTTAGCGTTCCGGTCGCGTACAAACCAATTAGGAGTGTGGGTCTACCATACCCCTAACAGGTTAGCCCGCTACCGTCTTAGACTGCATCATCACTGTCAGGTGAGTTTGGCTGCAAGGGCTTACTAAAGTGTATGAAAAAAAAGATTATATATAAACAGAAAAAAAAGATTATAGATAAACTTCAATGGGGCCCACATATAAATAATTTATCGCGCAGACTTAGCTGTGCTCCTTACGCGGTAAAAAAGATTCGTCATTTGACGGATATAGAGACTGCCAGACTTGTATATTTTAGCTACTTTCACAGCATTATGTCATATGGTATTTTATTATGGGGTAATGCTGCTGATATTGACACTATATTCGTTTTGCAGAAGAGGGCTGTTCGTGCGATATATAAATTAGGTCCCAGAGAGTCATTAAGAGATAAATTTAAAGATTATAAAATAATGACAGTGCATAGCCAATATATATATGAAAATTTAATTTATATTCTTAAGAATATTCATAAATTCAAGAAAAAAAAGGACTGTAACGCACTGAACATCAGAAGTAAAAGTAAACTTGTAGTACCGTTTAGTAGGCTGCACAAAATTAGTAACTCATTCAAAGAAAATTGTATTTTATTTTATAATAAATTACCTATCTTGGAGATGTCTATCAATAAGTTCAAATTTTTTAATAAAAGGAAAGCTTGTAGAAAAATCATATTACGATATTAAGGATTATGTAAACGATAAAAACGCTTGGGTATGAATTGCTCTATCTCCATAGGTACAATAGTTTATTATTCATTATGTGAGATGGTGATAACGAAAAAAAAAACCCCGGCTAAGTCTGTTGTGGGCTTCTTCTTAGACCGGGGCGCGTTTGGAACCCTCATAGCTTTAGTTTTAAGTTTACGAATATAGTTATCACCATGAAATAACTACTATGTAAATTATTGACGCGTCAAAAGTGCCTTTTTAAGGACTATTTGAATAAAGATTATTTTGAATTTTTATAAATCCTATTAATATGTGTACAGTTTCCTATTAGGTGTACGGTAGTATTACACCGTGGTTCAGGAAGCTGCGAGAGTATCTTACACCTATTCAGTTTTTTTTATTATTTTCGGGGCGGGAGCCCACAGCTCGTATTATTTCACACGCTTGCCCTAGTATTCCTATTTCGTAGTAAAAATTCAAACAGGCTATTGTTTACTCACATATGCAGACGGTACAGTTGAATAAACATACAGACAGCCTTAATGCCGCCCCAATTCCGTATCAAGGCTTGGCTATTGTTAGCTATAATTTATTTCTTTTCATTGGCAACGTATATCTAAGTGTTTTGCAACTCGTCAATTGTTATTGCTTACTATACCTATAGTAGCTGTGAAAGCTTAGGGCGTTCGCCTTCTAATAAGAGGTCGGCAATTCGAACCCGGGCACGCACCTCTAAATTTTCGGAGTTATGTGCGTTTTTAAGCAATTAAAATATCACTTGCTTCAACGGCGAAGGAAAACATCGTGAGGAAATCTGCATGCAGAGAGTTCTCCATAATGTTCTCAAAGGCGTGTGAAGTCTGTCAATCCGCACATGGCCAGCGTGGTGGACTATGGCCAAACCCTTCTCATATTGAGAGGAGACCCGCGCTCTGTAGTTAGCCGACAACGGGATGATCATGGTGATCTTTAGAATTAGTGTTTACGTAACGTAGTAGCATTCATATATCCGGAAATCATACGAAATATTTTACTTTCTTTCGTATCATTAGCAGAGTTTATTTTATTGCCCTACAAGTAGTTAAGTTAACAACGTGTTAAGTGACGACGCAGCCTAAGATGGGAAGATGGTAAGATTGATGGTGGAGAACGCTACCTCGCTGGCAACACGCATTTGTAGGTAGGGTGGTAAGTAGCCGAGGACTAAGTCCCACCTCACAAGACAAGAGAATATTCAGAAATGTTAATTTTTTTAACTGTCCCCTGTCGGGGATTGAACCGTAATAGGAGCACAGCCTTCAACACTGCGTCAGGCGAGTTATCAAATGATTCAAAGAGAGGCTAGGTTGCAGAGCAGGATCAACTAAAAAACACACTTTCGCTAAGTTAGTTTAGATATAGTAAGGATATTCTTCAGTATCCCGCTGTCTGAATTCAAAAGATTCCGGTTTTTCCGTTTTAAAATCTAACGTGTGCATGGCATTTTCAGTGACGGCGTCCGTGGCACAGCGCGCGCCTAGTCGCATCATAAAGTAAGAGGGTCCTGGGTTCGATTCCCGGCTCGGGTCTGGTCTGGGGGGAGGCTTCGGCTACACTACACACATTAAAAACTAGCCTCAATATCAGCTACACGTGTTTCATTTAAACACTTTCCCTTATGAAAATCTCAGGGAAAACTTAGAAAAGCTCCCGTAAATAAAAGTACCTCTTTTTTATACACTACAAGTTAGCCCTTGACGGCAATCTCAGCTGATGGTAAGTGATGATGCAGTCTAAGTTGGTAGCGGGCTAACATTAACCTGTTAACCGAAGTACGTAGTGAACTGTTCCCAAAGTATTTCATGTATGGATTTAATATATAAAATTTAAAATACTTTGGGATTCGCCATATAGATACATATTACCCGTTAGTTGGGTCATATTCATAAGTAAACATTGCTATTTTTTATGCTATAAATGAAGAAGGAAAATAAACTTTAAGTTCACAAAGAAAAACGCAGTACTAACACGCAAACAATAGATTGCAGTGGTTCAATGGGCGGCATTATCGCTCAAAAGCGATCTCTGCCGGCCAATCAAACTGTTGAGGATATGATGAGTGACAAGCGGGCTATGGGAGTGTAGACCCAGTAAGAACGTATAGTGAAATGTAATATACCACATACATACTTATATATCCCTAGTACAATAAGATAACCGATGAGAAATAAATAAAGGTAAAGGTAAAAATCAGAAGGGAATATGGTAAAGGTAAACGTCACAAGACCGAATAAAATAGATATGTAACATAAATACATATCAAATAAAAAATAGCTTTATTTATATAAATCTATTACATACATCTATGAATCGTTCATATATATCACACTTTTAATTTTTTCTATTAGTGATGGTGACAACTACACTTACCAACTTAAAACTAAAGCTAAGAGGGTTCAAATCGCGCCCAGGTCTAAGAACTAACCCACAACAAACTTAGACGAGTTTATTTTTTGTTATCATATCATACATAAGACAGAAGTAAGGTAAATTGTAGAAGAACCAGAGTTACCGACATAGCTCAGAGAATTGCGAAGTTGAAGTGGCAATGGGTGGGGCACATAGCTCGGAGAACTGATGGACGTTGGGGTCCCAAGGTGCTGGAATGGCGACCCCGCACCGGTAAACGTAGCGTTGGTCGACCCCCAACTAGGTGGACAGACGACATCAGACGAGTCGCAGGGAGCCGCTGGAAGCAAGCGGCCCAAGACCGTGAGCATTGGAACTCCCTACAAAAGACCTATGCCCAGCAGTGGACGTCAATCGGTTGATAATGATGATGATGATGAAGGTAAATTGTATTAAAGTGAGACAGTTGATTGCTTTGGGTGGAAAAAGCTTGCGTAATATGAAGAGGCATGGAGTTCAATTCAAATCAAATCAAAAATAGTATCACATTTTTTATTATTTCTATTAGTGATGGTGATAACTACACTCGCCAAATTAAAAAAAAGCTAAGAGGGTTCAAATCGTGTCCAGGTCGATGAACAAACCTAAAACAAACTTTGATGGGTTTTTTTTGTTATCATGTCATACATAGGACAGAAGTAAGGTAAATGGATTAAAAGTGAGACAGATGATTGTTTTGGGTGGAAAAAAGGTGAGTATATGTAGAGGCAAGGAGTGCAATTCAAATCAAATCAAATCAAAAATAGTATCACATTTTTTATTATTTCTATTAGTGATGGTTAAATACATTCGCCAAATTAAAAAAAAACTAAGAGTGTTCAAATCGCACCCAGGTCTAAGGAGAAACCCACAACAAACTTAGACGAGTTTTTTTTTTGTTATCTTATCATACATAGCACAGAAATAAGGTAAATGGATTAAACGTGAGATAGGTGATTTCTTTGGGTGGAAGAAGCTTGAGTAATATGAAGGGGCAAGGAGTTCTGAAGCCGGAGTGCAACAGAAATGGATTTGGAGTATATATGGAAGTATTACGGGTTTTTTTTAAGTAGTTCTTAGGAACGTGCTGCAGGAACAACTTGATAGCATATGAAACAGTCTAAGAGAAGTCAGATTAGGAGGAGAGGTTCATCCGGCAACGTGTCGATAGCTCTTCTGGTGCTGTAGATGTTCAATCGTTTAAAATTTTGTGAAGGATCATGATTGCCCGATATGTTATGTTTATTGGCAATTCACATATCCATTTTGTCTGGTGGGAGGCTTCGGCCGTGGCTAGTTACCACCCTACCGACAAAGACTTGTGGTGAATAAAAAAAAAAAAAAAAAAGGACAAGAATCATCATCATCCACCTATTACCACTACAGAGCACGGGTCTCCTCTCAATATCAGAAGGGTTTGTATAATATTACAATAGTCTACCACGCTGAGCTTATGTGGATTGGCAGACTTCACACGCCTTTGAGAACATTGTGGAGAACTCTCAGGCAAGCAGCTTTCCTCTCGATGTATTCCTTCACCGTTGAAGCAAGTGATATTTTGATTTCTTTAAAACGCACATAACTCTAAAAAGTTAAGAGTGCGTGCCCGGGATCCAACCCCTGACTTCTAAAATCAAAATCAAAATCAGAAATAGCTTTATTCACATAAAACTATTACAGGCATCTATGAATCGTTCATTTCACTATTTGTATCTCTCTGATTGGGAGGTAAACATCGTGAGGAAACCTGCACGCCTGAGAGTTCTCCATAATGTTCTCAAAGGCGTGTGAAGTCTGCCAATCCGCACATGGCCAGCGTGGTGGACTATGGCCAAACCCTTCTCATATTGAGAGGAGACCCGTGCTCTGTAGTGAGCCGGTAATGGGTTGATCATGATGATTGGGAGGCGGACGCCCTTACCACTAGGCTACCACAGCCAAGACACATTTCATTTATGTATTTATTTATTGTTTTTATACCAAATCTGTGATAACAGACACTTATATAAAAGGTATACAAAGGAAAGCTTATCTCTATAATCTTCGAGATCTCTTCACGCTATCCTCAGATGTGTAGTAATACAATCTTTTACGGGTCCTGACGTTGCTTCTGACTTATCCAGTAATCTTTCTATTCGAGTGGCGACGCAAGGTTATTAAAATGTATAGGCATAATTACGAAATGCATAAAACTAGAACATAATGGAGGATATAGAGACAAATGAGCGGTACCTACCTTTCCGAGTTACACTTACGCAGGAATTAGAACAAATATAGAAGACACTTGAATACACACAAAACCACACGGGCAGGGCCGCATTCTCTAAGTAATATTGTAGCAATTAATGCGAAAGCCGAGTAAACCGCGCGACCAATCACATGATCTTGCTTAAGCCGGCACGTCTAGCGATTGGTTGCAAGCTTTACGCGGTAGCGTGCAAATCCTGCGTGTGTGCAAATACAAAATAATCTATTGTTCACAATGGCGTGGGACAAAATTTACGATACTTTATTATTTTTATAAAACACAAAATATAATAATTCAATTTTGTGTTTTTTTTCTTTACTTGTCTTGTATTTCTTCTGTTTATGTGGTGTACAATAAAGTGTATTTTCATTTCATTTCATTTCAAGTAAACGTAATATAATTTTAAATAATTAACTTCAAATAATTTTGTCACTGGCAATGCCAGTTCCATGACTACAAATAAAATGAAATGAAGATGATACTAAGATCTCAATCTTTTTAACAGTCTTGCAATGGTTAACGCCATCTAGTGAGAAAGAATTGCAGTTTTAATGGTCCATATATCAATATATTATATGGATCATTAAAAAGTGCAATGAGACTAATTATGAATTAAAATAATTACAAATATATAATAAATAATAAATAGAATAAATGTATGCTTAGGTACATGATGAAAACAAAAAACACCAACAATTTATTTTGTCAATTCAATGCAGGTAGGTATTTCATACTACGTCATAAAGTAATGGAAATTGTCAATGAATAGAGGCAAAAATTCTGTATAGGGACAACCTAATTACCTGTCGGTATAAATTTTACTTTATCACCTTTTCTCATACAGTACCAAACGTGTATAAAAATTCAAAAATCGATCGAGCCTTTTCTGAGGAGTGCTGCATATTACTAACTGAACCGGCAAACGTTGCCGAAAAATCTGCTTTTGATATTGTACATACAAAAATAATAGTCGTGATAAAAAAATGGGGTTGGTGGTATAAGATGTAACTATGTAATATTTCATTAAGAAAAAAAATTAAGGAAGTCAAAAGAATGACATTGCATGGCCAATACATATTTGAAAATTTAATGTACCTATGCCCAGAGAAATATAAAAAAAATTCAATAAAAAATGCAATTGCAACAATTTTAACATCAGAAGTAAAAATAAACTTGTGTTGCATGCAACTAGACTACAAAAAATTTGAAATTCATTTATAGGTAATTATACAATTCTACAACAAAAGACCAAATTAAATTTCTGGGATGTCTCTCAATAAGTTCAAAGTTTATATAAAACGTAAGCTTGTAGAAAGGTCCTACTATAGCGTAAAGGATTATGTAAATGATAAACAAGCATGGGTATGAAATATTGCTCTAATAAGATAGCTCTGAATATAATTTTAAGTGGCATGTGAGATGGTGATAACATAAAGAAAATTTACCTGGCGAAGTTTGTTGTGGGCTTCTTCTTAGACCGGGGCGTGTCTGGAACCCTCATAGCTTTAGTTTTAAGTTGACGAATGTAGTTATCACCATTAAATCACTACTATGTAAATTATTGACGCGTCAAAAGTGCCTTTTAAATGACTATTTGGATAAAGATTGTTTGAATTTGAAATTGAAATTTATTAGTGTCTTATGATTGTAAAGGAATAAATATTTTTTTCATAATCTTTTTTTTTTTTGCGGTGGGAAAATAGTTGTGTTATTCTCAGGCCTATCGAATATATCTACACAAAAATTTTACAAGCCAAGCCTAATTCAACCAAAATACTTACAAACGTTGTTTTGCCGATATTGTTCATACGAAAAATACTTGAATCGCGATTTAAAAATGGCGGTAAGAGTGTGAAAATTTGGGGCATAGTCACCAAACTAAAAACAGTTTACCCAAAAAGTGCAAAAAATTAAGGTTTATGTAACTAATTTTATCTCTTAGGGGTAATAAAAATGATATGCTACCTATTCGCAGATCATACCGAATATACGCAAATAATTTCTAGACAAGTATATTACATTCGGATGAGTTTGGCATACGAAACGGCATTTTCCTCCGAAACGGCACGACCGATTCTTATGCAATTTTTTATGCATATTCAGTAAGTCTGAGAATCGTCTACTATCTATTTTTCAAACCCCTGGGGTGGGGTGTCAACCCCAATTTTTTTTTTAATTTTTTGTTTGTGGCATTGCAAAACACATACAACCCTAAATTTTCACCCTTCTATCGCCAACCCCTATTTTTTAATAGTCATTTCTGTAATTTAATTCTTTGTCATCCCGCTCAATAACTGAACAATTATCGTCTTTATTTCGACTAAAATTTCTCAAGTTAGTTATTTTTTTCTACTATAGACATTCCCTAGAAATAATTTATATAGCAAAACAACGTTTGCCGGATCAGCTAGTAGGTATATAGATATTGGTGTAGTAAAATGTGAGTGAGTAACGTAAAAGTTTAACAGAATACAGCACTGATCAAAGGCTGTGCTGACAAGACCTACTTTGCCGAACCGCAGGCTGTATACAGTCCAGTGCAGCCCCGATCACCTCCTGTGCAACATCTATCGGCAGTTTTCTCGTATTGTTTTAATTGTGCAACATTGGAAGCTTACGGTGTGACAGGTATAGTTCAAGAAATTAAACTGCCACCCACGAATCACACCTTACTGACAGACCTACTGAAGACATGCGTAGAAGCGTAGAAACCGTTTTTTTTTTAATTATTTAGTGTACAATTTATTTTTATATTAACATAATACTAGGGTGTTATAAACCTATCAGATTTATCTGGACTCTAGTATAAATGGTCTCAGAGTTGGTAGTCTTATTTATGGAGGTACACACAAAATAATAATTCAGGAGGATTGGTTTAGCTCCTCATTATTCATGTAAACCTAGTACATTTTTTTTCGGACTGTCTATTAGCTGTGCTAACCCAATTGGTTGCGACAGCGTAATATTAGCTGGTTATTTTTGTTATCACCATCTCACATCATCCATCTGGTGCGGTAATCAAATTCAAATTCAAATAATCTTTATTCAAATAGCCCTTTAAAAGGCACTTTTGACGCATCAATAATTTACATAGTAGTGATTTAATGGTGATAACTACATTCGTAAACTTAAAACTAAAGCTATGAGGGTTCCAAACGCGCCCTGGTCTCACACTTTTAACATAAGGTGTCTGCTCGTATGTCCACGATGTATGTGTGTCTATCTATGTTTATCTTTGACAGAATTGACACTAGCGACTGTTTTCGAAAGAGTGATTTTTGACACTACAACTAAGCACTTGATGGCAATCTCTCCGGGTGGTAAGTGATGATGCAGTACATACTCGTATTTGTGACTTGATGAGGTGGGTTGTTTGTTATGGTTCCTACGTATAAACAGCGCAATTGCATTCTTTTTTCTATTATTACTTCCCATTACAGTTACCAGCTCATTTCAGTGATCGAAATAAAAATAACAAAATCACAGGCGAAGTCCCAAAAAGGGGAGACCCAGTGATTCTTTTAAAGCTTCTAATCACGCCTAGTTGGAGGTCTTCACCTCTTGGGAACCCAACGTATATTGGTTACCTAACCTATATGCCGCGCCCATTGTCACTTTAGGATTACAACTCGCGCTTTGTAACTTTGGTTCTTCTTCTTGAGCTCTTCATCTCTAATTATACCGGCGAGTGCTATCTCTTTTTCTTAAGCGAAAATGATGGTTTAGTGTTTTAATAACCCCTTTCTAAATTGCTTAACTTTGAAATTGTGTGGGCATTTTAAACTGAGAACAATACATTTATATCCTCTATGTAACTCGGGTATGGAAGGCTAGACCTAGATTACAAAACATCATTAAATTACCTCCTAAAAAGTGACGGAAAGACAAGATAGAAACCACTAATCTAAATGTAGGGTTGCATCTTATGATTATGTCAGTATTTTTTTAATAAACCATCATCCATTATGTAAGATGAACACAGAAGCCTCAGTGTCAGTGGACGATCAAGTCAAAAATAAGGAGATCCATACAAGAAGCAGAGTAAATTACATAGCTCGAGGAAGTGAAACTGAACTGGTAATGGACGGTTCAAGCCCAATATTCATCGGTTCATCGGTGCTATTTGTTGAACCGATCGATTGGGGTACCAAATAGTATCCAACTCGGTGGACAGGTGATATAAAACGAGACAAATGATGGACACAAGCGGCATAGGATCATTTAGAACTACCCTGATCGATTAATTTTGAAACCAACCTGTGAACTTTTAAAATTGCGAACAAAACCTTCAAGAACTATAGTCAATCAAACTTCTTGAAATTACTGACAGAATTACGGACTGTATTGTACCTACGTATTGAAGTTGATAAAATAGATGCTTGTATAGTGTGTCATTAGACGAATACCTACTATGAAGAGTGATATCCAATATCTCGTAAAATTATTTCTTACCCACAAGAGGTCCAGAAGTGTCCTCGATGACATAACGCGGTTACGATGTGGACTTATCGAAAAATAAATGACGTATTCTTTGCACAAGTGTTTTCTGTTATTTATAATTTTCGATTGTAGTTATTGTGTCTCATAAGTAATGATTTTGTCTCGAAACTATGTGAACTGTGTACGTGAAAAATGTACTAATACTTTTTTTTTATTTCCAGGTAAATGTGTCTCCATCGTGATCAACCCATTACCGGCTCACTACAGAGCACGGGTCTCCTCTCAATATGGGAAGGGTTTGGACATAGTCCATCACGCTGGCCACTTCAGACAGAACTCTCAGGCGTGCAGATTTCCTCACGATTTTTTCCTTCACCGTTGAAGCAAGTGATATTTTAATTGTTTAAAAACGCACATAACTCTGAAAAGTTAGAGGTGCGTGCTCGGATTCGAACGCCTAACCACTGACGCCCTAACCACTAGGCTATGACAGCTTGGTATCTCCATCATCATCAGCGTATTTGTATCCAACTCCTGCGCATAGAAAAAGGGGATTTAGAGCATTGTCCCTGTACATTGTTCAAATGTTGTATATAGCTATCAATATCATATATATAGCTATTAATATCATATGTGATTGTCTACCTCCCTACGAAACAATGAGCGATGTGGATAAACGTAATCTAAGAGTTTCGATCCTTGGCAGAGGAATTTTTTAAATGTATAATTTTTATCACATCTGGCCTGGTGTCTAATAAATCTATCTCGTTCTGCTCCGGGTAAGTTACCATCCTTTTGACAAAGACATGTCTTCAAGTGACTGAGAGTTTCGGTACAATGCCGATTCGAAGTCGATTTAGGGTATGTATTTAATGTACTGCCATCTTTTTTTTCGCACTTATTTATTTTATTTGCTATTAGTTGTCTATTAGCTGTGCTAACCCTATTGGTTGCGACAGCGTAACCGGGCTGTTCTGCGAGCTTCGGAGAGAAGGTCTGCCAGAACAAATTTTGAGCCCTAGGGTTGGAAGAAACTAAGGGAATGCCTGCCTACGGGCGCCTCCTGTGAGGTCAAACCTCGGCTTAGGCGACGTTTGGGATAACGGGGTCCATACGGCTCCGAGGCCGTGGATGGAGTCCACGTCCGGATGACGTAAGATAGCGGGGACCTCGTCTTCGTCGGCGAAGACGGTGTGTAGCGTATGATTGTGTGGTAGGTGGTACGAGTAGTCATCTGATCGTCAGAGTCGTGAGGCGTATGTTTAGGTCTCCTCTTTCAGAGACTTAGGTCGGGGGAGTAAAAAGAAGCCGCAACTACGAGAGGGTTGGGGTGTCAGATTGAAATACTGCCATCTAACACTGTATCAAGTGAGATTTTAATCAAGGGATAACTTGTGGTGTAATAAAATACTTAGCATGTCTTGATATACACGCCTATATTAGACTTTTAAGCTTAAATCCCACGGAGGAACTAGTGACTTGATAGATGTTAACAAGTATCCACTACCACATATTATGTAAGACTTGAAGTCATCTATTTGCTTTCCGTTTCTCTCTACGTACTAGATCTCACTTTCTACTCTTCTTCGATCTTTTGTGTAGGGCTTGGCCACTAGATAATTATTTACAAATTATTTGCTTAGTTTTAGTATTAAATTATACCTATTACAAAGGCACAAAAATATACATGCCACGGTTTTGTAACGCTCTTGCATCCCGCGACTCTTTTGATTTCTGCAAACCTGGTAGGCGACTTCATTTTTCAGTGTGTGTCGCCATTTTACCAGTCTCCATCCAAGTCCCCAAGTTTCCTTTGGCCCTGCGAGCAAGTACCACGTTGTATCTTCAGGTTTGTGAAACGCTGAGCTTCGTCAGTAACTGTGGTTCATTGGATCATTCTGTACGTAGTTCTAAGTTTAAGTATGCTACATTCTAGCCGTAAGTTTACGCTTTAGATATTGAAGAAGAATAACAAGAAGAGAAGTTACTCAAGAAAGGAAGACGGCAGACGATATATTTGTTAGCGAAGTTGGTTTGTGACCGTCACTAACGGGCAGTTACAAGTATTTGCTCGTTTTGACGATCGCAAAATGAACTCGCTTGACTAAATTACTACGCTTCAGCGGAACAGAAGAAAGAAGCTGTACCCAATTATGTATATTTTAATTTATAAAAAAGATTATACTAGCTTTAAAAAAGTAATTAAACCAAAGTTAAACTTAAACTAAAATTAAAGTTAAAGGTAATTTGGCAAACTTTTAGTCACTGTTTGTAAATATGCATGCAATATACGGCAAATGTAACTACAAATCGCAAGTTTTTCGAGATCTACGAGTATGAAGCGAGCTTCGCCTTACCTCTGACTGAAATAGTTAAAATGAGACAACGCTACGTGTTCTGCATACGTCTGTCTCGTTTTAACGCTAGATTTTGCTAAGCTAAGTCAGAGTACTAAGCCTTTGTGTGTCCATCTTAATTTTTATTAAGCTTTCATACAGACTGTACAATGTACAAAAATTTTAATTTTTATGTAAATTTTCAAAATTTTCAAACTATACTCAAATTAAGTATTGTATTTAATTATATGCTTAGGCTGATATATATAGTGCGTACTTTGACTCGGCGGAGAAAATTTTAGTGCTAAAACAATTTAAATGAAAATCAAAAATAGCTTTATTCATGTTTATAAACCTATTACACATATCAGATGAATCGTAAATATATAATTTATTTTTCATTATTTTAATTTATGAGATGATGGTGATAACTACAGTCGCCAACTTAAAACTAAAGCTAAGAGGGTTCCAATCGCACCCAGGTCTAAGAAGAAGCCCACAACAAACTTAGCCGGGGTTTTTGTTAGTTATCTCGTTATCGCTCGTCGTTTATTGTCTCACATAGTCAATAATAAATTTATACTAGACAGACCTTTGTCTGACACGTGACTTTGTCTCTTTTTAACTGTTTCCTAAGTCAGAGGTAAGGTAAATTTAAACACCTTTACGTTATGTGATTTTCGGTGTGTTTTTAATAATAATTTTAATTTAACTAGACTGGAACGTTGACATTCATACACGTCTATGTAAATAATAAAAAGTTGGTTAATACATGACTACTTTATTTTGAACCGGCTGCTCCCTCATCATCACGCATCATTAGCTTAAACTTCAAAGGAACTTAGGAATGTCATACACAACACCCATTGGAAACTATTCGGCAAATAGTGGATTTAAAAAGGCAGACCTAATTATTGTTGGAGACTCCGCACTGTCAAAAGCCTCCCACCAGACCAGACTCGAGTCGGGATTCGGACCTAGCACCTCTAACTTTAATCCGTACAATGGTTTCAGAACGTACAATACAATAGTTAATATAATTTCGTGCATTTATCTACAGCTAACAAGCCAAAATTCTTCTTAGACTTCATTCACGTAGTAACTTTTTGTGAGATAAAAGGTATATTAGTCTATTTTCATGATGCAAACTATATCCTTTTTAAATTTTATTAAAATTGGTCCAGCAATTGAGTCGTAAAAAGGTAACAGAGAAACATAGTTACTTTCTCATTTTAATCATGATCAACCCATTACCGTCTCACTACAGAGCACGGGTCTCATCTCAATATGAGAAGGATTTTGCCATAGTCTACCACGCTGGCCATGTGCGGATTGGCAGACTTCACACGCTTTTGAGTATGGAGAACTCTCAGGCGTGCAGGTTACCTCACGATGTTTTCCTTCACCGTTGAAGCAAGTGATATTTTAATTGCTTAAAAACGCACATAACTCTGAAAAGTTACAGGTGCGTGCCCGGGTTCGAACCCCCGACCTCTGATTAAGAGGTGTACGTCCAAACCACTAGGCTATCACAGCTTCTCATTTTAATATATTCGAATAATGACTATAATACATATGTATATAACGTATAAGAAAAAAAAACATTTTTTATTAATGATATATGACGACCGCCCTTTCTAATCGCGCGCTCTGTCGCATTGTAAAGTTGGAGGTCCTGGGTTCAATTCCCGGCTCAAGTCCTTTTAATTCGTATTATGGGTTTGTATACCCCTAACAGGCTATCCCACTACTATCTTTGTCTGCATTATCATTAACCACCAGGAACATATATATGAGATTACCGTCTAGAACTAACAACTCATATCTAGTGAATAAAAAAATCTAAGGTTAATTTTATTTCAATATAAAGTCTTGTTCGCGCTTGACAAAAATAAATCGGCATATTTTGCAATATTACAATAAAAAAATAACCTACCTAAAAACTATAATGGCTATGTAAACAAGTTTTCGACCGATGTTTGCGAGAATGTGCTGGTCCCTTACTAATCATCGATTATCTAAATAGATCCTAATTGAAATAAATTTAGTACCAGCAAAGAAAGATAAACAAATACAACGTACTTAGGTTAGTATTAGTATATTTGTCAGATCACGACTTTCTTCATGTAAAAACTTTGAAAAGTAAAAATATTCATACAGACTTCATCTCAATTCATTGTTCTCATCAATACCTTAAGCATTGTTAAAAAAATTAATATTGTTTTAACATTATTAAAACCACAAATCAATAGTAATGAACCAATTCTAAACTTTATTCAAATGATTATTTGAATAAAGTAAAGTAAGTTAGGATTGATTAAAAGGCACTTTTGATGCGTCATTAAGTTACACAGTAGTGAGTTGATAAATGCGTTCGTAAACTTAAAACTAAAGCTATGAGGGCTCCCCTGGTCTAATAAGCCAAAAAAAACTTAGCCGGGTAACTATTATTTTAGTTATCACCTCGTCTACTCGTCACTTAAAATTATTTAAGAGCTTTATCTTATTAGAACAATATTTCGTACCCAAGCTTGTTTATCATTTACATAATTCTTTAGACTATAATAGGACTTTTCTACAAGCATAGAGCTTTTATATTATACTAGCTGTTGCCCGCGACTTCGTCTGCGTAGAATTGCTGATTTCCCGTGAGATTGAGGTTTCCCGTGTGGCCAATGCCCTGCTTCAGAGAGTAAGCTACAGGCAAATGCCGAATCAAATTGCCGATTTTCGTGTCTCTTAATCAAAAAACATAGGACTTTCATACAAGCTTCCAACCCCTATTTTGGAGTGGAATTTCCAAATATGCTTTCTTAGCTGACATCTCTTAACTATCAACTACCTGCTTGCTAAATTATAGCTTTATACGTACAATAGTTTTTGAGATCTCGTTTTTAATCAGTGAGTATGTAAGTAAGTGACCTTACGCTTTTATATATATAGATAGATAGATTTCTATTCGCGTATATCTTTTAGGGATGAATTTTAACTATTTCTTAAATGATGCTTAAAAGGATGACTTCTCTATTTAAACGTCTGGATTAACATTAAAATATAACATGGCTTCCATTAAATTTTTCTACATTAATTCACCCTCGTGGTGTTGAATTTCTGAAAACAACCCTATAGGGATATTGGGGTGTCAAATCGGGAATGAAAATTTTTAAAACGCCAACTTCCTACGCTTTCGAATCAAGTGATATTTCGTTTAAAATTACTTAAATTAAATTATTCCGGGAATCAAACTTGTTTTCTTTTTATACACCACAAATTAGCCCGTAACGTCATCTCACCTGATGGTAAGTGATGATGCGGTCTAAGATGGTAGCGGGCTAACCTGTTAGAGATATGGTATACCCATACTCCTAACTGGTTTCTACTCGACATTGTCCCGGAACGCTTAGCACGTCTTTGTCGTTAGGGTGGTAACTAGCCCCGGCCCAAGCCACCCACCAGACCAGACTCGAGCTGGGAATCGAACCCAGGACCTCCAACTTGATAATGTGACAGCGCGCGCGCTGCGCTACGGAGGTCGTCAAAAATCGGAGGTGGTCCACCCGAAAAGAAGGCCAGAGTCCAAACCCACTATCACTGATTTGCTGAAGATACCCTAGCGTTCAAATAATCATGAAATAATTTATAAGTAACAGTTATTTCGAAATATCTGTAATAAGAACATGGTTAATACGGTTATACCTATACTGTCACAAAATTTCAAATCTCTTATCATATAATTACTGAGATTAAACATTCCTTAAACGATGGTAACGCTCAAAACAAATTCATTAGGAATAAACGAGTCATAGAGCTATCAAATCTAATGGTACCATCCCTTAATTATGTTTGGTTTTGGTATATAACTTCTCGGATAACAATATTTGGAATCAGTTGTAAATAGTGCATTTTGTTGTGAACTACTCACACGGTTAAGGTTGAGTCGCCAGAGTTCCTCGAATTAGTTACTTTCGTGCAGTTATGTGAAGTGAAAATGAGTGTAACAAGACCAGCTTTGATAAGTTGCAGGTAATTTTTATGGAGTTTTCAATAAAAGCTTGTAGGAAGGTGATATTTGTAAAACGGCAAAAATGATCCGCTGGCTGGTCATTTATTCGCACTTGCATATTTTTAAATTTCAATATCGAAGCTGTGATAGCCTAGTGGTTTGGACGTCAGAGGTCGGGGGTTCGAACCCACCTACAACTTTTCGGAGTTATGTGCGTTTTTAAGCAATTAAAATATCACTTGCTTCAGCGGTGAAGGAAAACATCTTGAGGAAACCTGCATGCCTGTGAGTTCTACATAATGTTCTTAAAGGCGCGTGAAGTCTGATAGCCTAGTGTTTAAAACGTCCACCTCCTAATCAGAGGTCTGGGGTTCGAACCCGGGCACGCACCTATATCTTTTCGGAGTTGTGTGCGTTTTTAAGCAATTAAAATATCACTTGCTTCAACGGTGAAGGAAAACATCGTAAGTAAACCTGAGAGTTGGACTATGGCCAAACCCTTCTCATATTGAGAGGAGACCCGTGTTCTGTAGTGAGCCGAGAATGGGTTGATCATGATGATGATGATTATTGTAATAAGTTGAATGTAATTGCTCTATCTCCATAGGTACTATAATTTATAATATAATTTATTATTCATTATGTGAGATAGTGATAATGAAAAAACAACCCGGCTAAGTGTGTTGTGGGCTTCTTCTTAGACCGGGGCGCGTTTGGAACCCTCAGCTTTAGCGAATGTAGTTATCACCATGAAATAACTACTATGTAAATTATCGACGCGTCAAAAGTGCCTTTTTAAGGACTATTTGAATAAAGATTATTTTGAATTTGAAAAATTTTCATTTATTAAATGTCAAATTTTTAGAGCACAAAATTTTACAGCTATCTATTAGCTGAACCAAGCACGCGTGTCAGTGCTACGTAGCAAAAGAAAACATACATTACGATTTTTGGGACAGGAGCCCTCGTAGGTTTTCCTAATATCAAGTCCTAATACCTAAATAAAATTTGAATTACTTTTAAATGTTTAAAGTATGTTTAAAATGTTCAAAATAGCACAAACTTTGAAAAAGAAAAAATACTTTTTTCTTCATATTTTTAGTTTATCGTTAAAACACAATTTACACTAAATATCTATTATATTGATACATGAAAAAATAAGTACAAAAAATGTAGAATATGAATATGTATGTAGTAAATAATCTATACAACTAAATAAAATTGGAGTGTCTGTTTGTAATATTGAAATAATCGTTTTTTACTGCATGCATATGAATATATATACGGTACATACACTAAAATAACATTTTTTTCAATTTTTGTCTGTCTGTCTGTTTGTTTGTTCCGGCTAATCTCTGAAATGGCTGGACCGATTTTTACGGGACTTTTATTGGCAGGTAGCTGATGTAATAAGGAGTAACTTAGGCTACTTTTATTTTAGAAAAATTAAGTAATGTTGCAATGTCGAAGTACTGTCCAGTACCGCGCGCAACTCACGCGCATGCCACCGCCTGTGCCATCACCTCTCGGGCGCCTCCCACCAACGAATCAATATCACAAAGGCTGCCAGTCGCGCGGGCTGATACTTTTTTTTTTTTTTTTAGAAAGGAGATACTTTAATGTTTATCCTGTAATTATTTCAAGTAATTCGGGTTAGTAATCTATTGCTTCGTGATTGAAAGACAAACAAACACACTAACTCAACGCAGACGAAGTCGCGGGCGTCAGTTAGTGTTAAAATAATTACTTTGGTTTCTGTTACAGCTGCTGATAATTTTGGATTTTCATGATGGATTTAAGTAGATTCCATCCGGCTTGTTTTTTTATCCAAGCGGAGTGTTGTCTGCTTTAATCCACCAAAAATGTATCTTCTATTGCACCCAGGTGTGGACTGTGATATATTCCAAGAGGACGTGATTAAATTTTAGGGGGTGTTTTTGTAATTTTGGGGGGTGTTTGATAAAAGTAACGCAGATTACAAATGTTGAAAATTTCATTTTTGTTAAAAAACAAAAAAAAACTTTTAATATTTTTATGATAAAACATTTGCCAACATAATTCGATAGTCAATATCAAGTAAATTTTTTGCATAGCTAATATTAAATTATAGGTAAGCAATTGATTGCTATCAATCATTTAACAGCGGTAGATAAGTTTTATCATCATTTGGTGTCAGATTTTCTGCGTTTACGTAATAATGTATCTATCCAAGTTTATGAACCTCTAATTGGTTATGAACAAATATTTTAATGTACATTTATTGCTATTCAGCCCCGTTTCTAGTACAGTACATTAAGCTGTTACAATACATACCTATTAGTAATAATAACAGACAGTTTCTGTTATCATTATTAATATGTATTGTAACATAAATAAAACACATGAGTTCGTAATCACAAATATATTAATTAGGTAGCTTGGCTTGAACTGATATTGTCTTACAATATTTCATCCTACCTACTTAATTAAATGAAAATAAATTGTATTTGAAACAAAGTAAAAATGTATCCGCAACTTTCTCTAATAACTATAGACAATACTGTATATAACAATTGCACATATTTAATACTAATTGTGAAGCAGTGATGGGTCTAAGTTATTTTTTATTTAAATCCATGTAAAAACTTAGATAAATACGCCAGTTAAATTGAAACCTTTCTTGCAAAAATAGGATCACTAAACTTACAGCAATGTCCGTCCGTGGCGTCCTTTGTTATAGCTATTTTGCGTGGACCAATCACTTGCCACCGTTTTGACGGGATCCAAAACGTGGCGGCACGACATGATAACTAGAATAATAGTATTCTAGTCAAGTTTTATACTCTTCTGTACTTATACAAATTAATAACTTTTCAACCCTTACAAACAACTTGTATGATATATGTCTAAATAAATATATAATAATGTATATATAAAGCGGTGATAGCCTAGTGGTTGGGGCGTCAACCTCCTAAACAGAGGTCGGCGGTTCGAATCCGAGCACGCACCTCTAACTTTTCGGAGTTATGTGTGTTTTAAAAAAAATAAAAATATCACTTGCTTTAACGGTGAAACTGTGAAAACTGGTGAACTTTTCATATTGAGAGGAGACCCGTGCTCTGTAGTGAGCCGGTAATGGGTTGATCATGATGATATATATAGCTTCTTAGAATCGCGGCGATAATACCTTAATTATTTATTTATTTCTACTTTATTCAGTTCGTTATAAAAGCTCTTACTAAACACCCCCTTTTAATTACGTACGCCCTCCCGAAGTAATGTGGTGGCTACGAAGGACGACGCATCTAATAAAAGCATAGCTAAGTAGAAGACTTACAGTACGTAATATTACTCATTGTTGTGGTAATAAGTAGAATTCACTAGACTTGTATACATTATCTAAGTCTAGTACCTTCTACCTATCCCTACATCATGATATAACAACAAATGTGATACCGATGAAGTGACTGGAAGAGTGGAGGTACGTGGTTTTAATTTTCGCTTAGCAAATGTGCGTTCCGGAGTTAACATTCTTATAATGATCTGGTATTCGTTTATTTTATAAATTCATTCATTTTGACATATTAAAGAATAATTGGCAATGAACTGAGTTATAACTTATTGATTACCAATAAAATTAAAATCTTTGAAAGAATATAACTTATCTTATATGCAATTTAAAAAAATGTAATCTGGTATGTATGTCTATATAGCTTATTTATTTATATAATATATATATATTATATACATAATTAAACGAGCATTTAATCATTTTTTTTACTCCGTTACAAGTCAGCCCTTGGCAGAAATCTCACCCGATGGTAAGTAATGATGCAGTCTAAGATGGCAGCGGGCTCATCTGTTAGAGGTCTGGTAACCCCATACTACTAATTGGTTTCTACATCGTGCCGGAACGCTAAATCACTTGGCGATACATCTTTGTCGGTAGGGTGGTTAGCCACGGCCGAAGCCTCCCACCAGACCAGGGAACCGAACCCAGGACCTCCAACGTTATAATTCAACAAAGCACGCCACGGAGGTTGTCGAAACTTAAGCCGAATTAAAATATGTTTACTCTTTCAAGGAATACAGATAAGCAAAAAACTATTCTTTGTTGTTAACCTAAGTAGATTTTAGTTCGACTTGTTTTTGATCAAAGTCGTTCTGAATTTGCTTAAGTTTACAGACAAACCTGAGCATCACACCACAAGAATTGTCTGGAAAAAAATTTCACGTCTAAGTTTTCTTGTTGTTGTTCGATTCTAGAAGAAAGAAGACAGGCATTTTTGTCGGTTATATAAGTAGATTCTGTCCGATTTTTATTCAATACAAAATCAGACAAAGTCTACCTGTATATGCGGCAATAGTACCAACTTCATCGATGAAGAATGCACTAAATTTTGGAGAAGAATTATGATTGTGTAATGCCGATGAAGAAGTCATTAAATTATAAAGAAGCATACATGTGATAATTGTTAAATTTAGAGTGGAGATTGACTTTGTCATCGTTTTAAGTACATTTCGACCGCCTATTGTTCCATATAGCCTTTCGAAATTTACTTTGCTCGATGACCAGAAACTTCATACGTGAGAATACCAGGACACGTTACTACACATTTTGCTGTTGAATTAAACATTGAATGTTTACTTAATAACTAATCCTTTGTAAAAGGATTGTAGTAAGAATTATCATTTAAATAATCCTTTAGCTATTATAGTGATAATAGGTACGACTTTTCTACGAGCTTACGTTTTATATAATCTTAGTAGTTTCTAGGGTGACATTCCTATAATTTCATTTGGTTATTTATTATAAAATTGTACACGACCTTCAGCAATGAAGTGTGCGACCAAGAAGAAGAAGAGATCGTATATAAAATGAAAATGTGACTGTATTGAACAGAAATCTGGGTTATCATCTCAATCATATGGATTTTATTTATTTGATATGATACACCATCGATACACTGTATTAGCATTAAAATATTACAATATAATGATTGTTTAAGCCGAGTACAGTTATTATTGCAGGACCCCCCGTCATCCCAAACGTCGCCTAAGCCGAGGTTCAGTCCCACAGGAGGCGCCCTTAGTTTCTTCGAGCCCTAGGGCTCAAAATTTCTTCTGCCAGAGCTCCTTTCCGAAGCTCGCCACAGCCCGGTTACGCTGTGGCAACCAATAGGGTTAGCACAGCTAATAGACAGTCTGAAAAAAACTAATTTCTCCGGTTAAAAAGCTGCATAAATGTTAAACAATTTAAGATATATTACAGACTTATATTATAATAAATACAAGGATTATAAAAACTTAAAGAAATATGCATGCAGGTATATTTTTTCTTAAAACTGGTTAGTGTCGTGAAAGATATCGATGTCATGGTTCGTCAAGTTGTATACACTAATTATTGTATTAATCGGGGAAAACTTGCCTAAGTGACTCTTGGAAAATTTTGGAGCGAAGATTTTTTGTTGAGGGTGTCTAGGAATTTTATTTTCGGACTGTCTATTAGCTGTACTAACCCTATTGGTTGCCACAGCGTAACCGGGCTGTTTGATGAGCTTCAGAAAGAAGTTCTGTCAGAAGAAATTTTGAGCCCTATGGCTCGAAGAAACTAATGGAACGTCTGCCTCAGGGCGCCTCCTTTGAGGCCGAACCTCGGCTTAGGCGACGTTTTTGGACGGGGGGGGGGAAGGTAACGGGGAGGTCGGACGGTTAGGGTCTAGGAATACGATGGGGGACATGAATTGCAAAACTAACAAGCCTGTAGGTACCCATCTTCATGTACCCAACCAACCCCAATACCTACAGCTATCAACACATACAAGGCGACGATAGATGCACTAATAAGGAAGTGTTCACTTACCGGGCAATATAGAACGATATAATCAGCCTCACAATGCAGATTGTGCATTCGTTATTCTGTTGAACGTGTAGGTACATAACTAGACGAATGTTTTATTATTTTATATACTACAAGTTAGCCCTTGACGGCAATCTCACCTGATGGTAAATGATGATGCAGTCTAACATGGTAGCGAGCTAACCTGTTACGGGTATGTTAAACCCATACTCCTAATTGGTTTCTACGCGACATCGTGCGATTTTTTTTAATATGATATTTACTTCAAGTGTCGGTAAAAACACTATAGTAAAATATAAAATTGCTATGATTAATACTTTTTTTTATACACTACAAGTTAGCCCTTGACGGCAATCTTACCTAATAAGTGATGATGCGGTCTAAGGTGGTAGCGGGCTAACCTGTTAGAGGTATGTTAAACCCATACTCCTAATTGGTTTCTACGCGACATCGTGCCTTAACACTAAATCGCTTGGCGACCGTTGCTTCGTGATCAACCCATCCTCGGCTCACTGCAGAGCACAGGTCTCCTCTCAATCTGAGAAAGGTTTGGCCATAGTCCACCACGCTGGCCATGTGCGAATTTGCAGATTTTGCACGCCTTTGAGAACATTATGGAGAACTCTCTGGCGTGCAGGTTTCCTCACGATGTTTTTCTTCACCGTTGAAGCAAGTGATATTTTAATTGCTTAAAAACGCACATAACTTCGAAAAGTTAGAGGTGCGTGCCCGGCTTCGAACCCCCGACCTCTGATTAGGAGGCTGGCCTCACAACCACTAGGCTACCACAGCTTTTTTTACCGTTGCTTAGTTAACAATATTTAAATATATTGTGATTAATAAAGCCCTCAGGCTGCGATTGCTGGAGAGCTGTGGGTTCAAATCTCGCCATTTCCGATTTTTTTTATATGATATTTCCTTCAAGTAAAATACTATAATAAAATATAAAATTGCTATGATTAATAGTTTTTTTTTTATCCACTACAAGTTAACCCTTGACGGCGATCTCACATGGTATAAGTGATGATGCAGTCTAAGATGGAAGCGGGCTACCTTGTTAAGGGTATGGTAGACCCATACTCCTAATTGGTTTCTACGCGACATCGTGCCGGAACGCTAAATCGTTTGGCGCTGTCTCTGTTGCTAGGGTGGTAACTAGCCATAGCCTAAGCCTCCCACCAGACCAGACTCAAGCCGGGAATCGAACCCAGGACCTCCAACTTCATAATGCGACGACGCGCGCTGCGCCACGGAGGTCGTCAGTTTCAGAATATTCCATATTATAATACAAGGTGTCTCAAAAGAAAGTTCACATTTAAATCTTTTTTTAAAAGAAAAGTCTTAGCTTTATTGAAAAAATGTTTATTTTATATTGAAGTACACTGTTTGGGAATTTATTTTTTAAAAATAACATCGTCCAAATGTAAACCGTTGCGCTCTCGGCATTCATTTAGTCGGGCACTAAAATTGCCTATGACAGCTCGGCAGGTAGTTTCCGTGATGGCTGCCATTTCATGACGGATATTTTCTTTTAATTGTGCCAGGGAAGTCGGTTTATTAGCGTAAACTTTTGATTTGATATAACCCCACAGGAAAAAATCCATAGGCGTTAAATCGGGACTCCGTGGAGGCCAATTTATGTCACCTCGCCTGGAGATTAATTTGTTCGGAAAAATTTCTCGAACTCGAGGCAGAGATCTGTTGGACGTGTGTGAAGTTGCTCCATCCTGCTGGAACCATGTTCTTTGGTTGTAACCAGGAAAGTTTTGCAGTTGGGGTACGAAAAACTCGTCTAACATCTCCACATAACGCTCTGAATTCACTGTGAGTGTGCGTCCCCTTCCATCTTCAAAAAAGTAAGGGCCGATAATTCCTCGCGCTGACATCGCTGCCCATACGGTGACTTTGGGTGAATGTAGCGGTTTCTGATGTTTTTGTTTTGGGTTGGTTGCACCCCAGTAACGACAATTTTGCTTGTTTACATGCCCATTCAGATGAAAATGGGCTTCATCGGAAAACAAGATGTTGGTGAACGTTGGAAAGCGCTCAAATATCTGATTTACAAAGGCAAGCCTCTGACCAGCATCTTGAGGCTTCAGTTCTTGCACTAACTGAATTTTGTACGGGTGCAGCTTTAAATCTTTGTGTAAAATGCGGCATAATGAAGATCTGTGCACATTTAAAGCAACAGCACGCTTCCGAATCGAGAGGTTTGGATCATCTCGAATAGACTGAGTAACACTGTCCACGTTTTCGGCTGTTCATGATGTTCTTGGTCGCCCAGATTTTGGTTTCTCCAGAGTTGACCCAGTCTCTTCAAACTTCTCAACCCATTTTGCAATGAGACGAGTGCTAGGCGCATCATTTAAGTGACGAATATGTCGAATACTGCAGAATTTTCTACGCGCTACAGTCGCCGAATTACCGTTTTTGTAAAACTCACGTACGCACAACGCACGGTCCGCACCAGAGAAACGCTCCATAGCGACTAAATTCCCAAGAGCCAGACTACCGACTGACATACCCCCCGCGCCCCTCAGAATAGTTGCTTTCGCGTAATAAGATAAGCAAATGTGAACAACAGATAGTGACGTCCTTTCCCTACAGGAAGACGTAGATAGAATCGCAAATTGGTGTGAACTGAACGGCATGGACTTATAATCCCTCCAAATGTTCTTGTATCACCTTTACTCGAAAACGCACTGTTTTAGACAGAAAATACATAATCAACAATTGCCCACTGCAGAGGGTTGAATTTATCCAGGATCTGGGGATTACCTTAGACACAAAATTACGCTTTAACGTGCATATCGACAACATCTGTAGATCAGCTCGTAAAATGCTAGGGTTCGTTTACAGAAATGCCAAGCCTTTTAAAAAAGCTAATACTATGAAAACTCTATTCGCAACTTTTGTAAGAAGCAAACTCGAATATGGCACAACGATATGGAACCCTAGCTACCAGATCCATAAGGATCGGATAGAAAGCGTACAGAGGCGATTTACACTATTATGTTTAACTGACAAAATCAAAAGATTACCTTATAGCACTCGACTGGACACTGTTAAATTAATCTCATTGTCCGATAGACGTAAAATTCATGATATGGTCTTCTTGCACAAGCTCGTAAACGGTACATTTAATAACTCAGAGTTGTTGCGCCAAATCTCTTTCAAGGTTCCCATCCGAATCCCGCGCTACCCTGTTCCACTTTTCACGCACCGAGTTTGTAGGACTAATCTTGGTCGCCACTCTTTGATACCCCGACTAAGCAATTTATACAAACATTTCGTTTCTAAAGATAATTCGATTGATATTTTTAACGACAAACTACACAATTTCAAAAATAAAATAATAAAAACCCTAGTCTAGTTACATTTTGCATAGTGCGTACATACCTGTATATATCCTTACTTCGTTATTATAAAACACAAGGTTTACTTTTCTGTTCTTTTGTAATAAGTTCCTTTTTGTGTTTTTGTTATTTGCTGTTTGTTAATTTCCATATTATATTACTAGCGACATATTAGCGTCGACTTAAGTTATTATATTAGGCATGCTGTAGTTACCTCTAAATTGATTTATATGTATACATCTAGCACTTAAGGTTTTTAAATGTTTATTTTATTACATATAAATCTGTTGGTAGCGCTTTGGATAAATAAATAAATAAATAAATAAATGAACTTACTTTTGAGACACCTAGTATCATATGGAATGCTAAGTTTGTTGTGGGCCCGGCTAAGTTTGTTGTGGGCTTCTTCTTAGACCGGGGCGCGTTTGGAACCCTCATAGCTTTAGTTTTAAGTTTACGAATATAGTTATCACCATGAAATAACTACTGTGTAAATTATTGACGCGTCAAAAGTGCCTTTCTAAGGACTATTTGAATAAAGATTATTTTGAATTTGAATTTGAATATTCTGAATACTTAAAATAAAAGCAAAGGCAAGGTCAGCTTAATGTGCAAGCCCGCGTCTGCGGTGGCGTGCAGATCTGTCACAAATTGCGACCAATCACAAGCCTTGCTTAAATCTGCGTGTCTTCTGATTGGTTGTGCACGCAGCCGCGGCTTTGCTTTCAATAACCCTGTGTATATATTATTGAAGAGGTTAACATTCCACCGTTAAGTGCTGTTAACTAAGATATTAACTTGAGAAACTGATGGAACGAACGTGGGTCATGTGCTCCACACACTCAGCGAAGCGATAGTACGATATATCATATCGCACTCAACTTAACTCAATCAGCCTATAGACTACTAGACATAGGCCTTTCCGAGAGCGCGCCACCACACACGATCCTCCGCCTTCCTCATCCACCCGCTCCAAGCGATCCTACCAAGGTGGGGAATATCATATTGCACTATTTGTGTTTATATTCAGCTATTCAGCTGTGATAGCCTAGTGGTTAGAACGTCAGCCTCCTAGTCAGAGGTCGGGGGTTCGAACACGCACACGCACACGCACTAACTTTTCGGAGTTATGTGCGTTATTAAGCAATTAAAATATCACTTGCTTCAACGGTGAAGGAAAACATCGTGAGGAAACCTGCACGCCTGAGAGTTGTCCATAATGTTCTCAAAGGCGTGTGAAGTCTGCCAATCCGCACAAAGCCAGCGTTTTGAACAATGGCCAAACCCTTTTCATATTGAGAGGAGACCCGTGCTCTGTTGTGAGCCGGCAATGGGTTGATCATGATGTGCTTATATTCATATACTTTTTGGCTTTGCTCTCCGCTTTCACTAGAGTTAAATTAAAAAAAAACGGTCGGAAGCGAAATTGCGATATAAAAGTATATAAAATTAAAATACGATAGTTACCCATAATCCTAATCGGTTTCTACGCAATATCGTACCGGAACGTTAAAACATAACAGTGGTACCTAATCACCAGAGAGGACCAGGAAAATTAAGTATGCATTCTTAAACAGCTGCCGGGGTTGAATCCGGGACCGACCACTCATAAGATCGCTGCGATCACCACTCCGCCATTTTGATAGTCAAAAGTGACAGTTACCACATAGCTCCATTTTGCCATTTTGGTATAGGATCCGTGAACAGCATATCTAGGAGTGGTTGAACATCCCAACGATACATTTCGACACGGGCAAACTGGGGTTAATTGAATTAAATTCAATCCAAGAATAAGCCATATCGTATCCGGCGGAAGTGCGCGCGCAACGAGGAAGTTCCGTTTTAATGAAATTTTCAAATTTCAATTTTTAATATCATGATGAGATTTCGTACCTTGATGATAAAAACGTACGTGCGAACGTAACAAGTTGTACCATCAAGGTCATATCATCATCATGATCAATCCATTCTCGGCTCACTACAGAGCACGGGTCTCCTCTCAATATGAGACGGGTTTTGCCATAGCCACCACGCTGGCCATGTGCGGATTGGCAGACTTCACACGCCTTTGAGAACATTATGGAGAACTCACAGGCGTGCAGGTTTCCTCACGATGTTTTCCTTCACCGTTGAAGCAAGTGATATTTTAATTATTTAAAAGTACCATCAAGGTTACATGTATATCGACTTATATTATGGAAATTATTTTTAGTTTTATCTTTCTAAGCTATGATAGCCTAGTGGTTAGGACGTCAGCCTCCTAATCAGAGGTCGGGGGTTCGAATCCGGATTAAGCGTTTCGTTATGATAGGATATATTAGGAGGTTTGATTTAGCCAGCATCGCATAAGAGGAAAGTTGCAGGCATTAGCTAGTTAAGTTTTTGACTTTGTCCGTCTGACACAATATTTCATAACTTTATTCAGAAAATGATCTTAAGAAAAAAATATAATCAAATAAGTATATTTTACTGAGAAACTGACGTTAAAATTTTTATGTGGGTAGGTATGACAAGAAAGGGTTTAATTTGCAAAAGTATTGATATTTGTTTTAAAACAGTAAATAATTATAATCAATCATTTATGAAATATAGAGGTGATAGCCTAGTGGTTAGGGCGTCAGCCTCCTAATCAGAGGTCGGCGGTTCGAATCCGGGCACGCACCTCTAACTTTTCGGAGTTATGTGCGTTTTTAAAAATTAAAATATCACTTGCTTCAACGGTGAAGGAAAACATCGTGAGGAAACCTGCACGCTTGAGAGTTCTCCATAATGTTCTCAAGGCGTGTGAAGTCTGCCAGCGTGGTGGACTATGGCCAAACCCTTCTCATACTGAGAGGAGACCCGTGCTCTGTAGTGAGCCGGTAATGGGTTGATCATGATGATGATGATGATTTATGAAATCGTATGTCGTATAATAAACGTTTGAATTCGTAAGCTTGTAAAAAAGCCCTATTATATTATGAAGAATTATATAATAAAGATAGCTTTTTAATTATTTATAAGTGGCATGTGAGATGTTGATAACAAAAATAATAATTACCCGACTAAGTGTGTTGTGGGCTTCTTCTTAGACCAGGGCGCGTTTAGAACCCTCATAGCTTTAGTGTTAACTTTACGAATGTAGTACTCAAAACTACGTAAATTATTGACGCATCAAAAGTACCTTTTAAAGAAATAATATATATTGAATAAAGTTATAATTGTTTGAAGTGTGCAAAGTTATGTCCGTATCTCTGGAGATTACAAAACTAAAATGTGAATAAATTACTCACTGGAAAAGTCCATTTTTGTAAACGTGATTTTCAATAGGTAATATAATCCAATACATCGAATGAGAAAATAGAATGATAAGTAAATAAATTTTCACTTATTCAGCTTTTAAGAAACAACAATTATGCTTGTAACATAACAAGATACGACCTAATAAGGACCTAAATAAAAAAAGAACATACTGGTCGATGGACTCCTGGAGGCAAGGATAAAAGCTTATATTAAGTCTATACGATTAAATAGGCTGTATGATCACCGATCTTTGCAAAATTAAAAAAACAACATTATACTAGGACTAGATAATGTAAAAACAAGAAACAGTAATTAATTATATTATTAGGTTTAGGTTAGGTTGTTTATAATTATAATTATATTAATTGTTTATAATAATTATAAGTTTGACCTGTATATGTGCCTATATGTGTCAAAATCGACGAAGCCATTTACTAGATATACGGGATGAAAATGGGTATGAATAATCGAATATTTTCAAATATATCCAAGTGTGGTATCAAATGAAAGGGTATGAAGTGTATATAAAAAGATATGTTTTTTTTTCTCGTAGCGGTTTTTAAATTATAAATTTTATTTTATTGTTATTTATTGGAACGAATGTTACACATGAACGTAGAATGGCAAAGGACTAGAGGAAGTGCAGTGGTAAGAAGAGATTTATAGATTGTACAAAACAAGTCTGTTTCAGATGTACCCTTCACTAATGAAATAAATTTATATTAATTTAATATTCGATATGAATATAACATTACGTAACCTTTTTGGTAATATTTTGGAAGCACAAGAAATGTTTGTTTTTGTCATGAAATTCTGACATCTGTTTTGCATGAAGTCATAATGCAATTAAATTGTGAAATCAAGTAGGTAGTTTTATTAAGACATGTCGATAAAGACCCATAACCTTTTAATAATTAATCCTATCCAGGATCAAGCTCCTTAAATAAAGATTAAAAAAAAACCTTTTTATAAGTAGATACATATATTGTTTTTTAATAAATTCAGGGCTCATATCTATATGAACGTGGAAGGGCAAAAGAGTAGAGGACGACCAAAGAAGAGATGGATGGATTGTGTAAATGAGGATATGTGGGTAAAAGGTGTGGGTGGTAGGTGACGGCTGGGCAAGGGCAAGGAAATAAGTTATTTATTGGAACGGTTAGACCGTAAAGCGAATTGGTTTCTGTTAGTTTTTTTCTCATATTTGAGACTACTTAACCAATTCACTTCACCCTATATGAGTAGCAAAATACGTGTGCCAGCATAATAATATCATAAAGAGCGCTGGTCCCTGTCCCACACTTGAATCGCTCAATGGAATAAGTAGATAATGTGAGCACCACTATTTAAAGCTAATCAAACTTAGTTAAGAAGCAGTTCGCTCCCGTGCGCAGGCGGCGATCGACGCCAAGCCGGTCGTTATTCAAATACAGAACGCAGCTGACGTTCCAAAGTGTTTATTTTTATAAACTCGCTTTACGGCTCTGAGTTCTAGACCTTTTGAGCCCTAAAGTGATTTAACATCGTATAAATCGTAGACGCAACGTGCATCTGTCAAAGAAAATAGACTATAGACTTTAGCATCAATCTTGCAGCTAGCGTAATTATTTGAAGCGTGCTGAAACATTGTATTTAGCCAATAAGGATGTGAGTATGCCATTGTTGCTGGCAAAGGCAACTTTTCTCATTGGTTCTTCTAACTTTCCAATTTCAAAGATAGACTTTTTAGCAAATATTTTATATTTTATTTATGCTCTATTCTGTCTCGTTTCTTTCAATACGTGTTGTGTCAAATGACATTGAGCAGTGACATTTGTTGGATGTGAGCGCTTTTTTGTTTCCTTTTCGATTGCGGTAAGTTTTTTGTACTTTGTCTTGTTCTGTTTTCTGCCTATTACTTCACGTTGTATTATAACTTTGAACTAACTTTGAAAAAAAGTAGTGTTATTTTTTTGGGTTATGCTCGCGCTTGACAACTAACATGCCTGTTGGAAAACATTGATTATGCCTACTATTGTTATTCAGTTCTACCTACGTAACCACTTAAGTAAACTTAATTGAACGTTCTAGAACTAGTGCTATGCATTGACCAATTTTTCCCATGAAAGCGAGCAGGGCTTCCCGTAATATCGACTTGCTGTTCGTAAAAATGTCGCAAAAATCTTTTTGCGAGCAAAGCAATTGTGGCGATTCTGTTGTAAATAAATCTGTACATTCAACTAATCAAGCTGTCTTAAAGTGCTATCCTGTTTCAGGGGATACAGTGTGAAAAGCACAGCACTACTTTCAAATCCGATACCAAGTTTAGCCTGGAGATTTGTTTTACACAGTATTGGCACCATAGTAACACCCGGGATAAAGGCAAGGAATCGCGTAAACCGCAACCCACCTGCGTCATTAACGGCGTTCAAGTTTGCGTCCCGCGTCGGACCAATGACAACACGCGCTCTAAGCAAGAGGCTTGTGATTGGTCGAACGTAAGACGCAGACATGCTCGCAGCTTAATCGCGTTTTCGCGTTTTTCGCTTAAAAAGTATCCTCCGACATTTGCGACATTTGCGAACGTTAAATACTTTACAGTAGGAATTAATCATAATATCTGGGTATAAACTAAATTATTATCAGTAATATTTATGGTCATAATAACTGTCGAAACTCCCGCATAGCGACGTGGGCAAATGCTTTAGTCTCTCTCGTATAGGAGGGAAGCCCCAGCAATGGGACTTTAACGATGCTAAACATTAGTTAGTTTATTATCCAAAATAAAAGACTAATTAATGTATTTATTGTTAAACAAGTAAATAGCTTTGTTTATTTGAAACATAAATGGGTATATATCATTAATGTTTTTGTGTAATTAAACCCAATTAGTAATAAATTGATACGAATCATTGTTCTAAGGTTTTATGACGTGTAGTTTTTGTTTGCCTACATTGCTCTAAAGTTAATATCGGAAAAGAGTAGGTAAGGCCTAGGTAAGGTAAGATATGCAAAAATAAGTCCATAAACATCCTTACCAATGAGAATTAGAACAAATAACACTAAAATAGCGAAACTAGAAGGGTGTTTTCGCACTAATATGCACTTTCATGGCTTCGGACTTCCGTAACCCTCAGTTATTTCGACAATATCAGGCAAGACCTGGGTTCTGATTTTTTTAAATTCCGTTAAGATACCAATAGAATTGAAGAAATAAATATAATTATTTTTACTGTATTCATAAATTAATCTACACAAAAAAAAATGGAGGAAGTTCATTTCGATTGTATTTTTTGTGTATGATACGCGATATCTCTGTCTAGTTTGTCGATTTTGATGATACTTTATTTAAGGAGTAAAATTGACCACAAAAGTTCGTTTTATGGGAATTATTTGGAGAAATTCCTTAGGTTAGTAAAATGAGGGATAACATAAGACCCTCCCCAAGTCTTTAAAGTCAGGGAATAGCAGAACAACGATGGCAAATTTAAAGAAAACCCTTTGATACAAACATATCAACAAACACGTGTCGCCAAGCTATTTAGCGTTCCGGCACGATGTCGCGTAGAAACCGATTAGGAGTATGAGTTTACCATACCCCTAACATGTTAGCCCGCTACCATCTTAGACTGCATCATCACTCACCATCAGGTGAGATGCCGTCAAGGGCTAACTTGTGGTGAATAAAAAAAAATAATATCTTGGAATCTTTTTTTCGAAGAGTTACTTCGTGGTCATGACCTTAACTATCAGGCAGAGAGATAACTTATATCCATGAGATGCATTGCCCAATATTAGTGTAAATATAGGCTGAGGATAGACTGAACTCTGGTCAGATCCTTATACATCGGAATGGACCATAATAACATCAGTTAATGAGGATGACAGCTGTTATAAGTAAACGAGGATAAATTAGGTTACATTCAACTTGCACGAGATTAATTTGTTTGTATGTCTCTTTAATTTAATTTTTAGTAGGTGTTACGAAAATGTCGGTGTCGATCATCGCTATCAATGTAACCTAAGTTATGAATGAATGAATATACTTTTATTGTACAACAGAGATAATAAAAATATGCATATACAATATACCGGTTAGACAGTAGGTACAATTTTGAAAAGGATTGGTGTTGGTTGTGTGGTGGACATTATAGTTTTGGTGTCGTTTGTGTAGTGGCTGGTTTTTTGAACGGTTAACATGTATTAATTTGGAAAAGGTTTGAGGGAGCCGCGTCCGCCGTGCGAAGTTTCCCGCGTTTTTTTCCTAACTTCAATTCTCCATTGCTATAAACTTGACATTGGCTAATCTGTGTAAAATCATAAAAAGAGAAAAAAAATATCACATAATTTCAAAGTCATATTCGTTATGGGCGACTTAAATCGGCGCTTGGAACCGTCATAGTTTAAGTTTTAAGTTAATAATACGAAAAATAATCTCAAGCACGTCACAAAAAATTTAATCTGATCAATCTGAAATGCTTATTTTTATCAAAAATTATATGCACAAGCATTTCTAATACGCACTGCCAAATTCCCTTACTGCTCTTCCGGTTCCGTATCCCCTTATTGTCCGATGTGTTGCATTTTGTATAGGTATTTCAGTTTGTTTTTCTCTTTACCATTATGTACCTAGTAGAGTGTACTCACTCATTCATTCATTCAATTCCAATCAGCTATAAGGCGAGGTAATGTAATGCGTCGGGCACGTTCTACGCCGTGCTACGAAATAGATATACGAGTTTCTGAGATACGTTCGCAATAACTAACTAACTAACTAACTATAAGCTTATTACTGGTCACTCGGCCAAACCTTAAAGCATATTTTTTAAACATTGGCGAAAAGTGCAACATTTATCTGTTAACTTAAAAAATGAGAAATAATTTACAAAGAAAACTGCTGTTATTATATTCCTTTTATTTCAAGTTATTTATACATATCTATTACCTCTTAATTTTATTATTTATTCTTTATATCTTTGTACACCACAACATAAAGGGAAATAATGAGAAAAACAGAAACAAGAAGAAGCAGGATACAAAAGGCGGCCTTATCGCTAAGTACCGACCTCTGCCAGGCAATCTCAGGATCAGGAAAAGAAAAGAAATAAGATATAATAATCTTTATTTATCAAAAGCATAATTTACATTTTATTTGTATGAAACCCTGTCACCTGCGATAGTTTAAACTGTGTTACAGGAGACAGTGTCTTCCCTATATCTAAGGCACTACAAAATAGAAAGTAGGTGGAAAGTAATATATAAACATAAAACTACATACATAACCAGTAAATACATAAACCAGTTTTCATAAATATTACAATACAATAATAAATAAATATACTAATATATAAAAATAAAAGTCGTCATTTTTGCGTTAGAAAATGACATTTGACAGCACTTTGAAATTTTGTGATAGTCCAAGACCCAAAACTGCGACAATTTTTTTTTATTTACCCGCGTTTTCACCCGAGCAGTTGTTAAAAGTCATACGTACCCGAACGTAATTAAATTTTTTATTACCTCCTAAAATATAACACGTTATAAATGACAAAGTTTATCTACATGAGATTGGCATGATAATGAAATATCTTATTCATTAAATATTAATACCTTCCCTCCAATAATTAGGATTGTATCACTGTTTATTTCCGTTTATTTATAAGAGATATGCGTATTATGTGTTTTTTGTGTTTTTAACTAAACACCACTAGATTCGTTTGCAGTTCATAGTAATTTGTGCGTATATGTAACGTACTGTTTTTAGTCAATGAACGTGGATGAAACAGCTGGCCTACCGGCCCGCTTTACAAATACCATAATTTTGGGTCGATATCTAATTATTACTGAAAACAAATATAGCCTATATTTTTTTTATATTTTTCGTAATAAGGTTATCTAATATATAAATTCCCGTGTCACAATGTTCGTTCCCACACTCCTCCGAAACGGCACGACCGATTCTTATGAATTTTTCTATGCATATTCAGTAAGTCTGAGAATCGGCTACTATCTATTTTTCAAACCCCTAAGTGGTAAGGGGTGTCCACTGTCCACCCTAAAAAAGTTTTTTTTATTTTTTTTTGTAATATGTGGCATTGAAAAATACATACAAGCCTAAATTTTTCCCTTCTATCGCCAACCCCTATTTTTTAATAGTCATTTTAGTAATTTAATCATTTGTCATCCCGCTCGATAACTGAACAGTTATCGTCTTTATAGTGAATGTTTTTCAGTCTAATTCGACTAAAATTTCCCTGAGCTTATTGTAAAGCTAAAATTTTTGAACATAAACAATATTTATGTTATTTTTATATCCCCTCATCGTTCACAACGCTCCATGCCTCTTTCACTTATATACCACATCCTTACACACAAAAAGTTAGTTATTTTTTTTTCTACAATAAAAATTTTCTAGAAATAATTTAAATGGAAAAACAACGTTTGCTGAGTTTGTTTATTAAAAAGTTTGTAGTTTGTTTATTAAAAAATACATACAACCCTAAATATTCATCCTTCTATCGCCAACCTATATTATATCTTTATTTATATGGAAAAACAACGTTAAACTAGATTTTTTTATAAATATAGTTATGGCAGAGGGCGATATTGAAGTGCAACTTTTATTAACGTATAAAGCATGACGTTATGTCGGTATTTAGACCGGCAGACATGTTGTGAATCATTAATCAATTCGCCGCTAAGTGGTCATGAATTCCTGTGTATGTGGATGTTGACTCGTTAAATGAGTATTTAATAATCGTTTTACGCTTTTATAGGGATAGCTGTGACTGTGACGCAATGGTAGATTACTAACTATTACATTATTTGACGACCTCCGTGGCGCAGTGCGTGCGCTGTTGCATTTTAAAGTTGGAGATCCTGGGTTCGATTCCCGGCTCGAGTCTGGTCTGGTGGGAGGCTTCGGCCGTGGCTAGTTACCACCCTACCAACAAAGACGTGTCGCCAAGCGATTTAGCGTTCCGGCACGATGGTGTGTAGAAACCAATTAGGAGTATGAGTTTACCATACCCCTAACAGGTTAGCCCGCTACCATCTTAGACCGCATCATCACTTGCCATCAGGTGAGATGTCAAGGGCTAATTTGTGGTAAATAAAAAAAAAAAACAGGCATGATGACCTTCGTGGAACAGCAATACAAAGTTGGAGGTCCTGGGTCTTTGGACAAGCGATTTAGCGTTCCCGCACGATTAGAAGTATGGGTTTATTATAGTCCTTACAGGCAGTTCTCTGGCGTGCCTTGGCAGTAAAATCCATAGGTGCACAAGTGTTCCCGTGACCCAGCCACCAGGCGACGCGAAGGTTTTAGGTTTTAGTGGATATTCTGGTCGCCAGTCTGGCCGCCGGGTAGTCTCACATATCCCGTCGGAAGCGGCGCAGTCTTGCCTGCAGGAGGGGATGCGTAAACGCATTTCCCAGTCCAGTTCCAGTAAAATCGTTTTCAATCGCGGCAAACGGCACAACACTGTCTTGTAATGTCATACCCCTCCAAAGAGAATGTAAACACATTGCCTCCTCTATGTAAATTCAGTTATTAACGTGAATATTTCACATCTGCCGGGCGTCCTGTGTCAACATTTTAATTTTTTTTTGTAGTGGGTAGGTAATGAAATGATAATTTTTCACTATAATCACTATTTTTTATTTAAAAAATAAAAGGGTCAGTAGCTTAGCCATGGTTAACAAAGGCATTAATTTAATTTTTTGCTTAAAGTAAAAAATGTTTTAAAAAAAATAATTAATACTTGTGTGTTTTCTATTCTTAAATGGATCGTTTAAATCTCCAAACAAAAAACTTTAAGATACAAGGGGCAGGTGTTAAAATATGAGCTCTTGTTTGCCATTATAATATATATAATAGTTTGCAATTTTAGCATACTTTTGAATGACGTGAAAATGTAAAAAGTTTGGCTGTGTACGAGTAGGTTAAAGTTAGTAAAAAATCTGAGTGTTAATACTTTAAATTTCTGCGTTTAATAATTTAAGGGGGAATTTCTACAATCGTTTGTTTATTTCAGTTTTAAATATTGACTAAAGGTGCCACCAGTAGGTACCAACAGTTGATAACTTAGCCTACATCTTTGAAATCTGATACTTTCGAATATTTTTTCTAAAGGCGGCAAGTAATTTTCAAATAAAGCATCGTTAATCGTTTTAAGAACGGACTTACCTACGGGAACGAGAAGTGTAAGATTTAGCACATATAAAGTATATTATATACAAAAGATGTAATAGAAAGCAATTAAAATATCACTCGATTCATCGTGAGGATAGCTGCAAGCCTGAGAGTTCTCTATAATGTTCTCAAAGGCGTGTGAAATTTTGTCAATCCGCACATAGCCAGCTTGGTGGACAACGGGCCGGAGACCCGTGTTCTGTAGTGAGCCGAGAATGGGTTGTTCATGATGAAGATAATGTTGATACAAAAGATGCGCAAGAACTTCAATTTAATATACTAATTCTAATGTGTGTAGTTATAATTTTGGTTATAGCTAGTTAAAAGCGTTTGCTTAACTTGATATTTTACTATATCTGGCGATAAGGAAAACACAAGACGTGTAGGAATTCAAAAATCACCCGTTGTGAACTGTCAATGGACAAATAACTTTGAAGAATCGGCAGTCTGTTTACGACGGTTGAGAGATAGCGGCGCGGGGTGGCAACCCGGCCGCAGATAATACAGGCCAAATGTCAAAGATGAATTTATTATATTATATTATAAAGAGATAGAGCTACGCGACAGTGTGATGAACCTCTACGTAAATAGTGCAGTTGTTATTATGAGCACTTGTATTGTCTACACTTGGCCTTAAATAGCTCGCATGTAGATAAGTGTCCGAAGTAAATCGACCGTCCGAACCCCTCGTCCATCCGACCCCTTCGTTACCCCAGACGTCGCCTAAGCCGGCTCAAAATTTCTTCTGGCAAAGCTTCTTTCCGAAGCTCGCCAAACAGCCCGGTTACGCTGTGGCAACCAATAGGGTTAGTACAGCTAATAGACAGTCCGAAAAAAAATGAAAATCGATTTAACTATACACTTTTGGACCTATCTATTCTAATGAAGAAAAATAAGTAAAAATTTGCTTCTTCTTTAGGTGCCTCTCCAATAAGTGAAGATTGGTAGTCAGAATGGCATATTTTGCCTTGTCTCTCGCGAGGGTGAACAGCTACCCAGCTGACACTCGGGAACCCAGACCACTCCCTGTCGTGTCGGCCAGGGATTTAACGTTCCGGCACGATGTCGCGTAGAAACCAATTTGGAGTGTGGGTTTACCATACCCCTAACAGGTTAGCCCGCTACCATCCTAGACTACATCATCACTTATCACCAGGTGAGATAGCCGTCAAGGGCTAAGTTATAGTGGGTAAAAAAAAAAAAGTTTCGCAACCAAGACTGCCTCTTGCAACCGATGCGCCTCTTTCCCGCTACTTTGCCCATCATTATGAGTTGCAGGAGCCTGTATCTGTCATGCCAAAGCACATGCCTCAGATAAGCAACTTTTTTTCTTTTTGACAGTCTTCCAAAGTTCGCGATGTTATTTTTACTTAAGCGCAGTCAAATCCTTGGGCCGAAATCTTTAAAACGCTCTTGGCCTTACCTCTTAGATTTAGGAAAGAGTTAAAACTAGACATAAATCTGTCCCTTTTTTAACGCTATCTGTATATGAGCAGTCTTTATAGATCTCAGGCTTAGAATTTTTCATTACCATAAATACTTTAGAGTTTTGCGGAAGCAGATTAGGGTTGCCAGATACATGCTTCAAATTTCCTGAACGTTTCTGGGGTTTTAGAGTGGTTTTAAAGTCGAGTTGGAGTTTTAGATCCCAAATCCAACTACAAATGCTTACCCTTGGACGGGCAATAAAAAATAATTACAAAATTACTAGTTATGTACCTACGGTGCGTTGCCAAATTAGCGACTTCGGAGCTAGAATCTCGCCGCCCCGTGGTGTCGTAACTATGTGAAAAAAAAAATAGTGTTCCTGAATTTCGGGACAGTGAAGTCTAATTACTGGACTCGGAACCATACGTGAAATTCCGGCACTTTCCTGGTAATCCCTGCCATCTGGCACCCATAAAACATATTATGGTACATCATCGTTCGTCCATTTTATAACCCACTGTTGGGACAGTCCTGCTCTCTCATGATGATGATGGAGAGATGACGGAGAGAGATAGATACGAGCATTCACCCAACATGCGGCTTCAATAGATTGGCTGGCTTCAACTATTATTACCATATGTTAGTGATGATAACTATACGCTAGGCTGATGTTTCTAAGATCACAGTGATGATCAGATAATAATACGTTATCAAGGACTAGAAAATTCAGCAATATTAGCCAATAAGATGCCGCTTTTGCTCGCTCGTTTCACTTCTCGTGTTTTCATCCGAACGCGCTGTTCGGTAGATATCAATTGTTTTGTCTTTAGGTAATAATAACCTATCGCATTTTAATTTTGTTAATGAATTTTATTTGTTTACATTTTATGCTCGGTAACTGGCGAATTTAAAGTTAACCTAACGTTATCGATTTGGTTTTGCTCTCATACATTTAGCAGACCTGATATTTTTGTTTCATTTTTACATAATATGTGCCCGTATATTAAGAAAAAGTTTAGTGTTTAGATTAAAATGTTCTGCCAGATTGAAACCTTTTTTCATATGAACACTATGAGAGTATTACAAATTCTGATCTTTTAAGTTTTCTATGAATACTTTATATTTACTTTTTTTTGGTTAACAATAACAATTAGATAATGATTGATCATATTAGCATCACGTTAACTTAGCTTATAAAAGCACACTAGGAATGTATTTCTACCTATACTCCGCTAATTGACAAGACGAAGCCCTTACACAATTAATGTCATTAATTTAAGCTGCCATAGACATCAATTTAAATTTATTAAAACCTCTTTTCGCGTGTTTACAGAAGCTGCGGGTTATTAAAAAAAGAAGTTAAATTTCAAATTACGAACAGGCGTCCCCGAATCCTGGTCATTCATCCCAACGCCATATGGGATCGCACGTCCCGGCCTTTGCATCGCGTAGAAGTGACACGTGCATCTGAATATTTAAATTTAGAACACTTTTAATGATGCTTAAATGTGGGTCGCGCTTGGTCAATGTCGTGACTCATTTATATGCCGTACTTTGTATGATCATAGTTTTATTTACTAAATGAACTATAATTAGTTATCATTTGGTACCGTTAGTTTCTCTAGCTATAACTATGTATTAGCTATAACTAGCGTGATTTTATGTAGCCTTTTTAATCTTCCTTCAAGAACTTGTTATCCAACGCATTTCTTTTTCAAAAAATTCTAGATGTTAGAAGCGTTCGATATGCATAGACTAGAACTCCCTTAGTTTCTTCAAGCCCTTGGGCACAAAATTACTTCTGGCAGAGCTTCTTTCCGAAGCTCGCCAAACAGCCCGGTTACACTGTGGCAACCAATAGGGTTAGCACAGCTAATAAAAAGTCCGAAAAAAAAAATAAGTGACAGACGCGTTATGTTAGTATGTCATATTAATATGGAGTTTTTTTTTTTTATATTATGACATTTGATCATCTACATACAATTTTAGATTTACGCAAACGCAAATATACCGTCAATTAAAATCTAATTGAACCATTGAATTCCACGCGATCCACTTTCAGTAATCCGACGTGACAATTCCCATGCAATATTACAAATTTTGATTTTAAGATTTTTTGTCAGTTCCATTTGGGTTTTCAGCCCGATCAGTCTAGCGATTCCAGCTATGCTTTGATAGATAAGTCAATTAGTCATAATCAGTACTATTTATCTATCTCTTTCAACTAGGTAAAACATACTTACGCTTCCGCTTGATAGTACTTCTGGCTCGACGTTCATAATAATGATACGCAGGAATCAATTACTTTAAGCGCAGCAATTAAGATCTACCTTTAAAATTGGTTTATTCATGAAAAGTTCTACAAAACAATCTCGAGACATCTTTTTAAGTAAGTATTGAGAGGAAGTAATGCACTTCGGTAGCTATCTTTATGATAGCTATATCATGAATTATATTCTTTAAAATTGATTTTAATTCGAGTTTTTTTCTGTATGTTTGATTGCAATGCAGGAGTAGATTATTCAGGTGATTACTTCGAATAAATTTTCAAGCACTTAATATTTGTGATCCATCCAGTTACATAATTTAGTGCGTAGGTATTTAGTGTTTAATTATTTTAAACTGTTTAATATCTTGTATGTACCATATAAGCTGATTATTTATTTATTAAGTTATGCAATATTTGTTTCTAATGTAAGCAGGCTCAGCATATTTTGAACCAGGAGCTGATACGAACAATACAAAACATGTAAAGTAATATAAAAACATGATAATGGCGGCGAAGCTTGACAATAGTACCCGAACAACACCGAACAACACTGAAAGACACGCATGGAGTCGTAACGCGTTTTTTTTCCATGATGAACCCATCAATATATCTCAAGGACTAGGTGCTTGCCAATAGACGATCGTTCCCCAAACATAACGCCTATTTTTCTCATTAAATTCTCCTCGTCCTCCTAATCAGTGGTCGGGGGTTCGATCACGGGCACGCACCTCTTCGGAGTTATGTGCGTTTTTAAGCAATTAAAATATCACTTGCTTGAACAGCAAAGGAAAACAACGTGAGGAAACCTGCATGTCTGAGAGTTCCCAATAATGTTCTCAATGGCGTGGTTCTCAAAAGTCGTGTCTAGTCTGCCAATCCGCACATGGCCAACGTGGTGGACTATGGCCAAACCTTTCTCACATTGAGACGAGACCCGTGCTCAGTAATGAACTGGCAATGGGATGATCATGATGATGATGATGATGATTTAAAAATATTACAAAAAAACAAAGTTGTTAGTACAAGTTTTTCAAATTCCCGTTCCTTTAAATTACACGAACCAATTCAAGCAATCAATAGTGAATCATCTAGCTTGCGCTTGATTAGAAGCATTTAAATCACACCGTCCGTTCATCGAATTAGTTGAGTTAACGAAGATTGTTTGACCGGACGCGGCCAGTTCTGTGCGTTTCGTGGGTCTGTGGCACGGATGCTGGCAATTGAGCAATTAACAAGGGAACATGGCGATTGCCGAGTCGCCCTGCACTCTGACAATTCCTTTATGGCAACTCTGAGACGTTGCATACTTGAAACATTTATGAAACGAATCTCTTTTGCTAACTTTGGGTGGCGATGCGCCCAACCTGTGTCCGCGGTGGCGTGAAAATTACGCAATCCACATTGGGAAGATATCTTATATTTCTTGTCCTTATCCCACATTATGTGGGGTCGGCACAACAAGTCTTCTTTTTCCACCACCTCACTACCCACACATTTACACGCATATCCTCTTTTACACAATCCATCCATCTCTTCTTTGGTATTCCAACTCTCTACTACTCTTTTGCCCTTCCACGATCATATATAACATTCTTTTGGTGACATCACTTTTATCCTCCGCATTATATGACCATACCATGCTAGCCTGTTACTCCTAATCGCTACTTTTATCTTATCCATTCTTGTCACACCACACAACCTTCTCTTCATTCGCATTTCTGTCGCATGAACTCTTCTTTCATCCGTTCTTTTTGCCGCCCAACATTTTGATCCATACAGCACGACAGGTCTTACGACTGTTTTACAAATTTTCCCCTTAAGTTTAAGGGGCATTTGTGGCACATTTGGAAGATATAATAAAGAAATAAAAAATTAAATAAGTAAAAACTTAGATAAATACGCCAGTTACATTGAAACTTTCTTACAAAAATATCACTAAATTTATCAATGTACGCGTGGCGTCCATTATTATTGCTGTTTTGCGTGGACCAACCAATAGCGTGGCGGCACGACGTGATGACAACCAACTTAATACATTCATAAAAGTATTCTAGTCAAGCTTTATAATCTTCCGGCTTATTAATAAAAGTATATTTGTAGTAAAGTAGATCGATAAATAATCATTATTGCACAAATGAGTAATAAACAACGTGAAGGGACATTTCGTACACAAAGATATTAAAAGGCTGTCTAATTGCTTAATCAATGTCTTTCAGACGACCCTTAAAGAAATTAGTAGTAAAGTAGAGGGTAGCGGCGCAATAAATGGACTACAAAATAATTAAGTAATTAAATATTATTTATATTATATACAACGTATCTTACTTGCTTTAGAAATAATCTTATTTCAGACTGACATCTTTATATTACTGAAAAATGCAGCGTATGTTACTTTTGGATGCAATAGATTTTTAATTGTGAAAGAATTATTAAAACCAGTTTTTTTTATACGCCACAAGTTAGCCCTTGATGGCATCACACCTGATGGTAAGTGATGATACGGTCTAAGATGGTAGCGGGCTAACCTGTTATGGTAAACCCATACTCATAATTGGTTTCAACACGACATCGTGCCGGAATGCTAAATCGCTCGGCGACACGTCTATGTCAGTTCAGTAAACATAATAATGTTATCGATTACAAATGAAAAACTATATCTTCTTATTTCTTTAGTTTAATAGGGGATTTACTGTTTTATGGTTTTTTTTAATTGAAATTAAAACTGCAAGTAGCTGATTTGTAATCTTTATTAGATTTAATAATATTTGACTTCTTTTTAGAATTTTTGCATACTATTAAATTAGTTGAATGTTTCAGAGTCACATATAATTGTAAGACCAATGTATGTACCACATACCCGCTAATAAAGTTATTCTATTCTATTCCCTCTTCATTATTAGTACCAGGGTGTCATGAGTAACGCGTAGGCGCATCAACATTCAAGCGTGTGATAATAATTACGTATCCAGACGTTCTCAATTGTTAAATCTTAGTCTTATAAAACTAGCACATAATATGACAAATTGCGCGTCGAAATATTAAAAATTCTTAAACAGTAGACGCCATATTAGCTTCTATTTAAAAAAAATCAATGGTTGTATTTGTTCTCCAAGCGTTCAACCATTGATCAGATTTGTAATGTTACTTTGGAAGCTGTGATAGCCTAGTGGTTAGAGCGTCAGCCTCTTAATCATAGGTCGGCGGTTCGAAACCTCTAACTTTTCGGAGTTATGTGCGTTTTTAAACAATTTAAATATCACTTGCTTCAACGGTGAAGGAAAACATCGTGAGGAAACCTGCACGCCTGAGAGTTCTCCATAATGTTCTCAAAGGCGTGTCAAGTCTGCCAATCCGCACATGGCCAGCGTGATGGACTGTGGCCAAAACATATTGGGAGAAGACCCGTGCTCTGTACTGAGCCAGTAATGGATTGATCATGATTAGGTAGGGTATTCTTTTTTTTGCACACTACAGGTTAGCCCTTGACGGCTATCTCACCTGCTGGTAAGTGATGATTCACCAGTCTAGGAAGGAAACGGGCTAATCTGTTAGGGGTATGGTAAACCCACACTCCTACGCGACATCGTGCCGGAATGCTAAATCGCTTTGCGACACGTCTTTATCGGTAGGGTGGTAACTAGCCACGGCTGAAGCCTGCCACCAGACCAGACTCGAGCTGGGAATCGAACCCAGGACCTCCAACTTTATAATGCAACAGCGCACGCACTGCGCCTCGGAGGTCGTCAATTCAATGTATAATGATGTTTATTTAAATATATATATGTTTTGGCACTAGTCCGCTGTTATACTACAAGTTCACTTAACCAAAGGTTGCCTTTAAAAAGGTTGTTTACAGCAAGAAGGCCGTTGCATTTGTACCATTTTTTTTCTTCATCTTAATTACAATTACACTTAATAAGTACGTAAGTTATAATGTTAAGGAGCCAATTATTGAACTGAAGTAACTCAGGATGAAGAAATAATAATGAAGATTGATGGAAGAAAAAAGAAGAACTAAAGCTAAATCGTGTTCCTAAGTACTAGTGCCGCAGGAGTGATTCATGTATCTCCTGCTGCTTCAGTGCTTATCAATAGATTTAGCGAAGCAACGATGGAAGAGAACTAAGAAGCCGCAAGAGAAATGAAGAAGTTTGCATGCTCACGTTTATCGCGGCGTCGCATGTTTCTCTGTCTATCTCTCTCTCTCTTATAGAGAGCAAGCCAGATATTTTCATTTCTATTTCGCATTGAACAGTGTGGTGTCGCGATGATTATTTTTGTTGTGTGTATACAGGTTTTTTGTAAATAATAAATAATAAAAAATAATAATAATGAATCCCGACAGTGTTTCTGCACAAGTTCCGGAAATTGCTGATGGAGTACAAAATTGAGCCTACTGATTAAGTTTGTATAACATTATATTTGTTAATAATAAAAAAAAATATTATTCTAACTTAAATAAAATAAAATTTTATTACAATTCCTTCACTAATTAATCGAAAGGAACTTCGTTCCATCCGGGTGTCCCTTGACACCTCTCAAGTTTTTTTTTTTTACTTTTAAAGTACCTATTTTTACTTATGTATTTACATACTAGGATGGAATATTAAATGTTCGTTTTAGAATTGTATAAAGATAAGTGTGTAAGATCTTGCAAAACCGATCGTTTTTGCAGTTTCGATAATTATGTTATTAAAGTTTCCTAATTTAACAATATTTTTATTATAGTTTGTATTTAGTTATGAACCATTTATCTATACATCATACCATCCATATATATATTTCGGAACTTAATTCTATATATATAATATGATAATATAAAAAACTAAAAACCACGCTTTTGTAGATAACCGAACTAAAAAGAATCAACCGTGTCTCTAGACAAAAAAATCGAGATTCTGATCGGATGAATGGAACCAACTATTTAAATTGCATTGTCATCGGTGTTTTGATAGGTACCCACCCAATTTAATTTGTCATGATTTCCAAATGTTTAAGATTTTAGTGTCTTTTAATTTACATACATATAATATCTTAAGCATTAAATGAGAATATATAATTGAAGTACGTGATTTGACTTCAATGATTTAGGTTTACTTTCGACTATTTTAGTGAAAAGTATCTCAATTGACTGTTTTCTTAAGATACCGGATTTGAATAAGTCAAAACGGAAAACGTTCGAAATCGGCCCTTTAGTTAGTTAGTCGTTGGTCATTGTTGGTTAGTTATTGTTTAGTGTTGGTACCGAGAAGTGGTCTCCAAGGTTCTGGTTGTACAAAGGTGTGTAAAATGTTATAGATAAACAAGCATAGATATTGAAGAGTTGTGTTCCTTATCAATAAGGTGTTTACCATCATGTAAATAAATAAGAATAGATACTGAAGAAGTGTGTTTCTTAACACATTCGACGTTTCCAAGGGGGTGAATATCACGTTCAAAGTTTCGTTACATATATACCAAGCTAATAGAAGAGTGTTAAAAATAATGTCTTCGATTATTCGAGTTCTCTGGTAAGAACAGAACGTTAGTTTAAATTATTATTAATTAGTGAAATAAAATAATTCTTTCCAGAAAATTACTAAGTAGTTAATTACTGTAATGTGTAAGTATAAATTTAATTTGCGACACATTGTTGTAGCAAAATCTATTGCTGCGTTATCTCGGAAAAATGAATGGACAGTCCATTCATTTTTGACAGGCAACGTAGTGTTTGTATACTCTATGTAAGCTAGTAAATACCAGTACAATATTGCTGTAAAAATGTAACATACCTTTCTATATAATTTTATTTACTACCGTCCATTTTTTTTCCTGAACCATTTATATGTTACAGTTTTCTATATGAATCATTATATTCTTTTTAGGAAATATATAAAACCTCATAAGTTTCTAATATGCTGGGATACCCCTTCAGCGGTTCTAAGGCAGGAAAGGAAAGGTTCAATAGCTTAAGACCTGAGACAAACCGTTAAAAGATGCCTACGGAACATAAATATATTGCGGAATATATCGCCATACCTTTTTTTTCTTGTCTTGAACCGTTTGGTATAGAACTGTTGTTTATAATTTTATCTATCAAGAGATAAACAATTTTGTAACAGGAAAAATATTAAGCATTGTAGATGTTGAGAATAGGTTATAATGTCACTAACAAACTAAAAAACAAAAATGTCCAAAATTTTAAGATCTCAGGTAAACCAATGAAAAAAATGGCCACCTAACAAAAAAAATATCTCTACGCACATAATTTGGAACATAATTCAAAGAGTTATACAACGGAATATCAAATCAATGAAGGCAACAAAACTTTAACATCGGATTTCGAGGTGGCTAATGCTTTCGAGTCATTCTTTCATTCCTGTCACCAAAATTCTACACCAGATTTTGCTTTCTGTTGAAAGAACAGTGCGTAGTACATTTGACCCCAGTTTCTTTTAACGCTGGAAATGCGTTTACGCTTATGCGTTTATAGTCAGAACTGGGTGGCTTCCGGTGGGGTATGTGGGACTCGCCGGCGCGGCGGCCAGACTGGCGACCAGAATACACACTAAAATCCAGCGATGCTCCTTCTCGTCGTTTGATGGCTGGATGGGTACGAAAATGCTCACGCACTCATCCGCAACCCAGTCTGCACATTTGACCCACTGACTTAAGAGCAATATTCTTACTGCTTCTGTTTCTTTCATCATAAAATCTTTGAAGAGGAAATTTTAAATGAACTACTACTTGACTATTTTTTGACACCAAGAAAATTGGCTATACACGGGGACGCTCAACAACCTACACAGAGTTAATATAAAATATATTTCATAGTTTTCAACGTCAGTTAACTATGTAGGTCGCAATGGAATTCAGAGTGCAGTGCTAGAATTGATGGGTACTATTGACGAGAGAGAATTTAAAAAATTAGACGTGAATGGAAAGTGATCCATTCAGGGTCAGCTGTAGAATTAGGTGTCCCTCAATGGTTTATCTTAGGACCCTTTCTGTTCCTCATTTACATGAATGACCTTTCTCAATTTATTAAGGATGCTCTCTCGGTAAGATGCTTTAAAGCTAGGAGTTGAACCAAATGGATAAAAAATGGATTCGTTAATAAATTTAATACCAACAAAAATAAAAAAAACTTATATTTTTTATACACTTTAGTCGATGCCAAGTAAAACATAAATAACTGCTCTATATAGTTTTCATACCTACTATATCATCATCATCATCATGATCAACCCATTACCGGCTCACTACAGAGCACGGGTCTCCTCTCAATATGAGAAGGGTTTGGCCACTACCTACTATATAACTGACTAAAAATTTTGTAGGAAACATTTTTTTGTTTATCTTTGTTCCCTGTGTAATACTATATAAGCTGATTTGAAAATATAAAAGTATAAGATTTTATAGAAAATGATACACTTTCAGACTAGTCTCATAGAAATTTAATCAACATTGAGTAAGTCGTTTGGTAGGAAATCAAAATAGCTGGAAAAATATACATTTAATATAAGTAAGCGAAATTGCGTATTTTGCTTTCCTGTGATTTCAGTGGAGTTAAGGATCTAAAATAACACTTATGAGTTCATGAGAAGCTGTCTACCTCCTGCTTCAACGTCAGGTAACGATGTAATGTCAACTGGCAGCCCTTTCTTGGCTAACTGTCACTAAATTTTATAATTAATTATTGGGGTACAAATAATTCTCAACCACGATATGGACAAGGTCTACCTTTCGATCGGTATAAAGACATTTATTTATCAAACGAACACGATATATTAACTTTCATGAAAATACGTTAGATCATTTGGTTTAGTACGATCTTAATACGTATTATTAGTTCTTGTCAAGTCTCACAGTTAACATATATATACATATAGATATACATATCATTTTAGTAAGTGCAGGTAGAAGAATAATAAATTTCGTGTGACAATAGGCACGATCGCAAAACAAGTTTTATTAGGAAGTGGTTACTTTACAATAAGCGGAGAGAATTTAATTTACTGAATGCCTGCCCAATGTAAAGACATTACGAAAGAACTTCCTCCCCATCATGTACCGCCGTCCTCTATCCTATGTACTTTTTATATTTCCACTCATAAAAAATATTTAATAAAATAAAATTCGATCGGACTTCTCGTGGTCTATTTAGTTATTCTCAGAAAAGATTTAAAAGATTACGTATATCATAAAAAGCTTTGATATGAATTATTGCTGTAACTAGATTGCTCTTAAATATTTATAAGTGATATTAAAAAGAATATATGGATTAGTTTGTTGTGGGCTTCTTTTTAGACGAGGACGAGTTTGGAACCCTCATGTTGCGAATATAGTTATGTAGCTTTCATCATATTCTAATAGCAATGTAAATTAAATTCACGCATGTAAAGCGCTTTTTGAGGGCGTTAAGACTTAGATTCTCAGAAACTTAGACCGTTAAAAAAAGATTACTCACAAACAAAATAAAAATATTGTTTTTTTGATGAGCTGCCTGGATACTTTTGATGGATTTTATAGCTTTGATACGCATAAAAATCATCACACAGAACAGTCACCGTTTAAAAATAATATTGTAATTAGAACATCTCATTAATCTTGATGGGACTTTAATCGTTTATGTCAGGTTTCTTCGCTTTGTTCTCCGATTAAACTGACTGCCTTTGCGTCGCTGGTCTGTCAAACGCCCGCAAAGGGACGGAAAAACTTACAGGCCTCATGCAGTGGTTGGTGGTCACCGCGTGCCTTTGGGATGGTACAGTCTTGGTTAATCCTATCTAAGGATATTTCTGTTTCCGCCTTGGCTGCTGATCTATTTTACTGTCTGACCATGAAACCATGTGACCAGTAATTAACCATGTGGTGTCTTGGAGATGGAGGTATCTCGTATTCCATCCGGTCTCGAGGATGAGAATTCGATGTCCTTTTGAACGAGGAGGTTTCCGATGGTGTAAACATGACGTGTGTTTTACGAACGATGTACTTGGTCATAGATCGCTCTCGATTCTCAAATTCAACCATTAACAAACGCGTGAGCACGTAAGCATGTTGCTAATAGTCATCAAGGAAGAAACGCGACTGTTTGCCACCAAGCTTTTTGAGGTTGGTCTTCCTCACCAAGGTATAGTACGCTGGTGATGTATATGTAAGAATGGGGCACAATATGTTTTTTTTTTTCAACTTCCCTCTAACAGAGACTATGTCTGCTATTATTTTTCTACTCATTCATTCTAGTTCTCGCATATATGCTTCTCGTACTTCCATTCCTCATTCCAATTCTTTCTGTCATTTCTTATATCTATATCTTTCTTTACTTATCTTCTATTTTACTTAAAACTATACATTAATATCTATTATTAATAAGTATAATTATTACAGATTACCTATCCTATGTATAAACTTACTTAACTTTATATGCTGATAACAAATATATAACTATATTTACACAACATATCTTAATAACTATTTCTATTATAAACTATTTTACAAATATTTTTGCAATAATATAAGAATTTGGCTTTATTTTTATTTTCGCTCATTATGCCTGCTATGTTACTTTTAGAGATACACAATATGTTGGGCGTACACCCTGACTTAGTGCGCAATTATTCGAGACACGAAAATCGGACGAAGGGTGTATGTTATGTTCTTAAGCTGGGCTAACATGTTATGATTATGAAGCTACATGGTTAGGAATGGTTATATGGTAAACCCTAAGTGTATCACCTTCTTGACCATTGTATATCTGGTTAATTTGACGACCTCCATGGCGCAGCGTGTGCGCTGTCGCATTATAAAGTTGGAGGTCCTGGATTCGATTCCCGGCTCGAGTCTGGTCTGGTGGGAAACTTTGACCTTGGCTAGTTACCACCCTACCGAAAACACTCAAACGCTTTAGCGTTTCGGCACGATCGCGTAGAAACCAATTAGGAGTACTGGTTTACCATTCTTCTAACAGGTTAGCCCGCTACGATCTTAGACTGCATCATCACTTACCATCAAGTGAGATTGCCATAAAGGGCTAACTTGTAGTGGAAAAAAATTGAGCTTAAGCAACAGTAGCTTGGATTATGGCTTTCCCATTAGTATTGCTTGGGTCTTTCTAACGTTCATGGATAATATCCAGTTTCAAGTCTATTTGAATGTCCAGTATTCGTTAGACATGTTCTGGCAGCGCGTGTTGTTTTGGGGAGTAAACAATCCATACAGCATCGTCCAAGTAGAGGGCTTGGGTGACTTCAGATGGAGCTGGAATGTCAATAGTGCAAGGCAAGTGCTGGAAAGGTGAGAGGCATCTTAACCTTGAGAGATATCTGCTTTGCTGAGAGTGCCCTATCCACTGCGGTCATCGTTACTGACGTAACATAATCCGATTTTTATACTCGTATCTAAAGTCCAGAAGGTTCATTACTAGAAATCGGAAAACAGCGGAATTCTTAACAATATGAAAGTTTTAGTATGGTTTGGTTTCGAGGAATTCCTATGAATTCGTTTGTTTAAGTGTACCTACAACTTGTTACTAATACCTACTTATTTATACAGATGATTATGAACTTTAATTCTATAAAAATACAGTTCTTTGTAATATGCTTATTCCGATTCATGATCATGATATGTCGCGCGATAGTTACCAGTTTATGGTTAATCCCTTTGTGTTACGTTGTTTGTTCCCCCATCGAGTAAGCAATTTTCGAGATTTCACTTTTCGGTGAGTCAATTATGAAGATTGGTGTAGTGAAGACGTGAAAATTATTCTTTGCCTTGGTATTACGAATTTTTTTTAACCTTTTTATTTACACGCAATTTCCAATTGCAGAATTTATCCAACACAACACCTAAAATTACAGTGTGATCGACCTGTTCGAAAACTATATTAATATAGGAGTTTTATCATCTGTACATTGTATACACTTACATTCCACTGGGTGTAGCCAGTTATTTGCATATATTAGAAATACAAATGGTCCCAAAATGTTTCCTTGTGGTACACCATACTTATTTACCCGGTGTTTTAGTATTGCCATAATTTGTGTTATTTATATTTATATATAATTTTTGTTATTTGAATACAGTGTTATTTTGTAGCTTTGAAACTATTTCCTCTTATTCCATACTTTGGAAGATTATTTAATCATTTTGTGACGAACGAGATCAAATGCTTTAGTCATATCAAGGAAAATACATGCCATACATGTAAGGGCAAAAAATGTTACGCTATGTGGAACTCTTTTTAAGAATATCCATATTACTTAGGTTTTTCATAATTTATATTTTGAAACAAATTGATACTTTCTCTTGTACATAACTTTTTCGAATATTTTGTCGCTGATTTAGGTATAAGAGTTTTTGGTCTAAACTTTTTAAGATCTCTTCTTTGTACTGGCTTAATAATGGAGTATTTAAGACGCGACGGAAATACACCTTGCTTTTTGTGCTTTATTGCTCCGCTGTTTTGTAGGCAAGTAAGGAAAGTAGGATGAACCTGTCCCAGAGCCTTTGGTAGGTATCCACTGATTTGGCCAAAGGCCTTTCGAAAGTCTAATTGAATCTAACAAAAATTAAATAATTTACATTTACATGATTTTGAATGATATGGAGTACTTCGCATTTTATACGGACCCGTAATCATGATAAATTCCTGAAACATTTGTGACTAAAGTTCCTGCTTTAGTCGGAATGTTATTTCAAAGGAACGCCAAAGCAACATATTACCTCTTCAACTTTATACGTTGCAACGGTTGTAGCTTCCTGATCGGGTCATCTAAGCCAACCACATAGTATTTTCAACTTGATTCGGTCACAGAGAATGATACAGCCATGACAAAAGCATTCTCTGGGTGCACGAACATTGAACAACAGGTTCACCCGGCTTCTGGTCCATGGTCTTTCTCGGCGGCACAATTGGCACATTGACAATGGAGCCCGTATAAGTTTTCTCGCGCTTTCGTTAGTGTCGTCTTGACGTTAAGATGATCTCTTGTTATGTACTTCATGGAGAACACTTTAGCCCTCAGAACCACTAAATGCATGGATGGAGTGTCTAAATTTACTAACAGTCGGCAAAACGGGTCGCTGTACCTCTGAAAATTTGGTGTCCTGGCCCTCTTGAACAACCGCAAACTGACTTTTGACAAAAACTGGAGTTGACGCATCCGTATCATACATCACCAGGAGGCGTGGCTTGGGGGGTGGGGCTAATGCCCGGGCTTGTCTGGAAGTAGGCGTGATCTCAGGAGACGTGGTTTGGGGGCTCTGTTTAGATTTTGCATACCAGTAGGTGGAGCTTGGTGGGGCGTAGCCGGTGGAGGGGCAAGTAGGTGGATCCTGGTGGGCGGGGCAATTATTAGTGGGTGTAGCCTGGTGGGGGGGGGGCAGTGAATAGCTCTCCTTCCTCTCCACGTGCTGGGTTACCCAAAACGCTGGACTCTCTTGCTTGTATCTTCTCTTGGAATCATTGGCATATGACTCTGGGGTATATTAGTTAGGGGATAATTAATACCGATTAATCTTGATGATACTTTAAGCAGCGTACGTCTATGTAGTAAACACTTCCAACGTCGTTGTCTTAGTCCAGAATGGTAGCCTTGATCATAATATGGCCTTGAACATAGTATGGCTTGACATGTTTCACTTGGTTTCATTGCTTCACTACGCTCTAATATTAGACTAACTGCTTTATCGTAGCCCTTGATTTGACTCAGGGTATCTGTTCGGGGAGATGGCTCTCAATCATGATCTCAACTCTGTGCAACTACAAACTGAATACCTTGGGGACGTAACGTAACGTTAAGGAGGTGCTTTTCTCGGAATCGAAATTTTAGCGAAAGTTCTGGTTGGAAATGGAATGCTTTAGATTCGAGAAATTTCTAAAAATTATTTTGCTTTCAAGAATGTACTTGTACCTACATCCAGTACTAATAACTTAATTATTTTTACGGCGATGACAATAATCTTAATTTCAATGTTTCATTTCAAAATAGTTGCATCTGAATAAGTTACAACCAGTATCAGTTTCAGTTTCTGGGAGTTCATTTTGTGGGAGGTTTATGGTTGGATTCTCCACTCCAGTTTGGTCTGTCGGGTCGGTTACTTACCACGCTTATAATACCGTCAAGTGATTTAGTGTTTCGGTACGATGCCAAGTAGAAACTGATAAGGGGAAAGAACTCAGCCGGCAACGCACTTACCATCAGGTGAACCGACTGCTCGTTTGCAAACGTAAAAAAAATGTTTACTTAAAAAATGAGGGATTTTGACATACAATTTAGTCTTATTTCTCCTTAAAATAAATTACTTCCACAGCTTCTCAACCCTTAAGATAAATCATTGGGACTTTTTCGTGAAATTTTTATGGAGATAAAATTCATGTCTAGAACTGGAGGTGAAAGGTAGGCTGTAATATCTCAGTGGCTCTTCGAAAGAATTAATCTGAGAGGTATGGTGCTCTAAAAATGTTTATAACTTTGGGGTATTCAGGTTGTAAAAAAGATGGCCACCAGATCAGCCCAAACGGAAATGTTTGCGGGGATAAAATTCATATAGTCGAGAACTGGATGTGGAAGATGGCCGTGTATACCTCCGTGGCTCTTTGAAAATATTAATCAGAGAGGTATCCTGCTAGCTCTATCTTGCTCTAAATGTTATTTGGTATTTAGGTCGTAAGATGGCCACCAGACAAAAACATATATGGTATCCATTTGAAATACTTTACTGTTCAACGGTCCACGAATCTTTTGTATGGGTTTTTTATATATAATTTCGCATATGCACAGAGATCAAGGGTCTTTGGGAAAAATACCAAAAAAATCAGCTGACTGAGCTGGCGGCAGCCTCCAAAAATTTATCTTACTTCATAACCAGTCACGGAGGTATAGTGCCAAAACTAAAAATGTTCAACAACTTGGGGGTTCAACAAAATGAACCAAATATTTTTTTTTTTTATAAAAAAATACAAATCGCAAAATAAAAAAATATGTTACAATAGACTAAAAACTATCAGTTTTAGTGAAAAAATATTATTTATAGAAAAAAAGTCTTTGTTGATATTACCCTCGAAACTTTTATATGAGACTGTTTTAATAATTTCCCATTTATAGAATTCAATGATGTTCTTTAAGAAAAAAATAAGCTTAAAAAATCAATAACACTCCTACGGCCCTCAGCAACTATTAACTATGTAATATGTATACTAGCTTCGCTCGCATTGAAGTCATTAAATAAGTATGAGAGATCATAACAAAAGAAATGAATCAATATGATGAAACAATATTTTAACAAAGCATTTTTTTCTTTCCTTAAAAAAAAATAATTTAAATAAAAAGTATTCTATGTTACTTCTAATACCTCTAAGAATATGTGTACAAAGTTTCATGATGATCGGTTAGATAGTTATGGCGTCAAAGCGTAACAAACATCCCTAAATTCACATGGATACCCACTGATGTACGGGACCACATTAATCCTTGTAGTATTTAAAAAAAAAAACTGAAGTCGTGCTTTTTAAGTCATTTATGATTGGTTATCATCTGGTAATTAATGTTGGGTAGTCGTACCTTGTGTTAACTCTGATGCTATATGCTGCTATGCTATGCTATAAATATTGTTTTTGTAAACTTCCATGAACTAAAAAAAATCATTATAAAAAAATTTATAATATTAGTGATGTATTGCGCTGTACCAATAATTCTGTTCATTTATATAATTTTTTTTTAATAGAGCTTCATTAGCTACTTTTATATGCGACTGTTCGTGTATGCTTTGAAATTAAAAGTCTTCTCTCAGTAAATATCATGAAACCTCATTAAAGTAAAGCATGGTGGACGCAAGTCAGTTTTGGACCTAAGTTTTAGTTGAGTCAATTACATTCTGATAGGTAATACCTGAACTTACGGAATTACTCCTCTTAGGGAAATAATAAACCGAAAACAATCATTTGAATTTATTGGTTAGTGAAAACATTTGATAGAACTGCAAGGAATAGTTTTGGGATATTGGATTACCTTGTCTGACCCATCTGCGTATATTTATTTCTACCCTATTATTTATGAATTTTACTTTACTTTTATAATTAATGTACACATTTTTTAATTTATAAATATATTTTATGTTTACTTTGCATTCAGTTAGTGCTTCCAGATAAAATCGTATGATCTCTGCTATCAAATGCTTTCGCGCTGTATATAAGGCAATGTAAAGTATTCTGTATTTTCCACAAGCTGTACCATAACGCGTACACGATCCATTGTGCTGAATCCTGCTCTAAACAAAATCTGTCTCAAACAGACTTGGTTCTAAAATCGTCAATTTAGGACCAAGTCCGCTTGTGAGGATAGAAATAAATAATGGAAAAAATTTGCAATACCTTCTTTTGTACCCAAGATAATGTTTTCCTAAGTGGTATATTGAATTAAATTATCACTCGCTTCAACGGTGAAGGAAACATCGTGAGGAAACCTGCACGCCTGAGAACTCTCCATAATGTTCTCAAGGGCGTGTGAAGTCGCACATGGCTAGCGTGGTGGACTATGGCCAAACCCTTCTCATATTGAGAGGAGACCAGTGCTCTGTAGTGAGCCGGTAATGGGTTGATCATGATGATATTAAATCGGTACTCGTAAGTGTGTAAAAATAAGAAATAAGAATAATTTGGAGATGTAGCTCTTACGAATTTCGAGAGAATTAAAATTTTATAACACAAATAAGTAGCTGAAGCACTCCGGATATTATATCATTAAAATCAAATATCCTGATTAATATATGTGATGATCCTTTAATTAAAACATAATCATTTCATACTGCAACTGTCCTTCCCAAAATGTGTGCGGTTGAAAAAGATAGTTAACTTAATTCAATAAACCGTATTATTTCCATTACTACCCGCGAATTCCGCGTTCGGTTTTTAAATACTAAATACTCCTTGGTTTTCCCAGAATATAAAGTAGGTATGTCTTTGTTCAAGTTAACTGCATCATCACTAACTTGTTTATCAAATATATATTTATTGTTTCTGAGAACCTAACCACCGCGAGTATCTCACGCTTGTCAAAGATCACAACAAGTATTGTACTTCATCAAGTTTCCAGCAATTTTGTAACACGAGTATCTACCTACTGGAACAGAACGCAAATTGTGGTCCTTCGAGCCGGATAAAAATGATGAATATATATCAATCACTCCAGAGACTGTGGTGGGTACTGATACAATCAGTGATGGGGTGTCGACCCCACAAGCCACAACAAAACTATGAACAGATTCGTGAGAAATCTTATTGACTTGGTTTTGTTGGAAAACGTCCTTAAAGACAATAGAGTGAACTTTATATACGCTTAAAATCAGTGCCTACACCAGGAGTCTCTGGAGTATTGCAAACATGTTCATGAGAAATCACCTCCTGTGGTAACATATAATTTTTCCATATGGTTTTATCTGCCTGAATACCCTGAACATAAACTCAGTGCACCCAATTCGCAACTATACTGTAGGTACGTATGTACATATCCTAATAACCACAACTCTCAGTAGCTCTTCAGTAACAAGCAATTGATACCAATTCAACAAACAAATCTGTTCCTTGCACATTAAAATAAATTGCACAAATAGATCTCAATAACAAAATTGCTCGAAATCTATTCGTAACGACGAATATCCGTGGAGGTTAGACAAATTTAGAATCTGCGGGCAGATAACCATTACCTTTTGATCTACGATTGACTTCGGGTGTAACACGTTTCGAAAGCGTCAGGGGTCCATGTAGGCTGGTCGCTCAACCCGTATCACTTAAGTTAATAAAAGTCCCCTTGGTATTAAATTTAATAGTGTTTGAAAGGGAGGTCTAAACGGTCCTTCCTGTGGCCGACGGAAGACGGCGATTGGCTCAATTGAGTGGCCTATTCACCAATCAGCGGCGAGATATGTTGATAGTTGCACAATGGTAATTTGAATTTCGAATTCATATCTTGATTGCACCGCGACTTTAGGTATTATTAGTGATGATATGGATTGCGGTTTGGTCGAATACCGAATATTCGAAATTCAAAATACGACTCCAATATTGTCTTACCTTTTAAAAATCTTCCTATTATTAGGATACAGAGAGCATATAAACATTAGATTATGCCTGACGGTTGCTTTCAAAATTTGCTTATAAGAGTGTAGCTTTCAGTTCATAATATCCTTATAGCAACAGGATATTTGATAATGGCGGACTACGTAACGAGCTGACGTTCCGCCAAAGCAGGCTAGTAATTTTGAGATTAGCTCGTTCGAATGATAATTAATTCCTAGTTTCAATATTATATTCTTAGTTCTTGTTTCCTAACTAGTATAGAAGATATTGTATTTATAAATAAATCAAGTTATATATTATATATCAATTGATAACGTATTATTTAATACATATGATAATTTAGCATTTTCTTAAAAAATAATATTTTGAAATTGAAAGACCTAATGACTCTTCATGATCCAGTTTTAGTCTAAGGTTGCAGTACAAACATTCAATCGCAGGTAAAGCCTAGAATGTTCTTAAATCAAGAATCAAAAACAAAAGAAAAGTTCCGGAATGGTTTCGATTCTAGAAATTTCTCAGAATTCGAGTAGGTACTTTCTTATTATTAAATAATACTACCCAATTTCCTTTTTATGAGCGATTTTGATAATAAAGTTCTGCTTTACAATGGCAATATCTTGACGTATAAATAAATTGGGATCACTAAATTGTAATGCCTATTTATATACATTTAAGGGTAGAAATAACTAAACCAGTTTAAAATGCCAGACTAGTGGCTGATGTTGCATATTTCACGTATGTTTAGTTTTTAAGTACCGTGCTGCGGATATAAAAGTTTTTTTTTTTAATTCTTTATAAACGGTTCCAGGTTTCTACACTGTTGAGCAAACACTGGCAGGATCGCGGTGAATACGTTTTTTTTTTCTTTTTTTTTCGGACTGACTATTAGCTGTGCTAACCCTATTGGTTGCCAAAAAGTAACCGGGCTGTTTGACGAGCTTCGGAAAGAAGCTCTGCCAGAAGAAATTTTGAGCTCTAAGGCTCGAAGAAACTAACGGAACGTCTGCCTAAGGGCGCCTCCTGTGAGGCCGAACCTCGGCTTAGGCGACGTTTGGGATAACGGGGGGGGTCGGACAGTGAGTGGTCCGTACGTCTCCGAGGCTGTGGATGGAGCAAACGTCCGGATGACATAAGATAGCGGGGACGTCGTCTTCGCCGGCGGAATACGCAAGTGCTGCAATCATTCCGTTCTTCTGCCCATAGACACATATACAATACACTTAATTCGATCGACGATCAGTACCTAGTATCATCAGGTCCGCTGATGAGCAGTAGACGTTAGGCATTTTGGGCGTTTAAAAAAATACGTCTTCGGAGTTTAAATAAGGCCACTTAAAAGCTACACTGAGTCGAACAAAAAAATAAAATAAAAGCGTATCTTAAACAAAAAAGGTTTTATGTTAAAAAATATGAAAAGAATGTCAAAGATGAATCAAACAGAGTATAAACTACAGCATGTAACAGCCTAGTGGTAAGGACGTCCGCCTCCAAATCAGAGGTCGGGGGTTCCACCCTGGCACGCACCTCTAACTGCTCGGAGTTATGTGCGCTTTTAAGCACTCAAAATCATCGTGAGGAAACCTGCACGCCTGAGTTCTCCATAATGTTCTCAAAGGCGTGTGAAGTCTGACAATCCGCATACGGCCAGCGTGGTGGACTATGGCCAAACCCTTCTCATACAGAGAGGAGACCCGTGCTCTGTAGTGAGCCGGCAATGGGTTGATCATGATTTTTTATACATCTAAAGTTAACCATTGACGGCTTCTCACCTGATAATAAGTGATAATGTGATCTAAGATGGTAGCGGGCTAACCTGTTAGGAGTATGGCAAACCCACACTCTTAATTGGTTTCTACGCGACATCGTTTCCGAACGCTAAATCGCTTGGCGACACGTCTTTACGGTAGGATGGTAACTAGCCACGAAGCCTCCCACCAGACGAGACTCGAGTCGGGAATCGAACCCAGCACCGACATAATGCGACAGCGCGCGCACTGCGCCACGGAGGTCGTCTGTCATGAACTGAATAATAGGATTGATGGATAATAAATGTTATAGGCCTACGCTGAGGTGCGGTCAAAATTATTGTGGCCCGTGATTCAGAGACCCTGCAGTGACCTCAGGCGGCAATTGGGGTCAATTATTGAGCCAAACGGGAGTCCGTAATTCATACGGAGCGTAGGTGGCGGCAGATGATACAGTGCACGCGTCCACGCCATCCAATGCTGGACTTAATTTATTTATCTCCTCTTAATTCTAGCTTTACAGGATAATAAACCTAATTTGCTAGAGTAGCCTAATATAAAAGTATATATAAACTAGCTGACCCGGCAAACGTTAAACAATAAACAGCAAGTATAATTTGCTATATTCCGCCGACAACCGGGAGATTTGTATAATATAACACCACACAAAATCTTCCACTAGAACCTCTACGCACGTTTCGACCCGACACCGGATCATCCTCGGGAGATGTTGACTTCACAAGCTTTGCTTGAGAGGTTCTAGTGGAAGATTTTGTGTGGTGTTATATTATACAAATCTCCCGGTTGTCGGCGGAATATAACAAATTATACTTGTTGTTTATTGTTTATCATGGACTTCCGCAAAGTAACGCCTTTTTCTATTCATTACCGGCAAACGTTGTTTTGCCATATAAATTATTTCTAGGGAATTTCGATTGTAGAAAAAAAAATAACTAACTTATTGTGTGTTCATCATCTCAACCCATTACCGGCTCACTACAGAGCACGGGTCTCCTCTCAATATGAGAAGGGTTTGGCCATAGTCTACCACGCCGGCCATGTGCGGATTGGCAGACTTCACACGCCTTTCAGAACATTATGGAGAACTCTCAGGCGTGCAGGTTTCCTCACGATGTTTTCCTTCACCGTTGAAGCAAGTGATATTTTAATTATTTAAAAACGCACATAACTCCGAAAAGTTGGAGGTGCGTGCCCGGATTCGAACCGCCGACCTCTAATTAGGAGGCTGACGCCTTAACCACTAGGCTATCACCGCTTCGCTTATTGTGTGTTAGGATGTGGTATATAAGTGAAAGAGGCATGGAGCGCTGTGAACGATGAGGGGATATAAAAATAACATAAATATTGTTTATGTTCAAAAATTTTAGCTTTACAATAAGCTCAGGGAAATTTTAGTCGAATTAGAGTGAAAAACATTCACAGTAAAGACGATAATTGTTCAGTTATCGAGCGGGACGACAAATGATTAAATTACTGCAAATGACTATAAAAAATAGGGGTAGGCGATAGAAGGAAGAAAATTCAGGGTTGTATGTATTTTTAGTGCCACATAATACAAAAATTAAAAATAAAAAAGTATCCAAATTTTTGTTATTGGGGTGGACACCCTTCATCACTTAGGGCTTTGAAAAATAGGTAGTAGCCGATTCTCAAACTTTTTTTTTTTTCCACGCTGGGAAATGCTTTTACGCATCCGGAGGCGACACAGGCAAGTCTGCGCCGCTTCCGACGGGGTATGTGGGACTCCCCGGCGGCCAGGCTGGCGACCAGAATACAGTTTCTCAGACTTACTAAAAAAAATCATAAGAATCGGTCGAGCCGTTTCGGAGGAGTATGGGAAAATACATTGTGACACGAGAATTTTATATATTAGTTATTAATATAATCCACGATGCCACTCTTGTGAGTTCATTCAGATTGCAACTGAATAGGACCAGCCTCTCTGCGTCAGGGGCGCCTGGTTGAGCAGGTTGGTGCGTCCCGACTTACAGTCCGACCTCCCTGTTATTCCAAACGTCGCCTAAGCCGAGGTTCGGCCTCACAGGTGACGCCCTTAGGCAGACGTTCCCTTAGTTTCTTCGAGCCCTAGGCCTCAAAATTTCTTCTGGCAGAGCTTCTTTCTGAAGCTCGCCAAACAGCCCGGTTACGCTGTGGCAACCAATTGGGTTAGCATAGCTAATAGACAATACGAAAAAAAATGCGTCCCGTCGGCACTGCCAGAAGCGGCGGCCTGCGCCTTCGACACACGTACCTGTCTGGGACCCTAAGCCGCACCTGCACTAACACATCGTGAAATATTTGGCCTCACTTTAATTTGAATATATATCATGATCAACCCATTACCGGCTCACTACAGAGCACGGGTCTCAGAGTGCGGATTGACAGACTTCACACGCCTTTAAGAACATTACGGAAAACTCTCAGGCGTTCAGGTTTCCTCACGATGTTTTCCTTCACCGTTGAAGCAAATGATATTTTAATTTTTTTTTAAACACACATAACTCCGAAAAGTTAAGAGGTGCGTGCGGATTCGAACCGCCGACCTACGATTAGGACGCCCTAACCACTAGGCAATCACAGCTTCTATAAGTTACTAGTGTATTTTTACGAAATACTGGCTGATATTACCTAAAGGAGCATTCAAGTATTACGTCAAGGAGTTATTGAAGATTTTAAACCCTCCCGCCTCTCCCCCATGTAACGTACCGTAACGTTTTTCAGTAAAAGTGAAAACCCCAACCTTGCCCAAGACGGGTTAATTATCATTATTATCACACTTGAGCACATGTTTTGAGCCGGCAATGGGTTGATCATGATGATTGCATATTCAAGGAAGATATACTTACGACCAAAACAAAAAAAACACAAAGTAACATATATACTGTAAAATACTATAAGACTTGTTTGTTAAAAATAAAAGCTCTCGTAACAAATATAATATTTTATTACATAACATTCAAAATTACATAAATTTTAAGTGACGTGATTGCATTTTGATTTGTTCAACATAATATTATGTAAAGCACCAATTCCATTTAAAATAAAATATACGAAGACAAAAGACATAGTTTTTTTTTTATTTAGTATGAGTATGTAATAAAGATTTATATTTATATACGCAATCTTTCTCGGTTTGCTTTGCATATATGCGTTCCTTTGTAGTCTTTATATATTTTTTTATATTAATAAAGCTATTTTTTTATCAAATATATTAGTCAAATATTTTGGTATATATAAGCAACCTGGACTCTCTAAAACGAACGAATGTGACAGGCAAAGCCAAAGTGTAGAATACATTTTGTTTGAGCGTTCAGTGTCAAGTTCTGTATAAAACATTATTACTTATAACTATTTACTTTTGGTCAAGTATTGTTCGCAATCTCTTCTAGAATGCTTGTACCCTGGTCTCCAACACGCCGATGTTCTGTATCTCACTGTGGATGACGTCACCGGGCTTCAGGTACTCTGGAGGATCCCGGTACATGCCAACTCCACCCGGAGTTCCCGTCAGTATTATGTCACCCGGCAGAAGAGTCATTACCCTGGAAAATTAAAAAAAACATTCTGTACTCCTTGATTTGTACCTTAGGGACCTTCTATTTAGAGAAAAACTCATTTAAAAGGCCCTTATGACGCGTCAATAATTTACATAGTATTGAGTTGATAATGATAACTACATTCGTAAACTTAGAACTAAAGCTATGAGGGTTCCAAACGCGCCCCGGTCTAAGAAGAAGCCCAGAACAAACTTAGCCGGGTAAATTTTCTTTTCGTTATCACCATTACACATGCCACTGAAAATTATTTGAAAACTATCTTAAGGCGCTCTGTATAGAAGAATTTTAGGTATTTGAGGGGGTGAAGCAGCGGCAGTAGCGGACGGTTAGCCCCGCCCACCTCGCGCAATACTTAGTGCAGTTCGCCATAACAGTTGCAATAAACGGCTCGCGACAAGGCTTATCAACTATAGGTATAGATACGTTACCTTAATTTCGTCACTTGTTTGAACAGTCGTCTGGACTAATACAACTTGAATTCGAATTTTTCGCATCTTAAACAAAATATGCTTTTTTTTTTTTTTTTAATCTTGTTTATGTTTTTATATTGTTTACAATAATTTTCGTACATAAAAATTCAATTTTCGCTGATAAACATCGGATTTCAAATTCAATCAAAATTTCAAATTTGGAAAATTGGTATTTTTTCCTACTACCTACTTATATGATTGGGAGTGAACGATCCATCTTTTTATATAAATAAAAAATGATGTTGATATGCTTGTCCTTTGCTGTGTTCCTAGAATATGTGATGAAAGTTTAGTGAGGTGTTGGGATACCTGGTCAAAAAATCAGCTTTTTTTTATGTGGGCATTTCGACTCATGCCCATTACACTTTTTCTATATATTTATCCATGGCAATAGAAAGCGATGGCCACCAAGCGAAAAGAAAATTATCTAGCTATTTTATTTTTTATTTATTTTAACCAACTTAATTGCATAATATAAGAACAAAAAGAAAAGTGGAAAAAATACATAACATAAAAGTATAAGGGTATATTAATGTCCTAATGGACATTCCTTAAAATATGTGACTGTAGAAGCTGAGGATGATACAAATAAAACTAGCATTGAATCGCTCTCTCCTACTAAGGCCCGTAGATATTCTCTATGAAAGGAATTATAAATTTTACTCGACCTGCTGTTTCTACCTCTCCTATTGAAGATTGTAATACTTACATTTGTAATACTATTCGCACCAAATATGGAATTAGCAAATGCAGATGAATCTGACATTCATAAGATATTGGATCAAGACTTCCAGCTATATCTACCTCTTAAGTGTGTCGCACCGAAGGAGATTCGAAGGGCAGTCACAACACTCAAAGACAAGAAAGCTCCAGGATTTGACCTAATAGACAAAAGAGTAATGAAAGAACCTCCAAAAAAAGGCCTTATGTATCGTACTGTCCATTCCAACAGCATAATTAGAATTGGTTATTTCCCACTGTTGTGGAAATCCCTCAAATCTCTGATCTGCTAACCTGGTAAATCTTCTAGTAAAGTTACGTCTTATAGACATACCTATAAGTTTGCTGCCACCGTTATCCAAACCACTTGAAAAGATAATGCTAAATAGCCTACTGCATGTAATCTCTGACAGAAAAATACTGCCTGACCACCAATTCGGTTTGAGAAGAGACCTATTGACAAACTGCAACTATTGAACAAGTTCACCGAGTATGTCAAATCATAAGAAAAGCACATGAACGAAAACTGTACGTTTTCTTTGATATACAACAAGCCTGGAAAAGTTTGGCAACAAGGCTTGTTTCGGAAAATCAAAATGCTTCTACCACACACCTACTTTGCTTTACTAGTTTAAATTTTTAAGGTCACAGAAGGTGAATGTACCTCTAGATTCTACTATATTAAAGCTGGAGTACCTCATGGCTCAGTGTTAGGTCCAATCCTATACACATTATTTATAGTCGACCTACCAAAAACTTGTAGAGTATCTGTAGAAACCTTCGCTGATGATACTACATTACTTGCTTCTTACGAGAAACCTACAAAAGCATCTGAAATGCTACAAAAAAGCCTCCAAGAAACTCAGACATTTGTCCATCCATGATAAATAGAAAGTTCTAACTATTGCTTTGAAATCACAGCACATAACGTTCACTCTCAGATCAGGTGACTGCCCTCCAGTTAGGCTTAGCACCAAACAACTACCCCACAATCGTCTTCCATAGAAAGATGTCTCTTTGCATCGTCATTCTCATTACTGAGGGTCGCGATCCTTAGCATGGATCATCTTCTTCCGTATGATGTTTCTCCAGATGGTTCTGTTTCCGGCTTTATGTGGCGTGGCGTGGAATGATTTACCGAGTGCAGTGCTGATCTGATCGGACCAACGTATGGGGCTACGTCCTTTTGGCCTTCTTACCTCCACTTTGCTCGTTACGAGTAGTTTCTTAAATTCCCAGGGCTGTGTCCGAAGTATTCCAAGGTGCGCTTGATACATATAGTTTTCAGCTTTGCTGTAATTTTCAGCCCTTTCAGGATAGATTCGTTGGTCCTGAATGCAGTATCTTTAGTATCTTCCTCCAGCACCACATCTCGAAAGCATCAGTGCGTTTGCGATCTGTAGCCCGAAGGGTCCATGTTTTAGAACCGTATAGAAATATGGAAAATAACCAGAGCATTTACTAGTTTTTGCTTGGTGCGAATTGATATGCTCTTGCTATTTCAGATCTTGGATAGCTGGTACATGGTATTCTTTGCATTTCAACATTCAATTCGCCTGCGCACTTCCTGTTCACAAGATCCATGGTTTGTTATACATGAGCCTAGATAAATAAAGTTATCCACCACTTCTAACTTGAGTGCACCCGTGAGATTAAGTTTGCCACTTCGATCCACAACCATCTTCTTTGATTTAGATGGATTAATGGAAAGACCAAGTTCCTTGCTTACATTTTCCAACTTACTAAGGAGAGTCACCATTTCTGCTTCATTGGATGCCAAAAGTGTAGTGTCATCAGCGTACCGCAAGTTAGAAATTGTGGTGCCTCCAATGTTTATGCCCCCATCCTAAGATTCACAAGTGCGACGGATTATGAACTAAACATAAATATTGAAAAGTATGGGTGACAAAATGCATCCCTGACGCACACTTTTTTGGAAGTGAAATGAGCTTGTCATGGTCTTATCTAATCTGACGGAACCTTGGCTGTTATTGTATCAGGTTTGTAGTAGTGCCACAAGATGCTGAGGTACGCCCAGTTCTAAGAGAACCTTCCACATGCAGGTCCAGTCAAAAGCTTTGCTATAGTCTACGAAGCAAATGATGACAGGATTGTCAAATTCGTAGCTTTTCTCTATAATTAGTCTGATGTTGACTATCTGTTCGCGGGTACCCCTTAACAAAGCCTGCCTGTTCTTCAGAGATTTGCCTTTTGATTTTTGATTAAAGTGGCGACTTGCTTGTGGAACCTTTCTTGTGGATAGAAATATGACTTGTCGACAAAATATTGTAGCAAAGAAGGTCGAACTGAAACTTAAGTACACTGGTTTGTATTGGTTACTCTCAAGAAACGCAAAGCTCACAACTGACAACAAACTTCTCATCTACAAGGCTTTACTCAGACCAATCTGGCAATTTGGAATCCCGCTCTGGGGCTCCGCATGCGACTCTGATATCAAAGTGATACAACGGGCAGAGGATTACATACTCAAACAAAAAGCCAACGCATTATGGTTTTTAAGAAATAGCGAGATCCATGAACGCAGATGTATCACTATACTGTGAAGCAGGAAATCCAACATTCTGTATAAACTACAAATTGCGGCTAAAACATCATCCAAATCCGTTAGCAGTTCATTTAACTGAACCAGACTGCCCAAAGTGAAAAAAGACAAGAGGAATCTTGGAGCTTGACCATTCTAACAAAAATATTAATATATCCAATGGGAAATATTTATAAACGAGATAACATATAATGAAAAAGTCATGTGTAATTAGAGTGTATACAAGTATATTTAGACAAGTGGCATATGTGTGAAATTACTATTTTATAAAGAATTATGGCCGGATATCATCTGCAACTGCTGGATAAAAAAAAAATGGAGAGGAGCATGCTGGGTATCAAACTATCTGACAAGGTAAGCAACATAAATATTCGGAAAAAAACCAAGGTCAAAGATGTCATCAGCCAAATACGATTGCTTAAATTTAAATGGGCTGGTCACATCTGCAGGATGACAGATACAAAATGGACAAAAATTGCCACAGAATGGATTCCGCATAGTAGCAAAAGGAAAAGAGGAAGGCCAAGAAGACTTATTCCTTCGTATCAGTGGCCCGCTATGGACCAGAGAAGCTAAGGAAAGGAAGACTTGGAAAGAGCTGGGGGAGGCCTACGCCAGAGAGGCGACTTCTACCAAACACTTGTGATATTACAATATAAAATTTGACTGAAACTTGTAAGAAAAAACAACATTGACATAATTTATTATTTTTATTGACTTGGTAGTAGAATAAATGGCTTTTTTTATTTTATTTTATTTTATTATTGAAACAATCTCAAAAACTAACCACGGGAAACTCTAATGAACCCACAAAAATACTACTACGCATGCTTACGGATAAAAATAGACAGCAAACCTCTAAAGTAGTCGGCGTACCTCCAAAGAAGTCGGCGTATTTAAATCTAAAGTAGGCAGCATACGCCGAATTGATAGCGGCGGTATTTTTGATTATTACTCAGGTCAAGCAAATAATTATCCTCCCTCTTGTAAAACAATGACGGTTGACGGTTCATCAGAATCAATCTTCAAAAAACTTTATCTGTTCAAAATTAATATATTAAAATAAAAAAAAAATATTCAAAAATACAAAATACGAAAATAATAAAAAATATAAAAATATTTACGGAAAAAAAAGTTATTGAAACCGTTTAGGATCCGAACTCCCGCTTATCTAATGCACCACATGTGAGCGTGATTCAACTGAGCCACAGTTCTTATAAAAATAAGGGTGAAATTAAGGTACATTTATTCATTACCTTAAGCAATTTGATTTACTGTGATAATATGATTAGATTACCAGAACTATTTATAAACACACGTATTCATACCTTTTATTACAGACACTATGTTTAAATGAATTAATATAAACGAAATAAATTCCTGTAACAAATTTTTAATCAATGTAATCGAAAATAATGTTTGAATGACGGGCAATCGCAGCTGGTCACAGGTCCACCTAGCAACGCGCCTCAGCGATCACTGTTGGTTTGCATACGAGTAACAAGGACGCCGATACTTGGATGCAAAGGACCTAAGTGCCAAATCGTAATAAAAATTATTAAAATTATAATATACGTTTTATGCAAAATGTAAATCGGCCAATTACTTTATTAATATATCACAAATAATTGTACTTAATTTCACCCTAATCAATTTAGGTATAACTGAGAAAAATTAGTATTTAAGTATTTTCAGAGGTGCGTTTGCAATTTTTTTTTATCTAGTAAACTTTGTTAAATCGTGTTTCTAAATCGGCCATCACGTCAGAAATACGATCAAGTGTAACCATATTTTTTTTCATAATGTTATGAGCTATAGATTTTGCAGAAAACGATACTCATTCGACTCAATTTCACTATACACAGCGCCTTAAGGAATGACATACAAAAATGCTTCTACGGTTAAAGAATTATTTAACCAGTAGTGAACAAGGAACTCGATGACTGGATAATTCAGAATTAACTGTACACAAACCTCGACATTCCATCAAACTTTAACGAAATTTGTAAGTAGCATCATTTTTATGAACAAATAAATAACTATAATAATATGTCGGCGCGAAGAAGTTATTAACTTTATTAAGCGGCGCCAAAAACCTCAAGAATTCAATATTTACCCACATTTAAACTATTGATGATTTTGACACATTTTATTGATTTAACACAATTTAGCCAGTAACAATCAATTTTGTACAAGCATGCTTTGTGCTATAAATACTGGCGGTCGATGCCTTTCGCGGATCCTCTCGCTCGAGACGTCGGACTGTTCGAACCTCTTAGCTATTATCGCAATAAAAGTGTAAACCGGCAAGTTGTGGTTTTAATTACTATGAGCGAAAGTAAACAAAATCGTGACGTCAGCAATGCTGATGTCACCCTTACAAAAAACAACTCGGACGACCTTGACTCGACAAATGTAATTTTGATTTAACTTAATTTAAAATACCTGGTGCAAGTCGTAAAGAAATATATATATCGAATCGAAATATTCGGAATATAAACAAATAAAATATATTCTAACATAATAATATCTCTTACATTTTTTTTACATTTACATTACAGGTCAAATTCATATTTAATATCACCATTCAAATTCCATCAAATAGAACTTGTAAAGGAACGCTTAAGCGGGTTTATGCATTTTATGTGAAGATGAATGGTACGTGGTCGCTCACTATGGGCCTCATAAGAAGGCTCAGAGTCACTCAACGAGCAATGGAGAGAGCTATGCTAGGAGTATCTCTCAGGAATGAGAAGATCCGTAGAAGGACCAGAGTTACCGACATAGCTCAGCGAGTTGCGAAGTTGAAGAGGCAATGGGCGGGGCACTTAGCTCGGAGAACCGATGGACGTTGGGGTCCCAAGGTGCTAGAATGGCGACCCCGCACCGATAAACGTAGCGTTGGTCGACCCCCAACTAGGTGGACAGACGACATCAAACGAGTCGCAGGGAGTCGCTGGATACAAGCGGCCCAAGACCGTGGCCGTTGGAACTCCCTACAAAAGACCTATTTCCAGCAGTGGACGTCTATCGGTTGATGAAGAAGAAGAAGAAGAATGGTTCGTACACTAAGTTTTGAACTAATGAATTCAGGAGAAATGTGAGGCGAGGGCAAAAGCGTACATACGAGGTCAATCTTTCAATTATTTGGGGAATCTTGTGCACCAGCTGGTCAGTCCTGCTAGACTGCTTGAGGACGCCGTTGATGCTGCATTTGATCTCCAAGTTCTGCGGATCGCCTATCTCATCGCTCGTGGTAATGCAGGGACCGATTGGACAGAAAGTGTCCATAGACTGTAATTTAAAAAAAAAGTAAACATGAGTATGTCCTTTTTCCTCAATCGTGCAGCTGCAGAGCTACAGATGATGTAATTTTTTTGCATAATATATAATCTTATTTTAGGAGAGAAAGGCGGGAGACTTTGTATATGGCGGGCGCGGTTTTTCCACGCTTTTCTTTAATTAATGTTTGTTGGCTAATTTTGAAAAGGACTGGTGTTGGTTGTGTCGTGGACAGTTTTGGTGTCGTTTGTGTAGTGGCTAGTTTCTGAATGGTTAACAGGTATTTATTTGGGAAAGATTTGAGGGTGCCGCGTCCGCCCAATGCGAAGTTTCCCGCCCTTTTTCCCTAAATTTCCTAATTTTCCATTGCTCTAAACTTGACATTGGCTAATCTGTGTAAAGCCATAAAAAGTTAGCAAACGACACACGTAAATAATCATTTATCCGTCATAACTGTGTGACGTCTTGAAATTTGGTCTTAAGAATCGGAAATATACATAAACACAAATAGATAAAGTTCCGATGGCCGCACATTAAAAAGCAATATACAACTTCATTTTTGTAATGTGACTAGAATACAAAAAAATACGGAATGCTCATGGGCATCAGATTCTTAGTAACAGTAGAAACAGTGGCAGTAATTTGTTTGCTGTCATGCTGTATTAGACAGAAAATACGATGTCTCAATTTTCTTTCATAATATATATATACGCATCTCACTTCCACATTCTCACTGTTTCATGGCTACATCTAAGGTTCTGTACATATATATAATGACAGATAACTCTAGTCTGTCCGACCCCCCCGTTATCCCAAACGTCGCCTAAGCCGAGGTTCGGCCTCACAGGAGGCGCCCTTAGGCGGATGTTCCCTTAGTTTCTTCGAGCCCTAGGGCTCAAAATTTCTTCTGGCAGAGCTTCTTTCCGAAGCTCGCCAAACAGCCCGGTTACGCTGTCGCAACCAATAGGGTTAATACAGCTAATAGTCAGTCCGAAAAAAAAAGATAACTAGCTTTTATACCACGTTAGTGTTATAAAAGCTGGTGTTTTTTTTTTTTTCACGCAAGTTTCCTCAATATGTTTTCCTTCACAGTTAAAGCAAGTCACATTACACAACTCCGAAAAGAAAGGGATGCGTGCCGTAGATCGCACCTTGTAGGAAGGCGAAATCTGCCCAATAGGCAGTTTTTTTCCAAATATCTGTATAGCAACGGAAAACTTCCGAGCGTTTGAGATAAATTATCTTATTTCAATAGATAGCTTGTTATTTGAAGGGTGACATAATGCACTTCAGATAACGTCTGCAAACTAATACCCATATTCACAAACGTTACATGAAATCTCATAATGCATCCGATATTGGAACGAAGTTCCTTATCGCGCGTTGTCAAAGAGGGCTAGACGGAAAAAAATTCTTACGAAAAGTTGTCACGACACTTTTTGTTATTGTAAGCTGTGCGGCGTCGCATGTTTCTCTGTCTGTCTCTCTCTCTCTTATAGAAAGCAAGCCAGATATTTTCATTTCTAATTCGCATTGAACAGTGTGGTGTCGCGACGATTATTTTTGTTGGGTGTATACAGGTTTTTTGTAAATAATAAATAATAATATGAATCCTGACAGTGTTTCTGCACAAGTTCCGGATATTGCTGATGGAGTACAAAATTGAGCCTACTGATTAAGTTTATATAACATTATATTTGTTAATAATAAAAAAAATATTATTATAACTTAAATAAAATAAATTTTTATTACAATTCCTTCACTAATTAATCGAAAGGAACTTCGTTCCATCCGGGTGTCCCTTGACACCTCTCAAGTTTTTTATTTTTTATTATTATTAAAAAAAAAAATGATTTTGCTGTCTTACAATACGTTATCAGATAGATATCATGTTGTATTATATAAAGTAAGATAAATGTAATAAAATCTGATACCACTAGTGGGTAGGCAAATAAACTTCTGCTCGGCGTTTGTAAATAATTGTAACGAATCCTTTAAATAGCGGTTACCTGAGAGAGATAACTTGCAGTGATAAGGCCTTACACCGTTTTTTTTTTTTCTATGCTTTTAATCTAGTATGTAATAAAGAGTTTTATTATTATTAAATTGCTTCATCGCTGCTTAAAAGAACAGAAGCAAAAAATAGGTATGGGTAATGGGTAAATGATGCAATACATCAGTATTTATATTTCATTATTTAACTCTTGACAGAACTGTTAACAAAATTCTAAATTTTATTAATAACTTCTATTAAGAGGTGTGAGATTCCACTGTTCCCATTTAGTTAAATTCAAATTCATATAATCTTTATTCAAATAAGTAGTTCTTTAAAAGGCACTTTTGACGCGTCAATAATTTACATAGTAGTGATTTGATGGTGATAACTACATTCGTAAACTTAAAACTAAAGCTATGTGGGTTCCAAACATGCCCTGGTCTAAAAAGAAGCCCACTACAAACGTAAGAGCTATCTTATTAGAGCAATATTTCATACCCATGCTTGTTTATCATTTACATAATCCTTTACACTATAGTAGGACTTTTCTACAAGCTTACGTTCTACACAAACTTTGAACTTATTGAGAGACATCCCAAAAATTTCAATTGGTAATTGGTTATAAAATTGTATACAATTACCTTTAATTGAAATTCTAATTCAAAAGTTATTTCTCAAATAGTTTTGGTCTCATGAAAGTTATGGGTCAATATATTTTCATTACGTGCAAAGTACCCACCCTTTTAAAAGTAAAATGTTTGTAGGTGTATCAAATATAGGGCTATAATGTTTGTTTACCTTGCCAAGTAGGAATTGTCCACCATTCTTAGCCTTCTGCCAGTTTCGTGCGCTGATATCTTGAGCTACTGTGTAGCCGACAACATAATCAAATGCTTCCGATGCTTTGACGTTGCTAGCCTGCTTCCCTATTACGACAGTTAATTCCACTTCCCAGTCAACTTTCTGCGGACATAAACAAATATGACTGATTTTTTATAACTCAATACCAGGATAGTGATTTACAGCAATCTCTTCGGTTGTAGGCTAAAATGGTAACTATATCATTCCATCCAAATAAACAAAGTGTTTATGTGTTTTGAAAACAATTTAATTTATCTACACTCTAGTAGCTCTAGTAGCTTAAATTATGGAGAAATCAGAACACTGATGACATACCAGACACACCTTTTAGAGACTGTAATACTCTCTAACTCTGTTTATGAAGCTAGGGCTTCGAATGGAAGATATCAATGCTTATGAGACTTGGTACTGGAGACTATAGATGTTCATCAGCATGCAGCTGATGGCATCAGTCATTTGAAGTTTGTAAGAATTGTTAAACTTTAACTTTACATTTGCTCATTATTTTGGACAACCATCTTGTTTTTACCAAACATCTCAGACGTAAAGAAAAAAGAAGCTTTTCTTAGTGCATGATTGTATTGTTAGTTAGTAACTTGATAAAATCTCACATCAGTAACTTGAGTCCTCAGTTTTACAGCATCTTTAGGACCATTTATGGTGCTGGAAAACTTGCTGAAGATCATGGGAACCTCTGGAGGTGTCAACTTCTGCTCCTCGCAGTGATCTTTGTAGTTCAGACCAACGCATAGCACTTTGTCAACACCGTGGACTGGGGCAGCTAGATCTACCGATGACAGAGGTACAAGAGCTGCTGACGATGACTGCAGTCTACAAAATGATTATGATGATGATATACTTTACCTACTTAATCATCATTATAATATTTAATAGTGTTTTGATTAAATAGAGTGGATTAATTAGAGTGGGATATTTTTTACAGTTTGAACAGCCAAAAACTAGATAAAGACTGTCTAAAACAAGGAGCTTATAGAAGGGTTAGTACAGTAACTTGTACTAGCAAACCGGTGAACTCAGTTGTCAACATGCAGTGCTATTTATACTGTAGTTCATTGCTTTAGTAAAAAAAGCAGAATAGGTGATTTATTTCTAACACTTAGCCATAAAATATTTAAAATACAAGTATACTTTTTTATTATGTTTACTTCACTGCTCATCAACACACAACTCTATCAAACAAACATCAGCAATTCCTACTTTTCAAGAATTTTGTTTTATATAAGTACTTATACTTATAAAGTTCACAGTGTATTTGACAAACATAAGGGAAAATTAGTTAGTTTTTTATTACCTTCCTTAGCTACCTGTAGGTATAAGATAAAAAAAAAAACTTACGGATAATAATTACCTCTTAACTTTGTCAATGTCACCATTCCTTAAAATCTCCAATACAGTGCTAGGTAATTTACTGTCAGCCTTATTTATGTCTACCACGCTGTCGCCTTTCAGTATTCCAGCGCGTACTCCGCTTGGATTATTCTTATAAACGAACTGAACTAGCTTCATATTTCTTTTGGCACTTACAGTAAAGTTCCGAGCAACAATTGACGAATTGATAACTTTTTTTACCGGAATATGCGTTTTTATACACGTTATCGCGTGTCGAGCCCAGATTGTGTTGTTCATTGTGGAGTGGCCGACGAATCGGCAGCGATAGATTTGAGTAAACAAAACAATTAATTATGTAACCGCTAGATTGTTGAAGGTTAGCTAAATTTTATTCATAAAAATATATTTTAAAAATATTTATATTTATTTGATTTTTGGTACAATATATCACTTTGAAGGGAACTACTATATTGATTTTTATGAATTATTTATAATGCAGTATTACCTACTTATTTTTAAATTTAAATGTAATTATCGTTTGTTGTTCTTTGGCCAGCTGATAAGAAGCACAGAGTAGTAAGAAAATAAGCTGACAGTTGACACTTGATAACGTCCAATTTATAGTCGGAGAAAGGCGGGAGACTTCGTATATGGCGGGCGCGGTTTTTTCACGCTTTTCTTGAATTAATGTTTGTTGGCTAATTTTGAAAAGGACTGGTGTTGGTTGTGTCGTGGACAGTTTTGGTGTCGTTTGTGTAGTGGCTGGTTTTCTGAATGGTTGACAGGTATTGATTTGGGAAAGCTTTGAGGGAGCCGCGTCCGCGGAGTGCGAAGTTTCCCGCCATTTCTCCCTAACTTCTACATTGGTATAAACTTGACATTGGCTAATCTGTGCAAAGCCATAAAAAGAGAGAACTAATAAAATAATAAACTTGACATTGGCTAATCTGTGTAAAGCCATATAACGAAAGAAAAAAAAAAAAAAGTTATAGTTGCATTATAGTATGGAGCATTGAAACACATAGATTGAAATCAATCTAAAAAATAATGTCAAGTATTATGTTCAACTATGTTTTATAATTTTTAATAAATACGATTTACCTAATGGACCCATATCGGTACCTACATTACAAATGCGAATCCCTCTCACTATAAGTTCCCATCTCTGGCTTCTTCATGTATTACAAAACTTGGATTTGCTGAACCCATTTCCATGGAATCCAATGCGTAGATCCCTTATGTGTTAAGGATTAAAGCATTGTATACCGTACGTAATTCCTACGTAATGTTTATAATTTAATAAATATGTTGTTTGATTGTTAGTTTGCTTGAACCAAGCTTACTGTAACAAATAAACAAGAAAATTCGTATTTATAATAACTATTCGCAAGTATTCTATAACCATACTGTAAACGATTGTGTGAAATTATAACAAATTAGTCTTCTTTTTTTATAACTTCATTATCTTGACAATAAACAACTATGTATTTTTGAATTTAACTTAAATAATTATCAATTTTTCAAAAATCAGCCGCGCTTGTACCACGTCTTTTCAAGAAACGCCGCCGCTAGTTCCCGCTCTTTTTCTCCTTCCCTTACGTTCGAAAACCGAAGTTGTCTCTTCTTTAAAATGAGCACTCGTACGTCATTTGACATTTGAAATTGACAATTTATATTCGTAATACAAATATTAATTTAATTGTACTTTAATATGATCTCTAACAGTCGGCCTTTCCTGATCAATTTCCCGTCCCGGGAAACTTTACCGTTGCACGCATTTCCTTGCCTGTTTTGCTGAGACCCCTCAGCTACACTTGAATATTAAAATCATTATAATTTGATCAATTAATCATTGTTTCTCGTCTCGACTGAAACCCCTTCATGTTTTCAGCCTAAAACGGAGTACAAATAACTGAGACCCCTTCATGTTCACAGTCATAAGGATTAATCAACCAATAAGTAATTTACAAATTTTAGCTTAACTGAGACCCCTTCATGTTCTCAGCTAAATTTGAATATTCAAATCATTATAATTTGATCAATTAATCATTGTTTCTCGTCTCGACTGAAACCCCTTCATGTTTTCAGCCTAAAACGGAGTATAAATAACTGAGACCCCTTCATGTTCTCAGTCATAAGGATTAATCAACCAATAAGTAATTTACAAGTTTTAGCTTAACTGAGACCCCTTCATGTTCTCAGTTAAATTTGAATATTCAAATCATTATAATTTGATGAATTAATCATTGTTTCTCGTCTCGACTGAAACCCCTTCATGTTTTCAGCCTAAAACGGAGTACAAATAACTGAGACCCCTTCATGTTCTCAGTCATAGGGATTAATTAACCAATAAGTGATTTACAAATTTTAGCTTAACTGAGACCTCTTCATGTTCTCAGCTAAATTTGAATATTCAAATTATGATAATTTGATCAATTAATCATTGTTTCTCGTCTCGACTGAAACCCCTTCATGTTTTCAGCCTAAAACGGAGTACAAATAACTGAGACCCCTTCATGTTCTCAGTCATAAGGATTAATCGACCAATAAATAATTTGCAAATTTTAACTTAACTGAAACTCCTGCACATCCTTAGCCAAGGAAATTATCTCGTAGGTACTGGTGTGCACTGCTCCATTCCTACACCAATAGTGTTTTGAGAATCTGTAGTGGGAGTCGCATGCTCTGCTCGTGACTGCGCCGACTCGTAAATGTCTAGGCGCCTATTTCGCCTACGAGATCAGCGTTTGCGCTTAGAATGCCCGGAGCGTTTTCTGCTACGTGAATGACGACTGGATCTTCTTTGCCGCTTACGCACCGGAGATTCATCTCTCCGGATCGAGACGTCAGACTCTGTCTCGATTTCTCGACCCATTTAGTTCTGAAAATGACGTCACAAAAGTAATTTGCTCCAACACCGTTTTAGAGTTCAAATATTTTTTTTTAAATAAATATTTATGAGATAGTGCACAGGTCAAATTCACATCAATAATTCACTTCACATAAATATTTTCCTTGAACTTAGTAGCTTGCAGAATTCTAACTAATAAATCTTTTCTATCATACACTAGCAGTCAATATACTCAGCTAAATAATCTTTATTGGGCGTGATTTCTTTCACCGCGTGTGATTGGCACGAACACGATTATATCCCAAGTTCTGAACTGTAAACGATTGTGTGAAATTATAACAAATTAGTCTTCTTTTTTTATAACTTCATTATCTTGACAATAAACAACTATGTATTTTTGAATTTAACTTAAATAATTATCAATTTTTCAAAAATCAGCCGCGCTTGTACCACGTCTTTTCAAGAAACGCCGCCGCTAATTCCCGCTCTTTTTCTCCTTCCCTTACGTTCGAAAACCGAAGTTGTCTCTTCTTTAAAATGAGCACTCGTACGTCATTTGACATTTGAAATTGACAATTTATATTCGTAATACAAATATTAATTTAATTGTACTTTAATATGATCTCTAACAATATATATGCCTTATTATGCCTTTTGTACAACAACATTAATCTGTATACAAGCATTTGCCATTCTCTAGTCGGGTGAAATAATCAGTCAACAAACCATTTATAATTATTTTAATCTATGTTAACTTAATATAAAAAAAAAAAAAACATTTATTCACAAATATGTGAAATAGGCTAAACTAGCTGTAGGTACATGATAACAATAAGTAAAACTACGTTTACTTTAAGACACTGATAATTAAACTAAGTTAAAACTTGAGCGTTATGTGTCAATATTATAATTTTATATAAAATGAGGCATATGGAAAGTAGGCGTAATATATTATTAACACATTAAGATAGGGAGACATTATTTATTTCTTGGGAAAACTCTGTCCTCAATACAAACGAAGTGTCCCGCTACTGGTTTGAGTAAGACGTCCAGTTTCACCACAAGCTTGGTGTGATCAGCGTGGATCCTGTACCGGCGCAGGACATGGCTAAGTTGTGCTTTCATTGACATCATTGCGTAGGCTTTGCCTGAAAGCAGTACAAATAAAGTTGTGATAGCCTAGTGGTTACGACGTCTGCCTCCTCAAGAGAGGTTCGATCCCGGACACGTATCTCTAACTTTTCGGAGTTGTGCGATTTTTAAGCAATTGAAATATCACTTGAAATATTGCTCTAATAAGATAGCTCTTAATATAATTTTAAGTGGCATGTGAGATGGTGATAACAAAAAGAAAATTTACCTGGCTAAGTTTGTTGTGGGCTTCTTAGACCGGGGCAGGTTTGGAACCCTCATAGCTTTAGTTTTAAGTTTACGAATGTAGTTATCATCAAATCACTAGTATGTAAATTATTGACGTGTCAAAAGTGCCTTTTAAAGGATTATTTGAATAAAAATGATTTGAATTTGAATTTGAATTTGAACTTGCTTTAACGGTGAATGAAAACATCGGGAGGAAACCTGCATGCCTGGAAGTTCTCCATAATGCGTGTGAAGTTAGCCAATCCGCACATGGCCAGCGTGGTAGACCATGGCTAAACCCGTCTCATATTGAGAGGAGACCCGTGCTCTATAGTGAGCCGGAAATGGGTGGGAAGAGCCGCAAAGCCTAGTAGTAGTGGAGAGAGCCAGAGCTGTGTTTAATCTAGCAATAAAACGCTTGCTTAAACGGTGAAGGATATTATCTTGAGGAGACCTTTCTGATAGTTCTCCCCCCACATCCTGAAAGAAGACCGGTGCCCTGTCTTTAATAAATCGGTAATGAGAATAAAACTTGAAGAAGTATTTTGAACTACCTATACAATTCCTTTTTCCGAGGCTAAATCCAACGAAGGCGTTAGGATTTTTCGGCAGCGTCGCGGGATCCAACCACCTTTCGGGCCTGAAGTCATCTACATCTGGACCCCACATCGGGTTGCGGTGAACTCCATACAGCAATAACAAGCAATCGTGCCCAGCTTTGATTGTGCAGTTTTCTGCAAAGAAGTTTCATGATGAAATCCTTGCTGCGAAACTCCTCAACAAGTTTAGGAGCAGTGGTGTGCACAGTGGTTCAGATAACAGCTTTATTGCAGCAAGACATACATATAGGTACACAATAGAAGTGTGTAGCTAACCCGTTAGGAGTATGGTAAACCCACGCCCCTAATTGGTTTCTACGTGACATCGTGCCGGAACGCTAAATCGCTTGACGACACGTCTTTGTCGGTAGGGTGGTAACTAGCCATGGCTGCAGCCTCCCATCAGACCAGATTCGAGCCGGGAATCGAAATCAGCACCTCCAACTTTATAATACGACAGCGCACGCACTGCGCCACGGAGGTCGTCAAAAATCTGTCGTATCCCTATCTAATTATACCATTATGAATAATTATATACCGTATATAATCATTCATAAGTGAGAATTACTTTTAAATTAACAAAAAAATATCGATATTTCCTCTACGTGTCATCAGCATCATCATCATGATCAACCCATTCTCGGCTCACAGAGCGCGGGTCTCCTCTCAATATGAGAAGAGTCTGGCCATAGTCCACCACGCTGGCCATGTGCGGATTGGCAGACTACACGCCTTTGAAAACTCGCAGGCACGCAGGTTTCACGAATTTTTCCTTCACCGCTGAAGCAAGTGAAATTTAATTGCTTAAAACGCACATAACTCCGAAAAGTTATAGGTACGTGCCCGGGTTCGAACCCCCGACCTCTGATTAAGAGGCTGACGCCCTAACCACTAGGCTATCACAGCTTTCGTGCAGCAGCTTCTACGTGTAACTTTTTTTAAATATTACTCCTGATATAATTAGTTTCATAGCGTATTGTTCATGAATATTATGTCATCAAGATATTTAGGCGCACGTTTTCGTTTTCTATAGATCTCTCGCTTGGTCTCTGATCATAAAACTTAAACGGATGTAAACAATTCTAGATCTATTATGTTGCCATGGATTCCGTCACATGTGGGAATAATTGGTAATGAAAAAGCTAATCAACTAGCAAAAGAAGCTTGCACAGACGGAATAAATGTGACTTTGCGACCTTTCTTTGCATCTATTTGATAAAGAATTCATGTTATGATCTGTCGAAGGAATATTTCGATGAAAGATCAAAAGAAAAAGGTATATGGTACCATTCAGCCCCAACCACCCACATTGCCGTGGATTGACAATAGCTCTCGTAACAGATCGAATTTATCTCTCATGATGCGTCTTCGCTCCGGACACATTCCATTGAACAAATTTGCTTACATGATGAAAAAAGTTAATTCGCCCAACTGTTGTGCAATGTACAAGAGGATGTCACGGATATTTTGATGGAATGTGCCCGAAATGAAGATTATAGGCGCCATAACTTTAACTACAATAAGGTTCTTATTTCTGTTGGATATTTCATTAGTGTGTTAGCATATCCAGAGACGGTTTCTGCAACTCAGATGTTGAGATTGGTTAGGATTGCCTTCGAGAACAGACTATAATATTTTCCTCGAGGACAGTCTTAACTTTATTTATGTTATTTTTTTTGTGAACTTACGGAGAGGCATATTCGCTCAGCAATTAATCTCTTTAAATAAAGATTAAAAAAAAATGTAAACATACACTTATAAGCTTTAATATGAACGACTGTATATTAATGAACATGAATAAATTAATTAGGGCACGGCTCCATATACATTCCGATCATGTAATTTTTCCTCCAACACGAATTAAGCTGTCATCCAAATCATGCCGTTACAGGCAGGTAAAGCAAGGCAGCAAGTAAATACTTGCTTGCTATAGAGCTATACACATACAGGATGTCCCAAAATTTGACGATAAAATGGTAAAAGGTAAATAGTTGCATTTCACAATTTGGCAGTAATTGGTTTAGTGAAATTCTGAAATGTCTGATCACGGTACTTAAAAATGCGACCAAGGATTTCGATTTTCAACTTTTTTGACCAATACCTATTACTTCTTAACTAAATGGCATGGATTTTTTTCCTTATTTTTCCCAGAACTGGTATGAGTTGGAATCTCGACCGGTACCATTTTATCGTCAAGTTTTGGGACCTATATAAAAAGAGGTATGAAAAATCTTACTTAACTCCACATCCTGATCGATATATCTACCAACGAATGGTGCCATAACATAATAACGCATAGTTTCCTTAAGAACTGCTTCTAAATAGACAAGCCTTGACAAATCTTGTTTTTCCACATCTCTGTCTGTGTCTCCGAAAACTTCGTGTAATCTGAAAATTTTCATCAACGACATGCTCAGTAACGAAAACATCGTTAACAATCCTGCACGCTTGAGAGTTCTCCATAATGTTCTCAAAGGTTTGTCATCATGATCAACCCACTACCGGCTCACTACATAGCACGGGTCTCCTCTCAATATGAGAAGGGTTGTGCCATAGTCCACCACGCTGGGCATGTGCGGATTGATAGACTTCACACGCCTTTGAGAACATTATGGAGAACTCTCAGGCGTGCAGGTTTCCTCACGTTTTCCTTCACCGTTGAAGCAAGTGATATTTTAATTGTTAAAAACGCACATAAGGTGAGGCACGTAAGTTAGAGGTGCCCGGATTCGAACCGCCGACCTCTGATTAGGAGGCTTACGCCCTAACCACTAGGCTATCACCGCTTCAAAGGTGTGTGAAGTCTGCCAATCCGCACATGGCCAGCGTGGTGAACTGTGGCCAAACCCTTTTCATATTGGAAGCAGACCCGTGCTCTGTAGTGAGCCGGCAATGGCTTGTTCATGATGATTACGCTCAGCCCTTTAATGTTCTCAAAACTCGTAAGAGAGATGGAATCGGAGCTAAGACCGCCCACGCTGGTTTCTCCAATCTGGGTTAATGGGCTATTGCTATCAAAATGTAAGTACCATTTATTACTTTCACAATTTAGGTTTATAGCAATTTGGATTAACGTGCTTGCAGAGTGTCTGTAATATAACAATCAGCAAACCTATCTCTATATACATGGAATCAGTGATAGCAGATAGATTGGACGCGGTGATACCTAGTGGTTAGGGCGACAGCCTCCTAATCAGAGGTCGGCGGTTCGAATCCGGGCACGCACCTCTAACTTTTCGGAGTTATGTGCGTTTTTAAACAATTAAAATATCACTTGCTTCAACGATGAAGGAAAACATCGTGAGGAAACCTGCACGCCTGATAGTTCTCCATAATGTTCTCAAAGGCGTGTGAAGTCTGCCAATCCGCACATGGCCAGCGTGGTGGACTATGGCCAAACCCGTCTCATATTGAGAGGAGACCTGTGCTCTGTAGTGAGCCGGTAATGGGTTTCTCATGATGATGATGAGATAGATTGAACGTACGTAACGTAGTTATTTTGTATTGTGGTTTTAATTTAAGCAAGTTAAAATTTAATATCACTCGATTCAAAAAGTGAAGGAAGCCATCGCGAGGCAGTTTAAAATCTGCATAGCTGTGAATTCTCAACAATTTTCTTGCGAGCGTCTAAAGTTAATCCTTGTTAGCCTTGTTAATAAGTTAGCCCTTGACGGCTATCTCGCCTGGTGGTAAGTGAGTGAGAGTCTAGAATGGTAGCGGGCTAACCTGTTATGAATGGTAAAACCAAACTCCTAATTGGTTTCTTCGCGACATCGTGCCGGAACGTTAAATCATCGCTTTGCGACACGTTTCTGTCGGTAGGGTGGTAACTAGCCACGGCTGAAGCCTCTCACCAGACCAGACTCGAGCCGGGAATCGAACCCAGGACTCCAACTTTACAATGCGACAGCGCACGCACTGCGCCACGGAGGTCGTCAACGTAGACTTCGGAGAAATAAAACAGAGAGAGAGCAGTGCCATGTCCACTACATGGATCGATAGTGATGATGGAAAATGCTAATTAAAAATACTTGCTCTTCAAAGATTTTCTCTTGCACTTGAGGGTACGATCCGATCAGTAGGAAAGCGAACACTGTTACGTTCGCTGAAGTATCGTGTCCCGCCATAATTATTGTATTCATCTCATCTCTTATTTCTCCGTCGGTCAATTGGCCTTCGTCCAAATCCATTAGTAAGTCCATAAATACTTTCATCTTTGGTCCTGTAAAAGACATTTTTTTTAGCATATCAATTTATTTATTTTTTTAATTTTTGCAATCTTGTGTCAGTTTTAGCTTAACGTAACATTGAAATGAAATACGGTATTTAATACTTGCCATTTTGGTCTTTACTAGATTCTGAAGATTTATTTCGCTTCCGCTGGGCGCGTTTTTTTTGGAGCACCTAAAATAAAGTCATTTTAATATTATAAATCTCAATCACGCGGGAACGTGAAACAAAGAGAATTTAACCATGGTTTAGTGCTCGGTGGTTTGAGCAGATCTGGATTAAATTTGGCACAAAGAAAGCCGAATGATTCAGGCTATATTCTTGACTATATTATTAAAGATTTTAGAGAAAGGTTGTAGAACTGGCGCATAAGCTACTTTTTATTCTAGTATTATTTACTGTTTTTTTTTTGTGGGATTATTTTTATTAGGCCTTTGTCACGTCAAATCCTTCAATAAGTATATATATACAAAAATAATTATATTTTATTATTACATCTACAGTATTTATTGTTAATATATAGAATAAATGAATGAATACATTTTTATTGTACACCTTAAAATAGTAGGAAAAAATATACATACATACTTATCATCATCATGATCAACCCATTACTGGCTCACTACAGAGCACGGGTCTCCTCCCAATTTGAGAAGGGTTTTGGCCATAGTCCACCACGCTGGCCATGTGCGGATTGGCAGACTTCACACGCCTTTGAGAACATTATGGAGAACTCTCAGGCGTGCAGGTTTTCTCATGATGTTTTCCTTCACCGTTGAAGCAAGTGATATTTTAATTGTTCAAAACGCACATAACTCGGAAAAGTTAGAGGTGCGTGCCCGGATTCGAACCGCCGACTTCTGATTAAGAGGCTGACGCCCTAACCGCTAGACTATCACAGCTTCATACATACATACTTATATAAATATACAAAAACAACAATTACTGAACATAAGTGACGCGAAAGTGGCACAGTTATGCCTGCGTCACTTCCGAGTCATTATGTCGAGCCAGCGTCAGCGTCAGCGTTTGGTCAGAGTTAAAAAAAAAGGTTAGGTAGATACTTACTAACTAACTAATAACAGATGGGAAAATCCTTACCGAATCACAAACTCTGTTGAGAACTTTGACACACTCGTCGTGCCTCTTTTTGATACTACTGAAGCTGAACAAAATGTCTGGATACAGCCAGGGTCTGTGGAATCTTGAAATGTTGCAGTTCATGTATGTTTCAAAGGATTTCACGTAGTTTAGGGCCTCTTCCTCGCTAATAGTGTCGTCTAATGCTGTTACTGAAAAATCATCATCATCATCATCATGAACAACCCATTACCGGCTCACTACAGAGCACGGGTTTCCTCTCAATATGAGAAGGGTTTGGCCCTAGTCCACCACGCTGGCTATGTGCGGATAGCAGACTTCACACGCCTTTGAGAACATTATGGAGAACTCTCAGGCGTGCAGGTTTCCTCACTATGTTTTCCTTCACCGTTAAAGCAAGTGATATTTTTTTTTTTAAACGCACATAACTCCGAAAAGTTAGAAGTGCGTGCCTGGATTCGAACCGCCGACCTCTGATTAGGAGGCTGACGCCCTAACTACTAGGCTATCACCGCTTCCTACTGAAAAATGAAATGTCTGAAATTTCGTCTTTCACACTAGGAGGTAGGAAATTGTATTTGTTGCCGCAGGGATTCTTACAAGTAATCTATACACGAGATCTCGAAAACTAATGTACGTATAAAGCTATAAATTAGCTAGTAGGCAGTTTATAGTTAGATGTCAGCTAAGAAAGGATATTTGGAAAATCCACCCCTAAGGGGCTAAAATAGGGGTTGGAAGTTTGTATGAAAGTCTTACGTTTTTTAATTTTTAAATGTAAAATAAATAAATGAAATAAACTAATGAACTGATCATGACGAAATTTGACATTTGCCTGTAGTTTTCCGAAACAGGGCATTGGCCGCACGGGAAACCTCAATCTCACGGGAAATCAGCAAAACCAATCTGTCAGTGTCAACTTACAACAAATTGTCTCCATGAAATTCTGCCGCACATACGGTGAATGATCGAAGGGACCATTGCCGACTTCCTCTGCCAGCTGTGACACGAGGCGCCTCCCTTGGCTGTTGAAGATCGGCATGAACCCGTCGAGAATTTGCTGGTTGAAAGTGGGATTGATTAACTTTCGGTGCCTTTTCCATGTGGAAACTGGAAAACACAATTGTTATATTACATATTTTGAATTATTTTATTTTACATATTTTGAAGACCTTGGAGACGCGCGTGCGCTGTCACATTATAAAGTCGGAGGTCCTGGGTTCGATTCCTGGCTTGATCTGGTGGAGGCTTGTCGCCAAGCGCTTTAGCGTTCCGGCACGATGTCTTGTAGAAATCAATTATGAGTACGGTTTACCATACCCCTAGCAGGTTAGCCCGCTACCATCTTAGACTGCATCATCACAAACACAACGTGAGATTGCCGTCAAGGGCTAACTTGTAGTGGATAAAAAAAATTGGTTTTATAACTTTTATTTTGGTATTAAATTGTATTTTTTTTTGTTTTTACTTTTAGCCAGATTGAGTTAGGCTACACTTTAAGATCTTTATATGAATGTACCAATAACCTGCAATAAACGAATTTGATTTAATTAGAAGAGATCTAGTCGTTAAACTGTCTATGCATCATCACTTACCACCAGGCTATCTCACCTGGTGAGGAAGGAAACGGGCTAACCTATTAGGGGTATGGTAAGCCCACACTCCTACGCGACATCGTGCCAGAACGCAAAATCGCTTGGCGACACGTCCTTGTCGGTAGGGTGATAACTAGCCACGGCCGAAGCCTCCCACCAGACTCGAGCCGGGAATCGAACCCAGGACCTTCAATTTTGATATGCAACAGAGTACACGCTGCGCCACGGAGGTCGTCAACTAAAAAATGGCCAGGATTTTAAAGCAAAAAATAATTGGATATAGAATAAACTACGCAATACTCATATTATATAAGATAACATAGATGTTGAGTAAGGTTTAAGTTTCTCTGTAGATTGTACTAGCATATTTTTAGGAGTAGAGGAGAAAGGCGGGAGACTCCGTATTTAGCGCGCGAGGTTTTTTCACGCTTTTCTTGAATTAATGTTTGTTGGCTAATTTTGAAAAGTTCTGGTGTTGGTTGTGTCGTGGACATTATAGTTTTGGTGTCGTTTGTGTAGTGGCTAGTTTTCTGAATGGTTAACATGTAATAATTTGGGAAAGGTTAGAGAGAGACGCGTCCGCCGTGCGAAGTTTCCCGCCATTTTTCCCTAACTTCAATTCTCCGTTGTTATAAACTTGACATTGGCTAATCTGTGTAAAGCTATGAGAAGAAAAAAAACCTCACCTGGCGAAAAGAGTAAGCCATCACCGAGCAGTTCCTTTGTGAACTCGTAGCTGAATCGATCTTTTTGTAAACACGTGTTAGATAATTTGTAAATGTCATCGGGGTCTGTCAGCACTGGAATATTAAGGGTTATAAAATAATTGTATAAGCGACAGTGAATTCCAATTTACTTTTGTATTTGAATTTTTTATGTTTGAAGGTTTTATTATTCTATTTATAAATGGCGGTCAATTGACGTCACAAAAAAATGTTGTGGGGTATCCGAATCACCCACATGTGTGTTATGTGCTATATTTTGTTTTTTTTCTATTCTTTGAGGAATTTAGATATGAACATCTTAAAAAAAAAAGAGAAAAAATACTTTTTTTTTGCAACTAAAATAGACCAACAATTTTATAACTTTCATTAGAGAAGTTGATTGCTTATGCATGAAAATACAACTCATATTACTCATATTACTCAATATTTTTTTTTATGAATTTAAGATGGAAAAAAAATTATAACTCATGTGAATTTTTTTAACGCTTTTAGAAATTCTTTCACCAATGGAATGTTACATTTTTAGCGAGTAACATAGTCTATACTTTATATGCGTATTCCCACCGGAACGAGAACTAAATGGGTGAAACCGCGGGGCGGAGCAAATATTTTATAAAAGTTGACTCAATTAAATTGAATGCGGTTTAGTAAGTTTCACTTTTATATATATTTTTTAAATGCGTTACATAATAAATATGCGTGACTTTTCTTACCATAAAATCGGTAGGGGCCCATGTAAATACAACTAACGTGGCCCATTTTCATGCAATCGTGTGTAAACTTCTTGAATTGATGCCAAAATTCTGTGAAACAAAGTTTTCGACATAATTAAGAGGATTTTTTTGGCTCACGTTTTGAATTGATACCAATTTTTTTAAGTGTGCCTACTACATACTGTTAGCGACATTAAATATAAAAGCTAATTCCGTCCAAAACAGATTTTAACCATTGAATCAAATCATGGTGATGGTGATAAAGTTGAACTTACTTGACGCGTCGCCGATGAACAAATGCGTGTGTCCTATGAAGGGCCAAGAGCCTGGCATCACGGGTGGATCACCAGGCCTTCTTCTGGTGTACCATTTCCAGTACAATACTAAGGCCACCAGTAGCAGTACTATTCCCAACATATTTACGATGTTACGAATCCCTTGACACAGATCCTATTGTCATTAATTAAATTAAAGGATATTATTTATTTTTATCATACAATTTGACGGAAATCTCATCTAATGGCAAGTGATGATGACGTGGTTGTCCTATAAGAGGGGTAGAAACCGTCCTAAATCTGTCTATCTATATAATATAACAAAACTGTAACAGTACTTTTTCTGTACTTAATATTTTGAAAATTTTAATTGGAAGATGCTTTACTATCGATACTGAGCCCAAAACAATTTTTTTTTATGTTTTTGTCTGTCTGTATCTTGGCCGCGCATCACGCCGAAACTACTGGATGGATTCGAATGAAATTTGGTATAAAAGTAGCTGATACTCCAGTTCAACATATGAGTTTTTATCCCGGAACTCAGCACGGTTCCCTTGGGAGAGGGGATGAAAGTCAAAATGTCTATTTAGTTGTAATTCAGTAACGCGTACTCCGATTTCACTCATTCTTTTTTTTTTTTGATAGAAAGGAGATATTTTAATGTTTACGCTGTAATTATTTCAAGGTCGCCAACTTAGTAGTCCATTGCTTCGCGATTGGAAGACAAAGAAACACACTTTCACACACATTAACTCAAAGCAGACGAAGTCACGGGCATCAGTTAGTATCTATATATAATTTTAGATTACTATTTAAAAAGTTCTGTCTCTGAACTGATTTTAATTTATTACTGTTTTCAGGCCATCGCTTACTGAAGACAAATAACGCTACGCTCGCACAAATGAGAGATGTGGTATGACGGCAAAAGAGAGCGATAGGCCTTTTGTCGTGACGGTATACGTGTAAATTTTACTGCGATGTGCATAAAACTTACTGCAAAGATTTGGAATGATATTTTCGGACTGTCTATTAGCTGTACTAACCTTATTGGTTGTCACAGCGTAACCGGGCTGTTTGGCGAGCTTTGGAAAGAAGCTCTGCCAGAAGAAATTTTGAGCCCTAGGGCTCAAAGGAATGATAATATTCTGGCTGCATCATCACTTAACATGAAGTGCGATTGCAGCCAAGCGCTATTCTATACATAATAATACATAAGATAAAAAATATGTTACTTACCAACACTTACAAAACAAGGCTGTTTAAGATGAACCATTCACTAAAAAAAAATATTAATATTAATTTAATATTCGATATGATAGCATTAAGATAATCCTTTTTGGTAAAATTTTTCTAGAACAAGAAATGTTTTTATTTTTTTTTATCATGAAATTCTGACATCTGTTTTGCATGAAGTCGAAATGAAATTAAAGTAGTGAAGTAAAGTAGTTAGGTTAGGTTTATTAAAACACGTTATTAAGCATGTAAATGGAGACCCGTAACCTTTTTATAAGTACATATATAGTGGTTTTTTTTTTATAAATTCAGCGCTTCGTCCGTCATCTTTCTTATTCACCAAAAAAATGATTTTGTAACACTTGATAGTGAAAGGTTTCACGCTTTATAGGTAATCAGGAGTTCCCAGGCTTTCGAATTCTATACTTAATTAACGGTATTTGTCGAGTGTGATAGCATCTAGTCGTATGAACCAGTTTTACCGTTATAAACCATTTTTATTACTCGTTCTAATGTGAACAAATTGCGCAACTTTTTGGCGCTAAATATGTATTAAAAATAAATAAACCTTATTAAAAAAATAAAAAAATAGATACACAGCAGCCCTGTTTTGTTTAAATATTTAAAACACACCTTGCACTTAAAATTAACCAATTCTAAGACATTATGAGTCAAGAAAGGGGTGCCAGGTCGGGTAACCTCCACGTGTGCCCGGGTGCTGTGGGTCCCTCTTGATTCGTCCGGGGGGAAGAGCAGCATTCGGGCCGGTGCACCCTGGTAACATCGGTTAACAATTTCTTTTGTGCGAGATTGTTAGCCGATGGCCAATGACCCGACGCAGAGGGGGTCTCCGCGCGTCCCTCTGACCAAGCTGAGGGCGCAGTGGATGACTCGGGGGGTGTATCACCCCGTGTGGTGGAAGGCCTCTCCAGGTATGGGGCTGGCAGGCGGGGGTGGGCGGCAGTCTGCTGCTGGTGTTGGGGGTGACGACTGAGACTGGTCGTCCCCATTCGAAGTTTGCGGCCCGTCCAGGTATGGGACTGGCGGGCCGGGCCCGTCCAGGAATGGGACTGGTGGGCCGGGCTGGACGGCGAGCGTTCGCTGCGCTTGCCGTCGGTGATGGAAGGCCGGGTGCGAGAGAGTGTTTCTCTTCCACCTCTCTTGCTCTCTGTGCCTTCGGAGGACTTGGGGGCGATGGAAACGGGGCCGTCCATCACTCACAGTACGGTTCTCAAGTTGGCTGGTGTGCTGTTGTTCCGGCACACCTGTAACCGGCGAAACTGTACACGTTGTGCCCAAGGAGGGTCTGCTGCGGCGGACACCCGCTGGTGGAGTTGCGGTTGTATGCGAAAGCTTTCCCGTGACTCCACCATACAGCGGCGAGTAGGAACACGTGGGGGTTTTAGTCAGTAGGAGTCTGACATAACCTCTGTGCCTCCCCGTGGCGCAGAGGTATCCATGAGGATTTACTCACGATAAAAAAAAATGAGTCAAGAAAAGAAATTAGTTCAGTTTTTTTTTGGTTATATTATCGGTTTTCTTAATACACGAAAGCTTTCACAGCTATCAGGGACTTCATAAATCAAATCAAATCAAAATAGCTTTATTCATGTAAGCCTAATACAGGAATCTATGAATCGTACATATCATATTTTCCATTAGTTATATTCGTGAAGTGATGGTGATAACTACACTCGCAAACTTAAAACTAAAGCTAAGATTTCCAATCGCACCCTTAACATCTAGATATTATGTTTGAAGCGGTGATAGCCTAGTGGTTAGGGCGTCAGCCTCCTAATCAGAGGTCGGCGGAATCTGGGCACGCACCTCTAACTTTTCGGAGTTATGTGCGTTTAAAAAAAAATATCACTCGCTTCAACGGTGAAGGAAAACATCGTGAGGAAACCTGCACGCCTGAGAGTTCTCCATAATGTTCTCAAAGGCGTGTGAAGGCTGCCAATCCGCACATGGCCAGCGTGGTGGACTATGGCCAAACCCTTCTCATATTGAGAGGAGACCCGTGCGCTGTAGTGAGCCGGTAATAGGTTGATCATGATGATGTTTATATAATGTTATATCGTTGGCTGTCTACGTTTAGTTGTTATTTGGCTTAAAAAGTCGTAACCCTCCTTTTGCTTCTTCGCAGTCGGTCGAATGCGAAACATAACTTAATTCTGTTCTTTCCTGTACCATTGTATGCAAATCTTTTTATAAAAATGATTAATTCATTGCACATGATATACAAAAAAATTGTAATTTTAAATCGCAACCGCGTAACAAGGTAATTGTGTTAATTAATCAACGAATAAATAAAAAAGTGTGTGTAAAAAAGTGCTTCTGCAAGTTTTATATTTCACATTATTTTCATTTCTCAAGATACATATTTATATGAACTTGAGAAACAAAAAGTAATAGAATATAATAAAATAGAATAGAAAACGTTTATTTATTAGATCAACACAATTACAAATATACATATATAGATATATGTTTACCTATAATATATTTTACACCATCTCACTCATTCGGAGATACCAGCTGCCATAGAGGCAGCGTTAACGTATTGGTAGATAATTATAAAAGATACGTTTTTTTTTATAAGGTTATTTCATCATCATCAAAGGCGTGTGAAGTCTGCCAATCAGCATATGGCGTGCGTGGTGGACTTTATGTATCTATAAACTACTATATAATTGACCTATGGCGCTTTAATTATACTTGGAATATTTTGTTTTAAAAAGTACCTTATACGTCGGTCAGCTGTGATATAGTATAGCTGTGATAGCCAAGCGGTTAAGGCGTTCGCATCTTAATCAGAGGTTTGGGGTTCGATCCCGGGCACGCGTTTCTAACTTTGCGGAGTTATGTGCGGTTTTAAGCAATTAAAATATCACTGGCTTCAACGGTGAAGGAAAACATCGTGAGGAAACCTGCATGTCTGAGAGTTCTCCATAATGGCCTGCATAGTGGACTATGACCAAACCTTTCTCATATTGAGAGGAGACCCGTGTTCTGTGGTGAGCCGGCAATGGGTTGATCATGACTATGATGTCTTTAAGCATTAAATGTGAGTGGAGGAAGACATGTTGTGCCGACCAGAAATAGTTTTTTGTTATCTAGTCACGTTTGTAGAAAAATTTACATCATAACAAAAAAAAAAAGTTGGTACATTGTTGTTTCATGTGCGGCTTTATCTTTTTGTATTTGATCTAATAATTTGAATTGAAATAACACCTTCAAGGTTTTCGAGTGAAACTTTTTTCATAGGATACCTATAAGGTTCTTCTTTAAAATATTGCATATCAATATGATTTTCGACTTTCAATTGTGATTTTCCTTTTACAGCCTAAACGTGACAGAGTAAAACGACGTAAGTCCTACTTATCTATGAATAGGTACGAGTTCCGGAGAAACGGCTCGATGTGTTTGGAGTAAAGGCTGTAATGAACTAACCGAGCATTTTTGGTTTAAACTCTTTCTAATCGATTTTTGTGATGATTGTGAGATCGCCACCGAAGACTTGAAGTGGGGAAGCAATATAAAGATTTTTTTTCTTTATTTGAACTCTTTACATAGTTAATCGTGTTTGTTCCTAAACTGAGTTGATTCCCTTGCCCACGAATTTTCGATGTGGTACATAAAACAAAAACGAAAAAACTAGAATAAAATAAGTTAACCATCGGTTAAAAATAATCGTTGAAAGGATTGTTTTTAAATATAGTTTTATTATTTCTATAATAGGTATATTCGATTGTATTCAGATGTGGATATTCTTTCTCTGCGTCAGTGTCATCGAATGCCCTCCGGCAGACTTGAGCAGCACAACAAATTCCAGCTGCAGATTCTTATCATCGGCGGTAACGTGAAACTCTCTCATCACGTGAGCCAGTGTAATCTTCATCAGTGTCATCGCAAATGACTTTCCTGTAAAAAATATGAAATGAAATGAAATGAAATGAAAATACACTTTACCACACAAACAGAAGAAATACAAGACAGTAAAGAAAAAAAACACAAATAATAGGTACAATACAAGAAAGAAGGTACAATAGGCGGCCTTATCGCTAAAGAGCGATCGCTGCCAGGCAACCTATAGACCAGGATTTAATACATATACAGTAGGCTTAGGGTGTACAATTACAAAAATGTAATATAATACATACAATATATTACACATACAAATCAATAAAAATTAATAAAAAAATACATAAATAAATAAAAATAAAAAATATGTCATAAATTACCAAGAAGAAAGAATAATAACTATCAAACAAATGAAATCAAATAAACATAACAAATATAGTACTAATAATAGTATTAAAAAAATTAAAATGTTAAACTTTGTAAATAAATAAATAAAAGAATCGGATGAAAAAGAAAATAAAAACCTAGGGGGCATAACTGTATTAACTATTCGAGATTGTATTTCTTTATTCAACTATATGAAGACCCGGGTGTACAGTCGTATTATAAAATGTGAGGTCCTGGGTTCTGCGGCTAGTTACCTCACTACTGGCAAAGACTGGCGAGCGATTTGGCGTTCCGGTATGATGACGAGTGGAAACCGACTAGAGGTTGGGTTCAGCCGGTACACATCACCAGAGAAGGAACTCTCTGGTGATGCAGACGTCAACGGGCGACGGGACTCACTTAATATCAGGTGACCCGTCAGTTTTTTTTTATTAGGCCTTGACGGCTATCTCACCTGGTGGTAAGTGATGATGCTGTCGAGGATGGTAGCGGGCTAATCTGCTAGGAGTATGGTAAACCCACGCACACGTTCTTGCCGGTAACTAGCCACGGCCGAAGCCTCTCACCAGACCAGACTCGAGCCGAGAATCGAACTTAGGACCTCCAATTTTATAATGCGACAGCGCAAGCATTGCGCTGTCGCATTATAACTGCGAATGGCCAGCGTGGTGGACTAAGGCCAAACCCTTCTCATATTGAGAGGAGACCCGTGCTCTGTAGTGAGCCGAGAATGTGTTGATGATGATGATGATGATGATGCATGTTTACCTATACAATTCCGTCTTCCGGGTGAAAAAGTCGCGAAGGCGGCAGAATGACTCGGTACAGATTCACCGAACCACCTCTCTGGATGGAATTCATCGGCATCCGGGCCCCAATATTCTTTGTTTCGATTTAACGCCCAGATGTGACCCATCACGTGGCATCCAGCAGGTATTGTGTAGTTTTCTGTTAGCGAAAACAAAAAAAATCGCAACAACAACAAAAAAACAAAAGTAAACCTTGAAGCAACAAACAGAATAGTGACGTCAGAATGGTTAACCTTGAATATCTTCAAATTCGTGAGAGCTTTAAAATAATGGACGATTGTAATACGTTTTTACTTTTATACATTCGTAATTGCACACTGTTAAAAGAGTTACAGTCGCTTGCGAACAGCCTGGAGGACCTCAGCTTGAAAGACACCCACATAGTACAATACTGCTCCTTAATAAGATTCAAGAAAAAAATGGACTGTAACGCACTGAACATCAGGAGTAAAAGTAAACTTGTAGTACCGTTTAGTAGGCTGCACAAAATTAGTAACTCATTCAAAGAAAATTGTATTTTATTTTATAATAAATTACCTATTGATATCTTGGAGATCTATCAATAAGTCCAAAGTTTTTATAAAATGAAAGCTTGTAGAAAAATCATATTACGGTATTAAGGATTATATAAACGATAAAAACGCTTGGGTATGAATTGCTCTATCTCTATAGGTACTATAGTTTATTATTCATTTTATTCATTTTATTCATTATGTGAGATGGTGATAACGAAAAAAAAGAAAAACCCCGGCTAAGTTTGTTGTGGGCTTCTTCTTAGACCGGGGCGCGTTTGGAACCCGCATAGCTTTAGTTTTAAGTTTACGAATATAGTTATCACCATGAAATAACTACTATGTAAATTATTGACTCGTCAAAAGTGCCCTTTTAAGGACTATTTGAATAAGGATTATTTTTGAATTTGAATTTAAGAGACGGAGCTTAAGACCGTTTAGATACAAAACAGTTATGACTCGTGGCTTACCCAATTTTACCTCCGATCTGGTGGTTCGTGCTACTACCGTACCAGCAGGATACAGCCTCAACGCCTCTTTTATAACCGCCTCTAAATATGGCAGTTTGGTTAAATCCTCTTTTTGGATGGGCCTTGCTTCTTTACCAAGTTCATTTATTATCCTGATAGGAAACAATGTTTTAAACGTCAAATCAAATCAAATCAAATCATTTATTTTGCATAGATTGAGTCGGTATAATGGTGTCACAATAAATTAGTGATGCTTACAATCTGCCGGGTAGGCATGCAAAAAATTTAAGCGTGCTTGTCTAACAATTTTTTTGGCTTAGTAAGTTATTCTCGCTAGATAATTACGTCTTTTAACGCATTTTATCTTCTAATCCCAGATGAATAAGATGAAAAAACCATAGACATACTTAACTCGTGACACTTTTTCTAAATCCCAATTTTTGATAATGAATTATAAACCTTGATATTTTTTCTAGCTCTTTTGCGATAAGACACAGCTAGTTACCGCTATACCACTGCTTCTGCTGCTGCTACTAATACTAGAACCTCTACGCACCTAGAGTAAACGCAAAATTAAACTTTTCGCGCTTGTGAAGTCAACATCTCCTGAGGATGATCCGGTGTCGGGTCGAAACGTGCGTAGAGGTTCTAGTGGAAGATTTTGTGTGGTGTTATATTATACAAATCTCCCGGTTGTCGGCGGAAAATAGCAAATTATACTTGCTGTTTATTGCTGAATAAGTTAGCTAAGAAACCTACAAGAGCTCCCAAAACTGCCTTTCCAGGTTTAAATACTTCCATCGTCACTTATCGAGTAAGTATTTGTAATTAACCGCTAAACTGAGAAAAATAAATTTGTGCATAGTTTCAAGATAGCAAAAGTCTTAGCCCTTATTCTTTAGACACTTGTGCGATCATACTGCCCAGCGGTAAGACGTAGACTGATTTTATGATGTTGAATCAACCCACCGGCGTATGCGTATAAATGTCTTTTATATAGATGTCTCATCATAATCACCATTAGTCTATTAACATCTTACTACTGAGCATAAGCGTTCTCACTTAGGAGACAAAGGGTTTTGCCTCTTTAAACCCAGATTTTTTAATAAGATATGCCGACTCAGTGCTTGACAAAATCCTGACAAAAACAGTCAAAAACTACTTACTCGTTATACACTTTCTGTTGGACTTCCGGATAGCTGCCAATACACACTAAAATTAGCAAAATTGTTGGTGCTGTCGTATCGAAACCCGCAAGCATGAGGTTATCCATGATTTGCCTGAGTTGTAAGTCAGTGAACATATCGTTTTCAACGTTCATTGTGTTCTCAAGAAGTATTTCTAGACAACTTTGAAATTTCTCCTCTGAAACGATATGATTTGAGCTTATAAGTGGTAGATGACACATTTACCTTTTCATCAGTTAGTAATAGATGATCCAGATCAGCTGAACCGTTGTTAATTGTACCTTTATTATCGTAGTCCGCTTTGTTATTTTTTCTATTTAATATTTCTTCTTTCTTCTGTTTGACCATCTGTTGAAGTATTTAACTTATTTAGTCGATCTTTTCGGTGATTTTTTTTCATTACTTATCTAACTTATTTAATCCAATTCCAAGGTATGTTATTTATGCACGATTAATAAAACGTCAGAACTTAAATCATCATCATCATCATGATCATCCCATTACCGGCTCACTACAGAGCACGGGTCTCCTCTCAATATGAGAAGGGTTTGGCCATAGTCCACCACGCTGGCCATGTGCGGATTGGCAGACTTCACACGCCTGTGAGAACATTATGGAAAACTCTCAGGCGTGCAGGTTTCCTCACGATGTTTTCCTTCACCGTTGAAGCAAGTGATGTTTTAATTGTTTAAAAACGCACATAACTCCGAAAAGTTAGAGGTGCGTGCCCGGATTCGAACCGCTGACCTCTGATTAGGAGGCTGACGCCCTCACCACTAGGCTATCACCGCTTTCCTTTTCCGTTGAACTTAAATAATCAACACAAAATCTATATCTAAAACAATATTGTACAAGAGGTTGAACAAAATATTCTCTATCGTTACCTGCTCAGATAATCTCCATAGTATTTTTAAAGCTTCATCCTGTTCCTTCTTCAAAGAACTGAACTTGAATATAAAGTCCAATATATTCCAAGGATATCTGAATCTGTCGGTTATAGTTTCCATCACCTTGTCCACGGCTTTGGCATAACTGTCCGTGATAAGATCCTCCCCATCAATATTCATACCCATAGTAGTCTCTGTAAAGTATGAATTATTTTAGGAATCTTTAGTTTGTGCTCTAAGAACTGCTTCCTTCACCGAAGAGTCTGTCTGAAAACGTACTTCCATCATTTCACTAAGCTAACTTTTGTCAAAGGTTAGATGACATGCCTAACTTATTGAATGTTCACCTGTATTTCTGTCTATCAGTTAATCTGCTGCTGATTATTATCCCAGATGTGTAATTTGACGGCATTTTCACATGCTTTTCATAGAGTAATATTGGTTAAATTTGACCTTTTTATTTTTTATGGCATTAGCATTAGCATTTTGACGACCTCCGTGGCGCAGCGCGCGCGCTGTTGCATTATAAAGTTGGAGGTCCTGGGTTCGATTCCCGGCTCGAGTCTGGTCTGGTGGGGGGCTGCGGCCGTGGCTAGTTACCACCCTACCTACAAAGGCGTGTCGCCAAGCGATTTAGCGTTCCGGCACGATGTCGTGTAGAAACCAATTAGGAGGATGGCTTTACCATACCCCTAACAGGTTAGCCCGCTACCATCTTAGATTGCATCATCACTTACCATCAGGTGAGATTGCCGGGCTAACTTGTAGTGGATAAAAAAAAAAGATTTATTATGACCAATCTTACAGAATGTAATAAACTTACTCATAGCCATAAACATATTAGTACCAAGAATTACATATTCTATAATATAAAGTATTCTATGTAGCTAATATATAAATTAGTAACAACCAAAAAATTCAAAAATTATAAGTGTTAGAATTGTTGAAGGTACTTCAGAAAAGAACTCACGGCTAACAGTTTCTAAAACATTTCGTGTTATGATATTAGTAAAGTCCATTTCCTCATTAACGTAGTTGCCCAGGATTTCGGTAAGGCGCACCGCTTGCCGGTTGAATAAATCAAGGTAACCTTCCAAAATGTGTGGTTTAAAGGCCATGTCCAAAATTCTTCTATTTCGCTTCCAAACAGGCACTGTGATAAGGACAGAATTAAACCAACTTCAGTTTTAGACATGAATATTTCTTTGCTTATAAACTTTTCAAAATGTCATTAGTGTTTGAATCAGTTTAGAATCAGTAGTTATACTTTCAATCCAGAAAATACCCGAGAACCTTACTTTAAAACTGTTTTATCAAATCCTGCAGGAGCTGTTGGCAAAATATAGTTTTCATTTTAATTAAAATTCAAATAATCTTCAATAAAAAAATCCTTTAAAAGGCACTTTTGACGCGTCAATAAATTACATAGTAGTAATTCGATGGTGATAACTACATTCAAAAACTTAAAACTAATGTTATGAGGGTTCCAAACCCGCCCCGGTCTAAGAAAAAGCCCACAACAAACTTAGCCAGGTAAATTCTTTTTTAGTTATCACCATCTCACATGCCACTTAAAATTATATTAAGAGCTAGAATTAGAGCAATATTTCATTCCATATCGGATGCTCTTTAATCTAGAAAAACGCAAATTTCGCGAGGGATTAGATGAATTTAACAAATCGATTACAACTGCGCTTAAGTAGCTAAAATAATGAGTGAACAGTGCACCAAACTGCTACCTACTAATTACGCCTTCGAGAACCTCTGCTTTTTCTTGAATAAGAGTTTTTAGTCGACTTTATGTCGAAACGCCTTTAACTGTAAATGATAATTTTAAAATATTACCATGCATCTAAAATAAACCCTGTATAGTTAGATAGGTTACTTCAAAAAATTTTGTTACCACTAGCGGCAATGATTTCAGCGCCAACATAAGGTTTTATCAGATCATAAATGAACATTTTGTCCAGGCTTCGTGTCAAAACTGTCGTGAGGTCCTCCGCTGATGATATTACTGTAACAAGCAAGATGGTAATTTAATTGACTGTTATATATAGACTAGAGCAGTGTTTTCAAGGTCGCGACTCCCAGGGGGTTCGTAATGTCTGGTCAAGGGGGTTGCGGACGCTCAGCATATAAAAAAAACTCAAATCAATTTTTTGATTCATAATGCTAACGAATTAACAAAATTTAAACAATGTCTATTGTCACTTTCTTCATATAAATTAATTGTAATTAGACAAAAAATATGAAAGCGAAATGCGACCTTATCACTAAATGTGAAGTAGGTATGCGTTTGTATTTCATTGACCAATTTCTCCCATCTCAATTCCGTTTTGTGCTTCATTTAGAATATCTGTTATTTATTTATTTATGTATTTATTTATTTATTTATCTCCTCTTACTCTAGCTTAACAGAAAAATTGTTGAAAGCAATTTATGATACTTGCTGATAAATAAACTAACTTGATACATATTTGTATATGGTCTCAAAATATTTTTATATACTAGAGGGGTCACGTCTTAAAAAACATTTGAAAAACACAGGAATTGAGCACAATAAACGATACTGGAAACTACTGGTAGTCAATAGAGAGCACAAGCGCTCCTACACAAATTTGCTCAAACAAATATTGTAGGCGCTCATCATACATTTAACTAGTTTTGCCTGATTTCACGTAGGTGCTGTAACGAGTCTCCTCTGTCACACAAGGTTTTAGATCTGTTGTTTAGATATCTCTACATAAGTAGGTTGTATCTTTAACATTCTTGATTGTTTTATTTTGATTATAATGTTCCGTAAAATTAATTAGGAGATGATGGGAATGGCATAACCGTTTCGGAAAAAAAACCCAAAAAACACCTAAATAAACGTGACGTGACTTAGCTGAAGGTTGGCTCAAAGCATTTTTATATTTGATCGCGTTGAATGCAGTTGTTTAGTAAATAGTATAATTTGAACTATTCAAATTATTAGTTTCAGACACACGGTTTTCATCACGATCAAACCATTACCGGCTCACTACAGAGCACGGGTCTCCTCTCAATATGAGAAGGGCTTGGCCATAGTCCACCACGCTGGGCATGTGCGGATTGGCAGACTTCACACGCCTTTAAGAACATTATGGAGAACTCTCAGGCGTGCAGGTTTCCTCACGATGTTTTCCTTCACCGTTGAAGCAAGTGATATTTTAATTATTTTAAAACGCACATAATTCCGTAAAGTTAGAGGTGCATGCCCGGATTCGAACCGCCGACCTATGATTAGGAGGCTGACGCCCTAAACACTAGGCTATCACCGCTTCACACACGGTTTTGCTTTTAAGTTATTTTATATATGACAGGCACTCTTAGGATAGTGTGATAACGGTAATAAGTAGAGTCGAAAACTTAAAAATACGGGTGCCAAGCCAAAAATGTTCAGGGACTTTATTCGACGTAGCTAACACGCGGAGACGTGTCGTCTTCACACAAAATAAGCGATGATTACACAACAGGCGCTCGCTGCGTATTGTATCAAGACGAACTGGCATCTACCTTATTGAAAACAATTATAAAAAGACAAGACAAAGTTTTGTTGTTGGAACGAAGTTCCTTATCGCGCGTTGTGAAAGGGGGCTAGACGGAAAAAATTCTTACGAAAAGTTGTCACGACACTTTTTGTTATTGTAAGCTGTGCGACGTCGCATGTTTCTCTGTCTCTCTCTCTCTTATAGAAAGCAAGCCAGATATTTTCATTTCTATTTCGCATTGAACAGTGTGGTGTCGCGATGATTATTTTTGTTGAGTGTATACAGGTTTTTGTAAATAATAAATAATAAAAAATAATAATAATAATGAATCCTGACAGTGTTTCTGCACCAGTTCCGGATATTCCTGATGGAGTACAAAATTGAGCCTACTGATTAAGTTTATATAACATTATATTTGTTAATAATAATTATTACACACAACAAATACAAAAAAAAACAAAAATAAAAAATAAAAGACAAAAACGGTGCAAGGGCGGCCTTATCACTGAAAGTGATCTCTTCCAGGCAACCGCTATTTACAGGAAACATTTTACAAAATCACAGTGGTTGGTGTACAAATAAGAGCACGAATAAAGATAAACTTACATAAAATTACATACTAGGAATACACACTAATTTACATAAATAGCAATAATTATCATATATATATATATATATATACGTAAAAAAAAAAAAAAATTGTGTATAATATATTCAGTACATAAGCTTAGTGCGACAAATAATAATTTTTTAGATTACGTTTAAATATAATAAGCGATTTTGAATCTCTAATATTCCGAGGTACAGCATTCCAAAGTTTCACGGCTTTCACTGTAAATGACTCGCCATACCAGCGAGTATGGCTGAATGGCATCGCCAGTTTAGTATCGTTCTGGGACCGGTGGTTAAACAGATGGCCAGAACCCAGAAATCTAAATTTTTCCTTTAGATAAGGAGGAGTTTGAGGATGGAAGAGGATAGTGTAAAGAAGGGATAAAATATGGAGATCACGACGTTGTCTTATAGTAAGCCACTTTAGTTGAGCACGATATTGAGAGATGTGGTCAAATTTCCTTAACCCGAAAATGAACCTTATTACCATATTTTGTAGTCGCTCAAGCTTGTTAAGGAGAAGCTGAGATAAATCTGGATAACACGAATCAGCATAGTCAAGAAGAGGAAGAAGAAGTGAATGGGCTAAAGAAAGTTTAGTTCTTACGGGTAAAAAGTGCTTCCATCTTCTCAAGCGACCGATTACAGCGAAGATCTTACGACTGATTTCAGAAACTTGGGGTGCCCAGGAAAAGGAATTGTCTATAATGAGACCCAGGTTTTTGACTGTGCTACAAAATTCCAATTTAGTACCATCAAATAAAAGAGGAGAAAGAGAGAAAGTGTTGATTTTTGATAGGAGTTGACGGGAACCAATCAAAACCGCCTGTGACTTGCTTGCATTTATAGTCAATCCATATGACTTACTCCAAGAGCTGACAGTATTAAGGTCAGCATTAATACTAGTTATTGCACCATCAAGCTCGCCGATGGATTTAGTAGTGTAAATTTGCAAATCGTCAGCATAAAGATGGAAAGACAGAGAGAGAAATTCAGTAATAGAGTTAATAAATAAAGCAAAGAGAAGGGGAGAAAGAACACCGCCTTGAGGGACCCCAGCAATTAACTTATTAGGAGATGACAGTCTATCATCAATACGAATGCATTGCCTTCGATCACAAAGGTAGGATCTAAACCAAGCTATAACTTCAGAAGACATATTTATTGATTTTAAGACAGCAAGAAGAATCTCAAAATCGACAGTATTAAAGGCATTCGAGAAATCTAGTAAGGCAACTATACTTACAGAATGGTTGTCAATTCCATACCTGATGTCATCACAAATTTTAATAAGAGCAGAGGTTGTGTTGTGCCCAGGACGAAACCCAGATTGGTATGGACTCAAGATATTGAACTTAGAGAGATATAAATATAATTGTTTGTGAACAATACGTTCAAGTACCTTTGATAGAAAAGGAAGTATTGAAATTGGTCTGTAGTGAGAGAAAGATGAAGGATTTGAAGTTTTCGGAATAGGAATGACATAGGCTAAACACCAGGCACTAGGAAACGTGTGAGAGGAAAGTGAGTGGTTGAGAATGTGACAGAGGACGGCCAGAGTATTTTCGAGAGTTAAAAGGATCATCTTTCGACTCACCCCATCGGAACCTATGGCATCAGACTTGATTGCCATGATGTGTTTCTTCACTTCCTCAGTGGTAACGGAAAAAAAAATTAAATGGCACTGAATTAGTTATAGAACACATGTTAAGGGATAATAAAGTATTTGATTTGGTTGCATTATCTATAAGTGAAATTTTAGTGAAATAACTATTTAATGCTTCCAGATCAAGGCTATTAGTAGAAAGAGAGCTTCTGCGCGAGCGTCCTATACCCATGGCGTCTAAAAATCTCCAAACTTTTCCAGAATCCTTATTGTCCACAGCGTCGTGAATAAACTTGCGTTGGGCTTTTCTACACACCCTGTTACAATGATTACGCAACTTTTTGTATCTTTGAAGATTCTCATCTGTAGGATTGAGCTTATATTTCGACTTACACTTATTTCGCTTAGCCATTAGGACACTTATTTCTTTAGTAAGCCAAGGCGCCGGTGTATGTTTCAGTTTTATAGGCCTCAGTGGAGCATGTATATCAAATAAATCAATTAAAATTGAGTTGAAAATCATAATTTTATCATTAATTGACGAAGCATTAAGAATACAGTTCCAGTCAATTTCATTAAGGTCCTTCAAAAAACTTTCATTATTGAAGTGTTTAAAGCTCCGTCGCATTATTATCGTAGGCTTTAATTTGGGCGGCCGAATTTTATATGATAAATAGACTAAGTCGTGATAGGAGAAAGCTTCTGCTGGGATTTGCCCGTACGCATTGACCCGATCCGGTGTTGATACAATAATAAGATCCAGTAGCGATGGGGTGCAATTAGGAGAGAAGTGAGTTGCATTTTGGGTATTAAGGAATTTCAAATTAGCACTTCCAACAATGTTTGCCAACCGCTTGGCTCTAAAATCATTTTTAATCAAGCAAGTATTAAAATCGCCCATAATAATCGTATGATCAGCGCCCGGTACATATTTCTCTAACAATTCTTCAAAAACATCAAAATAGTCAATGCGCAAAGAAGGACTATATAGAACTCCCAGTAAGAGCTTCACTGTACCAAAAATAACCTCAATGAAGATATGTTCCGATGATGATGAAAATTGAAAAGGGAATGTGGCTGCGGAGATATATAGCTACTCCACCACCACCCTTGCCAGTCCTATCGTTTCTAATAAGATGGAAACCTGGTAAAGCATACGAAGTTGATGGAAGGCAAGGCTTGAGGAATGTTTCTGATACCAAGATCGCATGTATATCCTTAGCGTCGAAAGAATCCAAAAGGTCAGAATAGTGAGAAGGTATGCTCTGCGCATTAATGTGCATTACATTAAAGCATTTAGAATATCTGGAAAAGGTAGCTCTTAATGTAGAATTTAGTGGAATGGCCGCACTATGAAAACTGTCGTCGGAAGATGCGGAAGAACATTGAAAGTATAAACTGTTGTCGTCATCTAAGCTATCACTATTAACGCTATTGTTAAAATTCATTGTTAAATAATACCAATATTATAAACTAAATATATCTAATGATATTAAAATAAATATAATAATATAAAATATATGTATAATATGAATATATAGTAGTCTTAATATAAATAAAAGATTATAACAAAATAAAAAATATAACATTAATTTGTTCACCCACCAGCAGTTACTAAACATATATCTATAAATTATCAATAACACAATTTGAAATCAACACAAACTAAAAAGGCACTGCATTGCACCGCTTAAATTAAAACAAAAAAGGTCAAACTTAATACCAACAGCTCATCTGACACAGACAATTAAAGTTCGTATCTTCCTTACAAACACCTATGAACTACCTATAACAATGATTCCTAAAAATTAAGTATTAAGTAATTTATCATTCCACTAATTAAGGACAACAACAATATACATTTACTGAAACTGATGATTTAAAAAAAAAAAAAAAGTAAAATAAAATTACCTAAATACCGATACCGGTGGAGGAACGCAACTTATCTCGAAATCATATGGCAACGACAAATACTGTCAAATGTCAAGTGTCAAGTGTCAACCTCAAGAAAGAACAAAACACTATTTGACTCGAATAAAATCTATCAAACATCCTTAATCTGTGCCCTGAGCGGGTATTAATATTGACAAATTGTGACGCTACCCAAATACAATCACAATCGCTATCAAAACACAAACACAAACGCAAAGCAGTGCACTACAACTGTTATAGAAAGAGAAAACTTAGTTCAAAATAAGACATCACAATTTCCTTCATTTCCTGATGACCCGTTTGGCCCGACTAGTCTGCGCAAGAGGAGTAGTCCTCTGTTTAGTAGGAACAGTATCGGCAGCAGCACTGGTGTTAACGGTGATCATGCTACCTGTGGTCTGACCTTGGGCTTCAGATGTACTTGGAACTTTATCTAGCTCGGATTTTGTAGTAATGCGACGCCTTGACCCATCTGATCCAACAGCAAAAATAGCACCTTCATTTGTCCAGCATCTAGTGATCCCAAAACGCTGCCTAGCAGCCATGAAGATGTCATGTCTTTCTTTAGTAAGAAATTCAGAGAGGGTAACTCCTGTGCTTTTGAGTTTAGCTTTGGCATACCACACCTGATTTCTAAGAGACAGCTGCTTAAACTTGATGAGAATAGCTTGGTGTTTACCAACCTTAGAGGCTCCCATACGGTGACAGCGGCTAACATCATCAACTGAGAGATTGGGCATGTCAAGATGATCCGACAGATATTTCACCACCAATGCTGTCACTTGCTCATTTTTATGCTCCGAGACACCATGAACTAGAAGAATTTTCTTTCTAGTATTCATTTCCATGCGATCTTGTTGCTTTGTGAGATGCTCAACTTGTAACTGTAGATTCTCTAGGGCAGAGAGTACAAAAGCCCTAAACGCAGTGAATTGCAATGCAATATTTGAGGTAGGGCTAGTGGCTGGAATTGTTGCACTCAAATTTTGTTGAAACTCAGCCATAGTTATGTTGAAATGCTGTGACAACTCCTGTAGAGACTTCTTGATTGAGTCCATTTCAAATGACAGTGACTGTTACTCACAGTTTTATTATGTGCCTTAATGTGTAATTTGTTAGGCCAATATTGTAGGGAGAACACTGAAGGAGTAGCTGCTGGTAGGTAGATGAACTTTACCACATTATATATTTACTATAAGCACTTTTTTATAATTTTAATTAAATAAATTATTAGGAGCTCTAGCAAAAACGTGTTGACATTTATGCACCTACCCACAAAAAAAAATATTATTATAACTTAAATAAAATAAAATTTAATTACAATTCCTTCACTAATTAATCGAAAGGAACTTTGTTCCATCCGGGTGTCCCTTGACACCTCTCAAGTTTTTTTTTGTTCCACTAAGTCCACCTTCGACAGCAATCGGACCTGGTCCAATATGATCAGGAGAATTTATATAGATAATATGGACCATTTTTTTTAAATTCCACTACAACTTAGCCCTTCACTGCAATCTCACCTGGTAATAAATGATGATGCAGTCTAAGATGGTATATGACTAATCTGATAGGGGGGGTATGATGAAGACTATGCTCCTAATTGGTTTCTAAGCAAAATCGTGCCGGAACGTTTAATGATACATATGTAAATACGAATATATATTATCACTAGTCGTCTAATCGTAATCGTATGATATAAAGGTATCATTAAGAACCTTGCTTAATGTAATCCCAATATCGTCCAAAATGATACCTAAGTACTCGCAATTATTACCCTGCCAAATTGCAGCGCTGTCGACGATATATTATGTTATTATTTATTTCAATGCGGTAAAAAAGATTCGTCATTTGACGGATATAGAGACTGCCAGACTCGTATATTTTAGCTACTTTCACAGCATTATGTCATATGGTATTTTATTATGGGGTAATGCTGCTGATATTGACACTTTATTCGTTTTGCAGAAGAGGGCTGTTCGTGCGACATATATATAGGGTCCCAGAGAGTCATTAAGAGATAAATTTACAGATTATAAAATAATGACAGTAGCCAATATATATATGATAATTTGATGTATGTTCATAAAAATATAAATAAATTCAAGAATAAAATGGACTGCAACGCACTGAACATCAGAAGTAAAAGTAAACTTGTAGTACCGTTTAGGCTGCATAAAATTAGTAACTCATTCAAAGGAAATTGTATTTTATTTTATAATAAATTACCTATTGATATCTGGGAGATGTCTATCAATAAGTTCAAAGTTTTTATAAAACGAAAGCTTGTAGAAAAATCATTTTACGATATTAAGGATTATATAAACGATAAAAAAGCTTGAGTGTGAATTGCTCTATCTCCATAGGCACTATAATTTATTATTCATTATGTGAGATGTTAATAACGAAAAAAAATCCGGCTAAGTTTGTTGTGGGCTTCTTCTTAGACCGGGGCGCGTTTGGAACCCTCATAGCTTTAGTTTTAAGTTTACGAATATAGTTATCACCATGAAATAACTACTGTGTAAATTATTGACGCGTCAAAAGTGCCTTTTATAGGACTATTTGGCTAAACAAATAAAAAAAAATGTCATCTATCTCTTTTATTTTGTAATGCTACAAGCTTTATCAATTTGAGGTATTTAAATTTATCAGAAACCTAATTCCAAGTTCCGAACCTACTCAAGCTTTTTATCGTTTTCGTAATCATTTCAACTTTATACCTACTTATATTATATATTTATTTTTATATATTTTCTAAAAGTTTAGTTTTAATTTTTATTGTCATAAAAGTCATACCCAGAGATGTACCTACCTAAGTTAATTATTCTATTTATTTTAAATTTATATATTATGCGGTTAATTAATACGGGAACCGGGAAAATATAACAGTTCCGTAAATAAAAAAGGTTATTTATGAAGGCATTGTTATGAAAAAGTTGACTATTAATTACCCACTTACCATAAATTATAATTGGTCCAAACGTGAACTTTGCAACGCCGCCATTTTGATTTGTCCATTCGCCTATGTATGTGATTCTTTTGAAAATATCTGTGAATGAAAAGATTTTTATATTTTGGTACAGCAAGTTTTTAGTATTATATTTTTATAAATGCCTGTGGAATAACCAACAATTGTATTTGAAGACGCTAGGGCACTAGAGGTCGAGGAAGGTCGCCAATGGGACGGACCGATCAGATTAAGTCTTCTGTGGGCGGTCCTTTACACGAGTTAGTCCAGGCTTTCGGCCAACCGAGAGAAGTGGCGATTGCTCGTGAGGCGAACGACATCTGCCTTCAAAGACAATGCTTCGTGATGACCACGACCACTCTGTCAAGAGTGTTACGACGTAGAAGAAGTTTTTGAAGAATGTCCCATCCCTCACTCTTGGCTTCGTTGCCTTGCAGTTTGGTTTCCCAACATACAAATCTAAGTTTGCTATGGCAAATTAAAGGTATAGTTATATCTCATCGAAGTGAAACTCTGCGGGAACCTCGTATTTTCGGATAAAAAGACATGCCTATGGGTCAGACTATGAAACGCTCAAGTGTAAAGCGACCTCAAAATGTCTTTTTGCTAGCAATAAGCATATTATGTAGGCAAAAGAGTTAAGGTTGCAAACTGTACTTTACTTTTCGCGCTTGTGAAGTCAACATCTCCTGAGGATGATCCGGTGTCGGGTCGAAAAGTGCGTAGAGGTTCTAGTGGAAGGTTTTGTGTGGTGTTATATTATACAAATCTCCCGGTTGTCGGCGGAATATAGCAAATTATACTTGCTGTTTATTGTTTATCATGGACTTCCGCAAAGTAAGGCCTGCTTCTATTCATTATTTAAACTGTACCAGAGCAATGCTATCGTAGTTAGGTAGTTTTATATAATGGTATTGTTTATGTACCGATACTTTAATATTACTGAATCAGTGATTAATTATAATTTATAACTATTCTAGTTTGAGAAGCGGTGATAGCCTAGTGGTTAGGGCGTCAGCCTCCTAATCAGAGGTCGGCGGGTCGAATCCGGTCACGAACCTCTAACTTTTCGGAGTTATGTGCGTTTTAAAAAAGTTATAATATCACTTGCTTCCACGGTGAAGGAAAACATCGTGAGGAAACCTGCACGCCTGAGAGTTCTCCATAATGTTCTCAAAGACGTGTGAAGTCTGCCAATCAGCACATGGCCAGCGTGGTGGACTATGGCCAAACCCTTCTCATATTGAGAGGAGACCTGTGCTCTGGATTATGAACCCGATTGTGATTTCAATTGTGATTGCGATTGCGATTCTGATTGCATCGTGGTTGTGGTTGTGATTTCAATTGTGATTGCGATTGCGATTCTGACTGCATCGTGGTTGTGGTTGTGATTTCAATTGTGATTGCGATTGCGATTCTGATTGCATCGTGGTTGTGGTTGTGATTTCAATTGTGATTGCGATTGCGATTCTGATTGCGTCGTGGTTGTGTATGTGATTTCGATTGTGGTTGCGATTTCGATTGTGATTGCGATTGTGATTGCGATTTCGATTGTGTAAACAAATTTATTTCAGTAAAATAAAAAATGAATTTTGGACGTAGATTGCATGCAGCAATAGTTATTACAAGATAAAGTTATTTCTTGTTAGTTATTGGAGGTAACGTACAGTTTTTATATCCCTTGGTCTGGTGGGAGATCTGGAATTCGGAGGCCACGTCTTTGTGGTCATACATTCAAAAACAGCGTGAAGACGACAAAGCGACAAAATATGATCCACCCTACCGAAAAAGACGCGTCGCTAAGCGATTTAGCGTTCCGGCGCGATGTCGCGTAGAAACCATTTAGGAGCGTGGGTACACCATACTCCTAACAGGTTAGCCCGCATCATCACTTACCATCAGGTGAGATAACCGTCAACTTGTAGTGTATAAAAAAAAGTTATAATACCTTTCATATTGATATTGTAAAATCCGATTTCGAGAATGGACAGAGCATTGGGTATGGTTGGCACTAATTTATTAAGACGCACACTCACATACCGCGCGCACACACAAAACACAATAAAAACAATAAACAAAAGCAAATAAGTCAACATATCGGCGAAAACGTGTCGAGCCTCTGGCAAGTTATAAAACACTGAGTGTTAACTGTACTCAAAGAGTATATAATTACTACGTGACCGGATTAATTTATTCTGTATCTTAACTTAAAAACCGGTACCGGCGCAACGTAATGGTTACAGCATTAATGACTTTGGAGGGGCTAAGAAGTGTAACGACGTGTTTTTAACCAACACCGGTTTTCAACCAACTTCAATAAGGATGAGAATCAATATTTTTCTAAATCGCTATTTATCTAAATGGTTCACGTTTTGTACGTTTAATGGTTTATAATTTATTTATATATGTTAGGGATTATATTGAAGTCCACCCAATTTAATATTTATATTACGCATATAAACTCTCAATCAAGACATACCAGTGCTCACTTCAAAGAAGAGCCCATTCGGTTTTAAAAACGTAATGTGAAATAAAAAAAGGAACGGGGATGGCGGGGGAAAAAAAAAGCGCTAAAACTAGGCTGGTTTTTCTTTATACGAGTAGAACGTGGTACAAGCGCGGTTGATTTAGATAAATAAATGTTAACTCGAAAAGAAGTTGTTTATTGTCGAAGAACAATAGCTGGTTGTAAATAAAGTCGAAGTGGTAATTAAATTCATCCAGTTTCTAATATATATGTATTTTTTTTTATTTAGGACCACGAACTTAAGATAATATAACACGGAAAGAAGTATACGAGGATATGTTATAATTATCTAGAGATTAGTCATCATGATAAACCCATTGCCGGCTCACTAAAGAGCACGGGTCTCCTCTCAATATGAGAAGGTAGGAGTGTTGTGATAGCCTAGTGGTTAGGACGTCCGTCTCCTAATCAGAGGTCGGGGTACCGCACATGGCCAGCGTGGTGGACTATGGCCAAACCCTTCTCATATTGAGAGGAATGAATGAGTTGATCATGACGATGATGATGATGTTCAAATAGTGAAAATATCGTAACAAATACAAGACAATTAAATTATTTTATAGTCTTCAGTGCATGGTAACAACGTGGGTCTAGAGTTATTTCAACAAATTTATTCATATTTATAAGACATTTGCTAATGAATAAGCACCTTTCGTTATAACGAGGAGGCATTTGAATAGTACCTAGTTGTGAGCCATGAACTTACTTGACCCTAAACGTCACAATTGACGATGTTATGACGTTTACTCGGAAGTAGTTATATGCGGTATGACTAGATAAGCTAAAATATTTGTTTATATACTACATAGACATTATCTTTACAATTTGCAAATAGACGACCTCTGTGGCGCAGCGCGTAAGCTGTCGCATTGTAATGTTGTAGGTCCTGGGTTCGATTCCCGGCTCGATGGTAGGATTCGGCCGTGGTTAGTTACCACCCTACCGACAAAGACATAACACCAAGCGATTTAGCGTTCCGGCATGATATTGCGTGGAAACCAACTAGGGGTTTATGTACTTACTACATAGACATAAGCTTTACAATTTGAAAATAGACGACCTCTGTGGCGCAGCACGTAAGATGTCGCATTATAAAGTTGGAGGTCCTAGGTTCGATTCCCGGCTCGAGTCTGGTCTGATGGTAGCATTCGGCCGTGGTTAGTTACCACCCTACCGACAAAGACGTGTCGCCTTAGCACTCAGACATGATGTCGCATAAAAACCAACTTATTTGCCCGCTATCATCTTAGACTGCATCATCACTTACCATGAGGTGAAATAGCCGTCAAGGGTTAAAAAAAAGGTTCGATCACAAGAACGCAATTAAGATCGTATCACGTACATCAACCTAGTTGCAGGACTAAGTATGCACAGTTGCTAATTAAGTAATTATTAATTTAATCATTAAACATAGTATTGTTATAAGCTTCATCATCATCATCACGATGAACCCATTGTCGGCTCACTGCATAGCACTCAATATGAGAAGGGTTTGGCCTTAGTCCACCATGCTCGCCATGTGCGGATTAGCGGACTTCACACGCCTTTGAGAACATTACGGAGAACTCTCAGGCACGCAGGTTTCCTCACGATGTTTTAACAATTGAAGCAAGTGATATTTTAATAACTAAAAATCGCACGTAAATCCGAAAAGTTACAGTTGCGTACCCGGGATTGAACCACCACCTCTGATTAGGAGGCGGACGTCCTAACAACTGGGCTATCACAGCTTACAACAAACAAAAATTTTATAAAATTTACCATTACAGCATTCCGTATTTTTGTGTTTACACATTTGAGGAAAATTGTGTAATACAGCTTAAATTAACTTGTATCGCAGTTTCTAGTGCTGAGAGGTATCCTCACCCGTCAAGCCAAATCCTCGGGTCGTAAGGCGCGCCAGGAACATTAGGCGCCTTATGGAGTTAGGGGGCCTTGATCATAGGCCCCCGGTAGAGGGTCTGTCTCGGCGGACGCCGCTGGTTGGGTTGCGGTCGAGTGCGCGGGTGTACCCGTGACCCAGCCACCAGGCGACTCGTAGGAGCATCGCTGGGTTTTAGTGGGTATTCAGGTCGTACATACTCCGATCTCCGACGGGGGGGATGCGTAAACGCATTTCCCAGCGGGAAAAAAAAAGTGCTGGAGAGTGGTAGCTTCTGGGAGGCTTCGGCCGTGGCTCGTTACCACCCTACCGGCAAAGACGTGTCGCCAAGCGATTTAGCGTTCCGGCACGATGTCGCGTAAAAACCAATTAGGAGTGTGGGTTTTCCATACCCCTAACAGGTTAGCCCGCTATCATCTTAGACTGCATCATCACTTATCATCAGGTGGGATTGCAGTCAAGGGCTAACTTGTAGTAAATAAAAAAAAAATCTAGTTGTATTTACATGAGCTTGTATCCTTATGAAGCTCATAGGAGGTTTACGTTAGGAAGAATCTAACCTAAACCTCCTATGCTAATACCTATCTAGCCGAAACAAAGGCGGAACAATTCACGGCCAACCAAAACCAAGAAAGGTCAAGAAAAAAAAACCTTAAAAATGTAACTTAATTATTCCTTTTTTCTATTGTAATATGGTGTCCCGATACAGGCTTGAGTAAGATGTCCAACTTTGTTACCAGCTTCGTGTGATCACCGGAAACGATATAGTGGCGGTATAAGTGAGCCAGAGTAATTTTCATTGACATCATGGCGTACGTTTGACCTGGAAATGAGAAATTATATCAAAACATAGCCTCAAGCTAGAAGTTGTGATAGCCTAGTGGTTAGGGCGTCAACCTCCTAATCAGAGGTCGGCGGTTCGAATCCGGGCACGCACCTCTAACTTTTCGGAGTCATGTGTGACAGTTTTTGCTAGGTAAAGAAAAACTTATTTTAGAATATGTCAGTAAATTATATCCTTTTGCACTGGTTTTCTATCTTAGACCGAGTAATCACAACCAAACACCTTCTTTATGAATGGTTTTTCATTTCCTGACAAAAATTCAACATTGGAATAGAGTTATTTATTGCAATGTTCTCTTGACTTATGGCTATACCTTAGTGCATAATTTTAAGATTGGCGGCCATTTTATGGTTACGATATATATAGCTTATATATCGTAACCATAAAATAACTTTAGATAATAAAAAAACTGAAAAAAAATCGTAATAATAATCTTTATTTATAAAACTCAGTACAGCACAATACAATGGAATCCTGACCCCTTAACTAGGAAAACCCGTATCTTAGGGGCCAGTGCCTTCCCAAACATTGAATAAATTAAAAGTTACATATCTAGAGAACTTTAACAAATAAAAATATTTCAGTATGTGTAGAGTTTAGTTTGATTTAAAGTTGGTGGGGGTGTGGGTGTGTGTGTGTGTGGGTGTGTGTGTGTGTGTGTGTGTGTGTGTGTGTGGGTGTGGGTGTGTGGGTGGGTGTGTGGGTGGGTGTGTGGGTGTGTGTGTGTGTGTGGGTGGGTGTGTGGGTGTGTGTGTGTGTCTATCACTTTGAAACTCATAGAATGTTTTGAACTATGTAAGTATCCATAATTTTTCGGTATTTTCGTAATTATAGTCAGTAAAAAAAATTTTAATACTTTTATTTAATCTATACCTATTCAATTGATTAATTTTAATTAACATGTAACATGTACATCTTAATATATCTTATTTGTGTGACTCGAAATAAATACGAAAAATCTTACTCTTCACAGATTTTCTCCTGCACATGAGGGTAGGATCCAACAAACAAGACGCTGTACATAATTACAGTGGCCGAAGTGTCGTAACCAGCAAAAATCATGGTATCAAGTTGTTCTCTGATCTCCTTGTCGTTGAACGCACCTTCCTCCAATGCTAGCTCGAGAAGGAGGTCTAAGAACGGCTTGAATGTGGGACCTGAAGATAGTAATAAAAGACAATATCGTCGATAGTAGTTTTGATTGTTTTTCTGTTTAAATCAGTTTGAATGCTGCACACTGAGTTCGGAAATCACGCAAAACAGTACCGTCCGACCCGCCCGTTATCCCAAACGTCGCCTAAACCGCGGTTCGGCCTCAAAGGAGGCGCCCTTAGGCAGACGTTCCCTTAGTTTCCACGAGCCCTAGGGCTCAAAATTTCTTCTGGCGGAGCTTCTTTCCGAAGCTCGCCAAACAGCCCGGTTACGCTGTGGCAACCAATAGGGTTAGCACAGCTATTAGACAGTCCGAAAAAAAAAACGCGAAACATTGTGCTCAAGGAAATGGGGAGAACGTCCCGCTAAGTGCGGCTTCCGTAAAGCTGCGACTTTGACCGCACTATTATTTTGGGTATAGGAGTTTTAGCCCGCATGACGTGGGTCACATCCACGTCAGAAATCGGAGGCCACGTCTTTGTCGATGTTTTTTAATGTATGATCGACCCTACTGACAAAGACGTCTATAAGTCTAAGCGATATAGCGTTCCGGCACGATGTCGCGTAGAAACAAACAACAAGGAGCGTGGGTTTACCATACCCCTGACAAGTTAGCCCGCTACCATCCTAGACTGCATCATCACTTACCATCGGGTGAGTTAGCTGTCAAGGGCTAACATGTAGTGTATAAAAAAATATCTACTTGGGTAGGGTTTGATCACCTGGGTCGTAAAGGCAAGTTACGCGGCATTGGGTTTGAGAGAAAGTTTCAATTAAACAATACAGTTTTCCAATACTGTTATTTTTTCATTCCATTACAAATTAGCCATTAACGGCAATCTCACCTGGTAAGTGATCATGGAAACGGGCTAACCTGTTAGGGATATGTTAAACCCATATATACAATTGGCTTCCACGCGACATTGTGCTGAACGCTTAATCACTTTGTATGTCTTTGTTCTGGTAACTGGCAACAGCCGAAACCACCAAACAAGACTCGAGCCAGGAATCGAACCCAGGACCTCCAACTCTATAATGCAATAACGCCGCGAAACGGAGGTCTTCAGATTACTACTCTTATAGTTGTGTATACAAAACTTCCTATTCCTACAAAAAATATATATTGTACCTTTTGTTTTCTTCTCAATTTTATTTTCACTTACGTTTACAGCTTTTTTCTTTACCAGAACCTGCAAATAGAAATTGTTACCACCTAAATACCGACTATACCTTATACAGAAAAGTGAAATATCGTGAGGACACCTGCAGGCCTGACAGTTCTCCATAATGTTCTCAAAGGCGTGTGAAGTCTGCCAATCCGCACATGGCCAGCGTGGTGGACCAAACCCTTCTCATATTGAGAGGAGACCCGTACTCTGTAGTCAGCCGAGAATGGGTTGATCATGATGACGATGATGAAATATCGATTACAGAAGTATGGTGGTAGAGGTCGCTTAAAACTAGAAAAAAGTCTACTGTTGAAGGTAATGAACGAACGTACCGAAACTTGAAAATATTTCAAAATCAGGATATGGAGTGCACATTAAGAAAACTTTGCAATTATAATGTCTTACGACCTACAATTGCCTATATAACGTGATTAATCTTATTTATAAGTACTAAGTACAGTCACGGACATAGTTTTTCTTTTATTTTAACTATCTCTGCATGAAATATTCCTACTGAAGATCTTCTTCTTCGTCGTAACACTCTTTGCAGAGCGGTCGTGGTCATCACGAATCGATGTCTTTGAGGCCAGATGTTATGCGCCTCACAAGCATTCGCCACTTCCCTCTGTTGGCCGAAAGTCTGGTGCACTCGTACAAAGGACCACTGAAGATATTTTATAGTAAAAAACGAAATGGATGCGTGGACTTATGCACGCGCTTGAGAAGCTATAATTCTTTGGCATCATTACATATGCATAAATGCATGCAAATAATTAATTACTATAAAAAAGTACGAATATTAATTTTAAATCACTCTTGAATAAAATATATTGGCACACATAAATTCAAAATTCAAGTTTAAATTTTTTTTATTCAAATAGGCACTTTTGACGCGTCAATAATTTACATAGTAGTGATTTGATTGTGATAGCTACATTCGTAAACTTAAACCTAAGCTATGAGGGTTCCAAACGCGCCCCGGTCTAAGAAGAAGCCCACATATGAAATTAAAACACGTGTCGTGAATGTAGAAACTGGAAACGTGTGGAAAATATTATAAATATGAAAACAGTGATCAGAGGCGACGAGCGTGCCAACATGCGCGACTAGTAGAAGTTCTAATTCTATTTTGTTGGTACCTTTTTTTCTAGTCTTAATGCGCGGTTTAGCGGGCAGCTTCAACCTGTAACTTTTGTGTTACAGTTATGCGCGCCTTTTAATACTTCACTCTCATTATTTTTTCATAACACGCCTATAGAAGTATAACTCCAAAAATCTAATATTATCTAAGGTTAGCTCGCACGCAGCTTAGCTCGTAAAAAAAAATCAATTCTCCCTCGGGAACTATTTAGGGAATCGGGACAGTTATGTTCTGTTCCATGTCAAAGGCTACATGCTTGTCAAATTTTATCCAAATCCGTTCAGCCGTTTTTGCGTATTTGAGTAATAAACATCCACACTTTCCAGTAGGATTAAGCCCCATTATTTGGGCATCGTTGCCAATCTAGACGGTGGAGAGGAAAAACGATTATAGCAAAAATACATACAGCATATAGTATCAAGTGCATTATCCCGAGCATAGACCAAATGGTCAAACGGACCTTTCCCAACTTCAACCTCTAGATTTTTCACCAAATGTCGAGATTGCTCATTGAATAAGTCCAGGAATCCATACAACACGCTTGGACTGAACGCTGGATTCAACAGTTTCCTATGTGTTTTCCAGATTGGATCTAAAAGAAAACAAATGCATAAAATGAATGAGTTATACATATCAACACATTTATAAACTTCAAGAAAAGTCTGTCTGCAAAACAGCCCAAAATTTAACACTTGTAAACTTAAATGTGTAAAATAAATATTGTTCCACCAGTCACTATTATTATCTTAGATTATAATTTATTATTCCTAATATTATATTTGCTTAGAATTTATAAGCTATCACTTGTTCAAGTACACTTGTACAAGTACAAGTACAAGTACACTTGTACAAGTACAAGTAAAAGTACACTTGTACAAGTACAAGTACACTTGTACAAGTACAAGTTCAAGTACACTTGTTCAAGTACACTTGTACAAGTATACTTGTACAAGTCAAGTACAAGTACAAGTACACTTGTACAAGTTCAAGTACACTTGTTCAAGTACAAGTACACTCAGATCCCTTCCCGGATCCTGAGACTGGGGCCAATGCAGTGCATCATGCTGAGCGTCGTAGCGTCGCGGAACATGCTAAAAGGTGACGTAGTCCTTCTGTTACGATTTGTTTGTGACGTGTCGTTGCGCATGAAGCCTGATAACGTGGTGTTGGTAGATTACGTGTAATATTGCATGCAAGCATGGGGTGTGTTTTGAATCAATTAAGAGCAAATGATCGTGATATTCTGGTATTTATCTATATTGAAGGTACCTGGCGAAAGAAAGCTTTCAAAATATATATATATATACAGAGTGCTTCAAAAAAATGTATACACACTTTGAACTTCCATAGAAAATTTATTTACCGTTCTACAAAGTTAAATTTCAGGAAAATAGAAAGCTGAAAGTCCAATGTAAATGAAACATAAATAACAAATGTTAATACTGTTCAAATTGGTGACCTGCAGCATCAATACAATTCACCACTGATTCTGTACATCGTATCAAAACGTCCAATGAGATTTCTCTACACATTGCTTGAATCTCATTCCAAAGAATGTCTAGGTTACGTGGTTTACGTTTGTACACCTCATCTTTTACTGTGCCCCACAAGAAGAAATCCAGTGGTGTAAGGTCTGGAGAGCGTGCTGGAAACTCGATTGGCCCCCTGCGTCCTATCCACTGGCCCGACAAATTTTGATCCAGGTAAGCTCGTACGTCCCTGTGATAGTGCGGCGGAGCACCATCTTGTTGAAAATAAAAATCATCATTACCGTATAATGCACGAATGGCAGGAAATATGGAATCAGCAAGCATTGTTAGGTAATTAATACCAGTTACAGTGCCTTCAAATCGAAAAGGTCCAATGAGTCCCCTTGAAGACAAACCGCACCACACATTTACACCAGGCAAATTTACAGCTTTTTCAATTGTAATGTGAGGATTTTCTTCACCCCAGTAAACACAATTGTGCCTATTGACAGTTCCATTAAGTTCGAATTGGGCTTCATGCGACCAAATGATGCTACCCATAAATCCCGGTTCACGTATCACCATCTCCTGAATCCATTCACAAAATTGCAACCTTCGATCTGGATCGTCGTCATTTAGCTGTTGCACCAGCCTTGGAATGTAAACACGATACTTGCCCCTCTTCAGAATGCGTAGCACGCTGCTAGCACTTACATCACTTTCACGTGCCCCTTGCCTTGAAGATTTGTTAGGAGAGCGTTGAAACAGTTCCAAGACTGCCGTTGATGATTCATCACTTGTAGCTGTTCGAGGCCGACCTGAATGACCTTTATGCACATCAGACACTGTTCCATGAACTTCGAATTTGTCTCGTATGCGTGTAATTGCTAATCTTGAAGGTGGTTCTGTATCATATTCCCTTCTCCACTGTCTTTGAACTTCATTTACATTCTCAAACTTCCAGTACCACTTAATAACCTGCTTACGTTCTTCAAAACTCAAACGTACGTCCCCCATGTTGATATTACAAATTCCAACTGATAATATAACATAGAGGGACGATTATGCTGGCACCTGGCGAAGAAATATAACATTAGCCTTGTAGAGCGGGAAAACTACAATAGTTTAAAGTGTGTATACATTTTTTTGAAGCACCCGGTATATTAGTTATTTGTTTAGTTTTTATGGTTCCCGGCAAATTTTCCGTCAAGGTTTTTGTTAAAAATACTAGATGTACACAATATTGCATACGAATGTGGGAAATTTAAGAAATGGTGATAGCTTAGCCTTTTTTGCATAAGTCGACAGGTCGAAGGAAGGAACGCAGCCGTAGCCGGATTTGTACCCGCAGCCCTTCCCGGATCCTGGGACGCGAAGGTGAAGGCAAAAAATAAAGGTACGTAGACAATCGTTGCTTGTAATTTTTTTTTGAAGTGAAACTTCTTTATCGGCGTTGGAAAAAAATTTACCGTCACGTTTTTCGGTTACGCGTCACATTTTTCGGTTACGCGTCACATTTTTCCGTTACGCGCCATCTTTTTCTTGCCCCTACCACGGTTGGTTCAGACGAAGAGTACTTTCACTTTCTCCAACGGAGTAGGGATAGCATGTGAATAATCCCACAATGAATCCGAAACAAATACTACGATGAAATTTTAAACTTTTTTATTCTTATTATTTTTTTTTATTTTTTTTCGAATTGACGATTGCAGATAACCAGAATAGTTACTCCTGCGTCACCGGGGGTTTTTGGCGAGCATGAAGCTCAGCCTGAGAGAGGAGCACCTGGGCTCGACGACTTCTGAGGGAACGTCCCCCTAAGGGCGTCTCCTGTGAGACTCGGACCTCGACTTAGGGTGACGTTGGGATTTTGGTGGGTTTGTTGGACTGGTGTGTCAGTCCGAGCGCCCCCGTGCCCGTGGATAGAATCCACGTACGGATGACGTCAGATAGCGGGGACCTCGTCTTCGCCGGCGAAGACGCTGTGTTATGTTTTGTGTAGTGTGACCTACCTGCGAAGCGTTGTCTAACGTCAGTTGATCGTAGGGGTGAGACGTATTTACGTTACCAGGTTTTAAAACCAGGGCTTTGCTTGGAAGTACGGCGCCCTGGTACGGGCGAAAAATACTTGAAAGTATGAAAGTATTTGATTCTACTAAAATTTTGTGTAGAAAATCAATCCATAAAGTGAAAAATCGTAATTGCGAAAAAGAAAAAAAAAAACTTGCTAAAAAAAAGGTCTTCAAAGTATTTTTTTACAAATAGGATTGTGCTCCTTATATGAACAGTAACACGGATCAATTTCCTATGCTTTAAAAATACTTTGAGCTTGCAAGTATTTCTCACATATAGGATTGTGCTCCTTATACGTATGGTAACATGGATAGATTTCCTATGAAAGTATTTCAAACCTCGAAGCCAAAAGTACGGGCCCTGTGAGTCGCGGCGTCCAAAAGGGCGCCCTGGTTTTGTATTCCGAGCTTCAAAGTATTTTTTCACACATAGGATTGTGCTCCTTATACATTTAGTAACACGGATTGTTTTGCTATGCAATAAAAATACTTCGAGCTTCAAAGTATTTTTTCTTAAATAGGATTGTGCTCCTTATAAGTACAGGAACACGGATCAATTTCCTATATGTGAGAAATACTTTGAGCTTGCAAGTATTTCTCACATATAGGATTGTGTTCCTTATTCGTATGGCAACACGGATCGATTTCCTATGAAAGTATTTCAACCCTCGAAGCCGAAAGTACGGGCTCCTTGAGTCGCGGCGTACAAAAGGGCGCCCTGGTTTTTTATTCCGACTTGCATGCGAGTACGAGCTTCAAAGTATTTTTTCACACATAGGATTGTGCTCCTTATAATTATAGTAACACGGATCGTTTTGCTATACAATAAAAATACTTCGAGCTTCAAAGTATTTTTTCTTAAACAGGATTGTGCTCCTTAGAAGTACGGTAACACGGATCAATTTCCTATGCTTTAAAAATACTTTGAGCTTGCAAGTATTTCTCACATATAGGATTGTGCTCCTTATACGTATGGTAACACGGATCGATATCCTATGAAAGTATTTAAACCCTCGAAGCCGAAAGTACGGGCCCCGTGAGTCGCGGCGTACAAAAGGGCGCCCTGGTTTTTAATTCCGACTTGCATGCGAGTTCGAGATTCAAAGTATTTTTTTCACAAATACGATTGTGCTCCTTATTCGTAGATTGAAACGGATCAATTTCCTATGATATAAAAATACTTTGAGCTTGCAAGTATTTCTCACAAATAGGATTGTGCTCCTTATACGTATAGTAACACGGATTGATTTCCTATGCAAGTATTTAAACCCTTGAAGCCGACCTGTCTGCGTGTACGGGGCTCGTTGGCCGTGCGGCGTGACCGAAGTATTCCGAAGTCGGAATGTGTAGACTAGGTACTTTCAAGTTTCATCACGTGCTAGTTAGGATCAGAATAAGGCTTATTACAATGAATTTAAGGTGCATAATGGGATAAGTATTATACTAATTCGTAACTTTAGGCTAGTTCGCCCCATTTATCCTTACTTAAATACAAAATATGAAACACATGTTTTGTTTTAGTTTTTTCGGGTCGGTTCAGTTGTGTTTGCAAACTTGTTACGTCACCAACTGACCGCGATCTTTTTTAAAGAAATTACCTATTTCGGGATTTTATTAAATTCAAAGACATTTTTTGATTAGTTATTTATTAGTGTGTAATTAGATAAAACTGAACATTTTTATTCCGAGTTTAATGTGTTAATAAGTTAGGATTTGTTAATACCTACGAAGCTTTCGCGAGTTTTAGACGATTTTTGAACTTTTAATAATAGTGTGTAATTATAATAATTGTTTTTATACTTATACTTAGTTAATAATTAGTTTCTTGTTAATAATAATACTAAAAAACTATAAATATGGCTCCTAAGAAAAGTTTAGCTTGGGATCATTTTGTGGACAAAGGTGAATATAGAGCTGAATGCAAAATGTGCAAAGTAGTGATCTCGTATAAATCGGGAGTGTCAAACCTTACCAAACATTTACAGAGAAAACATATTTCTGTTAATTTAGTTCGAAGGGAACAAGAAGTGCAGTGTCAAGTGGTACAGGCGCATTCTTCACAAACTGCACAAATTACGCACGGTACGGCGGACAATGCTATGCAATCTGTGGTACCTAGTATGATTAGGTCCAATACCTCAACTATTTCAGCGTTTTTGCGGCGCGATTGTAATACAATAAAGAAACAAATTGACAATCATATAATGAATTTGTTCATTTGTGACTTACAGCCTTTTTCAATAGTGGATGACAAGGGGTTTCGTGAACTAGTCAAGTTTGCTTTCCCAAATTATGTAATGCCATCACGAAAGTACTTCGCCAATAATTTACTGCCGGGGCTATACGAAGAGGTAAAAACTAAGACGAAAGCAGCTCTAAATGAAGATGTCAAAAGTATATACTTTTGTCATCTTCATTTAGAGCTGCTTCCACACATCGGTCCACATATCGGTCGTTAGGCATATGCCTAACGACCGATATGTGGACGTCAAGAAATAACGACTCTTACCTAGCAGTCACGGGGCATTACATAGATAAAAATTTTATCCTACAGTCGGTTCTACTCGAATGTAAGGTGTTAGGGATAACTCATACAGGTATTCACATAGCCGAGGAATTGAGAAATGTGGCTCGAGAATGGAATTTGACAGATAACAAGATCCTACTTGCAGTGTCAGACAACGGGGCTAATATAAAAAATGCCATAGTTCAACACTTAGAGTGGAAACATTTTGGCTGCTATGCGCATACGCTAAACCTGGCAGTCAAAAAAGTGTTAGGGAACTCTTACATTAACGACATTATTAACAAAGTGAAAGCGATAGTTTTCTACTTTAAACGAAGTAATTTAGCATGGAGTAAATTAAAGAAATATCAGGAACAAGCCAACAAAGCCGTGAAAAGGCCAATACAAGATGTCGCTACTAGGTGGAATTCCACATTTTATATGGTACAAAGATTTGTAGAACTAAAAGATGAAATTAAATGTGCACTTAGTAATTTAGAAGGGCATAATTTAATACATCTCTCGAGTTATGAGTGGGATATCTGCCAATCATTACTCTTAGTGTTACAGCCATGTGAAGAAGCCACGAGAGAGATGAGTGGCCAGAATTATGTAACTGGAAGCTCAGTCATCCCCTTAACGATTGGTCTCACCAACGCTCTCAACGAGATCATAAGTCCGACATATCGGCAAGAAAATAATATTGTCGTTTTTCCTGATGAAGTGGAAATTTGCCGGCAAGATCTGCTTTCAGAAATAAGCACGCGCTTCTCTAATTTAGAACAGAGCAGAACATACACCACGGCTATGTTTTTAGACCCGAGGTACAAATTATACTTTCAAAATGAAAATGTTGCTGACAGTACTAAGAAGCATATAGTGGGCCTAGTAACCGCAATGATTAAAGAGGATGAGCGGCATCAGTCTTCAGCAACAACTTCTGATGTGCCAGATAGTCAGGGAAAAAAATCTAGTAGCCTTTTATGGAAACATTACCATAAACTTATGTTCAGTGCAAGACCAGCTGGAACTGCCGGTAGCAGGGCGATCATTGAGACCCAAAAATATATCGATGATAGAGTTTTGTCTCCAGACATGAACCCATTGGAATGGTGGCAAAAAAATCAAGCAATTTACCCAAATTTAGCCAAACTGGCCAAATTAAAATTAAATGCAATGGCCTCTAGTGTCCCTTGCGAACGGCTTTTTTCCGTTGCAGGAAATATATTGACGGAGAGGAGATCCCGACTAGGTAGTCGGAAAGTAGAGCAGATGTTGTTTCTTCAACAGAATAAAAAGGAAAATGTTATTTAAAAAAATATAAAAAAGATCAAAAAGAAAAATACCAAAGAAAAGAACAAAAAGCAAAACTACCAAAAAAAGCCTTACAAAATCATGTATATACACAAAATGAATTGAAATCTTTTAACTACGCCTGCTAAAGCTAACCTAGCTCAAAACAAAATACCATAATTTAACACAAATTTTCTTAGCAGACAGTCCTAAGCCTGTAATTCAAAAAGTAGGAAGGAAAGATTTCATTTGGTCTAAAAATACGAATTTTATTACGGCACGGTATAAACTAGACACAATACTGCCAAATACTTTCAAGTATTTTAAAACCTGGTTTTCGACCCTGGTATTTTTACGTACTCGTACTTGAAAGCCCTGGTATTGAATTTTGCAAGTATGTCTCATCTCTAGTTGATCGTCCCGCGTCCGGGTCGATTATAACGTTTTTAGGGCGTCTCTTTATGAGAGGGGCGTTTGGGTCGGGGGTGTAGTCGCAAGCCGCAACCACTAGAGGGTTGGGGTGTCGGGCTGCACTTATTCTAATTACAATCCGAGCTCTTATATCTAGTTTCGGTATAAAATCTCCATAGCGTGATACAGTATTCATTTATACCAAAACAGCGCCATCTATCGCAAAATAAAAAAACTAAATTACAACTAAACTGAAAAAATGAATATGTTGCGCATTTAACATACCGCCCACCATGGACGGCAGTCCATAACTAATTCAACAATACATATAAAGGCACAAGCTATACGCGAAGTGGACTGTTAATTTGAAACAGTAATCTTAATCTTAAGTAATCTTTTTAATTTTCATTACAGACAAATTTCGGCCGCCCACCGTAAAAGAATAAGGCGTTTGTTTAATTACTAGGAATAAGAATATAAAGGAATAAAAAACTACGCGTTATGTTATTAAACTACATATTAACAAACAAATCACATTAAATATAAAAAATGTGTGCGTGTACTAGTGTACACACGTAAGAAGTGAAACTTCTTTATGGCCTTATTTTTCGAAAAATGATCTACATGCAACTTTCCAGAAATTGGTTAAATAATGTTAAATTAGATAAAGTTTAAACAAAAGGATTTTATTATCATAGACATGAATACAAATAATACAATTATTTCACTTTACCTTTTTGCTACTAAGATTATTACAGCATTTCATTGTCATCGTCATTATATATTTTTGTAATTAATGGCTTATAATAATAATAATAATAATAAAAGCCGTGTGGCACCGGCAGAGAAGAATGTTGCCACCCCTTCTCATCCCGTGGGTGTCGTAAGAGGCGACTAAGGGAACCGGGGAACTAATTGATATCATCCAAGTTCCCCGAAACGGCACGCTGGCCGTAGAAACAGCCTCCTCGGGGACTTGAGTGGACCCCGAGTGATGTAGCCACCACTCACCCCCCCCCCCCCCTTTATATGATGGATAAAAATAAGAAGAAGCGCACAGGGCCGCTGCCTGGGGGTCGCCAGGGCGCGCCTGGAGCTGGCGCTGGGCGTGACAGCATACGGGCCGCCAGTACCTCCAGTCGACCGGCACTACCACCTAGCCGGTCGACCAATCCATCATCCCCACCAGATGGCTTGGCTACGACAGGGCCCACCAGGACCCAATCTTCGGCGCCCGCCGCTGGTGGTGTACGCCGCATGCGCTGGACGTCTCTCATGAACGAAAATGTCATGCGTGCGTACTACAGGGCAACAGGAGGGGAAACCGGACGGACTGGCTACCGAGCGGCAATGTACCGCGAGTTCCTGCTGCTTGAGCCGACCTTAACTGTCACGGAACAAAACCTGGCAGACCGGGCTCGGTATATTCAGCGTTCTAACATCTTCAACGCTACCGAGCTCGAACGATTGCGACGTGAGGCTGTTCCAGCAGTGCCATTACCAACCACAGAGCAAATCGTCTCCCAGGCGGCGCCTGTCCGCGAGGAGACCATTGCTACCTCACAAGATTTGCCTGTGGAGGAAGGCACTGAGGAAACAGTTTCCCTGGATTTAGAGCGGATGAGAGGGATTTTAGAAGAGGCGATTTCTGAAATCCGGAGCGCTCCTCTAGAGAGTCGACCGCGGCTCTCCCGACTTACGCTAAATGTAGCGACGCGGGATGTCATTGAGGCCATGAACAAAATGCTGCCTCAACACCTCGAGAGCAGCGCTGGCCTGAGTGATACGGCTTCTATCCTCTTCGCTGCGGCGCTAGCCGTACACCGATTCATCGGAGCCAAGACTCCGGGACCGGGGCGTGCTGCGGGTGCAAGGCGCGGCGCGGAACCGGCCTGGAAGAAGAGAATAGAACACCGTATCACTCTTGCCAGAGTCCTCATTGGCAGACTGCAAAGCTTCAGGTCGGGCAACACTAGGCCAAGGATTGTGCGCTCTGTTAGAGTTGCGTTTAGCGGGTGTGGGGTCAGGTTGGACCAGCCCGATATTACGCAAAAGCTAACAGAGCGCATCGACGACCTGAAGCAGAAAATCGCTGCATGGGGGAACCGCATCCGGCGATACTCGCAAAGAGTCGAGCGCTTTCAGCAAAATCGCCTCTTCTCGTGTGACCAGAAAAGGTTCTATAAAAGACTGGAGTGTCCAGCAGTCTGTTCTACCTCACAGAGACCGAATCCGGCTGACCTCGTCACTTTTTGGCGTGCCGTGTGGTCAAGAGAGGTGGAACATGAGGAGGGCCCTTGGATTGCGGCGGTAGAGGAAGCATGTGCCGCAATAGAACCGATGAGCCCAGTTGCCATCTCTGCGGAGGATGTAGCTGGTGCAGTGAGGCGGGCCCCGAACTGGAAAAGTCCGGGACCCGACGGACTGCATCACTACTGGCTAAAAGGTTTTTCGGTTTGCCATGCGACCTTGGCTCGACAATTCCAAGAGGCTCTCGAGCAGAAGACACTCCCGAGCCTTTTCACTACCGGGATCACACATCTAGCTCCAAAGTCCACTGATGCCACGGATCCGGCTAAGTACCGCCCCATAACGTGTCTTAATACCATCTATAAGACACTGACATCCGTTTTGAGCCTCAAGATCTCTCGTCATGTAGACGAGAATAACATCTTATCTGGGGCTCAGAACGGATGTCGGGGTGGTAGCCGTGGTACGAAGGAGCTCCTTCTCATCGACTCCGTTGCGGGCCAACTGGTCAAACGCAATCGTCGGAATTTCTCCGCCGCCTGGATCGACTATAAAAAGGCATTCGACTCGGTGCCCCATTCATGGCTCCTGAGGGTCCTTGAGCTGTACAAAGTCGATGGTACAGTACAAGACTTCCTCAGGGAATGCATGGGGCAATGGAGTACAATCCTTTGTCTCCATGGTGAGCGGCTGGCGGTTGCCGATGATCGGATAAGGATAGGTCGGGGTATCTTCCAGGGTGATTGTCTGAGTCCACTTTGGTTTTGTCTGGCTCTGAACCCTCTCAGCACATTACTGGAGGGGTCAGGGACAGGCTTTCAGTTTCGGAGAGGAGGGACTAGAGTGCCTCACCTTCTCTACATGGATGACCTCAAACTGCTGGCACCCAATGCTACCCGCCTGAAAGAGCTGCTGAATATCACCACTGAGTTCAGCAACTCCATCAGGATGGAGCTTGGGCTGGACAAGTGTGCGGTCCTGCATGTGGAGAGGGGACAGGTTACTCATTCGGCCGAGATTAATCTCGAGCCATCGAGCATTAGAACCCTCTCTGAAGCTGAGTCATACCGGTATCTGGGCATGTCACAGTCCCTAGGGGTGAAAGAGGCTGACATGAAACAGTCTGTTTGCGAGGCCTTTTTTGGCCGTCTGACAAAAATCTTCAAAAGTTTTTTGTCGGGCGCCAATAAGGTGCGAGCTTATAACGGCTGGGTTATGCCAGTTCTCATGTACACCTTTGGCGTGCTCAGATGGACTCAGACCGAACTTGACGCCCTGGACAGAAAAGTCCGCACGACTATGACTCTCTATCGCATGCACCACCCGAAATCGTCTGTGATGAGGTTGTATATCCCCCGGAAATGTGGCGGTCGAGGCGTATTGAGCGTCAAGACCATGCATAACCGGGAGATATCTAACCTCAGAACCTACTTCGAGACGATGAGGGAGTCCCCCGTGCATAGAGAGGTCATAGTAAGTGATAAAGGACTCACTCCACTATCCTTAGCCCAAGCCGAGTGGCGGAAACCGGTGGTACTTAACACCTCTGACCGGGAGACCGTATGGAAGGGGAAGGAACTGCACGGCCGCTTTTTTAAAGCTCTTAATGAGCCACACGTGGATAAGAAAGCGTCCGTGCAGTGGCTGCGCTTCGGTGACCTCTTTGGGGAAACCGAAGGTTTTGTCTGTGCGATACAAGATCAGGTGGTTAAGACGCGGAACTACCGAAAGTATATTCTGAAGGATGGCATTCAAGACATCTGTCGAGCCTGTCGCCATCCCGGCGAGTCACTCAGACATGTGCTTTCGGGATGTTCTGCGCTTGCCAACACTGAGTATTTGCACAGACACAACCAAGCAGCCAAAATCCTTCACCAAGAGCTTGCTCTGAAGTACGGTCTCCTGGATGAGAGGTTGCCCTATTACCAGTACACACCGGTGCCGGTACTCGAGCGCGATGGAGTCCGGCTCTATTGGGACCGGTCCATTATCACGGACAGGACTATTCTCGCGAATAAGCCTGACATCGTGTTGGTGGACCGGGCACAGTCGAGGGTGTTTTTGGTGGACATCACCATTCCATATGACGAAAACCTCGTGAGAGCTGAGACGGAGAAAAAGCGCAAGTATCTCGATCTGGCTCACGAGGTTTCCGACATGTGGCATGTGCAGTCTGCTGAAACCATCCCAATCGTAATATCTGCGAATGGGTTGATCCCAGTTAGCCTCGCTCACCATCTGAGGCGGCTGGGGTTTCGTGGCAGTTCGCTCGCAGCCAGGATGCAAAAAGCGGTCTTGCTGGACTCGGCTAGGATAGTCCGCCGGTTTCTCAACCTGTCGCCCTGACCCCCGGCCGTTTGGTCTCCCCTGCCGGGGTGTAATCCTCCGCCCGGTGCAAATATGTATCTATGTAATGTATATGTAGGTTTATTTATTTTTATCTATTTAAGTTTATTATATCTCTTTTGGTTTTTTATATATATTTATTTTGCACACGGGCGTGAGAGCTAATATATACTGATAATAATAATAAATTCTTTATTAAACAAAAACAAGCATCAAAATAAGTACATAAACAACTTGCAAATTAACTTATTAACGCACTTTAATGGTGACAACAACATAATGGTGATAACAACTAATAGATTAATGCGGGGAAGCTACCGTCGCGTCGCAACGCTTCGCAGCTGATCGCGTTGCGTCGTGGCACTATGTATGTGTGTATGTGTGTATGTATGTATGTACTTGAGCAATAAAATCTACTGCCCCTGATTTAGGTATATACCTGTATTTCAGGCGGCAGTACTCTCCTAATTTTATTGAACCACTTAATGAGTGTATATGTGTGTGTGTGTGTTTGTGTGTGTGTGTGTGTGTGTGTGTGTGTGTGTATTCGTTTTATAACTTAACCCGAACCTAAGACTTCCAGCAGTTTTTCAGTTTCACTGTATGATTTTGTGAGTAACCACTCTTTTACACGTATTTTACATAGTTTTTTGTTAAGAGGATAAATATTTATAGCTTTATTTATTTTATTATAGAGTCTAGAGCCAATGATGTAATATTGCCTCCCAGTAAGTTTACTTCTGTGTCTTTCTGTCTGGAATATCATGTCAACTCTTCTCTTATGTTGATTTTTAACGTAAGTAGTGGAACAATGTTTTCGAATAATAGTTTGAAAAATAAAGAGTTGGCGAACTGATAAAACTTTACAGTCTTTATATAATTCTATAGTGGGAAATCGAAAAGGTCTATAAGTCATTACTTTTAGAATAGCTCTTTGTGCTCTCTCTAACGGTAATATCGTTTTTTTATGACTACCTCCCCAGACTGAAATGCAGTAAGATAGTAACGATTGGACTATTGCGTAGTATACCATAAAAATAGTTGCTTTATTTGCAGATCCTCTAAGGTTTTTAAATATATATATCAACTTTCTTATTTTTGATGTTAAGTTCGAAATATGCAACTTCCAGGACAAAGTATTATCGATTAGAATTCCAAGATATTTTATGTTTGAAGCATATTCTAAAGTAGGGCAGGAGCAATGTGTAGTTCCCAGGGAATTACATACGTGTACCTTAACCTTGCATTTGTTAATGGGAGGTTGAGAAGTAGTGGAAGGTGAGAAGGTAAGAAATTTAGTTTTATTAACGTTAAGGCTCAGTAAATTTGCAGTTAACCAGTCAGAAACCACTTTAATAGCAAACTCAGCATTTTTAAATGCATTATCCCATGTATCTCCTGTAATTAACAGGACAGTATCATCTGCGTAAGATATTATTTTGCAATTTGGAATTTGGAGGTAGCAAAGGTTGTTTATGTATATGAGGAAAAGGGTAGGACCTAGAATACTGCCCTGTGGGACACCATATGAAAGAGGCATGTAATCACTTCGATGTTCATTTACTTTGACTTGCTGAGTACGATTCGTTAAGTAATCTCTGAAAATGTCCAGTGCTATACCTCTGACTCCTATTTTATCAAGCTTATTCAAAAGTAGGGGGATAGAAACAGTGTCGAAAGCTTTCGATAAATCTAAGAAAATGCCGACACATTTTAATTTTTTATCAAGGGATCTAGTAATTGATTCAGTTAAATCAAGAACTGCATCTTCGGTACATTTACCTTTCCTGAATCCGTACTGGTTTGGTGCCAAGAGTTTATGGGTTTCTAAATAATTGACTAGTCTATTATTTAATACTTTCTCCAATATTTTAGACAGAGCAGTGAGCAAAGATATAGGTCTATAATTATTCACACTATTCCTATCGCCATTTTTATATATCGGAATAACTAAAGCCTTCTTGTAGCAATTCGGGAAAATACCCTTGGCTAGAGAAAGATTACAGATTTTGGTCATAATAGGGGCTAACTTAGTACAGCAGGCCTTTAATACTTTTGAAGGAATTCCATCCCATCCCACCGCACTATTAGATTTTAGGTTCATAATAATAGTTTCTATTTCTTTTACATTAACAGGCAGAATTCCAAAGGAGTTTACAGGAGATAGGTTATTATTGAGACAGTCATCTAGGGAAAAGTTCGGTTGTGAGAGAATCTGAGATGCTAGTCTACTACCTACCTCTACAAAAAATGTATTTACATAGTTAAGAGAAGTTTTAGGGTCAGACTGAAAATTTAGCAATTCTAAGGGGGGAGAGCATGAAATATTTATATTTGAAACCTTCTTAATGACATACCAAGTTCCTTTTGTGCTGTTTTTATGTTTTTCAAATTCTAGTTTCTCATAGTTTCGTTTAAGTCGCTTTAAAAGATTATTACAAAACTTTTTGTATCGTAGGTACGTGATTTTTAGTGTTTCAATCTCAGGTGAAGCCTTGTATTTTTTGTATAAGCGGTCTCGATGTTTAATGCATCTTAAAAGTCCAGGAGTAATCCACGGTTTTAATATAGTTCTTTTCCGGGAAGTACGTATTTCTTTCGTGTTTGACTCAATGATGCTGCTGAGCGTGTCAACAAACTGAGTTGTAGCTACGTTTGGATCTTCTGAGTCTACTAATTTTTCATAATCTAGTTCATCTATGCACTGTTTAACACTAGTATAGTCAATGAGATAACGATGATTTGATAGATGTTTTCTTGGATATTTCATATCAAGGGATACAATTTCTGGAGAGTGATCAGTAACTGATGGATCCAATACCAGTGTTATACTTGAGAACCGAGTCTTTAGTAAAACATGGTCGATGCAGCTTTTGTCACGCGTAAAAAAGAAATGTGATGGCAAAAGGCCATGACCACTAATTAAGTTCAAATACTCATGTGCTGGAGTATCATTATTCGATTGAGAAATGTGTATATTTACATCACCAACAACAACCAGCGACGCACATTGACTTATACCAGCAATAACCTCATTTAGACTGTACAGAAAATTATCTATTTGTTTAAACGACGGAGACCGATATATAGCAAGGATACATAATTTATTATTAAAATTACACATTATTGAGCTCGCATTGATTAATGTTGGATATGATAAAGTACAATTGAGTTCATTTTTAACGTATAATATGACGCCGTCGCTGCGGTTTATAATATGTTTTGAGCAATGCGGCGTATACCCATTTAAAGTAGGTACTTGATTTACGTTTTTTAGCCAACACTCTGTAAGAACGATAATGTCTATTTCTAAGTTTATACGTCTCAACAGAACCTGGAGCCCATCGAAATTTGAGTTAATACTACGAATATTCATGTGGAAAATTTTTATAGTATTTGCTTTGTTGGAGATGTAATTTCTACACATTTCGGCTTCACACTGATATGACGTCATATTACCTAAATTTTGAAGGTCTGTATTTATATTTCTCCAATCAGAATCCAGGGTTAAACTTATTTTTCATTGCACATAATGAGTAAGAACGGCTTAACAAGCTAGGGACATTTATAAGTAGTTTCGAACGTGGAGAAAAATTATGTATTATAAATTTCCATTTAAAATAAAATGTATTAAGTTTCGGACTCAATAAATAGTTTGCAAAATACGAGTAGGTTTGGTTGGGTGCATAACCTCCAAGGAAAATGTTCAGAAACGTTACGTATAAAAGTATGTAAAACATTGGTAGGTTTAAAAAGTTATTAAGTATAACGGTTAGATTATAATATATAAGTTGTAGTTGTGTATTTGGTTTTGTAAGTGTATGTACGTGTAAGTAAGTTATGTTTATTACGCTAAAAAAGTAAAAGAGTGTGTTAAATTGAAGCTGAGTGCTGGTTCTTAATAATACCAATACAAAAAAAGTCATGCTAAAATCGTAAGTCCATTTAAGCGTTGCAATATAAAAACCTCGAGTGTAGCCACTAAAATCACTTATTACCAGTCATGCTGAAACATTCTTTAGTTTTGAGAGGTCTTCCTCCGAATCTATACGTATTTGAGGGGTCCCTTCGCTTTTACGTAGATATATCGCGCCACGCGAGGTCCAGCAGAACGAAAACCCGTTAGTTTTAGCAAAGTCTCGCGCCAGGAAAAAAATTCTTTTGCTCTTTCGGGTAAGGACTTCAGATAGATATATCGGTCGAGATGGGCCTGCTATGTTTATATTCGTGGTATTGAATCGCCGTGGGCCGGTGTTCAGTTTATTAAACTTTTTAAAATTAGAAATGAGATTTTCTTTGATAAGAACACTAGTAAATTCAACAACAATCGGCTTTTGCGTCTCTGATTTCGAGAATGATCTATAAATATCCTTGATATCTAAGGCCTGTATAGTTAGAGAAAGCTGTGAGCACAAATTTAACACAAAAAATTTTAAGTCCTCCTTGGTTTCCTTTTGTTTTAAATTTTGGATATTTCGTATCTCAATACATGAGTTTAGAGATCTCCTTTCGAGGTTTTCAATTTTATTTTCGAGTGTAGAAATATGTGCTAAATATTCTTTTCGCTCGGCCTCAAACTTGCTCAATCTATTTTTAATCTCATCATTTTCCTTTGATAAAAATTCAATACTTTTTATGATTTCCGCATTCTGTGTCCTAATTTCATTAACTGAGTCCTGGATCAAAGACAATTTCTTGTCCTGCTCATGTGTAAAAGACAGGAACATCTTGCGCATCTCAGCAAAAAATGCTCGCGACTCATTGTCATCTTTACCGTCAAACTTACGCTTCGAGCGCATCGTGATATTAACATCTTTGTCGGTATTTGGCGAAAATAATGCCGGTTCCGAGTCGCAGTGATGTAGTGAGCGGGCGACGCGGGGAGCAGAGGGGGGCGGGGACTGCGTTTCGTGCGACATGCTCACAGAAAAGTACCAGGGCGTCAGTATTACTGAGATATCTTCGGTCCTCGTAGATTGCAAAGTAGAATCACCTTTACACTATACTGTTATGGTTTAAAATTCACGTAATGATCAACCGTCGTATTAGTTAGAAACGAAAATGGTTACACTATCACTTGCAGCAACTTATGCACTCCTAATTTTGTTCGTTGTTTATTGAGAACAAAATCGTATTTTAATTTAATTATTTACACAAAATACACGTCTTTAGAGTACGAGAGTTCCGAGGAGAGGGGATTTATGGTAACTGAAATATGAAATATATAGTTTACATTCCACGAAATTTAGTGACCGAGTAAAAACTCCATCAATTGTAGTGCCAGATCTTGTTGTTGACGTTTGAGGACTGTTTTTCATGGATAAATTCAATTTATTTTTCAGAAATTCAACTAGCTTCAAAGATTTTTCCGATGCAAAATTGACATTAAAATCTCCACTTAAAACCATCGGTATTTTATAATTATTGTTACCGAGTAAAGAGGCACCTTCACTTGTGTACGGCAACAATGAATGGTGAAGAAAATTAATAATATCGTCCAACTTCTGATTAGGAGATATATACAGTGCAACAATCAAAATTTTCATCCCATTTTCCATTTGGCATTGAGCCATACATAAATCACCAACTACTGATGCTAGTGACCCATGAAAGTCAGGAGAAAACACAGAAAAATCTATCGATGGAGTCACAACATTAACAACATCATTAGAATTATGATATTTTCCTAATGATGTTATCCATTGTAAACAATATTCATCATGGGAAGACCTTAAGTCTTACCTAATCGAAAAATTCTCCAATGTCAAGACGATTTCACATCTCAATTTAGAACTACAATCAATGTTTCAAAGACCAACCGAAAGCATAACCGAATTTTTCCACCGAGTAGATTTATGCCGTGGTAAAATAATTGAAAAATTAAACACCGAAATTAAAGACGGTACATTATTGGGTCGGATGGCAACCACAGAAGAGACCGCTTTAAGCGTCTTCGTTAACGGCCTCAACTCCGAGATAGGTACGATGTTGAGAACGCGAGGTTCCCCAAACCTAACTATAGCAGGTCGTTTTGCGATAGAAGAGGAGAAAATAAGATCCATGAACACAGCCAGGCAATCTCTCTTTAAAATTATTACAAATCACACTTAACTCATTACACAACGCACTCAGATTGTTTCTAATGTTGTTTGTTGATGTTTAAGGGCTAAGCACACTTAGCATATTATTGAAGTGAAACTTCTTTATCGGCGTTGGAAAAAAATTTACCGTCACATTTTTCGGTTACGCGCCATCTTTTTCTTGCCCCTACCACGGTTGGTTCAGACGAAGAGTACTTTCACTTTCTCCAACGGAGTAGGAATAGCATGTGAATAATTCCACAATGAATCCGAAACAAATACTACGATGAAATTTTAAACTTTTTTATTCTTATTCTAATTACAATCCGAGCTCTTATATCTAGTTTCGGTATAAAATCTCCATAGCGTGATACAGTATTCATTTATACCAAAACAGCGCCATCTATCGCAAAATAAACAAACTAAATTACAACTAAACTGAAAAAATGAATATGTTGCGCATTTAACATACCGCCCACCATGGACGGCAGTCCATAACTAATTCAACAATACATATAAAGGCACAAGCTATACGCGAAGTGGACTGTTAATTTGAAACAGTAATCTTAATCTTAAGTAATCTTTTTAATTTTCATTACAGACAAATTTCGGCCGCCCACCGTAAAAGAATAAGGCGTTTGTTTAATTACTAGGAATAAGAATATAAAGGAAAAAAATGTGTGCGTGTACTAGTGTACACACGTAAGTGAAACTTCTTTATGGCCTTATTTTTCGAAAAATGATCTACATGCAACTTTCTAGAAATTGGTTAAATAAAGTTAAATTAGATAAAGTCTAAACAAAAGGATTTTATTATCATAGACATGAATACAAATAATACAATTATTTCACTTTACCTTTTTGCTACTAAGATTATTACAGCATTTCATTGTCATCGTCATTATATATTTTTGTAATTAATGGCTTATGGTAACTGAAATATGAAATATATAGTTTACATTCCACGAAATTTAGTGACCGAGTAAAAACTCCATCAATTGTAGTGCCAGATCTTGTTGTTGACGTTTGAGGACTGTTTTTCATGGATAAATTCAATTTATCTTTCAGAAATTCAACTAGCTTCAAAGATTTTTCCGATGCAAAATTGACATTAAAATCTCCACTTAAAATCATCGGTATTTTATAATTATTGTTACCGAGTAAAGAGGCACCTTCACTTGTGTACGGCAACAATGAATGGTGAAGAAAATTAATAATATCGTCCAACTTCTGATTAGGAGATATATACAGTGCAACAATCAAAATTTTCATCCCATTTTCCATTTGGCATTGAGCCATACATAAATCACCAACTGCTGATGCTAGTGACCCATGAAAGTCAGGAGAAAACACAGAAAAATCTATCGATGGAGTCACAACATTAACAACATCATTAGAATTATGATATTTTCCTAATGATGTTATCCATTGTAAACAATATTCATCATGGGAAGACCTTAAGTCTTACCTAATCGAAAAATTCTCCAATGTCAAGACGATTTCACATCTCAATTTAGAACTACAATCAATGTTTCAAAGACCAACCGAAAGCATAACCGAATTTTTCCACCGAGTAGATTTATGCCGTGGTAAAATAATTGAAAAATTAAACACCGAAATTAAAGACGGTACATTATTGGGTCGGATGGCAACCACAGAAGAGACCGCTTTAAGCGTCTTCGTTAACGGCCTCAACTCCGAGATAGGTACGATGTTGAGAACGCGAGGTTCCCCAAACCTAACTATAGCAGGTCGTTTTGCGATAGAAGAGGAGAAAATAAGATCCATGAACACAGCCAGGCAATCTCTCTTTAAAAATATTACAAATCACACTAAACTCATTACACAACGCACTCAGATTGTTTCTAATGTTGTTTGTTGATGTTTAAGGGCTAAGCACACTTAGCATATTATATTTAATGTGATTTGTTTGTTAATATGTAGTTTAATAACATAACGCGAAGTTTTTATTATAGTGAAACTTCTTTATCGGCGTTGGAAAAAAATTTACAGTCACATTTTTCCGTTACGCGCCATCTTTTTCTTGCCCCTTCCACGGTTGGTTCAGACGAAGAGTACTTTCACTTTCTTAAAGTCAAAGTCAAAGTCGAAGTCGAAGTCGAAGTCGAAGTCCAAGTCGAAGTCCAAGTCCAAGTCCAAGTCGAAGTCCAAGTCGAAGTCCAAGTCGAAGTCCAAGTCGAAGTCCAAGTCGAAGTCCAAGTCCAAGTCCAAGTCGAAGTCGAAGTCCAAGTCGAAGTCCAAGTCCAAGTCGAAGTCGAAGTCGAAGTCGAAGTCCAAGTCGAAGTCCAAGTCGAAGTCCAAGTCCAAGTCCAAGTCCAAGTCCGAGTCCGAGTCCGAGTCCGAGTCCGAGTCCGAGTCCGAGTCCGAGTCCGAGTCCGAGTCCGAGTCCGAGTCCGAGTCAGAGTCAGAGTCAGAGTCAGAGTTAGAGTCAAAGTCAAAGTCAATGGAAAATGGGATGAAAATTTTGATTGTTGCACTGTATATATCTCCTAATCAGAAGTTGGACGATATTATTAATTTTCTTCACCATTCATTGTTGCCGTACACAAGTGAAGGTGCCTCTTTACTCGGTAACAATAATTATAAAATACCGATGATTTTATGTGGAGATTTTAATGTCAATTTTGCATCGGAAAAATCTTTGAAGCTAGTTGAATTTCTGAAAGATAAATTGAATTTATCCATGAAAAACAGTCCTCAAACGTCAACAACAAGATCTGGCACTACAATTGATGGAGTTTTTACTCAGTCACTAAATTTCGTGGAATGTAAACTATATATTTCATATTTCAGTTACCATAAGCCATTAATTACAAAAATATATAATGACGATGACAATGATAGTAATAATTCTATTACAATTAATGAAATGCTGTAATAATCTTAGTAGCAAAAAGGTAAAGTGAAATAATTGTATTATTTGTATTCATGTCTATGATAATAAAATCCTTTTGTTTAAACTTTATCTAATTTAACTTTATTTAACCAATTTCTAGAAAGTTGCATGTAGATCATTTTTCGAAAAATAAGGCCATAAAGAAGTTTCACTTCTTACGTGCGTACACTAGTACACGCACACATTTTTTTTTTTTAAACTAGATTGCTAAACTTTTTTAAGACATTATCAAGTTATTATTATTATTTTTTTTTATACTGTTACGATTTGTTGGTTACGGTCGTTGCGCATGAAGCCTGATAACGTGGTGTTGGTAGATTACGTGTAATATTGCATGCAAGCACGGGATGTGTTTTGAACCAATTAAAAGCTAATTATCGTGATTTTCTGGTATTTATCTATATTGAAGGTACCTGGCGAAAGAAAGCTTATAAAATATATATATTAATTATTTATTTGTTTAGTTTTTATGGTTCCCGGCAAATTTTCCGTCAAGGTTTTTGTTAAAAATACTAGATGTATACAATATTGCATACGAATGTGGGAAATTTAAGAAATGGTGATAGCTTATAAATTCTAAGCAAATATAATTCTCTCTTCATTTATATTTTAGCTATGCTTAGCTGTCTACATTTCAACACCTATTTTGAATTGATACCTAATTTGTTTCCCTTTTTTGCTTAAGTCGACAGAACATGGAGCAACGACTCGAGTCAAGTACAAGTACGAGTACGAGTACAAGTAGTACAAGTAGTTCAAGTACACTTGTTCAATTACACTTGTTCAAGTACACTTGTTCAAGTACACTTGTTCCAGTACACTTGTTCAAGTACACTTGTTCAAGTACAAGTACACTTGTACAAGTACAAGTACACTTGTACAAGTACAAGTACACTTGTTAAAGTACAGTTGTTCAAGTACAGTTGTTCAAGTACACTTGTTCAAGTACACTTGTTCAAGTACACTTGTTCAAGTACACTTGTACAAGTACAAGTACAAGTACACTTGTACAAGTACAAGTACAAGTACACTTGTACAAGTACAAGTACAAGTACACTTGTACAAGTACAAGTTCAAGTGCACTTGTTCAAGTACACTTGTACAAGTCAAGTACAAGTACACTTGTACAAGTACACTTGTTCAAGTACACTTGTTCAAGTACACTTGTTCAAGTACACTTGTTCAAGTACACTTGTTCAAGTACACTTGTTCAAGTACACTTGTACAAGTACAAGTACACTTGTACAAGTACAAGTACACTTGTACAAGTACAAGTACACTTGTACAAGTCAAGTACAAGTACAAGTACACTTGTACAAGTACACTTGTTCAAGTACAGTTGTTCAAGTACACTTGTTCAAGTACAAGTACACTTGTACAAGTACAAGTACACTTGAACAAGTCAAGTACAAGTACACTTGTACAAGTACAAGTTCAAGTACACTTGTTCAAGTACAAGTACAAGTACACTTGTACAAGTCAAGTACAAGTACAAGTACACTTGTACAAGTACATGTTCAAGTACAAGTACAAGTACACTTGTACAAGTACAAGTTCAAGTACACTTGTTCAAGTACAAGTTCAAGTACACTTGTTCAAGTACAAGTACACTTGTTCAAGTACAAGTACACTTGTACAAGTACAAGTTCAAGTACACTTGTTCAAGTACACTTGTTCAAGTACACTTGATCAAGTACACTTGGAAAACGTTGATTCAATAACCAGTCAATTGTAGGCTTGATAAAGCTGTGTATTTCAATAACACTTATGTATAGGCGAGCCTAAAACAAACAGTATAAACATTTTTTTCCAGTACAGATAAAAGTCCGTCTGTACGTCTGTTTTATGTTAGATCGGAGGTCAATGCTGAATGCATATGTTGCACAATCAACAACAGCCTAAAATGAGACACTAGCGTCCAATTATCAATATCAGTATGGGTTATTATCTCGCTTAAGAAACATAGGTAGTTATAACAGATATAACATTACCTGTAAACAAAATTGACATGTACTCACGCATAAAGTAGGTTCAACGGCCAAGTCACACAACATTAACTATAATAGACTAGAAATCGCATTAAGAAACCTTAGACTTGGCCCGACTTTGTCTAGATTCCTTTACTCTTTAGAGATAAACAAGCAGCTTCATCGAGACTTAGCTAGTTTTTTACATAATGTTTTTGGTAAGATCACCTTTATATGAAATTAGTGTTATTTTTTTATTTTATTTAGAGGCATTTAGTCAAAAGTGACTGTCATGGTGTAAGTCCGCTACTTACTCGTATCTTACAAAAGTAACAAGGAACTACCAACATTAATACATAATTAGCACGGTGCTGCATAATGCTTTAAGTGTATAATGCAGTGGTATTAGAGCACAACACACACACAGACTTTCGTATTTAGATCTTATCGTTCGTATTGATTAGGCTGACTAAGCTGAGAGTAAATAGTCTACCATTTAAAAACACTTTCAAAGCTTATATAGACATGTATAGTTATATGCTATGTTTAACAGGTTGTATGTTTTCTTTGCCAATATTCTCATTTCCAGCTCCATTTTCTTTAAACAAGGCCATTATTTTCTTAGACCACTGACCCCATTTGCAAAAAAATAAGATCGTATTTATATTCTGTTTATCATAAACAACGTGTCAGTATGGATATCATAGGCACTTAACAAATAATTTATCCAAAACAACGTTACAGTAGCAGATCACACGCATCAAACAATCTATTAAATGTTTTGAATTAGCATCTTCAATGATTTATTGGAAAATAGCGCAGAAAATTTTTTAATTTTTGTTACAATAGTGCGATAATTAGGTCATTAATACAACAACATGTTTCTAATATTTTTCAACAAAGGTGTGCCAAGTTAAAATAAAACGCTTTCGTATTAAATTGCAACAACGATGTGACAAAATCGTATTAGCACGTTTTTTTAGAAATCTGAGAACATTTTCACATCTGACCGTTCAAGAACAACTGAGATGACGCGTTGATGAAATAACTACCCCGATGACTGAGACAACGGTACAACGCAATAATTTTGTCTCTTTCTTAGATTGAATGGCGTAAAAATTACCACGTTTTTACAGCAAATAGATCGCGCTGTGGCGATTTTTTCTACATTATTAGTTGAAATCACCACTTTTTCGAGATAAAACATTGTTGCAGCAAATGAACGAAGTACACTTGTACAAGTACAAGTTCAATTACACTTGTTCAAGTACACTTGTACAAGTACAAGTACAAGTACACTTGTACAAGTACAAGTACAAGTACACTTGTACAAGTACAAGTACACTTATACAAGTACAAGTACAAGAACACTTGTTCAAGTACAATTGTTCAAGTACAATTGTTCAAGTACACTTGTTCAAGTACAAGTACACTTGTACAAGTACAAGTTCAAGTACACTTGTACAAGTACAAGTACAAGTACACTTGTTAAAGTACAGTTGTTCAAGTACACTTGTACAAGTACAAGTACACTTGTACAAGTACAAGTTCAAGTGCAGTTGTTCAAATACACTTGTTCAAGTACACTTGTACAAGTCAAGTACAAGTACACTTGTACAAGTACAAGTTCAAGTGCACTTGTTCAAGTACAAGTAAACTTGACAACTACAAGTACACTTGTACAAGTACAAGTACACTTGTTAATGTAAAGGTTGTTCAAGTACACTTGTTCAAGTACACTTGTACAAGTACAAGTTCAAGTACACTTGTACAAGTACAAGTACAAGTACACTTGTTAAAGTACAGTTGTTCAAGTACACTTGTTCAAGTACAAGTTCAAGTACAAGTTCAAGTACACTTGTACAAGTACAAGTACACTTGTTAAAGTACAGTTGTTCAAGTACACTTGTACAAGTACAAGTACACTTGTACAAGTACAAGTTCAAGTACACTTGTACAAGTACAAGTACAAGTACACTTGTTAAAGTACAGTTGTTCAAGTACACTTGTACAAGTACAAGTACACTTGTACAAGTACAAGTTCAAGTGCACTTGTTCAAATACACTTGTTCAAGTACACTTGTACAAGTCAAGTACAAGTACACTTGTACAAGTACAAGTACACTTGTTCAAGTACACTTGTTCAAGTACACTTGTTCAAGTACACTTGTTCAAGTACACTTGTTCAAGTACACTTGTACAAGTACACTAGTACAAGTACACTTGTTCAAGTACACTTGTTCAAGTACACTTGTTCAAGTACACTTGTACAAGTACAAGTACACTTGTACAAGTACACTTGTTCAAGTACACTTGTTCAAGTACACTTGTACAAGTACACTAGTACAAGTACACTTGTTCAAGTACACTTGTTCAAGTACACTTGTACAAGTACAAGTACACTTGTACAAGTACACTTGTTCAAGTACACTTGTTCAAGTACACTTGTTCAAGTACACTTGTACAAGTACAAGTACACTTGTTCAAGTACACTTGTTCAAGTACACTTGTACAAGTACACTTGTACAAGTACAAGTTCAAAGTAAACGAACCACCTCTTGTGTCCCTGGTGGCATAACTTTTTAGCAATTGTGTAAAAATATAACACTAGATGGCAGGGTCGAGCTTATACTTATCAAACGTCAATTGTCACTTGTCTGTCAAGCTCTGGTCAAGTTTCAAATTTTAACTTAAACGGTGTATTTTTTTGTGGGTGTTATGCGTTTCGGTTACATTTTCGGTAAAAGTAAAACTTTTATTACTGGTTTCTGTTTAAAACGAAGACTGGGACTGCTTAAGGACTCTGATATCTGGAGAAGAACTCCAAACAATTTGACCTGCTACATAGGAAACAACTGGTATCCGTTTTTCTGGTTTCTGATCCTGCCTTACGATATAAGGGCATGCGTTAGGCATCCTATTTCGGTTTCTTAAAATGCCTAAAAAATGTTATCTGGGGTATACTGTTAAAGGTAAGTTTGTTTCTGTAATGTTTTTTATACATTATGTAAATCCCACATGTGGACGATACGATCCAGTTAGGTAAGTCCAATTTCGAGAAGGAGGTCGAGAGAGGAGTCGAGGAGGTTTGAGAAACTCCGTGACATCTTTTTGTTCAAAATCCCTCAGTGCCTGAAGACTAAAGTTTTCGAACAGTGCGTGTTGCCAGTGATGACTTACGGCTCTGAAACATGGTCGCTCACTATGGGCCTCATAAGAAGGCTCAGAGTCACTCAACGGGCTATGGAGAGAGCTATGCTGGGAGTATCTCTACGTGATCACATCAGAAATGAGGAGAACCGATGGACGTTGGGGTCCCAACGTGCTGGAATGGCAACCCAGCACCGGTAAACGTAACTTTGGTCGACCCCCGACTAGGTGGACAGACGAAATCAGACGAGTCACAGGGAGGCGCTGGAAGCAAGTTGACCAAGACCGTGATCATTGGAACCCTACAAAAGACCTATATCCAGCAGTGGACGTCAATCGGCTGTTAATGATGATGATGATGATGACATGTGGACATTTAGATTATAACCGATTTCTCGTTATTTCAGGTCAATTGCATAGATTTCCAAAATGGCAGTATCCCCATGAAGAAAAGTTTAATTCTTGGAAAGCTGTATTAAGTTCAACAGCTAAAGGATATAAGAATGAATAATATACTATAATATCCAACTCTGCTACAGACATTTTGAAAAATGTTATCAATTACCAAGTCACCAGCTCACAGAAATGCAGTGCCTACATTGTATTTATGTAAGTAAATGAATGTTATATATAAGGTTGTACGGTACTGCTGAGTGTGATGTTACCACACATTTCGTCCACATTGTCATTTTGCTTTAATTGTTGTATTTTATTTTGGATAGCTATAGGCGATTTTTGTGGCAGTAACACACGCTGCATATCGGTAACCAAGTCATTGATGTCTGTGTAATTTGTTTGTAATTGTATCTTAGCATTTTGTGACAGTCTGCTTTTTAATTTTCCTTGGAAAATTGCAAAAGTTGTTCCCGTGTTTAAAAATGAAAGTAAAACCCATATTTCAAACTACAGACCGATTTCTTTGCTCTCCTCTTTTGCAAAGATTTTCGAGGCTTTAGTGTGTCCTTATATACAAAGCCACTTCCAGAAATACTTAAGTGACTATCAGCATGGATTTGTCAAAGCAAGGTCTACAACTACAAACTTGGTCACATTCGTTGAAGCTTTGTCTGCTGCAATTGATAAAAACAAGCAGGTTGATGCTGTATATATGGATTTCAGTAAAGCCTTTGATACAGTTTCTCATAATATTCTGTTGTATAAAATATCTGTATATGGCATATCTGGTCCACTATTGCAGTGGTTTCAATCGTATTTATCCAATCGTAATTTTTTTGTGGTAATGGGGGGGTATAAGTCTAATACTAAATCAATAAAATCTGGTGTTCCTCAGGGCTCGCACTTAGGCCCAATTCTTTTTAATATATTTATTAATGACGTTGCAAACTGCTTTTTTAACAGCACTCCTTTTATGTATGCTGATGACTTAAAGTTAATTAGAATAATAAATAATGCCGAGGACGCTAATCTTATGCAAAGTGATATAAATAGGTTAGTGCAGTGGTGCTCTCATAATAACCTTTAACTTAATATAAAAAAATGTAAACATATTAAATTTACACGTAAACTACACGTCATACCCTCGACATATAGTATTCGTAACCATTGCCTAGCTGAAGAAAATATAATAAGAGATTTGGGAGTTATTTTTGATAGAAAGCTAACCTTCGTACCTCACATTGAAAATATTATTAATAGAGGATCTAAAATGTTGGGATTTGTGATACGCAATGGTAAAGAATTTAACAAGTCCAGTACTAAGATACTATTGTATAAGGCCTTGGTACTCAGCATATTGGAGTATTGTTGTATAGTTTGGCGACCGCATTATTCTACGCTCATGCTTAGGATTGAGCGGGTGCAAAAGCGCTTTCTTTGGCACCTTACATTTGGGATTGGAAAGGCCAAAAGACTAAGAAGTTACAATGACCGTCTAAATTTTTTTAACATTGACTCTTTAGAAACGCGTAGAAATAAGCTAGACCTCACTTTTTTATTTAAGATTTTTAATAATAGAATTAATTGTGCTTCTTTGATACAAAGCTTCGGTTTAAAAGTTCCCATTAGGTACCCAAGAAAGCCTATTATTTTCCCCTTAACTATTCCTCGCCGGTATACTGTTGCTGGTTCAAGCTCGCCTATACCGAGAATGTGTCAACTATATAATAATGTTAATAATGTAGTGGACATACACAGTGGATCGCTGGCAAAATTCCGGAGGGCAATTGATTTAGCTTTAAGTGCATGATAGTTGTAGTTAGTAGTTTAAGTGCGTTTAGTTTGGTTTTATTCATTTTCGGTTATTGTCTTATTGTTAGATACCTTAGTATAACTAGGATAAGTTAATTTTACATTACCTGTAATTGCATGCGGTGTTTGCCTGTAAGTGGCTAAACATTTTTGTGCTGTACCTCAGTGCAAGGTACTGAAACTTGTAAAAATGTTTTGGCTGTTGGCGAACCAAATAAATTAAAAAAAAAAAAAAAAAATACGAATTGAATGAGATTTTTTTTACAATCTGAGCTTGAAAGCAAAGAATCATAATATATAATATTGTCAATTAATTTTTTTACAGATATTTCAGTATCATCAATGACTGGGAGTAACTGTAATGCCACTTTTAATTCAAATTTTGCCATGGTGCTATAACTTTCAGATGGGTGGGTGACTTTACTATGGGTACTACACAATTTTAAAATGTCGTCATATAAATTGAAAAAATTTTTCTTAACTCGTCAAATCGTAGGCATTATTCACCTTTAAAAGATACTGATAATGAATCTAACTTTTCTAAAATCGAATTAAACTTACAGACTAAATCGTCCGCTTCACTTAACTTTTTAAATGTTATTTCACCTTTTCTTCGGGCTGGTCCAATTTTCACTAAATACACTTTTATTTTAGAAAGTTCGTTAAATAAGTTTAGTAAATCGTCATACATTACACTTTACACTTCACTTCACAAGATGAAATGAGGTAGGTGAAATGAGCGAACGACCCGAGAGTTGGTTTGAGACTGCTTTATTAGAATACACTGCAATACACACTGTGCAGTCAGTTCAAAAAGTTACTAAGTGACTCGATAAGAAGCAACCAATTTTAGTTGAGTCTAGTAAAATTTATAATGACACACTATTGAATCATAAGTTGAAGAATTAACCATCTAGTTGTTTCATTGCCAAATGTTAAGTCATGTTTCCTACATATTAATATGAATAAGCCGTCAGCCTCCTAATCAGAGGTCGGCGGTTCGAATCCAGGCACGCATCTCTAACTTTTCGAAGTTATGTGCGTTTTTAAATAATTAAAATATCGCTTGCTTCAACGGTGAAGGAAAACATCGTGAGGAAACCTGCACGCCTGAGAGTTCTCCATAATATTCTCAAAGGCATGTGAGTCTGCCAATCCGCACATGACCAGCGTGGTGCACTATGGCTGAACCCTTCTCATATTGAGAGGTGACCCATGCTCTGTAGTGAGCCGGTAATGGGTTGATCATGATGTAGCTCAATAGCAAAAATGTAAAAAAAAGCATACCTGTGTTACGCCATCCTGTGACTTAAGACTATTCAATGTCTTATTGATTAGTTGTGTGTCAGTCTAAGGACCAAAATCCACCAGAACTTCAAGCTGAAAATAAAGGACATTTAGTATCATTGATCTAGTTATTTTTACATGAGGTAAGTTAAAAAGGAAGGAAAGCTATAACTAGATTCTGACATCCAAAAATCTGCTTCAGTCAATGTTGCCTAACTCAATCAACTACTCGATCAATTGATTTCTACTTTATTTATTGATCTCCTCTTATTCTAGCTTTACAAGATAAAAACCTAATTTGCTAGCGTAGCCTAATATAAAAGGATTTATATAATTATAATGTTACTACTTTATAGAGATATATATTCAGATATATATATTAACTAGCTGGCGCCCGCGACTTCGCCCGCGTGGAATAAGTTTTTAAAATTTAGTCAGAATAACTTGTAAAAATTCCAATGGGAGCTCTCCTATGTCAATCTCCAGGTCCTCAACTATAATTTCAAAAATCACGTCGATCCATTGCTCTGTTGTGACGTGATTGAAGGACAAACCAACATACAAACTCACATTCGCATTTATAATATTACTATGATTTTGTCTGGATAGTAAGGATTTCTTAGTACAAAGTATTTCAATGGATTCAAAGAAGTAAAACTTTATAAGATTTTCAACCAACATGAACCCCGGTATTAACCTCTTTGCGGCGGATTTTCACAAATTATTAGCGGATGTCTACGCGTTAGCAGGGCCTAACTTTCAAATTCCTTTACATTCTTTATGTTTCCACTTTCAATGTGTGATTTTGCAAAAGAGCTTATACCTACATGTCATAGTTACTAAAACTTAATGCTCTAATTGCCGATTTTCATTTCTCTAATTCCAAAAACTCCGAACTTACATGTAACCTTCCAACCCCTCACTCCTCTCACCCCTTTTGGGATGGGTTTTTGTAATATTGCGTATAAACAGGTTTTTATTATTTAAAACAAATAAACTAAATGGCAATTTGCATGTCCCAAACTTAGAATCCTGATGAAAGTTGCCAACCCCCCCCCCCCCTTTTACCCTCTTTGTTTCGCAACATTGATCATACAAATCTTTATTATTTATAATTAACAACTTAGTTGACAACTTTCATGTCTCTAACTTTAAAAATATAGGACTTTCATACAAACTTCCAACCCCCATTGCAACACCTTAGGGGTGGATTTTTGTAATATTGCGTATACAGGTTTTTATTATTTAAAACAAATTACCTAAATGCCAATTTTCATGTCCCCTAACTTCGAAAACATAGAATCCTGATGAAAACTTTCAACCCCCATTTCACCCCCCGTAGGGTAGATTTTCGTAACATTGATTAAACAGATCTTTATTATTTATAATTAACAACTTAGTTCCCAACTTTCATGTCTCTAACCTCAATAATATAGGACTTTCATACAAACTTGCAACCCCCATTTCTACCCCTTAGAGGTAGATTTTTGTAATATTGCGTATACAGGTTTTTATTATTTAAAACAAATTACCTAAATGCCAATTTTCATGTCCCTAACTTCGAAAACTTAGAATCCTCATGAAAACTTCCTACCCCCATTTCACACCCCTTGGAGTAGATTTTCGTAACATTGATTATACAGATCTATATTATTTATAATTAACAATTTAGTTGACAACTTTCATGTCTCTAACTTCAAAAATATAGGACTTTCATACAAACTTCCAACCCCCATTTTTACCCCTTAGGGGTGGATTTTTGTAATATTGCGTGTACAGGTTTTTATAATTTAAAACAAATAACCTAAATGTCAATTTTCATGTCCCTAACTTCGAAAACATAGAATCCTCATGAAAACGCCCCACCCCCATTTCACCCCCCTTGGGGTAGATTTTCGTAACATTGATTATACAGATCTTTATCATTAATAATTAAAAACTTAGTTGCCAACTTTCATGTCTCTAACTTCAAAAATAAAGGACTTTCATACAAACTTCCAACCCCCATTTCAACCCTTTAGGGGTGGATTTTCTCAAAACTGGTTCTTAGCTGACCTCTACTTCATAAAAGAAATCTACCTTCCAAATTTCAAGTTCGTTCGTTCTATAGTTCCTGAGATATCGTGATCATCAGTCAGTCAGTCAGTCAGTCAGTCAGTGGTATTTCGCTTTTATATATATAGATAATATTAATTAAATGTTTCCTCTCTCTTACCAAGAACTAGACTACATATAAAAAGGGCGGGACGTGTACTAGGACAACATATCTCTAGAGAGATTTCTTCCTGAATGTCAGATTAAATTTACTAAGTGAATTCTGGTAGGTTATTTTTATCTCTGTTGGTTTAATTATTTCTCGCACACGCGCACTCTAAACTTGGCAACACTAAAATCGTTGTATTTTTGTGTTGCCTGTTTTAGTGTTATCAGTGACGTTCACGTCAAAGAGAATACCAACATAATGATTTACGGGCTTTTGTAATTTTAATGATTATTTATATATATATCTTCCATTGTGTATATTATATCTTACATTTTTCTTGATTCAGCCCCGGCTTTAGTTTAGAGCTCAGCGATAGCAAGAAAATCTGGTTTTTATACAAATCAATTCAGCCTTTTTTTATTTAATACCAAGCTAATACGATTCTAACTCGACGTTCATACAAAAAGTTCTATCTAGTAGTAGTAAGAAAGAATTTTACTTTATTTTAAAGAATTTTAATTTTAAGAAACTGGGGTGGCTCAGCCGTCTGCTGGTGTTCCTCTTCAGGGAGTAAACTATCAAACCCTCAGTGGCTAGATCGTTGATGTAGGCGTACGCATCGTCACAGCGGTCTGCCGTTACGTCTACTGTTATTGAGGTCAGACCTGCAGAAGATATTTCTTCATCATCATCACCATCATGATCAACCCATTGCCGGCTCACTACAGAGCGCGGGTCTCCTCTCAATATGAGAAGGGTTCGGCCATAGTCCACCACGCTGGCCATGTGCGGATTGGCAGACTTCACACGTCTTTGAGAACATTACGGAGAACTCTCAGGGGCGCAGGTTTCCTCACGATGTTTTCCTTCACCGTGGAAGCAAGTGAAATTGTAATCGCTTAAAAACGCACATAACTCCGAAAAGTTAGAGGTGTGTGCCCGGATTCGAGCCCCCGACCTCTGATTAAGAGGCGGACGTCCTAACCACTAGGCTATCACAGCTTACTAGGCTAATTATAAATATTACATAGTTAATGAATGAACACACATTGTTTCTCACCACCAGAAGTCCTCTCACTGGCTAGATCCGTGTCTTTCAGTTCGTATCTGTTTATCTGTCTTCAAGTCAAATAGCACAATCGTCGGTTTTCGTAACTGCTTTCTATATCCTGAAAGCGTTAAAACCTATCGTCATTACCAAATTAATCTAATCTAACTTATCTAAATTCAAATAATCTTTATTCAAATAGTCCTTTAAAAGGCACTTTTGACGCGTCAAATTATTTACATAGTAGTGATTTCATGGTGATAACTATATTCGTTAACTTAAAACTAAAGCTATGAGGGTTCCAAACGCGCCCCGGTCTAAGAAGAAGCCCACAACAAATTTAGCCAGGTAAATTTTAAAATTGCCAATGTAAAGTTTATTTTTACATCTGATGTTAAGATTGTTGTAATCGCATTTTTTTTATCGGAAAACCGAACCCGCAGCACGGATAAGATATGAAATGGAATGAAAATGAAATGAAAATACACTTTATTGTACACCACACAAAAGAAAACAGATACAATATTCGGTCTTATCGCTAAAGAGCGATCTCTGCCAGGCAACCGGATTATGCCCGAATTGTTTGGACAAAATTATTTATAAATATACGAATGCTAGGTTGCGAACTAGGTTCCCATGACCTCCGTAATATGAAGTGACCTTAAAGACCTCAAATTCATATCCATAATCACTAGGTTTTAAAAAAACTATCTTGCAAATTTGTAAGATAGTTTGTTTTGAAATAGATTCGATCTGGGTTCGATTATCGCCTTAAGTCTGGTCTAGTCCGGTGGGAGACTTCTGCCATAGCATTACCACTCCGACGAAAGAGATTCAGCGTTCCACGATTTCGCGTACATATCAATTAGGAGTATGGGTTCACCGTACCCTTAGCTTCGTCATCACTAAATACTAGATGCGATTACCGTAATAGGGTACTATAATTAGTACAGCCACAGTATAATTGCTGGCATTAATTAACTTTTTTTATACACTGCAATTTAACCCTTGACGGCTATCTCACTTGGTAACCAGTCAAGTAACCTTTTTGCTATTTCCTTAAAAAGCATTATAGCGCTAGGACCCCACGGAATATTTTTATTATATTTTAATATTACATCGCGGGCAAACGAGCAGACCTGGTCTTAAGTCATTACCGTCGCTTTTCTTCAGCTGCACGGAGCGAGGAGCACGGATGCGTTGTCAGCTTAACCTATCTTCCTAGTCTGTCTTTACTCATATATTATGCTCAATAGCTTGGTGGCATATAAAGATATGCCACCAGTGGGGGGTAAATAGCGGCGGCCAAAACTGAACCCAGGACCACCAAATCAGAATCAAATCAAAAATTGCTTTATTAATGTTAACTTTTCACAGGCATCTATGAATCGTTCAAATATATATACATTTTTCATTATGTTTATTAGTGACTAGCTGATACCCGCGACTTCGTCTGCGTTGAGTTTTTTTGAAAGTGTGTTTGTTCGTCTTCCAATCACGAAGAAATGGATTACTAAATCGATGACCTTGAAATAATTACAGGATAAACTGTAAAGTATCTCCTTTCTAAAGATGAATGAAATCAGAGTACGCGTTAATGAATTAAAACTAAATACACATTTTGATTTCATTCCCTCTCCCAAGGGAACCGTTCTTAATTCCGGGATAAAAAATTCCCTATATGTTGAACCGGAGTATCAGCTACTCCTATACCAAATTTCATGCAAATTCATCATCAAATAAGTCCTTTCAATTGAAGAAAGTTTGTGGTGGCCAGGTGCCATTAGTGACTTCACACGCCTTTGAGAACATTATGGTTAATTTTCATTCGGGTTTTCTGTAGTATTTTCTTTTATTAAATTGCTTAAAACCACTATTACTATTAAGTCTTGCTTCAAGATTTATGTGCAGTAAAAATTACGTGAGTTCAGACGACGGGTTCAAATAATCCATTAATTAGTGTTTTACATATATTTATGAGACAATCTACATACGTACCTACTTATAATTCAAATTCAAAGCTTTATTCATTTTAACCTAGTACAGGCAGTTAGCCTAGTGGTTAGGGCGTCAGCCTCCTAATCAGAGGTCGGCGGTTCGAAACCGGGCACGCACCTCTAACTTTTCAGAGTAATGTGCGTTTTTAAAATTTAAAATATCACTTGCTTCAATGGTGAAAGAAAACATCGCGAGGAAACCTGCATGCCTGAGAGTTCTCCGTAATGTTCTCAAAGGCGTGTGAAGTCTGTCAATCCGCACATGGCCAGCGTGGTGGACTATGGCCAAACTCATACTCACTCATATTGAATACTCATATAGACTCATATTGAGAAGAAACCCGTGCTCTGTAGTGAGCCGGTATTGGGTTGATGATGATGACAGGCAGTTATGAAGCGTTCATATATAATATATTATTCATTATTTTAATTCGCGAGATGATGGTGATAACTACACTCGCCAACTTAAAACTAAAGCTTGGAGGGTACCAATCGCGCCCCATAGGTAATTAATAAAATATGTTATAATAAATCTGTATCTCGGAAATTTATGTAGTTATGCAATATTAATAATTTTGTACATTGTCATAGGGGTTTTTTGTTGGCATAAATCAATCTCATACATTTTATTCAACACACAATTAATTTTTTTTTTACGCCATTTTAAGGAAATTTAATATCTCTTACTAGCTAGGTCGGGTAGCTAGGTTAGGTATTTCGTCAGCGTGGATTAAAGAATTAAAAAAAACCCGTGGAATATGCTTCGTTTGTTATCTAAAATTGTCCCATTTCTCATAACTCTTCCCGTTGTAAATCTAATTTTGAGAAAGTTTCGGTCACGAACCATAGGTTTACTGCTGTTTAAAAAAAAATACTTTACAAATAAAAGCAATCTATATATATAAAAATCAATTGCTGTTCGTTAGTCTCGCTAAAACTCGAGAACGGCTGAACGAATTTATCTTATCTTGGTCTTGAAATGTTCGTGGAGGTCTAGGGAAGATTTAAAAAGTGAGAAAAATTCGAATAATTATCAGGAAAACCCTAAAAACAGCTCTATTCTTTTTCCCATATAAACGTTTTCTGAATAAAATGTTGAGTCAATTTGAACTTTATTGCAATTCAATATCCCGGTATTTCCACGGAAACGTAAACTTCGCGGAAGAAACCGTCACAACCGGTCACAGCTAGTCCTATATAAAATCTAGGGTTTATTATAAAAAAAAAACATACTTATAGTAAAAAGCAATGCTACAGAAGCTCTGGGATTTATTATTTAAAAAAAAAAACATATTTTTCAATAAAAGTAATCCTATATACGATCTAGGGTTTATTATCAAAAAAAAACATACCTATAGTAAAAAGCAACGCTACAGACGCTCTGGGATTTATTATTTAAAAAAAAAAAAAACATATTTTTCAATAAAAGTAATCCTATATACGATCTAGGGTTTATTATTTTTAATAAAACATACCTATAGTAAAAAGCAATGCTACAGATGCTCTGGGATTTATTATTTAAAAAAACATATTTCGATCGCGATTCGGCGCGATCACTCGTGCTGCACGGACGTGTGCACTCTGTATTACAAAATTACATTAAATTGATTTTTAAATCCCGTGAACTTAATGTAACTAAAAGTGATACTTGGTTTTCTAAATTTTAAATTGAATTTTGAACAACATAATTTTGTTAGGCACCGAGGACAAACCTCTTTGGTTTTTTCGGTGCCTTTATTGAATAACTAATTACATTCCTTGTATATTAATAATAAATAAATAAAATAAATAAATAAATAAATTACATACGACAATTAAACAACGTGCGTGAACTGAAGCGATTCATACGACGCTCCCCTCACCCCCTCGGGTAAAGAGTGCGCTTGCAATTTTTTGACTCGCTCGCACTGCGCTGGTGTATGACGCTGCGCCTAGCAACCGGCTATCAGGATGAGTACAGACCAAACAACGCTCAGCGGGTACCTCATAAGCAGCGGCGGGGGCGGAGGCTCCACTTCGAACTTATCGAATTGTGACGAAGAAGATACTTCTATAGATATACGGCCTAGAAAACGTAAGGATCGGTCCGCTGAATATGACTTCAAAAGGGATCTAGCCGAGTTTCGAAAAGATATTACCAATTTTTTCCAAGAATTTGCAACTACTCAAAACGAAAGTTTACTCCATATACGCCATGAGGTAACTGAGGTAACAAATGAAATAAAATCAATCAAAAAAACCACAGAAAGTCTTAATTCAAAATATGAAATTCTACAACAAGAAATTGAAAATATTAAGTTGGAAAGCAAGATATTGCAGAATACATTACAGCAAACTAAAAACTATAGTAATTCATTGTCCGACAACGGTAAGACCGAGAAATCGCTACCTCCTAGCTACGAAGACCTCATGCTTGAACTCAAAGACCGCTGCGACCGCGAGAAAAATGTTGTACTGGGTATTAGTGAAATATGTGACAAAAGTTTTGCGGCGCGTCGTAAACATGATGAGTGCGCTTCGTTAAATGTTTTTACCACTATATTCAAACAATGCCCAAAGCCGATTAAAACAATACGTCTTGGAAAATACAACCCGGGAAGAAGTAGGCCTCTAAAAGTATGCTTTGAATCAAGCGCTATACCAAAGCAATTAATACGAAATAAATCAAAATTACCTAGCAACATTCGCATTTATGCCGATCAAACTCCGTCCCAGAAAACTTTTTTAAAGCAACTTTCAGAAGAGCTACAAACACGGAAAGAAAATGGTGAAGCCGACCTTATTATTAAATATATTTATGGAGTACCTAAAATTATGAAGTCAAAAAACTAACATACTGTTCATGATTCATTTAAGGAGTATTCTACAGTCATAGGTAGTAATTGTGTTACCCATCAGTTGGTTCAAAGATATAAAGATCTCCCTGAGTCGTCTAAATCTTTAAAATTTTTTTACGCCAACCTAAGAAGTATAAGAAAACCAGGCAAATTTGAAGAAATTTTATGCATACTAAAATCAGTGCTAAAAGCACTTCATATTCTTATTTTTACCCAGACTTGGATTCGATCCGAACATGATGCTTGTCAATATCAATTACCTAACTACACACATATATACAACTACAGGAAAACTACTAAGGGTGGTGGTGTTTCTATCTATATACAAGGTGTCTCAAAAGTAAGTTCACATTTGCTTATCTTATTACGCGAAAGCAACTATTCTGAGGGGCGCGGGGGGTATGTCAGTCGGTAGTCTGGCTCTTGGGAATTTAGTCGCTATGGAGCGTTTCTCTGGTGCGGACCGTGCGTTGTGCGTACGTGAGTTTTACAAAAACGGTAATTCGGCGACTGTAGCGCGTTGAAAATTCTGCAGTATTCGACATATTCGTCACTTAAATGATGCGCCTAGCACTCGTCTCATTGCAAAATGGGTTGAGAAGTTTGAAGAGACTGGGTCAACTCTGGAGAAACCAAAATCTGGGCGACCAAGAACATCAAGAACAGCCGAAAACGTGGACAGTGTTACTCAGTCTATTCGAGATGATCCAAACCTCTCGATTCGGAAGCGTGCTGTTGCTTTAAATGTGCACAGATCTTCATTATGCCGCATTTTACACAAAGATTTAAAGCTGCACCCGTACAAAATTCAGTTAGTGCAAGAACTGAAGCCTCAAGATGCTGGTCAGAGGCTTGCCTTTGTAAATCAGATGATTGAGCGCTTTCCAACGTTCACCAACATCTTGTTTTCCGATGAAGCCCATTTTCATCTGAATGGGCATGTAAACAAGCAAAATTGTCGTTACTGGAGTGCAACCAACCCAAAACAAAAACATCAGAAACCGCTACATTCACCCAAAGTCACCGTATGGGCAGCGATGTTGGCGCGAGGAATTATCGGCCCTTACTTTTTTGAAGATGGAAGGGGACGCACACTCACAGTGAATTCAGAGCGTTATGTGGAGATGTTAGACGAGTTTTTCGTACCCCAACTGCAAAACTTTCCTGGTTACAACCAAAGAACATGGTTCCAGCAGGATGGAGCAACTTCACACACGTCCAACAGATCTCTGCCTCGAGTTCGAGAAATTTTTCCGAACAAATTAATCTCCAGGCGAGGTGACATAAATTGGCCTCCACGGAGTCCCGATTTAACGCCTATGGATTTTTAACACGCTTTTATTAGCTTCACCTGTATGTATGTATGTTTGTTTGTTTGTTTGTTTGTAACCGACTCCTTTGAGCTCGATTTTGCCCTACTTTGAACGATCAGATTTGATTCGAACTTTGCACACCTGTCAAAGGTCGATGACAATGCAATAATCCGATCAAAATATCCGATTATCCTAATTAGATTCGCCAGGATTAATTAATTTCTTTCCGCATCCTTTGCATGCGAGTAAGAGAGACAGAGCTAGTGCGCGAACTACGCATGCGTGCAGTTCCAGACTTGCTCTTTCGGGCACTCAATTCATCACAACCTTATAAAAACTAATATGGTAGTTGCGTCTTGTTCCTTATACTTACATATATGTCCCGACAAATCTAATACGCATTCTATTATAATTTTATAATATCCATAATATATTTATAACCGTGATTTACCATAAAACACTTCGTATTCACAACAAAAAAAAATATTTAGGACAGAAATATCTATTTATTTTGCGGCATATAATATAGTTACCAGCATGACCTTGGGTCTGCAGTCGACAAGGTCACCAACTGTTAAGAAGATGAAACATTCTATTATAATTTTATAATATCCATAATATATTTATAACCGTGATTTACCATAAAACACTTCGTATTCACAACAAAACAAAATATTTAGGACAGAAATATCTATTTATTTTGCGGCATATAATTTAGTTACCAGCATGACCTTGGGTCTGCAGTCGACAAGGTCACCAACTGTTAAGAAGATGAAACATTCTATTATAATTTTATAATATCCATAATATATTTATAACCGTGATTTACCATAAAACACTTCGTATTCACAACAAAACAAAATATTCAGGATAGAAATATCTATTTATTTTGCGGCATATAATTTAGTATCGATTTTGGTTCGGACGGAGTACACGTAATTAAACCAATGTCGATACAGTTCCCAGCAAAATATAGCTATGGAACTGTTGAGCGACGAATGTTGCCATTAATCCTGAGTTGGGCGTCGACCGTCCACAAGATGCAAGGTTGTACAGTTGATCATGCAGTCATTTATTTGGGTCCGCGATTGTTTGCTGCTGGACAAGCTTATGTGGCACTTAGTCGTGGAAGATCCTTGGACGGTATACGAATTTAAGAACTTGATTGTTCGAAATTAACAGGAAGAACTCCATGTAACAGTGAAGCATTGAATGAAATGATTCGATTACGAGATATACCATAAAATTTACAATCAGTCATCAATGCTTGGGTATGGAATTTTCAATCCGTAACCACTCTACATGATATTATAATCATAGGAGCGAATCTGTTGGCGGCACTGAGAATGAGGATGAGTGTGAACTTTCACTCATCCTCATTCTCAGTGCCGCCAACAGATTCGCTCCTATGATTATAATATCATGTAGAGTGGTTACGGATTGAAAATTCCATACCCAAGCATTAATGTGACTGACTGTATATGTAAATAAGGTTACACCTCTGTGTCTCACTGTTTATATTGGCATCATAGAAATCTTTGAATATGTGTTCTTAACCAAGATACAATCAGAACACATTTGTACATATTAAGGGCGGTTGTTAGTTAGCAAATGATAAAAAAACTGAGCTACTGGTGACATACATGATCTATTCATTGAGACATGCATATGACTACTCGCAAGTGACAGCACGTACTGTCAACGGTTACTCCATGTCATGCGCGCGCAGCATTACATCTTGGGGAACAATCCGTATACAAGTGTGAGTAGTAGCGTGCAGCTCTTTCAAGTCCATGGATGCAACTTGAATTCTCTACGACAGCGAAGGATCCGCCCCAGCATACACGCTATTGCATTCTATTATCTCGAAGCATCTACATTCGGGCGTTGCTCCTATTTATATGAGACACCCAATCCAACATAAGGCGAGAAACGTGCCGATGGATGAATGGCAGAGGGTGTTAAAAAAATTTAACTAAAAAATGAAAAATAAATAATAGTTTAAAAAACTAAAAAAACACGCTTTTATAGAAAATCCAACTAAAAAGCAGAAAATAAAAAATTTAATAAATTTGGATTAAGAATAGTGTAAATTACAAATAAATATATACTTTTGTAGAAAATTACAAAAAAATGATAAAAATACTGATATCTGGAGGTGCGGTATGTTTTTTAAATATGGTGGTTACATAGATATCGCTTTTTTGTATTCGGATTTATCATAAGACTCAATGGTATCAAGTATGTCGTTATTGTTTTTACACTTTAGATTAGGGCAGTATTCTAAAATCCGTTCTGCAGCTTGTAGTTTCCTTGCATCGATGGCAATATTTAGAGGAGTTTTGCCATTCTGATCCAAGGTATCAACATAGACTCCATTATAAAGTAAAATTTTTATTATCTCACCACGATCATTTATAGCAGCATAATGGATAGGTAACATCCATGCGTCACTGTTAATATCAGCACCTCCAGATATCAGTATTTTTATCATTTTTTTGTAATTTTCTACAAAAGTATATATTTATTTGTAATTTACACTATTCTTAATCCAAATTTATTAAATTTTTTATTTTCTGCTTTTTAGTTGGATTTTCTATAAAAGCGTGTTTTTTTAGTTTTTTAAACTATTATTTATTTCCTGTGGGGTTATGTCAAATCAAAAGTTTACGCTAATAAACCGACTTCCCTGGCACAATTAAAAGAAAATATCCGTCATGAAATGGCAGCCATCACGGAGACTACCTGCCGAGCTATCATAGGCAATTTTAGTGCCCGACTAAATGAATGCCGAGAGCGCAACGGTTTACATTTGGACGATGTTATTTTTAAAAAATAAATTCCCAAACAGTGTACTTCAATATAAAATAAACATTTTTTCAATAAAGCTAAGACTTTTCTTTTAAAAAAAGATTTAAATGTGAACTTTCTTTTGAGACACCTTGTACATAATAGCTTAAAATATGAATTAACAGAGGACCTTACAGAAAATGGTAATCATTATCTTTGGATATATTTAAACAAGTATGGTCTAGACCTTGGCGGAATATATAAACCTGGTGAGTCAAAAGTAAATAATTATTTGGAAACTTCTCAGCTAGAAAAACGTACTAGAGCGATAACTTTTGGTGACTTTAACTTGGATCTTTTAAGTACCAATAATAACACTATTAGCTACATGAGGACCATAGAAGAGGCTGGATATGACATAATAAATAAAATTGATATGGATTACTGTACCCGTGAGACATCCGCTACTAAAACTATAATAGACCATGTATGCACCAATTTGAAAAATAACACTTTCACACTATCAATCTTAGAATCATCTTTATCTGATCACAAACAAATATACATGGAATTAAAAACATATGCGACGAAAACATTTCAACGAGTTCAGTATGCAGCCCTAGATTACGATGGTCTGCTCAGAAGTTGTTCAGAGACTAAACTTCCAAATAAGGATTACGATTATAACTATTTTGAAAATTATATAAAACAACAAATAACTCAAAATAAAACAATAAAACATAAAATATTAAATTTACCACAAAAGGACTGGATTAACAAAACCATCATCGATGGCATAGATAGGCGTAACATTTTCTGGAAAGGCCTAAAAGAAGATAATAAAAATGAAACTTTAATGAATAAATTTAATTTAGAAAAAAATACGTGTAAGTGAAATGATTAGAAACACAAAAAATAACTACTATTGCAATGAGTTTAAAAAGTGTTAAAATAAACCTACAAAAATGTGGGACCTGATTAATACTTTAGCTGTAAATAAAATTAAAAATAACTGTGCACCTCCAAAACTGATTGTCCCATCTGGTACTATAACAGACGGAGATAAAATCCTGTCAAACTTTTAATGATTTTTTCTCAATGATAGGTAAACAACTAGCGAACAAAATCAACTTAAAATATCACACAAGCACCGTCCATACCCTAATGTACAATGATTCTTATATTCATGAAATAACTTTAAGCGAAATACTACCTTGTAGTGTTAAAGAAGTGATCAAAATTATTAGTAACCTAAATAGTAATACAAGCACCGGTATTGATGGAATTAGTTCGAAAGCTCTTAAATGTATTAAGGATATTATTGCTGTAGACCTAACAAATTGTATTAACAAATGCTTTTCAGACAGAGTATTTCCTGACAGCCTCAAAATAGCAAAAGTCAGTCCAATTTACAAGGCAGGCGTAAAAGCTGATCCTAGCAACTACAGACCAATATCAGTTCTCCCTGTAATTTCAAAATACTTAAGTGATAAAAACTTTTTGATAGAACAGCAATACTGTTTTCGATCTAAATCGAATACACTTTCAGCAGCAATTGATGTAATTACAAAAATAAAGACTAATATAGATCGAAATCATGTATGTGTAGGAATATTTATTGATTTAAAAAAAGCTTTTGACACTGTTAGTCACTCAAAACTTCTGTAAAAGCTAGGTAATATTGGAATGTAGGGTCAGCACTAGACTTATTTACCTCTTATCTCACTAACCGTAAACAGATCGTCCAAATATCTAACAATAAAAGTAACTATAAGCAAGTAGAATGTGGCATTCCACAGGGCTCAATCTTAGGACCTTTACTCTTTTTAATATACGTAAATAACATAACAAATTTAAACTTAAAAGGACATTTAACACTTTATGCAGATGACACTTGCCTATTCTACTTTGCCCATTCTATAGCATCATGCTATGGGACAAGCTCAAAATGATCTAAATATCCTAAATGAATACTTTATATATAATCTTCTTACAATTAATACAGTAAAAACATCATACATGATTTTCAGCGCTAAGCATAAAAAAAATACCCAACTATAATCCACCTACAATAAATAATATTAAATTAAAAAGATCTCATAAAGAAAAATACTTAGGCCTAATATTACATGACAAACTCATTTGGGACTCTCATATCGATCAATAAATTTCAAAGTTAACATCACTCACAGGGGTATTACGAAAAATACTAATTGCATTCCTTCCAAAATAAGGACAACTATTTACAACACCCTAGCAAAGCCACATTTGGAGTACCTAATAGAAATCTGGGGATCGGCTGCTAAGACACACCTTAATAAATTACAACGTATACAAAACAAACTTATCAAGGCACTATTTCACTTCAATTACCACACACCAACAAAAGAACTTTACAAAAAAACTAAAATCTTCAATATTACACATCTATATACATATAATACATGTCTTCTTGTAAAAAAGATCATGACTAAGACACTACATTCAAATATAACATTTACACATAGGGCCAATATACACAATCTTAGAAATAAATATAAAATAAATATTTGGCGTCCAAGAACAAAAACCTATGGTAATAAAAACATATTGTGCGAGGGTGTTCATTTATACAATACATTACCAAATGAAGTAAAAGAATGTAATAATACTAACATCTTTAAAATTAAGCTAAAGAATTATATAGTTGAACATATTGATAAGTTTGTCATAACATAATGAGTGCATACATTCTTTTTAGTTTTTAAGATTTGTAAACATATAATCTTTTTTTAAGTGAACAGTATGTTCTTTTTTTGAGAAAATAAATATCTTTAAACCGATATTTTACAATAAAAGCATGCTCTGGAGCTTATTATTATTAAAAAACAAAACTTAAAAAGCGATAAAGATATTGTTTTACATTCTGAGATATGCGAGATAAAATAAAATATAGAAACACACTCACACAGAATCCCCTCAATCTCGTAACTAATCTGCTTCCATGATAACATTTCTCTCAATTTAGTTAACTCATTATGTGGTTTTTTGTAGCCTAAACTAGATTTATTTGCGAAAATAGCTAAAATTAACACAACAAATGTGTTGTTCATTGTGTTGCTATCAACTGAGATGAGCAACGCTGAATTTAATTTAAAAGAAGAGATCCCACCGCCTAAAGATGGCGTTAGTAATGAAACTATTATGCAGTCCCCACCGGATGAACAATAGATGGCGCTTTCAGACATATCGACCCTGTATAAGTAATTGACCTTGATAATTAATTCAATGGATAAAATGATAATTAAATAATCAGTTTTATGATTCAGAACGATTTTCCTAGCTATTTAATTTGCAAAATCACTATGAATTAAAAATTGGATTATGTAACAGTTTTTAAAATTTGATTATTTTACATTTTAATATTTTGTTGATCCCCATACACCAAATGTTAAGAATAAGTTTAAAGTGATAACAAATTTATAATTAAAAAAATGGGCTTTACACTTTGCTAAAGTATTAAAATCACAATACATGTGAAATACATACAATATGAAAGTGAATGGCATGACATAAGATTGAACAAAAAATATCATTTATCATTAAAGAAAATTCATCACTTGGATATGTAAGTGATCTTTTAGTCTAATCTCTTTCTACACTAATATTATAAAGAGGAAAGATTTGTATTTTTGTATGTAACGAATAAACTCAAAAAGTACCGATTTTAATAATTATTTCTTCATTAGAAAGCTACATTATCACTGAGTAACATAGGCTATATTTAGTACTAGATTACTATAGAAATTTCTTTAGAAATTCCTATTAAAACCAACCGAAGGTGTAAAAAAATTAGCCATAAAATGTCTTTCATCGCATACGCTGCGAAGAGTATTAATGATAGGACAAAAAAAATGTTCGACAATATTATAGAATATATCAATATCTACAAAAAAACTTCGCGAGACCATGTGTCTAACTATTGTAGTTACGTCACTTTAACCACTTTTTTACATTTAACAAATTGATAGAAATGCCGATCAAAATCAGACCGTGTTATCCATACCATTTATAAATTTTTATCCAAATAAATAATTTAATATTCACAACTGTCTCAATACCTACTGATTACTTTTTGAATTATTGAAATCGGACATTCCATTCAAAAGATATCATGAAATTAAAATATAAATACATGCCGGCAGCGGCCACCACACAGCGCATCGAGTAACTAACTCTTCGTGAGAGGGGCAGTGCGGGAGTGTGTTGTGTACAAGGAGGCTTTAAAATAAGCACACATTTTTTTTCTAATTTAGTGATTCATGGTCGTTTTAATTAGCATGCTTATAACTTAAATATCTGTACCTATTTATGTCTACCCGTGCGAAGCCGGGACAGGCCGCTAGTCATGTATATAACATGAGGATTCTTGTGTTTTTGAAATATAAACTTTTGCTTCCTTCTTAATAAGTGTGCCCATTAAAAGAATCAAACAACTAATCAATTAAGAGTATCAAAACTGCAGGATTGCAACATTTTTTGGGAAGAATTTCATGTCATGTGAACAGAAAGACTGATATTAATTTTACTACTTCTCACTACAGAGCATGGGTCTTTCACAAACTTTACAACGGTTCAATACTATAGTGCTAAAGAAAATAATAATTGTACTAAAGAAACACAAGAATGTTCATCCATACAGAATGTCATTGGCATACTGTTTGGCACCTTGGAACAGTACCAAGGAAATGTGTGGTAACCTCACATTCAGCATTACCATACAACCTTATATATAACATTCATTTACTTACATAAATACAATGTAGGCACTGCATTTCTGTGAGCTGGTGGCTTGGTAATTGATAACATTTTTCAAAATGTCTGTAGCAGAGTTGGATATTATAGTATATTATTCATTCTTATATCCTTGAGCTGTTGAACTTAATACAGCTTTCCAAGAATTAAACTTTTCTTCATGGGGATACTGCCATTTTGGAAATCTATGCAATTGACCTGAAATAATGAGAAATCAGTTATAATCTAAATGTCCACATGTCATCATCATCATTAACAACCGATTGACGTCCACTGCTGGACATAGGTCTTTTGTAGGGAGTTCCAATGATCACGGTCTTGGTCCGCTTGCTTCCAGCGGCTCCCTGTGACTCGTCTGATGTTGTCTGTCCACCTAGTTGGGGGTCGACCAAAGCTACGTTTACCGGTGCTGGGTTGCCATTGCAGCACCTTGGGACCCCAACGTCCATCGGTTCTTCGAGCTATGTGCCCTGCCCATTGCCACTTCAACTTCGCAATTCGCTGAGCTATGTCGGTAACTCTGGTTCTTCTACAGATCTCCTCATTTCTGATTTGATCACGTAGAGATACTCCCAGCATAGCTCTCTCCATCGCCTGTTGAGTGACTCTGAGCCTTCTTATGAGGCCCATAGTGAGCGACCATGTTTCAGAGCCGTAAGACATCACTGGCAACACGCACTGTTCGAAAACTTTAGTCTTCAGGCACTGAGGGATTTTGGACAAAAAGATGTCACGGAGTTTCTCAAACGCTGCCCAACCGAGCTGAATTCGGCGGCGGACCTCCTTCTCGAAATTGGACTTACCTAACTGGATCGTTCGTCCACATGTGGGATTTACATAATGTATAAAAAACATTACAGAAACAAACTTACCTTTAACAGTATACCCCAGATAACATTTTTTAGGCATTTTAAGAAACCGAAATAGGATGCCTAAAGCATGCCCTTATATCGTAAGGCAGGATAAGAAACCAGAAAAACGGATACCAGTTGTTTCCTATGTAGCAGGTCAAATCGTTTGGAGAAGAAATATCAGAGTCCATAAGCAGTCCCAGTCTTCGTTTTAAACAGAAACCAGTAATAAAAGTTTTACTTTTACCGAAAATGTAACCGAAACGCATAACACCCACAAAAAATTACACCGTTAGAATTTGAAACTTGATTTTTTTTTTTTTTTTAATTTATCCCTCATGGGAAAGGCAAGGGGATCTGAGCCCATACAGCCACGTCTTTAATTAATTATTTCATAAGGTTTAAGCCAGTCTTCGCTACTGGATTACAATTCCAAGGGTCGAAGCAAAGTCTTCTTCAGTAAAGTCCAATATAGGATTTTCAAAAGGCCGAAGCCATGTCTTCTCTAGTACAGTCCAATTATGTTATTTTCAAAAGGTCGAAACCAAGTCTTTTCTAAATTTCAAAATCGTTTAGATTACATTTCCAAAGGCCGAAGCCAAGTCTTCTCTAGTACAGTCCAATTATATTATTTTCAAAAGGTCGAAACCAAGTCTTTTCTAAATTCCAAAATCGTTTGGATTACAATTCCAAAGGCCGAAGCCAAGTCTTCTTCAGTAGAGTCCAATATAGGATTTTCAGGAGGCCGTAGCCATGTCTATCCAGGTTTTCATATCCTTGTTATTTTGATCCAAGAGATCAAAAAAAAAAACAAAAAATGTTCGTATCAGTGAATTATTTTCAAGTATAAAATATATCTCTAATCCAAGTTGGGATTAAAGTTCTCCAATAGTAGTACATATGTAATCATACAAATGAATGTATGTCTCGGTATTCTTCAGAAGCTCTTGAATCTCGCGCGGGATCGGACTCGGTTGGTAAATAGTTATTAGCTTATCAATTAAATCGAGGCGTTGAATATTATAAATAGGACAGTCAAAGAGTATATGATCCAATGTTTGATCCAAGTTTAAGTTGCATTCTGAGCATTTAGGTGACAGGGCTATCTTCATTCTAAATAAGTGTGCATTGATGCGACAGTGACCAAATCGTAAGCGACATAAAATGGTATATAATTTTCTACCTTTGTAATGCTGTGGTTTGGAGAACCAGGGTTTTTTCCCTATAACGTGATTAATTGCAGCATACCAGGATCCTTTGTTTATTTTGATATCATTCCAATGAGAAGACCATTCACTAAGGATATTTTCTTTGATCTTGGGCAATAAATCTGTGTAATGAACGCCATACGAGACAGAGCTGCCCTCGTCGCTGCCCTGGCGTCCAATGAAGCTGCATAGAGTCTTCGCAAGATAATCTGCGCTCTCATTGCCTTTCACACCAATGTGAGCCGGAGTCCACATGAATTCCACATAAACGTTGTCACGGTGTAATTGCAACCACAATTGTTTAATGTCGTAGACAATGTAATTTACTATTCATAGTTGTGTTTTGGAGAGATTGAAGAACGCTCATACTATCGGTTACTATTAACCATCTGTTAGTGTGTCTAGTTTGATTTATAAACTGAAGAACTTTTAATATTGCCAGGGATTCTGCATAGAATATACTAAAATACTCGGTTAGCTTCTCTCCATATCCGAATTTAAAATGTGGTACATAAAAAGCAGATGAACAAGTGGTGGTAGACTTTGATCCATCAGTATAAACTGGTATAAAGTTGTTGAAAGTGGAAATCTTATGGTATACTTCTTCTTTAATTTTCAAATTTGGGTCGATGTGAACGGGAATTGCAGTATATTTGCTTTCAAAACTTCCATTGAAACAAGCCCAGTTATTTTCATTCGTAAACAGATTGCTGCGCAGTTTTATATCATTGATATATGAAAAGTCATGAAGAATATATGGGACAGGAGATAAATTAGACAAGGAATAGGAATTATGTAAGTTAGAAATCTTTTTCCAGAGATGATTGGACGCTAATGAACTTAAGTGGAGAAGAAATTTGAATTTTAAATATTTAAATCTTATGATTAATGGAGGAATATTACACTCTACCTGTAAGGAATTTATTGGGGTTGTTCTGAAGGCACCAGTTATAGTTCTTAAGCTGTGATTCTGAAGAATGTCTAATTTCTGGATCAATTTATAATTTGATGCGAAACAAAGGAATCCATATTCGAAATGGCTGCGTACTAAAGACTTGTATAAATTCAATAGTATTTTAGGATCCGAACCCCAGTATGTAGAAGATAATGATTTTATAATATTCAAAGCCTTGGAAGCTCTTAACGTAATGTGTTCGACATATTTATTCCATGACACGTTTTTCATAAAAGTGACGCCTAAAAATTTAACGGTGTCTTCATAAACTAACTCAGAATTATTGTAAAAGATTTTGTGGTTTTTTCGTTTAGTGCCCGCTCCATTAAAAACCACTACTTTAGTCTTATCGGCATTCATGTCTAAGTTCAAGTAGCTGAAATAATTACTTAATTTTTTAAGCGAAATATTCAATTGGTTGACTGTAACGCGTGGATCAGAACCTGAGGCATAAACTACAAGATCATCAGCATATTGCAAGTTACTAACTTTTGAACCTAAGACATAGTTAAGCTTGTTTATATACAACAAAAATACTAAAGGACTTAATATCCCACCTTGACAAACACCTTTATAAGACTCTCTAGGACCAAGTAGATAATTTTTAACTTTAGCATAAACCTCTCTACCATGAAGAAAATTAAAAATCCATAGTACGATTTTTTTGGGTAATCCTAGCAACATTAGCTCTTTTGACAATATGTGTAGGTTGACATTATTAAATGCACCAGTGATGTCAAAGAAAACTGCAAACAATGGGTTATGTTGTTTAAATGAATTATAAATGTCTAATTGTAAATGGGATATACTCTCTCTAGCAGATCGTCCCTTCCTAAAACCAAATTGATTGGATGGTAGAATATTGTTGTGTTCTATATAAAATTCTAACCTCTGTTTTAAAAGTTGTTCAAATATTTTCCCCATACAAGATGTTAAGGTTATTGGCCTATACGATTGAAAATTATCCTTATCTTTGTGAGGTTTAAGGACTGGAATAAGGCAGTCTGTTTTCCACTGAGTTGGTATTAAATCATTAACCCACAAAGAATTATAAATATCGAGGATTACTTTTCTAGCGTCAATACTGGCGTACTTTAGCATCTTGTACGGAATACCGTCGAGTCCACAGGCTGTATCTCTACGAGAAGAAATAGCTGCATTAAACTCCGCTAGCGAAAACTGATTTGTTAGGTAGTTAACAGAGGTATCTGATGTAGACTGTTCAGTAAAAATCAATGGAGACTCAACAGTGTCTGGTGTATATTTCTTAAGGAAACTACTGATCAAGTCTATGTTGGTTGTGTTATTGCTGCTTTTATGTTTCTTATTAAATTTTCTCATCATTGACCAGATATAAGATAGTGGTGTTGTTCTATTGAATGTTTCAGTAAGAGAATACCAACTCAATTTTCTCTCATTATTCAAAATGAGTTTCCTTAGAGCTTGCTTATGCTTAAAAGTCAAGTAATTTATTTCACTTGGGTTTTCTTTAAAAGCCAAATATGCTTGCTTAGCATCATTTACAGCATTTGTACAAGTTTGATTCCACCATGGTAGAGGAATTCTTTGTTTCTTAGGTTTTTTCAAGGTGAGATTTATAAGAGTAGGTGCTACTGTGTGTGGAACTGATGCACATTCTTTTGCAGCTACATTAATAATGGTAGTTAATTCTATGTATGACCTTAATGGATCACATGAATCAAAATCATGATTTAATAATAAACTATCTAATTTCTTTGTGTACTTTTTAAAATCAATATTTCTGCAATTTAAATGTTGAGGAAAGGGTAGATGATTTTGGCTGTTAAGTACTACAGAATTATGTGAACACTCATTGATTTTTGTTGTGACAGGTAAATGGAAACTACCAAGTGGATCATCAGTTACCATCCAGTCACAATTAAGAGCTAAAGAAGGTGATACCATGGTTAAGTCTAGAGCATTGGGCTGCCATATGTGGGAGCCAACAGTTGTAGGATTTCCATTATTGAGAATGACTAAATTATTTTCATTTGAGCTTTCATAAACATCACGGCCCTTAGTGTCAATAGATGAACATCCCCAAAGCAGGTGGCGGGCATTAAAATCACCTGCTAAGAAGATTGGTTCAGGAATATTACGGATAAGGTTATTTAATTTTCTTTTTGAAAACTGTGGTGTGCAATTACCTGGACTGTATATACTTACTATGGATAACTCTTTGTTGTGATATTTTAACCTAATTGCAATATTTTGTAGTGAGTCATCATATTGAGTTTGTATAATAGAGTAATTGAGTTTATCATGAATAAGAATGGCTACACCATTATGGTTGTTGCCTGAATCTAATCTAACAATATTATATTCTTTAAATTGTAATTTGTGATGTGGCCTGAGCCATGTCTCACAAATTACTGCAACATGTATTGTGTTCTCAGAAAGGAATTTCGAAAAAATATGTCAATGGCACATTAAGCTCTGGGCATTCCATTGAACAATATTTAAAGAATCCATTAAATATGAAGGTTATTTTTTTCCACGTTGAATGTTTCTATAAGCACATCTTTGATGGATTTCGAATTGATCTCTTTTTGGTTTAATTTGTTAAGTGATATGAGTTTAACTATTGAATTTATTAAAATGTCAAGTACTTTTTCTGAATTTAAGAGGGACATAAATTGATCTGTTTGGGATACTTTTCCACGTAAAGGAGGAAATGACTTATCATTTACTACAGTGTTGTATGATCTTTTATGGAATAAATCTGTATTTTCTTTCAACTTTTGTATTTTTACTGGGCAATCTCTCGATATAGCAATATGCTGACCTTGGCAGTGCACGCAGATGGCATTTTTAGTTTCTACTGTACATGTTTTGAAATTGTGGTTACCTCCGCATATTGAGCATCTTTCCGAATTCTTGCAAAATTTGCCTATGTGACCATACCTTAGGCATCGCAGGCATTGCTTGACTGGTGGAATGTACGGCTTTACTGCAAATCGCCAACTGTTGAGATCTATGGATTCAGGCAGGACTGGACAGGAAAAGGTAATGGAGACTGTTTGAGTGGCAGTAACCTGAAAACCATCGAGAACTTTAGATTTTCTCATGAATCTTCTGATTTGTACCACATTTTTTGTACTGGAGATCGGATCGTAAATTTCCTGGTTCGACAGGTTGATTGGCACATGATTAATGACGCCCGTCACTTCTGTGGCTCCAGCTGGGATGGACGCTTTCATCTTGTGTATGTCTAAGTATTTTGTGTTGGTGAGGGCAGCATTAGCGAATGAAGCTCGCTCGAAAATTACGCCTATTTTGAATTTATTCATCCTGATGAGTTGTTTGACTCCTTTATTGTACCGCTTTAGGGATGACGACATGCTCATCATATCCCTGTCACCTATAGGTTTTCCGGCTTCAGTGGATTCGAAAAACACAATGTATTCGAAGTTTCCCCCGTTTTCTGGGTAACTGCGAGTATAATTTAAAACACGGAATGGTTCATATTTGTTAGTCTTGTTGCTTTCTGAAGATTCCGAATCAATATCAGATTCGGATGTCATTTTGTTCTTATCGATGGTTTGTTCTTCACCATCCTTTTTCCGCTTTCGCTTCGCCATTATTATAATGGCGAAGCCAGCCCGTCTTAAAGTACTATTATTTTATGTTTGAGATACTCTAATATCCTATAATATATAATTACAATTATTATTTTAAAAAAGACACGATGTTCACTTCGTGGCTTCCCGCGCTTTTTTTCTACCTTTGAAACTTGACCAGAACTTGACTGACAAGTGACAATTGACGTTTGATAAGTATAAGCTCGACCCTGCCATCTAGTGTTATACAAGGTGTCTCAAAAGTAAGTTCACATTTGCTTATCTTATTACGCGAAAGCAACTATTCTGAGGGGCGCGGGGGGTATGTCAGTCGGTAGTCTGGCTCTTGGGAATTTAGTCGCTATGGAGCGTTTCTCTGGTGCGGACCGTGCGTTGTGCGTACGTGAGTTTTACAAAAACGGTAATTCGGCGACTGTAGCGCGTAGAAAATTCTGCAGTATTCGACATATTCGTCACTTAAATGATGCGCCTAGCACTCGTCTCATTGCAAAATGGGTTGAGAAGTTTGAAGAGACTGGGTCAACTCTGGAGAAACCAAAATCTGGGCGACCAAGAACATCAAGAACAGCCGAAAACGTGGACAGTGTTACTCAGTCTATTCGAGATGATCCAAACCTCTCGATTCGGAAGCGTGCTGTTGCTTTAAATGTGCACAGATCTTCATTATGTCGCATTTTACACAAAGATTTAAAGCTGCACCCGTACAAAATTCAGTTAGTGCAAGAACTGAAGCCTCAAGATGCTGGTCAGAGGCTTGCCTTTGTAAATCAGATGATTGAGCGCTTTCCAACGTTCACCAACATCTTGTTTTCCGATGAAGCCCATTTTCATCTGAATGGGCATGTAAACAAGCAAAATTGTCGTTACTGGAGTGCAACCAACCCAAAACAAAAACATCAGAAACCGCTACATTCACCCAAAGTCACCGTATGGGCAGCGATGTCGGCGCGAGGAATTATCGGCCCTTACTTTTTTGAAGATGGAAGGGGACGCACACTCACAGTGAATTCAGAGCGTTATGTGGAGATGTTAGACGAGTTTTTCGTACCCCAACTGCAAAACTTTCCTGGTTACAACCAAAGAACATGGTTCCAGCAGGATGGAGCAACTTCACACACGTCCAACAGATCTCTGCCTCGAGTTCGAGAAATTTTTCCGAACAAATTAATCTCCAGGCGAGGTGACATAAATTGGCCTCCACGGAGTCCCGATTTAACGCCTATGGATTTTTTCCTGTGGGGTTATGTCAAATCAAAAGTTTACGCTAATAAACCGACTTCCCTGGCACAATTAAAAGAAAATATCCGTCATGAAATGGCAGCCATCACGGAGACTACCTGCCGAGCTGTCATAGGCAATTTTAGTGCCCGACTAAATGAATGCCGAGAGCGCAACGGTTTACATTTGGACGATGTTATTTTTAAAAAATAAATTCCCAAACAGTGTACTTCAATATAAAATAAACATTTTTTCAATAAAGCTAAGACTTTTCTTTTAAAAAAAGATTTAAATGTGAACTTTCTTTTGAGACACCTTGTATTTTTACACAATTGCTAAAAAGTTATGCCACCAAGGACACAAGAGGTGGTTCGTTTATTTGAATATTAGCAAGACGGGATTTGTATGACTCTTTCACCCCATTGACTGTTATATAATTTCAAAACCGGTTGCACTAAGTGACTTTTTTCATTGTTAGGGATGGAAATAGCCGCCACGATATCGCTTTTACATAGTTGGGCCACGGTAATATTATGTATACAGTATTGTAACTCGGGCTTATCTTTGAAATAATTACCTACAGCCGCGTGGCATCTAAACATGCGATTGGGCTGCCCGCCTCCAGCATTTTAATTACATTTGCCTACTTTGTGCTCAAATTTCAACTATCTAGTGACAGACATACGGTCAAATTAATTTTTCTGGTATAGTTCATACAAACTGTACAATAAACAACTATTGTTAATGCAACCAAAAAGTGCACAATATATCCTACTTGTCATATTAAAAATATACTTAAAGTAATTTTAATTGTAAAAATCGCGCGGTTATTGTTTAAAAAACAAAACATCGTCCGTTCGTCACTGCGGCACAGTCGCGACCAGGGTTTTCAATCTTAACAAATAGCCTGGTACTACTATACATTTAGAAAGGCAATTACAGATCGCGCTACTGTGTCGACGTATTATTCTGTGATGAAGGCATCCCATGTTTAATTTTTCTACCAATTTGGTAGTTTAGTTTGCATTAAAATATTTAAGTATTTTAAATCAAAAAAATATTAATTTAATATTAATGTGTTGCCGTCTGTGGAAGTCGCAACCTATCTGTGGTTGCAAAGGCGGCAAAATTGGACCCGTGGCACGCGTTTTTTCAAAAAAGAAAAAGGAATGAAGGAGTTTTTCAAAGAATGGCGGCAACGCTGAATTGTTATTAACTTCTTGCCGCCGTTTTTATTACACACTTTTTTTACTGACTGTGAACAATATTTAATTAGTTGCAGTTCAGGCTCACTAACGTTAATAGAGAATTATTACAGTAAAGTGTTATTCAGATAAACAGACTCGGTATTGTATTAAAGCTTGCTTAGAAGTTTGTATTCCCCACTCTTTAATATAGTATTTAATAAATGGTTCTATTTTTGATGTACCATTAGTTTAATAAATATTCTTCGAAATAAAATTAAGTCAGAGTATTTTTCTCTATTTTTCTGCTGTTGATGTGGTAGAAATTGGGAAAACAACAGTCAATTTGACAAAATTTCTTTGATTTCACGATTTCCGAAAAATAACTTAGCGGTCGTGTTATTTTTCTGATTTTGTTGTTTTAATACCTCTTGTGAATTTTTAGTGCTTTTCACGCTAAGTTAAAGATTTTAGTGTTTTGAGACAGGACTCCAGTATAGTTGTAGTTAAGTTTAGTAAACATGTCTTACAAGAGGTGCTGTATTTCAGGCTGTTTCATCTTTGAAATTTATGACATGGGTTATGCATAGGTTCTTCTTCTAAACTCCCTTGGAGACAAGGTAGTTCCGAACCAGTGATAGATTCACTTATTGGTTCGTACTGTTACAAGTTTATTTGAATATACAGTTTTCTCTAGTTTTTCTAGAAGAAATTTCTATATTTATACAACTATTAAATTATCACTTCTAAAAAAACGTTTTATAAAAATAATCTTCTCTTTATTTTTAGATAGCTGGGTTCATAGACAAGGTATATTGTAGCTTAAACTTTAAAGTATATTAAAGCAGATTAATGATAAATTCTGCTAAAAAGCTTCCACAGAAAAGTGAATCGAGTAAGATCTACTGAATATGTTTTAAACTTGTGTCCAAACTAAGATATTTTTACTTTTCAGAAAATATACTTTCCAAATCCCGCAAAAGATTTGGATCGTTTTATGACCTGGATTTATAATGTTGGTGGGGATATCTTGAAATCAACTAATATACTACTATAATAGACTCGGCAACATAGCTGTGCCAAGTTTAAACATGCCATGTAAGTTTATTAATTATTGAAGTACATATGTTAAAAATAAAGGGAGTATAACCTCATATTACAAATAATATGGCATAGTTAGATGTTGGAGCTGATTACCAAAGTCATTTACAAAAGTGATAATAATTATGTTATAATATTATTGTACTATTTTTAAATTTTGTTTTACTTTCAGGCTTTAATTCAACCACAAGTAAATTACAGAATCTATTAGAGGATTTGCCATCAGTATCATCATTGTCTACAGAGCAGAGCATGTTAAGGCAAATACAGAATTTGCCTATGAATAGATCATCATCTCTAACTACATGTATGTATAATATTTGTTCATTCATGACATATGTTTGCACATTGTTTGTCAAATTGAGTTGAAATTTTGTTTCAGTATGTCATACAGTTGCTGTCTTCACTTGCGTAAAAGATTCTGACCTAGTGACTTACTGTATCAACATACAATAAGTTATTATTTGTGATTACATGGCACATGCCAGAAATCATTATTATATCAAATTATCATTAACAAACTAACTAGTTAAAATGACCTAAGAACTTGAAAGATACATTTCTTGTGTGGTGTATTTGTAACAAAGGTTTATCCGAAACATTAGAAAACCATGCGCAGTGTACTTCATTTAAAATTATACATAAACTTGTGTCAATGTCATATTTTTATTCTCTTTTCCAGCTGATAATTGGTCTATTGAGATAGAAGTGTCAAAACAGTGTGAGCTAACTTTTGATCCAAGAAAAAGAAAATATTGGTGAGTACAAAAAGATACCTATAAATTTTATTGATTTTAGGTAGTGTTATTCTCAACAACATTCTTTTTTAGGTTCCATAGGAACCTTTTTATAAAAAATTAAGTGCTCACTATTAGCTTATAATGTTCCTATTCAGAAATTAGTTTGATTATTACATATTGTAATATTTTATATATATTTTATGAAGCAGTGATAGCCCAGTGGTTAGGGCGTCAGCCTCCTAATCAGAGATCGGCGGTTCGAATCCGGGCACGCACCTCTAACTTTTCGGAGTTATGTGCGTTTTTAAATGATTAAAATATCACTTGCTTCAACGGTGAAGGAAAACATCGTGAGGAAACCTGCACGCCTGAGAGTTCCCCATAATGTTCTCAAAGGCGTGTGAAGTCTGCCAATCCGCACATGGCCAGCGTGGTGGACTATGGCCAAACCCTTCTCATATTGAGAGGAGACCAGTGCTCTGTAGTGAGCCGGTAATGGGTTGATCATGATGATGATATTGAAATATTTTTTACAGCACCAAGCTCCAAGCATAGTCTAGCCCACAAATCAGCCACTGATATTAAACAAGAGATTTACAGAAATCAACAGAAAGGTAAGTTTTAAAATATTTTTCCATAATGACACCTATTATAATAATTATAATCCTTTTTTCACTGTTTTAACTATTTTGTAGAATGTAGATGATAAATGATAAAATGCAATTTTTTTTTGATTTAAATTACACAAATAATATATGTTTAACATTATAATATTATGTTAGTCAATATAAAGATCTGTGAAGTGATTGTGTATTATAATTTTTTACATCAAATTCAAAATTCAAATTCAAAATAATCTTTATTCAAATAGTCCTTAAAAAGGCACTTTTGACGCGTCAATAATTTACACAGTAGTTATTTCATGGTGATAACTATATTCGTAAACTTAAAACTAAAGCTATGAGGGTTCCAAACGCGCCCCGGTCTAAGAAGAAGCCCACAACAAACTTGCCGGGGTTTTTCTTTTTTTTCGTTATCACCATCTCACATAATGAATAAAATTAATAATAAACTATAGTACCTATGGAGATAGAGCAATTCACACCCAAGCTTTTTTATCGTTTATATAATCCTTAATATCGTAATATGATTTTTCTACAAGCTTTCGTTTTATAAAAACTTTGAACTTATTGATAGACATCTCCAAGATATCAATAGGTAATTTATTATAGAATAGAATACAATTTCCTTTGAATGAGTTACTAATTTTGTGCAGCCTACTAAACGGTACTACAAGTTTACTTCATCTGAAGTAAAAGTAAACTTGTAGTTTACTTTTACTTCAGATGTTCAGTGCGTTACAGTCCATTTTTTTCTTGAATTTATCAATATTTTTATGAACATACATTAAATTTTCATATATATATTGGCTATGCACTGTCATTATTTTATAATCTTTAAATTTATCTCTTAATGACATCTATATATATATAATGACTAACTGACTGGCTGACTTACTGATCTTAATTATCCTAGTTAACATCAATTTATCTGTTTTGTATCACATTATGCATTGTCACTTTACAAAATTAAATATATTTTTAAACAAAACATGACACATAAACCTACATAAACCTTGTATCCTAATTGTAAAATAAATGACTTAATATCTGGCAATGAAACAACTAGATGGTTAATTCCTTATGATTCAATAGTGTGTCATTATAAATTTTACTAGACTCAACTAAAATTGGTTGCTTCTTATCGAGTCACCTAGTAACTTTTTGAACTGACATGGTTATTCAATAAACAATTTTTATTCATCTCCCATAGGAAAACAAACGTAAATGTAGATCAACATAAGACCATAATGGTTCTGCTTTTAGCATTCTGTCTTAATTATTAGTCTTAAGGATGCAAGGGTTTATGTGTCATGTTTTGTTTAAAAATATATTTAGTTTTGTAAAGTGACAATGCATATGTGATACAAAACAGATAAATTGATGTTAACTAGGATAATTAAGTAAAAACAAGAAACCATTATTTAAAAATAAGTGCAGTTTTGGATTTTTATAGGCAACATTTTATAAGGAGAAACTCCATATTTACCCCTGGCCTTGTGAAAAGTTGAATTTCACCTAGATGATTTATAACTATAGCTATAGTTAGCCATATCACACTGCCTCAAAATTAGATTTATATGTTAGGAGGAGAACCGCGATTGGAAATAGTATAAGATATGGTATAATCTTCAATTATAAATGTTGCTTGTTCCACAATATTTTAAAACCCTTAATCTACCCATACATTTCCTGGTACTGAAATAAATCATACACATTTATTCCCTTGCTCTTAGGATACTATACACTCACAAAATCTATATTATACTCACAAAATGTATATATTTTTTTGGTCACAACACCTTAGCTGCTTCAGAATATAGAAGAGCCTAACGCCATAGTAAATTGAACTGCAATTAATCAAATTCATCTACACTTCCCATACCAACACAAATTTGTACAAAATATATAAGTAGCGCGGTAATTGCGACTACACGATTGTGAGTGTTCTTATACAAACAAGTAGAAATCAATTGATCAAGTAGTTGATTGAGTTAGGCAACATTGACTGAAGCAGATTTTTGGATGTCAGAATCTAGTTATAGCTTTCCTTCCTTTTTAACTTACCTCATGTAAAAATAACTAGATCAATGATGCCAAATGTCCTTTATTTTCAGCTTGAAGTTCTGGTGGATTTTGGTCCTAAGACTGACACACAACTAATCAATAAGACATTGAATAGTCTTAAGTCACAGGATGGTGTAACACAGGTATGCTTTTTTTTACATTTTCGCTATTGAGCTACATCATGATCAACCCATTACCGGCTCACTACAGAGCAAGGGTCTCTTCTCAATATGAAAAGGTTCGGCCATAGTCCACCACGCTGGCCACGTGCGGATTGGCAGACTTCACACGCCTTTGAGAACATTATGAACAACTCTGCGTGCAGGTTTCCTCACGATGTTTTCCTTCACCGTTGGAGCAAGTGATATTTTAATTGCTTAAAAACGCACATAACTCCGAAAAGTTATAGCGTGCCCGGGTTCGAATCCCCGACCTCTGATTAGAAGGCTGACATCCTAACCACTAGGCTATCACAGCTCTAAGTGAATGTATGACCCATTGTTCATTAATTGGTTGGTTGAACATAAGTGGTAACTATTATATGCATTCAGGCACACTGAGACTTTATAATCTATAGTCTATATATATAAAAATCAATTGCCGTTCGTTGGTCTCGCTAAAACTCGAGAACGGCTGAACGGATTTGTCTTATCTTGGTCTTGAAATGTTCGTGGAGGTCTAGGTTAAGGTTTAAAAAGTGAGAAAAATTGGAATAATTGCCGGGGAAACCCTAAAAACAGCCCTTATCTTTTTCCCATATAAACGTTTTCTAAATAAAATGTGGAGCCAATTTGAACTTTATTGCTATTTAATAAAGTTCATATTGTCAATGTTGTCCAAGAAATGTAGGTGTGGTCCTAACTTCAAAGAGTCAATTTGCAATTAATATTTAGGCAATATTTCATCCCGGTATTTCCACGGAAACGAAAACTACGCGGGTGAAACCGCGGATCTCAGCTAGTAACAATATGAATATAGTTGTTACTATATTATATAATATATATTTATGTAGATAACAATAATTGTTTTTTTTTTTAGTTATTTTTTTAGGACGAGTTAAAAATATTTTAAATCACGCAATTCCCGTTTTCTGTTCCAGATAAGAAAATTCTTTCAGAAGAATGCAAAGGAACTGCAGATGTACTCCTCTTCTTTGGCAATTTATTCGACTCTGTCAATGGCAGTTTCACGAAGAAAAAAAAAGCTACGGAAAACCACTTTTGGGGCCTGCGACACCATCATCAGTACATCACGAAAAATGGAGGGAAGCGAAGAAGATTTTAAAATCAATGAAATTTATTATCTATAAATTTCATTGATTTTAAAAAGCAGACAAAAAAGAACGAACAATAAACAATTGGGTGTGGACATTGGAAGGAATTGAGGTTTTATTAAAAACAGTTAGAAACTAAATTTAATATAACTTCAGTAAACCAGGACCCCATTGAAAACTTTTTTGGGGCTATTCGATCACACGGTTGCCGCAACACAAACCCTACGCCCGAGCGTTTTGTATCAGTGTTTACCACATTGCTAGTCAACAGCCTAACCAGTGTCCACACCCCAGGAGGATATTGTGAGCATGATTTAGGCGAGGCACTGCACCCTCATTGTCGCAGATTGTGAAGCCGATGACGAGTCGACCTGTGCACCTGCTTTAGATGATATTTTAAGTATTGAGCTGAGCCAAGAATATTGGCCCCCCTTACAGTATGTAACTGGGTAGGTTATAAAAAAAAAATCATAAAAAATATATAAGTCCTGTGAAACATGCAAAAAAGAATTAGTGTCATCAAAAGAACTAGAATATATAAAATACAGGGAATATGCAGATCGTCGTTGGCTTTGCAGTCCGACTCACTCAATTGTGAATATAATTTCAAATATACAAGACATAGCAATGTCTATATTAAAAACAGATTTAGAGAAAAAGAACCTAAAACAATATATCAAAACCATTGTCTATATGTTAGTAGATTTAAAACATATCTGGTGTCCTAACCATAAAAACAAGTTGATAAATTTCTTGATTAATGCAGTTTGTCGCTTTTTTATACATAATTATTGTAAAACAATTAATAAGATTTTATATGGAAGAAAAGACGTCAATGACACCAATGACAAATTTCAAATGATGGCAAAAATTTCTTTCCAAATATGTCTCAAAATTAAAAATAAGTATACTTAATATCCTCAATTAAAAAAAAAACAGTCGAGTAGAGTAGAACTCTCACATGAATGGTGTTGTACTAATGTACAAAAATACTTTTTTATTCTCATAGTTGTCATTTTGAAATACCGTTGTTAAAGTGGCATAGTGATATATATTCTGTGAAAATTCCAACTACCGTTTCCAGTTCACTATAAACAGCCCATTGTCAGACAGATAGTCTTAGTGATAGGGCTCCATTTGCACCCTTTAGGTGCAGGGAGACTGGTCATACATTACAGTTTTTATTAGAGGCAAATCTAAAGGCCCAAAGTACAACCGAGTGATCTAGAGAAGTATAGGAGTTCCTATGCAAGAGAAGAGAAGTTCTCTGTATCAGTTGGCGGCAACTGCTCTCAAATTGTGTTGCAAGATTTGACCACCTTAGTCTGAGTCAGCATCAGACCCCAGTGGGCCACTCCTCGGGGAACTTTATCAACTGTTTTTATTAGGATAAAGAAGTCATTAGAATGTATTTTATGTGAAAATAAAGAATAGAAGCCAAAAATTTGTATTATTTAAAAATATGTGTTCGGAATAATTATATATATATTTTTTAATTTGGATGACTTGCCAAATTGTTAGGGAATCAAATATTAAATAATTAATCTGAACACAATCCTACCTTCCATCAGTCATACATACTATCTATAGATACGTACAAGTGTAGGTATGAACCTATACCTAAGCAGTCTGTATATACCATATGTATATTAGCTTGCGAGATTGTACTCTATTTCCGTATGTAAAAAGTACTCTGTGGTCGCGACTGTCTGCATCCCGAGATCGAGGCACGTAGGCATAGCCCGCGTTTCGTCCGTTTGTATGAAGTTGCAATACTGTATACATAACGGTAATACCGTGTCAGATGTTTGTCACTGTTGCTTGTTGTGCAACAACTTGTGTGTGTACAGGACGGCTGTGTGAGAGCAGTGCGTGCAGCGGAGAGGCCTCTTTGCCGGTGTGCGTGCGGAAGTGGGAAACGAGGATCGTCGACGACTGGAATAGAACATGTTTCATGACACTCATGGTCATGGGTCGATTTTGACGACCTCCGTGGCGCAGTGCGCGCTGTCGCATTATAAAGTTGGAGGTCCTGGGATCGATTCCCGGCTCGAATCTGGTCTGGTGGGAGGCTACGGCCGTAGCATAATGTATGGTAAACCCATTCTCCTAATTGGTGTCTACGCGACATCTTGCCGGAACGCTAAATCGCTTGGCGACACGTCTTTGTCGGCAGGGTGGTAACTAGCCACGCCGAAGCCTCCCACCAGACCAGACTCGAGCTAAGAATCGAACACCTCCAACTTTATAATGAGACAGCGCGCGCGCTGCGCCACGGATGTCGTCAAATTATGCAATCTGTACTTATAATTCTGTATAAGTATCACAGAGATTTCAATGACTAACTATATTTTTTGCTGTTAATTGTACTTATACAACCCAAGTTACTTGCCGGGGTGATGGACTCAAAGAGTATATAATCACTACTTTTGTTGGACTGCAAAGAGGATGTAAAAACTACGTTGCTGCAATTTATTTGCTATTCAGTGTTTGTATTCTCATTTTTGCTAATTAATATAGGAACCTTGTTTTTATATGAACTGTCACTTGTAATTTTGTGATTGGTTGACGGCTTCAACGGATGTGACGGATGTTTTTATTTTCACTCAGTGATTGGTTGACGACTATTGTTGCAAAATGGCGGGAACCAATCAGATTTGTATTCTCCCACCAAGACTATTGTAAGCATGGCCTGAGATCTTCGGATTTCAAGCCGTGTTTATTTTCGAGTGAGGTGTGGAGGAAATAGGAGCCAATTGTAAAATAGTGTTAACGATCATAGTAAAGTTAATTAATGGAAGCATATATTATTTTGGTTAGATTATCTGCATCTTGTCTGGTTTTAAATTCATCGCCAATAGTAGGTTGTTTCTTATAAATCAGAAGTGGTATAGGAATCCAAAAATAAAGGGTACGTAGCTACTCGTTGCTTGTAAAGATAAATTTCTTTTAAACTAGATTGCTAAACTTTTTAAAGACATTATCAAGATCATTATTATTTTTTTATTATTTTTTAATACTGTTACGATTTGTTGGTAACGTGTCGTTGCGCATGAAGCCTGATAACGTGGTGTTGTTAGATTACGTGTAATATTGCGTGCAAGCATGGGATGTGCTTTGAACAAATTAAGAGCTTAATGATCGTGATTTTCCGGTATTTATCTATTTTTAAGGAACCTGGCGAAAGAAAGCTTTCAATTAAATGTATATGAATTAGTTATTTGTTTAGTTTTTATTGTTCCCGGCAAATTTTCGGTCAACATTTTGTTACAAATACTAGATGTATACAATATTTGCATACGAATGTGGGTAATTTAAGAAATGGTGATAGCTTATAAATTTTAAGCAAATAGAATTCTCTCTTCATTTATATTTCAGCTATGCTTAGCTGTCTACATTTCAACACCTTTTATGTGATTACGTGTAATATTGCGTGCAAGCATGGGATGTGTTTTGAACCAAATAAGAGCTAATGATCGTGATTTTTGGGTATTTATCTAAATTGAAGGTACCTGGCGAAAGAAAGCTTTCAATTAAATGTATATGAATTAGTTATTTGTTTAGTTTTTATTGTTCCCGGCAAATTTTCCGTCAAGATTTTTGTTAGAAATACTAGATGTATACAATATTTGCATACGAATGTGGGAAATTTAAGAAATGGTGATAGCTTATAAATTCTAAGCAAATAGAAATCTCTCTTCATTTATATTTTAGCTTTGCTTAGCTGTCTACATTTCAACACCTTTTTTCAATTGATACCTAATTTGTTTCCCTTTTTTGCTAAGTCGACAGAACCTGGAGCGACGACTCGAGACACCCGATCCTGTGGAACATCGTAGTCGGAGCCGAACGAAGGAACGCAGCCATTCCCGGATCCTGAGACTGGAGCCAATGCAGTGCATCATGCTGAGCGTCTTGGCGTCGCGGAACATGCTAAAAGGTGACGTAGTCCTTCTGTTACGATTTGTTGGTTACGGTCGTTGCGCATGAAGCCTGATAACGTGGTGTTGGTAGATGACGTGTAATATTGCATGCAAGCACGGGATGTGTTTTGACCCAATTTAAAGCTAATTATCGTGATTTTCTGGTAGTTATCTATATTACAGGTACCTGGCGAACGAAAGCTTTCAAAATATATATATATATTAGTTATTTGTTTAGTTTTTATGGTTCCCGGCAAATTTTCCGTCAAGATTTTTTTACAAATACTAGATGTATACAATATTTGCATACGAATGTGTGAAATTTAAGAAATGGTGATAGCTTTTAAAGTCTAAGCAAATAGAATTCTCTCTTCATTTATATTTTAGCTATGCTTTGTTGTCTACATTTAAACCTTTTTTTGAATTGATACCTAATTTGTTTCCCTTTTTTGTTTAAGTCGACAGAACATGGAGCGACGACTCGAGACACCCGATCCTGTGGAACATCGTGGTCGGAGCCGAACGAAGGAACGCAGCCATTCCCGGATCCTGAGACTGGAGCCAATGCAGTGCATCATGCTGAGCGTCGTGGCGTCGCGGAACATGCTAAAAGGTGACGTAGTCCTTCTGTTACGATTTGTTGGTTACGGTCGTTGCACATGAAGCCTGATAACGTGGTGTTGGTAGATGACGTGTAATATTGCATGCAAGCACGGGATGTGTTTTGACCCAATTTAAAGCTAATTATCGTGATTTTCTGGTAGTTATCTATATTACAGGTACCTGGCGAACGAAAGCTTTCAAAATATATATATATATTAGTTATTTGTTTAGTTTTTATGGTTCCCGGCAAATTTTCCGTCAAGATTTTTTTACAAATACTAGATGTATACAATATTTGCATACGAATGTGTGAAATTTAAGAAATGGTGATAGCTTTTAAATTCTAAGCAAATAGAATTCTCTCTTCATTTATATTTTAGCTATGCTTTGTTGTCTACATTTAAACCTTTTTTTGAATTGATACCTAATTTGTTTCCCTTTTTTGTTTAAGTCGACAGAACATGGAGCGACGACTCGAGACACCCGATCCTGTGGAACATCGTGGTCGGAGCCGAACGAAGGAACGCAGCCATTCCCGGATCCTGAGACTGGAGCCAATGCAGTGCATCATGCTGAGCGTCGTGGCGTCGCGGAACATGCTTAAAGGTGACGTAGGCCTTCTGTTACGATTTGTTGGTTACGGTCGTTGCGCATGAAGCCTGATAACGTAGTGTTGGTAGATTACGTGTAATATTGCATGCAAGCACGGGATGTGTTTTGAACCAATTCAAAGCTAATTATCGTGATTTTCTGGTAGTTATCTATATTACAGGTACCTGGCGAAAGAAAGCTTTCAAAATATATATATATTAGTTATTTGTTTAGTATTAATGGTTCCCGGCAAATTTTCCGTCAAGATTTTTTTACAAATACTAGATGTATACAATATTTGCATACGAATGTGTGAAATTTAAGAAATGGTGATAGCTTTTAAATTCTAAGCAAATAGAATTCTCTCTTCATTTATATTTTAGCTATGCTTTGTTGTCTACATTTCAACCTTTTTTGAATTGATACCTAATTTGTTTCCCTTTTTTGCTTAAGTCGACAGAACATGGTGCGACGACTCGAGACACCCGATCCTGTGGAACATTGTAGTCGGAGCCGAACGAAGGAACGCAGCCATTCCCGGATCCTGAGACTGGAGCCAATGCAGTGCATCATGCTGAGCGTCTTGGCGTCGCGGAACATGCTAAAAGGTGACGTAGTCCTTCTGTTACGATTTGTTGGTTACGGTCGTTGCGCATGAAGCCTGATAACGTGGTGTTGGTAGATGACGTGTAATATTGCATGCAAGCACGGGATGTGTTTTGACCCAATTTAAAGCTAATTATCGTGATTTTCTGGTAGTTATCTATATTACAGGTACCTGGCGAACGAAAGCTTTCAAAATATATATATATATTAGTTATTTGTTTAGTTTTTATGGTTCCCGGCAAATTTTCCGTCAAGATTTTTTTACAAACACTAGATGTATACAATATTTGCATACGAATGTGTGAAATTTAAGAAATGGTGATAGCTTTTAAATTCTAAGCAAATAGAATTCTCTCTTCATTTATATTTTAGCTATGCTTTGTTGTCTACATTTAAACCTTTTTTTGAATTGATACCTAATTTGTTTCCCTTTTTTGTTTAAGTCGACAGAACATGGAGCGACGACTCGAGACACCCGATCCTGTGGAACATCGTAGTCGGAGCCGAACGAAGGAACGCAGCCATTCCCGGATCCTGAGACTGGAGCCAATGCAGTGCATCATGCTGAGCGTCGTGGCGTCGCGGAACATGCTAAAAGGTGACGTAGTCCTTCTGTTACGATTTGTTGGTTACGGTCGTTGCGCATGAAGCCTGATAACGTGGTGTTGGTAGATGACGTGTAATATTGCATGCAAGCACGGGATGTGTTTTGACCCAATTCAAAGCTAATTATCGTGATTTTCTGGTAGTTATCTATATTACAGGTACCTGGCGAACGAAAGCTTTCAAAATATATATATATATATTAGTTATTTGTTTAGTTTTTATGGTTCCCGGCAAATTTTCCGTCAAGATTTTTTTACAAATACTAGATGTATACAATATTTGCATACGAATGTGTGAAATTTAAGAAATGGTGATAGCTTTTAAATTCTAAGCAAATAGAATTCTCTCTTCATTTATATTTTAGCTATGCTTTGTTGTCTACATTTAAACCTTTTTTTGAATTGATACCTAATTTGTTTCCCTTTTTTGTTTAAGTCGACAGAACATGGAGCGACGACTCGAGACACCCGATCCTGTGGAACATCGTGGTCGGAGCCGAACGAAGGAACGCAGCCATTCCCGGATCCTGAGACTGGAGCCAATGCAGTGCATCATGCTGAGCGTCGTGGCGTCGCGGAACATGCTTAAAGGTGACGTAGGCCTTCTGTTACGATTTGTTGGTTACGGTCGTTGCGCATGAAGCCTGATAACGTAGTGTTGGTAGATTACGTGTAATATTGCATGCAAGCACGGGATGTGTTTTGAACCAATTCAAAGCTAATTATCGTGATTTTCTGGTAGTTATCTATATTACAGGTACCTGGCGAAAGAAAGCTTTCAAAATATATATATATATATTAGTTATTTGTTTAGTTTTTATGGTTCCCGGCAAATTTTCCGTCAAGATTTTGTTACAAATACTAGATGTATACAATATTTGCATACGAATGTGGGAAATTTAAGAAATGGTGATAGCTTATAAATTCTAAGCAAATAGAATTCTCTCTTCATTTATATTTTAGCTATGCTTTGTTGTCTACATTTCAACCTTTTTTGAATTGATACCTAATTTGTTTCCCTTTTTTGCTTAAGTCGACAGAACATGGAGCGACGACTCGAGACACCCGATCCTGTGGAACATTGTAGTCGGAGCCGAACGAAGGAACGCAGCCATTCCCGGATCCTGAGACTGGAGCCAATGCAGTGCATCATGCTGAGCGTCTTGGCGTCGCGGAACATGCTAAAAGGTGACGTAGTCCTTCTGTTAAGATTTGTTGGTTACGGTCGTTGCGCATGAAGCCTGATAACGTGGTGTTGGTAGATTACGTGTAATATTGCATGCAAGCACGGGATGTGTTTTGAACATATTTAAAGCTAATTATCGTGATTTTCTGGTAGTTATCTATATTACAGGTACTTAGCGAAAGAAAGCTTTCAAAATATATATATATATATTAGTTATTTGTTTAGTTTTTATGGTTCCCGGCAAATTTTCCGTCAAGATTTTTTTACAAATACTAGATGTATACAATATTTGCATACGAATGTGGGAAATTTAAGAAATGGTGATAGCTTATAAATTCTAAGCAAATAGAATTCTCTCTCCATTTATATTTTAGCTATGCTTAGCTGTCTACATTTCAACACCTTTTTTGAATTGATACCTAATTTGTTTCCCTTTTTTGCATAAGTCGACAGGTCGAAGGAAGGAACGCAGCCGTAGCCGGCTTTGTATCCGGAGCCCTTCCCGGATCCTGGGACGCGAAGGCGAAGGCGAAAAATAAAGGGTACGTAGAGAATCGTTGCTTGTAATTAATTTTTTTTAAACTAGATTGCTAAACGTTTTTAAGACATTATCAAGTTCATTTTATTTTTTATTATTTTTTTATACTAGTACGATTTGTTGGTTACGGTCGTTGCGCATGAAGCCTGATAACGTGGTGTTGGTAGATTAAGTGTAATATTGCATGCAAGCACGGGATGTGTTTTGAACCAATTTAAAGCTAATTATCGTGATTTTCTGGTAGTTATCTATATTACAGGTACTTGGCGAAAGAAAGCTTTCAAAGTATATATATATATATATATTAGTTATTTGTTTAGTTTTTATGGTTCCCGGCAAATTTTCCGTCAAGATTTTTTTACAAATACTAGATGTATACAATATTTGCATACGAATGTGTGAAATTTAAGAAATGGGGATAGCTTTTAAATTCTAAGCAAATAGAATTCTCTCTTCATTTATATTTTAGCTATGCTTTGTTGTCTACATTTCAACCTTTTTTGAATTGATACCTAATTTGTTTCCCTTTTTTGCTTAAGTCGACAGAACATGGAGCGACGACTCGAGACACCCGATCCTGTGGAACATCGTAGTCGGAGCCGAACGAAGGAACGCAGCCATTCCCGGATCCTGAGACTGGAGCCAATGCAGTGCATCATGCTGAGCGTCTTGGCGTCGCGGAACATGCTAAAAAGTGACGTAGTCCTTCTGTTACGATTTGTTGGTTACGGTCTTTGCGCATGAAGCCTGATAACGTGGTGTTGGTAGATTACGTGTAATATTGCATGCAAGCACGGGATTTGTTTTGACCCAATTTAAAGCTAATTATCGTGATTTTCTGGTAGTTATCTATATTACAGGTACCTGGCGAAAGAAAGCTTTCAAAATATATATATATATATTAGTTATTTGTTTAGTTTTTATGGTTCCCGGCAAATTTTCCGTCAAGATTTTGTTACAAATACTAGATGTATACAATATTTGCATACGAATGTGGGAAATTTAAGAAATGGTGATAGCTTATAAATTCTAAGCAAATAGAATTCTCTCTTCATTTATATTTTAGCTATGCTTTGTTGTCTACATTTAAACTCCTTTTTTGAATTTATACCTAATTCGTTTCCCTTTTTTGCTTAAGTCGACAGAACATGGAGCGACGACTCGAGACACCCGATCCCGTGGAACATCGTAGTCGGAGCCGAACGAAGGAACGCAGCCATTCCCGGATCCTGAGACTGGAGCCAATACCAGTGCATCATACTGAGCGTCTTGGCGTCGCGGAACATGCTAAAAGGTGACGTAGTCCTTCTGTTACGATTTGTTGGTTACGGTCTTTGCGCATGAAGCCTGATATCGTGGTGTTGGTAGATTACGTATAATATTGCATGCAAGCACGGGATTTGTTTTGACCCAATTTAAAGCTAATTATCGTGATTTTCTGGTAGTTATCTATATTACAGGTACCTGGCGAAAGAAAGCTTTCAAAATATATATATATTAGTTATTTGTTTAGTATTTATGGTTCCCGGCAAATTTTCCGTCAAGATTTTTTTACAAATACTAGATGTATACAATATTTGCATACGAATGTGTGAAATTTAAGAAATGGTGATAGCTTTTAAATTCTAAGCAAATAGAATTCTCTCTTCATTTATATTTTAGCTATGCTTTGTTGTCTACATTTCAACCTTTTTTTGAATTGATACCTAATTTGTTTCCCTTTTTTGCTTAAGTCGACAGAATATTGAGCGACGACTCGAGACACCCGATCCTGTGGAACATTGTAGTCGGAGCCGAACGAAGGAACGCAGCCATTCCCGGATCCTGAGACTGGAGCCAATGCAGTGCATCATGCTGAGCGTCTTGGCGTCGCGGAACATGCTAAAAGGTGACGTAGTCCTTCTGTTACGATTTGTTGGTTACGGTCGTTGCGCATGAAGCCTGATAACGTGGTGTTGGTAGATTACGTGTAATATTGCATGCAAGCACGGGATGTGTTTTGAACATATTTAAAGCTAATTATCGTGATTTTCTGGTAGTTATCTATATTACAGGTACTTAGCGAAAGAAAGCTTTCAAAATATATATATATATATTAGTTATTTGTTTAGTTTTTATGGTTCCCGGCAAATTTTCCGTCAAGATTTTTTTACAAATACTAGATGTATACAATATTTGCATACGAATGTGGGAAATTTAAGAAATGGTGATAGCTTATAAATTCTAAGCAAATAGAATTCTCTCTCCATTTATATTTTAGCTATGCTTAGCTGTCTACATTTCAACACCTTTTTTGAATTGATACCTAATTTGTTTCCCTTTTTTGCTTAAGTCGACAGGTCGAAGGAAGGAACGCAGCCCTTCCCGGATCCTGGGACGCGAAGGCGAAGGCGAAAAATAAAGGGTACGTAGAGAATCGTTGCTTGTAATTAATTTTTTTTAAACTAGATTGCTAAACGTTTTTAAGACATTATCAAGTTCATTTTTTTTTATTATTTTTTTATACTAGTACGATTTGTTGGTTACGGTCGTTGCGCATGAAGCCTGATAACGTGGTGTTGGTAGATTACGTGTAATATTGCATGCAAGCACGGGATGTGTTTTGAACCAATTTAAAGCTAATTATCGTGATTTTCTGGTAGTTATCTATATTACAGGTACTTGGCGAAAGAAAGCTTTCAAAATATATATATATATATATATATATATATATTAGTTATTTGTTTAGTTTTTATGGTTCCCGGCAAATTTTCCGTCAAGATTTGTTTTGACCCTATTTAAAGCTAATTATCGTGATTTTCTGGTAGTTATCTATATTACAGGTACCTGGCGAAAGAAAGCTTTCAAAATATATATATATATTAGTTATTTGTTTAGTTTTTATGGTTCCCGGCAAATTTTCCGTCAAGATTTTTTTACAAATACTAGATGTATACAATATTTGCATACGAATGTGGGAAATTTAAGAAATGGTGATAGCTTATAAATTCTAAGCAAATAGAATTCTCTCTCCATTTATATTTTAGCTATGCTTAGCTGTCTACATTTCAACACCTTTTTTGAATTGATACCTAATTTGTTTCCCTTTTTTGCTTAAGTCGACAGGTCGAAGGAAGGAACGCAGCCGTAGCCGGCTTTGTATCCGGAGCCCTTCCCGGATCCTGGGACGCGAAGGCGAAGGCGAAAAATAAAGGGTACGTAGAGAATCGTTGCTTGTAATTAATTTTTTTTTAAACTAGATTGCTAAACGTTTTTAAGACATTATCAAGTTCATTTTTTTTTATTATTTTTTTATACTAGTACGATTTGTTGGTTACGGTCGTTGCGCATGAAGCCTGATAACGTGGTGTTGGTAGATTAAGTGTAATATTGCATGCAAGCACGGGATGTGTTTTGAACCAATTTAAAGCTAATTATCGTGATTTTCTGGTAGTTATCTATATTACAGGTACTTGGCGAAAGAAAGCTTTCAAAGTATATATATATATATATATATATATTAGTTATTTGTTTAGTTTTTATGGTTCCCGGCAAATTTTCCGTCAAGATTTTTTTACAAATACTAGATGTATACAATATTTGCATACGAATGTGTGAAATTTAAGAAATGGGGATAGCTTTTAAATTCTAAGCAAATAGAATTCTCTCTTCATTTATATTTTAGCTATGCTTTGTTGTCTACATTTCAACCTTTTTTGAATTGATACCTAATTTGTTTCCCTTTTTTGCTTAAGTCGATAGAACATGGAGCGACGACTCGAGACACCCGATCCTGTGGAACATCGTAGTCGGAGCCGAACGAAGGAACGCAGCCATTCCCGGATCCTGAGACTGGAGCCAATGCAGTGCATCATGCTGAGCGTCTTGGCGTCGCGGAACATGCTAAAAAGTGACGTAGTCCTTCTGTTACGATTTGTTGGTTACGGTCTTTGCGCATGAAGCCTGATAACGTGGTGTTGGTAGATTACGTGTAATATTGCATGCAAGCACGGGATTTGTTTTGACCCAATTTAAAGCTAATTATCGTGATTTTCTGGTAGTTATCTATATAACAGGTACCTGGCGAAAGAAAGCTTTCAAAATATATATATATATATTAGTTATTTGTTTAGTTTTTATGGTTCCCGGCAAATTTTCCGTCAAGATTTTGTTACAAATACTAGATGTATACAATATTTGCATACGAATGTGGGAAATTTAAGAAATGGTGATAGCTTATAAATTCTAAGCAAATAGAATTCTCTCTTCATTTATATTTTAGCTATGCTTTGTTGTCTACATTTAAACTCCTTTTTTGAATTTATACCTAATTCGTTTCCCTTTTTTGCTTAAGTCGACAGAACATGGAGCGACGACTCGAGACACCCGATCCTGTGGAACATCGTAGTCGGAGCCGAACGAAGGAACGCAGCCATTCCCGGATCCTGAGACTGGAGCCAATGCAGTGCATCATGCTGAGCGTCTTGGCGTCGCGGAACATGCTAAAAGGTGACGTAGTCCTTCTGTTTCTAAGAAATATATTGTTGACATTTTGAAATGTTTTAAGGATAGCTTGACATCACAACCGCCTACCCATGAAACAAGATATTTTCTAAAGGTTGATCATATTAATATAATTTCCCAATTTTGACCCGTCCACTACAAATCAAAGGATAGATGTTTTCACGTTGCCAGCTTGATCTTAAAACAGACTGCCAGTTCACACTCAGTGATTGGTTGACGAATTAGTTATTTGTTTAGTTTTTATGGTTCCCGGCAAATTTTCTGTCAGGATTTTTGTTACAACTACTAGATGTATACAAAATTTGCATACGAATGTGTGAAATTTAAGAAATGGTGATAGCTTATAAATTCTAATTAAATAGAATTCTCTCTTCATTTGGCTATGCTTAGCTGTCTACATTTCAACACCTTTTTTGAATTGATACCTAATTTTTTTTCCCTTTTTACTTGAGTTGACAGAACATGGAGCGACGACTTGAGACACCCGATCCTGGGGAACATCGTAGTCGGAGCCGAACAAAGTAACGCAGCCCTTCCCGGATCCTGAGACTGGGGTCAATGCAGTGCATCTTGCTGAGCGACGTGGCGTCGCGGAACATGCTAAAAGGTGTCGTAGTCCTTCTGTTACGATTTGTTTGTGACGTGTCGTTGCGCATGAAGCCTGATAACGTGGTGTTGTTAGATTACGTGTAATATTGCATGCAAGCATGGGGTGTGTTTTGAATCTATTAAGAGCAAATGATCGTGATATTCTGGTATTTATCTATATTGAAGGTACCTAGCGTAAGAAAGCTTTTAAAAATAGATATATATATATATAAATTAATTAATTGTTTAGTTTTATGGTTCCCGGCAAATTTTCAGTCAAGATTTTTTTACAAATACTAGATGTATACAATATTTGCATACGAATGTGGGAAATTTAAGAAATGGTGATAGCTTATAAATTCTAAGCAAATAGAATTCTCTCTTCATTTATATTTTAGCTATGCTGAGCTGTCTACATTTCAACACCTTTTTTGAATTGATACCTAATTTTTTTTCCCTTTTTACTTGAGTTGACAGTACATGGAGCGACGACTCGAGACACCCGATCCTGTGGAACATCGTAGTCGGAGCAGAACGAAGGAGGAGGACGCAGCCCTTCCCGAATCCTGAGACTGGCGCCAATGCAGTGCATCATGTTGAGAGTCGTGGCGTCGCGGAACATGCTAAAAGGTGACGTAGTCCTTCTGTTTCTAAGAAATATATTGTTGACATTTTGAAATGTTTTAAGGATAGCTTGACATCACAACCGCCTACCCATGAAACTAGATATTTTCTAAAGGTTGATCATATTAATATAATTTCCCAATTTTGACCCGTCCACTAAAAATCAAAGGATAGATGTTTTCACGTTGGCAGCTTGATCTTAAAACAGACTGCCAGTTCACACTCAGTGATTGGTTGACGAATTAGTTATTTGTTTAGTTTTTATGGTTCCCGGCAAATTTTCTTTCAGGATTTTTGTTACAACTACTAGATGTATACAAAATTTGCATACGAATGTGTGAAATTTAAGAAATGGTGATAGCTTATAAATTCTAATTAAATAGAATTCTCTCTTCATTTAGCTATGCTTAGCTGTCTACTGTAACTAGCATTGATTTTGGACTCGCAATCAACCGTGACAAAACCAAGTTTATGGTAATTGATAGGAAAGCTAATAACAGACCCGAGATAACTCATATCAATAACTGTGAGGTTGTCGCCAATTACATTTACCTTGGCTCCGCTATCAATAATAACGGGAGTTGCGAGAGCGAAATTAAAAGACGCTGTGCCGTGACCAGATCAGCCGTTGAGAAGCTATCGAAAATCTGGAAGGACAGAAGAATTACGAAAAACACAAAAGTTCGTCTAATGAAATGTCTGATCTTTCCGATCTTTCTATATGCGGCTGAAACATGGACCCTCAGACAAGTTGACCGAAGAAAAATAGACGCACTGGAAATGTGGTGCTGGAGACGTCTATTGCGAATAAGCTGGACAGCGCATCGAACAAACGCCTCCATACTCAAAGAGCTGAAAGTAAAACAAAGGCTTTCGTCGCTTGTACAACTACGAATCCTTAAGTTCTTTGGGCATATAACAAGGAAGACCGGTACCATCGAACATCTCGTGGTACAAGGTCGAGTCGAGGGCACACGTCCACGTGGTCGCTCCCCTACTAGGTGGACGGACTCAATCCGTTCAGCTACAGATTTATCGATCTCCGAGTGCTTCCGTGATGCTACAAACAGAAATCGCTGGAGGGAGATCGTAAAGGCTGCTGTGAAGGCCAAATCATAACCACGACCACTCTGCCAAGAGTGAACGAATAAGAAGAAGAAGAAGAAGCTGTCTACATTTCAACACCTTTTTTGAATTGATACCTAATTTTTTTTCCCTTTTTACTTGAGTTGACAGAACATGGAGCGACGACTTGAGACACCCGATCCTGGGGAACATCGTAGTCGGAGCCGAACAAAGTAACGCAGCCCTTCCCGGATCCTGAGACTGGGGTCAATGCAGTGCATCGTGCTGAGCGACGTGGCGTCGCGGAACATGCTAAAAGGTGAGTCGTTGCGCATGAAGCCTGATAACGTGGTGTTGTTAGATTACGTGTAATATTGCATGCAAGCATGGGGTGTGTTTTGAATCAATTAAGAGCAAATGATCGTGATATTCTGGTATTTATCTATATATATATATATATATATAAATTAATTAATTATTTGTTTAGTTTTATGGTTCCTGGCAAATTTTCAGTCAAGATTTTTGTTAAAAATACTAGATGTATACAATAGTTGCATACGAATGTGGGAAATTTAAGAAATGGTGATAGCTTATAAATTCTAAGCAAATAGAATTCTCTCTTCATTTATATTTTAGCTATGCTTAGCTGTCTACATTTCAAAACTTTTTTGAATTGATACCTAATTTGTTTCCCTTTTTTGCTTAAGTCGACAGGTCGAAGGAAGGAACGCAGCCGTAGCCGGCTTTGTATCCGCAGCCCTTCCCGGATCCTGGGACGCGAAGGTGAAGGCGAAAAATAAAGGGTACGTAGAGAATCGTTGCTTGTAAAGATAAATTTCTTTTAAACTAGATTGCTAAACGTTTTAAAGACATTATCAAGATCATTATTATTTTTTTATTATTTTTTAATACTGTTACGATTTGTTGGTAACGTGTCGTTGCGCATGAAGCCTGATAACGTGGTGTTGTTAGATTACGTGTAATATTGCGTGCAAGCATGGGATGTGCTTTGAACAAATTAAGAGCTTAATGATCGTGATTTTCCGGTATTTATCTATTTTTAAGGAACCTGGCGAAAGAAAGCTTTCAAAATATATATATCTATATATTAGTTATTTGTTTATTTTTATGGTTCCCGGCAAATTTTCCGTCAAGATTTTTTTACAAATACTAGATGTATACAATATTTGCATACGAATGTGTGAAATTTAAGAAATGGTGATAGCTTTTAAATTCTAAGCAAATAGAATTCTCTTCGTTTTTATTTTAGCTATGCTTTGTTTTCTACATTTCAACCTTTTTTGAATTGATACTTAATTTGTTTCCCTTTTTTGCTTAAGTCGACAGAACATGGAGCGACGACTCGAGACACCCGACCCTGTGGAACATCGTAGTCGGAGCCGAACGAAGGAACGCAGCCATTCCCGGATCCTGAGACTGGAGCCAATGCAGTGCATCATGCTGAGCGTCGTGGCGTCGCGGAACATGCTAAAAGGTGACGTAGTCCTTCTGTTACGATTTGTTGGTTACGGTCTTTGCGCATGAAGCCTGATAACGTGGTGTTGTTAGATTACGTGTAATATTGCGTGCAAGCATGGGATGTGCTTTGAACAAATTAAGAGCTTAATGATCGTGATTTTCCGGTATTTATCTATTTTTAAGGAACCTGGCGAAAGAAAGCTTTCAATTAAATATATATGAATTAGTTATTTGTTTAGTTTTTATGGTTCCCGGCAAATTTTCCGTCAAGATTTTTGTTAGAAATACTAGATGTATACAATATTTGCATACGAATGTGTGAAATTTAAGAAATGGTGATAGCTTTTAAATTCTAAGCAAATAGAATTCTCTCTTCATTTATATTTTAGCTATGCTTTGTTGTCTACATTTAAACACCTTTTTTGAATTTATAGCTAATTTGTTTCCCTTTTTCGCTTAAGTCGACAGAACATGGAGCGACGACTCGAGACACCCGATCCTGTGGAACATCGTAGTCGGAGCCGAACGAAGGAACGCAGCCCTTCCCGGCTCCTGAGACTGGAGCCAATGCAGTGCATCATGCTGAGCGTCTTGGCGTCGCGGAACATGCTAAAAGGTGACGTAGTCCTTCTGTTACGATTTGTTGGTTACGGTCTTTGCGCATGAAGCCTGATAACGTGGTGTTGGTAGATTACGTGTAATATTGCATGCAAGCACGGGATGTGTTTTGAACCAATTTAAAGCTAATTATCGTGATTTTCTGGTAGTTATCTATATTACAGGTACCTGGCGAAAGAAAGCTTTCAAAATATATATATCTATATATTAGTTATTTGTTTAGTTTTTATGGTTCCCGGCAAATTTTCCGTCAAGATTTTTTTACAAATACTAGATGTATACAATATTTGCATACGAATGTGTGAAATTTAAGAAATGGTGATAGCTTTTAAATTCTAAGCAAATAGAATTCTCTCTTCATTTATATTTTAGCTATGCTTTGTTGTCTACATTTCAACCTTTTTTGAATTGATACCTAATTTGTTTCCCTTTTTTGTTTAAGTCGACAGAACATGGAGCGACGACTCGAGACACCCGATCCTGTGGAACATCGTAGTCGGAGCCGAACGAAGGAACACAGCCCTTCCCGGATCCTGAGACTGGAGCCAATGCAGTGCATCATGCTGAGCGTCGTGGCGTCGCGGAACATGCTTAAAGGTGACGTAGGCCTTCTGTTACGATTTGTTGGTTACGGTCAATTAAATATATATGAATTAGTTATTTGTTTAGTTTTTATGGTTCCCGGCAAATTTTCGGTCAACATTTTGTTACAAATACTAGATGTATACAATATTTGCATACGAATGTGGGTAATTTAAGAAATGGTGATAGCTTATAAATTCTAAGCAAATAGAATTCTCTCTTCATTTATATTTTAGCTTTCTTAGTTGTCTACATTTCAACCTTTTTTGAATTGATACCTAATTTGTTTCCCTTTTTTGTTTAAGTCGACAGAACATGGAGCGACGACTCGAGACACCTGTGGAACATCGTAGTCGGAGCCGAACGAAGGAACGCAGCCATTCCCGGATCCTGAGACTGGAGCCAATGCAGTGCATCATGCTGAGCGTCTTGGCGTCGCGGAACATGCTAAAAGGTGACGTAGTCCTTCTGTTACGATTTGTTGGTTACGGTCGTTGCGCATGAAGCCTGATAACGTGGTGTTGGTAGATTACGTGTAATATTGCATGCAAGCACGGGATGTGTTTTGAACATATTTAAAGCTAATTATCGTGATTTTCTGGTAGTTATCTATATTACAGGTACTTAGCGAAAGAAAGCTTTCAAAATATATATATATATATTAGTTATTTGTTTAGTTTTTATGGTTCCCGGCAAATTTTCCGTCAAGATTTTTTTACAAATACTAGATGTATACAATATTTGCATACGAATGTGGGAAATTTAAGAAATGGTGATAGCTTATAAATTCTAAGCAAATAGAATTCTCTCTCCATTTATATTTTAGCTATGCTTAGCTGTCTACATTTCAACACCTTTTTTGAATTGATACCTAATTTGTTTCCCTTTTTTGCTTAAGTCGACAGGTCGAAGGAAGGAACGCAGCCCTTCCCGGATCCTGGGACGCGAAGGCGAAGGCGAAAAATAAAGGGTACGTAGAGAATCGTTGCTTGTAATTAATTTTTTTTAAACTAGATTGCTAAACGTTTTTAAGACATTATCAAGTTCATTTTTTTTTTATTATTTTTTTATACTATTACGATTTGTTGGTTACGGTCGTTGCGCATGAAGCCTGATAACGTGGTGTTGGTAGATTACGTGTAATATTGCATGCAAGCACGGGATGTGTTTTGAACCAATTTAAAGCTAATTATCGTGATTTTCTGGTAGTTATCTATATTACAGGTACCTGGCGAAAGAAAGCTTTCAAAATATATATATATATTAGTTATTTGTTTAGTTTTTATGGTTCCCGGCAAATTTTCCGTCAAGATTTTTTTACAAATACTAGATGTATACAATATTTGCATACGAATGTGGGAAATTTAAGAAATGGTGATAGCTTATAAATTCTAAGCAAATAGAATTCTCTCTCCATTTATATTTTAGCTATGCTTAGCTGTCTACATTTCAACACCTTTTTTGAATTGATACCTAATTTGTTTCCCTTTTTTGCTTAAGTCGACAGGTCGAAGGAAGGAACGCAGCCGTAGCCGGCTTTGTATCCGGAGCCCTTCCCGGATCCTGGGACGCGAAGGCGAAGGCGAAAAATAAAGGGTACGTAGAGAATCGTTGCTTGTAATTAATTTTTTTTTAAACTAGATTGCTAAACGTTTTTAAGACATTATCAAGTTCATTTTTTTTTTATTATTTTTTTATACTAGTACGATTTGTTGGTTACGGTCGTTGCGCATGAAGCCTGATAACGTGGTGTTGGTAGATTAAGTGTAATATTGCATGCAAGCACGGGATGTGTTTTGAACCAATTTAAAGCTAATTATCGTGATTTTCTGGTAGTTATCTATATTACAGGTACTTGGCGAAAGAAAGCTTTCAAAGTATATATATATATATATATATATATATATATATTAGTTATTTGTTTAGTTTTTATGGTTCCCGGCAAATTTTCCGTCAAGATTTTTTTACAAATACTAGATGTATACAATATTTGCATACGAATGTGTGAAATTTAAGAAATGGGGATAGCTTTTAAATTCTAAGCAAATAGAATTCTCTCTTCATTTATATTTTAGCTATGCTTTGTCTTCTACATTTCAACCTTTTTTGAATTGATACCTAATTTGTTTCCCTTTTTTGCTTAAGTCGACAGAACATGGAGCGACGACTCGAGACACCCGATCCTGTGGAACATCGTAGTCGGAGCCGAACGAAGGAACGCAGCCATTCCCGGATCCTGAGACTGGAGCCAATGCAGTGCATCATGCTGAGCGTCTTGGCGTCGCGGAACATGCTAAAAAGTGACGTAGTCCTTCTGTTACGATTTGTTGGTTACGGTCTTTGCGCATGAAGCCTGATAACGTGGTGTTGGTAGATTACGTGTAATATTGCATGCAAGCACGGGATTTGTTTTGACCCAATTTAAAGCTAATTATCGTGATTTTCTGGTAGTTATCTATATTACAGGTACCTGGCGAAAGAAAGCTTTCAAAATATATATATATATATATTAGTTATTTGTTTAGTTTTTATGGTTCCCGGCAAATTTTCAGTCAAGATTTTTTTACAAATACTAGATGTATACAATATTTGCATACGAATGTGGGAAATTTAAGAAATGGTGATAGCTTATAAATTCTAAGCAAATAGAATTCTCTCTTCATTTATATTTTAGCTATGCTGAGCTGTCTACATTTCAACACCTTTTTTGAATTGATACCTAATTTTTTTTCCCTTTTTACTTGAGTTGACAGTACATGGAGCGACGACTCGAGACACCCGATCCTGTGGAACATCGTAGTCGGAGCAGAACGAAGGAGGAGGACGCAGCCCTTCCCGAATCCTGAGACTGGCGCCAATGCAGTGCATCATGTTGAGAGTCGTGGCGTCGCGGAACATGCTAAAAGGTGACGTAGTCCTTCTGTTTCTAAGAAATATATTGTTGACATTTTGAAATGTTTTAAGGATAGCTTGACATCACAACCGCCTACCCATGAAACAAGATATTTTCTAAAGGTTGATCATATTAATATAATTTCCCAATTTTGACCCGTCCACTAAAAATCAAAGGATAGATGTTTTCACGTTGGCAGCTTGATCTTAAAACAGACTGCCAGTTCACACTCAGTGATTGGTTGACGAATTAGTTATTTGTTTAGTTTTTATGGTTCCCGGCAAATTTTCTGTCAGGATTTTTGTTACAACTACTAGATGTATACAAAATTTGCATACGAATGTGTGAAATTTAAGAAATGGTGATAGCTTATAAATTCTAATTAAATAGAATTCTCTCTTCATTTAGCTATGCTTAGCTGTCTACATTTCAACACCTTTTTTGAATTGATACCTAATTTTTTTTCCCTTTTTACTTGAGTTGACAGAACATGGAGCGACGACTTGAGACACCCGATCCTGGGGAACATCGTAGTCGGAGCCGAACAAAGTAACGCAGCCCTTCCCGGATCCTGAGACTGGGGTCAATGCAGTGCATCGTGCTGAGCGACGTGGCGTCGCGGAACATGCTAAAAGGTGAGTCGTTGCGCATGAAGCCTGATAACGTGGTGTTGTTAGATTACGTGTAATATTGCATGCAAGCATGGGGTGTGTTTTGAATCAATTAAGAGCAAATGATCGTGATATTCTGGTATTTATCTATATATATATATATATAAAAATTAATTAATTATTTGTTTAGTTTTATGGTTACTGGCAAATTTTCAGTCAAGATTTTTGTTAAAAATACTAGATGTATACAATAGTTGCATACGAATGTGGGAAATTTAAGAAATGGTGATAGCTTATAAATTCTAAGCAAATAGAATTCTCTCTTCATTTATATTTTAGCTATGCTTAGCTGTCTACATTTCAAAACTTTTTTGAATTGATACCTAATTTGTTTCCCTTTTTTGCTTAAGTCGACAGGTCGAAGGAAGGAACGCAGCCGTAGCCGGCTTTGTATCCGCAGCCCTTCCCGGATCCTGGGACGCGAAGGTGAAGGCGAAAAATAAAGGGTACGTAGAGAATCGTTGCTTGTAAAGATAAATTTCTTTTAAACTAGATTGCTAAACGTTTTAAAGACATTATCAAGATCATTATTATTTTTTTATTATTTTTTAATACTGTTACGATTTGTTGGTAACGTGTCGTTGCGCATGAAGCCTGATAACGTGGTGTTGTTAGATTACGTGTAATATTGCGTGCAAGCATGGGATGTGCTTTGAACAAATTAAGAGCTTAATGATCGTGATTTTCCGGTATTTATCTATTTTTAAGGAACCTGGCGAAAGAAAGCTTTCAAAATATATATATCTATATATTAGTTATTTGTTTAGTTTTTATGGTTCCCGGCAAATTTTCCGTCAAGATTTTTTTACAAATACTAGATGTATACAATATTTGCATACGAATGTGTGAAATTTAAGAAATGGTGATAGCTTTTAAATTCTAAGCAAATAGAATTCTCTCTTCATTTATATTTTAGCTATGCTTTGTTGTCTACATTTCAACCTTTTTTGAATTGATACCTAATTTGTTTCCCTTTTTTGTTTAAGTCGACAGAACATGGAGCGACGACTCGAGACACCCGATCCTGTGGAACATCGTAGTCGGAGCCGAACGAAGGAACGCAGCCATTCCCGGATCCTGAGACTGGAGCCAATGCAGTGCATCATGCTGAGCGTCGTGGCGTCGCGGAACATGCTTAAAGGTGACGTAGGCCTTCTGTTACGATTTGTTGGTTACGGTCGTTGCGCATGAAGCCTGATAACGTGGTGTTGTTAGATTACGTGTAATATTGCGTGCAAGCATGGGATGTGCTTTGAACAAATTAAGAGCTTAATGATCGTGATTTTCCGGTATTTATCTATTTTTAAGGAACCTGGCGAAAGAAAGCTTTCAATTAAATATATATGAATTAGTTATTTGTTTAGTTTTTATGGTTCCCGGCAAATTTTCCGTCAAGATTTTTGTTAGAAATACTAGATGTATACAATATTTGCATACGAATGTGTGAAATTTAAGAAATGGTGATAGCTTTTAAATTCTAAGCAAATAGAATTCTCTCTTCATTTATATTTTAGCTATGCTTTGTTGTCTACATTTAAACACCTTTTTTGAATTTATACCTAATTTGTTTCCCTTTTTCGCTTAAGTCGACAGAACATGGAGCGACGACTCGAGACACCCGATCCTGTGGAACATCGTAGTCGGAGCCGAACGAAGGAACGCAGCCCTTCCCGGCTCCTGAGACTGGAGCCAATGCAGTGCATCATGCTGAGCGTCTTGGCGTCGCGGAACATGCTAAAAGGTGACGTAGTCCTTCTGTTACGATTTGTTGGTTACGGTCTTTGCGCATGAAGCCTGATAACGTGGTGTTGGTAGATTACGTGTAATATTGCATGCAAGCACGGGATGTGTTTTGAACCAATTTAAAGCTAATTATCGTGATTTTCTGGTAGTTATCTATATCACAGGTACCTGGCGAAAGAAAGCTTTCAAAATATATATATCTATATATTAGTTATTTGTTTAGTTTTTATGGTTCCCGGCAAATTTTCCGTCAAGATTTTTTTACAAATACTAGATGTATACAATATTTGCATACGAATGTGTGAAATTTAAGAAATGGTGATAGCTTTTAAATTCTAAGCAAATAGAATTCTCTCTTCATTTATATTTTAGCTATGCTTTGTTGTCTACATTTCAACCTTTTTTGAATTGATACCTAATTTGTTTCCCTTTTTTGTTTAAGTCGACAGAACATGGAGCGACGACTCGAGACACCCGATCCTGTGGAACATCGTAGTCGGAGCCGAACGAAGGAACACAGCCCTTCCCGGATCCTGAGACTGGAGCCAATGCAGTGCATCATGCTGAGCGTCGTGGCGTCGCGGAACATGCTTAAAGGTGACGTAGGCCTTCTGTTACGATTTGTTGGTTACGGTCAATTAAATATATATGAATTAGTTATTTGTTTAGTTTTTATGGTTCCCGGCAAATTTTCGGTCAACATTTTGTTACAAATACTAGATGTATACAATATTTGCATACGAATGTGGGTAATTTAAGAAATGGTGATAGCTTATAAATTCTAAGCAAATAGAATTCTCTCTTCATTTATATTTTAGCTTTCTTAGTTGTCTACATTTCAACCTTTTTTGAATTGATACCTAATTTGTTTCCCTTTTTTGTTTAAGTCGACAGAACATGGAGCGACGACTCGAGACACCTGTGGAACATCGTAGTCGGAGCCGAACGAAGGAACGCAGCCATTCCCGGATCCTGAGACTGGAGCCAATGCAGTGCATCATGCTGAGCGTCTTGGCGTCGCGGAACATGCTAATAGATGACGTAGTCCTTCTGTTACGATTTGTTGGTTACGGTCTTTGCGCATGAAGCCTGATAACGTGGTGTTGGTAGATTACGTGTAATATTGCGTGCAAGCATGGGATGTGCTTTGAACAAATTAAGAGCTAATTGATCGTGATTTTCCGGTATTTATCTATTTTTAAGGAACCTGGCGAAAGAAAGCTTTCAAAATATATATATCTATATATTAGTTATTTGTTTAGTTTTTATGGTTCCCGGCAAATTTTCCGTCAAGATTTTTTTACAAATACTAGATGTATACAATATTTGCATACGAATGTGTGAAATTTAAGAAATGGTGATAGCTTTTAAATTCTAAGCAAATAGAATTCTCTCTTCATTTATATTTTAGCTATGCTTTGTTGTCTACATTTAAACACCTTTTTTGAATTTATACCTAATTTGTTTCCCTTTTTCGCTTAAGTCGACAGAACATGGAGCGACGACTCGAGACACCCGATCCTGTGGAACATCGTAGTCGGAGCCGAACGAAGGAACGCAGCAATTCCCGGCTCCTGAGACTGGAGCCAATGCAGTGCATCATGCTGAGCGTCTTGGCGTCGCGGAACATGCTAAAAGGTGACGTAGTCCTTCTGTTACGATTTGTTGGTTACGGTCTTTGCGCATGAAGCCTGATAACGTGGTGTTGGTAGATTACGTGTAATATTGCATGCAAGCACGGGATGTGTTTTGAACCAATTTAAAGCTAATTATCGTGATTTTCTGGTAGTTATCTATATTACAGGTACCTGGCGAAAGAAAGCTTTCAAAATATATATTTCTATATATTAGTTATTTGTTTAGTTTTTATGGTTCCCGGCAAATTTTGAGTAAAGATTTTTTTACAAATACTAGATGTATACAATATTTGCATACGAATGTGTGAAATTTAAGAAATGGTGATAGCTTTTAAATTCTAAGCAAATAGAATTCTCTCTTCATTTATATTTTAGCTATGCTTTGTTGTCTACATTTCAACCTTTTTTGAATTGATATCGAATTTGTTTCCCTTTTTTGTTTAAGTCGACAGAACATGGAGCGACGACTCGAGACACCCGATCCTGTGGAACATCGTAGTCGGAGCCGAACGAAGGAACACAGCCCTTCCCGGATCCTGAGACTGGAGCCAATGCAGTGCATCATGCTGAGCGTCGTGGCGTCGCGGAACATGCTTAAAGGTGACGTAGGCCTTCTGTTACGATTTGTTGGTTACGGTCAATTAAATATATATGAATGAGTTATTTGTTTAGTTTTTATGGTTCCCGGCAAATTTTCGGTCAACATTTTGTTACAAATACTAGATGTATACAATATTTGCATACGAATGTGGGTAATTTAAGAAATGGTGATAGCTTATAAATTCTAAGCAAATAGAATTCTCTCTTCATTTATATTTTAGCTTTCTTAGTTGTCTACATTTCAACCTTTTTTGAATTGATACCTAATTTGTTTCCCTTTTTTGTTTAAGTCGACAGAACATGGAGCGACGACTCTAGACACCCGATCCTGTGGAACATCGTAGTCGGAGCCGAACGAAGGAACACAGCCCTTCCCGGATCCTGAGACTGGAGCCAATGCAGTGCATCATGCTGAGCGTCTTGGCGTCGCGGAACATGCTAAAAGGTGACGTAGGCCTTCTGTTACGATTTGTTGGTTACGGTCGTTGCGCATGAAGCCTGATAACGTGGTGTTGGTAGATTACGTGTTATATTGCATGCAAGCACGGGAGGTGTTTTGAACCAATTTAAAGCTAATTATCGTGATTTTCTGGTAGTTATCTATATTACAGGTACCTGGCGAAAGAAAGCTTTCAAAATAAATATATATATATATATATATATATATTAGTTATTTGTTTAGTTTTTATGGTTCCCGGCAAATTTTCTGTCAAGATTTTGTTACAAATACTAGATGTATACAATATTTGCATACGAATGTGGGAAATTTAAGAAATGGTGATAGCTTATAAATTCTAAGCAAATAGAATTCTCTCTTCATTTATATTTTAGCTATGCTTTGTTGTCTACATTTAAACACCTTTTTTGAATTGATACCTAATTTGTTTCCCTTTTTTGTTTAAGTCGACAGAACATGGAGCGACGACTCGAGACACCCGATCCTGTGGAACATCGTAGTCGGAGCCGAACGAAGGAACGCAGCCATTCCCGGATCCTGAGACTGGAGCCAATGCAGTGCATCATGCTTAGCGTCGTGGCGTCGCGGAACATGCTAAAAGGTGACGTAGTCCTTCTGTTACGATTTGTTGGTTACGGTCTTTGCGCATGAAGCCTGATAACGTGGTGTTGGTAGATTACGTGTTATATTGCATGCAAGCACGGGAGGTGTTTTGAACCAATTTAAAGCTAATTATCGTGATTTTCTGGTAGTTATCTATATTACAGGTACCTGGCGAAAGAAAGCTTTAAACAAATTAGTTTTTATGGTTCCCGGCAAATTTTCCGTCAAGATTTTTTTACAAATACTAGATGTATACAATATTTGCATACGAATGTGTGAAATTTAAGAAATGGTGATAGCTTTTAAATTCTAAGCAAATAGAATTCTCTCTTCGTTTTTATTTTAGCTATGCTTTGTTGTCTACATTTCAACCTTTTTTGAATTGATACCTAATTTGTTTCCCTTTTTTGTTTAAGTCTACAGAACATGGAGCGACGACTCGAGACACCCGATCCTGTGGAACATCGTAGTCGGAGCCGAACGAAGGAACGCAGCCATTCCCGGATCCTGAGACTGGAGCCAATGCAGTGCATCATGCTGAGCGTCTTGGCGTCGCGGAACATGCTAAAAGGTGACGTAGTCCTTCTGTTACGATTTGTTGGTTACGGTCTTTGCGCATGAAGCCTGATAACGTGGTGTTGGTAGATTACGTGTTATATTGCATGCAAGCACGGGATGTGTTTTGAACCAATTTAAAGCTAATTATCGTGATTTTCTGGTAGTTATCTATATTACAGGTACCTGGCGAAAGAAAGCTTTCAAAATATATATATATATATATATTAGTTATTTGTTTAGTTTTTATGGTTCCCGGCAAATTTTCCGTCAAGATTTTGTTACAAATACTAGATGTATACAATATTTGCATACGAATGTGGGAAATTTAAGAAATGGTGATAGCTTATAAATTCTAAGCAAATAGAATTCTCTTTTCATTTATATTTTAGCTATGCTTTGTTGTCTACATTTAAACTCCTTTTTTGAATTTATACCTAATTCGTTTCCCTTTTTTGCTTAAGTCGACAGAACATGGAGCGACGACTCGAGGCACCCGACCCTGTGGAACATCGTAGTCGGAGCCGAACGAAGGAAAGCAGCCATTCCCGGATACTGAGACTGGAGTCAATGCAGTGCATCATGCTGAGCGTCTTGGCGTCGCGGAACATGCTAAAAGGTGACGTAGTCCTTCTGTTACGATTTGTTGGTTACGGTCTTTGCGCATGAAGCCTGATAACGTGGTGTTGGTAGATTACGTGTAATATTGCATGCAAGCACGGGATGTGTTTTGAACCAATTTAAAGCTAATTATCGTGATTTTCTGGTAGTTATCTATATCACAGGTACCTGGCGAAAGAAAGCTTTCAAAATATATATATCTATATATTAGTTATTTGTTTAGTTTTTATGGTTCCCGGCAAATTTTCCGTCAAGAATTTTTTACAAATACTAGATGTATACAATATTTGCATACGAATGTGTGAAATTTAAGAAATGGTGATAGCTTTTAAATTCTAAGCAAATAGAATTCTCTCTTCATTTATATTTTAGCTATGCTTTGTTGTCTACATTTCAACCTTTTTTGAATTGATACCTAATTTGTTTCCCTTTTTTGTTTAAGTCGACAGAACATGGAGCGACGACTCGAGAGACCCGATCCTGTGGAACATCGTAGTCGGAGCCGAACGAAGGAACGCAGCCATTCCCGGATCCTGAGACTGGAGCCAATGCAGTGCATCATGCTGAGCGTCTTGGCGTCGCGGAACATGCTAAAAGGTGACGTAGTCCTTCTGTTACGATTTGTTGGTTACGGTCTTTGCGCATGAAGCCTGATAACGTGGTGTTGGTAGATTACGTGTAATATTGCATGCAAGCACGGGATGTGTTTTGAACCAATTTAAAGCTAATTATCGTGATTTTCTGGTAGTTATCTATATTACAGGTACCTGGCGAAAGAAAGCTTTCAAAAAATATATATATATATATATTAGTTATTTGTTTAGTTTTTATGGTTCCCGGCAAATTTTCCGTCAAGAATTTTTTACAAATACTAGATGTATACAATATTTGCATACGAATGTGTGAAATTTAAGAAATGGTGATAGCTTTTAAATTCTAAGCAAATAGAATTCTCTCTTCATTTATATTTTAGCTATGCTTTGTTGTCTACATTTAAACACCTTTTTTGAATTTATACCTAATTTGTTTCCCTTTTTCGCTTAAGTCGACAGAACATGGAGCGACGACTCGAGACACCCGATCCTGTGGAACATCGTAGTCGGAGCCGAACGAAGGAACGCAGCCCTTCCCGGCTCCTGAGACTGGAGCCAATGCAGTGCATCATGCTGAGCGTCTTGGCGTCGCGGAACATGCTAAAAGGTGACGTAGTCCTTCTGTTACGATTTGTTGGTTACGGTCTTTGCGCATGAAGCCTGATAACGTGGTGTTGGTAGATTACGTGTAATATTGCATGCAAGCACGGGATGTGTTTTGAACCAATTTAAAGCTAATTATCGTGATTTTCTGGTAGTTATCTATATTACAGGTACCTGGCGAAAGAAAGCTTTCAAAATATATATATCTATATATTAGTTATTTGTTTAGTTTTTATGGTTCCCGGCAAATTTTGAGTCAAGATTTTTTTACAAATACTAGATGTATACAATATTTGCATACGAATGTGTGAAATTTAAGAAATGGTGATAGCTTTTAAATTCTAAGCAAATAGAATTCTCTCTTCATTTATATTTTAGCTATGCTTTGTTGTCTACATTTCAACCTTTTTTGAATTGATATCTAATTTGTTTCCCTTTTTTGTTTAAGTCGACAGAACATGGAGCGACGACTCGAGACACCCGATCCTGTGGAACATCGTAGTCGGAGCCGAACGAAGGAACACAGCCCTTCCCGGATCCTGAGACTGGAGCCAATGCAGTGCATCATGCTGAGCGTCGTGGCGTCGCGGAACATGCTTAAAGGTGACGTAGGCCTTCTGTTACGATTTGTTGGTTACGGTCAATTAAATATATATGAATTAGTTATTTGTTTAGTTTTTATGGTTCCCGGCAAATTTTCGGTCAACATTTTGTTACAAATACTAGATGTATACAATATTTGCATACGAATGTGGGTAATTTAAGAAATGGTGATAGCTTATAAATTCTAAGCAAATAGAATTCTCTCTTCATTTATATTTTAGCTTTCTTAGTTGTCTACATTTCAACCTTTTTTGAATTGATACCTAATTTGTTTCCCTTTTTTGTTTAAGTCGACAGAACATGGAGCGACGACTCGAGACACCTGTGGAACATCGTAGTCGGAGCCGAACGAAGGAACGCTGCCATTCCCGGATCCTGAGACTGGAGCCAATGCAGTGCATCATGCTGAGCGTCTTGGCGTCGCGGAACATGCTAATAGGTGACGTAGTCCTTCTGTTACGATTTGTTGGTTACGGTCTTTGCGCATGAAGCCTGATAACGTGGTGTTGGTAGATTACGTGTAATATTGCATGCAAGCACGGGATGTGTTTTGAACCAATTTAAAGCTAATTATCGTGATTTTCTGGTAGTTATCTATATTACAGGTACCTGGCGAAAGAAAGCTTTCAAAATATATATATCTATATATTAGTTATTTGTTTAGTTTTTATGGTTCCCGGCAAATTTTCCGTCAAGATTTTTTTACAAATACTAGATGTATACAATATTTGCATACGAATGTGTGAAATTTAAGAAATGGTGATAGCTTTTAAATTCTAAGCAAATAGAATTCTCTCTTCATTTATATTTTAGCTATACTTTGTTGTCTACATTTCAACCTTTTTTGAATTGATACCTAATTTGTTTCCCTTTTTTGTTTAAGTCGACAGAACATGGAGCGACGACTCTAGACACCCGATCCTGTGGAACATCGTAGTCGGAGCCGAACGAAGGAACACAGCCCTTCCCGGATCCTGAGACTGGAGCCAATGCAGTGCATCATGCTGAGCGTCTTGGCGTCGCGGAACATGCTAAAAGGTGACGTAGGCCTTCTGTTACGATTTGTTGGTTACGGTCGTTGCGCATGAAGCCTGATAACGTGGTGTTGGTAGATTACGTGTTATATTGCATGCAAGCACGGGAGGTGTTTTGAACCAATTTAAAGCTAATTATCGTGATTTTCTGGTAGTTATCTATATTACAGGTACCTGGCGAAAGACAGCTTTCAAAATATATATATATATATATATATATATATATATATTAATTTGTTTAGTTTTTATGGTTCCCGGCAAATTTTCTGTCAAGATTTTGTTACAAATACTAGATGTATACAATATTTGCATACGAATGTGGGAAATTTAAGAAATGGTGATAGCTTATAAATTCTAAGCAAATAGAATTCTCTCTTCATTTATATTTTAGCTATGCTTTGTTGTCTACATTTAAACACCTTTTTTGAATTGATACCTAATTTGTTTCCCTTTTTTGTTTAAGTCGACAGAACATGGAGCGACGACTCGAGACACCCGATCCTGTGGAACATCGTAGTCGGAGCCGAACGAAGGAACGCAGCCATTCCCGGATCCTGAGACTGGAGCCAATGCAGTGCATCATGCTTAGCGTCGTGGCGTCGCGGAACATGCTAAAAGGTGACGTAGTCCTTCTGTTACGATTTGTTGGTTACGGTCTTTGCGCATGAAGCCTGATAACGTGGTGTTGGTAGATTACGTGTTATATTGCATGCAAGCACGGGAGGTGTTTTGAACCAATTTAAAGCTAATTATCGTGATTTTCTGGTAGTTATCTATATTACAGGTACCTTGCGAAAGAAAGCTTTAAACAAATTAGTTTTTATGGTTCCCGGCAAATTTTCCGTCAAGATTTTTTTACAAATACTAGATGTATACAATATTTGCATACGAATGTGTGAAATTTAAGAAATGGTGATAGCTTTTAAATTCTAAGCAAATAGAATTCTCTCTTCGTTTTTATTTTAGCTATGCTTTGTTGTCTACATTTCAACCTTTTTTGAATTGATACCTAATTTGTTTCCCTTTTTTGTTTAAGTCGACAGAACATGGAGCGACGACTCGAGACACCCGATCCTGTGGAACATCGTAGTCGGAGCCGAACGAAGGAACGCAGCCATTCCCGGATCCTGAGACTGGAGCCAATGCAGTGCATCATGCTGAGCGTCTTGGCGTCGCGGAACATGCTAAAAGGTGACGTAGTCCTTCTGTTACGATTTGTTGGTTACGGTCTTTGCGCATGAAGCCTGATAACGTGGTGTTGGTAGATTACGTGTTATATTGCATGCAAGCACGGGATGTGTTTTGAACCAATTTAAAGCTAATTATCGTGATTTTCTGGTAGTTATCTATATTACAGGTACCTGGCGAAAGAAAGCTTTCAAAATATATATATATATATATATTAGTTATTTGTTTAGTTTTTATGGTTCCCGGCAAATTTTCCGTCAAGATTTTGTTACAAATACTAGATGTATCCAATATTTGCATACGAATGTGGGAAATTTAAGACATGGTGATAGCTTATAAATTCTAAGCAAATAGAATTCTCTCTTCATTTATATTTTAGCTATGCTTTGTTGTCTACATTTCAACCTTTTTTGAATTGATACCTAATTTGTTTCCCTTTTTTGTTTAAGTCGACAGAACATGGAGCGACGACTCGAGACACCCGATCCTGTGGAACATCGTAGTCGGAGCCGAACGAAGGAACGCAGCCATTCCCGGATCCTGAGACTGGAGCCAATGCAGTGCATCATGCTGAGCGTCTTGGCGTCGCGGAACATGCTAAAAGGTGACGTAGTCCTTCTGTTACGATTTGTTGGTTACGGTCGTTGCGCATGAAGCCTGATAACGTGGTGTTGTTAGATTACGTGTAATATTGCATGCAAGCATGGGGTGTGTTTTGAATCAATTAAGAGCTAATGATCGTGATTTTTTGGTATTTATCTTTATTGAAGGTACCTTGCGAAAGAAAGCTTTAAAAAAATATATATATTAATTAAATAGTTATTTTGTTTAGTTTTTATGGTTCCCGGCAAATTTTCCGTCAAGATTTTTGTTAGAAATACTAGATGTATATGACGGCGGCGGTAGTTGTAACGCTAAAACAAGACAGCGAAACAAGTCGCTAGTGGCACGTGCACCTGACGTCATCACCCCACTACAACTCAATAGTATAAGACCGGCTGCGCCGACTACAAGGCACGCATTTCTTGTGGATGCGTCTAGGTGCACGGACCACTGTCTTATAGTCGGAACGTCACTATTCTCATTTATAATAGAATAATTGTGTTATTTTATATTACATCAATTATACTATATTAATTTTATTATTTTTAATTAAATAAGTCATATTGATCAAATTATATTAAAATTAGATTAATCGTGTAATTTAATGTTACATCGATTATATTATATTAACTTAATTATATAAATCACATAGAATTAGATATTCAAAATTAATTAAAAAAAGTATTTTGTCAAGTTTAACCCGGATTTTACTTCTGATGTCTGAGCCTATCCCGACGTATACAATATTTGCATACGAATGTGGGAAATTTAAGAAATGGTGATAGCTTATAAATTCTAAGCAAATAGAATTCTCTCTTCATTTATATTTTAGCTATGCTGAGCTGTCTACATTTCAACACCTTTTTTGAATTGATACCTAATTTTTTTTTCCCTTTTTACTTAAGTTGACAGTACATGGAGCGACGACTCGAGACACCCGATCCTGTGGAACATCGTAGTCGGAGCAGAACGAAGGAACGCAGCCCTTCCCGAATCCTGAGACTGGCGCCAATGCAGTGCATCATGTTGATAGTCGTGGCGTCGCGGAACATGCTTAAAGGTGACGTAGTCCTTCTGTTTCTAAGAAATATATTGTTGACATTTTGAAATGTTTTAAGGATAGCTTGACATCACAACCGCCTACCCATGAAACAAGATATTTTCTAAAGGTTGATCATATTAATATAATTTCCCAATTTTGACCCGTCCACTACAAATCAAAGGATATATGTTTTCACGTTGCCAGCTTGATCTTAAAACAGACTGCCAGTTCACACTCAGTGATTGGTTGACGAATTAGTTATTTGTTTAGTTTTTATGGTTCCCGGCAAATTTTCTGTCAGGATTTTTGTTACAAAGTTGTATACAAAATTTGCATACGAATGTGTGAAATTTAAGAAATGGTGATAGCTTATAAATTCTAATTAAATAGAATTCTCTCTTCATTTGGCTATGCTTAGCTGTCTACATTTCAACACCTTTTTTGAATTGATACCTAATTTTTTTTCCCTTTTTACTTGAGTTGACAGAACATGGAGCGACGACTTGAGACACCCGATCCTGGGGAACATCGTAGTCGGAGCCGAACAAAGTAACGCAGCCCTTCCCGGATCCTGAGACTAGGGTCAATGCAGTGCATCGTGCTGAGCGACGTGGCGTCGCGGAACATGCTAAAAGGTGAGTCGTTGCGCTTGAAGCCTGATAACGTGGTGTTGTTAGATTACAAGTAATATTGCATGCAAGCATGGGGTGTGTTTTGAATCAATTAAGAGCAAATGATCGTGATATTCTGGTATTTATCTATAATGAAGGTACCTGGCGTAAGAAAGCTTTTAAAAATAGATATATATATATATAAATTAATTAATTGTTTAGTTTTATGGTTCCCGGCAAATTTTCAGTCAAGATTTTTTTACAAATACTAGATGTATACAATATTTGCATACGAATGTGGGAAATTTAAGAAATGGTGATAGCTTATAAATTCTAAGCAAATAGAATTCTCTCTTCATTTATATTTTAGCTATGCTGAGCTGTCTACATTTTAACACCTTTTTTGAATTGATACCTAATTTTTTTTCCCTTTTTACTTGAGTTGACAGTACATGGAGCGACGACTCGAGACACCCGATCCTGTGGAACATCGTGGTCGGAGCCGAACGAAGGAACGCAGCCATTCCCGGATCCTGAGACTGGGGCCAAATGCAGTGCATCATGCTGAGCGTCGTGGCGTCGTGGAACATGCTAAAAGGTGTCGTAGTCCTTCTGTTTCTAAGAAATATATTGTTGACATTTTGAAATGTTTTAGGGATAGCTTGACATCACAACCGCCTACCCATGAAACAAGATATTTTCTAAAGGTTGATCATATTAATATAATTTCCCAATTTTGACCCGTCCACTAAAAAACCAAAGGATAGATGTTTTCACGTTGGCAGCTTGATCTTAAAACAGACTGCCAGTTCACACTCAGTGATTGGTTGACGAATTAGTTATTTGTTTAGTTTTATGGTTCCCGGCAAATTTTCAGTCAAGATTTTTGTTAAAAATACTAGATGTATACAATAGTTGCATTCGAATGTGTGAAATTTAAGAAATGGTGATAGCTTTTAAATTCTAAGCAAATAGAATTCTTTCTTCATTTATATTTTAGCTATGCTTTGTTGTCTACATTTCAACACCTTTTTCAATTGATACCTAATTTGTTTCCCTTTTTTGCTAAGTCGACAGAACATGGAGCGACGACTCGAGACACCCGATCCTGTGGAACATCGTGGTCGGAGCCGAACGAAGGAACGCAGCCATTCCCGGATCCTGAGACTGGGGCCAATGCAGTGCATCATGCTGAGCGTCGTGGCGTCGTGGAACATGCTAAAAGGTGACGTAGTCCTTCTGTTACGATTTGTTGGTTACGGTCGTTGCGCATGAAGCCTGATAACGTGGTGTTGGTAGATTACGTGTAATATTGCATGCAAGCACGGGATGTGTTTTGAACCAATTAAAAGCTAATTATCGTGATTTTCTGGTAGTTATCTATATTACAGGTACCTGGCTAAGAAAGCTTTCAAAATATATATATATCAGTTATTTGTTTAGTTTTCATGGTTCCCGGCAAATTTTCCGTCAAGGTTTTGTTACAAATACTAGATGTATACAATATTTGCATAAGAATGTGGGAAATTTAAGAAATGGTGATACCTTATAAATTCTAAGCAAATAGAATTCTCTCTTCATTTATATTTTAGCTATGCTTAGCTGTCTACATTTCAAAACTTTTTTGAATTGATACCTAATTTGTTTCCCTTTTTTGCTTAAGTCGACAGGTCGAAGGAAGGAACGCAGCCGTAGCCGGCTTTGTATCCGCAGCCCTTCCCGGATCCTGGGACGCGAAGGTGAAGGCGAAAAATAAAGGGTACGTAGAGAATCGTTGCTTGTAAAGATAAATTTCTTTTAAACTAGATTGCTAAACGTTTTAAAGACATTATCAAGATCATTATTATTATTTTATTATTTTTTAATACTGTTACGATTTGTTGGTAACGTGTCGTTGCGCATGAAGCCTGATAACGTGGTGTTGTTAGATTACGTGTAATATTGCGTGCAAGCATGGGATGTGCTTTGAACAAATTAAGAGCTTAATGATCGTGATTTTCCGGTATTTATCTATTTTTAAGGAACCTGGCGAAAGAAAGCTTTCAATTAAATATATATGAATTAGTTATTTGTTTAGTTTTATGGTTCCCGGCAAATTTTCAGTCAAGATTTTTGTTAAAAATACTAGATGTATACAATAGTTGCATTCGAATGTGTGAAATTTAAGAAATGGTGATAGCTTTTAAATTCTAAGCAAATAGAATTCTTTCTTCATTTATATTTTAGCTATGCTTTGTTGTCTACATTTCAACACCTTTTTCAATTGATACCTAATTTGTTTCCCTTTTTTGCTAAGTCGACAGAACATGGAGCTACGACTCGAGACACCCGATCCTGTGGAACATCGTGGTCGGAGCCGAACGAAGGAACGCAGCCATTCCCGGATCCTGAGACTGGGGCCAATGCAGTGCATCATGCTGAGCGTCGTGGCGTCGTGGAACATGCTAAAAGGTGACGTAGTCCTTCTGTTACGATTTGTTGGTTACGGTCGTTGCGCATGAAGCCTGATAACGTGGTGTTGGTAGATTACGTGTAATATTGCATGCAAGCACGGGATGTGTTTTGAACCAATTAAAAGCTAATTATCGTGATTTTCTGGTAGTTATCTATATTACAGGTACCTGGCTAAGAAAGCTTTCAAAATATATATATATCAGTTATTTGTTTAGTTTTTATGGTTCCCGGCAAATTTTCCGTCAAGATTTTGTTACAAATACTAGATGTATACAATATTTGCATACGAATGTGGGAAATTTAAGAAATGGTGATAGCTTATAAATTCTAAGCAAATAGAATTCTCTCTTCATTTATATTTTAGCTATGCTTAGCTGTCTACATTTCAAAACTTTTTTGAATTGATACCTAATTTGTTTCCCTTTTTTGCTTAAGTCGACAGGTCGAAGGAAGGAACGCAGCCGTAGCAGGCTTTGTATCCGCAGCCCTTCCCGGATCCTGGGACGCGAAGGTGAAGGCGAAAAATAAAGGGTACGTAGAGAATCGTTGCTTGTAAAGATAAATTTCTTTTAAACTAGATTGCTAAACGTTTTAAAGACATTATCAAGATCATTATTATTATTTTATTATTTTTTAATACTGTTACGATTTGTTGGTAACGTGTCGTTGCGCATGAAGCCTGATAACGTGGTGTTGTTAGATTACGTGTAATATTGCGTGCAAGCATGGGATGTGCTTTGAACAAATTAAGAGCTTAATGATCGTGATTTTCCGGTATTTATCTATTTTTAAGGAACCTGGCGAAAGAAAGCTTTCAATTAAATATATATGAATTAGTTATTTGTTTAGTTTTATGGTTCCCGGCAAATTTTCAGTCAAGATTTTTGTTAAAAATACTAGATGTATACAATAGTTGCATTCGAATGTGTGAAATTTAAGAAATGGTGATAGCTTTTAAATTCTAAGCAAATAGAATTCTTTCTTCATTTATATTTTAGCTATGCTTTGTTGTCTACATTTCAACACCTTTTTCAATTGATACCTAATTTGTTTCCCTTTTTTGCTAAGTCGACAGAACATGGAGCGACGACTCGAGACACCCGATCCTGTGGAACATCGTGGTCGGAGCCGAACGAAGGAACGCAGCCATTCCCGGATCCTGAGACTGGGGCCAATGCAGTGCATCATGCTGAGCGTCGTGGCGTCGTGGAACATGCTAAAAGGTGACGTAGTCCTTCTGTTACGATTTGTTGGTTACGGTCGTTGCGCATGAAGCCTGATAACGTGGTGTTGGTAGATTACGTGTAATATTGCATGCAAGCACGGGATGTGTTTTGAACCAATTAAAAGCTAATTATCGTGATTTTCTGGTAGTTATCTATATTACAGGTACCTGGCTAAGAAAGCTTTCAAAATATATATATATCAGTTATTTGTTTAGTTTTTATGGTTCCCGGCAAATTTTCCGTCAAGATTTTGTTACAAATACTAGATGTATACAATATTTGCATACGAATGTGGGAAATTTAAGAAATGGTGATAGCTTATAAATTCTAAGCAAATAGAATTCTCTCTTCATTTATATTTTAGCTATGCTTAGCTGTCTACATTTCAAAACTTTTTTGAATTGATACCTAATTTGTTTCCCTTTTTTGCTTAAGTCGACAGGTCGAAGGAAGGAACGCAGCCGTAGCCGGCTTTGTATCCGCAGCCCTTCCCGGATCCTGGGACGCGAAGGTGAAGGCGAAAAATAAAGGGTACGTAAAGAATCGTTGCTTGTAAAGATAAATTTCTTTTAAACTAGATTGCTAAACGTTTTAAAGACATTATCAAGATCATTATTATTTTTTTATTATTTTTTAATACTGTTACGATTTGTTGGTAACGTGTCGTTGCGCATGAAGCCTGATAACGTGGTGTTGTTAGATTACGTGTAATATTGCGTGCAAGCATGGGATGTGCTTTGAACAAATTAAGAGCTTAATGATCGTGATTTTCCGGTATTTATCTATTTTTAAGGAACCTGGCGAAAGAAAGCTTTCAATTAAATATATATGAATTAGTTATTTGTTTAGTTTTTATGGTTCCCGGCAAATTTTCCGTCAGTATTTTTGTTAGAAATACTAGATGTATACAATATTTGCATACGAATGTGTGAAATTTAAGAAATGGTGATAGCTTTTAAATTCTAAGCAAATAGAATTCTTTCTTCATTTATATTTTAGCTATGCTTTGTTGTCTACATTTCAACACCTTTTTCAATTGATACCTAATTTGTTTCCCTTTTTTGCTAAGTCGACAGAACCTGGATCGACGGCTCGAGACACCCGATCCTGTGGAACATTGTGGTCGGAGCCGAACGAAGGAACGCAGCCATTCCCGGATCCTGAGACTGGGGCCAATGCAGTGCATCATGCTGAGCGTCTTGGCGTCGCGGAACATGCTAAAAGGTGACGTAGTCCTTCTGTTACGATTTGTTGGTTACGGTCGTTGCGCATGAAGCCTGATAACGTGGTGTTGGTAGATTACGTGTAATATTGCATGCAAGCACGGGATGTGTTTTGAACCAATTTAAAGCTAATTATCGTGATTTTCTGGTAGTTATCTATATTACAGGTACCTGGCGAATGAAAGCTTTCAATATATATATATATTAGTTATTTGTTTAGTTTTTATGGTTCCCGGCAAATTTTCCGTCAAGATTTTTGTTAGAAATACTAGATGTATACAATATTTGCATACGAATGTGGGAAATTTAAGAAATGGTGATAGCTTATAAATTCTAAGCAAATAGAATTCTCTCTTCATTTATATTTTAGCTATGCTTAGCTGTCTACATTTCAAAACTTTTTTGAATTGATACCTAATTTGTTTCCCTTTTTTGCTTAAGTCGACAGGTCGAAGGAAGGAACGCAGCCGTAGCCGGCTTTTTATCCGCAGCCCTTCCCGGATCCTGGGACGCGAAGGTGAAGGCGAAAAATAAAGGGTACGTAGAGAATCGTTGCTTGTAAAGATAAATTTCTTTTAAACTAGATTGCTAAACGTTTTAAAGACATTATCAAGATCATTATTATTTTTTTATTATTTTTTAATACTGTTACGATTTGTTGGTAACGTGTCGTTGCGCATGAAGCCTGATAACGTGGTGTTGTTAGATTACGTGTAATATTGCGTGCAAGCATGGGATGTGCTTTGAACAAATTAAGAGCTTAATGATCGTGATTTTCCGGTATTTATCTATTTTTAAGGAACCTGGCGAAAGAAAGCTTTCAATTAAATATATATGAATTAGTTATTTGTTTAGTTTTTATGGTTCCCGGCAAATTTTCCGTCAGTATTTTTGTTAGAAATACTAGATGTATACAATATTTGCATACGAATGTGTGAAATTTAAGAAATGGTGATAGCTTTTAAATTCTAAGCAAATAGAATTCTCTCTTCATTTATATTTTAGCTATGCTTTGTTGTCTACATTTCAACCTTTTTTGAATTGATACTTAATTTGTTTCCCTTTTTTGCTTAAGTCGACAGAACATGGAGCGACGATTCGAGACACCCGATCCTGTGGAACATCGTAGTCGGAGCCGAACGAAGGAACGCAGCCATTCCCGGATCCTGAGACTGGAGCCAATGCAGTGCATCATGCTGAGCGTCTTGGCGTCGCGGAACATGCTAAAAGGTGACGTAGTCCTTCTGTTACGATTTGTTGGTTACGGTCGTTGCGCATGAAGCCTGATAACGTGGTGTTGGTAGATTACGTGTAATATTGCATGCAAGCACGGGATGTGTTTTGAACCAATTTAAAGCTTATTATCGTGATTTTCTGGTAGTTATCTATATAACAGGTACTTGGCGAAAGAAAGCTTTCAAAATATATATATATATATATATATATATATATATATATATATATATATTAGTTATTTGTTTAGTTTTTATGGTTGCCGGCAAATTTTCCGTCAAGATTTTTTTACAAATACTAGATGTATACAATATTTGCATACGAATGTGGGAAATTTAAGAAATGGTGATAGCTTATAAATTCTAAGCAAATAGAATTCTCTCTCCATTTATATTTTAGCTATGCTTAGCTGTCTACATTTCAACACCTTTTTTGAATTGATACCTAATTTGTTTCCCTTTTTTGCTTAAGTCGACAGGTCGAAGGAAGGAACGCAGCCGTAGCCGGCTTTGTATCCGGAGCCCTTCCCGGATCCTGGGACGCGAAGGCGAAGGCGAAAAATAAAGGGTACGTAGAGAATCGTTGCTTGTAATTAATTTTTTTTTAAACTAGATTGCTAAACGTTTTTAAGACATTATCAAGTTCATTTTTTTTTTTTATTATTTTTTTATACTAGTACGATTTGTTGGTTACGGTCGTTGCGCATGAAGCCTGATAACGTGGTGTTGGTAGATTAAGTGTAATATTGCATGCAAGCACGGGATGTGTTTTGAACCAATTTAAAGCTAATTATCGTGATTTTCTGGTAGTTATCTATATTACAGGTACCTGGCGAAAGAAAGCTTTCAAAAAATATATATATATATATATATATATATTAGTTATTTGTTTAGTTTTTATGGTTCCCGGCAAATTTTCCGTCAAGATTTTGTTACAAATACTAGATGTATACAATATTTGCATACGAATGTGGGAAATTTAAGAAATGGTGATAGCTTATAAATTCTAAGCAAATAGAATTCTCTCTTCATTTATATTTTAGCTATGCTTAGCTGTCTACATTTCAAAACTTTTTTGAATTGATACCTAATTTGTTTCCCTTTTTTGCTTAAGTCGACAGGTCGAAGGAAGGAACGCAGCCGTAGCCGGCTTTGTATCCGCAGCCCTTCCCGGATCCTGGGACGCGAAGGTGAAGGCGAAAAATAAAGGGTACGTAGAGAATCGTTGCTTGTAAAGATAAATTTCTTTTAAACTAGATTGCTAAACGTTTTAAAGACATTATCAAGATCATTATTATTTTTTTATTATTTTTTAATACTGTTACGATTTGTTGGTAACGTGTCGTTGCGCATGAAGCCTGATAACGTGGTGTTGTTAGATTACGTGTAATATTGCGTGCAAGCATGGGATGTGCTTTGAACAAATTAAGAGCTTAATGATCGTGATTTTCCGGTATTTATCTATTTTTAAGGAACCTGGCGAAAGAAAGCTTTCAATTAAATATATATGAATTAGTTATTTGTTTAGTTTTTATGGTTCCCGGCAAATTTTCCGTCAGTATTTTTGTTAGAAATACTAGATGTATACAATATTTGCATACGAATGTGTGAAATTTAAGAAATGGTGATAGCTTTTAAATTCTAAGCAAATAGAATTCTCTCTTCATTTATATTTTAGCTATGCTTTGTTGTCTACATTTCAACCTTTTTTGAATTGATACTTAATTTGTTTCCCTTTTTTGCTTAAGTCGACAGAACATGGAGCGACGATTCGAGACACCCGATCCTGTGGAACATCGTAGTCGGAGCCGAACGAAGGAACGCAGCCATTCCCGGATCCTGAGACTGGAGCCAATGCAGTGCATCATGCTGAGCGTCTTGGCGTCGCGGAACATGCTAAAAGGTGACGTAGTCCTTCTGTTACGATTTGTTGGTTACGGTCGTTGCGCATGAAGCCTGATAACGTGGTGTTGGTAGATTACGTGTAATATTGCATGCAAGCACGGGATGTGTTTTGAACCAATTTAAAGCTTATTATCGTGATTTTCTGGTAGTTATCTATATAACAGGTACTTGGCGAAAGAAAGCTTTCAAAATATATATATATATATATATATATATATATATATTAGTTATTTGTTTAGTTTTTATGGTTCCCGGCAAATTTTCCGTCAAGATTTTTTTACAAATACTAGATGTATACAATATTTGCATACGAATGTGTGAAATTTAAGAAATGGTGATAGCTTTTAAATTCTAAGCAAATAGAATTCTCTCTTCATTTATATTTTAGCTATGCTTTGTTGTCTACATTTCAACACCTTTTTCAATTGATACCTAATTTGTTTCCCTTTTTTGCTAAGTCGACAGAACCTGGATCGACGACTCGAGACACCCGATCCTGTGGAACATTGTGGTCGGAGCCGAACGAAGGAACGCAGCCATTCCCGGATCCTGAGACTGGGGCCAATGCAGTGCATCATGCTGAGCGTCTTGGCGTCGCGGAACATGCTAAAAGGTGACGTAGTCCTTCTGTTACGATTTGTTGGTTACGGTCGTTGCGCATGAAGCCTGATAACGTGGTGTTGGTAGATTACGTGTAATATTGCATGCAAGCACGGGATGTGTTTTGAACCAATTTAAAGCTAATTATCGTGATTTTCTGGTAGTTATCTAGATTACAGGTACCTGGCGAAAGAAAGCTTTCAATATATATATATATATTAGTTATTTGTTTAGTTTTTATGGTTCCCGGCAAATTTTCCGTCAAGATTTTTGTTACAAATACTAGATGTATACAATATTTGCATACGAATGTGGGAAATTTAAGAAATGGTGATAGCTTATAAATTCTAAGCAAATAGAATTCTCTCTTCATTTATATTTTAGCTATGCTTTGTTGTCTACATTTCAACCTTTTTTGAATTGATACCTAATTTGTTTCCCTTTTTTGTTTAAGTCGACAGAACATGGAGCGACGATTCGAGACACCCGATCCTGTGGAACATCGTAGTCGGAGCCGAACGAAGGAACGCAGCCATTCCCGGATCCTGAGACTGGAGCCAATGCAGTGCATCATGCTGAGCGTCGTGGCGTCGCGGAACATGCTTAAAGGTGACGTAGGCCTTCTGTTACGATTTGTTGGTTACGGTCGTTGCGCATGAAGCCTGATAACGTGGTGTTGGTAGATTACGTGTAATATTGCATGCAAGCACGGGATGTGTTTTGAACCAATTTAAAGCTAATTATCGTGATTTTCTGGTAGTTATCTAGATTACAGGTACCTGGCGAAAGAAAGCTTTCAATATATATATATATATATATATTAGTTATTTGTTTAGTTTTTATGGTTCCCGGCAAATTTTCCGTCAAGATTTTTGTTACAAATACTAGATGTATACAATATTTGCATACGAATGTGGGAAATTTAAGAAATGGTGATAGCTTATAAATTCTAAGCAAATAGAATTCTCTCTTCATTTATATTTTAGCTATGCTTTGTTGTCTACATTTTAACCTTTTTTGAATTGATACCTAATTTGTTTCCCTTTTTTGTTTAAGTCGACAGAACATGGAGCGACGACTCGAGAGACCCGATCCTGTGGAACATCGTAGTCGGAGCCGAACGAAGGAACGCAGCCATTCCCGGATCCTGAGACTGGAGCCAATGCAGTGCATCATGCTGAGCGTCTTGGCGTCGCGGAACATGCTAAAAGGTGACGTAGTCCTTCTGTTACGATTTGTTGGTTACGGTCTTTGCGCATGAAGCCTGATAACGTGGTGTTGGTAGATTACGTGTGATATTGCATGCAAGCACGGGATGTGTTTTGAACCAATTTAAAGCTAATTATCGTGATTTTCTGGTAGTTATCTATATCACAGGTACCTGGCGAAAGAAAGCTTTCAAAATATATATATCTATATATTAGTTATTTGTTTAGTTTTTATGGTTCCCGGCAAATTTTCCGTCAAGATTTTGTTACAAATACTAGATGGATACAATATTTGCATACGAATGTGTGAAATTTAAGAAATGGTGATAGCTTATAAATTCTAAGCAAATAGAATTCTCTCTTCATTTATATTTTAGCTATGCTTTGTTGTCTACATTTTAACCTTTTTTGAATTGATACCTAATTTGTTTCCCTTTTTTGTTTAAGTCGACAGAACATGGAGCGACGACTCGAGACACCCGATCCTGTGGAACATCGTAGTCGGAGCCGAACGAAGGAACGCAGCCATTCCCGGATCCTGAGACTGGAGCCAATGCAGTGCATCATGCTGAGCGTCGTGGCGTCGCGGAACATGCTTAAAGGTGACGTAGGCCTTCTGTTACGATTTGTTGGTTACAGTCGTTGCGCATGAAGCCTGATAACGTGGTGTTGTTAGATTACGTGTAATATTGCGTGCAAGCATGGGATGTGCTTTGAACAAATTAAGAGCTTAATGATCGTGATTTTCCGGTATTTATCTATTTTTAAGGAACCTGGCGAAAGAAAGCTTTCAATTAAATATATATGAATTAGTTATTTGTTTAGTTTTTATGGTTCCCGGCAAATTTTCGGTCAACATTTTGTTACAAATACTAGATGTATACAATATTTGCATACGAATGTGTGAAATTTAAGAAATGGGGATAGCTTTTAAATTCTAAGCAAATAGAATTCTCTCTTCATTTATATTTTAGCTATGCTTTGTCTACATTTCAACCTTTTTTGAATTGATACCTAATTTGTTTCCCTTTTTTTGCTTAAGTCGACAGAACATGGAGCGACGACTCGAGACACCCGATCCTGTGGAACATCGTAGTCGGAGCCGAACGAAGGAACGCAGCCATTCCCGGATCCTGAGACTGGAGCCAATGCAGTGCATCATGCTGAGCGTCTTGGCGTCGCGGAACATGCTAAAAGGTGACGTAGTCCTTCTGTTACGATTTGTTGGTTACGGTCTTTGCGCATGAAGCCTGATAACGTGGTGTTGGTAGATTACGTGTAATATTGCATGCAAGCACGGGATGTGTTTTGAACCAATTTAAAGCTAATTATCGTGATTTTCTGGTAGTTATCTATATTACAGGTACCTGGCGAAAGAAAGCTTTCAAAAAATATATATATATATATATTAGTTATTTGTTTAGTTTTTATGGTTCCCGGAAAATTTTCCGTCAAGAATTTTTTACAAATACTAGATGTATACAATATTTGCATACGAATGTGTGAAATTTTAGAAATGGTGATAGCTTTTAAATTCTAAGCAAATAGAATTCTCTCTTCATTTATATTTTAGCTATGCTTTGTTGTCTACATTTAAACCTTTTTTTGAATTGATACCTAATTTGTTTCCCTTTTTTGTTTAAGTCGACAGAACATGGAGCGACGACTCGAGACACCCGATCCTGTGGAACATCGTGGTCGGAGCCGAACGAAGGAACGCAGCCATTCCCGGATCCTGAGACTGGAGCCAATGCAGTGCATCATGCTGAGCGTCTTGGCGTCGCGGAACATGCTAAAAGGTGACGTAGTCCTTCTGTTACGATTTGTTGGTTACGGTCTTTGCGCATGAAGCCTGATAACGTGGTGTTGGTAGATTACGTGTAATATTGCATGCAAGCACGGGATGTGTTTTGAACCAATTTAAAGCTAATTATCGTGATTTTCTGGTAGTTATCTATATTACAGGTACCTGGCGAAAGAAAGCTTTCTAAATATATATATATCAGTTATTTGTTTAGTTTTTATGGTTCCCGGCAAATTTTCCGTCAAGATTTTGTTACAAATACTAGATGTATACAATATTTGCATACGAATGTGGGAAATTTAAGAAATGGTGATAGCTTATAAATTCTAAGCAAATAGAATTCTCTCTTCATTTATATTTTAGCTATGCTTAGCTGTCTACATTTCAAAACTTTTTTGAATTGATACCTAATTTGTTTCCCTTTTTTGCTTAAGTCGACAGGTCGAAGGAAGGAACGCAGCCGTAGCCGGCTTTGTATCCGCAGCCCTTCCCGGATCCTGGGACGCGAAGGTGAAGGCGAAAAATAAAGGGTACGTAGAGAATCGTTGCTTGTAAAGATAAATTTCTTTTAAACTAGATTGCTAAACGTTTTAAAGACATTATCAAGATCATTATTATTTTTTTATTATTTTTTAATACTGTTACGATTTGTTGGTAACGTGTCGTTGCGCATGAAGCCTGATAACGTGGTGTTGTTAGATTACGTGTAATATTGCGTGCAAGCATGGGATGTGCTTTGAACAAATTAAGAGCTTAATGATCGTGATTTTCCGGTATTTATCTATTTTTAAGGAACCTGGCGAAAGAAAGCTTTCAATTAAATATATATGAATTAGTTATTTGTTTAGTTTTTATGGTTCCCGGCAAATTTTCCGTCAGTATTTTTGTTAGAAATACTAGATGTATACAATATTTGCATACGAATGTGTGAAATTTAAGAAATGGTGATAGCTTTTAAATTCTAAGCAAATAGAATTCTCTCTTCATTTATATTTTAGCTATGCTTTGTTGTCTACATTTCAACACCTTTTTCAATTGATACCTAATTTGTTTCCCTTTTTTGCTAAGTCGACAGAACCTGGATCGACGACTCGAGACACCCGATCCTGTGGAACATTGTGGTCGGAGCCGAACGAAGGAACGCAGCCATTCCCGGATCCTGAGACTGGGGCCAATGCAGTGCATCATGCTGAGCGTCTTGGCGTCGCGGAACATGCTAAAAGGTGACGTAGTCCTTCTGTTACGATTTGTTGGTTACGGTCGTTGCGCATGAAGCCTGATAACGTGGTGTTGGTAGATTACGTGTAATATTGCATGCAAGCACGGGATGTGTTTTGAACCAATTTAAAGCTAATTATCGTGATTTTCTGGTAGTTATCTATATTACAGGTACCTGGCGAAAGAAAGCTTTCAATATATATATATATATTAGTTATTTGTTTAGTTTTTATGGTTCCCGGCAAATTTTCCGTCAAGATTTTTGTTACAAATACTAGATGTATACAATATTTGCATACGAATGTGGGAAATTTAAGAAATGGTGATAGCTTATAAATTCTAAGCAAATAGAATTCTCTCTTCATTTATATTTTAGCTATGCTTTGTTGTCTACATTTTAACCTTTTTTGAATTGATACCTAATTTGTTTCCCTTTTTTGTTTAAGTCGACAGAACATGGAGCGACGACTCGAGAGACCCGATCCTGTGGAACATCGTAGTCGGAGCCGAACGAAGGAACGCAGCCATTCCCGGATCCTGAGACTGGAGCCAATGCAGTGCATCATGCTGAGCGTCTTGGCGTCGCGGAACATGCTAAAAGGTGACGTAGTCCTTCTGTTACGATTTGTTGGTTACGGTCTTTGCGCATGAAGCCTGATAACGTGGTGTTGGTAGATTACGTGTGATATTGCATGCAAGCACGGGATGTGTTTTGAACCAATTTAAAGCTAATTATCGTGATTTTCTGGTAGTTATCTATATCACAGGTACCTGGCGAAAGAAAGCTTTCAAAATATATATATCTATATATTAGTTATTTGTTTAGTTTTTATGGTTCCCGGCAAATTTTCCGTCAAGATTTTGTTACAAATACTAGATGGATACAATATTTGCATACGAATGTGTGAAATTTAAGAAATGGTGATAGCTTATAAATTCTAAGCAAATAGAATTCTCTCTTCATTTATATTTTAGCTATGCTTTGTTGTCTACATTTTAACCTTTTTTGAATTGATACCTAATTTGTTTCCCTTTTTTGTTTAAGTCGACAGAACATGGAGCGACGACTCGAGAGACCCGATCCTGTGGAACATCGTAGTCGGAGCCGAACGAAGGAACGCAGCCATTCCCGGATCCTGAGACTGGAGCCAATGCAGTGCATCATGCTGAGCGTCTTGGCGTCGCGGAACATGCTAAAAGGTGACGTAGTCCTTCTGTTACGATTTGTTGGTTACGGTCTTTGCGCATGAAGCCTGATAACGTGGTGTTGGTAGATTACGTGTAATATTGCATGCAAGCACGGGATGTGTTTTGAACCAATTTAAAGCTAATTATCGTGATTTTCTGGTAGTTATCTATATCACAGGTACCTGGCGAAAGAAAGCTTTCAAAATATATATATCTATATATTAGTTATTTGTTTATTTTTTATGGTTCCCGGCAAATTTTCCGTCAAGATTTTTTTACAAATACTAGATGTATACAATATTTGCATACGAATGTTGAAATTTAAGAAATGGTGATAGCTTTTAAATTCTAAGCAAATAGAATTCTCTCTTCATTTATATATTAGCTATGCTTTGTTGTCTACATTTCAACCTTTTTTGAATTGATACCTAATTTGTTTCCCTTTTTTGTTTAAGTCGACAGAACATGGAGCGACGACTCGAGACACCCGATCCTGTGGAACATCGTAGTCGGAGCCGAACGAAGGAACGCAGCCATTCCCGGATCCTGAGACTGGAGCCAATGCAGTGCATCATGCTGAGCGTCGTGGCGTCGCGGAACATGCTTAAAGGTGACGTAGGCCTTCTGTTACGATTTGTTGGTTACGGTCGTTGCGCATGAAGCCTGATAACGTGGTGTTGTTAGATTACGTGTAATATTGCGTGCAAGCATGGGATGTGCTTTGAACAAATTAAGAGCTTAATGATCGTGATTTTCCGGTATTTATCTATTTTTAAGGAACCTGGCGAAAGAAAGCTTTCAATTAAATATATATGAATTAGTTATTTGTTTAGTTTTTATGGTTCCCGGCAAATTTTCCGTCAAGATTTTTTTACAAATACTAGATGTATACAATATTTGCATACGAATGTGTGAAATTTAAGAAATGGTGATAGCTTTTAAATTCTAAGCAAATAGAATTCTCTCTTCATTTATATTTTAGCTATGCTTTGTTGTCTACATTTCAACCTTTTTTGAATTGATACCTAATTTGTTTCCCTTTTTTGTTTAAGTCGACAGAACATGGAGCGACGACTCGAGACACCCGATCCTGTGGAACATCGTAGTCGGAGCCGAACGAAGGAACACAGCCCTTCCCGGATCCTGAGACTGGAGCCAATGCAGTGCATCATGCTGAGCGTCGTGGCGTCGCGGAACATGCTTAAAGGTGACGTAGGCCTTCTGTTACGATTTGTTGGTTACGGTCGTTGCACATGAAGCCTGATAACGTGGTGTTGTTAGATTACGTGTAATATTGCGTGCAAGCATGGGATGTGCTTTGAACAAATTAAGAGCTTAATGATCGTGATTTTCCGGTATTTATCTATTTTTAAGGAACCTGGCGAAAGAAAGCTTTCAATTAAATATATATGAATTAGTTATTTGTTTAGTTTTTATGGTTCCCGGCAAATTTTCGGTCAACATTTTGTTACAAATACTAGATGTATACAATATTTGCATACGAATGTGGGTAATTTAAGAAATGGTGATAGCTTTTAAATTCTAAGCAAATAGAATTCTCTCTTCATTTATATTTTAGCTATGCTTTGTTGTCTTCATTTCAACCTTTTTTGAATTGATACCTAATTTGTTTCCCTTTTTTGTTTAAGTCGACAGAACATGGAGCGACGACTCGAGAGACCCGATCCTGTGGAACATCGTAGTCGGAGCCGAACGAAGGAACGCAGCCATTCCCGGATCCTGAGACTGGAGCCAATGCAGTGCATCATGCTGAGCGTCTTGGCGTCGCGGAACATGCTAAAAGGTGACGTAGTCCTTCTGTTACGATTTGTTGGTTACGGTCTTTGCGCATGAAGCCTGATAACGTGGTGTTGGTAGATTACGTGTAATATTGCATGCAAGCACGGGATGTGTTTTGAACCAATTTAAAGCTAATTATCGTGATTTTCTGGTAGTTATCTATATTACAGGTACCTGGCGAAAGAAAGCTTTCAAAATATATATATATATATATATATATTAGTTATTTGTTTAGTTTTTATGGTTCCCGGCAAATTTTCCGTCAAGATTTTTTTACAAATACTAGATGTATACAATATTTGCATACGAATATGTGAAATTTAAGAAATGGTGATAGCTTTTAAATTCTAAGCAAATAGAATTCTCTCTGCGTTTTTATTTTAGCTATGCTTTGTTGTCTACATTTCAACCTTTTTTGAATTGATACCTAATTTGTTTCCCTTTTTTGCTTAAGTCGACAGGACATGGAGCGACGACTCGAGACACCCGATCCTGTGGAACATCGTAGTCGGAGCCGAACGAAGGAACGCAGCCATTCCCGGATCCTGAGACTGGAGCCAATGCAGTGCATCATGCTGAGCGTCTTGGCGTCGCGAAACATGCTAAAAGGTGACGTAGTCCTTCTGTTACGATTTGTTGGTTACGGTCTTTGCGCATGAAGCCTGATAACGTGGTGTTGGTAGATTACGTGTTATATTGCATGCAAGCACGGGATGTGTTTTGAACCAATTTAAAGCTAATTATCGTGATTTTCTGGTAGTTATCTATATTACAGGTACCTGGCGAAAGAAAGCTTTCAAAATATATATATATATATATATATATATATATATATATATATATATTAGTTATTTGTTTAGTTTTTATGGTTCCCGGCAAATTTTCCGTCAAGATTTTTTTTACAAATACTAGATGTATACAATATTTGCATACGAATGTGGGAAATTTAAGAAATGGTGATAGCTTTTAAATTCTAAGCAAATAGAATTCTCTCTTCGTTTTTATTTTAGCTATGCTTTGTTGTCTACATTTCAACCTTTTTTGAATTGATACCTAATTTGTTTCCCTTTTTTGCTTAAGTCGACAGGACATGGAGCGACGACTCGAGACACCCGATCCTGTGGAACATCGTAGTCGGAGCCGAACGAAGGAACGCAGCCATTCCCGGATCCTGAGACTGGAGCCAATGCAGTGCATCATGCTGAGCGTCTTGGCGTCGCGGAACATGCTAAAAGGTGACGTAGTCCTTCTGTTACGATTTGTTGGTTACGGTCTTTGCGCATGAAGCCTGATAACGTGGTGTTGGTAGATTACGTGTAATATTGCATGCAAGCACGGGATGTGTTTTGAACCAATTTAAAGCTAATTATCGTGATTTTCTGGTAGTTATCTATATCACAGGTAACTGGCGAAAGAAAGCTTTCAAAATATATATATCTATATATTAGTTATTTGTTTAGTTTTTATGGTTCCCGGCAAATTTTCCGTCAAGATTTTGTTACAAATACTAGATGTATACAATATTTGCATACGAATGTGTGAAATTTAAGAAATGGTGATAGCTTATAAATTCCAAGCAAATAGAATTCTCTCTTCATTTATATTTTAGCTATGCTTTGTTGTCTACATTTCAACCTTTTTTGAATTGATACCTAATTTGTTTCCCTTTTTTGTTTAAGTCGACAGAACATGGAGCGACGACTCGAGAGACCCGAACCTGTGGAACATCGTAGTCGGAGCCGAACGAAGGAACGCAGCCATTCCCGGATCCTGAGACTGGAGCCAATGCATTGCATCATGCTGAGCGTCTTGGCGTCGCGGAACATGCTAAAAGGTGACGTAGTCCTTCTGTTACGATTTGTTGGTTACGGTCTTTGCGCATGAAGCCTGATAACGTGGTGTTGGTAGATTACGTGTAATATTGCATGCAAGCACGGGATGTGTTTTGAACCAATTTAAAGCTAATAATCGTGATTTTCTGGTAGTTATCTATATTACAGGTACCTGGCGAAAGAAAGCTTTCAAAATATATATATATATATATTAGTTATTTGTTTAGTTTTTATGGTTCCCGGAAAATTTTCCGTCAAGAATTTTTTACAAATACTAGATGTATACAATATTTGCATACGAATGTGTGAAATTTAAGAAATGGTGATAGCTTTTAAATTCTAAGCAAATAGAATTCTCTCTTCATTTATATTTTAGCTATGCTTTGTTGTCTACATTTAAACCTTTTTTTGAATTGATACCTAATTTGTTTCCCTTTTTTGTTTAAGTCGACAGAACATGGAGCGACGACTCGAGACACCCGATCCTGTGGAACATCGTGGTCGGAGCCGAACGAAGGAACACAGCCATTCCCGTATCCTGAGACTGGTGCCAATGCAGTGCATCATGCTGAGCGTCTTGGCGTCGCGGAACATGCTAAAAGGTGACGTAGTCCTTCTGTTACGATTTGTTGGTTACGGTCTTTGCGCATGAAGCCTGATAACGTGGTGTTGGTAGATTACGTGTAATATTGCATGCAAGCACGGGATGTGTTTTGAACCAATTTAAAGCTAATTATCGTGATTTTCTGGTAGTTATCTATATAACAGGTACCTGGCGAAAGAAAGCTTTCAAAAAATATATATATATATATTAGTTATTTGTTTAGTTTTTATGGTTCCCGGCAAATTTTCCGTCAAGAATTTTTTACAAATACTAGATGTATACAATATTTGCATACGAATGTGTGAAATTTAAGAAATGGTGATAGCTTTTAAATTCTAAGCAAATAGAATTCTCTCTTCATTTATATTTTAGCTATGCTTTGTTGTCTTCATTTCAACCTTTTTTGAATTGATACCTAATTTGTTTCCCTTTTTTGTTTAAGTCGACAGAACATGGAGCGACGACTCGAGAGACCCGATCCTGTGGAACATCGTAGTCGGAGCCGAACGAAGGAACGCAGCCATTCCCGGATCCTGAGACTGGAGCCAATGCAGTGCATCATGCTGAGCGTCTTGGCGTCGCGGAACATGCTAAAAGGTGACGTAGTCCTTCTGTTACGATTTGTTGGTTACGGTCTTTGCGCATGAAGCCTGATAACGTGGTGTTGGTAGATTACGTGTAATATTGCATGCAAGCACGGGATGTGTTTTGAACCAATTTAAAGCTAATTATCGTGATTTTCTGGTAGTTATCTATATTACAGGTACCTGGCGAAAGAAAGCTTTCTAAATATATATATATATATATATATATATATTAGTTATTTGTTTAGTTTTTATGGTTCCCGGCAAATTTTCCGTCAAGATTTTTTTACAAATACTAGATGTATACAATATTTGCATACGAATGTGTGAAATTTAAGAAATGGTGATAGCTTTTAAATTCTAAGCAAATAGAATTCTCTCTTCATTTATATTTTAGCTATGCTTTGTTGTCTACATTTAAACCTTTTTTTGAATTGATACCTAATTTGTTTCCCTTTTTTGTTTAAGTCGACAGAACATGGAGCGACGACTCGAGACACCCGATCCTGTGGAACATCGTGGTCGGAGCCGAACGAAGGAACACAGCCATTCCCGTATCCTGAGACTGGAGCCAATGCAGTGCATCATGCTGAGCGTCTTGGCGTCGCGGAACATGCTAAAAGGTGACGTAGTCCTTCTGTTACGATTTGTTGGTTACGGTCTTTGCGCATGAAGCCTGATAACGTGGTGTTGGTAGATTACGTGTAATATTGCATGCAAGCACGGGATGTGTTTTGAACCAATTTAAAGCTAATTATCGTGATTTTCTGGTAGTTATCTATATTATAGGTACCTGGCGAAAGAAAGCTTTCAAAAAATATATATATATATATTAGTTATTTGTTTAGTTTTTATGGTTCCCGGCAAATTTTCCGTCAAGAATTTTTTACAAATACTAGATGTATACAATATTTGCATACGAATGTGTGAAATTTAAGAAATGGTGATAGCTTTTAAATTCTAAGCAAATAGAATTCTCTCTTCATTTATATTTTAGCTATGCTTTGTTGTCTTCATTTCAACCTTTTTTGAATTGATACCTAATTTGTTTCCCTTTTTTGTTTAAGTCGATAGAACATGGAGCGACGACTCGAGAGACCCGACCCTGTGGAACATCGTAGTCGGAGCCGAACGAAGGAACGCAGCCATTCCCGGATCCTGAGACTGGAGCCAATGCAGTGCATCATGCTGAGCGTCATGGCGTCGCGGAACATGCTAAAAGGTGACGTAGTCCTTCTGTTACGATTTGTTGGTTACGGTCTTTGCGCATGAAGCCTGATAACGTGGTGTTGGTAGATTACGTGTAATATTGCATGCAAGCACGGGATGTGTTTTGAACCAATTTAAAGCTAATTATCGTGATTTTCTGGTAGTTATCTATATTACAGGTACCTGGCGAAAGAAAGCTTTCTAAATATATATATATATATATATTAGTTATTTGTTTAGTTTTTATGGTTCCCGGCAAATTTTCCGTCAAGATTTTTTTACAAATACTAGATGTATACAATATTTGCATACGAATATGTGAAATTTAAGAAATGGTGATAGCTTTTAAATTCTAAGCAAATAGAATTCTCTCTTCGTTTTTATTTTAGCTATGCTTTGTTGTCTACATTTCAACCTTTTTTGAATTGATACCTAATTTGTTTCCCTTTTTTGCTTAAGTCGACAGGACATGGAGCGACGACTCGAGACACCCGATCCTGTGGAACATCGTAGTCGGAGCCGAACGAAGGAACGCAGCCATTCCTGGATCCTGAGACTGGAGCCAATGCAGTGCATCATGCTGAGCGTCTTGGCGTCGCGGAACATGCTAAAAGGTGAGGTAGTCCTTCTGTTACGATTTGTTGGTTACGGTCTTTGCGCATGAAGCCTGATAACGTGGTGTTGGTAGATTACGTGTAATATTGCATGCAAGCACGGGATGTGTTTTGAACCAATTTAAAGCTAATTATCGTGATTTTCTGGTAGTTATCTATATAACAGGTACCTGGCGAAAGAAAGCTTTCAAAAAATATATATATATATATTAGTTATTTGTTTAGTTTTTATGGTTCCCGGCAAATTTTCCGTCAAGAATTTTTTACAAATACTAGATGTATACAATATTTGCATACGAATGTGTGGAATTTAAGAAATGGTGATAGCTTTTAAATTCTAAGCAAATAGAATTCTCTCTTCATTTATATTTTAGCTATGCTTTGTTGTCTACATTTCAACCTTTTTTGAATTGATACCTAATTTGTTTCCCTTTTTTGTTTAAGTCGACAGAACATGGAGCGACGACTCGAGACACCCGATCCTGTGGAACATCGTAGTCGGAGCCGAACGAAGGAACGCAGCCATTCCCGGATCCTGAGACTGGAGCCAATGCAGTGCATCATGCTGAGCGTCTTGGCGTCGCGGAACATGCTAAAAGGTGACGTAGTCCTTCTGTTACGATTTGTTGGTTACGGTCTTTGCGCATGAAGCCTGATAACGTGGTGTTGGTAGATTACGTGTTATATTGCATGCAAGCACGGGATGTGTTTTGAACCAATTTAAAGCTAATTATCGTGATTTTCTGGTAGTTATCTATATTACAGGTACCTGGCGAAAGAAAGCTTTCAAAATATATATATATATATATATATTAGTTATTTGTTTAGTTTTTATGGTTCCCGGCAAATTTTCCGTCAAGATTTTTTTACAAATACTAGATGTATACAATATTTGCATACGAATGTGTGAAATTTAAGAAATGGTGATAGCTTTTAAATTCTAAGCAAATAGAATTCTCTCTTCGTTTTTATTTTAGCTATGCTTTGTTGTCTACATTTCAACCTTTTTTGAATTGATACCTAATTTGTTTCCCTTTTTTGTTTAAGTCGACAGAACATGGAGCGACGACTCGAGACACCCGATCCTGTGGAACATCGTGGTCGGAGCCGAACGAAGGAACGCAGCCATTCCCGGATCCTGAGACTGGAGCCAATGCAGTGCATCATGCTGAGCGTCTTGGCGTCGCGGAACATGCTAAAAGGTGACGTAGTCCTTCTGTTACGATTTGTTGGTTACGGTCTTTGCGCATGAAGCCTGATAACGTGGTGTTGGTAGATTACGTGTAATATTGCATGCAAGCACGGGATGTGTTTTGAACCAATTTAAAGCTAATTATCGTGATTTTCTGGTAGTTATCTATATTACAGGTACCTGGCGAAAGAAAGCTTTCAAAAAATATATATATATATATTAGTTATTTGTTTAGTTTTTATGGTTCCCGGCAAATTTTCCGTCAAGAATTTTTTACAAATACTAGATGTATACAATATTTGCATACGAATGTGTGAAATTTAAGAAATGGTGATAGCTTTTAAATTCTAAGCAAATAGAATTCTCTCTTCATTTATATTTTAGCTATGCTTTGTTGTCTACATTTCAACCTTTTTTGAATTGATACCTAATTTGTTTCCCTTTTTTGTTTAAGTCGACAGAACATGGAGCGACGACTCGAGACACCCGATCCTGTGGAACATCGTAGTCGGAGCCGAACGAAGGAACGCAGCCATTCCCGGATCCTGAGACTGGAGCCAATGCAGTGCATCATGCTGAGCGTCTTGGCGTCGCGAAACATGCTAAAAGGTGACGTAGTCCTTCTGTTACGATTTGTTGGTTACGGTCTTTGCGCATGAAGCCTGATAACGTGGTGTTGGTAGATTACGTGTTATATTGCATGCAAGCACGGGATGTGTTTTGAACCAATTTAAAGCTAATTATCGTGATTTTCTGGTAGTTATCTATATTACAGGTACCTGGCGAAAGAAAGCTTTCAAAATATATATATATATATATTAGTTATTTGTTTAGTTTTTATGGTTCCCGGAAAATTTTCCGTCAAGAATTTTGTACAAATACTAGATGTATACAATATTTGCATACGAATGTGTGAAATTTAAGAAATGGTGATAGCTTTTAAATTCTAAGCAAATAGAATTCTCTCTTCATTTATATTTTAGCTATGCTTTGTTGTCTACATTTAAACCTTTTTTTGAATTGATACCTAATTTGTTTCCCTTTTTTGTTTAAGTCGACAGAACATGGAGCGACGACTCGAGACACCCGATCCTGTGGAACATCGTGGTCGGAGCCGAACGAAGGAACGCAGCCATTCCCGGATCCTGAGACTGGAGCCAATGCAGTGCATCATGCTGAGCGTCTTGGCGTCGCGGAACATGCTAAAAGGTGACGTAGTCCTTCTGTTACGATTTGTTGGTTACGGTCTTTGCGCATGAAGCCTGATAACGTGGTGTTGGTAGATTACGTGTAATATTGCATGCAAGCACGGGATGTGTTTTGAACCAATTTAAAGCTAATTATCGTGATTTTCTGGTAGTTATCTATATTATAGGTACCTGGCGATAGAAAGCTTTCAAAATATATATATATATATATTAGTTATTTGTTTAGTTTTTATGGTTCCCGGCAAATTTTCCGTCAAGAATTTTTTACAAATACTAGATGTATACAATATTTGCATACGAATGTGTGAAATTTAAGAAATGGTGATAGCTTTTAAATTCTAAGCAAATAGAATTCTCTCTTCATTTATATTTTAGCTATGCTTTGTTGTCTTCATTTCAACCTTTTTTGAATTGATACCTAATTTGTTTCCCTTTTTTGTTTAAGTCGACAGAACATGGAGCGACGACTCGAGAGACCCGATCCTGTGGAACATCGTAGTCGGAGCCGAACGAAGGAACGCAGCCATTCCCGGATCCTGAGACTGGAGCCAATGCAGTGCATCATGCTGAGCGTCTTGGCGTCGCGGAACATGCTAAAAGGTGACGTAGTCCTTCTGTTACGATTTGTTGGTTACGTCTTTGCGCATGAAGCCTGATAACGTGGTGTTGGTAGATTACGTGTAATATTGCATGCAAGCACGGGATGTGTTTTGAACCAATTTAAAGCTAATTATCGTGATTTTCTGGTAGTTATCTATATTACAGGTACCTGGCCAAAGAAAGCTTTCTAAATATATATATATATATATATATATATTAGTTATTTGTTTAGTTTTTATGGTTCCCGGCAAATTTTCCGTCAAGATTTTTTTACAAATACTAGATGTATACAATATTTGCATACGAATATGTGAAATTTAAGAAATGGTGATAGCTTTTAAATTCTAAGCAAATAGAATTCTCTCTTCGTTTTTATTTTAGCTATGCTTTGTTGTCTACATTTCAACCTTTTTTGAATTGATACCTAATTTGTTTCCCTTTTTTGCTTAAGTCGACAGGACATGGAGCGACGACTCGAGACACCCGATCCTGTGGAACATCGTAGTCGGAGCCGAACGAAGGAACGCAGCCATTCCTGGATCCTGAGACTGGAGCCAATGCAGTGCATCATGCTGAGCGTCTTGGCGTCGCGGAACATGCTAAAAGGTGAGGTAGTCCTTCTGTTACGATTTGTTGGTTACGGTCTTTGCGCATGAAGCCTGATAACGTGGTGTTGGTAGATTACGTGTAATATTGCATGCAAGCACGGGATGTGTTTTGAACCAATTTAAAGCTAATTATCGTGATTTTCTGGTAGTTATCTATATTACAGGTACCTGGCGAAAGAAAGCTTTCAAAATATATATATATATATATATTAGTTATTTGTTTAGTTTTTATGGTTCCCGGCAAATTTTCCGTCAAGAATTTTTTACAAATACTAGATGTATACAATATTTGCATACGAATGTGTGAAATTTAAGAAATGGTGATAGCTTTTAAATTCTAAGCAAATAGAATTCTCTCTTCATTTATATTTTAGCTATGCTTTGTTGTCTTCATTTCAACCTTTTTTGAATTGATACCTAATTTGTTTCCCTTTTTTGTTTAAGTCGACAGAACATGGAGCGACGACTCGAGAGACCCGATCCTGTGGAACATCGTAGTCGGAGCCGAACGAAGGAACGCAGCCATTCCCGGATCCTGAGACTGGAGCCAATGCAGTGCATCATGCTGAGCGTCTTGGCGTCGCGGAACATGCTAAAAGGTGACGTAGTCCTTCTGTTACGATTTGTTGGTTACGTCTTTGCGCATGAAGCCTGATAACGTGGTGTTGGTAGATTACGTGTAATATTGCATGCAAGCACGGGATGTGTTTTGAACCAATTTAAAGCTAATTATCGTGATTTTCTGGTAGTTATCTATATTACAGGTACCTGGCCAAAGAAAGCTTTCTAATATATATATATATATATATATATATATATATATATATTAGTTATTTGTTTAGTTTTTATGGTTCCCGGCAAATTTTCCGTCAAGATTTTTTTACAAATACTAGATGTATACAATATTTGCATACGAATATGTGAAATTTAAGAAATGGTGATAGCTTTTAAATTCTAAGCAAATAGAATTCTCTCTTCGTTTTTATTTTAGCTATGCTTTGTTGTCTACATTTCAACCTTTTTTGAATTGATACCTAATTTGTTTCCCTTTTTTGCTTAAGTCGACAGGACATGGAGCGACGACTCGAGACACCCGATCCTGTGGAACATCGTAGTCGGAGCCGAACGAAGGAACGCAGCCATTCCTGGATCCTGAGACTGGAGCCAATGCAGTGCATCATGCTGAGCGTCTTGGCGTCGCGGAACATGCTAAAAGGTGAGGTAGTCCTTCTGTTACGATTTGTTGGTTACGGTCTTTGCGCATGAAGCCTGATAACGTGGTGTTGGTAGATTACGTGTAATATTGCATGCAAGCACGGGATGTGTTTTGAACCAATTTAAAGCTAATTATCGTGATTTTCTGGTAGTTATCTATATTACAGGTACCTGGCGAAAGAAAGCTTTCAAAAAATATATATATATATATTAGTTATTTGTTTAGTTTTTATGGTTCCCGGCAAATTTTCCGTCAAGAATTTTTTACAAATACTAGATGTATACAATATTTGCATACGAATGTGTGAAATTTAAGAAATGGTGATAGCTTTTAAATTCTAAGCAAATAGAATTCTCTCTTCATTTATATTTTACCTATGCTTTGTTGTCTACATTTCAACCTTTTTTGAATTGATACCTAATTTGTTTCCCTTTTTTGTTTAAGTCGACAGAACATGGAGCGACGACTCGAGACACCCGATCCTGTGGAACATCGTAGTCGGAGCCGAACGAAGGAACGCAGCCATTCCCGGATCCTGAGACTGGAGCCAATGCAGTGCATCATGCTGAGCGTCTTGGCGTCGCGAAACATGCTAAAAGGTGACGTAGTCCTTCTGTTACGATTTGTTGGTTACGGTCTTTGCGCATGAAGCCTGATAACGTGGTGTTGGTAGATTACGTGTTATATTGCATGCAAGCACGGGATGTGTTTTGAACCAATTTAAAGCTAATTATCGTGATTTTCTGGTAGTTATCTATATTACAGGTACCTGGCGAAAGAAAGCTTTCAAAATATATATATATATATATTAGTTATTTGTTTAGTTTTTATGGTTCCCGGAAAATTTTCCGTCAAGAATTTTGTACAAATACTAGATGTATACAATATTTGCATACGAATGTGTGAAATTTAAGAAATGGTGATAGCTTTTAAATTCTAAGCAAATAGAATTCTCTCTTCATTTATATTTTAGCTATGCTTTGTTGTCTACATTTAAACCTTTTTTTGAATTGATACCTAATTTGTTTCCCTTTTTTGTTTAAGTCGACAGAACATGGAGCGACGACTCGAGACACCCGATCCTGTGGAACATCGTGGTCGGAGCCGAACGAAGGAACGCAGCCATTCCCGGATCCTGAGACTGGAGCCAATGCAGTGCATCATGCTGAGCGTCTTGGCGTCGCGGAACATGCTAAAAGGTGACGTAGTCCTTCTGTTACGATTTGTTGGTTACGGTCTTTGCGCATGAAGCCTGATAACGTGGTGTTGGTAGATTACGTGTAATATTGCATGCAAGCACGGGATGTGTTTTGAACCAATTTAAAGCTAATTATCGTGATTTTCTGGTAGTTATCTATATTACAGGTACCTGGCGAAAGAAAGCTTTCAAAATATATATATATATATATATATATATATATATATATATTAGTTATTTGTTTAGTTTTTATGGTTCCCGGCAAATTTTCCGTCAAGATTTTTTTTACAAATACTAGATGTATACAATATTTGCATACGAATGTGGGAAATTTAAGAAATGGTGATAGCTTTTAAATTCTAAGCAAATAGAATTCTCTCTTCGTTTTTATTTTAGCTATGCTTTGTTGTCTACATTTCAACCTTTTTTGAATTGATACCTAATTTGTTTCCCTTTTTTGCTTAAGTCGACAGGACATGGAGCGACGACTCGAGACACCCGATCCTGTGGAACATCGTAGTCGGAGCCGAACGAAGGAACGCAGCCATTCCCGGATCCTGAGACTGGAGCCAATGCAGTGCATCATGCTGAGCGTCTTGGCGTCGCGGAACATGCTAAAAGGTGACGTAGTCCTTCTGTTACGATTTGTTGGTTACGGTCTTTGCGCATGAAGCCTGATAACGTGGTGTTGTTAGATTACGTGTAATATTGCGTGCAAGCATGGGATGTGCTTTGAACAAATTAAGAGCTTAATGATCGTGATTTTCCGGTATTTATCTATTTTTAAGGAACCTGGCGAAAGAAAGCTTTCAATTAAATATATATGAATTAGTTATTTGTTTAGTTTTTATGGTTCCCGGCAAATTTTCGGTCAACATTTTGTTACAAATACTAGATGTATACAATATTTGCATACGAATGTGGGTAATTTAAGAAATGGTGATAGCTTTTAAATTCTAAGCAAATAGAATTCTCTCTTCATTTATATTTTAGCTATGCTTTGTTGTCTTCATTTCAACCTTTTTTGAATTGATACCTAATTTGTTTCCCTTTTTTGTTTAAGTCGACAGAACATGGAGCGACGACTCGAGAGACCCGATCCTGTGGAACATCGTAGTCGGAGCCGAACGAAGGAACGCAGCCATTCCCGGATCCTGAGACTGGAGCCAATGCAGTGCATCATGCTGAGCGTCTTGGCGTCGCGGAACATGCTAAAAGGTGACGTAGTCCTTCTGTTACGATTTGTTGGTTACGGTCTTTGCGCATGAAGCCTGATAACGTGGTGTTGGTAGATTACGTGTAATATTGCATGCAAGCACGGGATGTGTTTTGAACCAATTTAAAGCTAATTATCGTGATTTTCTGGTAGTTATCTATATTACAGGTACCTGGCGAAAGAAAGCTTTCAAAATATATATATATATATATATATATATTAGTTATTTGTTTAGTTTTTATGGTTCCCGGCAAATTTTCCGTCAAGATTTTTTTACAAATACTAGATGTATACAATATTTGCATACGAATATGTGAAATTTAAGAAATGGTGATAGCTTTTAAATTCTAAGCAAATAGAATTCTCTCTGCGTTTTTATTTTAGCTATGCTTTGTTGTCTACATTTCAACCTTTTTTGAATTGATACCTAATTTGTTTCCCTTTTTTGCTTAAGTCGACAGGACATGGAGCGACGACTCGAGACACCCGATCCTGTGGAACATCGTAGTCGGAGCCGAACGAAGGAACGCAGCCATTCCCGGATCCTGAGACTGGAGCCAATGCAGTGCATCATGCTGAGCGTCTTGGCGTCGCGAAACATGCTAAAAGGTGACGTAGTCCTTCTGTTACGATTTGTTGGTTACGGTCTTTGCGCATGAAGCCTGATAACGTGGTGTTGGTAGATTACGTGTTATATTGCATGCAAGCACGGGATGTGTTTTGAACCAATTTAAAGCTAATTATCGTGATTTTCTGGTAGTTATCTATATTACAGGTACCTGGCGAAAGAAAGCTTTCAAAATATATATATATATATATATATATATATATTAGTTATTTGTTTAGTTTTTATGGTTCCCGGCAAATTTTCCGTCAAGATTTTTTTTACAAATACTAGATGTATACAATATTTGCATACGAATGTGGGAAATTTAAGAAATGGTGATAGCTTTTAAATTCTAAGCAAATAGAATTCTCTCTTCGTTTTTATTTTAGCTATGCTTTGTTGTCTACATTTCAACCTTTTTTGAATTGATACCTAATTTGTTTCCCTTTTTTGCTTAAGTCGACAGGACATGGAGCGACGACTCGAGACACCCGATCCTGTGGAACATCGTAGTCGGAGCCGAACGAAGGAACGCAGCCATTCCCGGATCCTGAGACTGGAGCCAATGCAGTGCATCATGCTGAGCGTCTTGGCGTCGCGGAACATGCTAAAAGGTGACGTAGTCCTTCTGTTACGATTTGTTGGTTACGGTCTTTGCGCATGAAGCCTGATAACGTGGTGTTGTTAGATTACGTGTAATATTGCGTGCAAGCATGGGATGTGCTTTGAACAAATTAAGAGCTTAATGATCGTGATTTTCCGGTATTTATCTATTTTTAAGGAACCTGGCGAAAGAAAGCTTTCAAAATATATATATATTAGTTATTTGTTTAGTTTTTATGGTTCCCGGCAAATTTTCCGTCAAGATTTTTTTTACAAATACTAGATGTATACAATATTTGCATACGAATGTGGGAAATTTAAGAAATGGTGATAGCTTTTAAATTCTAAGCAAATAGAATTCTCTCTTCGTTTTTATTTTAGCTATGCTTTGTTGTCTACATTTCAACCTTTTTTGAATTGATACCTAATTTGTTTCCCTTTTTTGCTTAAGTCGACAGGACATGGAGCGACGACTCGAGACACCCGATCCTGTGGAACATCGTAGTCGGAGCCGAACGAAGGAACGCAGCCATTCCCGGATCCTGAGACTGGAGCCAATGCAGTGCATCATGCTGAGCGTCTTGGCGTCGCGGAACATGCTAAAAGGTGACGTAGTCCTTCTGTTACGATTTGTTGGTTACGGTCTTTGCGCATGAAGCCTGATAACGTGGTGTTGGTAGATTACGTGTAATATTGCATGCAAGCACGGGATGTGTTTTGAACCAATTTAAAGCTAATTATCGTGATTTTCTGGTAGTTATCTATATCACAGGTACCTGGCGAAAGAAAGCTTTCAAAATATATATATCTATATATTAGTTATTTGTTTAGTTTTTATGGTTCCCGGCAAATTTTCGGTCAACATTTTGTTACAAATACTAGATGTATACAATATTTGCATACGAATGTGGGTAATTTAAGAAATGGTGATAGCTTTTAAATTCTAAGCAAATAGAATTCTCTCTTCATTTATATTTTAGCTATGCTTTGTTGTCTTCATTTCAACCTTTTTTGAATTGATACCTAATTTGTTTCCCTTTTTTGTTTAAGTCGACAGAACATGGAGCGACGACTCGAGAGACCCGATCCTGTGGAACATCGTAGTCGGAGCCGAACGAAGGAACGCAGCCATTCCCGGATCCTGAGACTGGAGCCAATGCAGTGCATCATGCTGAGCGTCTTGGCGTCGCGGAACATGCTAAAAGGTGACGTAGTCCTTCTGTTACGATTTGTTGGTTACGGTCTTTGCGCATGAAGCCTGATAACGTGGTGTTGGTAGATTACGTGTAATATTGCATGCAAGCACGGGATGTGTTTTGAACCAATTTAAAGCTAATTATCGTGATTTTCTGGTAGTTATCTATATTACAGGTACCTGGCGAAAGAAAGCTTTCAAAATATATATATATATATATATATATATTAGTTATTTGTTTAGTTTTTATGGTTCCCGGCAAATTTTCCGTCAAGATTTTTTTACAAATACTAGATGTATACAATATTTGCATACGAATATGTGAAATTTAAGAAATGGTGATAGCTTTTAAATTCTAAGCAAATAGAATTCTCTCTGCGTTTTTATTTTAGCTATGCTTTGTTGTCTACATTTCAACCTTTTTTGAATTGATACCTAATTTGTTTCCCTTTTTTGCTTAAGTCGACAGGACATGGAGCGACGACTCGAGACACCCGATCCTGTGGAACATCGTAGTCGGAGCCGAACGAAGGAACGCAGCCATTCCCGGATCCTGAGACTGGAGCCAATGCAGTGCATCATGCTGAGCGTCTTGGCGTCGCGAAACATGCTAAAAGGTGACGTAGTCCTTCTGTTACGATTTGTTGGTTACGGTCTTTGCGCATGAAGCCTGATAACGTGGTGTTGGTAGATTACGTGTTATATTGCATGCAAGCACGGGATGTGTTTTGAACCAATTTAAAGCTAATTATCGTGATTTTCTGGTAGTTATCTATATTACAGGTACCTGGCGAAAGAAAGCTTTCAAAATATATATATATATATATATATATATATATATATTAGTTATTTGTTTAGTTTTTATGGTTCCCGGCAAATTTTCCGTCAAGATTTTTTTTACAAATACTAGATGTATACAATATTTGCATACGAATGTGGGAAATTTAAGAAATGGTGATAGCTTTTAAATTCTAAGCAAATAGAATTCTCTCTTCGTTTTTATTTTAGCTATGCTTTGTTGTCTACATTTCAACCTTTTTTGAATTGATACCTAATTTGTTTCCCTTTTTTGCTTAAGTCGACAGGACATGGAGCGACGACTCGAGACACCCGATCCTGTGGAACATCGTAGTCGGAGCCGAACGAAGGAACGCAGCCATTCCCGGATCCTGAGACTGGAGCCAATGCAGTGCATCATGCTGAGCGTCTTGGCGTCGCGGAACATGCTAAAAGGTGACGTAGTCCTTCTGTTACGATTTGTTGGTTACGGTCTTTGCGCATGAAGCCTGATAACGTGGTGTTGTTAGATTACGTGTAATATTGCGTGCAAGCATGGGATGTGCTTTGAACAAATTAAGAGCTTAATGATCGTGATTTTCCGGTATTTATCTATTTTTAAGGAACCTGGCGAAAGAAAGCTTTCAAAATATATATATATATATATATATATATATATATATATATATATATATTAGTTATTTGTTTAGTTTTTATGGTTCCCGGCAAATTTTCCGTCAAGATTTTTTTTACAAATACTAGATGTATACAATATTTGCATACGAATGTGGGAAATTTAAGAAATGGTGATAGCTTTTAAATTCTAAGCAAATAGAATTCTCTCTTCGTTTTTATTTTAGCTATGCTTTGTTGTCTACATTTCAACCTTTTTTGAATTGATACCTAATTTGTTTCCCTTTTTTGCTTAAGTCGACAGGACATGGAGCGACGACTCGAGACACCCGATCCTGTGGAACATCGTAGTCGGAGCCGAACGAAGGAACGCAGCCATTCCCGGATCCTGAGACTGGAGCCAATGCAGTGCATCATGCTGAGCGTCTTGGCGTCGCGGAACATGCTAAAAGGTGACGTAGTCCTTCTGTTACGATTTGTTGGTTACGGTCTTTGCGCATGAAGCCTGATAACGTGGTGTTGGTAGATTACGTGTAATATTGCATGCAAGCACGGGATGTGTTTTGAACCAATTTAAAGCTAATTATCGTGATTTTCTGGTAGTTATCTATATCACAGGTACCTGGCGAAAGAAAGCTTTCAAAATATATATATCTATATATTAGTTATTTGTTTAGTTTTTATGGTTCCCGGCAAATTTTCCGTCAAGATTTTGTTACAAATACTAGATGTATACAATATTTGCATACGAATGTGTGAAATTTAAGAAATGGTGATAGCTTATAAATTCCAAGCAAATAGAATTCTCTCTTCATTTATATTTTAGCTATGCTTTGTTGTCTACATTTCAACCTTTTTTGAATTGATACCTAATTTGTTTCCCTTTTTTGTTTAAGTCGACAGAACATGGAGCGACGACTCGAGAGACCCGAACCTGTGGAACATCGTAGTCGGAGCCGAACGAAGGAACGCAGCCATTCCCGGATCCTGAGACTGGAGCCAATGCATTGCATCATGCTGAGCGTCTTGGCGTCGCGGAACATGCTAAAAGGTGACGTAGTCCTTCTGTTACGATTTGTTGGTTACGGTCTTTGCGCATGAAGCCTGATAACGTGGTGTTGGTAGATTACGTGTAATATTGCATGCAAGCACGGGATGTGTTTTGAACCAATTTAAAGCTAATTATCGTGATTTTCTGGTAGTTATCTATATTACAGGTACCTGGCGAAAGAAAGCTTTCAAAAAATATATATATATATATTAGTTATTTGTTTAGTTTTTATGGTTCCCGGAAAATTTTCCGTCAAGAATTTTTTACAAATACTAGATGTATACAATATTTGCATACGAATGTGTGAAATTTAAGAAATGGTGATAGCTTTTAAATTCTAAGCAAATAGAATTCTCTCTTCATTTATATTTTAGCTATGCTTTGTTGTCTACATTTAAACCTTTTTTTGAATTGATACCTAATTTGTTTCCCTTTTTTGTTTAAGTCGACAGAACATGGAGCGACGACTCGAGACACCCGATCCTGTGGAACATCGTGGTCGGAGCCGAACGAAGGAACACAGCCATTCCCGTATCCTGAGACTGGTGCCAATGCAGTGCATCATGCTGAGCGTCTTGGCGTCGCGGAACATGCTAAAAGGTGACGTAGTCCTTCTGTTACGATTTGTTGGTTACGGTCTTTGCGCATGAAGCCTGATAACGTGGTGTTGGTAGATTACGTGTAATATTGCATGCAAGCACGGGATGTGTTTTGAACCAATTTAAAGCTAATTATCGTGATTTTCTGGTAGTTATCTATATTATAGGTACCTGGCGAAAGAAAGCTTTCAAAAAATATATATATATATATATTAGTTATTTGTTTAGTTTTTATGGTTCCCGGCAAATTTTCCGTCAAGAATTTTTTACAAATACTAGATGTATACAATATTTGCATACGAATGTGTGAAATTTAAGAAATGGTGATAGCTTTTAAATTCTAAGCAAATAGAATTCTCTCTTCATTTATATTTTAGCTATGCTTTGTTGTCTTCATTTCAACCTTTTTTGAATTGATACCTAATTTGTTTCCCTTTTTTGTTTAAGTCGACAGAACATGGAGCGACGACTCGAGAGACCCGATCCTGTGGAACATCGTAGTCGGAGCCGAACGAAGGAACGCAGCCATTCCCGGATCCTGAGACTGGAGCCAATGCAGTGCATCATGCTGAGCGTCTTGGCGTCGCGGAACATGCTAAAAGGTGACGTAGTCCTTCTGTTACGATTTGTTGGTTACGGTCTTTGCGCATGAAGCCTGATAACGTGGTGTTGGTAGATTACGTGTAATATTGCATGCAAGCACGGGATGTGTTTTGAACCAATTTAAAGCTAATTATCGTGATTTTCTGGTAGTTATCTATATTACAGGTACCTGGCGAAAGAAAGCTTTCAAAAAAAATATATATATATTATATTAGTTATTTGTTTAGTTTTTATGGTTCCCGGAAAATTTTCCGTCAAGAATTTTTTACAAATACTAGATGTATACAATATTTGCATACGAATGTGTGAAATTTAAGAAATGGTGATAGCTTTTAAATTCTAAGCAAATAGAATTCTCTCTTCATTTATATTTTAGCTATGCTTTGTTGTCTACATTTAAACCTTTTTTTGAATTGATACCTAATTTGTTTCCCTTTTTTGTTTAAGTCGACAGAACATGGAGCGACGACTTGAGACACCCGATCCTGTGGAACATCGTGGTCGGAGCCGAACGAAGGAACACAGCCATTCCCGTATCCTGAGACTGGTGCCAATGCAGTGCATCATGCTGAGCGTCTTGGCGTCGCGGAACATGCTAAAAGGTGACGTAGTCCTTCTGTTACGATTTGTTGGTTACGGTCTTTGCGCATGAAGCCTGATAACGTGGTGTTGGTAGATTACGTGTAATATTGCATGCAAGCACGGGATGTGTTTTGAACCAATTTAAAGCTAATTATCGTGATTTTCTGGTAGTTATCTATATTATAGGTACCTGGCGAAAGAAAGCTTTCAAAAAATATATATATATATATATTAGTTATTTGTTTAGTTTTTATGGTTCCCGGCAAATTTTCCGTCAAGAATTTTTTACAAATACTACATGTATACAATATTTGCATACGCATGTGTGAAATTTAAGAAATGGTGATAGCTTTTAAATTCTAAGCAAATAGAATTCTCTCTTCATTTATATTTTAGCTATGCTTTGTTGTCTTCATTTCAACCTTTTTTGAATTGATACCTAATTTGTTTCCCTTTTTTGTTTAAGTCGACAGAACATGGAGCGACGACTCGAGAGACCCGATCCTGTGGAACATCGTAGTCGGAGCCGAACGAAGGAACGCAGCCATTCCCGGATCCTGAGACTGGAGCCAATGCAGTGCATCATGCTGAGCGTCTTGGCGTCGCGGAACATGCTAAAAGGTGACGTAGTCCTTCTGTTACGATTTGTTGGTTACGGTCTTTGCGCATGAAGCCTGATAACGTGGTGTTGGTAGATTACGTGTAATATTGCATGCAAGCACGGGATGTGTTTTGAACCAATTTAAAGCTAATTATCGTGATTTTCTGGTAGTTATCTATATTACAGGTACCTGGCGAAAGAAAGCTTTCTAAATATATATATATATATATATATATATATATATTAGTTATTTGTTTAGTTTTTATGGTTCCCGGCAAATTTTCCGTCAAGATTTTTTTACAAATACTAGATGTATACAATATTTGCATACGAATGTGTGAAATTTAAGAAATGGTGATAGCTTTTAAATTCTAAGCAAATAGAATTCTCTCTTCATTTATATTTTAGCTATGCTTTGTTGTCTACATTTAAACCTTTTTTTGAATTGATACCTAATTTGTTTCCCTTTTTTGTTTAAGTCGACAGAACATGGAGCGACGACTCGAGACACCCGATCCTGTGGAACATCGTGGTCGGAGCCGAACGAAGGAACACAGCCATTCCCGTATCCTGAGACTGGAGCCAATGCAGTGCATCATGCTGAGCGTCTTGGCGTCGCGGAACATGCTAAAAGGTGACGTAGTCCTTCTGTTACGATTTGTTGGTTACGGTCTTTGCGCATGAAGCCTGATAACGTGGTGTTGGTAGATTACGTGTAATATTGCATGCAAGCACGGGATGTGTTTTGAACCAATTTAAAGCTAATTATCGTGATTTTCTGGTAGTTATCTATATTATAGGTACCTGGCGAAAGAAAGCTTTCAAAAAATATATATATATATATTAGTTATTTGTTTAGTTTTTATGGTTCCCGGCAAATTTTCCGTCAAGAATTTTTTACAAATACTAGATGTATACAATATTTGCATACGAATGTGTGAAATTTAAGAAATGGTGATAGCTTTTAAATTCTAAGCAAATAGAATTCTCTCTTCATTTATATTTTAGCTATGCTTTGTTGTCTTCATTTCAACCTTTTTTGAATTGATACCTAATTTGTTTCCCTTTTTTGTTTAAGTCGATAGAACATGGAGCGACGACTCGAGAGACCCGACCCTGTGGAACATCGTAGTCGGAGCCGAACGAAGGAACGCAGCCATTCCCGGATCCTGAGACTGGAGCCAATGCAGTGCATCATGCTGAGCGTCATGGCGTCGCGGAACATGCTAAAAGGTGACGTAGTCCTTCTGTTACGATTTGTTGGTTACGGTCTTTGCGCATGAAGCCTGATAACGTGGTGTTGGTAGATTACGTGTAATATTGCATGCAAGCACGGGATGTGTTTTGAACCAATTTAAAGCTAATTATCGTGATTTTCTGGTAGTTATCTATATTACAGGTACCTGGCGAAAGAAAGCTTTCTAAATATATATCTATATATATATTAGTTATTTGTTTAGTTTTTATGGTTCCCGGCAAATTTTCCGTCAAGATTTTTTTACAAATACTAGATGTATACAATATTTGCATACGAATATGTGAAATTTAAGAAATGGTGATAGCTTTTAAATTCTAAGCAAATAGAATTCTCTCTTCGTTTTTATTTTAGCTATGCTTTGTTGTCTACATTTCAACCTTTTTTGAATTGATACCTAATTTGTTTCCCTTTTTTGCTTAAGTCGACAGGACATGGAGCGACGACTCGAGACACCCGATCCTGTGGAACATCGTAGTCGGAGCCGAACGAAGGAACGCAGCCATTCCTGGATCCTGAGACTGGAGCCAATGCAGTGCATCATGCTGAGCGTCTTGGCGTCGCGGAACATGCTAAAAGGTGAGGTAGTCCTTCTGTTACGATTTGTTGGTTACGGTCTTTGCGCATGAAGCCTGATAACGTGGTGTTGGTAGATTACGTGTAATATTGCATGCAAGCACGGGATGTGTTTTGAACCAATTTAAAGCTAATTATCGTGATTTTCTGGTAGTTATCTATATAACAGGTACCTGGCGAAAGAAAGCTTTCAAAAAATATATATATATATATATATTAGTTATTTGTTTAGTTTTTATGGTTCCCGGCAAATTTTCCGTCAAGAATTTTTTACAAATACTAGATGTATACAATATTTGCATACGAATGTGTGAAATTTAAGAAATGGTGATAGCTTTTAAATTCTAAGCAAATAGAATTCTCTCTTCATTTATATTTTAGCTATGCTTTGTTGTCTACATTTAAACCTTTTTTTGAATTGATACCTAATTTGTTTCCCTTTTTTGTTTAAGTCGACAGAACATGGAGCGACGACTCGAGACACCCGATCCTGTGGAACATCGTGGTCGGAGCCGAACGAAGGAACACAGCCATTCCCGTATCCTGAGACTGGTGCCAATGCAGTGCATCATGCTGAGCGTCTTGGCGTCGCGGAACATGCTAAAAGGTGACGTAGTCCTTCTGTTACGATTTGTTGGTTACGGTCTTTGCGCATGAAGCCTGATAACGTGGTGTTGGTAGATTACGTGTAATATTGCATGCAAGCACGGGATGTGTTTTGAACCAATTTAAAGCTAATTATCGTGATTTTCTGGTAGTTATCTATATTATAGGTACCTGGCGAAAGAAAGCTTTCAAAAAATATATATATATATATATTAGTTATTTGTTTAGTTTTTATGGTTCCCGGCAAATTTTCCGTCAAGAATTTTTTACAAATACTAGATGTATACAATATTTGCATACGAATGTGTGAAATTTAAGAAATGGTGATAGCTTTTAAATTCTAAGCAAATAGAATTCTCTCTTCATTTATATTTTAGCTATGCTTTGTTGTCTTCATTTCAACCTTTTTTGAATTGATACCTAATTTGTTTCCCTTTTTTGTTTAAGTCGACAGAACATGGAGCGACGACTCGAGAGACCCGATCCTGTGGAACATCGTAGTCGGAGCCGAACGAAGGAACGCAGCCATTCCCGGATCCTGAGACTGGAGCCAATGCAGTGCATCATGCTGAGCGTCTTGGCGTCGCGGAACATGCTAAAAGGTGACGTAGTCCTTCTGTTACGATTTGTTGGTTACGGTCTTTGCGCATGAAGCCTGATAACGTGGTGTTGGTAGATTACGTGTAATATTGCATGCAAGCACGGGATGTGTTTTGAACCAATTTAAAGCTAATTATCGTGATTTTCTGGTAGTTATCTATATTACAGGTACCTGGCGAAAGAAAGCTTTCTAAATATATATATATATATATATATATATTAGTTATTTGTTTAGTTTTTATGGTTCCCGGCAAATTTTCCGTCAAGATTTTTTTACAAATACTAGATGTATACAATATTTGCATACGAATGTGTGAAATTTAAGAAATGGTGATAGCTTTTAAATTCTAAGCAAATAGAATTCTCTCTTCATTTATATTTTAGCTATGCTTTGTTGTCTACATTTAAACCTTTTTTTGAATTGATACCTAATTTGTTTCCCTTTTTTGTTTAAGTCGACAGAACATGGAGCGACGACTCGAGACACCCGATCCTGTGGAACATCGTGGTCGGAGCCGAACGAAGGAACACAGCCATTCCCGTATCCTGAGACTGGAGCCAATGCAGTGCATCATGCTGAGCGTCTTGGCGTCGCGGAACATGCTAAAAGGTGACGTAGTCCTTCTGTTACGATTTGTTGGTTACGGTCTTTGCGCATGAAGCCTGATAACGTGGTGTTGGTAGATTACGTGTAATATTGCATGCAAGCACGGGATGTGTTTTGAACCAATTTAAAGCTAATTATCGTGATTTTCTGGTAGTTATCTATATTATAGGTACCTGGCGAAAGAAAGCTTCCAAAAAATATATATATATATATTAGTTATTTGTTTAGTTTTTATGGTTCCCGGCAAATTTTCCGTCAAGAATTTTTTACAAATACTAGATGTATACAATATTTGCATACGAATGTGTGAAATTTAAGAAATGGTGATAGCTTTTAAATTCTAAGCAAATAGAATTCTCTCTTCATTTATATTTTAGCTATGCTTTGTTGTCTTCATTTCAACCTTTTTTGAATTGATACCTAATTTGTTTCCCTTTTTTGTTTAAGTCGATAGAACATGGAGCGACGACTCGAGAGACCCGACCCTGTGGAACATCGTAGTCGGAGCCGAACGAAGGAACGCAGCCATTCCCGGATCCTGAGACTGGAGCCAATGCAGTGCATCATGCTGAGCGTCATGGCGTCGCGGAACATGCTAAAAGGTGACGTAGTCCTTCTGTTACGATTTGTTGGTTACGGTCTTTGCGCATGAAGCCTGATAACGTGGTGTTGGTAGATTACGTGTAATATTGCATGCAAGCACGGGATGTGTTTTGAACCAATTTAAAGCTAATTATCGTGATTTTCTGGTAGTTATCTATATTACAGGTACCTTTTTTTTTTTTTTTTTAACGTGGGTAATCCTCATGGATACTCCGCGTCCGAGGAGACGCGGCAGTTATGTCAGACTCTTACTGACTAAACCCCCACGGTGTATATCCTTTCCCGCCGCCTGGTGGCCGGGTCACGGGTTTCGCTCGCGCACACAACCGCAACCAGGCCGGCAGAGTCCGTCCTTAGGACGGTGCCAACTCGGGGGCAATATCAGATGCCCCCCAATTGAACGCCATAACACGCACCAGGACCACAGGGTGCGTCTTCCAGCTCGAGGACCTAACTCCTGGGTGTTGGACAGATCCTCGTATCCAACGCCCGGAGGTGCTACTCTCAAGGGGGTAGGCGGTGGTGAAGCGCGAGCCGCCTGCGCCCGACACGTCTGCGACGGATCGGCTGAGAGTCCACGTCGTCCTCTCTCAGCCGTTCCGCCGCCTCCTTCCGCGAGATCACATCCTCGCAGAAGGAGACCATCGCCTGCCAAGACCTCTCACTGCCAGCCATGGCCGAAACCACGATCGGCAGGGAGAGGTCCCCCCCGACTACAGAAGTGAGTGCCGCACGCTGCTGAGACCAACTGGGGCACTCAGCCAGCGTGTGCTGCGCTGTATCGATAGCGCAGCCGCACTCATGGCATTCTTCAGTGGGCTCTCTACGTGCCACCTTGAACAGGAACCTCCCGAAACAGCCGTGTCCGGAAAGCACCTGCGCAAGGCGAAAGGTCATCTCCCCGTGCCGCCTCTCCGCCCACTGACGGAGGACGGGGCGAATCGCCTCTATGGTCCTGAGACCGGCACTCGGTGACTCGAGTCTGACCTGCCACTGGCGGTAGAGCTCGGTCTGCGCCGAGCGCCGCCATCCAGCCACCATCTCCGGGGAAGGGTGGTCGCCCAGCGTCCGAACTTCCACCCTTTGCCAGTACACGTGCGCCAGCACCTCCGCCTCCAGATCCCACGGAGGACAACCCGCTAAGGCGCAGGCTGCCTCGCACGAGATGGAGCGGTAGGCTCTGACCACTCTGGCCGCCATGACTCGCTGCGGTCTCCGCAGCAGTCTCCTACTACGAGCGGACAGATTGTCCGCCCATATGGGCGCCCCATACAGGGCCATCGACTTCACCGCTCCGGTGTACAGTCGACGGCAGCCCACTCCGGGCCCACCCGCGTTCGGGAGCAAGCGACTCAGCGCGCCGGCAGCCCCAATCAGTTTGGGGGCCAGGCGCCGGAAGTGCTCCTCGAATTTCCAACGCGCGTCGAGGATGAGTCCCAAGTACTTCATCGACGACTTGATCGTGATGGAAACCCCTCCGACCACTAGGTCGGCTCCGGCGTCAGGTGCCATCCGCGGCCTGTGAAAACACAGGGCCTCGGACTTTTCGAGGGCAACCTCCAACCCCAGCCGGCGTATGCGCGCCACTACTTGGGCCACCCCAGCAGTGGCTCTGACGCGCGCCTCCCTGAACGTGCGGCCCCTGGCCGTAACGAGGGTGTCGTCTGCGTAACAAGTTACGTCGACGCCCCTCGGATTACCGCCCCGCAGCACCCAGTCGTAGCCGATGTTCCACAGGAGCGGTCCGAGGACCGATCCCTGTGGGACACCGCACGACACTTCCCAGCGGACCAACTGGCCGCCGGCCGGGAAGCTCACGGCCCTCTCTGAGAGGTAAGCCGCTACGATACGCCGCAGGTAGCCGGGCATCGCATGGTAGCGAAGCGCTTCTACAATGCACGGCCATGGCAGGGTGTTGAACGCGTTGGCGATATCTAGAGACACCGCCAAGCTCACCCCGCCGCTGGCGACCGCATCCTCCGCAAGGTCCCTCACCCGCGCTATCGCGTCGACTGTGGACCTGCCCCGCCGGAACCCAAACTGTACGTCGCTGAGATCCGGCCCCACCTGCTCGAGGTGCCCTACAATACGAGCGGCGATGACCCGCTCGAACAGCTTACTCACCTCGTCTAAAAGCACTATAGGCCGATAGGCCGAGGGTGAGTCAGCCGGGCGCCCCTCCTTCTGCAGAAGGACCAGCTTGCCAGTCTTCCATGCGACTGGAAACCGGCCCTGCCGCAGACAGGCGTCGAAGAGCGCCCTGACGCGAGTCTCCAGCGGGCCCAGGGCCAGAACCAAGGCCCGACCGGGGACTCCATCAGGGCCCGGCGCGACGTTCTTCGCCCGGAGCCGCAGCAGCGCCGCCCTCAATTCACCCTCGGTGATTGCAGGCGCGTCCTCAGACGACGCACCCCCAGCACCGGTGGCGGGCGGCGCCATGCTCGGCGGCTCCACCGCGGCCCTCCTCGGGAAGAGAGCTCCCACCACCGACTCCAGCCGCTCCGGCTGGAGCGACTCGGTCAGCGGCGGGGCCCTCGGTCGCAGCTTGCGCCTCACCATTTTGTAAGGTCGCCCCCAGGGATCGGCGTCGAGGCTCGCCAGCATCTCCTGCTGCGCGAGCTCCTTCGCCGCCCTGATGGCCACCTTCAGCGCCCACGCGGCGTCCCTATAGGCGACGTACAGGAGCGCTTCCGCGTCCCTGTCTCGCTGGCGCCGTCTCCGACTCCTGGCGTACCGGCGTCTGGCGGCCACGCAAGCCTTGCGCAACAGTGCAATCTCGCGAGACCACCAGTACACCGCACATCTGAGAGGTTGACGAGTGACTCTCGGCATGGCCGCGTCGCACACTTGCGACATGGCCCCTCCGAGCCACTCGGCTTCTTCCTCTACCGAGTTGCCGGCTGGCGCCGGCAACCACGCCTGGACTTCCGCTGCCTCCAACAGGGCCTCGCGGTCCAGGCTCTTGAGGGCCCAGCGAGGGCCACACCCCCGCGTGGCCCCGCTCGATCTGCGGATCGTGGCCGGGAGGGAGGAGACCTCGAACCGGATATACCGGTGATCCGAGAGCGTCTCCTCATCCTGCAGAACCTCCCATCCCCGAACGCGGCACGCCAGGGTGGGATCGGCGAACGTAACGTCCACGATCGATCCCCCCTGCCACCGCACGCAAGTCTGAACCGACCCACGGTTCATCACCTGTAGGCCAGTCGAGACCACCCAATCCTCGAGTGCCGCGCCGCGGGCGCTGGTCGCCGGGGATCCCCACGCAGTGGACTTTGCATTGAGATCTCCGGCGACCAGCACCCTACACGGGCGACTGCGACCGATCAGGGCCCCGACCTCGAGCAGGAACTGCTCGAACTCGATGAGGGGCCTGTTCGGCGAGAAATACGTCCCGATGACCAGGACGTCCCCCACCCAAGCCGCAACGAATCCCCTGCCCTTCACGACACGCTGGAATGGCGGGGAACTCGTCGCGGATCGGGACGTGATGGCCACCAGGCCGTCCCTATCCCCGACCCATTCGCCCCCCGAGGGGACGTAGTATGGCTCAGCCACCACGCCGACGTTGATCGACCACTCCGCCATGCTCTGGACCAATAGGTCCTGAGCCGCAGCGCAGTGGTTGAGGTTCGCCTGCAGAAAGTGGAGAGCCATAAAACTACCCCACTACCATGGGAACCTCCTTAGACCTCCCACGAGCCTCGGAGCTCGTGGATGGCCGGGCAGACTGCGAGGAGACCCGGGGGCCAGCACAGAGGCTGCAGTGTGGCGCGGCAGAGCACCCCCGGGCTTTGTGGCCAGATTTACCACAGCGATAGCACGTGTCGCTGCGGTCGATCTCCGCCGAGCAGAGGGCCTTCATGTGCCCGAAGCCCAGGCACCGGTAGCATCGCTGAGGACGCTCACCCAGTGCCTTGACCTGGGCCGACACCCACCCCACCAACAATCTGCCACCGTCCACCACCTTCTTGGCGGCTGAGACGGGGCAGCGCAGCCAGACCGTTCCGGGGCCTCCTGCGTTGCGCCGGATCTCTCCGGCCCGCACCTGGTCGACGTCACAGTCGCCGACCTTTGCGACGGCAGCCACGACGTCCTCTTTTGTGACGGAATCGTCCAGGCCCGTTATGCGCATATCCGCGCACTTTACGGGCCTGGAGACTCGAGCCACCTTCTCCCCTACAACTTCTCTCAGCCGATTGGCGAGAGCGTCCGCCTTTTCGGCGCTTGCGGCGCCTGGCAGTTCAAAGATGCGGCCTCCCGTGGCCGCATTTCTGACCCGCAGGCCCGCTATGCCGAGGTCAGTCAGGCTTATTTTCTGCCTGGCCTCGGCTATAACACGGGCATAGGTAGCCCCCCCCTCCTCAGCCTCCGGCCGTAGGGTTAATACTACAGCCGAAGACCGCGGAGGACGGAGCTTAGGAAGGGGCGGCTTCGCAGACCCTGCCGCTGCCGATTTCTTCGGCTGCGGCTGGGGCCGCGGACCGGCCGCCTTCCTGCCCTTCTTCCCCCTCTTCTTCCTGCCGACCGTCTGCCACTGCCCCTCTTTGGGTGCAGCAGGGCCGGCAGGATTCTCCACCACTGGAGCCTTCCCCTTAGGCTCAGCTGGACGCTTCGCCGCCGCAGCCTTCTTTGCAGGCTCGGCAGCGGGCGTCCGTTGGGTGGATTTTCCCTTCCCTTGGCTTCGCCGAGGGCCAGCGGCGCGAGCAGCATCGGCATACGATGCCGGCTGCCCGGGCTGCCCCTTCTTGTCGGCCGCCAGTGGGGGCCTGAGGCTCTTCGCCGGGAGGAGCCCATCCTCCAGGCCAGCGAGGCGGGCATTCAGGATTTCCCTGACTTGCCGCAACACTGCCCGGTTGTCGGCCTCCCTCGTCGTCGCGGGAGCGGATCGCTCCACGACGGCTCTCAGCGAGGCCAGCTCCTTGCGGAGACTGGCCGTTTCGGCCCGCTGCCGTGCGTTCTCAGCCTCAAGGCGGTTAATAACCGCCTGAAGCTTTTTAGTCTCGTCCGAGACTGTGCGCGAGCCCAAGGTCTCCACGGCATCTATAATAGACGCCGCAGAGTCCTTGAGAGTGCGCACCAGCGTACCCTTCAGGTTCGACGCTTTCGTGGCGACAGTTTTAATTGTCGCCACTTCGTCGAACACTCGCCTCTGAAGTTGGGCCGCCGACATCTCGTTCGTCGACGGCCCAAGCTCCCGTTCAGCGGCGAGGTGGGCTTCGCGGCGATATACCGCCGCTAAGGAGGACCTTAACAGGTCTTGCTCCGCCTGGGTGCGGAGCTCCTCCTTTCTGGCCTTTTTACCGGCCTCCTTGTCCTTCCTCGACGGCTTAACGCTGCCGAGGACAATGGGCGAAGATACGGCCGGCATCTCTTCATCGGAGGACAACGCATTGCTCTCCGAGAGACGCGGCCTCTTCGCCCCCTTCCACAAGCGTCCTGCGACGCTTGCGGCCACGGAGGACTCAGACCCCGACCGGGATCTGCAGCTCTCCATTACCACTACCCCACTGCAGTCGGAAGCAGAGCCATCCGACGTCTCTCGCTTGAGAGACGAAGCACGACTCCGCGATCCGGCCACCGCCGTGTCGCACCTCTCCAGCACGACCACGGCCCTGCTCTGCAGCAGCCTGACACTCTCCTCCTCCACTACCTCCTCTCCCTCATCGCGGATTATGGCCCCCCCGTATACTTGGGGCCGATGCGCCGTCTCCGGCGCACCACGGGATTCCCCCTCTCGGGGACCCGCCCGGGTAGATATATTGATAATCCGACCTGTCATTTTGTGGTTTTTAAGGGGTAACCTCCCCGTGGTTGGGCACCCTTGGGACTGGATCCCCACCAGCCATACATCCCATCGGCAGGTGCCAGACCTTGGGATTGGAGTTATTTTTTAGAGAGGTTGTCTTCCTCGCGGCTCCCCGCTCAGTGAGAGGAGCCCCCGTTCCCGCTCAGTGCGGACTACGGGTTGCCCGACGGTGGCCGAATCCAGCGCCCACCGGCCGTGAAGCCGGCGAGCCCGCCGCGCTCACGTAATTTTTTAACGAGGTTTTCTTCCTCTAGGCTCGAAAGCCACACCTACCCGCCCTGGAGTCGCTGTCCTGTCGCTAAGGCAGGACGGCAACCCCAGGAGTAGCGCTAAGAAGCGCTCGCCCCACCCCAGTGCTAGTTTTGGTTCACGCCGGATAAACCGGTACCTTCCATATCTGGAAGGCGTGCCCCTATCCACCACCCAGGGAGACGCGCCACGATGGGGGACTAGCAACCCCACACGGGATATTATAGGTACCTGGCGAAAGAAAGCTTTCAAAATATATATATATATATATATTAGTTATTTGTTTAGTTTTTATGGTTCCCGGCAAATTTTCCGTCAAGAATTTTTTACAAATACTAGATGTATACAATATTTGCATACGAATGTGTGAAATTTAAGAAATGGTGATAGCTTTTAAATTCTAAGCAAATAGAATTCTCTCTTCATTTATATTTTAGCTATGCTTTGTTGTCTTCATTTCAACCTTTTTTGAATTGATACCTAATTTGTTTCCCTTTTTTGTTTAAGTCGACAGAACATGGAGCGACGACTCGAGAGACCCGATCCTGTGGAACATCGTAGTCGGAGCCGAACGAAGGAACGCAGCCATTCCCGGATCCTGAGACTGGAGCCAATGCAGTGCATCATGCTGAGCGTCTTGGCGTCGCGGAACATGCTAAAAGGTGACGTAGTCCTTCTGTTACGATTTGTTGGTTACGTCTTTGCGCATGAAGCCTGATAACGTGGTGTTGGTAGATTACGTGTAATATTGCATGCAAGCACGGGATGTGTTTTGAACCAATTTAAAGCTAATTATCGTGATTTTCTGGTAGTTATCTATATTACAGGTACCTGGCCAAAGAAAGCTTTCTAAATATATATATATATATATATATATTAGTTATTTGTTTAGTTTTTATGGTTCCCGGCAAATTTTCCGTCAAGATTTTTTTACAAATACTAGATGTATACAATATTTGCATACGAATATGTGAAATTTAAGAAATGGTGATAGCTTTTAAATTCTAAGCAAATAGAATTCTCTCTTCGTTTTTATTTTAGCTATGCTTTGTTGTCTACATTTCAACCTTTTTTGAATTGATACCTAATTTGTTTCCCTTTTTTGTTTAAGTCGACAGGACATGGAGCGACGACTCGAGACACCCGATCCTGTGGAACATCGTAGTCGGAGCCGAACGAAGGAACGCAGCCATTCCTGGATCCTGAGACTGGAGCCAATGCAGTGCATCATGCTGAGCGTCTTGGCGTCGCGGAACATGCTAAAAGGTGAGGTAGTCCTTCTGTTACGATTTGTTGGTTACGGTCTTTGCGCATGAAGCCTGATAACGTGGTGTTGGTAGATTACGTGTAATATTGCATGCAAGCACGGGATGTGTTTTGAACCAATTTAAAGCTAATTATCGTGATTTTCTGGTAGTTATCTATATTACAGGTACCTGGCGAAAGGAAGCTTTCAAAATATATATATATATACATTAGTTATTTGTTTAGTTTTTATGGTTCCCGGCAAATTTTCCGTCAAGAATTTTTTACAAATACTAGATGTATACAATATTTGCATACGAATGTGTGAAATTTAAGAAATGGTGATAGCTTTTAAATTCTAAGCAAATAGAATTCTCTCTTCATTTATATTTTAGCTATGCTTTGTTGTCTTCATTTCAACCTTTTTTGAATTGATACCTAATTTGTTTCCCTTTTTTGTTTAAGTCGACAGAACATGGAGCGACGACTCGAGAGACCCGATCCTGTGGAACATCGTAGTCGGAGCCGAACGAAGGAACGCAGCCATTCCCGGATCCTGAGACTGGAGCCAATGCAGTGCATCATGCTGAGCGTCTTGGCGTCGCGGAACATGCTAAAAGGTGACGTAGTCCTTCTGTTACGATTTGTTGGTTACGTCTTTGCGCATGAAGCCTGATAACGTGGTGTTGGTAGATTACGTGTAATATTGCATGCAATCACGGGATGTGTTTTGAACCAATTTAAAGCTAATTATCGTGATTTTCTGGTAGTTATCTATATTACAGGTACCTGGCCAAAGAAAGCTTTCTAAATATATATATATATATATATATATATTAGTTATTTGTTTAGTTTTTATGGTTCCCGGCAAATTTTCCGTCAAGATTTTTTTACAAATACTAGATGTATACAATATTTGCATACGAATATGTGAAATTTAAGAAATGGTGATAGCTTTTAAATTCTAAGCAAATAGAATTCTCTCTTCGTTTTTATTTTAGCTATGCTTTGTTGTCTACATTTCAACCTTTTTTGAATTGATACCTAATTTGTTTCCCTTTTTTGCTTAAGTCGACAGGACATGGAGCGACGACTCGAGACACCCGATCCTGTGGAACATCGTAGTCGGAGCCGAACGAAGGAACGCAGCCATTCCTGGATCCTGAGACTGGAGCCAATGCAGTGCATCATGCTGAGCGTCTTGGCGTCGCGGAACATGCTAAAAGGTGAGGTAGTCCTTCTGTTACGATTTGTTGGTTACGGTCTTTGCGCATGAAGCCTGATAACGTGGTGTTGGTAGATTACGTGTAATATTGCATGCAAGCACGGGATGTGTTTTGAACCAATTTAAAGCTAATTATCGTGATTTTCTGGTAGTTATCTATATTACAGGTACCTGGCGAAAGAAAGCTTTCAAAAAATATATATATATATATTAGTTATTTGTTTAGTTTTTATGGTTCCCGGCAAATTTTCCGTCAAGAATTTTTTACAAATACTAGATGTATACAATATTTGCATACGAATGTGTGAAATTTAAGAAATGGTGATAGCTTTTAAATTCTAAGCAAATAGAATTCTCTCTTCATTTATATTTTAGCTATGCTTTGTTGTCTACATTTCAACCTTTTTTGAATTGATACCTAATTTGTTTCCCTTTTTTGTTTAAGTCGACAGAACATGGAGCGACGACTCGAGACACCCGATCCTGTGGAACATCGTAGTCGGAGCCGAACGAAGGAACGCAGCCATTCCCGGATCCTGAGACTGGAGCCAATGCAGTGCATCATGCTGAGCGTCTTGGCGTCGCGAAACATGCTAAAAGGTGACGTAGTCCTTCTGTTACGATTTGTTGGTTACGGTCTTTGCGCATGAAGCCTGATAACGTGGTGTTGGTAGATTACGTGTTATATTGCATGCAAGCACGGGATGTGTTTTGAACCAATTTAAAGCTAATTATCGTGATTTTCTGGTAGTTATCTATATTACAGGTACCTGGCGAAAGAAAGCTTTCAAAATATATATATATATATATTAGTTATTTGTTTAGTTTTTATGGTTCCCGGAAAATTTTCCGTCAAGAATTTTGTACAAATACTAGATGTATACAATATTTGCATACGAATGTGTGAAATTTAAGAAATGGTGATAGCTTTTAAATTCTAAGCAAATAGAATTCTCTCTTCATTTATATTTTAGCTATGCTTTGTTGTCTACATTTAAACCTTTTTTTGAATTGATACCTAATTTGTTTCCCTTTTTTGTTTATGTCGACAGAACATGGAGCGACGACTCGAGACACCCGATCCTGTGGAACATCGTGGTCGGAGCCGAACGAAGGAACGCAGCCATTCCCGGATCCTGAGACTGGAGCCAATGCAGTGCATCATGCTGAGCGTCTTGGCGTCGCGGAACATGCTAAAAGGTGACGTAGTCCTTCTGTTACGATTTGTTGGTTACGGTCTTTGCGCATGAAGCCTGATAACGTGGTGTTGGTAGATTACGTGTAATATTGCATGCAAGCACGGGATGTGTTTTGAACCAATTTAAAGCTAATTATCGTGATTTTCTGGTAGTTATCTATATTACAGGTACCTGGCGAAAGAAAGCTTTCAAAAAATATATGTATATATATATTAGTTATTTGTTTAGTTTTTATGGTTCCCGGCAAATTTTCCGTCAAGAATTTTTTACAAATACTAGATGTATACAATATTTGCATACGAATGTGTGAAATTTAAGAAATGGTGATAGCTTTTAAATTCTAAGCAAATAGAATTCTCTCTTCATTTATATTTTAGCTATGCTTTGTTGTCTTCATTTCAACCTTTTTTGAATTGATACCTAATTTGTTTCCCTTTTTTGTTTAAGTCGACAGAACATGGAGCGACGACTCGAGAGACCCGATCCTGTGGAACATCGTAGTCGGAGCCGAACGAAGGAACGCAGCCATTCCCGGATCCTGAGACTGGAGCCAATGCAGTGCATCATGCTGAGCGTCTTGGCGTCGCGGAACATGCTAAAAGGTGACGTAGTCCTTCTGTTACGATTTGTTGGTTACGTCTTTGCGCATGAAGCCTGATAACGTGGTGTTGGTAGATTACGTGTAATATTGCATGCAATCACGGGATGTGTTTTGAACCAATTTAAAGCTAATTATCGTGATTTTCTGGTAGTTATCTATATTACAGGTACCTGGCCAAAGAAAGCTTTCTAAATATATATATATATATATATATATATATTAGTTATTTGTTTAGTTTTTATGGTTCCCGGCAAATTTTCCGTCAAGATTTTTTTACAAATACTAGATGTATACAATATTTGCATACGAATATGTGAAATTTAAGAAATGGTGATAGCTTTTAAATTCTAAGCAAATAGAATTCTCTCTTCGTTTTTATTTTAGCTATGCTTTGTTGTCTACATTTCAACCTTTTTTGAATTGATACCTAATTTGTTTCCCTTTTTTGCTTAAGTCGACAGGACATGGAGCGACGACTCGAGACACCCGATCCTGTGGAACATCGTAGTCGGAGCCGAACGAAGGAACGCAGCCATTCCTGGATCCTGAGACTGGAGCCAATGCAGTGCATCATGCTGAGCGTCTTGGCGTCGCGGAACATGCTAAAAGGTGAGGTAGTCCTTCTGTTACGATTTGTTGGTTACGGTCTTTGCGCATGAAGCCTGATAACGTGGTGTTGGTAGATTACGTGTAATATTGCATGCAAGCACGGGATGTGTTTTGAACCAATTTAAAGCTAATTATCGTGATTTTCTGGTAGTTATCTATATTACAGGTACCTGGCGAAAGAAAGCTTTCAAAAAATATATATATATATATTAGTTATTTGTTTAGTTTTTATGGTTCCCGGCAAATTTTCCGTCAAGAATTTTTTACAAATACTAGATGTATACAATATTTGCATACGAATGTGTGAAATTTAAGAAATGGTGATAGCTTTTAAATTCTAAGCAAATAGAATTCTCTCTTCATTTATATTTTAGCTATGCTTTGTTGTCTACATTTCAACCTTTTTTGAATTGATACCTAATTTGTTTCCCTTTTTTGTTTAAGTCGACAGAACATGGAGCGACGACTCGAGACACCCGATCCTGTGGAACATCGTAGTCGGAGCCGAACGAAGGAACGCAGCCATTCCCGGATCCTGAGACTGGAGCCAATGCAGTGCATCATGCTGAGCGTCTTGGCGTCGCGAAACATGCTAAAAGGTGACGTAGTCCTTCTGTTACGATTTGTTGGTTACGGTCTTTGCGCATGAAGCCTGATAACGTGGTGTTGGTAGATTACGTGTTATATTGCATGCAAGCACGGGATGTGTTTTGAACCAATTTAAAGCTAATTATCGTGATTTTCTGGTAGTTATCTATATTACAGGTACCTGGCGAAAGAAAGCTTTCAAAATATATATATATATATATTAGTTATTTGTTTAGTTTTTATGGTTCCCGGAAAATTTTCCGTCAAGAATTTTGTACAAATACTAGATGTATACAATATTTGCATACGAATGTGTGAAATTTAAGAAATGGTGATAGCTTTTAAATTCTAAGCAAATAGAATTCTCTCTTCATTTATATTTTAGCTATGCTTTGTTGTCTACATTTAAACCTTTTTTTGAATTGATACCTAATTTGTTTCCCTTTTTTGTTTATGTCGACAGAACATGGAGCGACGACTCGAGACACCCGATCCTGTGGAACATCGTGGTCGGAGCCGAACGAAGGAACGCAGCCATTCCCGGATCCTGAGACTGGAGCCAATGCAGTGCATCATGCTGAGCGTCTTGGCGTCGCGGAACATGCTAAAAGGTGACGTAGTCCTTCTGTTACGATTTGTTGGTTACGGTCTTTGCGCATGAAGCCTGATAACGTGGTGTTGGTAGATTACGTGTAATATTGCATGCAAGCACGGGATGTGTTTTGAACCAATTTAAAGCTAATTATCGTGATTTTCTGGTAGTTATCTATATTACAGGTACCTGGCGAAAGAAAGCTTTCAAAAAATATATATATATATATATTAGTTATTTGTTTAGTTTTTATGGTTCCCGGCAAATTTTCCGTCAAGAATTTTTTACAAATACTAGATGTATACAATATTTGCATACGAATGTGTGAAATTTAAGAAATGGTGATAGCTTTTAAATTCTAAGCAAATAGAATTCTCTCTTCATTTATATTTTAGCTATGCTTTGTTGTCTACATTTAAACCTTTTTTTGAATTGATACCTAATTTGTTTCCCTTTTTTGTTTATGTCGACAGAACATGGAGCGACGACTCGAGACACCCGATCCTGTGGAACATCGTGGTCGGAGCCGAACGAAGGAACGCAGCCATTCCCGGATCCTGAGACTGGAGCCAATGCAGTGCATCATGCTGAGCGTCTTGGCGTCGCGGAACATGCTAAAAGGTGACGTAGTCCTTCTGTTACGATTTGTTGGTTACGTCTTTGCGCATGAAGCCTGATAACGTGGTGTTGGTAGATTACGTGTAATATTGCATGCAAGCACGGGATGTGTTTTGAACCAATTTAAAGCTAATTATCGTGATTTTCTGGTAGTTATCTATATTACAGGTACCTGGCCAAAGAAAGCTTTCTAAATATATATATATATATATATATATTAGTTATTTGTTTAGTTTTTATGGTTCCCGGCAAATTTTCCGTCAAGATTTTTTTACAAATACTAGATGTATACAATATTTGCATACGAATATGTGAAATTTAAGAAATGGTGATAGCTTTTAAATTCTAAGCAAATAGAATTCTCTCTTCGTTTTTATTTTAGCTATGCTTTGTTGTCTACATTTCAACCTTTTTTGAATTGATACCTAATTTGTTTCCCTTTTTTGCTTAAGTCGACAGGACATGGAGCGACGACTCGAGACACCCGATCCTGTGGAACATCGTAGTCGGAGCCGAACGAAGGAACGCAGCCATTCCTGGATCCTGAGACTGGAGCCAATGCAGTGCATCATGCTGAGCGTCTTGGCGTCGCGGAACATGCTAAAAGGTGAGGTAGTCCTTCTGTTACGATTTGTTGGTTACGGTCTTTGCGCATGAAGCCTGATAACGTGGTGTTGGTAGATTACGTGTAATATTGCATGCAAGCACGGGATGTGTTTTGAACCAATTTAAAGCTAATTATCGTGATTTTCTGGTAGTTATCTATATTACAGGTACCTGGCGAAAGGAAGCTTTCAAAATATATATATATATACATTAGTTATTTGTTTAGTTTTTATGGTTCCCGGCAAATTTTCCGTCAAGAATTTTTTACAAATACTAGATGTATACAATATTTGCATACGAATGTGTGAAATTTAAGAAATGGTGATAGCTTTTAAATTCTAAGCAAATAGAATTCTCTCTTCATTTATATTTTAGCTATGCTTTGTTGTCTTCATTTCAACCTTTTTTGAATTGATACCTAATTTGTTTCCCTTTTTTGTTTAAGTCGACAGAACATGGAGCGACGACTCGAGAGACCCGATCCTGTGGAACATCGTAGTCGGAGCCGAACGAAGGAACGCAGCCATTCCCGGATCCTGAGACTGGAGCCAATGCAGTGCATCATGCTGAGCGTCTTGGCGTCGCGGAACATGCTAAAAGGTGACGTAGTCCTTCTGTTACGATTTGTTGGTTACGTCTTTGCGCATGAAGCCTGATAACGTGGTGTTGGTAGATTACGTGTAATATTGCATGCAATCACGGGATGTGTTTTGAACCAATTTAAAGCTAATTATCGTGATTTTCTGGTAGTTATCTATATTACAGGTACCTGGCCAAAGAAAGCTTTCTATATATATATATATATATATATATATATATTAGTTATTTGTTTAGTTTTTATGGTTCCCGGCAAATTTTCCGTCAAGATTTTTTTACAAATACTAGATGTATACAATATTTGCATACGAATATGTGAAATTTAAGAAATGGTGATAGCTTTTAAATTCTAAGCAAATAGAATTCTCTCTTCGTTTTTATTTTAGCTATGCTTTGTTGTCTACATTTCAACCTTTTTTGAATTGATACCTAATTTGTTTCCCTTTTTTGCTTAAGTCGACAGGACATGGAGCGACGACTCGAGACACCCGATCCTGTGGAACATCGTAGTCGGAGCCGAACGAAGGAACGCAGCCATTCCTGGATCCTGAGACTGGAGCCAATGCAGTGCATCATGCTGAGCGTCTTGGCGTCGCGGAACATGCTAAAAGGTGAGGTAGTCCTTCTGTTACGATTTGTTGGTTACGGTCTTTGCGCATGAAGCCTGATAACGTGGTGTTGGTAGATTACGTGTAATATTGCATGCAAGCACGGGATGTGTTTTGAACCAATTTAAAGCTAATTATCGTGATTTTCTGGTAGTTATCTATATTACAGGTACCTGGCGAAAGAAAGCTTTCAAAAAATATATATATATATATATTAGTTATTTGTTTAGTTTTTATGGTTCCCGGCAAATTTTCCGTCAAGAATTTTTTACAAATACTAGATGTATACAATATTTGCATACGAATGTGTGAAATTTAAGAAATGGTGATAGCTTTTAAATTCTAAGCAAATAGAATTCTCTCTTCATTTATATTTTAGCTATGCTTTGTTGTCTACATTTCAACCTTTTTTGAATTGATACCTAATTTGTTTCCCTTTTTTGTTTAAGTCGACAGAACATGGAGCGACGACTCGAGACACCCGATCCTGTGGAACATCGTAGTCGGAGCCGAACGAAGGAACGCAGCCATTCCCGGATCCTGAGACTGGAGCCAATGCAGTGCATCATGCTGAGCGTCTTGGCGTCGCGAAACATGCTAAAAGGTGACGTAGTCCTTCTGTTACGATTTGTTGGTTACGGTCTTTGCGCATGAAGCCTGATAACGTGGTGTTGGTAGATTACGTGTTATATTGCATGCAAGCACGGGATGTGTTTTGAACCAATTTAAAGCTAATTATCGTGATTTTCTGGTAGTTATCTATATTACAGGTACCTGGCGAAAGAAAGCTTTCAAAATATATATATATATATATTAGTTATTTGTTTAGTTTTTATGGTTCCCGGAAAATTTTCCGTCAAGAATTTTGTACAAATACTAGATGTATACAATATTTGCATACGAATGTGTGAAATTTAAGAAATGGTGATAGCTTTTAAATTCTAAGCAAATAGAATTCTCTCTTCATTTATATTTTAGCTATGCTTTGTTGTCTACATTTAAACCTTTTTTTGAATTGATACCTAATTTGTTTCCCTTTTTTGTTTATGTCGACAGAACATGGAGCGACGACTCGAGACACCCGATCCTGTGGAACATCGTGGTCGGAGCCGCACGAAGGAACGCAGCCATTCCCGGATCCTGAGACTGGAGCCAATGCAGTGCATCATGCTGAGCGTCTTGGCGTCGCGGAACATGCTAAAAGGTGACGTAGTCCTTCTGTTACGATTTGTTGGTTACGGTCTTTGCGCATGAAGCCTGATAACGTGGTGTTGGTAGATTACGTGTAATATTGCATGCAAGCACGGGATGTGTTTTGAACCAATTTAAAGCTAATTATCGTGATTTTCTGGTAGTTATCTATATTACAGGTACCTGGCGAAAGAAAGCTTTCAAAAAATATATATATATATATATTAGTTATTTGTTTAGTTTTTATGGTTCCCGGCAAATTTTCCGTCAAGAATTTTTTACAAATACTAGATGTATACAATATTTGCATACGAATGTGTGAAATTTAAGAAATGGTGATAGCTTTTAAATTCTAAGCAAATAGAATTCTCTCTTCATTTATATTTTAGCTATGCTTTGTTGTCTACATTTCAACCTTTTTTGAATTGATACCTAATTTGTTTCCCTTTTTTGTTTAAGTCGACAGAACATGGAGCGACGACTCGAGACACCCGATCCTGTGGAACATCGTAGTCGGAGCCGAACGAAGGAACGCAGCCATTCCCGGATCCTGAGACTGGAGCCAATGCAGTGCATCATGCTGAGCGTCTTGGCGTCGCGGAACATGCTAAAAGGTGAGGTAGTCCTTCTGTTACGATTTGTTGGTTACGGTCTTTGCGCATGAAGCCTGATAACGTGGTGTTGGTAGATTACGTGTAATATTGCATGCAAGCACGGGATGTGTTTTGAACCAATTTAAAGCTAATTATCGTGATTTTCTGGTAGTTATCTATATTACAGGTACCTGGCGAAAGAAAGCTTTCAAAAAATATAAATATATATATTAGTTATTTGTTTAGTTTTTATGGTTCCCGGCAAATTTTCCGTCAAGAATTTTTTACAAATACTAGATGTATACAATATTTGCATACGAATGTGTGAAATTTAAGAAATGGTGATAGCTTTTAAATTCTAAGCAAATAGAATTCTCTCTTCATTTATATTTTAGCTATGCTTTGTTGTCTACATTTCAACCTTTTTTGAATTGATACCTAATTTGTTTCCCTTTTTTGTTTAAGTCGACAGAACATGGAGCGACGACTCGAGACACCCGATCCTGTGGAACATCGTAGTCGGAGCCGAACGAAGGAACGCAGCCATTCCCGGATCCTGAGACTGGAGCCAATGCAGTGCATCATGCTGAGCGTCTTGGCGTCGCGAAACATGCTAAAAGGTGACGTAGTCCTTCTGTTACGATTTGTTGGTTACGGTCTTTGCGCATGAAGCCTGATAACGTGGTGTTGGTAGATTACGTGTTATATTGCATGCAAGCACGGGATGTGTTTTGAACCAATTTAAAGCTAATTATCGTGATTTTCTGGTAGTTATCTATATTACAGGTACCTGGCGAAAGAAAGCTTTCAAAATATATATATATATATATTAGTTATTTGTTTAGTTTTTATGGTTCCCGGAAAATTTTCCGTCAAGAATTTTTTACAAATACTAGATGTATACAATATTTGCATACGAATGTGTGAAATTTAAGAAATGGTGATAGCTTTTAAATTCTAAGCAAATAGAATTCTCTCTTCATTTATATTTTAGCTATGCTTTGTTGTCTACATTTAAACCTTTTTTTGAATTGATACCTAATTTGTTTCCCTTTTTTGTTTAAGTCGACAGAACATGGAGCGACGACTCGAGACACCCGATCCTGTGGAACATCGTGGTCGGAGCCGAACGAAGGAACGCAGCCATTCCCGGATCCTGAGACTGGAGCCAATGCAGTGCATCATGCTGAGCGTCTTGGCGTCGCGGAACATGCTAAAAGGTGACGTAGTCCTTCTGTTACGATTTGTTGGTTACGGTCTTTGCGCATGAAGCCTGATAACGTGGTGTTGGTAGATTACGTGTAATATTGCATGCAAGCACGGGATGTGTTTTGAACCAATTTAAAGCTAATTATCGTGATTTTCTGGTAGTTATCTATATTACAGGTACCTGGCGAAAGAAAGCTTTCAAAAAATATATATATATATATTAGTTATTTGTTTAGTTTTTATGGTTCCCGGCAAATTTTACGTCAAGAATTTTTTACAAATACTAGATGTATACAATATTTGCATACGAATGTGTGAAATTTAAGAAATGGTGATAGCTTTTAAATTCTAAGCAAATAGAATTCTCTCTTCATTTATATTTTAGCTATGCTTTGTTGTCTTCATTTCAACCTTTTTTGAATTGACACCTAATTTGTTTCCCTTTTTTGTTTAAGTCGACAGAACATGGAGCGACGACTCGAGAGACCCGATCCTGTGGAACATCGTAGTCGGAGCCGAACGAAGGAACGCAGCCATTCCCGGATCCTGAGACTGGAGCCAATGCAGTGCATCATGCTGAGCGTCTTGGCGTCGCGGAACATGCTAAAAGGTGACGTAGTCCTTCTGTTACGATTTGTTGGTTACGGTCTTTGCGCATGAAGCCTGATAACGTGGTGTTGGTAGATTACGTGTAATATTGCATGCAAGCACGGGATGTGTTTTGAACCAATTTAAAGCTAATTATCGTGATTTTCTGGTAGTTATCTATATTACAGGTACCTGGCGAAAGAAAGCTTTCTAAATATATATATATATATATATATATATATATATATATATATATATATATATATATATATATATATATATATATATATTAGTTATTTGTTTAGTTTTTATGGTTCCCGGCAAATTTTCCGTCAAGATTTTTTTACAAATACTAGATGTATACAATATTTGCATACGAATATGTGAAATTTAAGAAATGGTGATAGCTTTTAAATTCTAAGCAAATAGAATTCTCTCTTCGTTTTTATTTTAGCTATGCTTTGTTGTCTACATTTCAACCTTTTTTGAATTGATACCTAATTTGTTTCCCTTTTTTGCTTAAGTCGACAGGACATGGAGCGACGACTCGAGACACCCGATCCTGTGGAACATCGTAGTCGGAGCCGAACGAAGGAACGCAGCCATTCCTGGATCCTGAGACTGGAGCCAATGCAGTGCATCATGCTGAGCGTCTTGGCGTCGCGGAACATGCTAAAAGGTGACGTAGTCCTTCTGTTACGATTTGTTGGTTACGGTCTTTGCGCATGAAGCCTGATAACGTGGTGTTGGTAGATTACGTGTAATATTGCATGCAAGCACGGGATGTGTTTTCAACCAATTTAAAGCTAATTATCGTGATTTTCTGGTAGTTATCTATATTACAGGTACCTGGCGAAAGAAAGCTTTCAAAATATATATATATATATATATATATATATTAGTTATTTGTTTAGTTTTTATGGTTCCCGGCAAATTTTCCGTCAAGAATTTTTTACAAATACTAGATGTATACAATATTTGCATACGAATGTGTGAAATTTAAGAAATGGTGATAGCTTTTAAATTCTAAGCAAATAGCATAGCTAAAATATAAATGAAGAGAGAATTCTTTGTTGTCTACATTTCAACCTTTTTTGAATTGATACCTAATTTGTTTCCCTTTTTTGTTTAAGTCGACAGAACATGGAGCGACGACTCGAGAGACCCGATCCTGTGGAACATCGTAGTCGGAGCCGAACGAAGGAACGCAGCCATTCCCGGATCCTGAGACTGGAGCCAATGCAGTGCATCATGCTGAGCGTCTTGGCGTCGCGGAACATGCTATAAGGTGACGTAGTCCTTCTGTTACGATTTGTTGGTTACGGTCTTTGCGCATGAAGCCTGATAACGTGGTGTTGGTAGATTACGTGTAATATTGCATGCAAGCACGGGATGTGTTTTGAACCAATTTAAAGCTAATTATCGTGATTTTCTGGTAGTTATCTATATTACAGGTACCTGGCGAAAGAAAGCTTTCAAAATATATATATATATATATATATATTAGTTATTTGTTTAGTTTTTATGGTTCCCGGCAAATTTTCCGTCAAGATTTTTTTACAAATACTAGATGTATACAATATTTGCATACGAATGTGTGAAATTTAAGAAATGGTGATAGCTTTTAAATTCTAAGCAAATAGAATTCTCTCTTCCTTTATATTTTAGCTATGCTTTGTTGTCTACATTTCAACCTTTTTTGAATTGATACCTAATTTGTTTCCCTTTTTTGTTTAAGTCGACAGAACATGGAGCGACGACTCGAGACACCCGATCCTGTGGAACATCGTAGTCGGAGCCGAACGAAGGAACACAGCCCTTCCCGGATCCTGAGACTGGAGCCAATGCAGTGCATCATGCTGAGCGTCGTGGCGTCGCGGAACATGCTTAAAGGTGACGTAGGCCTTCTGTTACGATTTGTTGGTTACGGTCGTTGCACATGAAGCCTGATAACGTGGTGTTGTTAGATTACGTGTAATATTGCGTGCAAGCATGGGATGTGCTTTGAACAAATTAAGAGCTTAATGATCGTGATTTTCCGGTATTTATCTATTTTTAAGGAACCTGGCGAAAGAAAGCTTTCAATTAAATATATATGAATTAGTTATTTGTTCAGTTTTTATGGTTCCCGGCAAATTATCCGTCAAGATTTTTTTACAAATACTAGATGTATACAATATTTGCATACGAATATGTGAAATTTAAGAAATGGTGATAGCTTTTAAATTCTAAGCAAATAGAATTCTCTCTGCGTTTTTATTTTAGCTATGCTTTGTTGTCTACATTTCAACCTTTTTTGAATTGATACCTAATTTGTTTCCCTTTTTTGCTTAAGTCGACAGGACATGGAGCGACGACTCGAGACACCCGATCCTGTGGAACATCGTAGTCGGAGCCGAACGAAGGAACGCAGCCATTCCCGGATCCTGAGACTGGAGCCAATGCAGTGCATCATGCTGAGCGTCTTGGCGTCGCGAAACATGCTAAAAGGTGACGTAGTCCTTCTGTTACGATTTGTTGGTTACGGTCTTTGCGCATGAAGCCTGATAACGTGGTGTTGGTAGATTACGTGTTATATTGCATGCAAGCACGGGATGTGTTTTGAACCAATTTAAAGCTAATTATCGTGATTTTCTGGTAGTTATCTATATTACAGGTACCTGGCGAAAGAAAGCTTTCAAAATATATATATATATATATATATATATATATATATATATATATTAGTTATTTGTTTAGTTTTTATGGTTCCCGGCAAATTTTCCGTCAAGATTTTTTTACAAATACTAGATGTATACAATATTTGCATACGAATGTGGGAAATTTAAGAAATGGTGATAGCTTTTAAATTCTAAGCAAATAGAATTCTCTCTTCGTTTTTATTTTAGCTATGCTTTGTTGTCTACATTTCAACCTTTTTTGAATTGATACCTAATTTGTTTCCCTTTTTTGCTTAAGTCGACAGGACATGGAGCGACGACTCGAGACACCCGATCCTGTGGAACATCGTAGTCGGAGCCGAACGAAGGAACGCAGCCATTCCCGGATCCTGAGACTGGAGCCAATGCAGTGCATCATGCTGAGCGTCTTGGCGTCGCGGAACATGCTAAAAGGTGACGTAGTCCTTCTGCTACGATTTGTTGGTTACGGTCTTTGCGCATGAAGCCTGATAACGTGGTGTTGGTAGATTACGTGTAATATTGCATGCAAGCACGGGATGTGTTTTGAACCAATTTAAAGCTAATTATCGTGATTTTCTGGTAGTTATCTATATTACAGGTACCTGGCGAAAGAAAGCTTTCTAAATATATATATATATATATATTAGTTATTTGTTTAGTTTTTATGGTTCCCGGCAAATTTTCCGTCAAGAATTTTTTACAAATACTAGATGTATACAATATTTGCATACGAATGTGTGAAATTTAAGAAATGGTGATAGCTTTTAAATTCTAAGCAAATAGAATTCTCTCCTTATTTATATTTTAGCTATGCTTTGTTGTCTTCATTTCAACCTTTTTTGAATTAATACCTAATTTGTTTCCCTTTTTTGTTTAAGTCGACAGAACATGGAGCGACGACTCGAGAGACCCGATCCTGTGGAACATCGTATTCGGAGCCGAACGAAGGAACGCAGCCATTCCCGGATCCTGAGACTGGAGCCAATGCAGTGCATCATGCTGAGCGTCTTGGCGTCGCGGAACATGCTAAAAGGTGACGTAGTCCTTCTGTTACGATTTGTTGGTTACGGTCTTTGCGCATGAAGCCTGATAACGTGGTGTTGGTAGATTACGTGTAATATTGCATGCAAGCACGGGATGTGTTTTGAACCAATTTAAAGCTAATTATCGTGATTTTCTGGTAGTTATCTATATTACAGGTACCTGGCGAAAGAAAGCTTTCTAAATATATATATATATATATATTAGTTATTTGTTTAGTTTTTATGGTTCCCGGCAAATTTTCCGTCAAAATTTTTTTACAAATACTAGATGTATACAATATTTGCATACGAATATGTGAAATTTAAGAAATGGTGATAGCTTTTAAATTCTAAGCAAATAGAATTCTCTCTTCGTTTTTATTTTAGCTATGCTTTGTTGTCTACATTTCAACCTTTTTTGAATTGATACCTAATTTGTTTCCCTTTTTTGTTTAAGTCGACAGAACATGGAGCGACGACTCGAGACACCCGATCCTGTGGAACATTGTAGTCGGAGCCGAACGAAGGAACGCAGCCATTCCCGGATCCTGAGACTGGAGCCAATGCAGTGCATCATGCTGAGCGTCTTGGCGTCGCGGAACATGCTAAAAGGTGACGTAGTCCTTCTGTTACGATTTGTTGGTTACGGTCTTTGCGCATGAAGCCTGATAACGTGGTGTTGGTAGATTACGTGTAATATTGCATGCAAGCACGGGATGTGTTTTGAACCAATTTAAAGCTAATTATCGTGATTTTCTGGTAGTTATCTATATTACAGGTACCTGGCGAAAGAAAGCTTTCAAAAAATATATATATATATATATATATTAGTTATTTGTTTAGTTTTTATGGTTCCCGGAAAATTTTCCGTCAAGAATTTTTTACAAATACTAGATGTATACAATATTTGCATACGAATGTGTGAAATTTAAGAAATGGTGATAGCTTTTAAATTCTAAGCAAATAGAATTCTCTCTTCATTTATATTTTAGTTATGCTTTGTTGTCTACATTTCAACCTTTTTTGAATTGATACCTAATTTGTTTCCCTTTTTTGTTTAAGTCGACAGAACATGGAGCGACGACTCGAGACACCCGATCCTGTGGAACATCGTAGTCGGAGCCGAACGAAGGAACGCAGCCATTCCCGGATCCTGAGACTGGAGCCAATGCAGTGCATCATGCTGAGCGTCTTGGCGTCGCGAAACATGCTAAAAGGTGACGTAGTCCTTCTGTTACGATTTGTTGGTTACGGTCTTTGCGCATGAAGCCTGATAACGTGGTGTTGGTAGATTACGTGTTATATTGCATGCAAGCACGGGATGTGTTTTGAACCAATTTAAAGCTAATTATCGTGATTTTCTGGTAGTTATCTATATTACAGGTACCTGGCGAAAGAAAGCTTTCAAAATATATATATATATATATTAGTTATTTGTTTAGTTTTTATGGTTCCCGGCAAATTTTCCGTCAAGATTTTTTTACAAATACTAGATGTATACAATATTTGCATACGAATGTGTGAAATTTAAGAAATGGTGATAGCTTTTAAATTCTAAGCAAATAGAATTCTCTCTTCCTTTATATTTTAGCTATGCTTTGTTGTCTACATTTCAACCTTTTTTGAATTGATACCTAATTTGTTTCCCTTTTTTGTTTAAGTCGACAGAACATGGAGCGACGACTCGAGACACCCGATCCTGTGGAACATCGTAGTCGGAGCCGAACGAAGGAACACAGCCCTTCCCGGATCCTGAGACTGGAGCCAATGCAGTGCATCATGCTGAGCGTCGTGGCGTCGCGGAACATGCTAAAAGGTGACGTAGTCCTTCTGTTACGATTTGTTGGTTACGGTCTTTGCGCATGAAGCCTGATAACGTGGTGTTGGTAGATTACGTGTAATATTGCATGCAAGCACGGGATGTGTTTTGAACAAATTAAGAGCTTAATGATCGTGATTTTCCGGTATTTATCTATTTTTAAGGAACCTGGCGAAAGAAAGCTTTCAATTAAATATATATGAATTAGTTATTTGTTTAGTTTTTATGGTTCCCGGCAAATTATCCGTCAAGATTTTTTTACAAATACTAGATGTATACAATATTTGCATACGAATGTGTGAAATTTAAGAAATGGTGATAGCTTTTAAATTCTAAGCAAATAGAATTCTCTCTTCCTTTATATTTTAGCTATGCTTTGTTGTCTACATTTCAACCTTTTTTGAATTGATACCTAATTTGTTTCCCTTTTTTGTTTAAGTCGACAGAACATGGAGCGACGACTCGAGACACCCGATCCTGTGGAACATCGTAGTCGGAGCCGAACGAAGGAACACAGCCCTTCCCGGATCCTGAGACTGGAGCCAATGCAGTGCATCATGCTGAGCGTCGTGGCGTCGCGGAACATGCTAAAAGGTGACGTAGTCCTTCTGTTACGATTTGTTGGTTACGGTCGTTGCACATGAAGCCTGATAACGTGGTGTTGTTAGATTACGTGTAATATTGCGTGCAAGCATGGGATGTGCTTTGAACAAATTAAGAGCTTAATGATCGTGATTTTCCGGTATTTATCTATTTTTAAGGAACCTGGCGAAAGAAAGCTTTCAAAATATATATATATATATATTAGTTATTTGTTTAGTTTTTATGGTTCCCGGCAAATTTTCCGTCAAGATTTTTTTACAAATACTAGATGTATACAATATTTGCATACGAATGTGTGAAATTTAAGAAATGGTGATAGCTTTTAAATTCTAAGCAAATAGAATTCTCTCTTCCTTTATATTTTAGCTATGCTTTGTTGTCTACATTTCAACCTTTTTTGAATTGATACCTAATTTTTTTCCCTTTTTTGTTTAAGTCGACAGAACATGGAGCGACGACTCGAGACACCCGATCCTGTGGAACATCGTAGTCGGAGCCGAACGAAGGAACACAGCCCTTCCCGGATCCTGAGACTGGAGCCAATGCAGTGCATCATGCTGAGCGTCGTGGCGTCGCGGAACATGCTAAAAGGTGACGTAGTCCTTCTGTTACGATTTGTTGGTTACGGTCTTTGCGCATGAAGCCTGATAACGTGGTGTTGGTAGATTACGTGTAATATTGCATGCAAGCACGGGATGTGTTTTGAACAAATTAAGAGCTTAATGATCGTGATTTTCCGGTATTTATCTATTTTTAAGGAACCTGGCGAAAGAAAGCTTTCAATTAAATATATATGAATTAGTTATTTGTTTAGTTTTTATGGTTCCCGGCAAATTATCCGTCAAGATTTTTTTACAAATACTAGATGTATACAATATTTGCATACGAATGTGTGAAATTTAAGAAATGGTGATAGCTTTTAAATTCTAAGCAAATAGAATTCTCTCTTCCTTTATATTTTAGCTATGCTTTGTTGTCTACATTTCAACCTTTTTTGAATTGATACCTAATTTGTTTCCCTTTTTTGTTTAAGTCGACAGAACATGGAGCGACGACTCGAGACACCCGATCCTGTGGAACATCGTAGTCGGAGCCGAACGAAGGAACACAGCCCTTCCCGGATCCTGAGACTGGAGCCAATGCAGTGCATCATGCTGAGCGTCGTGGCGTCGCGGAACATGCTAAAAGGTGACGTAGTCCTTCTGTTACGATTTGTTGGTTACGGTCGTTGCACATGAAGCCTGATAACGTGGTGTTGGTAGATTACGTGTAATATTGCATGCAAGCACGGGATGTGTTTTGAACAAATTAAGAGCTTAATGATCGTGATTTTCCGGTATTTATCTATTTTTAAGGAACCTGGCGAAAGAAAGCTTTCAAAATATATATATATATATATTAGTTATTTGTTTAGTTTTTATGGTTCCCGGCAAATTTTCCGTCAAGATTTTTTTACAAATACTAGATGTATACAATATTTGCATACGAATGTGTGAAATTTAAGAAATGGTGATAGCTTTTAAATTCTAAGCAAATAGAATTCTCTCTTCCTTTATATTTTAGCTATGCTTTGTTGTCTACATTTCAACCTTTTTTGAATTGATACCTAATTTGTTTCCCTTTTTTGTTTAAGTCGACAGAACATGGAGCGACGACTCGAGACACCCGATCCTGTGGAACATCGTAGTCGGAGCCGAACGAAGGAACACAGCCCTTCCCGGATCCTGAGACTGGAGCCAATGCAGTGCATCATGCTGAGCGTCGTGGCGTCGCGGAACATGCTAAAAGGTGACGTAGTCCTTCTGTTACGATTTGTTGGTTACGGTCGTTGCACATGAAGCCTGATAACGTGGTGTTGTTAGATTACGTGTAATATTGCGTGCAAGCATGGGATGTGCTTTGAACAAATTAAGAGCTTAATGATCGTGATTTTCCGGTATTTATCTATTTTTAAGGAACCTGGCGAAAGAAAGCTTTCAATTAAATATATATGAATTAGTTATTTGTTTAGTTTTTATGGTTCCCGGCAAATTATCCGTCAAGATTTTTTTACAAATACTAGATGTATACAATATTTGCATACGAATATGTGAAATTTAAGAAATGGTGATAGCTTTTAAATTCTAAGCAAATAGAATTCTCTCTGCGTTTTTATTTTAGCTATGCTTTGTTGTCTACATTTCAACCTTTTTTGAATTGATACCTAATTTGTTTCCCTTTTTTGCTTAAGTCGACAGGACATGGAGCGACGACTCGAGAGACCCGATCCTGTGGAACATCGTAGTCGGAGCCGAACGAAGGAACGCAGCCATTCCCGGATCCTGAGACTGGAGCCAATGCAGTGCATCATGCTGAGCGTCTTGGCGTCGCGAAACATGCTAAAAGGTTGCTGCAACTATTATTATGAGATCGAATAAAAGTCCAGGGCTAAAAAGGTTAACAATTATTTTAATGAACTAAGAGCTAAAGCTGTGTATAATAAACAGTATTTTCCAACGAGATTTTAGGTGGGTTCAGAACACTCATAAAGTTCCCGCGCTAGGCACTTAACACCACTTAACTTATGTTGACGTGGAGAGAAGCGAAGATGGCATGGATGGACAGCTGTGTAGGTCAGGTGAACGTTGAAAATTAACGTTAGAGCCAGATGTACAAAAACCCTGAAACCACAAAACCAGACATTTTACCAACTGTCTGATTTTGCAACTCGACTGCAACATCACTGCAGGTTATCAATGTATAAGCATAGCAGTGTCAAGCAAAGATCTAGATGGTGCAGTCCAGGCAAAATCAACGAGAATATAAAGCAATTGTAATTTTAGCACAACAAGCAGCTCACTTAATGTGGGTACAATTAATATTAAAATCTAACAAATATAGAACCTATTATTTAAAGAATCATAATGTTTTCTCAATAAAAACTTATATATTAGGTAGATATTATACAAGATAATTATTAATAAAATAGCACATACCCAGGAGGTATGTAAAACATGGCTGTGCGTTTAAACTAAGCAATTGCGCAGTTTACCTCCACTTTATGTATGACGATTAATATTACTATATAGTACTAGATGCTAACTATCCAAAAATTAAGCTTATAAGTAGGCATTACACAGTAGATAAAATGTAACAAGTATGATTTCAAGCGATAGGTAGGTAGGCAAGCGACTTAAGCGTAATAACATCATTTCCTTTGTTCTAATGTCTAAATCTTATTCTACTTAATCTTACAACACTTACCCATTCCGGGGTTGTTTGTAAAACGCACAATTGTATTGGCACCAGCGTGCACAATTATGGCAAATATTAATAGTAATATTTAATCACTTAGTATTTTGAAGGTAAAAGTATAGTTATAGGTTAACGCGTCCACGTTAGTTGTGAGTCGCGATTTCTAATGGCGCCTTAGCGCAGAGTGCCTCATTAGCCGTTGCGCGGGAGTGCGCGGGGTCGCGGGGAGGACAGCCGTAGACGGAGTGTTACAAGGTGACGTAGTCCTTCTGTTACGATTTGTTGGTTACGGTCTTTGCGCATGAAGCCTGATAACGTGGTGTTGGTAGATTACGTGTTATATTGCATGCAAGCACGGGATGTGTTTTGAACCAATTTAAAGCTAATTATCGTGATTTTCTGGTAGTTATCTATATTACAGGTACCTGGCGAAAGAAAGCTTTCAAAATATATATATATATATATATATATATATATATATATATATATATATATATATATATATATATATATATATATATATATATATATATATATATTAGTTATTTGTTTAGTTTTTATGGTTCCCGGCAAATTTTCCGTCAAGATTTTTTTACAAATACTAGATGTATACAATATTTGCATACGAATGTGGGAAATTTAAGAAATGGTGATAGCTTTTAAATTCTAAGCAAATAGAATTCTCTCTTCGTTTTTATTTTAGCTATGCTTTGTTGTCTACATTTCAACCTTTTTTGAATTGATACCTAATTTGTTTCCCTTTTTTGCTTAAGTCGACAGGACATGGAGCGACGACTCGAGACACCCGATCCTGTGGAACATCGTAGTCGGAGCCGAACGAAGGAACGCAGCCATTCCCGGATCCTGAGACTGGAGCCAATGCAGTGCATCATGCTGAGCGTCTTGGCGTCGCGGAACATGCTAAAAGGTGACGTAGTCCTTCTGTTACGATTTGTTGGTTACGGTCTTTGCGCATGAAGCCTGATAACGTGGTGTTGGTAGATTACGTGTAATATTGCATGCAAGCACGGGATGTGTTTTGAACCAATTTTAGAGCTAATTATCGTGATGTTCTGGTAGTTATCTATATTACAGGTACCTGGCGAAAGAAAGCTTTCAAAAAATATATATATATATATTAGTTATTTGTTTAGTTTTTATGGTTCCCGGCAAATTTTCCGTCAAGAATTTTTTACAAATACTAGATGTATACAATATTTGCATACGAATGTGTGAAATTTAAGAAATGGTGATAGCTTTTAAATTCTAAGCAAATAGAATTCTCTCTTCATTTATATTTTAGCTATGCTTTGTTGTCTACATTTCAACGTTTTTTGAATTGATACCTAATTTGTTTCCCTTTTTTGTTTAAGTCGACAGAACATGGAGCGACGACTCGAGAGACCCGATCCTGTGGAACATCGTAGTCGGAGCCGAACGAAGGAACGCAGCCATTCCCGGATCCTGAGACTGGAGCCAATGCAGTGCATCATGCTGAGCGTCTTGGCGTCGCGGAACATGCTAAAAGGTGACGTAGTCCTTCTGTTACGATTTGTTGGTTACGGTCTTTGCGCATGAAGCCTGATAACGTGGTGTTGGTAGATTAAGTGTAATATTGCATGCAAGCACGGGATGTGTTTTGAACCAATTTAAAGCTAATTATCGTGATTTTCTGGTAGTTATCTATATTACAGGTACCTGGCGAAAGAAAGCTTTCTAAATATATATATATATATATATTAGTTATTTGTTTAGTTTTTATGGTTCCCGGCAAATTTTCCGTCAAGATTTTTTTACAAATACTAGATGTATACAATATTTGCATACGAATATGTGAAATTTAAGAAATGGTGATAGCTTTTAAATTCTAAGCAAATAGAATTCTCTCTTCGTTTTTATTTTAGCTATGCTTTGTTGTCTACATTTCAACCTTTTTTGAATTGATACCTAATTTGTTTCCCTTTTTTGTTTAAGTCGACAGAACATGGAGCGACGACTCGAGACACCCGATCCTGTGGAACATTGTAGTCGGAGCCGAACGAAGGAACGCAGCCATTCCCGGATCCTGAGACTGGAGCCAATGCAGTGCATCATGCTGAGCGTCTTGGCGTCGCGGAACATGCTAAAAGGTGACGTAGTCCTTCTGTTACGATTTGTTGGTTACGGTCTTTGCGCATGAAGCCTGATAACGTGGTGTTGGTAGATTACGTGTAATATTGCATGCAAGCACGGGATGTGTTTTGAACCAATTTAAAGCTAATTATCGTGATTTTCTGGTAGTTATCTATATTACAGGTACCTGGCGAAAGAAAGCTTTCAAAAAATATATATATATATATATATATATTAGTTATTTGTTTAGTTTTTATGGTTCCCGGCAAATTTTCCGTCAAGAATTTTTTACAAATACTAGATGTATACAATATTTGCATACGAATGTGTGAAATTTAAGAAATGGTGATAGCTTTTAAATTCTAAGCAAATAGAATTCTCTCTTCATTTATATTTTAGCTATGCTTTGTTGTCTTCATTTCAACCTTTTTTGAATTGATACCTAATTTGTTTCCCTTTTTTGTTTAAGTCGACAGAACATGGAGCGACGACTCGAGAGACCCGATCCTGTGGAACATCGTAGTCGGAGCCGAACGAAGGAACGCAGCCATTCCCGGATCCTGAGACTGGAGCCAATGCAGTGCATCATGCTGAGCGCCTTGGCGTCGCGGAACATGCTAAAAGGTGACGTAGTCCTTCTGTTACGATTTGTTGGTTACGGTCTTTGCGCATGAAGCCTGATAACGTGGTGTTGGTAGATTACGTGTAATATTGCATGCAAGCACGGGATGTGTTTTGAACCAATTTAAAGCTAATTATCGTGATTTTCTGGTAGTTATCTATATTACAGGTACCTGGCGAAAGAAAGCTTTCTAAATATATATATATATATATATATATATATTAGTTATTTGTTTAGTTTTTATGGTTCCCGGCAAATTTTCCGTCAAGATTTTTTTACAAATACTAGATGTATACAATATTTGCATACGAATATGTGAAATTTAAGAAATGGTGATAGCTTTTAAATTTTAAGCAAATAGAATTCTCTCTTCGTTTTTATTTTAGCTATGCTTTGTTGTCTACATTTCAACCTTTTTTGAATTGATACCTAATTTGTTTCCCTTTTTTGTTTAAGTCGACAGAACATGGAGCGACGACTCGAGACACCCGATCCTGTGGAACATTGTAGTCGGAGCCGAACGAAGGAACGCAGCCATTCCCGGATCCTGAGACTGGAGCCAATGCAGTGCATCATGCTGAGCGTCTTGGCGTCGCGGAACATGCTAAAAGGTGACGTAGTCCTTCTGTTACGATTTGTTGGTTACGGTCTTTGCGCATGAAGCCTGATAACGTGGTGTTGGTAGATTACGTGTAATATTGCATGCAAGCACGGGATGTGTTTTGAACCAATTTAAAGCTAATTATCGTGATTTTCTGGTAGTTATCTATATTACAGGTACCTGGCGAAAGAAAGCTTTCAAAAAATATATATATATATATTAGTTATTTGTTTAGTTTTTATGGTTCCCGGCAAATTTTCCGTCAAGAATTTTTTACAAATACTAGATGTATACAATATTTGCATACGAATGTGTGAAATTTAAGAAATGGTGATAGCTTTTAAATTCTAAGCAAATAGAATTCTCTCTTCATTTATATTTTAGCTATGCTTTGTTGTCTACATTTCAACCTTTTTTGAATTGATACCTAATTTGTTTCCCTTTTTTGTTTAAGTCGACAGAACATGGAGCGACGACTCGAGACACCCGATCCTGTGGAACATCGTAGTCGGAGCCGAACGAAGGAACACAGCCCTTCCCGGATCCTGAGACTGGAGCCAATGCAGTGCATCATGCTGAGCGTCGTGGCGTCGCGGAACATGCTTAAAGGTGACGTAGGCCTTCTGTTACGATTTGTTGGTTACGGTCGTTGCACATGAAGCCTGATAACGTGGTGTTGTTAGATTACGTGTAATATTGCGTGCAAGCATGGGATATGCTTTGAACAAATTAAGAGCTTAATGATCGTGATTTTCCGGTATTTATCTATTTTTAAGGAACCTGGCGAAAGAAAGCTTTCAATTAAATATACATATATGAATTAGTTATTTGTTTAGTTTTTATGGTTCCCGGCAAATTTTCGGTCAATATTTTGTTACAAATACTAGATGTATACAATATTTGCATACGAATGTGGGTAATTTAAGAAATGGTGATAGCTTATAAATTCTAAGCAAATAGAATTCTCTCTTCATTTATATTTTAGCTTTCTTAGTTGTCTACATTTCAACCTTTTTTGAATTGATACCTAATTTGTTTCCCTTTTTTGTTTAAGTCGACAGAACATGGAGCGACGACTCGAGACACCCGATCCTGTGGAACATCGTAGTCGGAGCCGAACGAAGGAACGCAGCCATTCCCGGATCCTGAGACTGGAGCCAATGCAGTGCATCATGCTGAGCGTCTTGGCGTCGCGAAACATGCTAAAAGGTGACGTAGTCCTTCTGTTACGATTTGTTGGTTACGGTCTTTGCGCATGAAGCCTGATAACGTGGTGTTGGTAGATTACGTGTTATATTGCATGCAAGCACGGGATGTGTTTTGAACCAATTTAAAGCTAATTATCGTGATTTTCTGGTAGTTATCTATATTACAGGTACCTGGCGAAAGAAAGCTTTCAAAATATATATATATATATATATTAGTTATTTGTTTAGTTTTTATGGTTCCCGGCAAATTTTCCGTCAAGATTTTTTTACAAATACTAGATGTATACAATATTTGCATACGAATGTGGGAAATTTAAGAAATGGTGATAGCTTTTAAATTCTAAGCAAATAGAATTCTCTCTTCGTTTTTATTTTAGCTATGCTTTGTTGTCTACATTTCAACCTTTTTTGAATTGATACCTAATTTGTTTCCCTTTTTTGCTTAAGTCGACAGGACATGGAGCGACGACTCGAGACACCCGATCCTGTGGAACATCGTAGTCGGAGCCGAACGAAGGAACGCAGCCATTCCCGGATCCTGAGACTGGAGCCAATGCAGTGCATCATGCTGAGCGTCTTGGCGTCGCGGAACATGCTAAAAGGTGACGTAGTCCTTCTGTTACGATTTGTTGGTTACGGTCTTTGCGCATGAAGCCTGATAACGTGGTGTTGGTAGATTACGTGTAATATTGCATGCAAGCACGGGATGTGTTTTGAACCAATTTAAAGCTAATTATCGTGATTTTCTGGTAGTTATCTATATTACAGGTACCTGGCGAAAGAAAGCTTTCTAAATATATATATATATATATATATATTAGTTATTTGTTTAGTTTTTATGGTTCCCGGCAAATTTTCCGTCAAGATTTTTTTACAAATACTAGATGTATACAATATTTGCATACGAATGTGGGAAATTTAAGAAATGGTGATAGCTTTTAAATTCTAAGCAAATAGAATTCTCTCTTCGTTTTTATTTTAGCTATGCTTTGTTGTCTACATTTCAACCTTTTTTGAATTGATACCTAATTTGTTTCCCTTTTTTGCTTAAGTCGACAGGACATGGAGCGACGACTCGAGACACCCGATCCTGTGGAACATCGTAGTCGGAGCCGAACGAAGGAACGCAGCCATTCCCGGATCCTGAGACTGGAGCCAATGCAGTGCATCATGCTGAGCGTCTTGGCGTCGCGGAACATGCTAAAAGGTGACGTAGTCCTTCTGTTACGATTTGTTGGTTACGGTCTTTGCGCATGAAGCCTGATAACGTGGTGTTGGTAGATTACGTGTAATATTGCATGCAAGCACGGGATGTGTTTTGAACCAATTTAAAGCTAATTATCGTGATTTTCTGGTAGTTATCTATATTACAGGTACCTGGCGAAAGAAAGCTTTCAAAATATATATATATATATATATTAGTTATTTGTTTAGTTTTTATGGTTCCCGGCAAATTTTCCGTCAAGAATTTTTTACAAATACTAGATGTATACAATATTTGCATACGAATGTGTGAAATTTAAGAAATGGTGATAGCTTTTAAATTCTAAGCAAATAGAATTCTCTCTTCCTTTATATTTTAGCTATGCTTTGTTGTCTACATTTCAACCTTTTTTGAATTGATACCTAATTTGTTTCCCTTTTTTGTTTAAGTCGACAGAACATGGAGCGACGACTCGAGACACCCGATCCTGTGGAACATTGTAGTCGGAGCCGAACGAAGGAACGCAGCCATTCCCGGATCCTGAGACTGGAGCCAATGCAGTGCATCATGCTGAGCGTCTTGGCGTCGCGGAACATGCTAAAAGGTGACGTAGTCCTTCTGTTACGATTTGTTGGTTACGGTCTTTGCGCATGAAGCCTGATAACGTGGTGTTGGTAGATTACGTGTAATATTGCATGCAAGCACGGGATGTGTTTTGAACCAATTTAAAGCTAATTATCGTGATTTTCTGGTAGTTATCTATATTACAGGTACCTGGCGAAAGAAAGCTTTCAAAATATATATATATATATATTAGTTATTTGTTTAGTTTTTATGGTTCCCGGCAAATTTTCCGTCAAGAATTTTTTACAAATACTAGATGTATACAATATTTGCATACGAATATGTGAAATTTAAGAAATGGTGATAGCTTTTAAATTCTAAGCAAATAGAATTCTCTCTGCGTTTTTATTTTAGCTATGCTTTGTTGTCTACATTTCAACCTTTTTTGAATTGATACCTAATTTGTTTCCCTTTTTTGCTTAAGTCGACAGGACATGGAGCGACGACTCGAGACACCCGATCCTGTGGAACATCGTAGTCGGAGCCGAACGAAGGAACGCAGCCATTCCCGGATCCTGAGACTGGAGCCAATGCAGTGCATCATGCTGAGCGTCTTGGCGTCGCGAAACATGCTAAACGGTGACGTAGTCCTTCTGTTACGATTTGTTGGTTACGGTCTTTGCGCATGAAGCCTGATAACGTGGTGTTGGTAGATTACGTGTTATATTGCATGCAAGCACGGGATGTGTTTTGAACCAATTTAAAGCTAATTATCGTGATTTTCTGGTAGTTATCTATATTACAGGTACCTGGCGAAAGAAAGCTTTCAAAATATATATATATATATATATATATATTAGTTATTTGTTTAGTTTTTATGGTTCCCGGCAAATTTTCCGTCAAGATTTTTTTACAAATACTAGATGTATACAATATTTGCATACGAATGTGGGAAATTTAAGAAATGGTGATAGCTTTTAAATTCTAAGCAAATAGAATTCTCTCTTCGTTTTTATTTTAGCTATGCTTTGTTGTCTACATTTCAACCTTTTTTGAATTGATACCTAATTTGTTTCCCTTTTTTGCTTAAGTCGACAGGACATGGAGCGACGACTCGAGACACCCGATCCTGTGGAACATCGTAGTCGGAGCCGAACGAAGGAACGCAGCCATTCCCGGATCCTGAGACTGGAGCCAATGCAGTGCATCATGCTGAGCGTCTTGGCGTCGCGGAACATGCTAAAAGGTGACGTAGTCCTTCTGTTACTATTTGTTGGTTACGGTCTTTGCGCATGAAGCCTGATAACGTGGTGTTGGTAGATTACGTGTAATATTGCATGCAAGCACGGGATGTGTTTTGAACCAATTTAAAGCTAATTATCGTGATTTTCTGGTAGTTATCTATATTACAGGTACCTGGCGAAAGAAAGCTTTCAAAAAATATATATATATATATTAGTTATTTGTTTAGTTTTTATGGTTCCCGGCAAATTTTCCGTCAAGAATTTTTTACAAATACTAGATGTATACAATATTTGCATACGAATGTGTGAAATTTAAGAAATGGTGATAGCTTTTAAATTCTAAGCAAATAGAATTCTCTCTTCATTTATATTTTAGCTATGCTTTGTTGTCTACATTTCAACCTTTTTTGAATTGATACCTAACTTGTTTCCCTTTTTTGTTTAAGTCGACAGAACATGGAGCGACGACTCGAGACACCCGATCCTGTGGAACATCGTGGTCGGAGCCGAACGAAGGAACGCAGCCATTCCCGGATCCTGAGACTGGAGCCAATGCAGTGCATCATGCTGAGCGTCTTGGCGTCGCGGAACATGCTAAAAGGTGACGTAGTCCTTCTGTTACGATTTGTTGGTTACGGTCTTTGCGCATGAAGCCTGATAACGTGGTGTTGGTAGATTACGTGTAATATTGCATGCAAGCACGGGATGTGTTTTGAACCAATTTAAAGCTAATTATCGTGATTTTCTGGTAGTTATCTATATTACAGGTACCTGGCGAAAGAAAGCTTTCAAAAAATATATATATATATATTAGTTATTTGTTTAGTTTTTATGGTTCCCGGCAAATTTTCCGTCAAGAATTTTTTACAAATACTAGATGTATACAATATTTGCATACGAATGTGTGAAATTTAAGAAATGGTGATAGCTTTTAAATTCTAAGCAAAAAGAATTCTCTCTTCATTTATATTTTAGCTATGCTTTGTTGTCTACATTTCAACCTTTTTTGAATTGATACCTAATTTGTTTCCCTTTTTTGTTTAAGTCGACAGAACATGGAGCGACGACTCGAGACACCCGATCCTGTGGAACATCGTAGTCGGAGCCGAACGAAGGAACACAGCCCTTCCCGGATCCTGAGACTGGAGCCAATGCAGTGCATCATGCTGAGCGTCGTGGCGTCGCGGAACATGCTTAAAGGTGACGTAGGCCTTCTGTTACGATTTGTTGGTTACGGTCGTTGCACATGAAGCCTGATAACGTGGTGTTGTTAGATTACGTGTAATATTGCGTGCAAGCATGGGATATGCTTTGAACAAATTAAGAGCTTAATGATCGTGATTTTCCGGTATTTATCTATTTTTAAGGAACCTGGCGAAAGAAAGCTTTCAATTAAATATACATATATGAATTAGTTATTTGTTTAGTTTTTATGGTTCCCGGCAAATTTTCGGTCAATATTTTGTTACAAATACTAGATGTATACAATATTTGCATACGAATGTGGGTAATTTAAGAAATGGTGATAGCTTATAAATTCTAAGCAAATAGAATTCTCTCTTCATTTATATTTTAGCTTTCTTAGTTGTCTACATTTCAACCTTTTTTGAATTGATACCTAATTTGTTTCCCTTTTTTGTTTAAGTCGACAGAACATGGAGCGACGACTCGAGACACCTGTGGAACATCGTAGTCGGAGCCGAACGAAGGAACGCAGCCATTCCCGGATCCTGAGACTGGAGCCAATGCAGTGCATCATGCTGAGCGTCTTGGCGTCGCGGAACATGCTAAAAGGTGACGTAGTCCTTCTGTTACGATTTGTTGGTTACGGTCTTTGCGCATGAAGCCTGATAACGTGGTGTTGGTAGATTACGTGTAATATTGCATGCAAGCACGGGATGTGTTTTGAACCAATTTAAAGCTAATTATCGTGATTTTCTGGTAGTTATCTATATTACAGGTACCTGGCGAAAGAAAGCTTTCAAAATATATATATATATATTAGTTATTTGTTTAGTTTTTATGGTTCCCGGCAAATTTTCCGTCAAGATTTTTTTACAAATACTAGATGTATACAATATTTGCATACGAATGTGGGAAATTTAAGAAATGGTGATAGCTTTTAAATTCTAAGCAAATAGAATTCTCTCTTCGTTTTTATTTTAGCTATGCTTTGTTGTCTACATTTCAACCTTTTTTGAATTGATACCTAATTTGTTTCCCTTTTTTGCTTAAGTCGACAGGACATGGAGCGACGACTCGAGACACCCGATCCTGTGGAACATCGTAGTCGGAGCCGAACGAAGGAACGCAGCCATTCCCGGATCCTGAGACTGGAGCCAATGCAGTGCATCATGCTGAGCGTCTTGGCGTCGCGGAACATGCTAAAAGGTGACGTAGTCCTTCTGTTACGATTTGTTGGTTACGGTCTTTGCGCATGAAGCCTGATAACGTGGTGTTGGTAGATTACGTGTAATATTGCATGCAAGCACGGGATGTGTTTTGAACCAATTTAAAGCTAATTATCGTGATTTTCTGGTAGTTATCTATATTACAGGTACCTGGCGAAAGAAAGCTTTCTAAATATATATATATATATATATATATATATATATATATTAGTTATTTGTTTAGTTTTTATGGTTCCCGGCAAATTTTCCGTCAAGATTTTTTTACAAATACTAGATGTATACAATATTTGCATACGAATGTGGGAAATTTAAGAAATGGTGATAGCTTTTAAATTCTAAGCAAATAGAATTCTCTCTTCGTTTTTATTTTAGCTATGCTTTGTTGTCTACATTTCAACCTTTTTTGAATTGATACCTAATTTGTTTCCCTTTTTTGCTTAAGTCGACAGGACATGGAGCGACGACTCGAGACACCCGATCCTGTGGAACATCGTAGTCGGAGCCGAACGAAGGAACGCAGCCATTCCCGGATCCTGAGACTGGAGCCAATGCAGTGCATCATGCTGAGCGTCTTGGCGTCGCGGAACATGCTAAAAGGTGACGTAGTCCTTCTGTTACGATTTGTTGGTTACGGTCTTTGCGCATGAAGCCTGATAACGTGGTGTTGGTAGATTACGTGTAATATTGCATGCAAGCACGGGATGTGTTTTGAACCAATTTAAAGCTAATTATCGTGATTTTCTGGTAGTTATCTATATTACAGGTACCTGGCGAAAGAAAGCTTTCAAAAAATATATATATATATATATATATTAGTTATTTGTTTAGTTTTTATGGTTCCCGGCAAATTTTCCGTCAAGAATTTTTTACAAATACTAGATGTATACAATATTTGCATACGAATGTGTGAAATTTAAGAAATGGTGATAGCTTTTAAATTCTAAGCAAATAGAATTCTCTCTTCCTTTATATTTTAGCTATGCTTTGTTGTCTACATTTCAACCTTTTTTGAATTGATACCTAATTTGTTTCCCTTTTTTGTTTAAGTCGACAGAACATGGAGCGACGACTCGAGACACCCGATCCTGTGGAACATCGTAGTCGGAGCCGAACGAAGGAACACAGCCCTTCCCGGATCCTGAGACTGGAGCCAATGCAGTGCATCATGCTGAGCGTCGTGGCGTCGCGGAACATGCTTAAAGGTGACGTAGGCCTTCTGTTACGATTTGTTGGTTACGGTCGTTGCACATGAAGCCTGATAACGTGGTGTTGTTAGATTACGTGTAATATTGCGTGCAAGCATGGGATGTGCTTTGAACAAATTAAGAGCTTAATGATCGTGATTTTCCGGTATTTATCTATTTTTAAGGAACCTGGCGAAAGAAAGCTTTCAATTAAATATATATGAATTAGTTATTTGTTTAGTTTTTATGGTTCCCGGCAAATTTTCGGTCAACATTTTGTTACAAATACTAGATGTATACAATATTTGCATACGAATGTGGGTAATTTAAGAAATGGTGATAGCTTATAAATTCTAAGCAAATAGAATTCTCTCTTCATTTATATTTTAGCTTTCTTAGTTGTCTACATTTCAACCTTTTTTGAATTGATACCTAATTTGTTTCCCTTTTTTGTTTAAGTCGACAGAACATGGAGCGACGACTCGAGACACCTGTGGAACATCGTAGTCGGAGCCGAACGAAGGAACGCAGCCATTCCCGGATCCTGAGACTGGAGCCAATGCAGTGCATCATGCTGAGCGTCTTGGCGTCGCGGAACATGCTAAAAGGTGACGTAGTCCTTCTGTTACGATTTGTTGGTTACGGTCTTTGCGCATGAAGCCTGATAACGTGGTGTTGGTAGATTACGTGTAATATTGCATGCAAGCACGGGATGTGTTTTGAACCAATTTAAAGCTAATTATCGTGATTTTCTGGTAGTTATCTATATTACAGGTACCTGGCGAAAGAAAGCTTTCAAAATATATATATATATATATATTAGTTATTTGTTTAGTTTTTATGGTTCCCGGCAAATTTTCCGTCAAGAATTTTTTACAAATACTAGATGTATACAATATTTGCATACGAATATGTGAAATTTAAGAAATGGTGATAGCTTTTAAATTCTAAGCAAATAGAATTCTCTCTGCGTTTTTATTTTAGCTATGCTTTGTTGTCTACATTTCAACCTTTTTTGAATTGATACCTAATTTGTTTCCCTTTTTTGCTTAAGTCGACAGGACATGGAGCGACGACTCGAGACACCCGATCCTGTGGAACATCGTAGTCGGAGCCGAACGAAGGAACGCAGCCATTCCCGGATCCTGAGACTGGAGCCAATGCAGTGCATCATGCTGAGCGTCTTGGCGTCGCGAAACATGCTAAACGGTGACGTAGTCCTTCTGTTACGATTTGTTGGTTACGGTCTTTGCGCATGAAGCCTGATAACGTGGTGTTGGTAGATTACGTGTTATATTGCATGCAAGCACGGGATGTGTTTTGAACCAATTTAAAGCTAATTATCGTGATTTTCTGGTAGTTATCTATATTACAGGTACCTGGCGAAAGAAAGCTTTCAAAATATATATATATATATATATATATATATTAGTTATTTGTTTAGTTTTTATGGTTCCCGGCAAATTTTCCGTCAAGATTTTTTTACAAATACTAGATGTATACAATATTTGCATACGAATGTGGGAAATTTAAGAAATGGTGATAGCTTTTAAATTCTAAGCAAATAGAATTCTCTCTTCGTTTTTATTTTAGCTATGCTTTGTTGTCTACATTTCAACCTTTTTTGAATTGATACCTAATTTGTTTCCCTTTTTTGCTTAAGTCGACAGGACATGGAGCGACGACTCGAGACACCCGATCCTGTGGAACATCGTAGTCGGAGCCGAACGAAGGAACGCAGCCATTCCCGGATCCTGAGACTGGAGCCAATGCAGTGCATCATGCTGAGCGTCTTGGCGTCGCGGAACATGCTAAAAGGTGACGTAGTCCTTCTGTTACGATTTGTTGGTTACGGTCTTTGCGCATGAAGCCTGATAACGTGGTGTTGGTAGATTACGTGTAATATTGCATGCAAGCACGGGATGTGTTTTGAACCAATTTAAAGCTAATTATCGTGATTTTCTGGTAGTTATCTATATCACAGGTACCTGGCGAAAGAAAGCTTTCAAAATATATATATCTATATATTAGTTATTTGTTTAGTTTTTATGGTTCCCGGCAAATTTTCCGTCAAGATTTTGTTACAAATACTAGATGTATACAATATTTGCATACGAATGTGTGAAATTTAAGAAATGGTGATAGCTTATAAATTCTAAGCAAATAGAATTCTCTCTTCATTTATATTTTAGCTTTCTTAGTTGTCTACATTTCAACCTTTTTTGAATTGATACCTAATTTGTTTCCCTTTTTTGTTTAAGTCGACAGAACATGGAGCGACGACTCGAGACACCTGTGGAACATCGTAGTCGGAGCCGAACGAAGGAACGCAGCCATTCCCGGATCCTGAGACTGGAGCCAATGCAGTGCATCATGCTGAGCGTCTTGGCGTCGCGGAACATGCTAAAAGGTGACGTAGTCCTTCTGTTACGATTTGTTGGTTACGGTCTTTGCGCATGAAGCCTGATAACGTGGTGTTGGTAGATTACGTGTAATATTGCATGCAAGCACGGGATGTGTTTTGAACCAATTTAAAGCTAATTATCGTGATTTTCTGGTAGTTATCTATATTACAGGTACCTGGCGAAAGAAAGCTTTCAAAAAATATATATATATATATTAGTTATTTGTTTAGTTTTTATGGTTCCCGGCAAATTTTCCGTCAAGAATTTTTTACAAATACTAGATGTATACAATATTTGCATACGAATATGTGAAATTTAAGAAATGGTGATAGCTTTTAAATTCTAAGCAAATAGAATTCTCTCTGCGTTTTTATTTTAGCTATGCTTTGTTGTCTACATTTCAACCTTTTTTGAATTGATACCTAATTTGTTTCCCTTTTTTGCTTAAGTCGACAGGACATGGAGCGACGACTCGAGACACCCGATCCTGTGGAACATCGTAGTCGGAGCCGAACGAAGGAACGCAGCCATTCCCGGATCCTGAGACTGGAGCCAATGCAGTGCATCATGCTGAGCGTCTTGGCGTCGCGAAACATGCTAAACGGTGACGTAGTCCTTCTGTTACGATTTGTTGGTTACGGTCTTTGCGCATGAAGCCTGATAACGTGGTGTTGGTAGATTACGTGTTATATTGCATGCAAGCACGGGATGTGTTTTGAACCAATTTAAAGCTAATTATCGTGATTTTCTGGTAGTTATCTATATTACAGGTACCTGGCGAAAGAAAGCTTTCAAAATATATATATATATATATATATTAGTTATTTGTTTAGTTTTTATGGTTCCCGGCAAATTTTCCGTCAAGATTTTTTTACAAATACTAGATGTATACAATATTTGCATACGAATGTGGGAAATTTAAGAAATGGTGATAGCTTTTAAATTCTAAGCAAATAGAATTCTCTCTTCGTTTTTATTTTAGCTATGCTTTGTTGTCTACATTTCAACCTTTTTTGAATTGATACCTAATTTGTTTCCCTTTTTTGCTTAAGTCGACAGGACATGGAGCGACGACTCGAGACACCCGATCCTGTGGAACATCGTAGTCGGAGCCGAACGAAGGAACGCAGCCATTCCCGGATCCTGAGACTGGAGCCAATGCAGTGCATCATGCTGAGCGTCTTGGCGTCGCGGAACATGCTAAAAGGTGACGTAGTCCTTCTGTTACGATTTGTTGGTTACGGTCTTTGCGCATGAAGCCTGATAACGTGGTGTTGGTAGATTACGTGTAATATTGCATGCAAGCACGGGATGTGTTTTGAACCAATTTAAAGCTAATTATCGTGATTTTCTGGTAGTTATCTATATCACAGGTACCTGGCGAAAGAAAGCTTTCAAAATATATATATCTATATATTAGTTATTTGTTTAGTTTTTATGGTTCCCGGCAAATTTTCCGTCAAGATTTTGTTACAAATACTAGATGTATACAATATTTGCATACGAATGTGTGAAATTTAAGAAATGGTGATAGCTTATAAATTCTAAGCAAATAGAATTCTCTCTTCATTTATATTTTAGCTATGCTTTGTTGTCTACATTTCAACCTTTTTTGAATTGATACCTAATTTGTTTCCCTTTTTTGTTTAAGTCGACAGAACATGGAGCGACGACTCGAGAGACCCGATCCTGTGGAACATCGTAGTCGGAGCCGAACGAAGGAACGCAGCCATTCCCGGATCCTGAGACTGGAGCCAATGCAGTGCATCATGCTGAGCGTCTTGGCGTCGCGGAACATGCTAAAAGGTGACGTAGTCCTTCTGTTACGATTTGTTGGTTACGGTCTTTGCGCATGAAGCCTGATAACGTGGTGTTGGTAGATTACGTGTAATATTGCATGCAAGCACGGGATGTGTTTTGAACCAATTTAAAGCTAATTATCGTGATTTTCTGGTAGTTATCTATATTACAGGTACCTGGCGAAAGAAAGCTTTCAAAAAATATATATATATATATATTAGTTATTTGTTTAGTTTTTATGGTTCCCGGAAAATTTTCCGTCAAGAATTTTTTACAAATACTAGATGTATACAATATTTGCATACGAATGTGTGAAATTTAAGAAATGGTGATAGCTTTTAAATTCTAAGCAAATAGAATTCTCTCTTCGTTTTTATTTTAGCTATGCTTTGTTGTCTACATTTCAACCTTTTTTGAATTGATACCTAATTTGTTTCCCTTTTTTGCTTAAGTCGACAGGACATGGAGCGACGACTCGAGACACCCGATCCTGTGGAACATCGTAGTCGGAGCCGAACGAAGGAACGCAGCCATTCCTGGATCCTGAGACTGGAGCCAATGCAGTGCATCATGCTGAGCGTCTTGGCGTCGCGGAACATGCTAAAAGGTGACGTAGTCCTTCTGTTACGATTTGTTGGTTACGGTCTTTGCGCATGAAGCCTGATAACGTGGTGTTGGTAGATTACGTGTAATATTGCATGCAAGCACGGGATGTGTTTTGAACCAATTTAAAGCTAATTATCGTGAATTTCTGGTAGTTATCTATATTACAGGTACCTGGCGAAAGAAAGCTTTCAAAATATATATATATATATATATATATTAGTTATTTGTTTAGTTTTTATGGTTCCCGGCAAATTTTCCGTCAAGATTTTTTTACAAATACTAGATGTATACAATATTTGCATACGAATGTGGGAAATTTAAGAAATGGTGATAGCTTTTAAATTCTAAGCAAATAGAATTCTCTCTTCGTTTTTATTTTAGCTATGCTTTGTTGTCTACATTTCAACCTTTTTTGAATTGATACATAATTTGTTTCCCTTTTTTGCTTAAGTCGACAGGACATGGAGCGACGACTCGAGACACCCGATCCTGTGGAACATCGTAGTCGGAGCCGAACGAAGGAACGCAGCCATTCCCGGATCCTGAGACTGGAGCCAATGCAGTGCATCATGCTGAGCGTCTTGGCGTCGCGGAACATGCTTAAAGGTGACGTAGGCCTTCTGTTACGATTTGTTGGTTACGGTCGTTGCACATGAAGCCTGATAACGTGGTGTTGTTAGATTACGTGTAATATTGCGTGCAAGCATGGGATGTGCTTTGAACAAATTAAGAGCTTAATGATCGTGATTTTCCGGTATTTATCTATTTTTAAGGAACCTGGCGAAAGAAAGCTTTCAATTAAATATATATGAATTAGTTATTTGTTTAGTTTTTATGGTTCCCGGCAAATTTTCGGTCAACATTTTGTTACAAATACTAGATGTATACAATATTTGCATACGAATGTGGGTAATTTAAGAAATGGTGATAGCTTATAAATTCTAAGCAAATAGAATTCTCTCTTCATTTATATTTTAGCTTTCTTAGTTGTCTACATTTCAACCTTTTTTGAATTGATACCTAATTTGTTTCCCTTTTTTGTTTAAGTCGACAGAACATGGAGCGACGACTCGAGACACCTGTGGAACATCGTAGTCGGAGCCGAACGAAGGAACGCAGCCATTCCCGGATCCTGAGACTGGAGCCAATGCAGTGCATCATGCTGAGCGTCTTGGCGTCGCGGAACATGCTAAAAGGTGACGTAGTCCTTCTGTTACGATTTGTTGGTTACGGTCTTTGCGCATGAAGCCTGATAACGTGGTGTTGGTAGATTACGTGTAATATTGCATGCAAGCACGGGATGTGTTTTGAACCAATTTAAAGCTAATTATCGTGATTTTCTGGTAGTTATCTATATTACAGGTACCTGGCGAAAGAAAGCTTTCAAAATATATATATATATATATTAGTTATTTGTTTAGTTTTTATGGTTCCCGGCAAATTTTCCGTCAAGAATTTTTTACAAATACTAGATGTATACAATATTTGCATACGAATATGTGAAATTTAAGAAATGGTGATAGCTTTTAAATTCTAAGCAAATAGAATTCTCTCTGCGTTTTTATTTTAGCTATGCTTTGTTGTCTACATTTCAACCTTTTTTGAATTGATACCTAATTTGTTTCCCTTTTTTGCTTAAGTCGACAGGACATGGAGCGACGACTCGAGACACCCGATCCTGTGGAACATCGTAGTCGGAGCCGAACGAAGGAACGCAGCCATTCCCGGATCCTGAGACTGGAGCCAATGCAGTGCATCATGCTGAGCGTCTTGGCGTCGCGAAACATGCTAAACGGTGACGTAGTCCTTCTGTTACGATTTGTTGGTTACGGTCTTTGCGCATGAAGCCTGATAACGTGGTGTTGGTAGATTACGTGTTATATTGCATGCAAGCACGGGATGTGTTTTGAACCAATTTAAAGCTAATTATCGTGATTTTCTGGTAGTTATCTATATTACAGGTACCTGGCGAAAGAAAGCTTTCAAAAAATATATATATATATTAGTTATTTGTTTAGTTTTTATGGTTCCCGGCAAATTTTCCGTCAAGAATTTTTTACAAATACTAGATGTATACAATATTTGCATACGAATGTGTGAAATTTAAGAAATGGTGATAGCTTTTAAATTCTAAGCAAATAGAATTCTCTCTTCATTTATATTTTAGCTATGCTTTGTTGTCTTCATTTCAACCTTTTTTGAATTGATACCTAATTTGTTTCCCTTTTTTGTTTAAGTCGACAGAACATGGAGCGACGACTCGAGACACCTGTGGAACATCGTAGTCGGAGCCGAACGGAGGAACGCAGCCATTCCCGGATCCTGAGACTGGAGCCAATGCAGTGCATCATGCTGAGCGTCTTGGCGTCGCGGAACATGCTAAAAGGTGACGTAGTCCTTCTGTTACGATTTGTTGGTTACGGTCTTTGCGCATGAAGCCTGATAACGTGGTGTTGGTAGATTACGTGTAATATTGCATGCAAGCACGGGATGTGTTTTGAACCAATTTAAAGCTAATTATCGTGATTTTCTGGTAGTTATCTATATTACAGGTACCTGGCGAAAGAAAGCTTTCAAAATATATATATATATATATATATATATATATTAGTTATTTGTTTAGTTTTTATGGTTCCCGGCAAATTTTCCGTCAAGATTTTTTTACAAATACTAGATGTATACAATATTTGCATACGAATATGTGAAATTTAAGAAATGGTGATAGCTTTTAAATTCTAAGCAAATAGAATTCTCTCTTCGTTTTTATTTTAGCTATGCTTTGTTGTCTACATTTCAACCTTTTTTGAATTGATACCTAATTTGTTTCCCTTTTTTGCTTAAGTCGACAGGACATGGAGCGACGACTCGAGACACCCGATCCTGTGGAACATCGTAGTCGGAGCCGAACGAAGGAACGCAGCCATTCCCGGATCCTGAGACTGGAGCCAATGCAGTGCATCATGCTGAGCGTCTTGGCGTCGCGGAACATGCTAAAAGGTGACGTAGTCCTTCTGTTACGATTTGTTGGTTACGGTCTTTGCGCATGAAGCCTGATAACGTGGTGTTGGTAGATTACGTGTAATATTGCATGCAAGCACGGGATGTGTTTTGAACCAATTTAAAGCTAATTATCGTGATTTTCTGGTAGTTATCTATATTACAGGTACCTGGCGAAAGAAAGCTTTCAAAAAATATATATATATATATTAGTTATTTGTTTAGTTTTTATGGTTCCCGGCAAATTTTCCGTCAAGAATTTTTTACAAATACTAGATGTATACAATATTTGCATACGAATGTGTGAAATTTAAGAAATGGTGATAGCTTTTAAATTCTAAGCAAATAGAATTCTCTCTTCATTTATATTTTAGCTATGCTTTGTTGTCTACATTTCAACCTTTTTTGAATTGATACCTAATTTGTTTCCCTTTTTTGTTTAAGTCGACAGAACATGGAGCGACGACTCGAGAGACCCGATCCTGTGGAACATCGTAGTGGGAGCCGATGAAGGAACGCAGCCATTCCCGGATCCTGAGACTGGAGCCAATGCAGTGCATCATGCTGAGCGTCTTGGCGTCGCGGAACATGCTAAAAGGTGACGTAGTCCTTCTGTTACGATTTGTTGGTTACGGTCTTTGCGCATGAAGCCTGATAACGTGGTGTTGGTAGATTACGTGTAATATTGCATGCAAGCACGGGATGTGTTTTGAACCAATTTAAAGCTAATTATCGTGATTTTCTGGTAGTTATCTATATTACAGGTACCTGGCGAAAGAAAGCTTTCAAAATATATATATATATATATATATATATATATATATATATATATATATATATATATATTAGTTATTTGTTTAGTTTTTATGGTTCCCGGCAAATTTTCCGTCAAGATTTTTTTACAAATACTAGATGTATACAATATTTGCATACGAATGTGTGAAATTTAAGAAATGGTGATAGCTTTTAAATTCTAAGCAAATAGAATTCTCTCTTCCTTTATATTTTAGCTATGCTTTGTTGTCTACATTTCAACCTTTTTTGAATTGATACCTAATTTGTTTCCCTTTTTTGTTTAAGTCGACAGAACATGGAGCGACGACTCGAGACACCTGTGGAACATCGTAGTCGGAGCCGAACGAAGGAACGCAGCCATTCCCGGATCCTGAGACTGGAGCCAATGCAGTGCATCATGCTGAGCGTCTTGGCGTCGCGGAACATGCTAAAAGGTGACGTAGTCCTTCTGTTACGATTTGTTGGTTACGGTCGTTGCACATGAAGCCTGATAACGTGGTGTTGTTAGATTACGTGTAATATTGCGTGCAAGCAAGGGATGTGCTTTGAACAAATTAAGAGCTTAATGATCGTGATTTTCCGGTATTTATCTATTTTTAAGGAACCTGGCGAAAGAAAGCTTTCAATTAAATATATATGAATTAGTTATTTGTTTAGTTTTTATGGTTCCCGGCAAATTTTCGGTCAATATTTTGTTACAAATACTAGATGTATACAATATTTGCATACGAATGTGGGTAATTTAAGAAATGGTGATAGCTTATAAATTCTAAGCAAATAGAATTCTCTCTTCATTTATATTTTAGCTTTCTTAGTTGTCTACATTTCAACCTTTTTTGAATTGATACCTAATTTGTTTCCCTTTTTTGTTTAAGTCGACAGAACATGGAGCGACGACTCGAGACACCTGTGGAACATCGTAGTCGGAGCCGAACGAAGGAACGCAGCCATTCCCGGATCCTGAGACTGGAGCCAATGCAGTGCATCATGCTGAGCGTCTTGGCGTCGCGGAACATGCTAAAAGGTGACGTAGTCCTTCTGTTACGATTTGTTGGTTACGGTCTTTGCGCATGAAGCCTGATAACGTGGTGTTGGTAGATTACGTGTAATATTGCATGCAAGCACGGGATGTGTTTTGAACCAATTTAAAGCTAATTATCGTGATTTTCTGGTAGTTATCTATATTACAGGTACCTGGCGAAAGAAAGCTTTCAAAATATATATATATATATTAGTTATTTGTTTAGTTTTTATGGTTCCCGGCAAATTTTCCGTCAAGATTTTTTTACAAATACTAGATGTATACAATATTTGCATACGAATATGTGAAATTTAAGAAATGGTGATAGCTTTTAAATTCTAAGCAAATAGAATTCTCTCTGCGTTTTTATTTTAGCTATGCTTTGTTGTCTACATTTCAACCTTTTTTGAATTGATACCTAATTTGTTTCCCTTTTTTGCTTAAGTCGACAGGACATGGAGCGACGACTCGAGACACCCGATCCTGTGGAACATCGTAGTCGGAGCCGAACGAAGGAACGCAGCCATTCCCGGATCCTGAGACTGGAGCCAATGCAGTGCATCATGCTGAGCGTCTTGGCGTCGCGAAACATGCTAAAAGGTGACGTAGTCCTTCTGTTACGATTTGTTGGTTACGGTCTTTGCGCATGAAGCCTGATAACGTGGTGTTGGTAGATTACGTGTTATATTGCATGCAAGCACGGGATGTGTTTTGAACCAATTTAAAGCTAATTATCGTGATTTTCTGGTAGTTATCTATATTACAGGTACCTGGCGAAAGAAAGCTTTCAAAATATATATATATATATATTAGTTATTTGTTTAGTTTTTATGGTTCCCGGCAAATTTTCCGTCAAGATTTTTTTACAAATACTAGATGTATACAATATTTGCATACGAATGTGGGAAATTTAAGAAATGGTGATAGCTTTTAAATTCTAAGCAAATAGAATTCTCTCTTCGTTTTTATTTTAGCTATGCTTTGTTGTCTACATTTCAACCTTTTTTGAATTGATACCTAATTTGTTTCCCTTTTTTGTTTAAGTCGACAGAACATGGAGCGACGACTCGAGACACCCGATCCTGTGGAACATCGTGGTCGGAGCCGAACGAAGGAACGCAGCCATTCCCGGATCCTGAGACTGGAGCCAATGCAGTGCATCATGCTGAGCGTCTTGGCGTCGCGGAACATGCTAAAAGGTGACGTAGTCCTTCTGTTACGATTTGTTGGTTACGGTCTTTGCGGATGAAGCCTGATAACGTGGTGTTGGTAGATTACGTGTAATATTGCATGCAAGCACGGGATGTGTTTTGAACCAATTTAAAGCTAATTATCGTGATTTTCTGGTAGTTATCTATATTACAGGTACCTGGCGAAAGAAAGCTTTCAAAAAATATATATATATATATATATTAGTTATTTGTTTAGTTTTTATGGTTCCCGGCAAATTTTCCGTCAAGAATTTTTTACAAATACTAGATGTATACAATATTTGCATACGAATGTGTGAAATTTAAGAAATGGTGATAGCTTTTAAATTCTAAGCAAATAGAATTCTCTCTTCATTTATATTTTAGCTATGCTTTGTTGTCTTCATTTCAACCTTTTTTGAATTGATACCTAATTTGTTTCCCTTTTTTGTTTAAGTCGACAGAACATGGAGCGACGACTCGAGAGACCCGATCCTGTGGAACATCGTAGTCGGAGCCGAACGAAGGAACGCAGCCATTCCCGGATCCTGAGACTGGAGCCAATGCAGTGCATCATGCTGAGCGTCTTGGCGTCGCGGAACATGCTAAAAGGTGACGTAGTCCTTCTGTTACGATTTGTTGGTTACGGTCTTTGCGCATGAAGCCTGATAACGTGGTGTTGGTAGATTACGTGTAATATTGCATGCAAGCACGGGATGTGTTTTGAACCAATTTAAAGCTAATTATCGTGATTTTCTGGTAGTTATCTATATTACAGGTACCTGGCGAAAGAAAGCTTTCAAAAAATATATATATATATATTAGTTATTTGTTTAGTTTTTATGGTTCCCGGCAAATTTTCCGTCAAGAATTTTTTACAAATACTAGATGTATACAATATTTGCATACGAATGTGTGAAATTTAAGAAATGGTGATAGCTTTTAAATTCTAAGCAAATAGAATTCTCTCTTCATTTATATTTTAGCTATGCTTTGTTGTCTACATTTCAACCTTTTTTGAATTGATACCTAATTTGTTTCCCTTTTTTGTTTAAGTCGACAGAACATGGAGCGACGACTCGAGAGACCCGATCCTGTGGAACATCGTAGTGGGAGCCGATGAAGGAACGCAGCCATTCCCGGATCCTGAGACTGGAGCCAATGCAGTGCATCATGCTGAGCGTCTTGGCGTCGCGGAACATGCTAAAAGGTGACGTAGTCCTTCTGTTACGATTTGTTGGTTACGGTCTTTGCGCATGAAGCCTGATAACGTGGTGTTGGTAGATTACGCGTAATATTGCATGCAAGCACGGGATGTGTTTTGAACCAATTTAAAGCTAATTATCGTGATTTTCTGGTAGTTATCTATATTACAGGTACCTGGCGAAAGAAAGCTTTCAAAATATATATATATATATATATATATATATATATATATATATATATATATATTAGTTATTTGTTTAGTTTTTATGGTTCCCGGCAAATTTTCCGTCAAGATTTTTTTACAAATACTAGATGTATACAATATTTGCATACGAATGTGTGAAATTTAAGAAATGGTGATAGCTTTTAAATTCTAAGCAAATAGAATTCTCTCTTCCTTTATATTTTAGCTATGCTTTGTTGTCTACATTTCAACCTTTTTTGAATTGATACCTAATTTGTTTCCCTTTTTTGTTTAAGTCGACAGAACATGGAGCGACGACTCGAGACACCCGATCCTGTGGAACATCGTAGTCGGAGCCGAACGAAGGAACACAGCCCTTCCCGGATCCTGAGACTGGAGCCAATGCAGTGCATCATGCTGAGCGTCGTGGCGTCGCGGAACATGCTTAAAGGTGACGTAGGCCTTCTGTTACGATTTGTTGGTTACGGTCGTTGCACATGAAGCCTGATAACGTGGTGTTGTTAGATTACGTGTAATATTGCGTGCAAGCATGGGATGTGCTTTGAACAAATTAAGAGCTTAATGATCGTGATTTTCCGGTATTTATCTATTTTTAAGGAACCTGGCGAAAGAAAGCTTTCAATTAAATATATATGAATTAGTTATTTGTTTAGTTTTTATGGTTCCCGGCAAATTTTCGGTCAATATTTTGTTACAAATACTAGATGTATACAATATTTGCATACGAATGTGGGTAATTTAAGAAATGGTGATAGCTTATAAATTCTAAGCAAATAGAATTCTCTCTTCATTTATATTTTAGCTTTCTTAGTTGTCTACATTTCAACCTTTTTTGAATTGATACCTAATTTGTTTCCCTTTTTTGTTTAAGTCGACAGAACATGGAGCGACGACTCGAGACACCTGTGGAACATCGTAGTCGGAGCCGAACGAAGGATCGCAGCCATTCCCGGATCCTGAGACTGGAGCCAATGCAGTGCATCATGCTGAGCGTCTTGGCGTCGCGGAACATGCTAAAAGGTGACGTAGTCCTTCTGTTACGATTTGTTGGTTACGGTCTTTGCGCATGAAGCCTGATAACGTGGTGTTGGTAGATTACGTGTAATATTGCATGCAAGCACGGGATGTGTTTTGAACCAATTTAAAGCTAATTATCGTGATTTTCTGGTAGTTATCTATATTACAGGTACCTGGCGAAAGAAAGCTTTCAAAATATATATATATATATTAGTTATTTGTTTAGTTTTTATGGTTCCCGGCAAATTTTCCGTCAAGATTTTTTTACAAATACTAGATGTATACAATATTTGCATACGAATATGTGAAATTTAAGAAATGGTGATAGCTTTTAAATTCTAAGCAAATAGAATTCTCTCTGCGTTTTTATTTTAGCTATGCTTTGTTGTCTACATTTCAACCTTTTTTGAATTGATACCTAATTTGTTTCCCTTTTTTGCTTAAGTCGACAGGACATGGAGCGACGACTCGAGACACCCGATCCTGTGGAACATCGTAGTCGGAGCCGAACGAAGGAACGCAGCCATTCCCGGATCCTGAGACTGGAGCCAATGCAGTGCATCATGCTGAGCGTCTTGGCGTCGCGAAACATGCTAAAAGGTGACGTAGTCCTTCTGTTACGATTTGTTGGTTACGGTCTTTGCGCATGAAGCCTGATAACGTGGTGTTGGTAGATTACGTGTTATATTGCATGCAAGCACGGGATGTGTTTTGAACCAATTTAAAGCTAATTATCGTGATTTTCTGGTAGTTATCTATATTACAGGTACCTGGCGAAAGAAAGCTTTCAAAATATATATATATATATATTAGTTATTTGTTTAGTTTTTATGGTTCCCGGCAAATTTTCCGTCAAGATTTTTTTACAAATACTAGATGTATACAATATTTGCATACGAATGTGGGAAATTTAAGAAATGGTGATAGCTTTTAAATTCTAAGCAAATAGAATTCTCTCTTCGTTTTTATTTTAGCTATGCTTTGTTGTCTACATTTCAACCTTTTTTGAATTGATACCTAGTTTGTTTCCCTTTTTTGCTTAAGTCGACAGGACATGGAGCGACGACTCGAGACACCCGATCCTGTGGAACATCGTAGTCGGAGCCGAACGAAGGAACGCAGCCATTCCCGGATCCTGAGACTGGAGCCAATGCAGTGCATCATGCTGAGCGTCTTGGCGTCGCGGAACATGCTAAAAGGTGACGTAGTCCTTCTGTTACGATTTGTTGGTTACGGTCTTTGCGCATGAAGCCTGATAACGTGGTGTTGGTAGATTACGTGTAATATTGCATGCAAGCACGGGATGTGTTTTGAACCAATTTAAAGCTAATTATCGTGATTTTCTGGTAGTTATCTATATTACAGGTACCTGGCGAAAGAAAGCTTTCTAAATATATATATATATATATATATATATATATATATATATTAGTTATTTGTTTAGTTTTTATGGTTCCCGGCAAATTTTCCGTCAAGATTTTTTTACAAATACTAGATGTATACAATATTTGCATACGAATATGTGAAATTTAAGAAATGGTGATAGCTTTTAAATTCTAAGCAAATAGAATTCTCTCTGCGTTTTTATTTTAGCTATGCTTTGTTGTCTACATTTCAACCTTTTTTGAATTGATACCTAATTTGTTTCCCTTTTTTGCTTAAGTCGACAGGACATGGAGCGACGACTCGAGACACCCGATCCTGTGGAACATCGTAGTCGGAGCCGAACGAAGGAACGCAGCCATTCCCGGATCCTGAGACTGGAGCCAATGCAGTGCATCATGCTGAGCGTCTTGGCGTCGCGAAACATGCTAAAAGGTGACGTAGTCCTTCTGTTACGATTTGTTGGTTACGGTCTTTGCGCATGAAGCCTGATAACGTGGTGTTGGTAGATTACGTGTTATATTGCATGCAAGCACGGGATGTGTTTTGAACCAATTTAAAGCTAATTATCGTGATTTTCTGGTAGTTATCTATATTACAGGTACCTGGCGAAAGAAAGCTTTCAAAATATATATATATATATATATTAGTTATTTGTTTAGTTTTTATGGTTCCCGGCAAATTTTCCGTCAAGATTTTTTTACAAATACTAGATGTATACAATATTTGCATACGAATGTGGGAAATTTAAGAAATGGTGATAGCTTTTAAATTCTAAGCAAATAGAATTCTCTCTTCGTTTTTATTTTAGCTATGCTTTGTTGTCTACATTTCAACCTTTTTTGAATTGATACCTAATTTGTTTCCCTTTTTTGCTTAAGTCGACAGGACATGGAGCGACGACTCGAGACACCCGATCCTGTGGAACATCGTAGTCGGAGCCGAACGAAGGAACGCAGCCATTCCCGGATCCTGAGACTGGAGCCAATGCAGTGCATCATGCTGAGCGTCTTGGCGTCGCGGAACATGCTAAAAGGTGACGTAGTCCTTCTGTTACGATTTGTTGGTTACGGTCTTTGCGCATGAAGCCTGATAACGTGGTGTTGGTAGATTACGTGTAATATTGCATGCAAGCACGGGATGTGTTTTGAACCAATTTAAAGCTAATTATCGTGATTTTCTGGTAGTTATCTATATTACAGGTACCTGGCGAAAGAAAGCTTTCAAAAAATATATATATATTAGTTATTTGTTTAGTTTTTATGGTTCCCGGCAAATTTTCCGTCAAGAATTTTTTACAAATACTAGATGTATACAATATTTGCATACGAATGTGTGAAATTTAAGAAATGGTGATAGCTTTTAAATTCTAAGCAAATAGAATTCTCTCTTCATTTATATTTTAGCTATGCTTTGTTGTCTACATTTCAACCTTTTTTGAATTGATACCTAATTTGTTTCCCTTTTTTGTTTAAGTCGACAGAACATGGAGCGACGACTCGAGACACCCGATCCTGTGGAACATCGTAGTCGGAGCCGAACGAAGGAACGCAGCCATTCCCGGATCCTGAGACTGGAGCCAATGCAGTGCATCATGCTGAGCGTCTTGGCGTCGCGAAACATGCTAAAAGGTGACGTAGTCCTTCTGTTACGATTTGTTGGTTACGGTCTTTGCGCATGAAGCCTGATAACGTGGTGTTGGTAGATTACGTGTTATATTGCATGCAAGCACGGGATGTGTTTTGAACCAATTTAAAGCTAATTATCGTGATTTTCTGGTAGTTATCTATATTACAGGTACCTGGCGAAAGAAAGCTTTCAAAATATATATATATATTAGTTATTTGTTTAGTTTTTATGGTTCCCGGCAAATTTTCCGTCAAGATTTTGTTACAAATACTAGATGTATACAATATTTGCATACGAATGTGTGAAATTTAAGAAATGGTGATAGCTTATAAATTCTAAGCAAATAGAATTCTCTCTTCATATATATTTTAGCTATGCTTTGTTGTCTACATTTCAACCTTTTTTGAATTGATACCTAATTTGTTTCCCTTTTTTGTTTAAGTCGACAGAACATGGAGCGACGACTCGAGAGACCCGATCCTGTGGAACATCGTAGTCGGAGCCGAACGAAGGAACGCAGCCATTCCCGGATTCTGAGACTGGAGCCAATGCAGTGCATCATGCTGAGCGTCTTGGCGTCGCGGAACATGCTAAAAGGTGACGTAGTCCTTCTGTTACGATTTGTTGGTTACGGTCTTTGCGCATGAAGCCTGATAACGTGGTGTTGGTAGATTACGTGTTATATTGCATGCAAGCACGGGATGTGTTTTGAACCAATTTAAAGCTAATTATCGTGATTTTCTGGTAGTTATCTATATTACAGGTACCTGGCGAAAGAAAGCTTTCAAAAAATATATATATATATATTAGTTATTTGTTTAGTTTTTATGGTTCCCGGAAAATTTTCCGTCAAGAATTTTTTACAAATACTAGATGTATACAATATTTGCATACGAATGTGTGAAATTTAAGAAATGGTGATAGCTTTTAAATTCTAAGCAAATAGAATTCTCTCTTCATTTATATTTTAGCTATGCTTTGTTGTCTACATTTAAACCTTTTTTTGAATTGATACCTAATTTGTTTCCCTTTTTTGTTTAAGTCGACAGAACATGGAGCGACGACTCGAGACACCCGATCCTGTGGAACATCGTGGTCGGAGCCGAACGAAGGAACGCAGCCATTCCCGGATCCTGAGACTGGAGCCAATGCAGTGCATCATGCTGAGCGTCTTGGCGTCGCGGAACATGCTAAAAGGTGACGTAGTCCTTCTGTTACGATTTGTTGGTTACGGTCTTTGCGCATGAAGCCTGATAACGTGGTGTTGGTAGATTACGTGTAATATTGCATGCAAGCACGGGATGTGTTTTGAACCAATTTAAAGCTAATTATCGTGATTTTCTGGTAGTTATCTATATTACAGGTACCTGGCGAAAGAAAGCTTTCAAAAAATATATATATATATTAGTTATTTGTTTAGTTTTTATGGTTCCCGGCAAATTTTCCGTCAAGAATTTTTTACAAATACTAGATGTATACAATATTTGCATACGAATGTGTGAAATTTAAGAAATGGTGATAGCTTATAAATTCTAAGCAAATAGAATTCTCTCTTCATATATATTTTAGCTATGCTTTGTTGTCTACATTTCAACCTTTTTTGAATTGATACCTAATTTGTTTCCCTTTTTTGTTTAAGTCGACAGAACATGGAGCGACGACTCGAGAGACCCGATCCTGTGGAACATCGTAGTCGGAGCCGAACGAAGGAACGCAGCCATTCCCGGATTCTGAGACTGGAGCCAATGCAGTGCATCATGCTGAGCGTCTTGGCGTCGCGGAACATGCTAAAAGGTGACGTAGTCCTTCTGTTACGATTTGTTGGTTACGGTCTTTGCGCATGAAGCCTGATAACGTGGTGTTGGTAGATTACGTGTTATATTGCATGCAAGCACGGGATGTGTTTTGAACCAATTTAAAGCTAATTATCGTGATTTTCTGGTAGTTATCTATATTACAGGTACCTGGCGAAAGAAAGCTTTCAAAATATATATATATATTAGTTATTTGTTTAGTTTTTATGGTTCCCGGAAAATTTTCCGTCAAGAATTTTTTACAAATACTAGATGTATACAATATTTGCATACGAATGTGTGAAATTTAAGAAATGGTGATAGCTTTTAAATTCTAAGCAAATAGAATTCTCTCTTCATTTATATTTTAGCTATGCTTTGTTGTCTACATTTAAACCTTTTTTTGAATTGATACCTAATTTGTTTCCCTTTTTTGTTTAAGTCGACAGAACATGGAGCGACGACTCGAGACACCCGATCCTGTGGAACATCGTGGTCGGAGCCGAACGAAGGAACGCAGCCATTCCCGGATCCTGAGACTGGAGCCAATGCAGTGCATCATGCTGAGCGTCTTGGCGTCGCGGAACATGCTAAAAGGTGACGTAGTCCTTCTGTTACGATTTGTTGGTTACGGTCTTTGCGCATGAAGCCTGATAACGTGGTGTTGGTAGATTACGTGTAATATTGCATGCAAGCACGGGATGTGTTTTGAACCAATTTAAAGCTAATTATCGTGATTTTCTGGTAGTTATCTATATTACAGGTACCTGGCGAAAGAAAGCTTTCAAAAAATATATATATATATATTAGTTATTTGTTTAGTTTTTATGGTTCCCGGCAAATTTTCCGTCAAGAATTTTTTACAAATACTAGATGTATACAATATTTGCATACGAATGTGTGAAATTTAAGAAATGGTGATAGCTTTTAAATTCTAAGCAAATAGAATTCTCTCTTCATTTATATTTTAGCTATGCTTTGTTGTCTTCATTTCAACCTTTTTTGAATTGATACCTAATTTGTTTCCCTTTTTTGTTTAAGTCGACAGAACATGGAGCGACGACTCGAGAGACCCGATCCTGTGGAACATCGTAGTCGGAGCCGAACGAAGGAACGCAGCCATTCCCGGATCCTGAGACTGGAGCCAATGCAGTGCATCATGCTGAGCGTCTTGGCGTCGCGGAACATGCTAAAAGGTGACGTAGTCCTTCTGTTACGATTTGTTGGTTACGGTCTTTGCGCATGAAGCCTGATAACGTGGTGTTGGTAGATTACGTGTAATATTGCATGCAAGCACGGGATGTGTTTTGAACCAATTTAAAGCTAATTATCGTGATTTTCTGGTAGTTATCTATATTACAGGTACCTGGCGAAAGAAAGCTTTCTAAATATATATATATATATATATATATATTAGTTATTTGTTTAGTTTTTATGGTTCCCGGCAAATTTTCGGTCAATATTTTGTTACAAATACTAGATGTATACAATATTTGCATACGAATGTGGGTAATTTAAGAAATGGTGATAGCTTATAAATTCTAAGCAAATAGAATTCTCTCTTCATTTATATTTTAGCTTTCTTAGTTGTCTACATTTCAACCTTTTTTGAATTGATACCTAATTTGTTTCCCTTTTTTGTTTAAGTCGACAGAACATGGAGCGACGACTCGAGACACCTGTGGAACATCGTAGTCGGAGCCGAACGAAGGAACGCAGCCATTCCCGGATCCTGAGACTGGAGCCAATGCAGTGCATCATGCTGAGCGTCTTGGCGTCGCGGAACATGCTAAAAGGTGACGTAGTCCTTCTGTTACGATTTGTTGGTTACGGTCTTTGCGCATGAAGCCTGATAACGTGGTGTTGGTAGATTACGTGTAATATTGCATGCAAGCACGGGATGTGTTTTGAACCAATTTAAAGCTAATTATCCTGATTTTCTGGTAGTTATCTATATTACAGGTACCTGGCGAAAGAAAGCTTTCTAAATATATATATATATATATATATATATTAGTTATTTGTTTAGTTTTTATGGTTCCCGGCAAATTTTCCGTCAAGATTTTTTTACAAATACTAGATGTATACAATATTTGCATACGAATATGTGAAATTTAAGAAATGGTGATAGCTTTTAAATTCTAAGCAAATAGAATTCTCTCTGCGTTTTTATTTTAGCTATGCTTTGTTGTCTACATTTCAACCTTTTTTGAATTGATACCTAATTTGTTTCCCTTTTTTGCTTAAGTCGACAGGACATGGAGCGACGACTCGAGACACCCGATCCTGTGGAACATCGTAGTCGGAGCCGAACGAAGGAACGCAGCCATTCCCGGATCCTGAGACTGGAGCCAATGCAGTGCATCATGCTGAGCGTCTTGGCGTCGCGAAACATGCTAAAAGGTGACGTAGTCCTTCTGTTACGATTTGTTGGTTACGGTCTTTGCGCATGAAGCCTGATAACGTGGTGTTGGTAGATTACGTGTTATATTGCATGCAAGCACGGGATGTGTTTTGAACCAATTTAAAGCTAATTATCGTGATTTTCTGGTAGTTATCTATATTACAGGTACCTGGCGAAAGAAAGCTTTCAAAATATATATATATATATATTAGTTATTTGTTTAGTTTTTATGGTTCCCGGCAAATTTTCCGTCAAGATTTTTTTACAAATACTAGATGTATACAATATTTGCATACGAATGTGGGAAATTTAAGAAATGGTGATAGCTTTTAAATTCTAAGCAAATAGAATTCTCTCTTCGTTTTTATTTTAGCTATGCTTTGTTGTCTACATTTCAACCTTTTTTGAATTGATACCTAATTTGTTTCCCTTTTTTGCTTAAGTCGACAGGACATGGAGCGACGACTCGAGACACCCGATCCTGTGGAACATCGTAGTCGGAGCCGAACGAAGGAACGCAGCCATTCCCGGATCCTGAGACTGGAGCCAATGCAGTGCATCATGCTGAGCGTCTTGGCGTCGCGGAACATGCTAAAAGGTGACGTAGTCCTTCTGTTACGATTTGTTGGTTACGGTCTTTGCGCATGAAGCCTGATAACGTGGTGTTGGTAGATTACGTGTAATATTGCATGCAAGCACGGGATGTGTTTTGAACCAATTTAAAGCTAATTATCGTGATTTTCTGGTAGTTATCTATATTACAGGTACCTGGCGAAAGAAAGCTTTCAAAAAATATATATATATATATATATTAGTTATTTGTTTAGTTTTTATGGTTCCCGGCAAATTTTCCGTCAAGAATTTTTTACAAATACTAGATGTATACAATATTTGCATACGAATGTGTGAAATTTAAGAAATGGTGATAGCTTTTAAATTCTAAGCAAATAGAATTCTCTCTTCATTTATATTTTAGCTATGCTTTGTTGTCTACATTTCAACCTTTTTTGAATTGATACCTAATTTGTTTCCCTTTTTTGTTTAAGTCGACAGAACATGGAGCGACGACTCGAGAGACCCGATCCTGTGGAACATCGTAGTGGGAGCCGATGAAGGAACGCAGCCATTCCCGGATCCTGAGACTGGAGCCAATGCAGTGCATCATGCTGAGCGTCTTGGCGTCGCGGAACATGCTAAAAGGTGACGTAGTCCTTCTGTTACGATTTGTTGGTTACGGTCTTTGCGCATGAAGCCTGATAACGTGGTGTTGGTAGATTACGTGTAATATTGCATGCAAGCACGGGATGTGTTTTGAACCAATTTAAAGCTAATTATCGTGATTTTCTGGTAGTTATCTATATTACAGGTACCTGGCGAAAGAAAGCTTTCAAAATATATATATATATATATTAGTTATTTGTTTAGTTTTTATGGTTCCCGGCAAATTTTCCGTCAAGAATTTTTTACAAATACTAGATGTATACAATATTTGCATACGAATGTGTGAAATTTAAGAAATGGTGATAGCTTTTAAATTCTAAGCAAATAGAATTCTCTCTTCATTTATATTTTAGCTATGCTTTGTTGTCTTCATTTCAACCTTTTTTGAATTGATACCTAATTTGTTTCCCTTTTTTGTTTAAGTCGACAGAACATGGAGCGACGACTCGAGAGACCCGATCCTGTGGAACATCGTAGTCGGAGCCGAACGAAGGAACGCAGCCATTCCCGGATCCTGAGACTGGAGCCAATGCAGTGCATCATGCTGAGCGTCTTGGCGTCGCGGAACATGCTAAAAGGTGACGTAGTCCTTCTGTTACGATTTGTTGGTTACGGTCTTTGCGCATGAAGCCTGATAACGTGGTGTTGGTAGATTACGTGTAATATTGCATGCAAGCACGGGATGTGTTTTGAACCAATTTAAAGCTAATTATCGTGATTTTCTGGTAGTTATCTATATTACAGGTACCTGGCGAAAGAAAGCTTTCTAAATATATATATATATATATATATATATTAGTTATTTGTTTAGTTTTTATGGTTCCCGGCAAATTTTCGGTCAATATTTTGTTACAAATACTAGATGTATACAATATTTGCATACGAATGTGGGTAATTTAAGAAATGGTGATAGCTTATAAATTCTAAGCAAATAGAATTCTCTCTTCATTTATATTTTAGCTTTCTTAGTTGTCTACATTTCAACCTTTTTTGAATTGATACCTAATTTGTTTCCCTTTTTTGTTTAAGTCGACAGAACATGGAGCGACGACTCGAGACACCTGTGGAACATCGTAGTCGGAGCCGAACGAAGGAACGCAGCCATTCCCGGATCCTGAGACTGGAGCCAATGCAGTGCATCATGCTGAGCGTCTTGGCGTCGCGGAACATGCTAAAAGGTGACGTAGTCCTTCTGTTACGATTTGTTGGTTACGGTCTTTGCGCATGAAGCCTGATAACGTGGTGTTGGTAGATTACGTGTAATATTGCATGCAAGCACGGGATGTGTTTTGAACCAATTTAAAGCTAATTATCCTGATTTTCTGGTAGTTATCTATATTACAGGTACCTGGCGAAAGAAAGCTTTCTAAATATATATATATATATATATATATATTAGTTATTTGTTTAGTTTTTATGGTTCCCGGCAAATTTTCCGTCAAGTTTTTTTTACAAATACTAGATGTATACAATATTTGCATACGAATATGTGAAATTTAAGAAATGGTGATAGCTTTTAAATTCTAAGCAAATAGAATTCTCTCTGCGTTTTTATTTTAGCTATGCTTTGTTGTCTACATTTCAACCTTTTTTGAATTGATACCTAATTTGTTTCCCTTTTTTGCTTAAGTCGACAGGACATGGAGCGACGACTCGAGACACCCGATCCTGTGGAACATCGTAGTCGGAGCCGAACGAAGGAACGCAGCCATTCCCGGATCCTGAGACTGGAGCCAATGCAGTGCATCATGCTGAGCGTCTTGGCGTCGCGAAACATGCTAAAAGGTGACGTAGTCCTTCTGTTACGATTTGTTGGTTACGGTCTTTGCGCATGAAGCCTGATAACGTGGTGTTGGTAGATTACGTGTTATATTGCATGCAAGCACGGGATGTGTTTTGAACCAATTTAAAGCTAATTATCGTGATTTTCTGGTAGTTATCTATATTACAGGTACCTGGCGAAAGAAAGCTTTCAAAATATATATATATATATATTAGTTATTTGTTTAGTTTTTATGGTTCCCGGCAAATTTTCCGTCAAGATTTTTTTACAAATACTAGATGTATACAATATTTGCATACGAATGTGGGAAATTTAAGAAATGGTGATAGCTTTTAAATTCTAAGCAAATAGAATTCTCTCTTCGTTTTTATTTTAGCTATGCTTTGTTGTCTACATTTCAACCTTTTTTGAATTGATACCTAATTTGTTTCCCTTTTTTGCTTAAGTCGACAGGACATGGAGCGACGACTCGAGACACCCGATCCTGTGGAACATCGTAGTCGGAGCCGAACGAAGGAACGCAGCCATTCCCGGATCCTGAGACTGGAGCCAATGCAGTGCATCATGCTGAGCGTCTTGGCGTCGCGGAACATGCTAAAAGGTGACGTAGTCCTTCTGTTACGATTTGTTGGTTACGGTCTTTGCGCATGAAGCCTGATAACGTGGTGTTGGTAGATTACGTGTAATATTGCATGCAAGCACGGGATGTGTTTTGAACCAATTTAAAGCTAATTATCGTGATTTTCTGGTAGTTATCTATATTACAGGTACCTGGCGAAAGAAAGCTTTCAAAAAATATATATATATATATATATTAGTTATTTGTTTAGTTTTTATGGTTCCCGGCAAATTTTCCGTCAAGAATTTTTTACAAATACTAGATGTATACAATATTTGCATACGAATGTGTGAAATTTAAGAAATGGTGATAGCTTTTAAATTCTAAGCAAATAGAATTCTCTCTTCATTTATATTTTAGCTATGCTTTGTTGTCTACATTTCAACCTTTTTTGAATTGATACCTAATTTGTTTCCCTTTTTTGTTTAAGTCGACAGAACATGGAGCGACGACTCGAGAGACCCGATCCTGTGGAACATCGTAGTGGGAGCCGATGAAGGAACGCAGCCATTCCCGGATCCTGAGACTGGAGCCAATGCAGTGCATCATGCTGAGCGTCTTGGCGTCGCGGAACATGCTAAAAGGTGACGTAGTCCTTCTGTTACGATTTGTTGGTTACGGTCTTTGCGCATGAAGCCTGATAACGTGGTGTTGGTAGATTACGTGTAATATTGCATGCAAGCACGGGATGTGTTTTGAACCAATTTAAAGCTAATTATCGTGATTTTCTGGTAGTTATCTATATTACAGGTACCTGGCGAAAGAAAGCTTTCAAAAAATATATATATATATATTAGTTATTTGTTTAGTTTTTATGGTTCCCGGCAAATTTTCCGTCAAGAATTTTTTACAAATACTAGATGTATACAATATTTGCATACGAATGTGTGAAATTTAAGAAATGGTGATAGCTTTTAAATTCTAAGCAAATAGAATTCTCTCTTCCTTTATATTTTAGCTATGCTTTGTTGTCTACATTTCAACCTTTTTTGAATTGATACCTAATTTGTTTCCCTTTTTTGTTTAAGTCGACAGAACATGGAGCGACGACTCGAGACACCCGATCCTGTGGAACATCGTAGTCGGAGCCGAACGAAGGAACACAGCCCTTCCCGGATCCTGAGACTGGAGCCAATGCAGTGCATCATGCTGAGCGTCGTGGCGTCGCGGAACATGCTTAAAGGTGACGTAGGCCTTCTGTTACGATTTGTTGGTTACGGTCGTTGCACATGAAGCCTGATAACGTGGTGTTGTTAGATTACGTGTAATATTGCGTGCAAGCATGGGATGTGCTTTGAACAAATTAAGAGCTTAATGATCGTGATTTTCCGGTATTTATCTATTTTTAAGGAACCTGGCGAAAGAAAGCTTTCAATTAAATATATATGAATTAGTTATTTGTTTAGTTTTTATGGTTCCCGGCAAATTTTCGGTCAACATTTTGTTACAAATACTAGATGTATACAATATTTGCATACGAATGTGGGTAATTTAAGAAATGGTGATAGCTTATAAATTCTAAGCAAATAGAATTCTCTCTTCATTTATATTTTAGCTTTCTTAGTTGTCTACATTTCAACCTTTTTTGAATTGATACCTAATTTGTTTCCCTTTTTTGTTTAAGTCGACAGAACATGGAGCGACGACTCGAGACACCTGTGGAACATCGTAGTCGGAGCCGAACGAAGGAACGCAGCCATTCCCGGATCCTGAGACTGGAGCCAATGCAGTGCATCATGCTGAGCGTCTTGGCGTCGCGGATCATGCTAAAAGGTGACGTAGTCCTTCTGTTACGATTTGTTGGTTACGGTCTTTGCGCATGAAGCCTGATAACGTGGTGTTGGTAGATTACGTGTAATATTGCATGCAAGCACGGGATGTGTTTTGAACCAATTTAAAGCTAATTATCGTGATTTTCTGGTAGTTATCTATATTACAGGTACCTGGCGAAAGAAAGCTTTCTAAATATATATATATATATATATTAGTTATTTGTTTAGTTTTTATGGTTCCCGGCAAATTTTCGGTCAATATTTTGTTACAAATACTAGATGTATACAATATTTGCATACGAATGTGGGTAATTTAAGAAATGGTGATAGCTTATAAATTCTAAGCAAATAGAATTCTCTCTTCATTTATATTTTAGCTTTCTTAGTTGTCTACATTTCAACCTTTTTTGAATTGATACCTAATTTGTTTCCCTTTTTTGTTTAAGTCGACAGAACATGGAGCGACGACTCGAGACACCTGTGGAACATCGTAGTCGGAGCCGAACGAAGGAACGCAGCCATTCCCGGATCCTGAGACTGGAGCCAATGCAGTGCATCATGCTGAGCGTCTTGGCGTCGCGGAACATGCTAAAAGGTGACGTAGTCCTTCTGTTACGATTTGTTGGTTACGGTCTTTGCGCATGAAGCCTGATAACGTGGTGTTGGTAGATTACGTGTTATATTGCATGCAAGCACGGGATGTGTTTTGAACCAATTTAAAGCTAATTATCGTGATTTTCTGGTAGTTATCTATATTACAGGTACCTGGCGAAAGAAAGCTTTCAAAATATATATATATATATATTAGTTATTTGTTTAGTTTTTATGGTTCCCGGCAAATTTTCCGTCAAGATTTTTTTACAAATACTAGATGTATACAATATTTGCATACGAATGTGGGAAATTTAAGAAATGGTGATAGCTTTTAAATTCTAAGCAAATAGAATTCTCTCTTCGTTTTTATTTTAGCTATGCTTTGTTGTCTACATTTCAACCTTTTTTGAATTGATACCTAATTTGTTTCCCTTTTTTGCTTAAGTCGACAGGACATGGAGCGACGACTCGAGACACCCGATCCTGTGGAACATCGTAGTCGGAGCCGAACGAAGGAACGCAGCCATTCCCGGATCCTGAGACTGGAGCCAATGCAGTGCATCATGCTGAGCGTCTTGGCGTCGCGAAACATGCTAAAAGGTGACGTAGTCCTTCTGTTACGATTTGTTGGTTACGGTCTTTGCGCATGAAGCCTGATAACGTGGTGTTGGTAGATTACGTGTTATATTGCATGCAAGCACGGGATGTGTTTTGAACCAATTTAAAGCTAATTATCGTGATTTTCTGGTAGTTATCTATATTACAGGTACCTGGCGAAAGAAAGCTTTCAAAATATATATATATATATATTAGTTATTTGTTTAGTTTTTATGGTTCCCGGCAAATTTTCCGTCAAGATTTTTTTACAAATACTAGATGTATACAATATTTGCATACGAATGTGGGAAATTTAAGAAATGGTGATAGCTTTTAAATTCTAAGCAAATAGAATTCTCTCTTCGTTTTTATTTTAGCTATGCTTTGTTGTCTACATTTCAACCTTTTTTGAATTGATACCTAATTTGTTTCCCTTTTTTGCTTAAGTCGACAGGACATGGAGCGACGACTCGAGACACCCGATCCTGTGGAACATCGTAGTCGGAGCCGAACGAAGGAACGCAGCCATTCCCGGATCCTGAGACTGGAGCCAATGCAGTGCATCATGCTGAGCGTCTTGGCGTCGCGGAACATGCTAAAAGGTGACGTAGTCCTTCTGTTACGATTTGTTGGTTACGGTCTTTGCGCATGAAGCCTGATAACGTGGTGTTGTTAGATTACGTGTAATATTGCATGCAAGCACGGGATGTGTTTTGAACCAATTTAAAGCTAATTATCGTGATTTTCTGGTAGTTATCTATATTACAGGTACCTGGCGAAAGAAAGCTTTCAAAAAATATATATATATATATATATTAGTTATTTGTTTAGTTTTTATGGTTCCCGGCAAATTTTCCGTCAAGAATTTTTTACAAATACTAGATGTATACAATATTTGCATACGAATGTGTGAAATTTAAGAAATGGTGATAGCTTTTAAATTCTAAGCAAATAGAATTCTCTCTTCATTTATATTTTAGCTATGCTTTGTTGTCTACATTTCAACCTTTTTTGAATTGATACCTAATTTGTTTCCCTTTTTTGTTTAAGTCGACAGAACATGGAGCGACGACTCGAGACACCTGTGGAACATCGTAGTCGGAGCCGAACGAAGGAACGCAGCCATTCCCGGATCCTGAGACTGGAGCCAATGCAGTGCATCATGCTGAGCGTCTTGGCGTCGCGGAACATGCTAAAAGGTGACGTAGTCCTTCTGTTACGATTTGTTGGTTACGGTCTTTGCGCATGAAGCCTGATAACGTGGTGTTGGTAGATTACGTGTAATATTGCATGCAAGCACGGGATGTGTTTTGAACCAATTTAAAGCTAATTATCGTGATTTTCTGGTAGTTATCTATATTACAGGTACCTGGCGAAAGAAAGCTTTCTAAATATATATATATATATATATTAGTTATTTGTTTAGTTTTTATGGTTCCCGGCAAATTTTCGGTCAATATTTTGTTACAAATACTAGATGTATACAATATTTGCATACGAATGTGGGTAATTTAAGAAATGGTGATAGCTTATAAATTCTAAGCAAATAGAATTCTCTCTTCATTTATATTTTAGCTTTCTTAGTTGTCTACATTTCAACCTTTTTTGAATTGATACCTAATTTGTTTCCCTTTTTTGTTTAAGTCGACAGAACATGGAGCGACGACTCGAGACACCTGTGGAACATCGTAGTCGGAGCCGAACGAAGGAACGCAGCCATTCCCGGATCCTGAGACTGGAGCCAATGCAGTGCATCATGCTGAGCGTCTTGGCGTCGCGGAACATGCTAAAAGGTGACGTAGTCCTTCTGTTACGATTTGTTGGTTACGGTCTTTGCGCATGAAGCCTGATAACGTGGTGTTGGTAGATTACGTGTTATATTGCATGCAAGCACGGGATGTGTTTTGAACCAATTTAAAGCTAATTATCGTGATTTTCTGGTAGTTATCTATATTACAGGTACCTGGCGAAAGAAAGCTTTCAAAATATATATATATATATATTAGTTATTTGTTTAGTTTTTATGGTTCCCGGCAAATTTTCCGTCAAGATTTTTTTACAAATACTAGATGTATACAATATTTGCATACGAATGTGGGAAATTTAAGAAATGGTGATAGCTTTTAAATTCTAAGCAAATAGAATTCTCTCTGCGTTTTTATTTTAGCTATGCTTTGTTGTCTACATTTCAACCTTTTTTGAATTGATACCTAATTTGTTTCCCTTTTTTGCTTAAGTCGACAGGACATGGAGCGACGACTCGAGACACCCGATCCTGTGGAACATCGTAGTCGGAGCCGAACGAAGGAACGCAGCCATTCCCGGATCCTGAGACTGGAGCCAATGCAGTGCATCATGCTGAGCGTCTTGGCGTCGCGAAACATGCTAAAAGGTGACGTAGTCCTTCTGTTACGATTTGTTGGTTACGGTCTTTGCGCATGAAGCCTGATAACGTGGTGTTGGTAGATTACGTGTTATATTGCATGCAAGCACGGGATGTGTTTTGAACCAATTTAAAGCTAATTATCGTGATTTTCTGGTAGTTATCTATATTACAGGTACCTGGCGAAAGAAAGCTTTCAAAATATATATATATATATATTAGTTATTTGTTTAGTTTTTATGGTTCCCGGCAAATTTTCCGTCAAGATTTTTTTACAAATACTAGATGTATACAATATTTGCATACGAATGTGGGAAATTTAAGAAATGGTGATAGCTTTTAAATTCTAAGCAAATAGAATTCTCTCTTCGTTTTTATTTTAGCTATGCTTTGTTGTCTACATTTCAACCTTTTTTGAATTGATACCTAATTTGTTTCCCTTTTTTGCTTAAGTCGACAGGACATGGAGCGACGACTCGAGACACCCGATCCTGTGGAACATCGTAGTCGGAGCCGAACGAAGGAACGCAGCCATTCCCGGATCCTGAGACTGGAGCCAATGCAGTGCATCATGCTGAGCGTCTTGGCGTCGCGGAACATGCTAAAAGGTGACGTAGTCCTTCTGTTACGATTTGTTGGTTACGGTCTTTGCGCATGAAGCCTGATAACGTGGTGTTGGTAGATTACGTGTAATATTGCATGCAAGCACGGGATGTGTTTTGAACCAATTTAAAGCTAATTATCGTGATTTTCTGGTAGTTATCTATATTACAGGTACCTGGCGAAAGAAAGCTTTCAAAAAATATATATATATATATATATTAGTTATTTGTTTAGTTTTTATGGTTCCCGGCAAATTTTCCGTCAAGAATTTTTTACAAATACTAGATGTATACAATATTTGCATACGAATGTGTGAAATTTAAGAAATGGTGATAGCTTTTAAATTCTAAGCAAATAGAATTCTCTCTTCATTTATATTTTAGCTATGCTTTGTTGTCTACATTTCAACCTTTTTTGAATTGATACCTAATTTGTTTCCCTTTTTTGTTTAAGTCGACAGAACATGGAGCGACGACTCGAGAGACCCGATCCTGTGGAACATCGTAGTGGGAGCCGATGAAGGAACGCAGCCATTCCCGGATCCTGAGACTGGAGCCAATGCAGTGCATCATGCTGAGCGTCTTGGCGTCGCGGAACATGCTAAAAGGTGACGTAGTCCTTCTGTTACGATTTGTTGGTTACGGTCTTTGCGCATGAAGCCTGATAACGTGGTGTTGGTAGATTACGTGTAATATTGCATGCAAGCACGGGATGTGTTTTGAACCAATTTAAAGCTAATTATCGTGATTTTCTGGTAGTTATCTATATTACAGGTACCTGGCGAAAGAAAGCTTTCAAAAAATATATATATATATATTAGTTATTTGTTTAGTTTTTATGGTTCCCGGCAAATTTTCCGTCAAGAATTTTTTACAAATACTAGATGTATACAATATTTGCATACGAATGTGTGAAATTTAAGAAATGGTGATAGCTTTTAAATTCTAAGCAAATAGAATTCTCTCTTCCTTTATATTTTAGCTATGCTTTGTTGTCTACATTTCAACCTTTTTTGAATTGATACCTAATTTGTTTCCCTTTTTTGTTTAAGTCGACAGAACATGGAGCGACGACTCGAGACACCCGATCCTGTGGAACATCGTAGTCGGAGCCGAACGAAGGAACACAGCCCTTCCCGGATCCTGAGACTGGAGCCAATGCAGTGCATCATGCTGAGCGTCGTGGCGTCGCGGAACATGCTTAAAGGTGACGTAGGCCTTCTGTTACGATTTGTTGGTTACGGTCGTTGCACATGAAGCCTGATAACGTGGTGTTGTTAGATTACGTGTAATATTGCGTGCAAGCATGGGATGTGCTTTGAACAAATTAAGAGCTTAATGATCGTGATTTTCCGGTATTTATCTATTTTTAAGGAACCTGGCGAAAGAAAGCTTTCAATTAAATATATATGAATTAGTTATTTGTTTAGTTTTTATGGTTCCCGGCAAATGTTCGGTCAACATTTTGTTACAAATACTAGATGTATACAATATTTGCATACGAATGTGGGTAATTTAAGAAATGGTGATAGCTTATAAATTCTAAGCAAATAGAATTCTCTCTTCATTTATATTTTAGCTTTCTTAGTTGTCTACATTTCAACCTTTTTTGAATTGATACCTAATTTGTTTCCCTTTTTTGTTTAAGTCGACAGAACATGGAGCGACGACTCGAGACACCTGTGGAACATCGTAGTCGGAGCCGAACGAAGGAACGCAGCCATTCCCGGATCCTGAGACTGGAGCCAATGCAGTGCATCATGCTGAGCGTCTTGGCGTCGCGGAACATGCTAAAAGGTGACGTAGTCCTTCTGTTACGATTTGTTGGTTACGGTCTTTGCGCATGAAGCCTGATAACGTGGTGTTGGTAGATTACGTGTAATATTGCATGCAAGCACGGGATGTGTTTTGAACCAATTTAAAGCTAATTATCGTGATTTTCTGGTAGTTATCTATATTACAGGTACCTGGCGAAAGAAAGCTTTCTAAATATATATATATATATATATATATATATTAGTTATTTGTTTAGTTTTTATGGTTCCCGGCAAATTTTCGGTCAATATTTTGTTACAAATACTAGATGTATACAATATTTGCATACGAATGTGGGTAATTTAAGAAATGGTGATAGCTTATAAATTCTAAGCAAATAGAATTCTCTCTTCATTTATATTTTAGCTTTCTTAGTTGTCTACATTTCAACCTTTTTTGAATTGATACCTAATTTGTTTCCCTTTTTTGTTTAAGTCGACAGAACATGGAGCGACGACTCGAGACACCTGTGGAACATCGTAGTCGGAGCCGAACGAAGGAACGCAGCCATTCCCGGATCCTGAGACTGGAGCCAATGCAGTGCATCATGCTGAGCGTCTTGGCGTCGCGGAACATGCTAAAAGGTGACGTAGTCCTTCTGTTACGATTTGTTGGTTACGGTCTTTGCGCATGAAGCCTGATAACGTGGTGTTGGTAGATTACGTGTAATATTGCATGCAAGCACGGGATGTGTTTTGAACCAATTTAAAGCTAATTATCGTGATTTTCTGGTAGTTATCTATATTACAGGTACCTGGCGAAAGAAAGCTTTCAAAAAATATATATATATATTAGTTTTTTTTTAGTTTTTATGGTTCCCGGCAAATTTTCCGTCAAGAATTTTTTACAAATACTAGATGTATACAATATTTGCATACGAATATGTGAAATTTAAGAAATGGTGATAGCTTTTAAATTCTAAGCAAATAGAATTCTCTCTGCGTTTTTATTTTAGCTATGCTTTGTTGTCTACATTTCAACCTTTTTTGAATTGATACCTAATTTGTTTCCCTTTTTTGCTTAAGTCGACAGGACATGGAGCGACGACTCGAGACACCCGATCCTGTGGAACATCGTAGTCGGAGCCGAACGAAGGAACGCAGCCATTCCCGGATCCTGAGACTGGAGCCAATGCAGTGCATCATGCTGAGCGTCTTGGCGTCGCGAAACATGCTAAAAGGTGACGTAGTCCTTCTGTTACGATTTGTTGGTTACGGTCTTTGCGCATGAAGCCTGATAACGTGGTGTTGGTAGATTACGTGTTATATTGCATGCAAGCACGGGATGTGTTTTGAACCAATTTAAAGCTAATTATCGTGATTTTCTGGTAGTTATCTATATTACAGGTACCTGGCGAAAGAAAGCTTTCAAAATATATATATATATATATTAGTTATTTGTTTAGTTTTTATGGTTCCCGGCAAATTTTCCGTCAAGATTTTTTTACAAATACTAGATGTATACAATATTTGCATACGAATGTGGGAAATTTAAGAAATGGTGATAGCTTTTAAATTCTAAGCAAATAGAATTCTCTCTTCGTTTTTATTTTAGCTATGCTTTGTTGTCTACATTTCAACCTTTTTTGAATTGATACCTAATTTGTTTCCCTTTTTTTGCTTAAGTCGACAGGACATGGAGCGACGACTCGAGACACCCGATCCTGTGGAACATCGTAGTCGGAGCCGAACGAAGGAACGCAGCCATTCCCGGATCCTGAGACTGGAGCCAATGCAGTGCATCATGCTGAGCGTCTTGGCGTCGCGGAACATGCTAAAAGGTGACGTAGTCCTTCTGTTACGATTTGTTGGTTACGGTCTTTGCGCATGAAGCCTGATAACGTGGTGTTGGTAGATTACGTGTAATATTGCATGCAAGCACGGGATGTGTTTTGAACCAATTTAAAGCTAATTATCGTGATTTTCTGGTAGTTATCTATATCACAGGTACCTGGCGAAAGAAAGCTTTCAAAATATATATATCTATATATTAGTTATTTGTTTAGTTTTTATGGTTCCCGGCAAATTTTCCGTCAAGAATTTTTTACAAATACTAGATGTATACAATATTTGCATACGAATGTGTGAAATTTAAGAAATGGTGATAGCTTTTAAATTCTAAGCAAATAGAATTCTCTCTTCATTTATATTTTAGCTATGCTTTGTTGTCTACATTTCAACCTTTTTTGAATTGATACCTAATTTGTTTCCCTTTTTTGTTTAAGTCGACAGAACATGGAGCGACGACTCGAGAGACCCGATCCTGTGGAACATCGTAGTCGGAGCCGAACGAAGGAACGCAGCCATTCCCGGATCCTGAGACTGGAGCCAATGCAGTGCATCATGCTGAGCGTCTTGGCGTCGCGGAACATGCTAAAAGGTGACGTAGTCCTTCTGTTACGATTTGTTGGTTACGGTCTTTGCGCATGAAGCCTGATAACGTGGTGTTGGTAGATTACGTGTAATATTGCATGCAAGCACGGGATGTGTTTTGAACCAATTTAAAGCTAATTATCGTGATTTTCTGGTAGTTATCTATATTACAGGTACCTGGCGAAAGAAAGCTTTCAAAATATATATATATATATATATATTAGTTATTTGTTTAGTTTTTATGGTTCCCGGCAAATTTTCCGTCAAGATTTTTTTACAAATACTAGATGTATACAATATTTGCATACGAATGTGGGAAATTTAAGAAATGGTGATAGCTTTTAAATTCTAAGCAAATAGAATTCTCTCTTCGTTTTTATTTTAGCTATGCTTTGTTGTCTACATTTCAACCTTTTTTGAATTGATACCTAATTTGTTTCCCTTTTTTGCTTAAGTCGACAGGACATGGAGCGACGACTCGAGACACCCGATCCTGTGGAACATCGTAGTCGGAGCCGAACGAAGGAACGCAGCCATTCCCGGATCCTGAGACTGGAGCCAATGCAGTGCATCATGCTGAGCGTCTTGGCGTCGCGGAACATGCTAAAAGGTGACGTAGTCCTTCTGTTACGATTTGTTGGTTACAGTCTTTGCGCATGAAGCCTGATAGCTTTCAATTAAATATATATGAATTAGTTATTTGTTTAGTTTTTATGGTTCCCGGCAAATTTTCGGTCAACATTTTGTTACAAATACTAGATGTATACAATATTTGCATACGAATGTGGGTAATTTAAGAAATGGTGATAGCTTATAAATTCTAAGCAAATAGAATTCTCTCTTCATTTATATTTTAGCTTTCTTAGTTGTCTACATTTCAACCTTTTTTGAATTGATACCTAATTTGTTTCCCTTTTTTGTTTAAGTCGACAGAACATGGAGCGACGACTCGAGACACCTGTGGAACATCGTAGTCGGAGCCGAACGAAGGAACGCAGCCATTCCCGGATCCTGAGACTGGAGCCAATGCAGTGCATCATGCTGAGCGTCTTGGCGTCGCGGAACATGCTAAAAGGTGACGTAGACCTTCTGTTACGATTTGTTGGTTACGGTCTTTGCGCATGAAGCCTGATAACGTGGTGTTGGTAGATTACGTGTAATATTGCATGCAAGCACGGGATGTGTTTTGAACCAATTTAAAGCTAATTATCGTGATTTTCTGGTAGTTATCTATATTACAGGTACCTGGCGAAAGAAAGCTTTCAAAAAATATATATATATATTAGTTTTTTTTTAGTTTTTATGGTTCCCGGCAAATTTTCCGTCAAGAATTTTTTACAAATACTAGATGTATACAATATTTGCATACGAATATGTGAAATTTAAGAAATGGTGATAGCTTTTAAATTCTAAGCAAATAGAATTCTCTCTGCGTTTTTATTTTAGCTATGCTTTGTTGTCTACATTTCAACCTTTTTTGAATTGATACCTAATTTGTTTCCCTTTTTTGCTTAAGTCGACAGGACATGGAGCGACGACTCGAGACACCCGATCCTGTGGAACATCGTAGTCGGAGCCGAACGAAGGAACGCAGCCATTCCCGGATCCTGAGACTGGAGCCAATGCAGTGCATCATGCTGAGCGTCTTGGCGTCGCGGAACATGCTAAAAGGTGACGTAGTCCTTCTGTTACGATTTGTTGGTTACGGTCTTTGCGCATGAAGCCTGATAACGTGGTGTTGGTAGATTACGTGTAATATTGCATGCAAGCACGGGATGTGTTTTGAACCAATTTAAAGCTAATTATCGTGATTTTCTGGTAGTTATCTATATCACAGGTACCTGGCGAAAGAAAGCTTTCAAAATATATATATCTATATATTAGTTATTTGTTTAGTTTTTATGGTTCCCGGCAAATTTTCCGTCAAGATTTTGTTACAAATACTAGATGTATACAATATTTGCATACGAATGTGTGAAATTTAAGAAATGGTGATAGCTTATAAATTCTAAGCAAATAGAATTCTCTCTTCATTTATATTTTAGCTATGCTTTGTTGTCTACATTTCAACCTTTTTTGAATTGATACCTAATTTGTTTCCCTTTTTTGTTTAAGTCGACAGAACATGGAGCGACGACTCGAGACACCCGATCCTGTGGAACATCGTGGTCGGAGCCGAACGAAGGAACGCAGCCATTCCCGGATCCTGAGACTGGAGCCAATGCAGTGCATCATGCTGAGCGTCTTGGCGTCGCGGAACATGCTAAAAGGTGACGTAGGCCTTCTGTTACGATTTGTTGGTTACGGTCTTTGCGCATGAAGCCTGATAACGTGGTGTTGGTAGATTACGTGTAATATTGCATGCAAGCACGGGATGTGTTTTGAACCAATTTAAAGCTAATTATCGTGATTTTCTGGTAGTTATCTATATTACAGGTACCTGGCGAAAGAAAGCTTTCTAAATATATATATATATATATATATATATATATATATATATATATATATATATATATATATATATATATATATATATTCGTTATTTGTTTAGTTTTTATGGTTCCCGGCAAATTTTCGGTCAATATTTTGTTACAAATACTAGATGTATACAATATTTGCATACGAATGTGGGTAATTTAAGAAATGGTGATAGCTTATAAATTCTAAGCAAATAGAATTCTCTCTTCATTTATATTTTAGCTTTCTTAGTTGTCTACATTTCAACCTTTTTTGAATTGATACCTAATTTGTTTCCCTTTTTTGTTTAAGTCGACAGAACATGGAGCGACGACTCGAGACACCTGTGGAACATCGTAGTCGGAGCCGAACGAAGGAACGCAGCCATTCCCGGATCCTGAGACTGGAGCCAATGCAGTGCATCATGCTGAGCGTCTTGGCGTCGCGGAACATGCTAAAAGGTGACGTAGTCCTTCTGTTACGATTTGTTGGTTACGGTCTTTGCGCATGAAGCCTGATAACGTGGTGTTGGTAGATTACGTGTAATATTGCATGCAAGCACGGGATGTGTTTTGAACCAATTTAAAGCTAATTATCGTGAATTTCTGGTAGTTATCTATATTACAGGTACCTGGCGAAAGAAAGCTTTCAAAATATATATATATATATATATTAGTTATTTGTTTAGTTTTTATGGTTCCCGGCAAATTTTCCGTCAAGAATTTTTTACAAATACTAGATGTATACAATATTTGCATAGGAATGTGTGAAATTTAAGAAATGGTGATAGCTTTTAAATTCTAAGCAAATAGAATTCTCTCTTCATTTATATTTTAGCTATGCTTTGTTGTCTACATTTAAACCTTTTTTTGAATTGATACCTAATTTGTTTCCCTTTTTTGTTTAAGTCGACAGAACATGGAGCGACGACTCGAGACACCCGATACTGTGGAACATCGTGGTCGGAGCCGAACGAAGGAACGCAGCCATTCCCGGATCCTGAGACTGAAGCCAATGCAGTGCATCATGCTGAGCGTCTTGGCGTCGCGGAACATGCTAAAAGGTGACGTAGTCCTTCTGTTACGATTTGTTGGTTACGGTCTTTGCGCATGAAGCCTGATAACGTGGTGTTGGTAGATTACGTGTAATATTGCATGCAAGCACGGGATGTGTTTTGAACCAATTTAAAGCTAATTATCGTGATTTTCTGGTAGTTATCTATATTACAGGTACCTGGCGAAAGAAAACTTTCAAAAAATATATATATATATATTAGTTATTTGTTTAGTTTTTATGGTTCCCGGCAAATTTTCCGTCAAGAATTTTTTACAAATACTAGATGTATACAATATTTGCATACGAATGTGTGAAATTTAAGAAATGGTGATAGCTTTTAAATTCTAAGCAAATAGAATTCTCTCTTCATTTATATTTTAGCTATGCTTTGTTGTCTTCATTTCAACCTTTTTTGAATTGATACCTAATTTGTTTCCCTTTTTTGTTTAAGTCGACAGAACATGGAGCGACGACTCGAGAGACCCGATCCTGTGGAACATCGTAGTCGGAGCCGAACGAAGGAACGCAGCCATTCCCGGATCCTGAGACTGGAGCCAATGCAGTGCATCATGCTGAGCGTCTTGGCGTCGCGGAACATGCTAAAAGGTGACGTAGTCCTTCTGTTACGATTTGTTGGTTACGGTCTTTGCGCATGAAGCCTGATAACGTGGTGTTGGTAGATTACGTGTAATATTGCATGCAAGCACGGGATGTGTTTTGAACCAATTTAAAGCTAATTATCGTGATTTTCTGGTAGTTATCTATATTACAGGTACCTGGCGAAAGAAAGCTTTCTAAATATATATATATATATATATATATATATATATATATTCGTTATTTGTTTAGTTTTTATGGTTCCCGGCAAATTTTCGGTCAATATTTTGTTACAAATACTAGATGTATACAATATTTGCATACGAATGTGGGTAATTTAAGAAATGGTGATAGCTTATAAATTCTAAGCAAATAGAATTCTCTCTTCATTTATATTTTAGCTTTCTTAGTTGTCTACATTTCAACCTTTTTTGAATTGATACCTAATTTGTTTCCCTTTTTTGTTTAAGTCGACAGAACATGGAGCGACGACTCGAGACACCTGTGGAACATCGTAGTCGGAGCCGAACGAAGGAACGCAGCCATTCCCGGATCCTGAGACTGGAGCCAATGCAGTGCATCATGCTGAGCGTCTTGGCGTCGCGGAACATGCTAAAAGGTGACGTAGTCCTTCTGTTACGATTTGTTGGTTACGGTCTTTGCGCATGAAGCCTGATAACGTGGTGTTGGTAGATTACGTGTAATATTGCATGCAAGCACGGGATGTGTTTTGAACCAATTTAAAGCTAATTATCGTGATTTTCTGGTAGTTATCTATATTACAGGTACCTGGCGAAAGAAAGCTTTCAAAAAATATATATATATATATTAGTTATTTGTTTAGTTTTTATGGTTCCCGGCAAATTTTCCGTCAAGAATTTTTTACAAATACTAGATGTATACAATATTTGCATACGAATGTGTGAAATTTAAGAAATGGTGATAGCTTTTAAATTCTAAGCAAATAGAATTCTCTCTTCATTTATATTTTAGCTATGCTTTGTTGTCTACATTTCAACCTTTTTTGAATTGATACCTAATTTGTTTCCCTTTTTTGTTTAAGTCGACAGAACATGCAGCGACGACTCGAGAGACCCGATCCTGTGGAACATCGTAGTGGGAGCCGATGAAGGAACGCAGCCATTCCCGGATCCTGAGACTGGAGCCAATGCAGTGCATCATGCTGAGCGTCTTGGCGTCGCGGAACATGCTAAAAGGTGACGTAGTCCTTCTGTTACGATTTGTTGGTTACGGTCTTTGCGCATGAAGCCTGATAACGTGGTGTTGGTAGATTACGTGTAATATTGCATGCAAGCACGGGATGTGTTTTGAACCAATTTAAAGCTAATTATCGTGATTTTCTGGTAGTTATCTATATTACAGGTACCTGGCGAAAGAAAGCTTTCAAAATATATATATATATATATTAGTTATTTGTTTAGTTTTTATGGTTCCCGGAAAATTTTCCGTCAAGATTTTTTTACAAATACTAGATGTATACAATATTTGCATACGAATGTGTGAAATTTAAGAAATGGTGATAGCTTTTAAATTCTAAGCAAATAGAATTCTCTCTTCATTTATATTTTAGCTATGCTTTGTTGTCTACATTTAAACCTTTTTTTGAATTGATACCTAATTTGTTTCCCTTTTTTGTTTAAGTCGACAGAACATGGAGCGACGACTCGAGACACCCGATCCTGTGGAACATCGTGGTCGGAGCCGAACGAAGGAACGCAGCCATTCCCGGATCCTGAGACTGGAGCCAATGCAGTGCATCATGCTGAGCGTCTTGGCGTCGCGGAACATGCTAAAAGGTGACGTAGTCCTTCTGTTACGATTTGTTGGTTACGGTCTTTGCGCATGAAGCCTGATAACGTGGTGTTGGTAGATTACGTGTAATATTGCATGCAAGCACGGGATGTGTTTTGAACCAATTTAAAGCTAATTATCGTGATTTTCTGGTAGTTATCTATATTACAGGTACCTGGCGAAAGAAAGCTTTCAAAAAATATATATATATATATTAGTTATTTGTTTAGTTTTTATGGTTCCCGGCAAATTTTCCGTCAAGAATTTTTTACAAATACTAGATGTATACAATATTTGCATACGAATGTGTGAAATTTAAGAAATGGTGATAGCTTTTAAATTCTAAGCAAATAGAATTCTCTCTTCATTTATATTTTAGCTATGCTTTGTTGTCTACATTTAAACCTTTTTTTGAATTGATACCTAATTTGTTTCCCTTTTTTGTTTAAGTCGACAGAACATGGAGCGACGACTCGAGACACCCGATCCTGTGGAACATCGTGGTCGGAGCCGAACGAAGGAACGCAGCCATTCCCGGATCCTGAGACTGGAGCCAATGCAGTGCATCATGCTGAGCGTCTTGGCGTCGCGGAACATGCTAAAAGGTGACGTAGTCCTTCTGTTACGATTTGTTGGTTACGGTCTTTGCGCATGAAGCCTGATAACGTGGTGTTGGTAGATTACGTGTAATATTGCATGCAAGCACGGGATGTGTTTTGAACCAATTTAAAGCTAATTATCGTGATTTTCTGGTAGTTATCTATATTACAGGTACCTGGCGAAAGAAAGCTTTCAAAAAATATATATATATATATTAGTTATTTGTTTAGTTTTTATGGTTCCCGGCAAATTTTCCGTCAAGAATTTTTTACAAATACTAGATGTATACAATATTTGCATACGAATGTGTGAAATTTAAGAAATGGTGATAGCTTTTAAATTCTAAGCAAATAGAATTCTCTCTTCATTTATATTTTAGCTATGCTTTGTTGTCTTCATTTCAACCTTTTTTGAATTGATACCTAATTTGTTTCCCTTTTTTGTTTAAGTCGACAGAACATGGAGCGACGACTCGAGAGACCCGATCCTGTGGAACATCGTAGTCGGAGCCGAACGAAGGAACGCAGCCATTCCCGGATCCTGAGACTGGAGCCAATGCAGTGCATCATGCTGAGCGTCTTGGCGTCGCGGAACATGCTAAAAGGTGACGTAGTCCTTCTGTTACGATTTGTTGGTTACGGTCTTTGCGCATGAAGCCTGATAACGTGGTGTTGGTAGATTACGTGTAATATTGCATGCAAGCACGGGATGTGTTTTGAACCAATTTAAAGCTAATTATCGTGATTTTCTGGTAGTTATCTATATTACAGGTACCTGGCGAAAGAAAGCTTTCTAAATATATATATATATATATATATATATATATATATATTCGTTATTTGTTTAGTTTTTATGGTTCCCGGCAAATTTTCGGTCAATATTTTGTTACAAATACTAGATGTATACAATATTTGCATACGAATGTGGGTAATTTAAGAAATGGTGATAGCTTATAAATTCTAAGCAAATAGAATTCTCTCTTCATTTATATTTTAGCTTTCTTAGTTGTCTACATTTCAACCTTTTTTGAATTGATACCTAATTTGTTTCCCTTTTTTGTTTAAGTCGACAGAACATGGAGCGACGACTCGAGACACCTGTGGAACATCGTAGTCGGAGCCGAACGAAGGAACGCAGCCATTCCCGGATCCTGAGACTGGAGCCAATGCAGTGCATCATGCTGAGCGTCTTGGCGTCGCGGAACATGCTAAAAGGTGACGTAGTCCTTCTGTTACGATTTGTTGGTTACGGTCTTTGCGCATGAAGCCTGATAACGTGGTGTTGGTAGATTACGTGTAATATTGCATGCAAGCACGGGATGTGTTTTGAACCAATTTAAAGCTAATTATCGTGATTTTCTGGTAGTTATCTATATTACAGGTACCTGGCGAAAGAAAGCTTTCAAAAAATATATATATATATATTAGTTATTTGTTTAGTTTTTATGGTTCCCGGCAAATTTTCCGTCAAGAATTTTTTACAAATACTAGATGTATACAATATTTGCATACGAATGTGTGAAATTTAAGAAATGGTGATAGCTTTTAAATTCTAAGCAAATAGAATTCACTCTTCATTTATATTTTAGCTATGCTTTGTTGTCTACATTTCAACCTTTTTTGAATTGATACCTAATTTGTTTCCCTTTTTTGTTTAAGTCGACAGAACATGCAGCGACGACTCGAGAGACCCGATCCTGTGGAACATCGTAGTGGGAGCCGATGAAGGAACGCAGCCATTCCCGGATCCTGAGACTGGAGCCAATGCAGTGCATCATGCTGAGCGTCTTGGCGTCGCGGAACATGCTAAAAGGTGACGTAGTCCTTCTGTTACGATTTGTTGGTTACGGTCTTTGCGCATGAAGCCTGATAACGTGGTGTTGGTAGATTACGTGTAATATTGCATGCAAGCACGGGATGTGTTTTGAACCAATTTAAAGCTAATTATCGTGAATTTCTGGTAGTTATCTATATTACAGGTACCTGGCGAAAGAAAGCTTTCAAAATATATATATATATATATTAGTTATTTGTTTAGTTTTTATGGTTCCCGGCAAATTTTCCGTCAAGAATTTTTTACAAATACTAGATGTATACAATATTTGCATACGAATGTGTGAAATTTAAGAAATGGTGATAGCTTTTAAATTCTAAGCAAATAGAATTCTCTCTTCCTTTATATTTTAGCTATGCTTTGTTGTCTACATTTCAACCTTTTTTGAATTGATACCTAATTTGTTTCCCTTTTTTGTTTAAGTCGACAGAACATGGAGCGACGACTCGAGACACCCGATCCTGTGGAACATCGTAGTCGGAGCCGAACGAAGGAACACAGCCCTTCCCGGATCCTGAGACTGGAGCCAATGCAGTGCATCATGCTGAGCGTCGTGGCGTCGCGGAACATGCTTAAAGGTGACGTAGGCCTTCTGTTACGATTTGTTGGTTACGGTCGTTGCACGTGAAGCCTGATAACGTGGTGTTGTTAGATTACGTGTAATATTGCGTGCAAGCATGGGATGTGCTTTGAACAAATTAAGAGCTTAATGATCGTGATTTTCCGGTATTTATCTATTTTTAAGGAACCTGGCGAAAGAAAGCTTTCAATTAAATATATATGAATTAGTTATTTGTTTAGTTTTTATGGTTCCCGGCAAATTTTCCGTCAAGATTTTTTTACAAATACTAGATGTATACAATATTTGCATACGAATGTGGGAAATTTAAGAAATGGTGATAGCTTTTAAATTCTAAGCAAATAGAATTCTCTCTTCGTTTTTATTTTAGCTATGCTTTGTTGTCTACATTTCAACCTTTTTTGAATTGATACCTAATTTGTTTCCCTTTTTTGCTTAAGTCGACAGGACATGGAGCGACGACTCGAGACACCCGATCCTGTGGAACATCGTAGTCGGAGCCGAACGAAGGAACGCAGCCATTCCCGGATCCTGAGACTGGAGCCAATGCAGTGCATCATGCTGAGCGTCTTGGCGTCGCGGAACATGCTAAAAGGTGACGTAGTCCTTCTGTTACGATTTGTTGGTTACGGTCTTTGCGCATGAAGCCTGATAACGTGGTGTTGGTAGATTACGTGTAATATTGCATGCAAGCACGGGATGTGTTTTGAACCAATTTAAAGCTAATTATCGTGATTTTCTGGTAGTTATCTATATTACAGGTACCTGGCGAAAGAAAGCTTTCTAAATATATATATATATATATATATTAGTTATTTGTTTAGTTTTTATGGTTCCCGGCAAATTTTCCGTCAAGATTTTTTTACAAATACTAGATGTATACAATATTTGCATACAAATATGTGAAATTTAAGAAATGGTGATAGCTTTTAAATTCTAAGCAAATAGAATTCTCTCTTCGTTTTTATTTTAGCTATGCTTTGTTGTCTACATTTCAACCTTTTTTGAATTGATACCTAATTTGTTTCCCTTTTTTGCTTAAGTCGACAGGACATGGAGCGACGACTCGAGACACCCGATCCTGTGGAACATCGTAGTCGGAGCCGAACGAAGGAACGCAGCCATTCCTGGATCCTGAGACTGGAGCCAATGCAGTGCATCATGCTGAGCGTCTTGGCGTCGCGGAACATGCTAAAAGGTGACGTAGTCCTTCTGTTACGATTTGTTGGTTACGGTCTTTGCGCATGAAGCCTGATAACGTGGTGTTGGTAGATTACGTGTAATATTGCATGCAAGCACGGGATGTGTTTTGAACCAATTTAAAGCTAATTATCGTGATTTTCTGGTAGTTATCTATATTACAGGTACCTGGCGAAAGAAAGCTTTCAAAAAATATATATATATATATATATATATTAGTTATTTGTTTAGTTTTTATGGTTCCCGGCAAATTTTCCGTCAAGAATTTTTTACAAATACTAGATGTATACAATATTTGCATACGAATGTGTGAAATTTAAGAAATGGTGATAGCTTTTAAATTCTAAGCAAATAGAATTCTCTCTTCATTTATATTTTAGCTATGCTTTGTTGTCTACATTTCAACCTTTTTTGAATTGATACCTAATTTGTTTCCCTTTTTTGTTTAAGTCGACAGAACATGCAGCGACGACTCGAGAGACCCGATCCTGTGGAACATCGTAGTGGGAGCCGATGAAGGAACGCAGCCATTCCCGGATCCTGAGACTGGAGCCAATGCAGTGCATCATGCTGAGCGTCTTGGCGTCGCGGAACATGCTAAAAGGTGACGTAGTCCTTCTGTTACGATTTGTTGGTTACGGTCTTTGCGCATGAAGCCTGATAACGTGGTGTTGGTAGATTACGTGTAATATTGCATGCAAGCACGGGATGTGTTTTGAACCAATTTAAAGCTAATTATCGTGATTTTCTGGTAGTTATCTATATTACAGGTACCTGGCGAAAGAAAGCTTTCAAAAAATATATATATATTAGTTATTTGTTTAGTTTTTATGGTTCCCGGCAAATTTTCCTTCAAGAATTTTTTACAAATACTAGATGTATACAATATTTGCATACGAATGTGTGAAATTTAAGAAATGGTGATAGCTTTTAAATTCTAAGCAAATAGAATTCTCTCTTCCTTTATATTTTAGCTATGCTTTGTTGTCTACATTTCAACCTTTTTTGAATTGATACCTAATTTGTTTCCCTTTTTTGTTTAAGTCGACAGAACATGGAGCGACGACTCGAGACACCCGATCCTGTGGAACATCGTAGTCGGAGCCGAACGAAGGAACACAGCCCTTCCCGGATCCTGAGACTGGAGCCAATGCAGTGCATCATGCTGAGCGTCGTGGCGTCGCGGAACATGCTTAAAGGTGACGTAGGCCTTCTGTTACGATTTGTTGGTTACGGTCGTTGCACATGAAGCCTGATAACGTGGTGTTGTTAGATTACGTGTAATATTGCGTGCAAGCATGGGATGTGCTTTGAACAAATTAAGAGCTTAATGATCGTGATTTTCCGGTATTTATCTATTTTTAAGGAACCTGGCGAAAGAAAGCTTTCAATTAAATATATATGAATTAGTTATTTGTTTAGTTTTTATGGTTCCCGGCAAATTTTCGGTCAACATTTTGTTACAAATACTAGATGTATACAATATTTGCATACGAATGTGGGTAATTTAAGAAATGGTGATAGCTTATAAATTCTAAGCAAATAGAATTCTCTCTTCATTTATATTTTAGCTTTCTTAGTTGTCTACATTTCAACCTTTTTTGAATTGATACCTAATTTGTTTCCCTTTTTTGTTTAAGTCGACAGAACATGGAGCGACGACTCGAGACACCTGTGGAACATCGTAGTCGGAGCCGAACGAAGGAACGCAGCCATTCCCGGATCCTGAGACTGGAGCCAATGCAGTGCATCATGTTGAGCGTCTTGGCGTCGCGGAACATGCTAAAAGGTGACGTAGTCCTTCTGTTACGATTTGTTGGTTACGGTCTTTGCGCATGAAGCCTGATAACGTGGTGTTGGTAGATTACGTGTAATATTGCATGCAAGCACGGGATGTGTTTTGAACCAATTTAAAGCTAATTATCGTGATTTTCTGGTAGTTATCTATATTACAGGTACCTGGCGAAAGAAAGCTTTCAAAATATATATATATATATTAGTTATTTGTTTAGTTTTTATGGTTCCCGGCAAATTTTCCGTCAAGAATTTTTTACAAATACTAGATGTATACAATATTTGCATACGAATATGTGAAATTTAAGAAATGGTGATAGCTTTTAAATTCTAAGCAAATAGAATTCTCTCTGCGTTTTTATTTTAGCTATGCTTTGTTGTCTACATTTCAACCTTTTTTGAATTGATACCTAATTTGTTTCCCTTTTTTGCTTAAGTCGACAGGACATGGAGCGACGACTCGAGACACCCGATCCTGTGGAACATCGTAGTCGGAGCCGAACGAAGGAACGCAGCCATTCCCGGATCCTGAGACTGGAGCCAATGCAGTGCATCATGCTGAGCGTCTTGGCGTCGCGAAACATGCTAAAAGGTGACGTAGTCCTTCTGTTACGATTTGTTGGTTACGGTCTTTGCGCATGAAGCCTGATAACGTGGTGTTGGTAGATTACGTGTTATATTGCATGCAAGCACGGGATGTGTTTTGAACCAATTTAAAGCTAATTATCGTGATTTTCTGGTAGTTATCTATATTACAGATACCTGGCGAAAGAAAGCTTTCAAAATATATATATATATATATTAGTTATTTGTTTAGTTTTTATGGTTCCCGGCAAATTTTCCGTCAAGATTTTTTTACAAATACAAGATGTATACAATATTTGCATACGAATGTGGGAAATTTAAGAAATGGTGATAGCTTTTAAATTCTAAGCAAATAGAATTCTCTCTTCGTTTTTATTTTAGCTATGCTTTGTTGTCTACATTTCAACCTTTTTTGAATTGATACCTAATTTGTTTCCCTTTTTTGCTTAAGTCGACAGGACATGGAGCGACGACTCGAGACACCCGATCCTGTGGAACATCGTAGTCGGAGCCGAACGAAGGAACGCAGCCATTCCCGGATCCTGAGACTGGAGCCAATGCAGTGCATCATGCTGAGCGTCTTGGCGTCGCGGAACATGCTAAAAGGTGACGTAGTCCTTCTGTTACGATTTGTTGGTTACGGTCTTTGCGCATGAAGCCTGATAACGTGGTGTTGGTAGATTACGTGTAATATTGCATGCAAGCACGGGATGTGTTTTGAACCAATTTAAAGCTAATTATCGTGATTTTCTGGTAGTTATCTATATCACAGGTACCTGGCGAAAGAAAGCTTTCAAAATATATATATCTATATATTAGTTATTTGTTTAGTTTTTATGGTTCCCGGCAAATTTTCCGTCAAGATTTTGTTACAAATACTAGATGTATACAATATTTGCATACGAATGTGTGAAATTTAAGAAATGGTGATAGCTTATAAATTCTAAGCAAATAGAATTCTCTCTTCATTTATATTTTAGCTATGCTTTGTTGTCTACATTTCAACCTTTTTTGAATTGATACCTAATTTGTTTCCCTTTTTTGTTTAAGTCGACAGAACATGGAGCGACGACTCGAGAGACCCGATCCTGTGGAACGTCGTAGTCGGAGCCGAACGAAGGAACGCAGCCATTCCCGGATCCTGAGACTGGAGCCAATGCAGTGCATCATGCTGAGCGTCTTGGCGTCGCGGAACATGCTAAAAGGTGACGTAGTCCTTCTGTTACGATTTGTTGGTTACGGTCTTTGCGCATGAAGCCTGATAACGTGGTGTTGGTAGATTACGTGTAATATTGCATGCAAGCACGGGATGTGTTTTGAACCAATTTAAAGCTAATTATCGTGATTTTCTGGTAGTTATCTATATTACAGGTACCTGGCGAAAGAAAGCTTTCTAAATATATATATATATATATATATTAGTTATTTGTTTAGTTTTTATGGTTCCCGGCAAATTTTCCGTCAAGATTTTTTTACAAATACTAGATGTATACAATATTTGCATACAAATATGTGAAATTTAAGAAATGGTGATAGCTTTTAAATTCTAAGCAAATAGAATTCTCTCTTCGTTTTTATTTTAGCTATGCTTTGTTGTCTACATTTCAACCTTTTTTGAATTGATACCTAATTTGTTTCCCTTTTTTGTTTAAGTCGACAGAACATGGAGCGACGACTCGAGACACCCGATCCTGTGGAACATCGTAGTCGGAGCCGAACGAAGGAACACAGCCCTTCCCGGATCCTGAGACTGGAGCCAATGCAGTGCATCATGCTGAGCGTCGTGGCGTCGCGGAACATGCTTAAAGGTGACGTAGGCCTTCTGTTACGATTTGTTGGTTACGGTCGTTGCACATGAAGCCTGATAACGTGGTGTTGTTAGATTACGTGTAATATTGCGTGCAAGCATGGGATGTGCTTTGAACAAATTAAGAGCTTAATGATCGTGATTTTCCGGTATTTATCTATTTTTAAGGAACCTGGCGAAAGAAAGCTTTCAATTAAATATATATGAATTAGTTATTTGTTTAGTTTTTATGGTTCCCGGCAAATTTTCGGTCAACATTTTGTTACAAATACTAGATGTATACAATATTTGCATACGAATGTGGGTAATTTAAGAAATGGTGATAGCTTATAAATTCTAAGCAAATAGAATTCTCTCTTCATTTATATTTTAGCTTTCTTAGTTGTCTACATTTCAACCTTTTTTGAATTGATACCTAATTTGTTTCCCTTTTTTGTTTAAGTCGACAGAACATGGAGCGACGACTCGAGACACCTGTGGAACATCGTAGTCGGAGCCGAACGAAGGAACGCAGCCATTCCCGGATCCTGAGACTGGAGCCAATGCAGTGCATCATGTTGAGCGTCTTGGCGTCGCGGAACATGCTAAAAGGTGACGTAGTCCTTCTGTTACGATTTGTTGGTTACGGTCTTTGCGCATGAAGCCTGATAACGTGGTGTTGGTAGATTACGTGTAATATTGCATGCAAGCACGGGATGTGTTTTGAACCAATTTAAAGCTAATTATCGTGATTTTCTGGTAGTTATCTATATAACAGGTACCTGGCGAAAGAAAGCTTTCAAAATATATATATATATATTAGTTATTTGTTTAGTTTTTATGGTTCCCGGCAAATTTTCCGTCAAGAATTTTTTACAAATACTAGATGTATACAATATTTGCATACGAATATGTGAAATTTAAGAAATGGTGATAGCTTTTAAATTCTAAGCAAATAGAATTCTCTCTGCGTTTTTATTTTAGCTATGCTTTGTTGTCTACATTTCAACCTTTTTTGAATTGATACCTAATTTGTTTCCCTTTTTTGCTTAAGTCGACAGGACATGGAGCGACGACTCGAGACACCCGATCCTGTGGAACATCGTAGTCGGAGCCGAACGAAGGAACGCAGCCATTCCCGGATCCTGAGACTGGAGCCAATGCAGTGCATCATGCTGAGCGTCTTGGCGTCGCGAAACATGCTAAAAGGTGACGTAGTCCTTCTGTTACGATTTGTTGGTTACGGTCTTTGCGCATGAAGCCTGATAACGTGGTGTTGGTAGATTACGTGTTATATTGCATGCAAGCACGGGATGTGTTTTGAACCAATTTAAAGCTAATTATCGTGATTTTCTGGTAGTTATCTATATTACAGGTACCTGGCGAAAGAAAGCTTTCAAAATATATATATATATATATATTAGTTATTTGTTTAGTTTTTATGGTTCCCGGCAAATTTTCCGTCAAGATTTTTTTACAAATACTAGATGTATACAATATTTGCATACGAATGTGGGAAATTTAAGAAATGGTGATAGCTTTTAAATTCTAAGCAAATAGAATTCTCTCTTCGTTTTTATTTTAGCTATGCTTTGTTGTCTACATTTCAACCTTTTTTGAATTGATACCTAATTTGTTTCCCTTTTTTGCTTAAGTCGACAGGACATGGAGCGACGACTCGAGACACCCGATCCTGTGGAACATCGTAGTCGGAGCCGAACGAAGGAACGCAGCCATTCCCGGATCCTGAGACTGGAGCCAATGCAGTGCATCATGCTGAGCGTCTTGGCGTCGCGGAACATGCTAAAAGGTGACGTAGTCCTTCTGTTACGATTTGTTGGTTACGGTCTTTGCGCATGAAGCCTGATAACGTGGTGTTGGTAGATTACGTGTAATATTGCATGCAAGCACGGGATGTGTTTTGAACCAATTTAAAGCTAATTATCGTGATTTTCTGGTAGTTATCTATATTACAGGTACCTGGCGAAAGAAAGCTTTCAATATATATATATATATATATTAGTTATTTGTTTAGTTTTTATGGTTCCCGGCAAATTTTCCGTCAAGATTTTTTTACAAATACTAGATGTATACAATATTTGCATACGAATGTGGGAAATTTAAGAAATGGTGATAGCTTTTAAATTCTAAGCAAATAGAATTCTCTCTTCGTTTTTATTTTAGCTATGCTTTGTTGTCTACATTTCAACCTTTTTTGAATTGATACCTAATTTGTTTCCCTTTTTTGCTTAAGTCGACAGGACATGGAGCGACGACTCGAGACACCCGATCCTGTGGAACATCGTAGTCGGAGCCGAACGAAGGAACGCAGCCATTCCCGGATCCTGAGACTGGAGCCAATGCAGTGCATCATGCTGAGCGTCTTGGCGTCGCGGAACATGCTAAAAGGTGACGTAGTCCTTCTGTTACGATTTGTTGGTTACGGTCTTTGCGCATGAAGCCTGATAACGTGGTGTTGGTAGATTACGTGTAATATTGCATGCAAGCACGGGATGTGTTTTGAACCAATTTAAAGCTAATTATCGTGATTTTCTGGTAGTTATCTATATTACAGGTACCTGGCGAAAGAAAGCTTTCTAAATATATATATATATATATATATTAGTTATTTGTTTAGTTTTTATGGTTCCCGGCAAATTTTCCGTCAAGATTTTTTTACAAATACTAGATGTATACAATATTTGCATACAAATATGTGAAATTTAAGAAATGGTGATAGCTTTTAAATTCTAAGCAAATAGAATTCTCTCTTCGTTTTTATTTTAGCTATGCTTTGTTGTCTACATTTCAACCTTTTTTGAATTGATACCTAATTTGTTTCCCTTTTTTGCTTAAGTCGACAGGACATGGAGCGACGACTCGAGACACCCGATCCTGTGGAACATCGTAGTCGGAGCCGAACGAAGGATCGCAGCCATTCCTGGATCCTGAGACTGGAGCCAATGCAGTGCATCATGCTGAGCGTCTTGGCGTCGCGGAACATGCTAAAAGGTGACGTAGTCCTTCTGTTACGATTTGTTGGTTACGGTCTTTGCGCATGAAGCCTGATAACGTGGTGTTGGTAGATTACGTGTAATATTGCATGCAAGCACGGGATGTGTTTTGAACCAATTTAAAGCTAATTATCGTGATTTTCTGGTAGTTATCTATATTACAGGTACCTGGCGAAAGAAAGCTTTCAAAAAATATATATATATATATATTAGTTATTTGTTTAGTTTTTATGGTTCCCGGCAAATTTTCCGTCAAGAATTTTTTACAAATACTAGATGTATACAATATTTGCATACGAATGTGTGAAATTTAAGAAATGGTGATAGCTTTTAAATTCTAAGCAAATAGAATTCTCTCTTCATTTATATTTTAGCTATGCTTTGTTGTCTACATTTCAACCTTTTTTGAATTGATACCTAATTTGTTTCCCTTTTTTGTTTAAGTCGACAGAACATGCAGCGACGACTCGAGAGACCCGATCCTGTGGAACATCGTAGTGGGAGCCGATGAAGGAACGCAGCCATTCCCGGATCCTGAGACTGGAGCCAATGCAGTGCATCATGCTGAGCGTCTTGGCGTCGCGGAACATGCTAAAAGGTGACGTAGTCCTTCTGTTACGATTTGTTGGTTACGGTCTTTGCGCATGAAGCCTGATAACGTGGTGTTGGTAGATTACGTGTAATATTGCATGCAAGCACGGGATGTGTTTTGAACCAATTTAAAGCTAATTATCGTGATTTTCTGGTAGTTATCTATATTACAGGTACCTGGCGAAAGAAAGCTTTCAAAAAATATATATATATTAGTTATTTGTTTAGTTTTTATGGTTCCCGGCAAATTTTCCGTCAAGAATTTTTTACAAATACTAGATGTATACAATATTTGCATACGAATGTGTGAAATTTAAGAAATGGTGATAGCTTTTAAATTCTAAGCAAATAGAATTCTCTCTTCCTTTATATTTTAGCTATGCTTTGTTGTCTACATTTCAACCTTTTTTGAATTGATACCTAATTTGTTTCCCTTTTTTGTTTAAGTCGACAGAACATGGAGCGACGACTCGAGACACCCGATCCTGTGGAACATCGTAGTCGGAGCCGAACGAAGGAACACAGCCCTTCCCGGATCCTGAGACTGGAGCCAATGCAGTGCATCATGCTGAGCGTCGTGGCGTCGCGGAACATGCTTAAAGGTGACGTAGGCCTTCTGTTACGATTTGTTGGTTACGGTCGTTGCACATGAAGCCTGATAACGTGGTGTTGTTAGATTACGTGTAATATTGCGTGCAAGCATGGGATGTGCTTTGAACAAATTAAGAGCTTAATGATCGTGATTTTCCGGTATTTATCTATTTTTAAGGAACCTGGCGAAAGAAAGCTTTCAATTAAATATATATGAATTAGTTATTTGTTTAGTTTTTATGGTTCCCGGCAAATTTTCGGTCAACATTTTGTTACAAATACTAGATGTATACAATATTTGCATACGAATGTGGGTAATTTAAGAAATGGTGATAGCTTATAAATTCTAAGCAAATAGAATTCTCTCTTCATTTATATTTTAGCTTTCTTAGTTGTCTACATTTCAACCTTTTTTGAATTGATACCTAATTTGTTTCCCTTTTTTGTTTAAGTCGACAGAACATGGAGCGACGACTCGAGACACCTGTGGAACATCGTAGTCGGAGCCGAACGAAGGAACGCAGCCATTCCCGGATCCTGAGACTGGAGCCAATGCAGTGCATCATGTTGAGCGTCTTGGCGTCGCGGAACATGCTAAAAGGTGACGTAGTCCTTCTGTTACGATTTGTTGGTTACGGTCTTTGCGCATGAAGCCTGATAACGTGGTGTTGGTAGATTACGTGTAATATTGCATGCAAGCACGGGATGTGTTTTGAACCAATTTAAAGCTAATTATCGTGATTTTCTGGTAGTTATCTATATTACAGGTACCTGGCGAAAGAAAGCTTTCAAAATATATATATATATATTAGTTATTTGTTTAGTTTTTATGGTTCCCGGCAAATTTTCCGTCAAGAATTTTTTACAAATACTAGATGTATACAATATTTGCATACGAATATGTGAAATTTAAGAAATGGTGATAGCTTTTAAATTCTAAGCAAATAGAATTCTCTCTGCGTTTTTATTTTAGCTATGCTTTGTTGTCTACATTTCAACCTTTTTTGAATTGATACCTAATTTGTTTCCCTTTTTTGCTTAAGTCGACAGGACATGGAGCGACGACTCGAGACACCCGATCCTGTGGAACATCGTAGTCGGAGCCGAACGAAGGAACGCAGCCATTCCCGGATCCTGAGACTGGAGCCAATGCAGTGCATCATGCTGAGCGTCTTGGCGTCGCGAAACATGCTAAAAGGTGACGTAGTCCTTCTGTTACGATTTGTTGGTTACGGTCTTTGCGCATGAAGCCTGATAACGTGGTGTTGGTAGATTACGTGTTATATTGCATGCAAGCACGGGATGTGTTTTGAACCAATTTAAAGCTAATTATCGTGATTTTCTGGTAGTTATCTATATTACAGATACCTGGCGAAAGAAAGCTTTCAAAATATATATATATATATATTAGTTATTTGTTTAGTTTTTATGGTTCCCGGCAAATTTTCCGTCAAGATTTTTTTACAAATACAAGATGTATACAATATTTGCATACGAATGTGGGAAATTTAAGAAATGGTGATAGCTTTTAAATTCTAAGCAAATAGAATTCTCTCTTCGTTTTTATTTTAGCTATGCTTTGTTGTCTACATTTCAACCTTTTTTGAATTGATACCTAATTTGTTTCCCTTTTTTGCTTAAGTCGACAGGACATGGAGCGACGACTCGAGACACCCGATCCTGTGGAACATCGTAGTCGGAGCCGAACGAAGGAACGCAGCCATTCCCGGATCCTGAGACTGGAGCCAATGCAGTGCATCATGCTGAGCGTCTTGGCGTCGCGGAACATGCTAAAAGGTGACGTAGTCCTTCTGTTACGATTTGTTGGTTACGGTCTTTGCGCATGAAGCCTGATAACGTGGTGTTGGTAGATTACGTGTAATATTGCATGCAAGCACGGGATGTGTTTTGAACCAATTTAAAGCTAATTATCGTGATTTTCTGGTAGTTATCTATATCACAGGTACCTGGCGAAAGAAAGCTTTCAAAATATATATATCTATATATTAGTTATTTGTTTAGTTTTTATGGTTCCCGGCAAATTTTCCGTCAAGATTTTGTTACAAATACTAGATGTATACAATATTTGCATACGAATGTGTGAAATTTAAGAAATGGTGATAGCTTATAAATTCTACGCAAATAGAATTCTCTCTTCATTTATATTTTAGCTATGCTTTGTTGTCTACATTTCAACCTTTTTTGAATTGATACCTAATTTGTTTCCCTTTTTTGTTTAAGTCGACAGAACATGGAGCGACGACTCGAGAGACCCGATCCTGTGGAACGTCGTAGTCGGAGCCGAACGAAGGAACGCAGCCATTCCCGGATCCTGAGACTGGAGCCAATGCAGTGCATCATGCTGAGCGTCTTGGCGTCGCGGAACATGCTAAAAGGTGACGTAGTCCTTCTGTTACGATTTGTTGGTTACGGTCTTTGCGCATGAAGCCTGATAACGTGGTGTTGGTAGATTACGTGTAATATTGCATGCAAGCACGGGATGTGTTTTGAACCAATTTAAAGCTAATTATCGTGATTTTCTGGTAGTTATCTATATTACAGGTACCTGGCGAAAGAAAGCTTTCAAAAAATATATATATATATATTAGTTATTTGTTTAGTTTTTATGGTTCCCGGAAAAATTTCCGTCAAGAATTTTTTACAAATACTAGATGTATACAATATTTGCATACGAATGTGTGAAATTTAAGAAATGGTGATAGCTTTTAAATTCTAAGCAAATAGAATTCTCTCTTCATTTATATTTTAGCTATGCTTTGTTGTCTACATTTAAACCTTTTTTTGAATTGATACCTAATTTGTTTCCCTTTTTTGTTTAAGTCGACAGAACATGGAGCGACGACTCGAGACACCCGATCCTGTGGAACATCGTGGTCGGAGCCGAACGAAGGAACGCAGCCATTCCCGGATCCTGAGACTGGAGCCAATGCAGTGCATCATGCTGAGCGTCTTGGCGTCGCGGAACATGCTAAAAGGTGACGTAGTCCTTCTGTTACGATTTGTTGGTTACGGTCTTTGCGCATGAAGCCTGATAACGTGGTGTTGGTAGATTACGTGTAATATTGCATGCAAGCACGGGATGTGTTTTGAACCAATTTAAAGCTAATTATCGTGATTTTCTGGTAGTTATCTATATTACAGGTACCTGGCGAAAGAAAGCTTTCTAAATATATATATATATATATATATATATATATTAGTTATTTGTTTAGTTTTTATGGTTCCCGGCAAATTTTCCGTCAAGAATTTTTTACAAATACTAGATGTATACAATATTTGCATACGAATGTGTGAAATTTAAGAAATGGTGATAGCTTTTAAATTCTAAGCAAATAGAATTCTCTCTTCCTTTATATTTTAGCTATGCTTTGTTGTCTACATTTCAACCTTTTTTGAATTGATACCTAATTTGTTTCCCTTTTTTGTTTAAGTCGACAGAACATGGAGCGACGACTCGAGACACCCGATCCTGTGGAACATCGTAGTCGGAGCCGAACGAAGGAACACAGCCCTTCCCGGATCCTGAGACTGGAGCCAATGCAGTGCATCATGCTGAGCGTCGTGGCGTCGCGGAACATGCTTAAAGGTGACGTAGGCCTTCTGTTACGATTTGTTGGTTACGGTCGTTGCACATGAAGCCTGATAACGTGGTGTTGTTAGATTACGTGTAATATTGCGTGCAAGCATGGGATGTGCTTTGAACAAATTAAGAGCTTAATGATCGTGATTTTCCGGTATTTATCTATTTTTAAGGAACCTGGCGAAAGAAAGCTTTCAATTAAATATATATGAATTAGTTATTTGTTTAGTTTTTATGGTTCCCGGCAAATTTTCGGTCAACATTTTGTTACAAATACTAGATGTATACAATATTTGCATACGAATGTGGGTAATTTAAGAAATGGTGATAGCTTATAAATTCTAAGCAAATAGAATTCTCTCTTCATTTATATTTTAGCTTTCTTAGTTGTCTACATTTCAACCTTTTTTGAATTGATACCTAATTTGTTTCCCTTTTTTGTTTAAGTCGACAGAACATGGAGCGACGACTCGAGACACCTGTGGAACATCGTAGTCGGAGCCGAACGAAGGAACGCAGCCATTCCCGGATCCTGAGACTGGAGCCAATGCAGTGCATCATGTTGAGCGTCTTGGCGTCGCGGAACATGCTAAAAGGTGACGTAGTCCTTCTGTTACGATTTGTTGGTTACGGTCTTTGCGCATGAAGCCTGATAACGTGGTGTTGGTAGATTACGTGTAATATTGCATGCAAGCACGGGATGTGTTTTGAACCAATTTAAAGCTAATTATCGTGATTTTCTGGTAGTTATCTATATTACAGGTACCTGGCGAAAGAAAGCTTTCAAAATATATATATATATATTAGTTATTTGTTTAGTTTTTATGGTTCCCGGCAAATTTTCCGTCAAGAATTTTTTACAAATACTAGATGTATACAATATTTGCATACGAATATGTGAAATTTAAGAAATGGTGATAGCTTTTAAATTCTAAGCAAATAGAATTCTCTCTGCGTTTTTATTTTAGCTATGCTTTGTTGTCTACATTTCAACCTTTTTTGAATTGATACCTAATTTGTTTCCCTTTTTTGCTTAAGTCGACAGGACATGGAGCGACGACTCGAGACACCCGATCCTGTGGAACATCGTAGTCGGAGCCGAACGAAGGAACGCAGCCATTCCCGGATCCTGAGACTGGAGCCAATGCAGTGCATCATGCTGAGCGTCTTGGCGTCGCGAAACATGCTAAAAGGTGACGTAGTCCTTCTGTTACGATTTGTTGGTTACGGTCTTTGCGCATGAAGCCTGATAACGTGGTGTTGGTAGATTACGTGTTATATTGCATGCAAGCACGGGATGTGTTTTGAACCAATTTAAAGCTAATTATCGTGATTTTCTGGTAGTTATCTATATTACAGATACCTGGCGAAAGAAAGCTTTCAAAATATATATATATATATATTAGTTATTTGTTTAGTTTTTATGGTTCCCGGCAAATTTTCCGTCAAGATTTTTTTACAAATACAAGATGTATACAATATTTGCATACGAATGTGGGAAATTTAAGAAATGGTGATAGCTTTTAAATTCTAAGCAAATAGAATTCTCTCTTCGTTTTTATTTTAGCTATGCTTTGTTGTCTACATTTCAACCTTTTTTGAATTGATACCTAATTTGTTTCCCTTTTTTGCTTAAGTCGACAGGACATGGAGCGACGACTCGAGACACCCGATCCTGTGGAACATCGTAGTCGGAGCCGAACGAAGGAACGCAGCCATTCCCGGATCCTGAGACTGGAGCCAATGCAGTGCATCATGCTGAGCGTCTTGGCGTCGCGGAACATGCTAAAAGGTGACGTAGTCCTTCTGTTACGATTTGTTGGTTACGGTCTTTGCGCATGAAGCCTGATAACGTGGTGTTGGTAGATTACGTGTAATATTGCATGCAAGCACGGGATGTGTTTTGAACCAATTTAAAGCTAATTATCGTGATTTTCTGGTAGTTATCTATATCACAGGTACCTGGCGAAAGAAAGCTTTCAAAATATATATATCTATATATTAGTTATTTGTTTAGTTTTTATGGTTCCCGGCAAATTTTCCGTCAAGATTTTGTTACAAATACTAGATGTATACAATATTTGCATACGAATGTGTGAAATTTAAGAAATGGTGATAGCTTATAAATTCTAAGCAAATAGAATTCTCTCTTCATTTATATTTTAGCTATGCTTTGTTGTCTACATTTCAACCTTTTTTGAATTGATACCTAATTTGTTTCCCTTTTTTGTTTAAGTCGACAGAACATGGAGCGACGACTCGAGATACCCGATCCTGTGGAACGTCGTAGTCGGAGCCGAACGAAGGAACGCAGCCATTCCCGGATCCTGAGACTGGAGCCAATGCAGTGCATCATGCTGAGCGTCTTGGCGTCGCGGAACATGCTAAAAGGTGACGTAGTCCTTCTGTTACGATTTGTTGGTTACGGTCTTTGCGCATGAAGCCTGATAACGTGGTGTTGGTAGATTACGTGTAATATTGCATGCAAGCACGGGATGTGTTTTGAACCAATTTAAAGCTAATTATCGTGATTTTCTGGTAGTTATCTATATTACAGGTACCTGGCGAAAGAAAGCTTTCAAAAAATATATATATATATATTAGTTATTTGTTTAGTTTTTATGGTTCCCGGAAAAATTTCCGTCAAGAATTTTTTACAAATACTAGATGTATACAATATTTGCATACGAATGTGTGAAATTTAAGAAATGGTGATAGCTTTTAAATTCTAAGCAAATAGAATTCTCTCTTCATTTATATTTTAGCTATGCTTTGTTGTCTACATTTAAACCTTTTTTTGAATTGATACCTAATTTGTTTCCCTTTTTTGTTTAAGTCGACAGAACATGGAGCGACGACTCGAGACACCCGATCCTGTGGAACATCGTGGTCGGAGCCGAACGAAGGAACGCAGCCATTCCCGGATCCTGAGACTGGAGCCAATGCAGTGCATCATGCTGAGCGTCTTGGCGTCGCGGAACATGCTAAAAGGTGACGTAGTCCTTCTGTTACGATTTGTTGGTTACGGTCTTTGCGCATGAAGCCTGATAACGTGGTGTTGGTAGATTACGTGTAATATTGCATGCAAGCACGGGATGTGTTTTGAACCAATTTAAAGCTAATTATCGTGATTTTCTGGTAGTTATCTATATTACAGGTACCTGGCGAAAGAAAGCTTTCTAATATATATATATATATATATATATATATATATTAGTTATTTGTTTAGTTTTTATGGTTCCCGGCAAATTTTCCGTCAAGATTTTTTTACAAATACTAGATGTATACAATATTTGCATACGAATATGTGAAATTTAAGAAATGGTGATAGCTTTTAAATTCTAAGCAAATAGAATTCTCTCTTCGTTTTTATTTTAGCTATGCTTTGTTGTCTACATTTCAACCTTTTTTGAATTGATACCTAATTTGTTTCCCTTTTTTGTTTAAGTCGACAGAACATGGAGCGACGACTCGAGACACCCGATCCTGTGGAACATCGTGGTCGGAGCCGAACGAAGGAACGCAGCCATTCCCGGATCCTGAGACTGGAGCCAATGCAGTGCATCATGCTGAGCGTCTTGGCGTCGCGGAACATGCTAAAAGGTGACGTAGTCCTTCTGTTACGATTTGTTGGTTACGGTCTTTGCGCATGAAGCCTGATAACGTGGTGTTGGTAGATTACGTGTAATATTGCATGCAAGCACGGGATGTGTTTTGAACCAATTTAAAGCTAATTATCGTGATTTTCTGGTAGTTATCTATATTACAGGTACCTGGCGAAAGAAAGCTTTCTAAATATATATATATATATATATATATATATATTAGTTATTTGTTTAGTTTTTATGGTTCCCGGCAAATTTTCCGTCAAGAATTTTTTACAAATACTAGATGTATACAATATTTGCATACGAATGTGTGAAATTTAAGAAATGGTGATAGCTTTTAAATTCTAAGCAAATAGAATTCTCTCTTCCTTTATATTTTAGCTATGCTTTGTTGTCTACATTTCAACCTTTTTTGAATTGATACCTAATTTGTTTCCCTTTTTTGTTTAAGTCGACAGAACATGGAGCGACGACTCGAGACACCCGATCCTGTGGAACATCGTAGTCGGAGCCGAACGAAGGAACACAGCCCTTCCCGGATCCTGAGACTGGAGCCAATGCAGTGCATCATGCTGAGCGTCGTGGCGTCGCGGAACATGCTTAAAGGTGACGTAGGCCTTCTGTTACGATTTGTTGGTTACGGTCTTTGCGCATGAAGCCTGATAACGTGGTGTTGGTAGATTACGTGTAATATTGCATGCAAGCACGGGATGTGTTTTGAACCAATTTAAAGCTAATTATCGTGATTTTCTGGTAGTTATCTATATTACAGGTACCTGGCGAAAGAAAGCTTTCAAAAAATATATATATATATATTAGTTATTTGTTTAGTTTTTATGGTTCCCGGAAAAATTTCCGTCAAGAATTTTTTACAAATACTAGATGTATACAATATTTGCATACGAATGTGTGAAATTTAAGAAATGGTGATAGCTTTTAAATTCTAAGCAAATAGAATTCTCTCTTCATTTATATTTTAGCTATGCTTTGTTGTCTACATTTAAACCTTTTTTTGAATTGATACCTAATTTGTTTCCCTTTTTTGTTTAAGTCGACAGAACATGGAGCGACGACTCGAGACACCCGATCCTGTGGAACATCGTGGTCGGAGCCGAACGAAGGAACGCAGCCATTCCCGGATCCTGAGACTGGAGCCAATGCAGTGCATCATGCTGAGCGTCTTGGCGTCGCGGAACATGCTAAAAGGTGACGTAGTCCTTCTGTTACGATTTGTTGGTTACGGTCTTTGCGCATGAAGCCTGATAACGTGGTGTTGGTAGATTACGTGTAATATTGCATGCAAGCACGGGATGTGTTTTGAACCAATTTAAAGCTAATTATCGTGATTTTCTGGTAGTTATCTATATTACAGGTACCTGGCGAAAGAAAGCTTTCTAAATATATATATATATATATATATATATATATTAGTTATTTGTTTAGTTTTTATGGTTCCCGGCAAATTTTCCGTCAAGAATTTTTTACAAATACTAGATGTATACAATATTTGCATACGAATGTGTGAAATTTAAGAAATGGTGATAGCTTTTAAATTCTAAGCAAATAGAATTCTCTCTTCCTTTATATTTTAGCTATGCTTTGTTGTCTACATTTCAACCTTTTTTGAATTGATACCTAATTTGTTTCCCTTTTTTGTTTAAGTCGACAGAACATGGAGCGACGACTCGAGACACCCGATCCTGTGGAACATCGTAGTCGGAGCCGAACGAAGGAACACAGCCCTTCCCGGATCCTGAGACTGGAGCCAATGCAGTGCATCATGCTGAGCGTCGTGGCGTCGCGGAACATGCTTAAAGGTGACGTAGGCCTTCTGTTACGATTTGTTGGTTACGGTCGTTGCACATGAAGCCTGATAACGTGGTGTTGTTAGATTACGTGTAATATTGCGTGCAAGCATGGGATGTGCTTTGAACAAATTAAGAGCTTAATGATCGTGATTTTCCGGTATTTATCTATTTTTAAGGAACCTGGCGAAAGAAAGCTTTCAATTAAATATATATGAATTAGTTATTTGTTTAGTTTTTATGGTTCCCGGCAAATTTTCGGTCAACATTTTGTTACAAATACTAGATGTATACAATATTTGCATACGAATGTGGGTAATTTAAGAAATGGTGATAGCTTATAAATTCTAAGCAAATAGAATTCTCTCTTCATTTATATTTTAGCTTTCTTAGTTGTCTACATTTCAACCTTTTTTGAATTGATACCTAATTTGTTTCCCTTTTTTGTTTAAGTCGACAGAACATGGAGCGACGACTCGAGACACCTGTGGAACATCGTAGTCGGAGCCGAACGAAGGAACGCAGCCATTCCCGGATCCTGAGACTGGAGCCAATGCAGTGCATCATGTTGAGCGTCTTGGCGTCGCGGAACATGCTAAAAGGTGACGTAGTCCTTCTGTTACGATTTGTTGGTTACGGTCTTTGCGCATGAAGCCTGATAACGTGGTGTTGGTAGATTACGTGTAATATTGCATGCAAGCACGGGATGTGTTTTGAACCAATTTAAAGCTAATTATCGTGATTTTCTGGTAGTTATCTATATTACAGGTACCTGGCGAAAGAAAGCTTTCAAAATATATATATATATATTAGTTATTTGTTTAGTTTTTATGGTTCCCGGCAAATTTTCCGTCAAGAATTTTTTACAAATACTAGATGTATACAATATTTGCATACGAATATGTGAAATTTAAGAAATGGTGATAGCTTTTAAATTCTAAGCAAATAGAATTCTCTCTGCGTTTTTATTTTAGCTATGCTTTGTTGTCTACATTTCAACCTTTTTTGAATTGATACCTAATTTGTTTCCCTTTTTTGCTTAAGTCGACAGGACATGGAGCGACGACTCGAGACACCCGATCCTGTGGAACATCGTAGTCGGAGCCGAACGAAGGAACGCAGCCATTCCCGGATCCTGAGACTGGAGCCAATGCAGTGCATCATGCTGAGCGTCTTGGCGTCGCGAAACATGCTAAAAGGTGACGTAGTCCTTCTGTTACGATTTGTTGGTTACGGTCTTTGCGCATGAAGCCTGATAACGTGGTGTTGGTAGATTACGTGTTATATTGCATGCAAGCACGGGATGTGTTTTGAACCAATTTAAAGCTAATTATCGTGATTTTCTGGTAGTTATCTATATTACAGATACCTGGCGAAAGAAAGCTTTCAAAATATATATATATATATATTAGTTATTTGTTTAGTTTTTATGGTTCCCGGCAAATTTTCCGTCAAGATTTTTTTACAAATACAAGATGTATACAATATTTGCATACGAATGTGGGAAATTTAAGAAATGGTGATAGCTTTTAAATTCTAAGCAAATAGAATTCTCTCTTCGTTTTTATTTTAGCTATGCTTTGTTGTCTACATTTCAACCTTTTTTGAATTGATACCTAATTTGTTTCCCTTTTTTGCTTAAGTCGACAGGACATGGAGCGACGACTCGAGACACCCGATCCTGTGGAACATCGTAGTCGGAGCCGAACGAAGGAACGCAGCCATTCCCGGATCCTGAGACTGGAGCCAATGCAGTGCATCATGCTGAGCGTCTTGGCGTCGCGGAACATGCTAAAAGGTGACGTAGTCCTTCTGTTACGATTTGTTGGTTACGGTCTTTGCGCATGAAGCCTGATAACGTGGTGTTGGTAGATTACGTGTAATATTGCATGCAAGCACGGGATGTGTTTTGAACCAATTTAAAGCTAATTATCGTGATTTTCTGGTAGTTATCTATATCACAGGTACCTGGCGAAAGAAAGCTTTCAAAATATATATATCTATATATTAGTTATTTGTTTAGTTTTTATGGTTCCCGGCAAATTTTCCGTCAAGATTTTGTTACAAATACTAGATGTATACAATATTTGCATACGAATGTGTGAAATTTAAGAAATGGTGATAGCTTATAAATTCTAAGCAAATAGAATTCTCTCTTCATTTATATTTTAGCTATGCTTTGTTGTCTACATTTCAACCTTTTTTGAATTGATACCTAATTTGTTTCCCTTTTTTGTTTAAGTCGACAGAACATGGAGCGACGACTCGAGAGACCCGATCCTGTGGAACGTCGTAGTCGGAGCCGAACGAAGGAACGCAGCCATTCCCGGATCCTGAGACTGGAGCCAATGCAGTGCATCATGCTGAGCGTCTTGGCGTCGCGGAACATGCTAAAAGGTGACGTAGTCCTTCTGTTACGATTTGTTGGTTACGGTCTTTGCGCATGAAGCCTGATAACGTGGTGTTGGTAGATTACGTGTAATATTGCATGCAAGCACGGGATGTGTTTTGAACCAATTTAAAGCTAATTATCGTGATTTTCTGGTAGTTATCTATATTACAGGTACCTGGCGAAAGAAAGCTTTCAAAAAATATATATATATATATTAGTTATTTGTTTAGTTTTTATGGTTCCCGGAAAAATTTCCGTCAAGAATTTTTTACAAATACTAGATGTATACAATATTTGCATACGAATGTGTGAAATTTAAGAAATGGTGATAGCTTTTAAATTCTAAGCAAATAGAATTCTCTCTTCATTTATATTTTAGCTATGCTTTGTTGTCTACATTTAAACCTTTTTTTGAATTGATACCTAATTTGTTTCCCTTTTTTGTTTAAGTCGACAGAACATGGAGCGACGACTCGAGACACCCGATCCTGTGGAACATCGTGGTCGGAGCCGAACGAAGGAACGCAGCCATTCCCGGATCCTGAGACTGGAGCCAATGCAGTGCATCATGCTGAGCGTCTTGGCGTCGCGGAACATGCTAAAAGGTGACGTAGTCCTTCTGTTACGATTTGTTGGTTACGGTGTTTGCGCATGAAGCCTGATAACGTGGTGTTGGTAGATTACGTGTAATATTGCATGCAAGCACGGGATGTGTTTTGAACCAATTTAAAGCTAATTATCGTGATTTTCTGGTAGTTATCTATATTACAGGTACCTGGCGAAAGAAAGCTTTCTAAATATATATATATATATATATATATATATATATTAGTTATTTGTTTAGTTTTTATGGTTCCCGGCAAATTTTCCGTCAAGATTTTTTTACAAATACTAGATGTATACAATATTTGCATACGAATATGTGAAATTTAAGAAATGGTGATAGCTTTTAAATTCTAAGCAAATAGAATTCTCTCTTCGTTTTTATTTTAGCTATGCTTTGTTGTCTACATTTCAACCTTTTTTGAATTGATACCTAATTTGTTTCCCTTTTTTGTTTAAGTCGACAGAACATGGAGCGACGACTCGAGACACCCGATCCTGTGGAACATCGTGGTCGGAGCCGAACGAAGGAACGCAGCCATTCCCGGATCCTGAGACTGGAGCCAATGCAGTGCATCATGCTGAGCGTCTTGGCGTCGCGGAACATGCTAAAAGGTGACGTAGTCCTTCTGTTACGATTTGTTGGTTACGGTCTTTGCGCATGAAGCCTGATAACGTGGTGTTGGTAGATTACGTGTAATATTGCATGCAAGCACGGGATGTGTTTTGAACCAATTTAAAGCTAATTATCGTGATTTTCTGGTAGTTATCTATATTACAGGTACCTGGCGAAAGAAAGCTTTCTAAATATATATATATATATATATATATATATATATATATATATTAGTTATTTGTTTAGTTTTTATGGTTCCCGGCAAATTTTCCGTCAAGAATTTTTTACAAATACTAGATGTATACAATATTTGCATACGAATGTGTGAAATTTAAGAAATGGTGATAGCTTTTAAATTCTAAGCAAATAGAATTCTCTCTTCCTTTATATTTTAGCTATGCTTTGTTGTCTACATTTCAACCTTTTTTGAATTGATACCTAATTTGTTTCCCTTTTTTGTTTAAGTCGACAGAACATGGAGCGACGACTCGAGACACCCGATCCTGTGGAACATCGTAGTCGGAGCCGAACGAAGGAACACAGCCCTTCCCGGATCCTGAGACTGGAGCCAATGCAGTGCATCATGCTGAGCGTCGTGGCGTCGCGGAACATGCTTAAAGGTGACGTAGGCCTTCTGTTACGATTTGTTGGTTACGGTCGTTGCACATGAAGCCTGATAACGTGGTGTTGTTAGATTACGTGTAATATTGCGTGCAAGCATGGGATGTGCTTTGAACAAATTAAGAGCTTAATGATCGTGATTTTCCGGTATTTATCTATTTTTAAGGAACCTGGCGAAAGAAAGCTTTCAATTAAATATATATGAATTAGTTATTTGTTTAGTTTTTATGGTTCCCGGCAAATTTTCGGTCAACATTTTGTTACAAATACTAGATGTATACAATATTTGCATACGAATGTGGGTAATTTAAGAAATGGTGATAGCTTATAAATTCTAAGCAAATAGAATTCTCTCTTCATTTATATTTTAGCTTTCTTAGTTGTCTACATTTCAACCTTTTTTGAATTGATACCTAATTTGTTTCCCTTTTTTGTTTAAGTCGACAGAACATGGAGCGACGACTCGAGACACCTGTGGAACATCGTAGTCGGAGCCGAACGAAGGAACGCAGCCATTCCCGGATCCTGAGACTGGAGCCAATGCAGTGCATCATGTTGAGCGTCTTGGCGTCGCGGAACATGCTAAAAGGTGACGTAGTCCTTCTGTTACGATTTGTTGGTTACGGTCTTTGCGCATGAAGCCTGATAACGTGGTGTTGGTAGATTACGTGTAATATTGCATGCAAGCACGGGATGTGTTTTGAACCAATTTAAAGCTAATTATCGTGATTTTCTGGTAGTTATCTATATTACAGGTACCTGGCGAAAGAAAGCTTTCAAAATATATATATATATATTAGTTATTTGTTTAGTTTTTATGGTTCCCGGCAAATTTTCCGTCAAGAATTTTTTACAAATACTAGATGTATACAATATTTGCATACGAATATGTGAAATTTAAGAAATGGTGATAGCTTTTAAATTCTAAGCAAATAGAATTCTCTCTGCGTTTTTATTTTAGCTATGCTTTGTTGTCTACATTTCAACCTTTTTTGAATTGATACCTAATTTGTTTCCCTTTTTTGCTTAAGTCGACAGGACATGGAGCGACGACTCGAGACACCCGATCCTGTGGAACATCGTAGTCGGAGCCGAACGAAGGAACGCAGCCATTCCCGGATCCTGAGACTGGAGCCAATGCAGTGCATCATGCTGAGCGTCTTGGCGTCGCGAAACATGCTAAAAGGTGACGTAGTCCTTCTGTTACGATTTGTTGGTTACGGTCTTTGCGCATGAAGCCTGATAACGTGGTGTTGGTAGATTACGTGTTATATTGCATGCAAGCACGGGATGTGTTTTGAACCAATTTAAAGCTAATTATCGTGATTTTCTGGTAGTTATCTATATTACAGATACCTGGCGAAAGAAAGCTTTCAAAATATATATATATATATATTAGTTATTTGTTTAGTTTTTATGGTTCCCGGCAAATTTTCCGTCAAGATTTTTTTACAAATACAAGATGTATACAATATTTGCATACGAATGTGGGAAATTTAAGAAATGGTGATAGCTTTTAAATTCTAAGCAAATAGAATTCTCTCTTCGTTTTTATTTTAGCTATGCTTTGTTGTCTACATTTCAACCTTTTTTGAATTGATACCTAATTTGTTTCCCTTTTTTGCTTAAGTCGACAGGACATGGAGCGACGACTCGAGACACCCGATCCTGTGGAACATCGTAGTCGGAGCCGAACGAAGGAACGCAGCCATTCCCGGATCCTGAGACTGGAGCCAATGCAGTGCATCATGCTGAGCGTCTTGGCGTCGCGGAACATGCTAAAAGGTGACGTAGTCCTTCTGTTACGATTTGTTGGTTACGGTCTTTGCGCATGAAGCCTGATAACGTGGTGTTGGTAGATTACGTGTAATATTGCATGCAAGCACGGGATGTGTTTTGAACCAATTTAAAGCTAATTATCGTGATTTTCTGGTAGTTATCTATATCACAGGTACCTGGCGAAAGAAAGCTTTCAAAATATATATATCTATATATTAGTTATTTGTTTAGTTTTTATGGTTCCCGGCAAATTTTCCGTCAAGATTTTGTTACAAATACTAGATGTATACAATATTTGCATACGAATGTGTGAAATTTAAGAAATGGTGATAGCTTATAAATTCTAAGCAAATAGAATTCTCTCTTCATTTATATTTTAGCTATGCTTTGTTGTCTACATTTCAACCTTTTTTGAATTGATACCTAATTTGTTTCCCTTTTTTGTTTAAGTCGACAGAACATGGAGCGACGACTCGAGAGACCCGATCCTGTGGAACGTCGTAGTCGGAGCCGAACGAAGGAACGCAGCCATTCCCGGATCCTGAGACTGGAGCCAATGCAGTGCATCATGCTGAGCGTCTTGGCGTCGCGGAACATGCTAAAAGGTGACGTAGTCCTTCTGTTACGATTTGTTGGTTACGGTCTTTGCGCATGAAGCCTGATAACGTGGTGTTGGTAGATTACGTGTAATATTGCATGCAAGCACGGGATGTGTTTTGAACCAATTTAAAGCTAATTATCGTGATTTTCTGGTAGTTATCTATATTACAGGTACCTGGCGAAAGAAAGCTTTCAAAAAATATATATATATATATTAGTTATTTGTTTAGTTTTTATGGTTCCCGGAAAAATTTCCGTCAAGAATTTTTTACAAATACTAGATGTATACAATATTTGCATACGAATGTGTGAAATTTAAGAAATGGTGATAGCTTTTAAATTCTAAGCAAATAGAATTCTCTCTTCATTTATATTTTAGCTATGCTTTGTTGTCTACATTTAAACCTTTTTTTGAATTGATACCTAATTTGTTTCCCTTTTTTGTTTAAGTCGACAGAACATGGAGCGACGACTCGAGACACCCGATCCTGTGGAACATCGTGGTCGGAGCCGAACGAAGGAACGCAGCCATTCCCGGATCCTGAGACTGGAGCCAATGCAGTGCATCATGCTGAGCGTCTTGGCGTCGCGGAACATGCTAAAAGGTGACGTAGTCCTTCTGTTACGATTTGTTGGTTACGGTCTTTGCGCATGAAGCCTGATAACGTGGTGTTGGTAGATTACGTGTAATATTGCATGCAAGCACGGGATGTGTTTTGAACCAATTTAAAGCTAATTATCGTGATTTTCTGGTAGTTATCTATATTACAGGTACCTGGCGAAAGAAAGCTTTCTAAATATATATATATATATATATATATATATATTAGTTATTTGTTTAGTTTTTATGGTTCCCGGCAAATTTTCCGTCAAGATTTTTTTACAAATACTAGATGTATACAATATTTGCATACGAATATGTGAAATTTAAGAAATGGTGATAGCTTTTAAATTCTAAGCAAATAGAATTCTCTCTTCGTTTTTATTTTAGCTATGCTTTGTTGTCTACATTTCAACCTTTTTTGAATTGATACCTAATTTGTTTCCCTTTTTTGCTTAAGTCGACAGGACATGGAGCGACGACTCGAGACACCCGATCCTGTGGAACATCGTAGTCGGAGCCGAACGAAGGAACGCAGCCATTCCTGGATCCTGAGACTGGAGCCAATGCAGTGCATCATGCTGAGCGTCTTGGCGTCGCGGAACATGCTAAAAGGTGACGTAGTCCTTCTGTTACGATTTGTTGGTTACGGTCTTTGCGCATGAAGCCTGATAACGTGGTGTTGGTAGATTACGTGTAATATTGCATGCAAGCACGGGATGTGTTTTGAACCAATTTAAAGCTAATTATCGTGAATTTCTGGTAGTTATCTATATTACAGGTACCTGGCGAAAGAAAGCTTTCAAAATATATATATATATATATATTAGTTATTTGTTTAGTTTTTATGGTTCCCGGCAAATTTTCCGTCAAGAATTTTTTACAAATACTAGATGTATACAATATTTGCATAGGAATGTGTGAAATTTAAGAAATGGTGATAGCTTTTAAATTCTAAGCAAATAGAATTCTCTCTTCGTTTTTATTTTAGCTATGCTTTGTTGTCTACATTTCAACCTTTTTTGAATTGATACCTAATTTGTTTCCCTTTTTTGCTTAAGTCGACAGGACATGGAGCGACGACTCGAGACACCCGATCCTGTGGAACATCGTAGTCGGAGCCGAACGAAGGAACGCAGCCATTCCCGGATCCTGAGACTGGAGCCAATGCAGTGCATCATGCTGAGCGTCTTGGCGTCGCGGAACATGCTAAAAGGTGACGTAGTCCTTCTGTTACGATTTGTTGGTTACGGTCTTTGCGCATGAAGCCTGATAACGTGGTGTTGGTAGATTACGTGTAATATTGCATGCAAGCACGGGATGTGTTTTGAACCAATTTAAAGCTAATTATCGTGATTTTCTGGTAGTTATCTATATTACAGGTACCTGGCGAAAGAAAGCTTTCTAAATATATATTTATATATATATATTAGTTATTTGTTTAGTTTTTATGGTTCCCGGCAAATTTTCCGTCAAGATTTTTTTACAAATACTAGATGTATACAATATTTGCATACAAATATGTGAAATTTAAGAAATGGTGATAGCTTTTAAATTCTAAGCAAATAGAATTCTCTCTTCGTTTTTATTTTAGCTATGCTTTGTTGTCTACATTTCAACCTTTTTTGAATTGATACCTAATTTGTTTCCCTTTTTTGCTTAAGTCGACAGGACATGGAGCGACGACTCGAGACACCCGATCCTGTGGAACATCGTAGTCGGAGCCGAACGAAGGAACGCAGCCATTCCTGGATCCTGAGACTGGAGCCAATGCAGTGCATCATGCTGAGCGTCTTGGCGTCGCGGAACATGCTAAAAGGTGACGTAGTCCTTCTGTTACGATTTGTTGGTTACGGTCTTTGCGCATGAAGCCTGATAACGTGGTGTTGGTAGATTACGTGTAATATTGCATGCAAGCACGGGATGTGTTTTGAACCAATTTAAAGCTAATTATCGTGATTTTCTGGTAGTTATCTATATTACAGGTACCTGGCGAAAGAAAGCTTTCAAAAAATATATATATATATATTAGTTATTTGTTTAGTTTTTATGGTTCCCGGCAAATTTTCCGTCAAGAATTTTTTACAAATACTAGATGTATACAATATTTGCATACGAATGTGTGAAATTTAAGAAATGGTGATAGCTTTTAAATTCTAAGCAAATAGAATTCTCTCTTCATTTATATTTTAGCTATGCTTTGTTGTCTACATTTCAACCTTTTTTGAATTGATACCTAATTTGTTTCCCTTTTTTGTTTAAGTCGACAGAACATGCAGCGACGACTCGAGAGACCCGATCCTGTGGAACATCGTAGTGGGAGCCGATGAAGGAACGCAGCCATTCCCGGATCCTGAGACTGGAGCCAATGCAGTGCATCATGCTGAGCGTCTTGGCGTCGCGGAACATGCTAAAAGGTGACGTAGTCCTTCTGTTACGATTTGTTGGTTACGGTCTTTGCGCATGAAGCCTGATAACGTGGTGTTGGTAGATTACGTGTAATATTGCATGCAAGCACGGGACGTGTTTTGAACCAATTTAAAGCTAATTATCGTGAATTTCTGGTAGTTATCTATATTACAGGTACCTGGCGAAAGAAAGCTTTCAAAATATATATATATATATATTAGTTATTTGTTTAGTTTTTATGGTTCCCGGCAAATTTTCCGTCAAGAATTTTTTACAAATACTAGATGTATACAATATTTGCATACGAATGTGTGAAATTTAAGAAATGGTGATAGCTTTTAAATTCTAAGCAAATAGAATTCTCTCTTCCTTTATATTTTAGCTATGCTTTGTTGTCTACATTTCAACCTTTTTTGAATTGATACCTAATTTGTTTCCCTTTTTTGTTTAAGTCGACAGAACATGGAGCGACGACTCGAGACACCCGATCCTGTGGAACATCGTAGTCGGAGCCGAACGAAGGAACACAGCCCTTCCCGGATCCTGAGACTGGAGCCAATGCAGTGCATCATGCTGAGCGTCGTGGCGTCGCGGAACATGCTTAAAGGTGACGTAGGCCTTCTGTTACGATTTGTTGGTTACGGTCGTTGCACGTGAAGCCTGATAACGTGGTGTTGTTAGATTACGTGTAATATTGCGTGCAAGCATGGGATGTGCTTTGAACAAATTAAGAGCTTAATGATCGTGATTTTCCGGTATTTATCTATTTTTAAGGAACCTGGCGAAAGAAAGCTTTCAATTAAATATATATGAATTAGTTATTTGTTTAGTTTTTATGGTTCCCGGCAAATTTTCGGTCAACATTTTGTTACAAATACTAGATGTATACAATATTTGCATACGAATGTGGGTAATTTAAGAAATGGTGATAGCTTATAAATTCTAAGCAAATAGAATTCTCTCTTCATTTATATTTTAGCTTTCTTAGTTGTCTACATTTCAACCTTTTTTGAATTGATACCTAATTTGTTTCCCTTTTTTGTTTAAGTCGACAGAACATGGAGCGACGACTCGAGACACCTGTGGAACATCGTAGTCGGAGCCGAACGAAGGAACGCAGCCATTCCCGGATCCTGAGACTGGAGCCAATGCAGTGCATCATGTTGAGCGTCTTGGCGTCGCGGAACATGCTAAAAGGTGACGTAGTCCTTCTGTTACGATTTGTTGGTTACGGTCTTTGCGCATGAAGCCTGATAACGTGGTGTTGGTAGATTACGTGTAATATTGCATGCAAGCACGGGATGTGTTTTGAACCAATTTAAAGCTAATTATCGTGATTTTCTGGTAGTTATCTATATTACAGGTACCTGGCGAAAGAAAGCTTTCAAAATATATATATATATATATTAGTTATTTGTTTAGTTTTTATGGTTCCCGGCAAATTTTCCGTCAAGAATTTTTTACAAATACTAGATGTATACAATATTTGCATACGAATATGTGAAATTTAAGAAATGGTGATAGCTTTTAAATTCTAAGCAAATAGAATTCTCTCTGCGTTTTTATTTTAGCTATGCTTTGTTGTCTACATTTCAACCTTTTTTGAATTGATACCTAATTTGTTTCCCTTTTTTGCTTAAGTCGACAGGACATGGAGCGACGACTCGAGACACCCGATCCTGTGGAACATCGTAGTCGGAGCCGAACGAAGGAACGCAGCCATTCCCGGATCCTGAGACTGGAGCCAATGCAGTGCATCATGCTGAGCGTCTTGGCGTCGCGAAACATGCTAAAAGGTGACGTAGTCCTTCTGTTACGATTTGTTGGTTACGGTCTTTGCGCATGAAGCCTGATAACGTGGTGTTGGTAGATTACGTGTTATATTGCATGCAAGCACGGGATGTGTTTTGAACCAATTTAAAGCTAATTATCGTGATTTTCTGGTAGTTATCTATATTACAGATACCTGGCGAAAGAAAGCTTTCAAAATATATATATATATATATTAGTTATTTGTTTAGTTTTTATGGTTCCCGGCAAATTTTCCGTCAAGATTTTTTTACAAATACTAGATGTATACAATATTTGCATACGAATGTGGGAAATTTAAGAAATGGTGATAGCTTTTAAATTCTAAGCAAATAGAATTCTCTCTTCGTTTTTATTTTAGCTATGCTTTGTTGTCTACATTTCAACCTTTTTTGAATTGATACCTAATTTGTTTCCCTTTTTTGCTTAAGTCGACAGGACATGGAGCGACGACTCGAGACACCCGATCCTGTGGAACATCGTAGTCGGAGCCGAACGAAGGAACGCAGCCATTCCCGGATCCTGAGACTGGAGCCAATGCAGTGCATCATGCTGAGCGTCTTGGCGTCGCGAAACATGCTAAAAGGTGACGTAGTCCTTCTGTTACGATTTGTTGGTTACGGTCTTTGCGCATGAAGCCTGATAACGTGGTGTTGGTAGATTACGTGTAATATTGCATGCAAGCACGGGATGTGTTTTGAACCAATTTAAAGCTAATTATCGTGATTTTCTGGTAGTTATCTATATCACAGGTACCTGGCGAAAGAAAGCTTTCAAAATATATATATCTATATATTAGTTATTTGTTTAGTTTTTATGGTTCCCGGCAAATTTTCCGTCAAGATTTTGTTACAAATACTAGATGTATACAATATTTGCATACGAATGTGTGAAATTTAAGAAATGGTGATAGCTTATAAATTCTAAGCAAATAGAATTCTCTCTTCATTTATATTTTAGCTATGCTTTGTTGTCTACATTTCAACCTTTTTTGAATTGATACCTAATTTGTTTCCCTTTTTTGTTTAAGTCGACAGAACATGGAGCGACGACTCGAGAGACCCGATCCTGTGGAACGTCGTAGTCGGAGCCGAACGAAGGAACGCAGCCATTCCCGGATCCTGAGACTGGAGCCAATGCAGTGCATCATGCTGAGCGTCTTGGCGTCGCGGAACATGCTAAAAGGTGACGTAGTCCTTCTGTTACGATTTGTTGGTTACGGTCTTTGCGCATGAAGCCTGATAACGTGGTGTTGGTAGATTACGTGTAATATTGCATGCAAGCACGGGATGTGTTTTGAACCAATTTAAAGCTAATTATCGTGATTTTCTGGTAGTTATCTATATTACAGGTACCTGGCGAAAGAAAGCTTTCTAAATATATATATATATATATATATTAGTTATTTGTTTAGTTTTTATGGTTCCCGGCAAATTTTCCGTCAAGATTTTTTTACAAATACTAGATGTATACAATATTTGCATACGAATATGTGAAATTTAAGAAATGGTGATAGCTTTTAAATTCTAAGCAAATAGAATTCTCTCTTCGTTTTTATTTTAGCTATGCTTTGTTGTCTACATTTCAACCTTTTTTGAATTGATACCTAATTTGTTTCCCTTTTTTGCTTAAGTCGACAGGACATGGAGCGACGACTCGAGACACCCGATCCTGTGGAACATCGTAGTCGGAGCCGAACGAAGGAACGCAGCCATTCCTGGATCCTGAGACTGGAGCCAATGCAGTGCATCATGCTGAGCGTCTTGGCGTCGCGGAACATGCTAAAAGGTGACGTAGTCCTTCTGTTACGATTTGTTGGTTACGGTCTTTGCGCATGAAGCCTGATAACGTGGTGTTGGTAGATTACGTGTAATATTGCATGCAAGCACGGGATGTGTTTTGAACCAATTTAAAGCTAATTATCGTGAATTTCTGGTAGTTATCTATATTACAGGTACCTGGCGAAAGAAAGCTTTCAAAATATATATATATATATATATTAGTTATTTGTTTAGTTTTTATGGTTCCCGGCAAATTTTCCGTCAAGATTTTTTTACAAATACTAGATGTATACAATATTTGCATACGAATGTGGGAAATTTAAGAAATGGTGATAGCTTTTAAATTCTAAGCAAATAGAATTCTCTCTTCGTTTTTATTTTAGCTATGCTTTGTTGTCTACATTTCAACCTTTTTTGAATTGATACCTAATTTGTTTCCCTTTTTTGCTTAAGTCGACAGGACATGGAGCGACGACTCGAGACACCCGATCCTGTGGAACATCGTAGTCGGAGCCGAACGAAGGAACGCAGCCATTCCCGGATCCTGAGACTGGAGCCAATGCAGTGCATCATGCTGAGCGTCTTGGCGTCGCGGAACATGCTAAAAGGTGACGTAGTCCTTCTGTTACGATTTGTTGGTTACGGTCTTTGCGCATGAAGCCTGATAACGTGGTGTTGGTAGATTACGTGTAATATTGCATGCAAGCACGGGATGTGTTTTGAACCAATTTAAAGCTAATTATCGTGATTTTCTGGTAGTTATCTATATTACAGGTACCTGGCGAAAGAAAGCTTTCAAAAAATATATATATATATATATATTAGTTATTTGTTTAGTTTTTATGGTTCCCGGCAAATTTTCCGTCAAGAATTTTTTACAAATACTAGATGTATACAATATTTGCATACGAATGTGTGAAATTTAAGAAATGGTGATAGCTTTTAAATTCTAAGCAAATAGAATTCTCTCTTCATTTATATTTTAGCTATGCTTTGTTGTCTACATTTCAACCTTTTTTGAATTGATACCTAATTTGTTTCCCTTTTTTGTTTAAGTCGACAGAACATGGAGCGACGACTCGAGAGACCCGATCCTGTGGAACATCGTAGTGGGAGCCGATGAAGGAACGCAGCCATTCCCGGATCCTGAGACTGGAGCCAATGCAGTGCATCATGCTGAGCGTCTTGGCGTCGCGGAACATGCTAAAAGGTGACGTAGTCCTTCTGTTACGATTTGTTGGTTACGGTCTTTGCGCATGAAGCCTGATAACGTGGTGTTGGTAGATTACGTGTAATATTGCATGCAAGCACGGGATGTGTTTTGAACCAATTTAAAGCTAATTATCGTGATTTTCTGGTAGTTATCTATATTACAGGTACCTGGCGAAAGAAAGCTTTCTAAATATATATATATCAGTTATTTGTTTAGTTTTTATGGTTCCCGGCAAATTTTCCGTCAAGATTTTGTTACAAATACTAGATGTATACAATATTTGCATACGAATGTGGGAAATTTAAGAAATGGTGATAGCTTATAAATTCTAAGCAAATAGAATTCTCTCTTCATTTATATTTTAGCTATGCTTAGCTGTCTACATTTCAACCTTTTTTGAATTGATACCTAATTTGTTTCCCTTTTTTGCTTAAGTCGACAGGACATGGAGCGACGACTCGAGACACCCGATCCTGTGGAACATCATAGTCGGAGCCGAACGAAGGAACGCAGCCATTCCTGGATCCTGAGACTGGAGCCAATGCAGTGCATCATGCTGAGCGTCTTGGCGTCGCGGAACATGCTAAAAGGTGACGTAGTCCTTCTGTTACGATTTGTTGGTTACGGTCTTTGCGCATGAAGCCTGATAACGTGGTGTTGGTAGATTACGTGTAATATTGCATGCAAGCACGGGATGTGTTTTGAACCAATTTAAAGCTAATTATCGTGATTTTCTGGTAGTTATCTATATTACAGGTACCTGGCGAAAGAAAGCTTTCAAAAAATATATATATATATATTAGTTATTTGTTTAGTTTTTATGGTTCCCGGCAAATTTTCCGTCAAGAATTTTTTACAAATACTAGATGTATACAATATTTGCATACGAATGTGTGAAATTTAAGAAATGGTGATAGCTTTTAAATTCTAAGCAAATAGAATTCTCTCTTCATTTATATTTTAGCTATGCTTTGTTGTCTACATTTAAACCTTTTTTTGAATTGATACCTAATTTGTTTCCCTTTTTTGTTTAAGTCGACAGAACATGGAGCGACGACTCGAGACACCCGATCCTGTGGAACATCGTGGTCGGAGCCGAACGAAGGAACGCAGCCATTCCCGGATCCTGAGACTGGAGCCAATGCAGTGCATCATGCTGAGCGTCTTGGCGTCGCGGAACATGCTAAAAGGTGACGTAGTCCTTCTGTTACGATTTGTTGGTTACGGTCTTTGCGCATGAAGCCTGATAACGTGGTGTTGGTAGATTACGTGTTATATTGCATGCAAGCACGGGATGTGTTTTGAACCAATTTAAAGCTAATTATCGTGATTTTCTGGTAGTTATCTATATTACAGGTACCTGGCGAAAGAAAGCTTTCAAAAAATATATATATATATATTAGTTATTTGTTTAGTTTTTATGGTTCCCGGCAAATTTTCCGTCAAGAATTTTTTACAAATACTAGATGTATACAATATTTGCATACGAATGTGTGAAATTTAAGAAATGGTGATAGCTTTTAAATTCTAAGCAAATAGAATTCTCTCTTCATTTATATTTTAGCTATGCTTTGTTGTCTTCATTTCAACCTTTTTTGAATTGATACCTAATTTGTTTCCCTTTTTTGTTTAAGTCGACAGAACATGGAGCGACGACTCGAGAGACCCGATCCTGTGGAACATCGTAGTCGGAGCCGAACGAAGGAACGCAGCCATTCCCGGATCCTGAGACTGGAGCCAATGCAGTGCATCATGCTGAGCGTCTTGGCGTCGCGGAACATGCTAAAAGGTGACGTAGTCCTTCTGTTACGATTTGTTGGTTACGGTCTTTGCGCATGAAGCCTGATAACGTGGTGTTGGTAGATTACGTGTAATATTGCATGCAAGCACGGGATGTGTTTTGAACCAATTTAAAGCTAATTATCGTGATTTTCTGGTAGTTATCTATATTACAGGTACCTGGCGAAAGAAAGCTTTCTAAATATATATATATATATATATATATTAGTTATTTGTTTAGTTTTTATGGTTCCCGGCAAATTTTCCGTCAAGATTTTTTTACAAATACTAGATGTATATAATATTTGCATACGAATATGTGAAATTTAAGAAATGGTGATAGCTTTTAAATTCTAAGCAAATAGAATTCTCTCTTCGTTTTTATTTTAGCTATGCTTTGTTGTCTGCATTTCAACCTTTTTTGAATTGATACCTAATTTGTTTCCCTTTTTTGCTTAAGTCGACAGGACATGGAGCGACGACTCGAGACACCCGATCCTGTGGAACATCGTAGTCGGAGCCGAACGAAGGAACGCAGCCATTCCTGGATCCTGAGACTGGAGCCAATGCAGTGCATCATGCTGAGCGTCTTGGCGTCGCGGAACATGCTAAAAGGTGACGTAGTCCTTCTGTTACGATTTGTTGGTTACGGTCTTTGCGCATGAAGCCTGATAACGTGGTGTTGGTAGATTACGTGTAATATTGCATGCAAGCACGGGATGTGTTTTGAACCAATTTAAAGCTAATTATCGTGATTTTCTGGTAGTTATCTATATTACAGGTACCTGGCGAAAGAAAGCTTTCAAAAAATATATATATATATATTAGTTATTTGTTTAGTTTTTATGGTTCCCGGCAAATTTTCCGTCAAGAATTTTTTACAAATACTAGATGTATACAATATTTGCATACGAATGTGTGAAATTTAAGAAATGGTGATAGCTTTTAAATTCTAAGCAAATAGAATTCTCTCTTCATTTATATTTTAGCTATGCTTTGTTGTCTACATTTCAACCTTTTTTGAATTGATACCTAATTTGTTTCCCTTTTTTGTTTAAGTCGACAGAACATGGAGCGACGACTCGAGAGACCCGATCCTGTGGAACATCGTAGTCGGAGCCGAACGAAGGAACGCAGCCATTCCCGGATCCTGAGACTGGAGCCAATGCAGTGCATCATGCTGAGCGTCTTGGCGTCGCGGAACATGCTAAAAGGTGACGTAGTCCTTCTGTTACGATTTGTTGGTTACGGTCTTTGCGCATGAAGCCTGATAACGTGGTGTTGGTAGATTACGTGTAATATTGCATGCAAGCACGGGATGTGTTTTGAACCAATTTAAAGCTAATTATCGTGATTTTCTGGTAGTTATCTATATTACAGGTACCTGGCGAAAGAAAGCTTTCTAAATATATATATATCAGTTATTTGTTTAGTTTTTATGGTTCCCGGCAAATTTTCCGTCAAGATTTTGTTACAAATACTAGATGTATACAATATTTGCATACGAATGTGGGAAATTTAAGAAATGGTGATAGCTTATAAATTCTAAGCAAATAGAATTCTCTCTTCATTTATATTTTAGCTATGCTTAGCTGTCTACATTTCAACCTTTTTTGAATTGATACCTAATTTGTTTCCCTTTTTTGCTTAAGTCGACAGGACATGGAGCGACGACTCGAGACACCCGATCCTGTGGAACATCATAGTCGGAGCCGAACGAAGGAACGCAGCCATTCCTGGATCCTGAGACTGGAGCCAATGCAGTGCATCATGCTGAGCGTCTTGGCGTCGCGGAACATGCTAAAAGGTGACGTAGTCCTTCTGTTACGATTTGTTGGTTACGGTCTTTGCGCATGAAGCCTGATAACGTGGTGTTGGTAGATTACGTGTAATATTGCATGCAAGCACGGGATGTGTTTTGAACCAATTTAAAGCTAATTATCGTGATTTTCTGGTAGTTATCTATATTACAGGTACCTGGCGAAAGAAAGCTTTCAAAAAATATATATATATATATTAGTTATTTGTTTAGTTTTTATGGTTCCCGGCAAATTTTCCGTCAAGAATTTTTTACAAATACTAGATGTATACAATATTTGCATACGAATGTGTGAAATTTAAGAAATGGTGATAGCTTTTAAATTCTAAGCAAATAGAATTCTCTCTTCATTTATATTTTAGCTATGCTTTGTTGTCTACATTTAAACCTTTTTTTGAATTGATACCTAATTTGTTTCCCTTTTTTGTTTAAGTCGACAGAACATGGAGCGACGACTCGAGACACCCGATCCTGTGGAACATCGTGGTCGGAGCCGAACGAAGGAACGCAGCCATTCCCGGATCCTGAGACTGGAGCCAATGCAGTGCATCATGCTGAGCGTCTTGGCGTCGCGGAACATGCTAAAAGGTGACGTAGTCCTTCTGTTACGATTTGTTGGTTACGGTCTTTGCGCATGAAGCCTGATAACGTGGTGTTGGTAGATTACGTGTAATATTGCATGCAAGCACGGGATGTGTTTTGAACCAATTTAAAGCTAATTATCGTGATTTTCTGGTAGTTATCTATATTACAGGTACCTGGCGAAAGAAAGCTTTCTAAATATATATATATCAGTTATTTGTTTAGTTTTTATGGTTCCCGGCAAATTTTCCGTCAAGATTTTGTTACAAATACTAGATGTATACAATATTTGCATACGAATGTGGGAAATTTAAGAAATGGTGATAGCTTATAAATTCTAAGCAAATAGAATTCTCTCTTCATTTATATTTTAGCTATGCTTAGCTGTCTACATTTCAAAACTTTTTTGAATTGATACCTAATTTGTTTCCCTTTTTTGCTTAAGTCGACAGGTCGAAGGAAGGAACGCAGCCGTAGCCGGCTTTGTATCCGCAGCCCTTCCCGGATCCTGGGACGCGAAGGTGAAGGCGAAAAATAAAGGGTACGTAGAGAATCGTTGCTTGTAAAGATAAATTTCTTTTAAACTAGATTGCTAAACGTTTTAAAGACATTATCAAGATCATTATTATTTTTTTATTATTTTTTAATACTGTTACGATTTGTTGGTAACGTGTCGTTGCGCATGAAGCCTGATAACGTGGTGTTGTTAGATTACGTGTAATATTGCGTGCAAGCATGGGATGTGCTTTGAACAAATTAAGAGCTTAATGATCGTGATTTTCCGGTATTTATCTATTTTTAAGGAACCTGGCGAAAGAAAGCTTTCAATTAAATATATATGAATTAGTTATTTGTTTAGTTTTTATGGTTCCCGGCAAATTTTCCGTCAGTATTTTTGTTAGAAATACTAGATGTATACAATATTTGCATACGAATGTGTGAAATTTAAGAAATGGTGATAGCTTTTAAATTCTAAGCAAATAGAATTCTTTCTTCATTTATATTTTAGCTATGCTTTGTTGTCTACATTTCAACACCTTTTTCAATTGATACCTAATTTGTTTCCCTTTTTTGCTAAGTCGACAGAACCTGGATCGACGACTCGAGACACCCGATCCTGTGGAACATTGTGGTCGGAGCCGAACGAAGGAACGCAGCCATTCCCGGATCCTGAGACTGGGGCCAATGCAGTGCATCATGCTGAGCGTCTTGGCGTCGCGGAACATGCTAAAAGGTGACGTAGTCCTTCTGTTACGATTTGTTGGTTACGGTCGTTGCGCATGAAGCCTGATAACGTGGTGTTGGTAGATTACGTGTAATATTGCATGCAAGCACGGGATGTGTTTTGAACCAATTTAAAGCTAATTATCGTGATTTTCTGGTAGTTATCTATATTACAGGTACCTGGCGAATGAAAGCTTTCAATATATATATATATTAGTTATTTGTTTAGTTTTTATGGTTCCCGGCAAATTTTCCGTCAAGATTTTTGTTAGAAATACTAGATGTATACAATATTTGCATACGAATGTGTGAAATTTAAGAAATGGTGATAGCTTTTAAATTCTAAGCAAATAGAATTCTCTCTTCATTTATATTTTAGCTATGCTTTGTTGTCTACATTTAAACACCTTTTTTGAATTTATACCTAATTTGTTTCCCTTTTTCGCTAAAGTCGACAGAACATGGAGCGACGACTCGAGACACCCGATCCTGTGGAACATCGTAGTCGGAGCCGAACGAAGGAACGCAGCCCTTCCCGGCTCCTGAGACTGGAGCCAATGCAGTGCATCATGCTGAGCGTCTTGGCGTCGCGGAACATGCTAAAAGGTGACGTAGTCCTTCTGTTACGATTTGTTGGTTACGGTCTTTGCGCATGAAGCCTGATAACGTGGTGTTGGTAGATTACGTGTAATATTGCATGCAAGCACGGGATGTGTTTTGAACCAATTTAAAGCTAATTATCGTGATTTTCTGGTAGTTATCTATATTACAGGTACCTGGCGAAAGAAAGCTTTCAAAATATATATATCTATATATTAGTTATTTGTTTAGTTTTTATGGTTCCCGGCAAATTTTCCGTCAAGATTTTTTTACAAATACTAGATGTATATAATATTTGCATACGAATGTGTGAAATTTAAGAAATGGTAATAGCTTTTAAATTCTAAGCAAATAGAATTCTCTCTTCGTTTTTATTTTAGCTATGCTTTGTTGTCTACATTTCAACCTTTTTTGAATTGATACCTAATTTGTTTCCCTTTTTTGCTTAAGTCGACAGAACATGGAGCGACGACTCGAGACACCCGATCCTGTGGAACATCGTAGTCGGAGCCGAACGAAGGAACGGAGCCATTCCCGGATCCTGAGACTGGAGCCAATGCAGTGCATCATGCTGAGCGTCTTGGCGTCGCGGAACATGCTAAAAGGTGACGTAGTCCTTCTGTTACGATTTGTTGGTTACGGTCTTTGCGCATGAAGCCTGATAACGTGGTGTTGGTAGATTACGTGTAATATTGCATGCAAGCACGGGATGTGTTTTGAACCAATTTAAAGCTAATTATCGTGATTTTCTGGTAGTTATCTATATTACAGGTACCTGGCGAAAGAAAGCTTTCAAAATATATATATATATATTAGTTATTTGTTTAGTTTTTATGGTTCCCGGCAAATTTTCCGTCAAGATTTTTTTACAAATACTAGATGTATACAATATTTGCATACGAATGTGTGAAATTTAACACTTATTTCTAAATAATGGTTTCTTGTTTTGACAAAATTATCCTAGTTAACATCAATTTATCTGCTTTGTATCACATAAGCATTGTCACTTTACAAAATTAAATATGTAGGATGACTACGGGCGGGTGCGTGTCTTCGTCGGTAATTTAGGTAGACGTGGGTAGTTTCGGGCAAAGAGACCAGACACTCTTGGTAGAACCGAACTACAATAAGTATGGGAGTTTATAAGGAGCAGACTATACGCTCCACCAAGTACGAATGCACCACCGCAGCTTAACCACCGGTCCGACCCGACCGAGTGCAATCAATGCAATGCGCCGTCCCGCGCCGGTGAGTCTTATAAGAACCTGCATACGTCACTTAGTGTTGCGTAAAGAGAGGGGGCGATGCCACTCTCTTGTCTGTCGTACATGACTCCAAAACTAGATGGCGCTGCTCTCTGATTGCCGTCAAATATATTTTTGAACAAAACATGACGCATAAACCCTTGTATCCTTAAGACTAATAATTAAGACAGAATGCTAAAAGCAGCAGCATTATGGTCTTATGTTGATCTACATTTAAGTTTGTTTTCCTATGGGAGATGAATATAAATTGTTTATTGAATAACCATGTCAGTTCAAAAAGTTACTAAGTGACTCGATAAGAAGCAACCCATTTTAGTTGAGTCTAGTAAAATTTATAATGACACTCATCATGATGACAGCTCATCTTTGAGTAGGGGATGAAAAATTGCTTCTCATTAGCGACAGAATAGATCTACTCTCAAGGTAGATGCGACACTTCAGAACAAAAGATACGTGGAGTCAAACACGCGTTGATGACATTATAAATGTCAACAACGAGGCGTTATAACCTGAAAAACGTCATAGTTTTAAGAAAAACGGACCTTAATATGAATGGAATGCTATGGTTCATTATGTAATAATAAAATAGATAAATAATATATCTTAAAGTAATGTATATTAGTTAATTATTATTTTATTGTAATTCCAATAGTTAATAATAATTGTGACTTTACTATGTATAATAGTTGTAAATTGTAACATTGCAACGCCCTGACATGTGCATGAGTGCAATTATTGAATAAATAAATAAATTGAAATAATTTATTAGTTTTTTCACTAGATCTAAAGTGATTACCGCCACGCATGAATATCTGCGGCACCCGTGAAGCTACGATGCGTTGTCAGCTTCACCCATCATCCTAATCGGCTTCTGCGCGGAATCATTCAAAGGGAGCTAAAATCGCCAGTAGGGTGATAACTATAATGATAGCGATAGCCGCGCGTTATAATGGTCTAGCGCACGCAAAGAACTAGGTTTTAAAACAATTACAAATATAACATTCACATTTTGCAAAAACGAAAAATGTGAGATAAAGATTTCAAAATATACATATTTGTTTATTATATTTTCACACAGCATTTAAAACTAAAAAAAAAATGTGAGCCGTCACGGTGCGCCTGGCAGATGCTAAACATCGACATTATTTTGTAAAAGTAATATACAGAAAAAAACAGATTGTGATTGGAACTAAATATGTCATAATGATAAAATAAAATATTACAATTTTTTTTCCAGATAACGCTGACTATTTGTTGAATTTGTGATGGCCTAGTGGTTAGGGCGTCAACTTCCTAATAAGAGGTCGGCGGTTCGAATCCGAGCACGCACCTCTAACTTTTCGGAGTTATGTGCGTTTTTAAAAACAATTAAAATATCACTTGCTTCAACGGTGAAGGAAAACATCGTGAGGAAACCTGCACACCTGAGAGTTATCCATAATGTTCTCAAAGGCGTGTGAAGTCTGCCAATCCGCACACTAGTGCATATAGACTGTATATATATACCATCATATAGCGTGGTGGCGCGTCGCCACGCCAGAAATCGGTTTTACGTGCGGCTGTAGATGTTTCACATCAAAAATAAAAAAATAACTTTCCAATGCTGGCGGCACAGGCCTCCTCTTTGGAAGTTGACAGAAATTTGAGCTCAATGTGAGCTTAGACGATTATTAAAAATAAACTGTTTAACATGCTCTGCTTGGTACCTCTTTCTTAACGCCAGAATATTTCTTGAATTTTTCAACAGACATACTATAAAATTTTTTTAGCCAATGGATACCTAGTTGGTTTGACTGATTGAAAAAAAAAATTGGAATTGTGATATTCAATTCACACGGTCATTACGTTAACTTCTTGTTGTTTGACGACTCCACGAACTCCTCTGTTCTATAGCGAGGGTGTACGTACGTTTGTACGTACGTGAGATCGGCACTGTTGTTGCATGCCATACCAGGCTAGGGGGCCAAAGGCGGCACTGTTGTTGCATGCCATACCAGGCTAGGGGGCCAAAGGCGGCACTGTTGTTGCATGCCATACCAGGCTAGGGGGCCAAAGGCGGCACTGTTGTTGCATGCCATACCAGGCTAGGGGGCCAAAGGCGGTACTGTTGTTGCATGCCATACCAGGCTAGGGGGCCAAAGGCGGCACTGTTGTTGCATGCCATACCAGGCTAGGGGGCAAAGGCAAAGGCAAAGGAAAAGGCCTCTATTGGCGGTAGGCAAGGTGTGGGACGGCAGGCATGCCAGGCAAAGGCCTCTATTGGCAGTAGGCAAGGTGTGGGACGGCAGGCATGCCAGGCAAAAGCCTCTATTGGCGGTAGGCAAGGTGTGGGACGGCAGGCATGCCAGGCAAAGGCCTCTATTGGCGGTAGGCAAGGTGTGGGACGGCAGGCATGCCAGGCAAAGGCCTCTATTGGCGGTAGGCAAGGTGTGGGACGGCAGGCATGCCAGGCAAAGGCCTCTATTGGCGGTAGGCAAGGTGTGGGACGGCAGGCATATGGGCCTACCGCCAATCGGCCTGAATACTAATATATTTAATACTAATATACATAATATATACTAATGATAATAGACCGTTTCATCCTATGGCGTTAGTAGAATAGTTCCTATGGCGTTATGTTGGCAACGATGTTTTCTAGTGTTGCCACATTACCTATAATAATCTACCTCAAAGTAAGGTAGATTTCAAGTATGTTTTTAGTACGTTACACAGAATGGGTGTATATGTCTGGATAAAACTTTTTTTTTAGATAGATTTGCGTTTTGACGACAATCAGTACCAGAAGGCATTGATGAGGTCTAGGTTGGAGCGCTGTCGCCTAGAAAATGCCTATTCACTCTTCCCTTGAAGGAACTAAGGTTATATGTATATAGACCACCCTTATCAAACTTTGAACTTTTTGAAAAGGTAATGGATGAGGTACTCTATAAAATATCTAAATCAAATAAAAAGTTGATTGTGTGCGGAGATTTTAATGTGAACATTCTGGAAAGTAACTCTTCAAGTTACAAGTTAATAAATCTATTTAGATCATACAATTTGTTGAATATGTTTATGGAGCCTACTAGAATAACTGCCAGTAGTGCCACATGCTTAGACAATATATATACAAATATAAACCCCATCAGTAAAAATATAATTAATAAATTAGATTCAGATCACTGTGGTCAATTCATTTGTTTCAAAAATGGGGAAAAAACATTGTCTAAACATAAAATGACTTATGTGCCAGTAACGTCAGGACGAATAGAGAGAATAAGAACAAGCTTAGTTAGAGACCTTCCATTCTTATCATCTACAATTGGTCCTAATGAAATGTATAATACTTTTTTTGGTAAGTTTAATATGATATTTAATTCTATATTTACTAAAAAGTCTGTCATGGTTGCTGATACATTGGTTTTTAGTGAGTGGGCTACAAGTGAACTACATAAAAATAGGCAAACTTTATATGAAATGTATGCGGAACGAAAATATAATACGAGTGATGAGTTTAAAAATTATGTAAAATTATTTTCCAAGAATTTTAAACGCGATTGCATTTTGGCGAAATCGCAATATATACAGAATAAAATAAAAAATAGCAATAATGTAATTAAAGCAACCTGGAAAATAATTAATGAGGAAACAGGAAGAATAAAACCAAAAACTAATAACTTTAAACTTGATATAGGTAACAAATCTATCACGTCGGATTTTGAGGTTGCAACTGCTTTTGAAACCTTCTTTACCGACGTTCCTGTCTCCACTACAAGATCATTAAACTCTTCACCTGATACTGCTCTCTGTTTGTTGAAGGATAATGTGCCAGAATGTAATAACGCTCTTAAATTCAGACATGTTAGTAGCTCAGACGTTATTAAGGCCTTCCGATTAATAAATATTAAGAAAACAAATGACTTGTGGGGCATTTCCGTTAATGTTATAAGGTCATTGATTGATATTGTTGCACCCGACCTAGCTTTTATTTTTAACAATTGCATTGACTGTGGTGTGTTCCCTGACTTAATGAAACATAGCAAGTTAATTCCCTTATTCAAATCTGGTAGTACTACTGACCCCACTAACTTTAGACCGGTATCAGTACTACCTACTTTCAGTAAAATCTTTGAAAAACTTATTTTAACGCAATTAATTAATCATTTTAATAGAAACAATTTATTACACGCCAAACAATTTGGTTTTACACGGGGTCGCTCAACAACCGACGCTGGTGTTGAGTTAATACACAATATATTTAAAGCCTGGGAGGAGTCACGTGACGCACTTGGTGTTTTTTGTGATTTGTCCAAGGCTTTCGATTGTGTTGAACATGAAACATTAGTCAGAAAACTACACCATTATGGACTTCGGGGGGTAACTCTAGATTTAATGACCTCGTATTTACGTGACAGAGTTCAACAAGTAGACGTAAACGGGAAACGGTCTAACGGGTCATTTGTGAAAATAGGGGTTCCTCAGGGATCTATATTAGGACCTTTTCTGTTCCTCATTTACATAAATGACCTTCCTTACCTTACTAAGGACAATAGCGGGATAGTATTGTTTGCTGATGATACATCACTCGTTTTTAAAATTAAACAACGTGAAACAAATGTTGACGAGGTAAACAACTCTCTCGCGAAAGTAGTACATTGGTTTGAGGCTAATAACTTAGCACTTATTGGGAAGAAAACAAAGTGTATTAAATTCACGTTGCCCAATGTTAAACAGGTGAAAACTAGTGTACTACTTAATAATGAGGAATTGGATCTGGTAAATACGGCTACATTCTTAGGCATAACGTTAGACGCTAAACTTCAATGGGGTCCACATATAAATAATTTATCGCACAGACTTAGCTCTGCTGCTTACGCGGTAAAAAAAATCCGTCATTTGACGGATATAGAGACTGCCAGACTTGTATATTTTAGCTACTTTCACAGCATTATGTCATATGGTATTTTATTATGGGGTAATGCTGCTGATATTGACACTATATTCGTTTTGCAGAAGAGGGCTGTTCGTGCGATATATAAATTAGGTCCCAGAGAGTCATTAAGAGATAAATTTAGAGATTATAAAATAATGACAGTGCATAGCCAATATATATATGAAAATTTAATGTATGTTCATAAAAATATTGATAAATTCAAGAAAAAAATGGACTGTAATGCACTGAACATCAGAAGTAAAAGTAAACTTGTAGTACCGTTTAGTAGGCTGCACAAAATTAGTAACTCATTCAAAGGAAATTGTATTTTATTCTATAATAAATTACCTATTGATATCTTGGAGATGTCTATCAATAAGTTCAAAGTTTTTATAAAACGAAAGCTTGTAGAAAAATCATATTACGATATTAAGGATTATATAAACGATAAAAAAGCTTGGGTGTGAATTGCTCTATCTCCATAGGTACTATAGTTTATTATTAATTTTATTCATTATGTGAGATGGTGATAACGAAAAAAAAGAAAAACCCCGGCTAAGTTTGTTGTGGGCTTCTTCTTAGACCGGGGCGTGTTTGGAACCCTCATAGCTTTAGTTTTAAGTTTACGAATATAGTTATCACCATGAAATAACTACTGTGTAAATTATTGGCGTCAAAAGTGCCTTTTTAAGGACTATTTGAATAAAGATTATTTTGAATTTGAATTTGAATTATATGTGGCTGGAAACAGATGTTGGAAGTCAGTTCCACACCTTAGCGGTTCGATTCAGAAACTTGCCAACAGCTTATAATCCAGATACATTGATAGAGATAGTCTGGAATATTACATAGACATATCCCAGAAAAATGTATACTACCCTGGGGAATGTTTTTTTTACAGGGTGTCTTTACTAATACACCTCAAATATCTACAATAATGTAGTGCTAAAGCAGATATTGTGGCTTGTTTTAGCTTACCTTTAGTTTTTTGTGGCTTGTGGCTTACCTTTAGTTTTTTTTATGTATTACAATACTATTTATAATATCCACAAATGCCCCTTAAACATAAGGGGAAAATTTATAAAACTGTTGCAAGGCCTGTCGTGTTGTATGGATCAGAATGTTGGGAGGCAAAAAGAACGGATGCAAGATGAGTACATGTGACAGAAATGGGAATGTTGAGATGGATGTGTGGTGTGACGAGAATGGATGAGATAAGAAATTAATATATAAGGGGAAGTTTAAAAGTAGCGCCAGTGACAGAAAAGATGAGGAGTAACAGGCTAGCATGGTATGGTCATATATTGCGGAGGAAAGAAAGTGATGTCACCAAAATAATGTTATATATGAACATGGAAGAGCAAAAGAGTAGAGGAAGACCAAAAACGAGATGGATGGATTGTGTAAAAGAGGATATTAAAGCCGGTAAAAGGTGTGGGTAGTGAGGTGATGGCTGAAGATGTTTTGTGCCGACCCGACATAATGTGGGATAAGGGCAAAAGAAAAGAAATTCTTAAACAAATAGTTTTCCATCATCATGAAACCTAAATTCCATTATTTTATGACAACTTTTGAACAAAACTGGTAGATGCTACTCATACCTATTAGCACAGAGTAGTAACAGATAATATCTTGTAAATTTTTTTTCAGTGGAACCTTGGCAAGAAAGATAATGCCTTGTAACTTCTCCAAGAATTGTTAATACGAAAATAAGGCAGCAATGGAGATACAAGAAATGGCAGGAGATCATCAATACCTCAATGGTTATATTATAAAAGAAACCATAATTCATTCAAATACAAGTGAAAATAAACACGAAGAATATAATGCAAGTAAATGAATATGTGCCAAATATTTAAACCATTTGCGGTGGAGGCTCTGGGTCCATTAACTTTATTTAGTAAAGTTATCTAATAGAAGTGTGTCTTCATAATGGCAAGGTAATATTCAATTGAACACCAACATTTATATCATCATCATTATGATCAACCCATTCTCGGCTAACTACAGAGCATCGGTCTCCTCTCAATATGAGAAGGGGTTGCCCATAGTCAACCAGGCTGACCATATGCAGATTGGCAGACTTCACACACCTTTGAGAACATGGAGAACTCTCAGGCGTGCAGGTTGCCCTCACAATGTTTTCCTCCACCGTTGAAGCAAGTGATATTTTAATTGCTTAAACATTTATAGAAGTTATATTTAATTGTATTAAATTCCTAGGGTAAAGTATAGATATCCGGTACTCGCATAGGGGGAGGGGGGAGGTAGGGTAAGCCCCCCTCCACTTTTCCCCTTTGGCGGAAAATTATGCAGTCCCCACCCGATGACCAATAGATGATCGATGGCGCTTTTCAGATATGTCGGTCCGTGTATAGGACTTTGATAATTAATTCAATAGATAAAATTATAATTAAATAATCAGTTTTATGATTCAGATTGATTTTCTTTGCTATTTAATTTGGAAAATCGCTATGAATAATAAATCTGATTATTTAAACAGTTTTGAATTTTGAGAGTAGAAATAAAACAAAGTATTATTTCATTTTATTTTTATTATGACGTAAGAAATATTTACGAGCTTGTTCTTTTACAGGATCATTTGTATTAAATTTTATTATTTTACCTTTTAATATTTTGTTGACCCCCATACACCAACTGTCAAGAATAAGTTTAATTGTCAAATGAATGACAATTAAATGACACAACAAGTTTCTTATAATTTAAAAAAATGGGCTTTACACTTTGCTAAAGTATTAAAATTACAATACATGTCAATATGAAAGTGAATTGCATCAGATAAAATTTGGGACTCCGGCGATTCATGTAGGCACCTAGCAATTGAATGAAAAATATCATTCGTCGTTAAAGAAAATTCATCGCTTGGATATGCAAGTGATTTTTTTGTATAATCTCATTCATGTATAACTTGAGGATTCTTGTGTTTTTGAAATTGAAATTTTGGTGCATACAGGACAATTTTTGAAAACTTTTGCTCTCGTCTTTTTTAAAAACCAGCCTGCCACATTTTTATTTGTTTCTAAATTAAATCTTCATCTTTCACTTGGCTGGAGGCAGGCTGAGCAGGAGTCTCCAACTCTTGCAATAAAACATTTATATTTTGTTCATTTTTATCCATCACATTAGTAGCCTATGTTTCACCATTTAAGAAATTGTCCATTGACTGAAATATTTCACTGTTATCATCCTCACAATTGGCATTTGCAGAATGGGGGTTGCAAAACTATTAATTATTAAAGTTTTATATGCATTAATGAATTGGTCGCAAGAAGGGTTTGTGTTTCTTACAACCATTGCTACAAATTTTGCAAAAAAAAATTCAAGTGGATCTTGATTTAAATTTCTTGGGAGCAGGCTTGTTATGTTATAATTTTTTTGCAAATAAGACCACATCTCTTTATAAACTTGAATGTTATGGATGAAATTTTTTATAGAGGGGACATTTTTAAAAACTTTATTGACATCTATTTTTTGTGTTTGAAACCTCATTGTCTTTAATATTGGTAAAACCTGCTCCCATAATTTAAAATGGGGGAACCGTTCCTTAGGCAGCACCTAAACTTTTTGCTTCCTTCTTTATAAGTGTGCCCATTAAAAGAATCAAACAACTGATCAATTAACAGTATCAGATCTGCTGTATTGCAACATTCTTTGGGAAGAATTTCATATCCTGTGAACAGAAAGACTGATATGAATTTTACTACTTCTCTATTATGATCAACCCATCGCCGGCTCACTACACAGCATGGGTCTCCTCTCAGTATGAAAAGGGTTTGGCCATAGTCGACCTCGCTGGCTAATTGTGGAATGGCAGACTTTACAAGCCTCTGAGAACATCATGTTGATCTTTCAGGCATGCAGGTTTCCTCACAATGTTTTCCTACACTGTTAAAGCAGGTTTTATTCATTTACTTAAAATGCACATAACCATGACTCCAAAAATTTGAGAGGTGGCGAGCGGAGCGAGCCGGCGACCTTCGTAGCGAAACGAAGGTCGAGTAGGTGAAGCTGAATGAAGGGGCGACGGAGCGAGTCGTCTGGCGTAGCCCATTTGATTTGTAGCTCTCCCGTAATATTGCATTATTTTTTCGATGTTTTACCTATTTATAGGTTATGTTAGTTTTTTTTTGGTTTTCTCGAAAAAAGTGCATTACCTTGTAATGCGAGTGCTATTGTTACAATCGGGGACCAAACCTCTACCAAATAAAACATCTTTCTCCCCGAAATTCCTGCCGCACGATTCTAAATCCAACCCTGGAAATCTATGCAATGGACCTGAAATAATGAGAAATCGGTTATAATCTAAATGCCCACATGTGGGATTTACATAATGTATAAAAAACATTACAGAACCAAACTTACCATTTTAAGATGCCAAAATTGGATGCCAGGTGTTTCCTATGTAGCAGGAACAGAAACCAATTTAGAAAGCCGGGTCAATGTAGAAAGTCCATAAACAGTCTCAGTCTTCGTTTAAACAGAAACCAGTAATAAAAGTTTTACCGAAAATGTAACCGAAACGCATTACACCCACAAACAAAATGCACCGTTGAAGTTTGAATTTGAAACTTGACTACTTGACTGACAGTGACAAGTGACGATTGACGTTTGATAAATATCTCGGACGAAGAATCAAGGTGGACTTGACAACCGCGTATACCCGAAAGGGACAAATAGAAAGTACTTCAAAATGCAGGGATAACAGGTCATTAAAAATTTCCCCAATTTCTTGGAGCAACTTTCCCTTAAAAACTATACACTGAAAACGACAAAAATATTCGGCTTGTTATACACAATTCACAACTCTACTACGGATTTTGTATAAACGGTAAATTTTTTTTCATTTCCAGTTTATGCTATTGAATGGAAAGTATACCTTATTATAGTAACTTCATTGCTTTTTTTATATTAAAATGGTTTATTTGAAATCTTGTAACACCGTGTTAATCTAGTATGTAGTTGTCAATATTAAAGTCTTAATCCATTGTTTTTTTCTCGGGCAAGTGTCTAGTATGTATATATATATATAAATAAATATATATTATAAGTAGAATAAGTATTATTCATTATATACAGCTGCAAACCCCCACTAACTTACAATAATTTGTTCTCTCATAAGATGGTTATAATGATATAGGATGGTCTAATTGGGGAAGAAGCAAATTAAAAACTGTGAAGAAATAAGTTTATTTACTGTGTTAATAACGTTAACAGCGTTGGAACTGATAAGGCATTTAAAAATGTTGTGTGTTCAGTTTTTCTAAAGCAAGCAGTTTTTCAATAAAATGCTTAGAACAAAATATGCGGGTGTTTTTTCCTGGAGTCCAATTGAATTTATCCAGAAGTCACGAAGTGCAGTATCTTTTGTAAATCTAAAACATAAAACAATAGTATAACTGATTATATGCACTTTAACGAATCTTAACAATATTTATTAAAACTGAGTATAAACTTCATTATTAACATTGGTCCATATGTGAAAAATTGCTATTATGGGTAACTTTAATTCTTAACTACTGGTATTCCTAAAATAGGAATAACCCGATAAAATTCAAAATGCCCTATAAAATGGCCGCATGACATTGATATTGCCAATGTTTTACGATTGGTTGTGTATTTCTAAATTTATACGGTTAATACTAAACTTTTAAATTAGAATTTGGGACCTTTCTTAACTATTTCTGCATCTTATAAACCTGTTATTCTGTAATCTAACAGAACCTTTATGTAATTGTACAATGCAAATGGTAAACAACAAAACAATAATAATACTTACGAAATGAAAGGTGAAAGGTGAATGTTTCTTAATTTGCGTTCGCTGCGACTGTTACACGTTCGCGTTCTATACACTTTCAACATTATATTACACACATAAACCCAATTAAAAACTCGTAATATTCGCTATAAATTAGTATCACAGAGGCACGCGTCAAATTTGTTGGGCATTTAAGACAGTCGACCACACCAAAAAAAAGCTAAACTATGAAAGGGACAAAAGAATGGGTTTTTGCCTTTATCACTCTTCAGAACTTTAAATATACTTGTCTTGCTCTAACAAGGTATTATTATTATTTTGATGTCAAGTCCACCTTGATTCTTCGTCCGAGATAAGTATAAGCTCGACTCTGCCATCTAGTGTTATATTTTTACACAATTGCTAAAAGTTATGCCACCACGGACACAAGAGGTCATTCGTTTATTTGAAAATTTGCTAGACGGGATTTGTATGACTCTTTCACCCCACCAGGTATATAACCCTCATACTTGTAACTCACATTTATTCATAAAATAGGGCGATAGATGGCGTTCTACAAAAAAATCTGGTCTTTGAATATTGCCCATTAATATAATCTAATTGAGCTCCTTAATAAATGTGGTAAGAGTATAGGAATAATTTATTTTATATGGTAAATCATTATAGAAATTGTTTTTATGTTGTAAGTTGTCATATTTTGCAAGTTGTGCAAAATATCTGCCTTGTATTATGAAAAGGACAAGAAGCTGAGGCGCTTGAAACATTAAAAAAAAAAATTGTTTTTATGTTGATATTTAGCAAGTTGAGCAAAATCGTTAGAAACATTAAAAAATAAGTTTTAAATAACATTGCATATCCATCGAAATGCGTTATAATAATTGATTAAAAATCAATAAACACGAATACCTATGAAATTTTGAATAAATATTTTTGGGCCGGTATGGTCTAGTGGCGTATGAACTTGGATCTCACCCCAGGCGACCCTGGATCGAATACCGGTACCGTTAAATACCAGCTCCGTTCCCTTTTTGGGATTTATTTTGAATTTCTTTAATATTTTTCGATCTTGATGCATTTTTCGAGATTTTGACGTCTTTCGTTTTGCACAAATTCGAATAAAAAAATATAATTTAAAAAACTTCATTAGATTTCTGATGTTTATACTTATTAAAACTGTATTCGTGGTTATAAATCATCATCATATAATAAGCATTATAAAGATGTTAGTACTTTATTTAATGACAATAAGGTTATTATTATAATAGATCATCGATTATAATATGAACCAATAACCATGTAAATTGCCTTCATTTTACACGTAGGGTCATAGGATGGTGAAAAGTCGGGCTTAAGCAAATTTGCTTCTAAAAAATTATCATCATCATCATGATCAACCCAGTACCGGCTCACTACAAAACACGGGTCTCAATATGAGAAGGGTTTGGCCATAGTCCGCCACGCTGGTCATGTGCGGATTGGCAGCCTTCACACGCCTTTGAGAACATTATGGAGAACTCTCAGGCGTGCAGGTTTCCTCACGATGATTTCCATTACCGTTGAAGCAAGTGATATTTAATTGTTTTTTAAACGCACATAACTCCGAAAAGTTAGAGGTGCGTGTCCGGATTCGAACCGTCGACCAGGCGGATCGAGGCTGACGCCCTAACCACTAGGCTATCACCGCAATAAATTATATAATAATCAAACCATTGCCGGCTCACTACAGAGCATGGGTCTCCTCTCAATATAAGAAGAGGGCTTGGCCATAGTCCACCACGCTGGCTATATGCGGATTGGCAACTTCACACTCTATTAAGGTCATTATGGTGAACTCTCAGGCATGCAGGTTAACTCACGTTATTTTCCTTCATCGTTGAAGCAAGTGACATTTTAATTGCTTAAATACGCACATAACTCCGAAAAGTTAAAGGTGCGTGGCCGGATCGAACCACCGATATCTGATTAGCAGGCGGACGCCCTAACCACTGGGCTATCACGACTTGACTAGCTCCTTAAAATACATAAAATCCAAATGGCTCTAGAGTTACCATGAAATATACAGATTTGACTTTTTGAAAAAGCCTTTTTTTATTATTTATTTATTCGGACAACTCTATAACACAACTTATTATATATATATTTTTCATGAGATGCCATAGCAAATGGATGTTCCTTTTTTCCTAACACAAAATAACTATGCTTAGGTAGATTGGTTTTAATTTGTTGTAAACAAATATATAAGTTGAACTATATTGGATTTTAAATATCTTAACTAAAATCAAGAGGTGTTGAAGTAAGTGATTAATAAATAGAACTATAATTCAAGTCCCTAATTTATTATGCACTAAAAGTTAGCCCTTAACGGCAATCCCACCCGATGGTAAGTGATGAGACAGTCTGGAATCATAGCGGGCTAATGTGTTAACGATATTGTAAACCCATACTCCTAATTGTTTTTATGCGACATCTTGTAACACTAAACGCTTGACAACACGTGTTTGTCGGTAGGGTGGTAGCTCGCCACGGCCGAAGCCTCCTAGACTTGAGCCAGGACCTCTAACTTTAGAGGCCGATACACACACCTATTAGCACCCCCAAAGTGCATGCAACGCGATCCTTTGGCACTCCATCTGGGACGCGGGAGGCTGCGCTGGGTTTCAGTGGGTATTGTGGTTAGCCGCTGTGATCTTGAGTCCCACATACCCGCCTGGAGTTTTTTTCTGGGCATTTCCCAGTTGCAAAAAAAGGACCTTCAACTTTGTAATGCGACAGCGAACGCGCACCGTCACGGAGGTCGTCAAAATAGATTACATATTTGTGTACAACAAAATAGGAACTATTGTATAGCAATACATTAGTAACGGTAATAATTTGAAACAATATTATTTCTTCCTCCTTTCTATCGTAATGTAGTAACCCGAGTCTGGCTTCAGCATCACATCGATCTTGGCCACCAGCTGAGTGTGATCTCCGGCCACCTTGTAGTGTCTGAACACGTGTGCTAGTGTAGTCTTCATCGACATGTAGGCGTACGATTTACCTAGAAATAGAAACATTGAAACATTAACTCCCTTACTAATAAACTATGTGTAGAATAATACTGGAAGCTGTGATAGCCTGGTTAGGACGTCCGCCTCCTAATCAGAGGTCGGGGGTTTTAATCCGGGCCTATAACTTTTCGGAGTTATGTGCACAAATATCACTCGGTTCAACGGTGAAGGAAAACATCGTGAGGAAACCTGCATGTGTGAGAGTTCTCCATAATGTTCTCAAAGGAGTGTGAAGTCTGCCAATCCGCCAGCGTGGTGAACTATGGCCAAACCCTTCTCATATTGATAGGAGACCTGTGCTCTGTGGTGAGTCGAGAATGGGTTGATCATGATGATGATGATGAGAATAATACTTAGTTAACTCTGTATTGCGGTGATTTGTCTAATATTTGTGCTAGTCATATTACTTTAGGCCGATTTCTCAATCGGTGTGTAACTTTTTACGTGCGTGCTATACAAAGCTTTTTTTCTAATATTTGTGCTAGTCAAATGACTGTTGACTGATTTCTTAATCGGTGTGTAACATTTTACCCGTATTCTACAACTATAGACACTAACTATTTACGCGTAATATTTATACAAAGTTTATCGAACAATTAACTTTTCAGAGATATTTGAGTTTTGAGAAACTACAATCACTCGCTGTGACAGTGAAGAGACATCGTGAGGAAACGTGCAACGCTTGACTGTTCTCCAATATGTTCCATTAAAATGTTTTTATTTTTTGTAATTATTAAAGAATAAAAAATATAAAATAAATAAAAACTTGAGAGGTGTCAAGGCACATCCGGATGGAACGAAGTTCATTTCGATTAATTAGTGAAGGAATTGTAATAAAATTTTATTTTATTTAAGTTACAATAATATTTTTTTTTTATTAACAAATATAATGTTATATAAACTTCATCAGTAGGCTCAATTTTGTACTCCATCAGCAATATCCGGAACTTGTGCAGAAACACTGTCAGGATTCATTATTATTATTATTTTTTTATTATTTATTATTTACAAAAAACCTGTATGCACTCAACAAAAATAATCGTCGCGACACCACACTGTTCAATGCGAAATAGAAATGAAAATATCTGGCTTGCTTTCTATAAGAGAGAGAGAGAGACAGACAGAGAAACCTGCGACGCCGCACAGCTTACAATAACAAAAAGTGTCGTGACAACTTTTCGTAAGAATTTTTTCCGTCTAGCCCCCTTTCACAACGCGCGATAAGGAACTTCGTTCCAAAAAAAACTGTTATCAATTCATTATAATATTTAAATCAAATGTGATAGTGAAACATTGGTCATTGTTACAGTAGCGCAGCGCGTGAGTGATCGCATTATATGAAGGTCCCTGGTTCGATTCAAGTCTCTAGTTTGGGTGGAAGGCTTCTGCCGTGACTAGTACAGCACAACTGAGAAAGACGTGCCACCAAGCGATTTCGCGTTCCTGCACGATGTCGCGTAGAAACCAACTAGGGAGTATGGGTGTATGGGTGTACCATACCCCCTACAGGTACGCGGAAATGGAACATCTGCTAAACTCGTGATCAGAGTTGGCCCAACTATTGTTATTGTATTGCGATTTTACTGATATGAAATGAAGACTTTTAATATACATGCAAAACACACCCAAGTTACAGAAATTTCCTTCTTTTTTTACACCACAAGTTAGCCCTTGACAGCTATCTCATGATGGTACGTGATGATGCTATCTAAGATGGTAAGCGGTACCATATTAGACAGCATCATCACATATCATCACAGTGAGATCGTCGTTAAGGGCTTACTTGTATTGGAATTTTAAAAAAATGGTTGACTTCACCTATACAAATCCTTCTGCCCATACTGAAGCCAGCGAACGCAGTGGGACACTCGGGTAACGTGGCGGGGGACAGCCAACGTTCTGGTTTGAACTCCTCAGAATCCGGCCCCCACATAGGATGCCTGTGGACCCCGTATACGAACATGAAGCAGGTTCGCCCTTTCGATAGAGTGCAGTTTCCTGTAGCAACACCAACTGTCAGTTAAACACCCGTCTAGCTCAGGACCTACCGGGACCTTTCAGCATATGACACTTTTGGGAACTTTTAAATTGCGTCATCATCTGCACCTCGGGAATAAAATACTTTAGAAGCTATAAAATAATTAATATGTAACCTCATAAAAAACGGTGATAGCCTAGTAGTTAGGGCGTCAGCCTCCTAATCAGCAAGCAGTTAAAATATCACTTGCTTCCACCGTGAGGGAAAACACCATGGGGACATCTACACGCCCGAGAGTTCTCCATAATGTTCTCAAAGGCGTGTGAAGTCTGCCAATCCGCACATGGCCAGCGCGGTGGAATATGGCCAAACCCTTCTCATATTGAGAAGAGACCCGTGCTCTGTAGTGAGCCGGTAATGGGTTGATGATGATGATTAACCTCATTTTGTACTTTCAGTTCAAAAATCGGTGCCAATGACGTTTCTAGTTTTACTAGTAGCATTAACTATCAATAAATTGACAGATAATGCTATTTGACCATGTTACAATATTTCAGAACCTGTTTATATGTTTAAGTTACTGAAGACCAATAGAACTTTGGTAGTTTATATCTCGGAAACATGACACTTAAAAGAATGTTATCTTAAATAGTTTTGGTTTCATCCCAGATATAGTTTAAGCAGTTTTTATGTCTGGTCGCTTTCTGAAAAAAGCTATTATACCCTTTGAAACCTCTTTGTACAAAGTTGACAATCTATGACGTTTCGTCGTCTTTAAAGAATCAGATGTTTAAGGTTGAATATCTAGGAGGAATTCTAGTCTATTATTACCTTATATCTAATTTGACCTCCGTGGCATAGTGCATGCGCTGTCGCATTATAAAGTTATAAGTCCTAGGTTCGATTACCGGTTCGAGTGCCGTCTGGTGGGAGGTTTTGACCGCGACCACTTACCCTATGAGAGAACATGTCGCCCAGCTATTTTGCATTCCCGCATGTTATCGTGTCTCAACCAATTAGAAGCTAAGTCTACCCCTTTACTTAGCCGGCTACCATCATAGACTGAATCACCATTTACCACCAGGATAGATAGATACTTGAAGTAGCTTAAGTCAGTGCACAGTTGTCTAAGCCAGTGCATATACGGGCCTTAGAGTTGAAGATAGTTTTATTTCTACATACGTAGTTTAACGTCTCTGTCCAAGCGTCGTGCGGTGACGGGCACGATGGGGTAAATCCGCATGGTCTCTTTCAACACAGCCTCCAGGTATACCAGCTGTGACAGATCTAGCTTTGTGACATCCCTGTCGTCATCACCGAAAACGTTGTGCAACCTGAAAAGTCATGTTTAATTTATTACGCGATAATGTTGTGAAATGTGTTGGGAGGCTACGGCCGTGGCTAGTTACCGCTTTAGAACGCTTATTCGCTTGGCGACACGTCTTTGTGTGTAGGGTACACACAAAGACGTGTCGCCAAGCGAATAAGCGTTCCGGCACGAGGTCGCATAGAAACCAATTAGAAGGGTGGGTTTTCCATGCTCCTAACAGGTTAGCCCGCTACCATCACAGACTGCATCATCACTTACCACCAGGTGAGATAGCCGTCAAGGGCTAACGAATTTTACGACTGAATTGAACACCATTATGAAACATGGGAATTATCCCATTGGAACATTGTGAACATTAGTTCAATTATAAACGTTGTTATTCCACACAAATTTAAAAACACAATATCTGATGAATTCGCGGGCTTAAGCTAGAACTATATATAACTTACTCCTCAAATATTTTCTCCTGGACCTGAGGGTAGGATCCAATCAGCAACATAGTGTACATAAGTACACTGGCTGAAGTGTCATGACCGCCGACTATCATGGTGTCAACGTGTTCTCTGATCTCCCGGTCGTTGAATGCGCCTTTCTCTATTGATAGTTCTAGAAGAAGATCCATGAACGGCTTAAATTTTGGACCTGAAATAAAAGTATATGTTTGGAAGAATTATCTAATGTCCTGTTTGGAGAAAGCACAAAAACATCGAGAAGTAAAAGCTAGATTAAAAACATATTTGTGTGTCTTTAATCCAGCATTTGTTTCTGGGCTTCTCCTACACAATGGGATTGATAGAACACGTCTCCTTCTTCCAATCAATCTGCCACTCCACTATATTTTATTATTATTTTTTTAAATTTTTTATTGGAACGAAGTTCCTTATTGCGCGTTATATCCTTATATACGCGCGTTGTGAAAGGGGGCTAGACGGAAAAAATTCTTACGAAAAGTTGTCACGACACTTTTTGTTATTGTAAGCTGTGCGGCGTCGCATGTTTCTCTGTCTGTCTCTCTCTCTCTCTCTCTCTTATAGAAAGCAAGCCAGATATTTTCATTTCTATTTCGCATTGAACAGTGTGGTGTCGTGACGATTATTTTTGTTGAGTGTATACAGGTTTTTTGTAAATAATAAATAATAAAAAATAATAATAATAATGAATCCTGACAGTGTTTCTGCACAAGTTCCGGATATTGCTGATGGAGTACAAAATTGAGCCTACTGATTAAGTTTATATAACATTATATTTGTTAATAATAAAAAAAATATTGTAACAGTAAGGATTTATCAATAAGGTTCCTCGGAATTGATAATAGATGGCGCCACTTGTATTTTGTATCGCGCTATCGTTTGTCCTTACTAAAATGTATAAAGGTTTGGAACAAACTATTGTTAAACGAGATCTCTCACTCTTAGGGCATTATAGCAACGGAGCTGACGACTATCACAGACGGCACTCCCGAGCTTGTAACTACCAAGAGTATCTACCTAGCGTTGCGGACGACTCCCACAGACGGCCCATCGCTATCTAGACCGCTGGTAGTCTCCTTCTCTCCCACTTGTATTGTAGGGTTCAGTGATAATATAACTGTTACCCCGTCACTCGGCGTTTCATTAGTCCGCTGTCCCCCCGCGCGCTCCGCTACGTTACAATATTATTATAACTTAAATAAAATAAAATTTTATTACAATTCCTTCACTTACTAATCGAAAGGAACTTCGTTCCATCCGGGTGTCCCCTAACACCTCTCAAGTTTTTTTTATTTATTTATTTGCAAGTAATCAACAGCGTTACATTTCATTGGTATACAATTAAGATAGTCATAAAATAAGGCCAAAGAGATTACACAATATATACAAAATAAATTAAATAAGTAAAAATTTAAAAATTTGAAATGTAACTAATTGAAACTGGCTAAAGCGAACAACAACTTAACAAGTAAGTGTGTGTGTGTGTGTGTGTGTGTGTGTGTGTGTGTGTGTGTGTGTGTGTGTGTGTGTGTGTGTGTGTGTGTGTGTGTGTGTGTGTGTGTGTGTGTGTGTGTGTGTGTGTGTGTGTGTGTGTTTGTGTGTGTGTGTGTGTGTGTGCGTGTGCGCGTGTGAGTGTGTGTGTGTTGTGTGTGTGTGTGTGTGTGCGTGTGCGTGTGCGTGTGCGTGTGCGTGTGAGTGTGAGTGTGAGTGTGAGTGTGAGTGTGAGTGTGAGTGTGAGTGTGAGTGTGAGTGTGAGTGTGAGTGTGTGAGTGTGTGAGTGTGTGTGTGAGTGTGTGAGTGTGTGAGTGTGTGAGTGTGTGAGTGTGTGAGTGTGTGAGTGTGTGAGTGTGTGAGTGTGTGAGTGTGTGAGTGTGTGAGTGTGTGAGTGTGTGAGTGTGAGTGTGTGAGTGTGTGAGTGTGTGAGTGTGTGAGTGTGTGAGTGTGAGTGTGTGAGTGTGTGAGTGTGTGAGTGTGAGTGTGTGAGTGTGAGTGTGTGAGTGTGAGTGTGTGAGTGTGAGTGTGAGTGTGTGAGTGTGAGTGTGTGAGTGTGAGTGTGTGAGTGTGAGTGTGAGAGTGTGAGTGTGAGTGTGAGAGTGTGAGTGTGAGTGTGTGAGTGTGAGTGTGTGAGTGTGTGAGTGTGAGTGTGTGAGTGTGAGTGTGTGAGTGTGTGAGTGTGAGTGTGTGAGTGTGAGTGTGAGTGTGAGTGTGTGAGTGTGAGAGTGTGAGTGTGAGTGTGAGTGTGTGAGTGTGAGTGTGTGAGTGTGTGAGTGTGTGAGTGTGAGTGTGTGAGTGTGTGAGTGTGTGAGTGTGAGTGTGAGTGTGAGTGTGTGAGTGTGAGTGTGAGTGTGAGTGTGAGTGTGAGTGTGAGTGTGAGTGTGAGTGTGAGTGTGAGTGTGTGAGTGTGAGTGTGAGTGTGAGTGTGAGTGTGAGTGTGAGTGTGAGTGTGAGTGTGAGTGTGAGTGTGAGTGTGAGTGTGAGTGTGAGTGTGAGTGTGAGTGTGAGTGTGAGTGTGAGTGTGAGTGTGAGTGTGAGTGTGAGTGTGAGTGTGAGTGTGAGTGTGAGTGTGAGTGTGAGTGTGAGTGTGAGTGTGAGTGTGAGTGTGAGTGTGAGTGTGAGTGTGAGTGTGAGTGTGAGTGTGAGTGTGAGTGTGAGTGTGAGTGTGAGTGTGTGAGTGTGAGTGTGTGAGTGTGAGTGTGAGTGTGAGTGTGAGTGTGAGTGTGAGTGTGAGTGTGACTGTGTGTGTGTGTGTGTGTGTGTGTGTGTGTGTGTGTGTGTGTGTGTGTGTGTGTGTGTGTGTGTGTGTGTGTGTGTGTGTGTGTGTGTGTGTGTGTGTGTGTGTGTGTGTGTGTGTGTGTGTGTGTGTGTATGGGCACGTGTTAAAATGGGTAAAAACATTTCTATTTAGGCAGATTTAGTATTTCTTTTTTTAGCTGCATTTTAGTTAAGTGAAATAGATCTAAATCGTTATAAGATTTATTGTAGGTTCTAGCCAGACGTATAAGAACTGAGTTATGAGCATAGTTTGTGTGTGCTTTAGGTATAGCCAAAAGGCGCCTTTGTCGAGGTCTAAGAGATGAGCTGGTATTCAGTGAGGGGACATTGAGTGAGAACGTTTTACGTTATCTTTAATTTTTTGTATTCCCCTTCTTTGTTTTACTATCATATAAATCTCTATAAATTAGCTGGATACTTAATTTTTTCCCCTCTACATTGTAAGGTGGCCTCACCATGCAAGTACCTACTAAGCCTATTTTTCTCCCCAATTAATAACGAGTCAAGATTCGTATTAAATCAAACAGATTACTGGACAGAATTAAAATCAATATCGACATAATAGACGTTCTTCGATTAATTGGAATATTAATTTTGGGCATAAGCAAGTGCAAACTAATTCTTTAACCTATGATAAATTTCGTTAACTTTCCTTCAACTAAAATTATGAGATTACCTTTTGATCTTTCTTCAATCTCCTTGCAGTTTCTATTCTTTAAGTAATCTGCTTTTCGTTTTTGTAGGACCTGTAAAGTTTAATTATATTTTGTGAATTAATTAAATTAATTAATAATTATTCCAATAATATACTCTAATATTTTTTTCTACCAACAAGTACATACTGTAAAGCTAGAATAAGGGGAGATAAATAAATAAAATTCATACTCCAAGTCTGATGTCATTCGTCAGTTATTTACTAAATCAATATCAATCAATCTTTAAGAGAAGCAAGCGGAAAGTTATCTAAATTGCGAAAACTTACAACGCAACGATTTATATAGTTTCGTCCGTCTCATAGATAAAATCCAAAAGAACCACCAAAAAAAATCTGTGAATTGATCCCTGCAGGAATTTCCACTCATTTCGGATCAGTTATGTTCGACTAGAATTGATCGCTTTTAAAGAGTTTGAGCTGATGAAAGGTTCACAAGTATTTGATAATAATCGGGTCGTGAGGCGCGTCCAAAGGTGCTGGCGCGCCTCGGCCGGAGCTCGGGGGTCATCATAGGCCCCCCGTGGAGGGTCTGCCTCGGCGGACGCCGCTGGCTGGGCCGCGGTCGAGTGCACGAGTGTTCCCGTGACACAGCCACCAGGCGACGCGAAGGAGCATCGCTGGGTTTTAGTGGGTATTCTGGTCACCAATCTGACCGCCGGGTAGTCCCACATACCCCGTCGGAAGCGGCGCAGATTTGCCTGCGTCGCTTCCAGCCGGGATGCGTAAGCGCATTTCGGAGGGGATGAATAAAAAAAGTATTTGATAATAACGCCAAAAGTTTTGGTAAGATTTCAAAACCTTTTCTTCCTTGGAAAAAAGCTCATTAATGCTGTGGTAAAATCATAAAGTTAAAAGGTATACACACAGTAGAGGACATGTTATGCAAGATCTTGAGACACGCGTCCTGTTTCTTCCTCAGCGAGGACCAGCTGTATAAGAAGTGACTGTGCCACCAGAACTTCTGGAACCTGTCCACTAGGATGTTGAACATCTGCTCAGCCGCATTCACGTATTCACTGTTGAGTACGTTCTTGTCTGTGAAGTCTACTCCCAATGCAGTCACTGAAAATAATGTGAGACCTAAATGTAAATTTACTATCAGATCAGCTTGACCATCTCAAATGTTTCAAATTTTTATTGTGTAACAATGTTCAAGGTCATGATTAAAATGTTCTTTCTCAAATGAACCTTTCACACACTTTAATTATTTTAATGCATTATAACGATATCCGTTAACTAAAAACTAACGCATTGGGGTAAGAACGAATCGGATTGCAGCCTTCTGGTCTCGCATTCGAAATTTTACATATTCACCCCAACGTAAGGTAACACAAAAATTGTAAGTAGGTTTTTTGAGCCCAGTTTTAGGATAATTTTCACTTTTACTGGAAAGTATGACATGCTTTTATACTTGTATTTATATTATTCCGTACGAAAGCTTTTATTCTGTGATAACCTAGTGGTTAGGACGTCCGCCTACTAATCAGAGGGTCGGGGGTTCGAACCCGGGCACACACCTCTAACTTATCGGAGTTATGTGCGTTTTCTTAAGCAATTAAAATATCACTTGCTTCAACGGTGAAGGAAAACATCGTGAGGAAACCTGCATGCCTGAGAGTTCTCCATAATGTTCCCAAAGGCGTGTGAAGTCTGCCAATCCGCACATGGCCAGCGTGGTGGACTATGGCCAAACCCTTCTCATATTGAGAGGAGACCCGTGCTCTGTAGTGAGTCGGTAGTCGATCATGATGATGATGATGATGAAGCTCTTATTAAAATTCATATGTTATATATTATGTCAGTTATTGATATTTAATCGCCTGAAATAAACGAATTATTATTATCTAAACAGCAATCTATTTGGCTGGATTTCCAGATGACATAACATCATCAATTTCATTTGACTTGATGGTGAAATTACCCCATTATTTGGCCATAAGTGTTGGCATCGTTCATCAAAAAGAAAAAAGTTGCTTATCTGGGGCATGTGCTTAGGCATGACAGATACAGGCTCCTGCAACTCATAATGATGGGCAAAGTAGCGGGAAGGAGGCGCATCGGTCGCAAGAGGAAGTCTTGGTTGCGAAACATCAGGGAGTAGACAGGGATCGCGAGTGCCGCCCAGCTTTTCAGCCTCGCGAGAGACAAGGCAAAATATGCCATTCTGACTGCCAACCTTCACTAGTTGGAGAGGCCCCTAAAGAAGAAGTTGGCATCGTTGCCGATCTAGACGGCGGAGAGGAAAAACGATTATAATGAATAGAAGCAGGCGTTACTTTGCGGAAGTCAAACAATAAACAGAAAGTATAATTTGCTATATTCCGCCGACAACCGGGAGATTAGTACTTCACAAGCGCGAAAGACTTTGCCTTTCGCGCATCTGTCAACATCTCCTGAGGATGATCCGGTGCCGGGTCGAAACGTGCGTAGAGGTTCTAGTGGAGGATTTTGTGTGGTGTTATACTATACTAATCTCCCGGTTGTCGGCGGAATAAAGCAAATTACATTTTCTGTTTATTGTTTTAAAAACGATTATAGCAAAAATACATACAACATATAGTTTCCAGGGCATTATGTCGAGTGTACACCCAATGGTCAAACGGTCCTTTGCCAACTTCAGCTTCTAGATCTTTGACAAGGCGGCGAGACTGTCCGTTGAACACTCCAAGAAAACCATCCAGTACCATCTGACTGAATGCTGGGTTCAATAGTCTTCGATGTATTCTCCATATTGATACTGGAATAAAACAACAGGTTGATCATACGGTGACACTATACGAAGAAAAGAAATAATAAGAACTAGCTGTTGCCCGCGACTTCGTCTGCGTAGAATTACTGATTTCCCTTGAGATTGAGGTTACCCGTGCGGCCAATGCCCTGCTTCAGTAAGTAGGCTACAGGCAATTGCCGATTTTTGTGTTTCTAACTTAAAAAACATAGGAATTTCATACGCCCTAAAAGAAACCTATTTTCAAAATTTCAGGCTTGTAGACTTCATAATAAAAAAATAAGCAAAAACTATCATCCCCCATTTTACCACCCTTAACAAGTAATATTTAAAAAAAATTGATGTACATGTTTTTTATTTATTATTATTAATCTTAATGCAAATTTTTGTGTCTCTAACTCTAAAAACAAAGAAAATTCATACAAACTTCCAACCCCCCTTTTACCCTCTTAGGGGTGGAATTTCCAAATATCCTTTCTTAGCTGACATCTTTTAACTATCAACTACCTACTTGCTAAATTACAGCTTTATACGTACAATAGTTTATGAGATCTCGTGTTTAATCAGTATGTCAGTAAGTCAGTATGTAAGTATGTAAGTGACCTTTCGCTTTTATATATATAGGTAGTAGGACAGTCAATCTTTTTATTTTTATTTTTTTTTATTATTTTTTATTTATTTGGTTTACTTACGGCTACACTTACATTATTACATTAAAACTAGAACTTATTACTATAATATTTAAATAAATACAACATTTATAAATTATGTTACAAAAAAAAACTATAAAAGTAATAAAATATAATTAAACTGTATAAATAATAAAATATAAAGAATGACTAATATTAATCGTTACGTTACGTTATTTAAATAATATCTTTTCCCGAACCCCACACAAGGAGTCAAACTTAATATCTATAAAAGAGCTGTTGTGGTTAAGGGTTAATCTTACAATGAAAGAACTTAACGAGAGATGACACACATTTTTACGTGTATACTTGGAGTATATATCTAATGTGTAAATTTAAAATGGATACAAAAAAATATTCAGGTCGCGATCTATTGGAGATCTGAATCCCTTCGTAATAAAATACTTATACCTACTCAAACATTATTTGTCATGTCGGGCTTGTTTACCGACACTATTTTCACGACAGGAATGGCAATTTCGTCGACGTATTACAGTTTTACACACAAGCGGTGATAGCTTACAAGCGGTGATAGCCTAGTGGTTAGGGCGTCAGCCTCCTAATCAGAGGTTGGCGGTTCGAATCCGGGCACGCACCTATAACGTTTGAGTTATGTGCGTTTAAAAAAAAATTATATATCACTTGCTTCAACGGTAAAGGAAAACATCGTGAGGAAACCTGCACGCCTGAGAGTTCTCCATAATGATCTCAAAGGCGTGTGAAGTCTGCCAATCCGCACATGGCCAGCGTGGTGGACTATGGCCAAACCCTTCTCATATTGAGAGGAGACCCGTGCTCTTTAGTGAGCCGGTAATCGGTTGATCATGATGATTACAGTTTTATACAAAAATCTAAATATAAATATAAACTCTGAAAAAACACGATTACACACACAAAAACTTGAAACGAAACTCAGTATATAATATTAATATCAAAATGTTGCTGTGCATAAAAAATCTAGCTAAAAATTGCAATATTTTTCAGTGAGAACTTTATTTCAAGGATAATGTAATACTTACAATCACCAGTCACCAACCCTTCACCGAGCCATGGTTTAGCGAATTCGTAAAAATTGTCTTTTTGTAAACATGTATTGGCGATTGTTAAATAGTCGTCCGGATCGGTTACAACTAAAACAAAACAGTGCACAAGATATATTAACGAATGTTAAATTTAGGTTTATGTTGGGAAAGTACTTCGGTTGAATTTCTGGCAGGCTGAAATTCTTCTCGGTAGAATCTGCAGAACCGATGGTACAGTCTAGTAACGTCGAACGTTTGTAATAAACGTTGTCAAAGCACAAATTATAAAGTACCTAAAATGATTTTTTGAAAATCTTAGGAATGCCATATATACTTAGTACAAATGTATAATTTTTTTTTTATCCACTACAAGTACTGATGGTAAGTGATGATGCAGTCTAAGATGGTAGCGGGCTAACCTGTTAGGGTTATGGTAAACTTATACTCCTAATTGGTTTCATTCTTATTATGATACCAGAGTGTAGTGCCAGTAACATGCAAAGCAGAGGGAAATTTTTAAGGAATCCCTCAGATATAGCATAAGTTTTATCCAAACATAATTTAATTCGTGTCGACTAACTAAAATATTTTGACTTTTTTCCTCAGTATTTGATAAACCCTCACGGTTTACCATAGATCTAACAGGTTAGTCCGCTACCATCCTAGAGTAATGATGCAGTCATTACTGATCACAAGGTGAGATAGCCGTCAAGGGCTAACTTGTAGTATAAAATTAAAAAAATTATAGATGTCAGATGGTAATGTATTATCAGAGAAAAATTTCTAGATTGTGGCCGAGGCAAATACTTCTAACTGGTTGCCAAAACCTAAATCGTTTAGCGACACGTCTTTGTCGGTAGGGTGGTAACTAGCCACGGCCGAAGCCTCCCACCCAACCAGACCCGCGCTGGGAATCGAACCCAGGTTCTCCAACTTTATAATGCGACAGTGCACGCACTGCGCAAATGAGGTCGTCGATCTATGTTGTAACACTACACTACACTTGTATATAATTTTAAATTGCAAAAAAAAAATATATATTGTAAAGTAAATTGGTTACCGTATATCGTCCTTGGTCCAATAGAAGCCGATATGGCTCCACCAGCTTTCAAACTTTCGTAGGAAAGCTCTTTCACTGAATTCCATAATTCTGTAACATTTCATTAGCTATTGTTATTATTCATATATTAAATTTAATGAATAGTTTTAAATAAATAATTTAAATACGAAGCCACGACCGTTTCTTTTTTTAATTTTCAACTTAATTTCATTGATATTATTGCTATCATAGCGGCAACAGACAGACAAACAGACAAATGAACGGTCCAGTTGGCATCCTTCGGGTATGCATCGCAAAAAACGTCGAACAAAATTGGTAAAGCTTAAAAAAAGGGTAGTTCAAAAAAAAAAGAAAACTAGCAAACCCCCAAAGGCATTGTTCTAATAATCGCGTGAATTGCTGAAACACACCGATTTTTCCCTTTCTGTCATCAGTAATTTGACTATCGAAAGAAGAAGACGAAACTTTGTATAACTAAACAACCGTTTATTAGTAAGGAGGCAAAAGTAGAGGCCCGAATTCGAAATGATCTGTATTTGTATCGAAATTACCACTTTGTATTGCTTTGAATGTATGGTTATCTTTTAGGTTGTTAATAAATCTATTCATAGATGTTATAATATATCGAATTGATTGAACAACATAAGCGAATAATATTTGAAAGAGTCTACGATACAACATGATCTTTGGTTGTCTTAGTTTTAAGCCGCCAACCTACCATATTGTAACAACATTTATATAAAACATAAGCTTGTTGAATTGATTGAACAACATAAACGAATAATATTTTAAAGAGTCTACGATACAACATGATCTTTGGTTGTCTTAGTTTTAAGCCGCCAACCTACCATATTGTAACAACATTTATATAAAACATAAGCTTGTAGAATTGATTGAAAAACATAAGCGAATAATATTTTAAAGAGTCTACGATACAACATGTTCTTTGGTTGTCTTAGTTTTAAGCCGCCAACCTACCATATTGTAACAACATTTATATAAAACATAAGCTTGTAGAATTGATTGAAAAACATAAGCGAATAATATTTTAAAGAGTCTACGATACAACATGTTCTTTGGTTGTCTTAGTTTTAAGCCGCCAACCTACCATATTGTAACAACATTTATATAAAACATAAGCTTGTAGAATTGATTGAAAAACATAAGCGAATAATATTTTAAAGAGTCTACGATACAACATGATCTTTGGTTGTCTTAGTTTTAAGCCGCCAACCTACCATATTGTAACAACATTTATATAAAACGTAAGCTTGTAGAATTGATTGAACAACATAAGCGAATAATATTTTAAAGAGTCTACGATACAACATGATCTTTGGTTGTCTTAGTTTTAAACCGCCAACCTACCATATTGTAACAACATTTATATAAAACATAAGCTTGTAGAATTGATTGAAAAACATAAGCGAATAATATTTTAAAGAGTCTACGATACAACATGTTCTTTGGTTGTCTTAGTTTTAAGCCGCCAACCTACCATATTGTAACAACATTTATATAAAACATAAGCTTGTAGAATTGATTGAAAAACATAAGCGAATAATATTTTAAAGAGTCTACGATACAACATGTTCTTTGGTTGTCTTAGTTTTAAGCCGCCAACCTACCATATTGTAACAACATTTATATAAAACATAAGCTTGTTGAATTGATTGAAAAACATAAGCGAATAATATTTTAAAGAGTCTACGATACAACATGATCTTTGGTTGTCTTAGTTTTAAGCCGCCAACCTACCATATTGTAACAACATTTATATAAAACATAAGCTTGTAGAATTGATTGAAAAACATAAGCGAATAATATTTTAAAGAGTCTACGATACAACATGATCTTTGGTTGTCTTAGTTTTAAGCCACCAACCTACCATATTTTAAGAACCTTTATATAAAACATCAGCTGGTAGAACATTCATATTTTAGTATAAAGGATAAATGATATAGAAACTTGAGTAAAAAAGGTTTTATAATTAAAATTAAAAAGATTATACTATGGCACGTTTGGAACCCTTGTAGCTTTAGTTTTAAATTAACGAATGTAGTTATCACCATCAACGTACTGCTGCATAGTCATTGACGCATCAAAAGTGCATTTTAAATGATTATTTGATTCATGTTTATGATTGATTGATAGAGTCTGTAATGCTTCACGTGAAGGGAGTGAAAGGAAATCCCTTATGAAGGCATTTCCTTGCTGTGAAATTGCAGGTACATATTTCATAAAAGCAGACAGTACTTTGCGGTAGTCCATTAATAAATAAACAAAGAACATCAAGACCATTTTTCTGTGTTACGCAAAAAACAGACAAATCTGCGTGGAACAATTTAAGATGGATGGCGAACTGCCTTACAGCTTCGGTCTCAGACTTGATACTAAAAATGTCACAAACACCAATAAATCTCTTCTAATACATGAAATACTAAACCTGACTTATAAAAACGGCTTTTAAAGTCAATCATATAAAGTAGGAGATAAAAAATATAGGTATGGTTAGGATTTAGAGCAATTCATACCCAAGCTTTTCCATCGTTTATATATACATACGAAATGTAATAGGACATTTCTATAAGCTTTCGCTATAGAAAATTTTTGAACTTATAGATAGACATCTACAAGATATCAATAGGTAATTTATTATAAAATAACTTTTCGAAACACCGGTGTAATCTTTAATTTCGTACGCATAATTGAGCAATTGCTAGAAAAGTTTTTGCAGGCGCTTCTTGTTATACAAATACGGAGTAAATATTTTCTTAAAGAAGAAGTTTTCAGAAGTTAAATACTTACGTATACTGTCTCCAATTAAAAGGTGAGCGTGTCCAATTAAAGGCAAGCCGCCAGGGAAGGCTGGGGGTTCGTTTCTGTTGGCCGATCTCCTCCACCAGGCCCATACCGCACACGTCACAAATATTAATACCACAGCCAGCATTGTGAGGAGGCTGAAGCAATCCAAATGAACTGTACTATATATACTACATATAATAGAGCTCATGATCAACCCATTGCCAGCTCACTACAGAGCACGGGTCTCCTCTCAATATGAGAAGGGTTTGGCCATAGTCCACTACGCTGGCCATGTGCGGATTGGCAGACTTCACACGCCTTTGAGAACATTATGGATAACTCTCAGGCATGCAGGTTTCCTCACGATGTTTTACTTCACCGTTGAAGCAAGTGATATTTTAATTACTTAAAGACGCACATAACTCCGAAAAGTTAGAGGTGCGTGCCCGGGTTCGAACCTCTGACCTCTGATTAGGAGGCGGACATCCTAACCACTAGGCTATCACAGGGTTATATAATACACAATAATCCCCATTGTATCTATCGATGCGCCTCCACTACTGGGTATAGGTTATATAATAAGCTACAAAATAGTAATCTATTTATATACACAAATATACTATTCACAAATATCTTCATTATATGCCACTACAAAGTGTTTTCTCAGCATAAGAAGGGTTACGGCCATCCACCACGACAAACAAATGCGGATTCGTAAACTTCACACGTTTGAAAACATTATGGAATAATTCAGGCATGCGGGTTTCCTTCACTATGCTATTATTCTATATCAATTATGAACCCTTTGCTGCCCAATACAGGGCATGGGTCTCTTCTCAGTATAAGAAGGGTTATGGCAAGATTGGCAGACTTCACACGCCTTTCAGAACATTATAGAGAACTCTCAGACGTGCAAGTTTCCACACGATGTTTCCTTCACCGTTGCAAGCAAGTGAAGTTTTGATTGCTTAAAACGCACATAACTCCGAGCAGTTAGAGGTGTGATCCGGGTGGAACCCCCGATCTCTGATTTGGAGGCGGTAACCACTAGGCTGTTACATGCTTTAGTTCATACTCTGTTTGATTCATCTTTGACATTATTTTCTTCTTTTTTAACATAATACCTTCTTTTTTATAAACCGAAAAGTTAGATCGTAATTTATAAATAAATTTTTGCCCGGGATCGAACCCGCGATCTCTGGTCGGATTAGGAAACAGACGTCCTAACCAATATCCTACAACACAGGCTTTTTTAATAATTATCTGTAACACTTAAATAAAAAAAAAATTAATTACGTACCTGAATGTCACCTAATAAATAAATATTGTTTTTTGCACTATTATTATTTCGTATATATGTATATTGTTTATTCACTTCACTCACTTTGCATTACTTTTCCGTACCCTTCGTTTCTAGTTCAGATATTGTAACAGAATAACTAAGGACTAGAGTGCAATGGGCCGCACTAATTTATAATGCGGTTTCGCGATATGTAGTGGGGTTTTCTCACATCGAATGCGCTGAGTTGAATTAATTATTGATCTACAAGTACATTACTTTTATCGATACATATACATGTTAATAAGAAGTTATTTTGGGAACAGATACTATGTAGGAAGGAAGCTGTGATGGCCTAGTGGTTAGGACGTCCGCTTTCTAATCAAAGGTCGGAGGTTCGAACCCGGGCACGCACCCCGAAATATTGGTATTCCCTGTCGATAAGGATAGTATACTACTATATTCAATATTTTTTTTATACACTACAAGTTAGCCCATGACGGCAATCTCATCTGGTGGTCAGTGATGTTGCTGTCTAGGATGGTAGTGGGCTAAACTGTTAGGAGTATAGTAAATACATACTCCTATTACTCGACTTAGTGCCGGAATCCTAAATTGTTGGCGACACGTCTTTGTCGGTAGGGTGGTAACTAGCCACGGCCGAAGCCTCCCACCAGACCAGACTCGAGTCGGGAATCGAACCCAGGACCTCCAACTTTATAATGCGACAGCGCGCGCGCAGCGCCACGGAGGTCGTCAACCTGTTACCTTAAGTTTCTGGATTATTATTTTCATCGGGCTATAGAGTCATGTTCAACAATTGCTACAAAAAAAAAATGTAAGATAAACTACGCTCCTGTGCACAAGCACTCACTTAAAATAAATATAAGTCCATTTAATGTGAAATATACACAGGTATTATTTTTGCGACACGGTTCTCATATCATAACGTGGATTTTTAATACTTTAACAAATTCGCCTGAAAATTTCCGTTCGTGAACATGTTGCCATTTCCGTTAATATGCCGATATGTATGTAGGCCGATTTTGTTAATCGTTAGTTATTTATTGAACTAATTTTGGTAGTAATTACCGTCAGGACCTACTGGACGTGTTTCTAGGTCTATGGTAGTTCTATGTCAAGGACAGTTCTCATTGAATTTTTATAGGGTCAGTTCTTTTCGCATTTAAGAGTTCCGTATCTGGAAAACTGGATTACTAAGGTCTGTTGGCCGTACCTTCGGTCATCTGTCTATTCATTATTTCTCGAACGTTAATAGCTAGTTGAAATTTTCAGAAAGTGTATTTATACTGCCATTATAATAACAAATAATAATGCTTGAAGGGGTTTTTACGTTGCACCTAGGTATGGAAGCCTTCGTGTCTTTTGATATTTTGTTTTAGCGTATACAGTGAACCTTATTGTCGAAACCCAAGCGGGCAGCAGGTTTGACATCGATTTACTAATGCCTAGTTTCGAGTACTGGGTAACGCCAGTTTTTAGGTAAGACAAGACCGGAGTAGCGTTGCCTTTTGACAACTGTCGTAGCAAGTTCAGCCGTAATTTAGTAGAGTAAAGGTATAAGCTAAGTACCCTCACCTATATAAGAAGGTCTGGGATTAATTAAGGGCATGAATTGGTTTTGGATGCTTTTAAGTGGATTTAGCTTTATCCCTTGGGATTAATAGCTATTCTTTGTAATTTGTATCACAGTATACCCCTATACCTATACTATATATATATTTATATAAAATATATATCTATACTATATATATATTTTTTATCCACTACAAGTTAACCCTTAACGGAAATCTCACCTGATGATGCAGTCTAACATGGTAGCGGGCTAACCTGTTAGGGGTATGGTAAACCCACGCTCCTAGTTGGTTTCTAAGTGACATCGTGCCGGAACGCTAAATCGCTTGGTGACACGTCTTTGTCGGTAGTGGTAACTAACCACGGCCGAAGCCTCCCACCAGTCCAAATCGCTTATACCAAATATTTTATATCGCTCCTATAATATATATTCTAGTGATTGGCGTGCTAGTGATTTTTAAACTAATTTTCTCTAAACGTAGCATGTTTTGCACTAATAAAATTCATTTGGTCTGGTTTTATTAGAGCATTTTTTCAATGCACTATGTAGTAGATAAGCTGTGATAGCCTAGTGGTTAGGGCGTCAGCCTCCTAATCAAAGGTCGGCGGTTCGAATCCGGGCACGCACCTATAATTTTTTGGAGTTATGTGCGTTTTAAAATAAAATATCACTTGCTTCAACGATGAAGGAAAACATCGTGAGGAAACCTGCACGCCTTAGAGTTCTCCATAATGTTCTCAAAGGCGTGTGAAGTCTGCCAATCCGCACATGGCCAGCGTGGTGGACTATGGCCAAACCCTTCTCATATTGAGAGGAGACCCGTGATCTGTAGTGAGCCGGTAATGGGTTGATCATGATGTAGTAGATACAAAAATGAAAAGGGTACCCAATATATTTTTATTGTTTTTATAAAAATGGCGGGCTTTGGCTAGGCTGACGTAACAAACCATAATGGCGGCATTTTTAGGCATAGCGGTAGGGTACGACAATATGCGGTCTAGGCATAGACAAATTAGCGCACTCGTTACAACTAGCAAATTACGAAATCCACTACAACCATGTTTCTATTAAGTTTCAGAATTGGGTTATTTAATGGGCGGAAAAACAAATACCTAAACAGCCGGCAACATTTGGCCATTCCTATGTTATTGTAATTATTAATGGGTAATACTTAAGAAAAGGTGATTACTGACTCGCTAACTCGCTATCATTTGTAAAAAAAAAATAGCTAATAAGTTGGGTCAATAGATGTTACAACCGCTCAAGAACATCTGCGGAAAAAGTTAAATACGTTTCATGGCCTAATTTCCATCAGACGACCTCCGTGACCCAGTGCGTGCGCTGTCGTATTATAAAGTCGGAGGTCCTGGATTCGATTCCCGGCTCAAGTCTGGTCTGGTGGGAGGCTTCGGCCGTGGCTAGTTACCACCCTACCGACGTGTCGTGTAAACCAATTAGGATTGTGGGTTTACCATACCCCTAACAGGTTAGCCCGCTACCGTCCTAGAACGCATCATCACTTACCACCAGGTGAGATAGCTGTCAAAGGCCAACTTGTAGTGTATAAAAAAAGAGCCATCAGTCAACGGTACAACGGAAACAATAAATGGAAAATTTACAAATACATTTTCTTATGCTTTCAACAATATTATATTGAATATTGTGGTTTTTTGACAGACTTTTGTTCTTACCAAACATTCATAAAAATGAAATCAAATGAATTAAAATACACTTTATTGTACACCATAATAACAAGAAATCCAAAACAGCAAAAAACTTTATAAATAAAAGAATGAAGAGGTACAATAGGCGGCCTTATCTCTAAACAGCGAACACTACCAGGCAACCTAGCCAAAGATATAATGGAAAAATAATCAGTGTAGGTACAATAGAATATAATATGGATATATATATAAACATAATTATTATACTCGTTAATGTATTAGATACATTATTTTATACTAAAAATTAAATATATAATAAAATAAAATAAATAATACTTGTATACCGTACTTAAAAGTACTCAAAAAACTCTATTGAACTTGTTTAGGTACTAGGGCTCCATAAGTGTGTGTGGATCTGTTATAAGATAGTTACTAAATTAATATAGAAAGCAATATTCTTAAACGCGTACGCAGCCGTTACGCACGGACGCACATCCTGCGCGTTTCACAATGCGTTACGGATCTACTTAACATGCTGGTGTCGACATAACGAGTTTTGGATTTAGTTCAAAGGCAAACGAAATACCTGAAGTTACCTAATTTTAATATGCTTTAATTCAAAAAATGTATCGTGCCTTTATATATTTTTTAATAAGCTAAGTTAAGTTTAAGCTAAGTTTGTTGTGGCCTTCTTCTTAGACCGGGGCGCGTTTGGAACCCTCATAGCATTAGTTTTAAGTTTACGAATTTAGTAATCACCATGAAATAACTACTAAGTAAATTATTGACGCGTCAAAAGTGCCTTTTTAAGGACTATTTGAATAAAGATTATTTTGAATTTGAATAAGAAAACACGGCTTCTTTTCTCCGGAAAAACACGCCCTGATCTGAGGGACTCCGTCCGACCCCCTCGCCTTAACCGAGGTTTGCTTCTAAGTGCCTGTGCCCACTTCTGGTAGACCCTCTTTCCCTAGTTCGTTAACATTACGCTATAGCATCCAGAAAAGCCACAGCCAAAGCCATTCCAAAGGAAAACAGGTATTATAACTTAGATGAGTAAAATTTTTGTTAATTCTATATAACGGAGAAACAATTAGGGCTCGCAACTATTTCTAACTAATTCCACGGCTCAAGGACACAAAATAAAACAATTCAGTGCATTTACACTATTTTTATTTGATGTCAAAAAGTACTGTACAATTTTAAATAAAATAATTTATTTGTTACCCCATGCTCCATTTGGCAGGTTATCTTTCTTTTAGTTTCATTGTCATAATCATCATCAGCATCTGCTAGGAACAGGTCTCCTTTCACGTAGCTCTAATAGGAAAAAAAAACGATTATTTAGTACCACCGGGAAAGTTGCAGAAGACATCGTGCAAGGGCGTGGACACCGCCAATGTTTATACGCGAACTCCGGATTCGCACTGAAATATTTAAAACGCAATAATCCAACACGTATTAATCCTAGGCTCCCGAAATATTAGTATACATTATTGGTTAGCACTGTGATCTTAAAATTGGTCTTGAGTTCGCTCCCCGGCTGGGTCAATTTATAATTTTTTGTCTCATCTCATGTCTGGTCTGGTGGGGGTCATAATTCAAAGGCCGCCGCAGTCCATTCGTACATTGTCTGCAATTGTCTGTCTGGCAATACAATTTATATGCTAACAGATGGCGTTAATGTTATATGTATAGTCAAATATTTGGACTAAACTTTTTCCTTGCACCTTGCCCACAAACACTAATTTATCGGGAAGGAGAGGGCAATACTCCCCGCCCGCCCGCCCCCCCCCCCCCCCCCGTTATCTCAAACGTCGCCTAAGCCGATGTTCGGCCTCAAAGGAGACGCCCTTAGGCAGACGTTCCCTTAGTATCTTCGAGTCCTACGGCCCAAAATTTCTTCTGGCAGAGCTTCTTTCCGAACCTCGCCAAACAGGTTACGCTGTGGCAACCGCTAGGGTTAGCACAGCTAATAGACAGTCCAAAAAAAATGGATAGTTGAAAGCCAAGATTGTTGTTTGAAGATAGATATATTAGCTATTTTGGCTGTCCAGGGTCTTATACCCTGGAGTCCTTCTCCGACCCCCCATCTTTATGGCATCTATCATTTTTCTTCTGCCCTGTAGAGCTTTAGAGGACGATTGTGTAGACCAGTCTCTTCTTGGTGTTATTGGAGACCTTTCTGTTTTTCTGCTGACACCAAACTATATCGTTGTTTTTAAAGGCTTCTGGAACTCACTATTTAAATGTATTGCAGACCCAAAGCAGCAGCATGAGCGAGGATGGCTTCAGCTGCTTGTTTGGTTTCGATGTGGGAACGCGCTGCGTCGTACCAAGGCAGGGCCGCCGCCCTCGAAGCGCCCTCCAGCGAACTAACATAGCGAATGGCGTTCGCTAGGTTACCACGCTCCACCCAGAACCTTAAAGGCAATCAAATTCAAATAATCTTTATTCAAATAGTCCTTTAAAAGGCGCTTTTGACGCGTCAATAATTTACAAAGTAGTGATTTGATGGTGATAACTACATTCGTAAACTTAAAACTAAAGCTATGAGGGTTCCAAACGCGCCCCGGTCTAAGAAGAAGCCCACAACAAACTTAGCCTGGTAAATTTTCTTTTTGTTATCACCATCTCACATGCCACTTAAAATTATATTAAGAGCTATCTTATTAGAGCAATATTTCACACCCATGCTTGTTTATCATTTACGTAATCCTTTACACTATAGTAGGACTTTTCTACAAGCTTACGTTATATATATATAAACTTTGAACTTATTGAGAGACATCCCAGAAATTTCATTAGGCAATTTGTTATAAAATTGTATACAATTACCTTTAAATGAATTTCTAATTGTTTGTAGTCTAGTAGCGTGCAACACAAGTTTATTTTTACTTCTGATGTTAAGATTGTTGCAATCGCATTTTTTGTTGAATTTTGTTATATTTCTGTGGACATACATTAAAGTAGAAGTTATGACGATATCCGTAGCGCAGTGCGCGAGCTGTCGGATTACCAAGTGGGAGGCCAGACTACAAGGCAGCCAGGCCAGGATTCTTCTAATCTTATCAGGTGTGTGACGTTGGCCGCGGTTAGATACTACTAAGGACCATAAAGCGATTCAGCGTTCCGGTATGATGTCAAGTAAGAACTGATTAGGAGATTGGGTTCAGCGAGCAATGCATCAATGGCTTCTCTAGTACCGAAGACGTTTGGCAACGTAAATCACTTAATAGCATATTTAAAAAAAATAAGAGAGTGAGTGGGAGAGTTAATTTGTACATTTTTATAGACTATTATAAGTAAATGGCTTGTTTTAAAATTGTTACTAAATTGTTAGTTAACATAAAATTAGTATTTTGGCTTTTAATTAATATAATTTTATAGTTGTAGATTATTATAGTTTTTTTTCTTTTTCTTTTTGTCTAAAAAATGTTTTAGTTTATGATTATTATTTTAGTTTTATATTATGCATGTCGAGTTAGCCTGTAAGTACATTGATATAATACATTGATAGTCCGAAGTATACATAATTTGTCTTAGAATATATGTAAATATTTCTTTGTATACTGTTGGCTTCCTAATAAATAAATATTATTCGGAGAATGTTGGCAATGCTGAGTGTGCCTGTAATGGATAAGCACCAGTAAGAGCTTATTTAGATTGATTAAAAATGTAACTTACAACTTGTCGCTGGCATGCTTTATAAATAAATAAATAAATTAAAATAAACAGAGAGAGTGAGTTCCAGATGGAATTTCTCGAGAAATCACAATGGTCAGCTCTTGTAAGGTTATATTAACTGCAATATAACATGTTAGCTTATAAACATTGTCATTTACTACATTGTTATTTAGGTAGTTAAGAAAACATGGGCTTTAAGCGAAGTTGACATCGTAAACGGTGTTCAAATGCAAGACAAACACAAGACTTGATAAAACGACCGTGTCTTGTTGTCACACGTTAGAACGCATTGTAGTACGCAAGTTAGATACGGTGGTTTGACCGTGTCTCTTACAACGAAACGTCGTAAGATTAGCGGCATAATAAGTTGGTTTTACTCCCAGGAGTTTTTATCTTTCCCATAATAACAACTGTAATACGTATTACCACCAATGAAAGAAACCACCAATTTCTTAAACCAATAAGTAATCAAAAAGAAACCTGGTAGCACCAGCTATTATTATTTATTAAGACTAAAAAAATAAGTATCTAAGTTATAAATATTATTGCATCAAAATACCGTGCTCTCTGCAGCAAGTCGAAAGTGTCCAAGTTAGATATGGACATCGGATCCTTTGGGGGATTATCTATTTCTAACTGAGGTATTCCGGATATCTAAAACAAATTATTTGAATTTATGAACAAAAAATATTTAGATAATTCAAACCATCTGTGTTGCTAAGAGTGTAGTAGTAGTGATGACCTCCGTGGCGCAGCGTATAGCATTATATAGCATTGTTATATAGCATTGTAATATTATTTACTTCTTTTGCGGAAACAAATAGCTACGCATTATAAACACTCCGTTTTAAAAATTTGTATTAATAGTACGTGGACGTATTCCCACTCTAGTACGTGGACTGTTAACCTGTTAAATAAAAATGGCAATTTAAGATTTGTTTTTAAAATTGCACTAGGCATTACCTTCATAAACAGAAATTTGGACTGAAGCCAAGATAGCATGTACACTGGTAAGGAAGCGCCTTCTTGTTCCACCAGTGCCACTTTTAGAGCAATATCCTCCATCTGCCGTAAAACGTTTTATATGAATAGCTACTCTCGTTATATAATATCTTTAAGGATAAACAAGTTCTTAACTTTTTCGGAGATCAGTGATTAACTATCTCTAACCTAGAAAACGAATACACTGTTTTTTTTTTTTAATTTCTTATTCAGTTTAGAAACTTTTATATGTATATATCTTTATATGTATATTATTATTGTACTATAATTAATAAATATCAAATAAATCCCACAATCATTGGGAGATATTTTAATCATCAGTCAACCTAGTGTGGGGTCACCATTTCAAGTCCAACCCTCACTCGCAGCAGAATCCCAGCGTTCTTCGAGATTTGTACCCTAGCGAAATTCCCACTCTAGCTTCGCGTAAGCCTTACCCTTATCACAAGATGAGCACGCTCGCAAAGTGTCGTCGACTCGTATATCCAATTTCTATGTTGTCAAAGTAAAACTGATCTTTTGTTGCTCGTTTTAAATATGTTAAATCCCTTTTTAAACTTTTGCTATGAGCGTCGGAAATAACATTAGATATACAAAAATTGGACTTTAAGTCGTACTAAATAAGTTCTGTTTTACTTTGATGTTGTAATGTTGCGGTACTTGAAATCGATTCTACGTTTGCGGGAGTAAAAATTTTATATCATGGGTTGAGTAATTTTAAAACTTCTATGGATCTCTTGCTAACTCTCTTCGTTCCCAAGTTTCGCTAGGACATTTTTAGATCCGGGACTTTGAAATCATCTTCACCTGATGGTATCTGGTTTTAAGAACACTCTCTGGCACCAATCCCTTCACGCGTACCGAACCAGGTATCGCTTGTAATACAGTTGCCACTAATTTATCACCATCGCCTGTAGAATTGAATGAACTATTAACCGGTGGCGTGCTCCTCATACATTCACAAAAGCACTACATACCCCAGACTCCGGAGAAATAGAAACATTTCTTAGAAATCTGTGTTGTATAAGTGTTGTTGAAAAACTTACTTAAACACACTAGCGTTCACTGAAAAGCACTGTCTACCCTCAATACCTTTTATGGTTAAGATTTATTTTATATAGTTTCATCATCATGTTTCATCGTCTGCATACCCTGGGAAAAACCTGACAATGAAATCTTTAATGGAAGCACACTGACAGAATACAGAAGTATTTAAAGGCATACCTGATGCCTTCTCAATAGCTCTCAGCTCCTTATCAACGTTGATGTATGCGTCCCCTTTCTTCGTAGCAGCCAATAACGAGGCTCCAGCGACCCATAAATCTTGGGACCTTCTCGTCTCACTCTCTATTTTCAGTCGTGCTGTTTAAAAGGCAGAAACTGGTATACTCGTATGAAATCTATAGCCAATTAAATTTCAATTTTTGTCGATGATTTTATGTAATTTTATTAGGTATAAGTAATTATATATTTATATAAACAAAAGTTAGATATCGAAAATACAGTATTCTAAAGATGTAATATATTTTTTTAGGTCATCATAACTTTTTGTTTCGCTGAGTTTTAACCGTTTCGTTTGGGTCAATAAGAGGCCAAATTTGGACCTAAAAAGTCCGGCTAACTTACACAATAAGAATCACGTCATATATTCAGTGGTAAGATCTGATTCGATATGGCTTAATGGATAGCAAATCTACGCGACCTAAACTCGATACGCAAAAATAAGCGATGGGATTTTAGGGTACTGGAGTCGCAACCACACAGGTTAACAGAAAAAGTAGCCACCGTTATAGCTGGACAGACGAAATCGAACGAGTATTGATGCACCCTCCATGCACGCAAGTGTACCAGCTCGTGGATCATGGAAATTCAACAGGATAGTGTCCAAATGCGAAGTAACAAAGAACTGTAATGAAACAACGAGCTGCGTATAGTGACAGTTTATTTTAATTTAGCTTTTTGACATTATTGGGTTATAACTGTCATATTCGACAAGAAGCGAAGAAGGCAAGCTTCGCAAAAAGCGTAACCCATGGCCATATATTGTACCCACTGGACACCCATCCAAATGAGAAACTATCGTTACCAAAATCTTCCAAAAGTGTTTTCGGTTTTAGTTTCAGTTATTTCTCGCTATAATTTCAGTCATTATCACAAAATAGCGATATGGTTCACTTAAATTGATATTTATAAAAATAAGCAACGTTGACTCAACTGGTTGACTTTGGGACTAAAACCATCTCCGCATAACGAAAGAAATCGCTTATCGGTTGGATGGTTTCAAAGTCTATAAAACAGAGGTTGCTTAAACTTATTTAAGTATTTTATTTAATACTGCTGACGCCCGCGACTTCGTCTGCGTTGAGTTAGTGTACGTGAAAGTGTGTTTGTTTGTCTTCCAATCACGAAGCAATAGCTAAGCCGACGACCTTGAAATAATTACACGATAATCTTTAAGTATATCCTTTCTAATAAAAAATGAATGAATGCAATCGGAGAACGCTTTAATGAATTACAAGAAAATACACATTTTGACTTTCATACCCTCTTCCAAGGGAACCATGTTGAATTCCGGGATAAAAATGTTTCTATATGTTGAACCGGAGTATCGGCTACTCCTATACCAAATTTCATTCAAATCTATCCCGTAGCTTCAGCGTGATGCGCAGCCAAGATACAGACAGACGGACAAAAAAATTGTTTTGGGCTCAGTATCGATAGTAAAGCATCCTCCAATTAAAATTTTCAAAAGATATTTAATGTACAGAATTCGTCCTTTTATAGTTTTATTTGACGGATAAAGAGACTGCCCGACTTGTATATTTTAGCTACTTTCACAGCATTATGTCATATGGTATTTTATTATGGGGTAATGCTGCTGATATTGACACTATATTCGTTTTGCAGAAGAGGGCTGTTCGTGCGATTTATAAATTAGGTCCCAGAGAGTCATTAAGAGATAAATTTCAAGATAAAATAATTACAGTGCATAGCCAATATATACTCGTATATGAAAATTTAATGTATGTAAAGTATTGATAAATTCAAGAAAAAGAACATCAGAAGTAAAAGTAAACTTGTAGTACCGTTTAGTAGGCTGCATAAAATTAGTAACTCATTCAAAGGAAATTGTATTTTATTTTATAATAAATTACCTATTGATATCTTGGAGATGTCTATCAATAAGTTCAAAGTTTTTATAAAACGAAAGCTTGTAGAAAAATGATATTACGATATTAAGGATTATATAAACGATAAAAAAGCTTGGGTGTGAATTGCTCTATCTCCATAGGTACAATAGTTTATTATTCATTATGTGAGATGGTGATAACGAAAAAAAAAACCCCGGCTAAGTTTGTTGTGGGCTTCTTCTTAGACCGGGGCGCGTTTGGAACCCTCATAGCTTTAGTTAGTTTTAAGTTTACGAATATAGTTATCACCATGAAATATGTAAGTTATTGACGCGTCAAAAGTGCCTTTTTAAGGACTATTTGATAAAGATTATTTTGAATTTGTTACCAAAAATAAAATTACCGTTAAGTTTATCCTGAACAAGTTTCAACTTCACAGCCATTTCTTTCAGCTGAACGGCAAACTTGTGCTTTTCATACGCAACTCTCTCTGCGACCAGCTTGTCCAATTTTATTGTCGCCTAAAATCAAGGATTAGTGTAGTGTGTCTCCTCAAAATTTCGTATAAGTGCGTATTGGGAAGCCATTGTACAATAAATAAAAAAAAAAATAAGTGAGATAACACGTGAAAATTAATTAAATATACTAAAATTAAAAATACAATATTACAATTTACAATTAGCATTATTTGTAAGTAATGTGTTAAGTATAAATTATGACTGTTCAAAAAAGGAAAAAAACCAGTGTTTTTGACGATATGAAATTGTTTATCTAAATTAAAAAACATAGGACTTTCATATAAACTTCAAACTCCTATTTTACCCCTTTCGGGGTAGATTTGGATAAAAAAAAAATCTAACTAACTTACGCCCTAAAAGAAACCTATTTTCAAAATTTCAAGCTTGTAGACTGCATAATAAAAAAAAATAAGCAAAATCTATCAACCCCTATTTTACCACCCTTAACAGGTAATATTAAAAAAAAATTTGATGTACATGTTTTTTATTTATTATTATTAATCTGAATGCAAATTTTTGTGTCTCTAACTCTAAAAACAAAGGATTTTCATACAAACTTCCAACCCCTATTTTACCCCCTTAGAAGTGGAATTTCCAAATATCCTTTCATAGCTGACATCTCTTAACTATCAACTACCCACTTGCTAAATTATAGCTTTATACATACAATAGTTTTTGAGACCTCGTGTTTAATCAGTATGTAAGTGACCTTTCGCTTTTATATATATAGATTAATATATGCACTGTACAAGGACTCCTCCCATACTCGATATAATTCTAGATCGCCCGTCTCCTTTCTTGACTGTACGGGTTGGGTAGTTAAGAAGCGAAAGCGTGACAAACAATCTTACATTCGCATTTATAGTATAGCTTAGGGCTTGGTAAATTACTAGAAGCACTAATCCTCCAGAGATACACCACGCTACTGTACAGGTTGGCTTTACGTTTAATAGATAGATAATAGATAATATTTTATTGTTCAAAAACGATTTACAATAATAATTTGTCCCTACCCTCTGCACTGGGAAAACCTGTATTGTAGAGGGTAGTTCCTTCCAGGGATATAGTAAATTACATCTTAAAGATAAATTATCTAACTAAAGCTAACATTTTATAGTATGAGCGTGTGTGTGTATGTATGTGTGTGTGAACGAGTGTGAATGTGTGTTTGTGTATGTGCGTTATGTAAATTATTTTAATATTTTTAAAATATCCTCAGTTTCAGCATACCCCTTAGATGACAACCAGGCCCAAAGCGTTTTAGTTAGATTTGACCTATTCAGCCTGACAATGCCCTTGTTAGACCTACAGAACTTATAATAAACGCAAAATGAATTAAATTCATATTGTGACTTGGCGAAACTAGTGCTTGATAAAGGTTTAGGAAATCTGAGCACTCTTTTGCCGTCATCTACAGTGTTGGGGTCAATTCTTGAGTGGAAATGCAAGACTATTGAATACAAATACAGCTGGCGAACATTGAGTAGACCGCACTCATCGTACAATTTGTCAGTGGGATATCTGAAAGGTTTTTTATATATAGTTTTAAGTATAGTTCTATTAGCTCGCTCTAACTGTAGTAAAGATGTTTTTCCAGCTCCACCCCATGTACTAATACAGTATGTCAAAATTGGAAGACATAAAGACTTATAAACCATTATTGTAGTTTCAATGGGGGCAATATCTCTAAGGTTCCGGAATAAAGGAATGAGTTTCTTTATCTTATTAGAGGTGTTAAGGATATGCGATGTCCAATTAAGATGTTCATCTAATGTAATGCCAAGATATTTTATGTTTGCTTCTTTGGATAAAATAGCACAGCTACAAGCGACTTGGCCACTTGTACGATTACAAGGATAAGTGTGTATCGGCAATTTAAAATAATTATCAGGGTTGCCTTTAAGAGATATACTGAAACACACATATTTTGTTTTAGCGGTGTTGATAGTAAGTAGATTATCCTCTAGCCAAGATGTAATTTGTTTAAGTCCATCTTCAGCGAGTGACTTTGCTTCCTCCCAATTATTTCCCTCAAATAAAGCAACAGTATCATCTGCAAAGCAAAATATGCGCCCTGATTTTAGTGAAAAATTACAGAGCGGATTTATGTAAGTAAGAAATAGAGTAGGACCTAATACACTTCCTTGAGGGACTCCATAGGAAATGTTAGAAAAATCGCTAACAAAATTGCCAATTTTTGTACACTGCTGTCTGCCCTTGAGGTAGTTCCTGAACCATTCTAAAGGAATACCTCTAACTCCCATACTGCAGAGCCTATCAAGCAAGATAGGGATTGACACAGTATCAAAAGCTTTTTGCAAGTCAAGGAAAATGCCAATACATTTTCTTCTCTTATCGAGGCATTTTGTAACATATTTAGTCACTTCTAATACCGCGTCTAAGGTTGATCTATTTGCCCGAAAGCCAAATTGATTAGATGCAAGGAGATTTGACTGCTCAAGGAACTTTATTAACCTAGAGTTGGCAACTTTTTCCACAATCTTACTTAATACACTGAGCAGAGATATAGGTCTGTAATTAGAAACAATCTTTTTATCTCCACTTTTATGGACAGGAATTACAATAGCTTTTTTTAATATATCTGGAAAAACACCCGTAGATAAACTTAAATTCACTAGGTGGACGAGAGGTTCCAAAAGTAGGTTTTTAAATCGTTTAACAAAATACGAACTAATTTTGTCGTGCCCTGGAGCACTACTAGACTTAAGTCTTAGTATAATTTTGTCTAATTCATAGATATCAGTGGGATAAAACATAAGTGAGTTAAGGGGTGGACTAGATGCTACATTGAGAAAATGGTTTCTGTTGTTATGTCCTTCTAATTTGTTTATTATTGTTGTAGCGAGATCTTGCCCTATACTAGTGAAATATTCATTAACATGTGTTAAAGATTCCTCGGGTGTGTTCTTAATATTTAATAAGTCTATAGATGGTTCATTAGAAGTAGGTAAATTACAAATTTCTTTTACTGTATTCCAAGTGCCTTTAGAATTACCTGCGTTTTGTTTCAGCTTTCCACGCAAATATTGCCGTTTAAGTAACTTCAGTAAGCAGTTGCACACGTTTCTATACTTTGTGTATGTTATCTTATTTAAATCTGTTGGAGAATTTTTAAAAATCCTGTGAAGTCGATCTCTTTTCCTCATACATTTAACAATACTATAGGTGATCCAAGGCTTTAGGGGTTTTAGTTTTTTAGGAACAGTAAAGACATTCGTATTAATTAAAATTATTTCTTTTATACTGTTGACAAGGAAATTTGCTGCGAAATTCGTGTCGGTCAAATTATAAAAAAATTCCCAATTTATTTGCTTTAAGTTTGTTTCCATAGCTTCATAATTGTAAGTAAGTCTAGTAATGTGGTTAGCAAGAGAGTCTTTTATTTTATTGTTTAGTTTTAGGGTTAGAAAAATAGGGGAATGGTCTGTAATAATAGGCTCAAAGACAAAAGTACGTGGGTCATTTATATTTTTGATAACAAAATGATCAAGACAGCGCAATTCTCTCGTAGGGGTATTGATAGCAGGTATAAGACCATTTAGCGCTAGCATATTTTGGTATTCCTGACTATAAGAGCAGTGACTGTCGGGCAGGAGGTCGATATTTAGGTCTCCAGTTAAAATAATTTGTTTGTATTTTGCATTTTCTAAAAACGTACTAAAAGAATCTAAAAACGTTTGAGGGTTACGAAAACCAGCTGGGCGGTAAATAGCAATAATATGAATGTCTTTCACAGTAAGAATGAGACAATTGGCTTCAGAGATTGCGACTTCACAGGACGAGACTTGCAAATTGATATTTACATATACGACAACCCCATCGTTTTGGTTGTGATTCATTTTTGTTTGGTAATTTGAATAACCATCAACTTTTGGTGGATTTATAATAAACTGAGTCCAACACTCAGTTAGAATGAATATATCGGGTTTTATTTTTAATCTGGTAATGAATACAAGAAAATCGTCCAAATTCTTATTTATACTCCTAATATTCATAGTTAGGATGTAAAGGTATTGCGAGGAGGTATCACTGCCCGACATGTAAATGCTATAAAATGTATCGGGATCAGTCACTTGAGTACAGCTAACAGTCGTGTGCTGATGTATATCTAATTCTAAGGTATCCTGTAACGGATTGAATGTAGAATTATGTCACATGAAGCCAAGATGAAAAGCCAAAACAACATATTATAGGTCGAGGATTTAGGGTTCAGAGTGCATACTGAAACTATAATATTATTGTTACTTTTGTTTGTTATTAATTTTGCGTATTGCAACATAGGCGCACATAAAAGTTTATTTAGTATAATACAACAATAGGTTGCATATTTTATAATGTTATTGTTATGTGTATTTGTAAAGTGTAAAGTGTATGATAATTGAGTATAGTTATTTATTTTATGCAAGTATGATATTCTAACTAGACATCTTAGAAAATAGGAAATAAATAGGAATACTATAGGTAAATTAAAGACTAAACTAATCATTTTTAACAAGATATGGAACTCAAAACAGCGATCACATAGTCATTTAGGAGTTAAATAGATTGGTTTACTAGCTGTAACTGCTTGCTTTTGATGCGCGTGCATCGATGAGTTAGCGCTCGGGGTGAGACGAGCGGGGAACGCGGGCGCATCGTCCGCCTGCCCCTGCGACGAGGCGAGCTCCGACAGTTGTCGCTCGTTGCGGATCATCAACGCTGGTTCAGTTTTGTGTTTACGTAAATAGATTCTGCCATTCTTTACCCAGCAGTATTCATATTTATGCATTTTAGCAAACTGGCGGGTCTTAAAGTAAATGAGTTTTAGCTTTGAGCTCAGAAGTTCGGATACATACACGTTCCTTATTTCGCTGTGAATACCCACGTGCTTAGTGCTTAGTTTCTCTTTATTTTTTTTGATATGCTGCTTCACAGCGGACAGAATATCTTGCTTGTAACTGTCATTATTCAACTCTAATAAAATGTGTTGAGAGTTCTCTTTGTAAGTGCGCTTACGGAAAATATTACATATGTGGCTCGGCTTAAAATCTACGTTTAGCGAGTCACATAATTTCCTGACGTAGTCCAGAAGATTCTCTCCTATTACAAGCGGGACATTTCGGATTTCAATAAACTTAGATGTAATGTAGCTTTGCGCGTCATCAAGTTGCTGTTGCATTTCATGAGAGCTCTGCGTCATTGCGGCGATTTGAGTCTTAAGGTGATTATTTTCAATGCAGAGGTTCTTATTTTGCTTACAGAGATCGTCGTAAAAACCAGACAAACCATTCAGCGAACCCTCCAACACTTCCTGCTTCTTTTGAATTAAACTGACTTTACTATTAAAGTTGTTAAGTTCTTTGCTCAATTCTTTTTGCGTAGCCGCCATTTTGTCCAGAATTTCAGTTTTAATAGCATTAATATCAGTTTTAAACTTTTGTAGGAAGTTATTGAATAAGTCTCTTAGTGAGTCAGCAGTGATATTAGATTCTTCAGAGCAAAAATCCTTTATCAGTTCCTCATCGCTGGAAGTAGTTTCGTCGGGCTCACCTATTGCAGAAGCTACCGGCGTTTCATCGCCGCGTTTACCCCGCGGAGTTGAACACTTTGCACATTTCCACGACGATTTCTTGATCTTGTTATAATTGGTCGAAGTAATATTTAAACACTTGCAATGAAATGACAGTTTGCAATTTGCACAAGTCAACACGTTGTCGCGGAGGTTTTTAGCACAGCATTCCATTGTTGTTGAAGGCGCGTAGTCTAACAATTTTGGAAAAAGATCAGCACTCTTTACTTTTATCGAAATACCAATGTTAATTATATCACGATGAAATCTAAAAGATATTTAGGTATGTAACAAAAACAGGTTCAGTTACTTATTGATTTACTAAGTTACAAACAACACGTCTGTTCGCGTTGACGCGTCGTGGTGGAAGGTTTATTATCACATATTGGATATAACCAGTTTTAGCGATGCTATCCTAGGCATGGTTAGGATTGCATTGACTACCGTACTACAGCCTGGTATTGCAAATTTCTTCACAGACACAACCTCTAGTAACTTTCGGCTCGAACGAAGAATCAAACCCAAGACATCGCAATCCGTCGACAAATAGGATAAAGACCGACTTTGATAATAAACGGGTATAACTGGCTAAAAGATATACCCACGCGAGATTATCAAATCAAATCAAAAAGTATTTATTCATGTGAGCCTGGTACATACTGGCACTTATGAAGTGTTCTGGTTTAAGAAGTATCGTACCACAAATATCGTTTTTTAATGTCATCACCATCTCAAAGTTATCATATATATTAATCAGCTATGAAGTTAGAGCAATTCAAACCCAAGGTTTTTTTATCATTATTTTTTTTTTTTTTATGGCTTTACACAGATTAGCCAATGTCAAGTTTATAGCAATGGAGAATTGAAGTTAGGGAAAAAGGGCGGGAAACCTCGCACTGGGCGAACGCGGCTCCCTCAAACTTTTCCCAAAATTAATACCTGTTAACCATTCAAAAAACTAGTCACTACACAAACCACACAAAAACTATAATGTCCACGACACAACCAACACCAGTCCTTTTCAAAATTAGCCACCAAAAATTAATTCAAGGAAGCGTGAAAAAACCGCGCCCACCATATACGAAGTCTCCCGCCTTTTTCTCCTCATTAAAATTCATTTTGTCGGAAGCGTAAGCCAATGGCATACAACGGTAATCTGTCCTCTCTCCGCAGATTAAACATCCACTTACCTCTTTCTCTTTCTCTATAAGTCTCTTTTCCAAAGTTTCTTGGTGCCTCTCCAATTGTCTCTTCAATGCACATTGTGCTATTCTATCGTTTTCCTGTCGCTGATCAGCGTACTGGAATTTATAGCCAACTAAACAGTAAGTGCTTATGAATTCGGTTTTATGCGTTGTATTTTATTATGGAAATAATAAATTGGGCCAAGTCCAGTATTGGGTTTTCTGGTGCTTCGGCCGTAGTTACCACCCTACCGACAAAGACGTGTCGCAAAGCGATTTAGCGTTCCGGCACGATGTCGCGTAGAAACCAATGAGGAATATGGGTATTCCATATCGCCTATTTTATTAATAACAGGTTAGCCTGCTATCATCTTAGACTGCGTCATCACTTACCATCAGGCGAGGTTTCCTTCAAGGGCTAACTTCTAGTGGATAAAGAAAGTCCTCTTGTGTATGCTATGTTAGCATCAAAAGTTAATATTGTATAATAAGATATTTTGTATGCAATGAAATAAGACTATGCAATTTTTTGACAGTTTTGCGAACTAACAAAAAAAAAGTTTTCTTAATAATATTGGTAGACCTATACAAGGAATAAAGAAAGAATATAAATCCGATATTAAAAATTCAATGACCAATGAAAATCTGCATTATAAGCAGATAACATTAGCTATATTTCATCACCGAATTCCCAAGGGAAAACGATTTCACCCGAGCAGTCGCTCGGGTGAAATCGTTTTCCGGGGAATCGGGAATATCTGGGAAGAGCATAGCTGATACAACAAAATAATGGTAATGAATAATGAATAGAAGCAGGCGTTACTGACGTACTTGCGGAAGTCCATGATAAACAACAAACAGAAAGTATAATTTGCTATATTCCGCCGACAACCGGGAGATTAGTTTAGTATAACACCACACACTTTGCTTTTCGCGCTTGTGAAGTCAACATCTCCTGAGGATGATCCGGTGTCGGGTCGAAACGTGCGTAGAGGTTCTAGTGGAGTATTTTGTGTGGTGTTATACTATACTAATCTCCCGGTTGTCGGCGGAATATAGCAAATTATACTTGCTGTTTGTTGTTTAAAATAATGGTAGCTTTTGGTACCCTTTTTTTAAACTCCCTGTCCATCTCAGCCCTCTTCTGTCGAAGCACTGACTGCAACATCTTATCGCTCTGTTTTCTCTCTTGCTCACCCTGAGGCAACACTGCAATGTTTCAAAAAATATGTTGCTCACGTCTTTTTAATAAACCGGCTAATTGTGTGCATGACTCGTTCGATCCTGATAAGTTCCGAGATTTTCTACTCATTCGACAGCGTTAAAGTTAACTTTAATTCCTATGAAATCTAAAGAGTGCCATACAACTTCCTACTAATATTATAAACGCCAAAGTTCGTAAGTATGGATAAATGTTTGTTACTCTTTGACGTTAAATCTACCGAATGGATTTTAATGCAGTTTATACATCAGAATAACACATAGGCTACCTTTTATACCGATTCCCAAGTATTTCCTTAGGGAAAATTGAAAATTGTTTATGAGCTAAGCCGAGGGCAGACAGCTTTGAAATTTGGTATGCATGTCAACTATGCTATAGAAAAGGACATGCATTTTATATACCGATCTTTCAAATAGTTACTTAGTAGGAAGATTAAAAATTGTTAACGCGAGACCCTTTGGACCCAATTCTGAAGTCCACGCATACGTAGTCGCAGGCAGATGCTAGTTATTATATAAATTCAAATTCAAAATAATCTTTTTCCAAATAGTCCTTAAAAAGGCCCTTTTGACGCGTCACTAATTTACACAGTAGTTATTTCATGGTGATAACTATATTCGTAAACTTAAAACTAAAGCTATGAGGGTTCCAAACGCGCCCCGGTCCAAGAAGAAGCCCACAACAAACTTAGCCGGGGAATATATAAAGGGAAGGTCATTTATACCTATTATTTGATTTTTATCTTACTTGCGTAGGCTCTATTAACTCTATCCGTCATTCCTTCCACGGCATCATTTAATTCTGCCTTCAATTGACTTGACTGCAAATCGAACGAACAATATATATTTATATGACTGTGTTGTAGCAATTGGGAGCGCTGTTGATCCCCGTCGGGCACTAGTCTAGTCTAGTGGAAGGCTTCGGGCGTGGCTTACTCCCTCCCTAATGTCATTAACGTGCCCGATGTGTTAGAGCAATTTGTTACAATTTTATTTGCATTTTGAGTTTTGACATTTACCAGCGGAATATTTCGTTAGTTCTTCCGTTAGTTGATACATCATTCGGACCATAACTTGAGAGGTCATAATCATCATCATGATCAACCCATTGCCGGCTCCCTACAGAGCAAAGGATCTCCTCTCAATATAAGAAGGGTTTTGCCATAGTCCACCACGCTGGCCATGTTGGCATTGGCATACTTCACACGCCTTTGAGAACATTATGGAAAACTCTCAGGTAAGCAGGTTTCCTCACGATGTTTTCCTTCAGCGTTGAAGCCAGTGATATTTTAATTGTTTAAAAACGCACATCACTCTAAACAGGTGCATGGCAGATTAGGCGGACGTCCTAACCATTTGTTTGGTTCACCACCCTACTGAGAAAGACGTGTCGCCAAGCTATTTAGCGTTCTGGCACGATGTCGCGAAGAAACCAATTAGGTATGGCAAAGCCACGCTGGTTTCAACGTCAAGGGCTAACTTGTAGTGTATAAAAAAAACTCGTGTATCACAGCTTCAATAACTATTGGGAATATATATACAAAATGGAACCGTATTTAAACTTACGTATCTACTGGTGTGATAGAGCAATAAATCTGGATCGCCCGTGAGTTGTAGCGTCATCTGTTCGTAATTGATTTCAGGGAACATTGTGTGGTTCTCTTCTGTAAACTTGTCCATTGTACTCTCTACCTGAAAGTCGTCATACCATCATCAGACCCTTTGATGCCATTCGATGTCTTGTACACTACAACCATTCAGGTATGTAAACAGCCTTGTTAAAAGTGCTTCTTTAGCACTACTGTAGATTGTAAATAATTACACCTTTTCACACAATAAATCGGACCTATCAACCCATTTTTGGCTCACTACAGGGTCACGGGTCTCCCCTCAATAGAGAAGGGTTTGGCCATAGTCCACCACGCTGTCCATGTGCGGATTGGCAGACTTCACACGCCTTTGAGAACATTATGGAGAACTCTCAAGCGTGCAGGTTTCCTTCACCATTAAAGCAAGTGATATTTTAATTGCGTAAAATCTTCTTCAAACTATATGAACGTATTATTTCAAAAATTCAAATCAAATTCAATAGCTTTAAAAGGAACTTTTGACGCGACAATTATTTACATAGTAGTGATTTGATGGTGATAACTACATTAGTAAACTTAAAACTAAAGCTGTGAGGATTCCAAACGCGCCCCGGTCTAAGAAGCCCACAACAACCTTAACCAGGTAAATTTTCTTTTTGTTATCACCATCTCACATGCCACTAAAAATTATGTTAAAAGCTATGTTATTAGAGCAATATTTCAACTCGTATAATCTATCATGACCAGACCACGCCACAGTCCAGCTGGGCAGGACTCCTTTCTCATCAGAGGCATAAGAGAATGCTCTTATCGACCAATGGGTAGGTGGTAGGGGCGGTCAACATGGCGGCTTGTCTTGACAGGAAATGACTAGTGACGTCACATTAGTCGTAAAAGAAAAATAAGCATGTAAAAGGCAGAAAAAGATCTTGTTTACTCAGGATTTACAAAGAGTTTACACACAAGTGACGTCACGCGCCTGTGATCTTGTTTCTTAGAAATACCTTTTATATCTTTATTTGTAAATTGCAAATTATAAATAATTATTATTTCATTAAAATATAAATTTTATTTTTTATTTGTAAATTGCAAATTATAAATAATTATTATTTCAAACAATTAACAGCAAGTATAATTTGCTATATTCCGCCGAAAACCAGGAGACCAGTATAGTATAACACCACACAAAATCCTCCACCAGAACCTCTACGCACGTTTGTCGGCGGAATATAGCAAATTATACTTGCTGTTTATTGTTTATCATGGACTTCCGCAAAGTAACGGCTGCTTCTATTCATTAATTATTATTTCATTAAAATATAAATTTTATTTTACTTGTACGAACATTAATCAAATCAAATCAACGATAGCTTTATTCATGCAAACCTATTACAGGCATCTATGAATGGTATGAAACATTAATATGTTATTAATTATACATTTTTTAAGTGTCTGTGTGGTTGTTTATTATATACTAACCTTTTGCCACATCCAGTACTTTTGATTTGTCATATTCCCATGTAAATTTTATGTTCGCGGCTTTTATTTGCTGTAAAAAGTCTTTCACGAGGATTTTGACGTTCTCAATTTCTTGTTTGGTCCCCTGCAGTCCACATTCAATGTAGCGATTTAGTTCGTCTACATTGGATTTAATCATACACAATTAATAATTCATGATAATAAATAAATACAAAAGTGTGTACGACTATTTATTAGTCGATTATAATGTAATTAAGTGGGTACACATACTTACCTCACAAAGATCGTTTTGGCACCAATTAGTAGGGGCTTAACATGTCCCCCCCCCCAAACTCGCTAGTAAAACTTACGATATATATTCCGAAGCATATTCCAAATGACAACGCTAAAAAGTATTTATTTCAGAAGTAAACTCTCATATCCGGTTGCTGCAAGTCATCATTACCAACTCCAGAACCCAGGTAGGCCACCAATCTGTGCCAATTCCGGATTGGTCACACCCTCATAGCTTTAGTTCTAAGTTGACGAATGTAGTTACCACCATCAACTCACTACTATGTAAATTATTAACGCGTCAAAAGTGCCTTTTAAAGGACTATTTGAATAAAGATTATTTGAATTTGAATTTGAGACTTTTGACACGCCTTTTCGAGCAATATAGAGAACTCAGGCATGCAGGATCGAGGCTTTACTCAAAGCAAATAATCATTTAATTATAAAAAAAAAAATTATATAACTTTGAAAAGTAAGAGATGCTTAACGAGGATCCTAATCGACCCGGATCCCTCGAAAGGGAAGTTGTCCAAACCATCATTGGGCCATCGCCGCTCTATGTTTCTTTGGTAAAAATTTACATTGAAATCTGTGAGTTTATGATTTAACCTCGTATGATAATTTGAAAAATCACCTTAGATTTCTCATACCCCTTTTTGCGTGATAGCTTCATTGACTAGCACTAATACATACCGATATCCGATGTGGCTTCTTCAGCATTTTTTATGGACTCAGTCACTAGATTAACACGCTCTTCCAAGTGTTCATGAAGCTCCTTCAGAGACTTTAGGCTGAAATTTTTCATTGCCTCTGCCACAATCTAGAAATATTTCGCAGATAATACATCATCATCATCATGATCAACCCATTACCGGCTCACTACAGCGCACGGGTCTCCTCTCTCCTCTAAGGGCTTGGCCATAGTCAACCACGCTGGCCATGTACGGATTGGCAGACTTCACACGCCTTCGAGAACATTATGGCGAACGCTCAGGCGTGCAGGTTTCCTCACGATGTTTTCCTTCACCGTTGAAGCAAGTGATATTTTAATGTCTTAGAAATACGCATAACTCCGAATAGTTAGAGGTGCGTGCCCGGGTTCGAATCCCCAACTTCTGATCAGGAGGCGGACGTCCTAACCACTAGGCTAATACATTACATCACAAATTAGCCCTTGACGGCATCGCACCGTAATAATGCGGTCTAAAATGGTAGTTGGCTAACCTGTTAGGGGTATGGTAAACACGCAGGGGTACGATATGCATTATTAAGTGGGAGGTCCTGGGTTCGATTCCCAGCTCGAGTCTTGTTTGGTGGCAGCCGTGGCTAGTTACCACGCTATCGACAAAGACCTGTCAGACGTCCTAACTGCTAGGCTATCACAGCTCATTCTATCATTACCTGGTTGTAAAGTAAGCACGCCCTTTGTGCAGTGAAGTAGTTGCTCAAAGCGGCGTTATTGCGCTCCTTGAGCCTTTCGAGGATCTCGCACGCGGTTTTCTTAACAGCAACCGGCGGTGGCTCGACACATGACTCCTCTTCTTCCATCGTTTCTGATGCTGTTACAAAGAATCCGAAAGTTTCGTAAACGAGTAATCAATACGTTCTTATTTGTCCTATCTTAATTCTTTTGCCAGTGAACGAATGTATGAAGCGGTGATAGCTCAGTGGTTAGGGCGTCAGCCTCCTAATCAGAGGTTGGCGGTTCGAATCCGGGCACGCACCTCTAACTTTTCGGAGTTATGTGCGTTTTTAAAACAATTAAAATATTACCTGCTTCAACGGTGAAGGAAAACATCGTGAGGAAACCTGCACGCCTGAGAATTCTCCATAATGTTCTCAAAGGCGTGTGAAGTCTGCCAATCCGCACATGGCCAGCGTGGTGGACTAGGGCCAAACCCCTCTCATATCGAGAGGAGACCCGTGCTCTGTAGTGAGCCGAGAATGGGTCGATCATGATGATGATGATGAATGTATTCGTATCGAAATTCTATCTTTAATTTATATATTTCTGTCTTTATTTTGACGACCTCGACCATTTGCGCTATCGCATTAAAATGTTGGAGGTCCAATTCCCCGCTCGAGTCCGGTCTGGTGGGAGGCTTCGATCGTGGCTAGTTACCACCCTACCGACAAAGACGTGTCTCCAAGCGATTTCGCGTTCATTTGTATAAATAAATCATCATCATTTCAACCTATAGACGTCCACTGCTGGACATAGGTCTTTTGTAGGGAGTCCCAATGGCCACGGTCCTGGGCCGCTTGTATCCAGCGGCTCCCTGCGACTCGTTTGATGTTGTCTGTCCACCTTGTTGGGGGTCGGCCAACGCTACGTTTACCGGTGCGGGGTCGCCATTCCAACACCTTGGGACCCCAACGTCCATCGGTTCTCCGAGCTATGTGCCCCGCTCATTGCCACTTCAACTTCGCAACTCGCTGAGCTATGTCGGTAACTCTGGTCCTCTTACGGATCTCTTCATTTCTGATTTGATCACGTAGAGATACTCCTAGCATAGCTCTCTAAATAAATAAATAAATAAATAAATAATTTTACTGAATAATTTCTTCTTTGTCAAAATTTACTGCTTTAGAATGATGGAATACATACCCTCTTCCTCTTCGACTTCAGTTTTTGTAGGATCCACTGTGTAAATAAAAAAAATTAATCTTCACTTCTTTACGATATTAACAAGTCTATGAATATTGCATCTCTATGTAGTTTATATATAAGCTTGTAGTAAAGTCCTATTATAGCGTAAAGGATTATGTATATGATAAACAAGCTTGGGTACGAAATATTGCTTTAATAAGACTGCTCTTAAATTATTTTATGTGAGGTGGCGATGACAAATTGAAAATTTACCTGGCTAAGTTTGTTGTGGGCTTCTTAGACCGGGGCGTGTTTGAAACCCTCATAGTTTTAGATTAAACGAATGTAATTATCACCAGCAACTCACTACTGTGTAAATTATTGAGGCGTCAAAAGTGCCTTTTAAAGTATTATTTGAATAAAGGTTATGATTGATTGATTTATTGATATAATTTTGTGGAAAAACTTTGTGGAATATGAACTATTTTTAGTATTGATAGTTTAGAAAGTTTCAGTATAACCGAAAAGATATCAGTAAATTGCACCCCGAGGAGGCTACCAGATGACGGTAATCTTAACCTTAATCTGACAATACAGGTTTTCCTAGTGCAGAGGGTAGGGACAAATTATTATTGTAAATCGTTTTTGAACAATAAAATATTATCTATTATTATCTATCTGTGGTCTACTTATTCGGTTGTGTACAAAATCAGACATTTTGTATGTTCGTTAAAACCATATTTTTAACGAACTTACAATAAAGAAGGAGGTTGTATTTAGCTGAAGTCATTTATGCTCGGTTACTATATAATCATTTCATTGGAATTGTAATCAAAATCGGTTTAATAGTATGGTTTAAAATAAAAAGAATTTAATTGAACCCTTAATTGATGGGAGGCTTAGGACGTAGCTAGTAACGACAAAGACTTGTCGCCAATCGATTTTGTCTTCCGCTATGATGAAGTTTTCCATACACCTAACGGGTTAGCCCGCCACCATCTCAGACACCATCATCACTTACCATTAGGTAAGAGTCAAAACACCTCATATTACTTAAATGCTACTTCACCTGTGTGCTCAGAAATAAATAGGTAGGTGACGTTACGCACTAGGAAATAAAAACACAGTTTACATCTACATACATACATTTACATTACTACATACATTTTTTAAAAGGTACACGTTACGTGTGGCTTACCTGGTACCACGTTACGTAGTGATGGTGTTGGTGGCTCAACCGCAGGGCACGGTTCCCTCTTCATTAAAATCCTAAAGCACTCTTTAAGATCCTCGAGGTATTTCCGTGCCAGCTCCCCATAAGTGTAGTTCTCCTCAAAAGCTATGGCGATCAGGTCGTCAAACCATGGGGCATAGATTGTGAGCCAATCGCGAATTTCAGGGGATCCTCTAAAATAATTTTAAACAGGTATTATTATTAAATATTTTGAAGCAACGACGGCGCAAAAAACCTTGCAAAATCTTTTGCTATTTTAAAACTATTTTAATTTGCTCTAAAGTATTGTAACACCGATCTTGTAGTTTTTCGGGGACAGAGTGTTCCTTTTATATTATTAATAAATAAATAAATAATAATAATACTAAAAAAAAAAAACTAGAAAAAATTGCGTGCACTAATTTTGTATAGAATCTAAATAGCGACATCTATTGACTATGTGGTCATACATCAGAGTATGACTTTTTTACAACCTATTTACCGACTGTAGATTACAAACAGTATTTTCTTTAATTATCATCATCATCATGATCAACCCATTGCCGGCTCACGGCTCATGTGCGGATTGGCAGACTTCACACGCCTTTGATAACATTATGAAGAAATCTCAGGTAAACAGGTTTCCTCACGATGTTTTCCTTCACCGTTGAAGTAAGTAATATTTTAATTGGTTAAAAACGCACATAACTTCGAAAGTTGAAGGCGTGCGCCCGGGACCCCCAACCACTGATTGGCGGCTAACCACCACTAGGCTATCACTGCTTCATAATAATATAATTATATTCACAATTTCATATTCAATTTGTGTTTTGAAAGCATCCAAAACACAAATTAAGGTCTGACGCTTCAGGTCAGAAATACGATCAAGTGTAACCAAAATTTTTTTCATGTTATGAGCTAGATTGTCATTCAACTCAATTTCTCTATAAAGCGCCTTAATATTAGTTTTTTTTTTTTTGCCTTAATGTTAGAATTAAAACCGATATCTCACTTTTTCATTTCTCACTACAGCGCCAGAGGTCTTGAGAACTTCAATGTTTAGTTACTTACTTTGCCATGACAGCGAACCCTGCAGCCACAAACACAACGGCCATGGCACCCCAAAAAGCGCTGTCGTCTTTGGGCTTAGGGGGCGGCGGCGGTGGGGACTGGGGGCAAGGGTCTCGGACCTGAACTCTGTGTTGCCGGGCCACACATCTGGATATATTCGTCGTCTGTGCATCAAGGTATCGGTAATGCTGAAACGTGAGATATGCCGATTAAAACGAGGCCAGTTAGTCTAGGTAGGTAGAAACCACGTCGAATTCTGTTAGTCCGGTATCAAGAAACAAATTTATGCAAGATAGTATTTGGCTTATAATATAAAATGGTCTATCTTGCGTCATGATTTCCAAATATGATTTTATTGAAATAAAAAAAACCTTAAAGAAGGTATGTTGAAATGTACCTATGAAATTTGACGTTTCCTAATTAATTCTTGCATTTTGTTTTAAAAGGTCTTTTTAATTGGACGTTTGCATTTTCCATTCGGTTTAAAAAACATCGCAATGGCGATGAGTATAAAGGTAACTGGTTTAAAAAAAAAAGGTAAATTGGCGAAAAACCTATGTTCGAGCTGTTATATAGGCTAGTTATTTAGTATACTTTTTGTTAAGTTTGGAAACAGAGTTTTTTAATTTTAACCAATATATTTAGTTTTTTTTAGTTTTATTGCGTAAATCTCTCTCTTTCCTTGCTATATCCCAAGTGGTTTGTACACAGCAAAGGGACAGTAGTTCCGTGGTGACGACATGATTCATCATCATTCCGAGATCCATTCACCAGTCAAAAAAAAGACAGTTAATCATTAGATAATTTAAGCTTACCATTAAAGATCTTGCGGTGCATAAACAGTTTTTTATTCTAAACATTGTTGTAAAAATGATGCTGTCATATATTTTTCTTAATACATATTATAGTGATTAATCTTTTTTCTTCTGATGTCTTTTCTGACTTTGTGATTTTTTTGTTTGTATCCAAAGAGTACCGTTAAAAACCTAGAGGAAAGCCTGACTTAATTATTTTGCTAATGCTAATTAAAAATAAAATAAACCTGTTATAATATAATCTGTTGTAATAAAAGGAATACCTTAACTTCTCATAACGTTCAATTCTACATTGCTTTAAACTTGACATGGCTAATCTGTGTAAAGCCATAAAAAAGAAAAAAAGAATGTTTAGGTATTTTTTTATTTTTAAAGACTGCAAAATCTACCTACATACCGGAGAGTGTCTAAATAAGTGTACACGGGTACATTCCAAACCTTAATTTTTAATCTCATATTAATTGAACAATTATAAAAATTAAAAAAAAAATAAACTTATGGAAATGTTATATATTGCTAATAATATCTTCATATCCTTACTCAAAGATAGCATACTCCTTTGGTATCATTAAACTAGAAACATGTGGATAAATAACATAAATATGGAAACAGTATGATTACTGTTTCCATATTTATGTTATTATAGAGGCGGCGAGCGTACCAACATGCGTGACTAATAGAGGTTCTCATTCTATTTTGTTGGTACCTACTTTTTTTTTTTCGAGACAAAATGAGCGGTTTAGCGGGCAGCTTCAACCTGTTGCTTTTGTGTTACAGTTATGCGCGCACATCTTAAAATCTCATATTTTTCATAACGTGCCTAAAGAAGTATAAAAAAAAAATTTAATAATTATTGAAAATCATCAAAAGAAACAAGTAGGCAATCAGGTACCTTCTTAAAAAAAAATATTTTATACTCCCGAATGCACGTATTTCCACATATTTAAATAGGTAATGCGTTCCAGCTATTGCGATTTAAAAAAATATAGCATTTTTTTCGATACCAATACAACATTGCATTAAAATTTTTGGCAGGCGTATATAAATGGAGACGAGAAATGAAGATTACTGTGCTATTCCCTCTAACAGTAGTAGCTTATTATAATCACAAGCGTATATAAAGTTTCCAGTTTGGCTGCATTGGAGATCCGCCATTACATGACGCCATTTTAAACTTCCCGCGTCGAATTGAATTAATTGTATTGTCTCCATACGATTGCTTTAAAACGAAATGACGTATTTTATCTTCTGTTTTATCTACAGGATAAGAGTGCGATGGCATGATAATAATTCGATTCAATTGCGTACCTGCCTGTAAATTGAAGCCGATTAATTATTGATTTTGCATACCTCCCGGTGATTTTGATAGGGTATGTTACAGTTCTAGTCTGCTTTGATATATTTTCACAAACTAGCGGTCATCCTTTGCTAATATCTTATCTATTATTGTTTAACGTTGGGTGTTAATAATAAATCATTTTAAAATCAGTACATGAACCTTGTCTTCTGAGCCGAGGTGAGTAGGTAGGTAATCCATAGATGTATTTTTAAATCCCAAGTTCAATATTTTAATTTGTATGATTATAATATCAAACTATTTACATTTGTGTCACCAAAGAGGATACAAATACCAGAATAAAATATATTTTTTTTTATAGCGAACATCCGTATTCCGTAATTCCATGACGCCATTTTAAATTTCCCACGTCGAATAGAACGAACTGTTCTGTCTACGAAACGACTGCTATTAAAAACAAACGAAGTTTTTTTTATCTCCTTCATATCAAACGTTGTGAGCGCGATAGCATGATAAACATTCGATTCCGGCGCCGACCTTCGCGTCGACGCCGATGACGTATTGATTTTGACTCATCTACTGTACACTTACAGTGAGGTACGGCGTGCCGGCCGGCCGGTGTTACAAATTTAGTTAAATTTGATATTATAATCATCTTTCTAGTGGTCATACTTTAAAAATATAAAATTATTTGTTCATTGGTGCAGCGTAATAGTTGTAATGTGTTGTGCTAGGTATTTACAGCGCACTACCTAAATCTCGCCTTAGTGATATTACATGCCATTTTAAAGGTGAGTAATTGATATTAAATTTTAGGATTTAGTTTGATATCCCAATATTTGTATGGGTAGGTACTTATTATGAATCTAACAGGTCGCAGCAGCTAATGTGAGACCAAGGAGGATACAATAACTTTATGCAATTTTAACTTTTACGCGTTTTAGAAGATAGTTGTAAAAAGAATTGTAATTTTTTTTTGTAGACAGTAACTTATTTCAAAACGATACTGGTGCCGTTTTTGTTGTGCAATTCTCTCATTAAAAATAGCAGATCCAAAGTGTTGTTGTCTATTTCACTGTGTTATTTGCGGAAAAGGACAGCAGTACTTTTATAAAGCCTTGCAGTTTAGAGATTTTTGGAGTGAAAACTTCTTTAGCGGCGTTGAGCACTTTTTCTGTAATGGGTATAAAATCTTAAACTCGCGTCAGGACACGTGACCTGATCGAAAAAGCGTAAGACGGATGGAGAGTAGACAGCTATCCCCTCTCTACTGCGCGGCGAAAATGTATGCCTGGGCCTACTGTTTCGTTTAGGCAGCGCAGGGCGCTTGCGCGAATGTTCGTGTATGTTACACGAACATTCGCGTTATGAAAAAGTCGTTGAAATTATGGATGAAAGTTGATTTTTCGGAGAGATAAACTTTTTAATGTAAAATAATTGTAATAGTTTTAAAGTGTTAAATTTTTAATGTAATATAAATTGTCATGTTTGTGTACGATAGCGCAATAAATGAATATTGTATTCTACCACATAAATGATAGTACTTTTATACTGATAAAGCAATTGGTGCAAAATTATTCCCTAACCATTCCAAAATATCAAACATGCTCAACGTTAATAATCAAGTTTTCACTTCTGCCGGCACTCCCGGAGTGCAACCCGTCTTTTTTTTAGAAGAAATCGGCGCTATATGCAAATGCTAGTATAGTTTGTTGTTTGTATTCTCTCTGGTACAAGCCACTGCGTTAAACACGGTCATAAACATTGTAAAACATTGTGTAACAGTAATAAATCACCTCCGTAGTCGAACATTTTGAATGAAATTCAGTTAACAACCTTTTATTTGCCCGCGACTCGTATACAATTTTCTTTTCTCTTTCAGTAGCTTTACCTAACAGTGGCAGTAAGATATAACTGCCTCATTGGTCAATTGGTTAACATATACGAGTAGGTACGGAAGAATAGATTCGATTTCCGGGTAGGGTCAAAAAGTTGCTAGTTCATTTGCGTTTTATATCTGTGCTGAATTTTATAAAAATCTTTTCAGTAGTCTAGCTATGAAAAGGAGACAGGCGGGAGACTTCGTATTCGGTGGGCGCGGTTTTCACACTTTTCTTGAATTATTGTTTGTTGGCTAATTTTGAAAAGATTTTTTTGTTGTTTGTGTTGTGGACATTATAGTTTTGGTGTCGTTTGTGTAGTGACTAGTTTTTTGTATGGTTGACAGGTATTAATTTGGGAAAGGTGTGAGGGAACCGCGTCCGCCCAGTGCGAAGTTTCCCGCCATTTTTCCCTAATTTAAATTCTCTATTGTTATAAACTTGGCATCTAATCACAGGCTAATCTGTGTAAAGCCATAAAAAGAGAAGAAAAAGCTATGAAAAGGACAGTATGACATACATACCTGCATGTCGCATTTATCACTGTAGATGAACAGTACATATAGGTTTTTTAAGACTGCATCACTGTTGTAGGTATCTATATAATATATATAGATACCTACAACAGTTTTTTATCTGACTTATTATGAATAATATTTTTCATTACTATTTACTCATTACGAGTATTTGTCAGACAAGTAATAATAATAATAGCATTCAGTGATCAATCTTACCATTTACATTTATATTACGTGCAAGAAATAATATAAATGTAAATGGTAAATAATAAATAGCCAAAAAGTATTTAAAAATTTGCTTGTATAGGCGGTTCTTATACTTTGGTGCTTTAGGTATGTTAAATAACAAAAGTAAGCCTCGATTTCCTATTGAGGCGTCTCAATCCGACACCCCAACCCTCTCGTAGTTGCGGCTTCTTTTTACTCCCCCGACCTAAGCGCTCCTCTCAGAAAGAGGAGACCTAAACATATCCTTCATGACCCTGACGATCAGATGACTACTGACAACACACTCGTACCACCTACCACACAATCATACGCTACACACCGTCTTCGCCGGCGATGACGAGGTCCCCGCTATCTTACGTCATCCGGACGTGGGCTCCATCCACGGCCTCGGAGACGTACGGACCACTCACCGTCCGACCCCACCGTTATCCCAAACGTCGCCTAAGCCGAGGTTCGGCCTCAAAGGAGGCGCCCTTAGGCAGTCGTTCCCTTAGTTTCTTCGAGCCCTAGGGCTCAAAATTTCTTCTGGCAGAGCTTCTTTCCAAAGCAAACAGCCCGGTTACGCTGTGACAACCAATAGGGTTTGTACAGCTAATAGACAGACAAAAAAAATTGAGGCGTCAAGACATAAATTTTAGTCCAGTAGTAGATAACTCCTAACTCTTGTGTTTCTTAATACGTAATTTTAATAAAAATTTATTTAATTAAAATTAATGTCACTCCAGTCTACATTTTTATTAATGAGTAGGTATAATAATTAGGTTAGATAGTCATTCGATAAGAAATTTTCAGTTGCTTAAGAAATTTCCATTAAAATAAAATTAATTCTGTATGACTTAGCAAAACAAATTCGATTTGCTGGATATATTTTACCAAATACCAAAAACTAAAGCAGACCTCTCCTTTTTATGCGGTGTTATTCATGGTTTTTATTTTCTTTTCAGCACACCATGGCGCCACTAGTGATAGAAGGAGATACGCTAGGGCAAAAGTATCGCAACTACAACAAACTAGTAAACGAAGCAATCAAAAATGCCTCAACCAATCCGATTGCCGCAATTAATCACGAAGAGCCTGATTTGGATAACCTATTCAAAATAGATTTAGCGTGCAACAAGAGAAATGTTGAATATATTCTCGAGACTTTTAAAAGTGATGACATGTTATACGTATCTCGAGCCATTAAGAGATCCACCTGGCTAATAACTGATCAGCAATACGCACACATCATTAATCCTACATACCTCCATAACGATCTGTATCCACAGATGACTTCGAAGGCATTTAACAAACTAATTCTGCATATAAGACTAAATTTAGATGACGAAAAACGTGTTGAAGAATTTTTCAATTACTACAATCAAAATGATTTCAATAGAGCAATCAATTGGCTACCACGTTGCTCTATTCCCTTAATCGAAGAAATCATTCGGAAACATGCTTCCGAAATACCGACTCAATTATTAAAACGACTTTATGAAAAATCATTTACTTGTCTGGAAATTTTACTAGAAAATTATACCGACACGTACAGTAAATACCGCTTAATAGAAACCGGAATGTTCCTTTTAAATAAAAATCATGAAAAGTTTCTGGATATTATCGAGTCTATCACAATAGGTCATATACCCAAATTCGGGCCGAAATATACCAAAATCGCCATGGAAAAATCTCCTGAAAGAATAAAGAATAATCTTGAAAAATACGTAGATGCCCTTGATTGTTCAGTTTTCGCGAAATATATAAAAAAAGAAGAAGTTAAGGACTTTATACTAAAGCATATTAAAAATAAGAAAACCCGTTGTTGGTTCACATACAAAAAGATTAAATACTTTCTGAATCGATTGCCCTTTGAGGAGAGATTTGATTTTGTACAAAAGTATTTCATAGAGAAATCATGTGAAGCTGAAAATCTTGAAAATGAGACTTGGGATGATATAGTAGAGTATTGTAATCTTCCTCTCAAAGGGAAATTAGCATCGCAAAAAAATATATACAGCTGGTATGTTTACGCACCGTTTCATATTGCTTTTGAAGATTTGAAACTGATGATTCGTAAGGAATCAAATCCTACTGAAAGAATTTGGATTTTGCGATCCATATTGACATGCGCCGGCAGTGATCAACAAAAAATACTCAGATTACTGAAATATTACCATCTAACTCACATCAACGAACCTTTCATGTTCAAAATTCAGTTTGTAAATCATTTGATTACCAAGACTGATACACATAGGTATGGTAAAGAGGCTTGGGGGTATTTGACTGAACTTTTCAACAGCTTAGAAGTGCATAGTAGATCCAACGAAAGTGTGCAAGAATGTGTAAAATCCATACTGTTGTACAAAGTTATACATGGCGAAGAAATTCCCGAAACTATCGAAAGTAAATTTGATTTTCAGCATTATATATCATACGAATATGACGATCGTAAAAAGAAGTTTAACGCGGAGGAAAAGGAGAAAATATTCAATTACTTTTACAAATATCTTATTTCAAAAATTACAGCTGCGGTAACGAGTGAAAAAGATTCTGATGAGAATGTGGATGTCATTTTAACGATTTTTAAACTTCTGGAAGTATGGAACAAGGAACTCGGAGATTATCCATTGGTTCTCGAAAAAATCAGAGATCTTGTTAGTTTAAAAAAAGAAAGTTCGTGGAAAATCGATCTCTCCAGTATATATAACTTTAAAAAATCCTGGAGAAAGTTGTTATTTCCTGAATCTCTAATTCTGAGTACTACCCAAGACAGTTGCATCAATGCTCTTAAACATAACCCTGAACTATTAGAAACTTATAGAAAAGAAGTTAATTCATGCATAAATGAAGACCTGCTTTGCTTCGGAAGATTTCTAAGGAAAATTCAAATTTATTTTGACCGATCTTTATCAGATTCATTTAAGGCAACTTTTATCGAAAACCTTAATCAAATAAACCTTCACAGGTCATCTGTACAAGGTCTTTGTATATTATTTACCCAAAAAGAGCTTTTGGACTTTGTTCAAAAATATGCTCCGACAGAAACTAAAATCGTTTGGAGCCAACCTGATGACATTAAGCTCAGCATACGCAAGAACATCGCTTCATGTATGCACCTATCAAGACCTCATCCTCCACTTGAAATGGCATTGTTGTATGCTAAAGGAGATTACTTGAAATATGTACTACCCTCAATAAATGCAATATTTTACAACATCAGTTCCACTCAAATATGCGAACATGTAGCAAAACTGGTAAAAACACCAGTATCTTTACAGAAACATGGCATTCGAGTTGCATTCGCCAAGCAAAATCATAAGGAGCTTGAAAAAATGTTTACAGAAATTTGGAAATCTACTAAAAACAGAAGTATTCGAAAAGATATCTTTTGCGAGACTTATAAGATGCTTTGTAAAGAAAGTGATGAAACAGTTATTTTGGAAATATGGGCGATGCTGCGCATGTTCATCGATGAATTAACTTTCGAGGAGAATAAAAAGATATACTTGACGCTGAGCAAAGCTGAAAATGTGCCACTTTCCATAAGACCGGCGTTTTGGATGAAGAGCTATGAATTCTTACAAAAAATGCCAGTACATGCAAATTGTAAGAACCTTATTACTGACTTGAATACCAAAATAATCGATATCATGGAGTTTATGGATGTTGATTTTATGGCAAAATTGTTTTTGGAAAATTTTGACAAGAAGTTCACCACACAGGAATATGGCTACTCTCGACAGATGGCCACCTACATGCTATCAACGAAATCAGAATCAGCCCAAATTGAGCGTTACGAAAAAGTTTTTGAACCATTAGTAGACAAAGCTGTCGCTGCGTGGAATAAGCAATTTGAAAATGTTCACTATGCAAGAAATAACTTACACAACATATTCATTTACGTGTCTCGATTATTTCATGATCTAGTAGTGAATAAGGAGATGGCGTTTCCCATAGCATTTTATAGTAGAGTACTAAATAAACTACAAAATGCTTTAACTATACACGAGAATTATATTCTTATAACATTTGTAAAGTTGTCCTTAGGATACACACAAATTATATACGAACTCAAATCAAAACGTACCGATTTTAATTCTGATACATTTAAAAATCTGCTCACCGATGAAATAGCGCCTATTTTTGGCAAGTTGTGTTTAGGTTATTTAAAAGAAGATGTCGCGCAGCATTTCTCTTCTATATACATTATTTTTGCAAAAGTTTTGAGCCTAATAATTCAGGAGTACGACTCAAACAATGATGTTTTTAGAATGGGAGTCCTAAAAGCTCTTCTTAACGATAAAAATTTTGTTCAAGGATATTTAGTGGTCATTGAATTAATGCCAAGCTCGAGTTTTCTTGACGATCATGAAACAGCTCTGAAACTTGAATTAATGAACGAAATAAGCGCCCACCATTCGAAAGAAGTCGCAGCGCATTATTGGCGTGTAAGAAACTAATAATATTTTGAAATTAAGATAAATCGTAGTTCTGGATCTACCAAATAATTAATGTAATCGAAATAAAAGTGGTAATATTTTAAAGAATGTAAGATAAATGTTTTAAATATAATATGAAGACCTCCGTGGCGCAGTGCGTGCGCTGTCGCATTATAAAGTTGGAGGTCCTGGGTTCGATTCCCGGCTCGAGTATGGTCTGGTGGGAGGCTTCGGCCGTGGCTAGTTACCACCCTACCGACAAAGACGTGTTAGCGTTCCGGCACGATGTCGCGTAGAAACCAATTAGGAGCGTGGGTTTACCATACACCTGACAGGTTAGCCCGATACCATCTTAGACAGCATCATCACTTACCACCGGGTGAGATAGCCGTCAAGGGCTAACTCGTAGTGTATTAAAAAAATTTTTTTCAGACTTAATGTAATTTAATTGAAATTACATAACTTATAATTCTTCACTTTGTCAAATTATATTGGAAATTAAACTGTCTGGTCGTTCATTTTGTGTGGCTGATAAAAAATAAGTACTTAGTAGCTCCTTTGAAACATGTTACAAGACTTCATTGGGTTTTAAGAATAATAAATACATATACTTAGATACTTAAATTTAGTGGATGTGTGAAATGAAACGACAAATGAAATAAAAATTCTTTTGTAATTTTAAAATACATACAGTTTTTGTTATATTTACACAGCTCACTAAAATGACAATTTATAATTAACTTTATGTATGGTAGGTCCTTTTATGTCAATTCAATTTGTACTGGTTTAAAATCATAACTGAATAAGAAGAATAAGTATACTTCTAACTATAAGTAAAATATCTCACAATATTATATAAGTACCCACCTTTTATTCTATGTGTAGTATTTATAACATGTATAACAAGAAATACAATTTTTAATCAAAACAACCATTTACATTATTTAACCTGCCTCTTGTTTTAAACAATGTGAACTAAACTGTAATAATATCCCAGAGAAAATAATTAAAGTTATATTTATTTTACACACTTTGATAAACTCGTTATCATTATCAAAACATTGTCTTAAATTTGGATATCTTAAATCCCAATTTCACAAATCCATTATGCAGACTCACTACATATCCAGACTCAGGGTTTAATGACTAAAATAAATCGATAAAAAAAAATTGAAAATGAAAGAATGATATCATCTATGTAGCCAGTCTCAACTCAATTATAAATATTAACAAATAAAAAAAACAACCCAAAAAATGCAGTAATAAAAAGAACTAATACTTTGTTTTCGCACTGTCTAATAGCTGTGCTAATCCTATTGGTTGCCACAGCGTAGGGGGGGAGGGGGGTCGGACGCAGAAAACTAACACTGTAATGTAAGATTTAGTCAGTCATGTGATCAGCTGTTTCTCTAAAGTTCAACTACAGGTCATCGCGGTCGAGTGCACGAGTGTGTTCCCGTGACCCAGGCGACGCAAAGGAGCATCGCTGGGTTTTAGTGGGTATTCTGGTCGCACGGGGAGTCCCACATACCGGAGGGGATGCGTAAGAGCATTTCCCAGCGTGAAAAAAAAAAACTGCAGGTCATGACAAACCAACGAAGTGCTGCGTCGATATTGCAATTTCTTTCACGCAAAGGGAGCCAGCCGATCGCAGAGAGCGTTCGGCTTGTCGATATTTACAGAATGCTAATGATTTCCTAATTCGATGTGATTTATAATAAGATTGAATAAGAGCGTACTCAGTATTCGTAGACAGTAACGTGTAAGTAAATGAAATAATGTTTGTTAATACGGACGAAGGATTGAGTTATGGTGAAGCGTGTGTGTTTTTTTTTAAACCACAAGTTAGCCCTTGATGGTAAGTGATGATGCGGTCTAAGATGATGCGTGCTTACCTGTTAGGGGTATGTTAAACCATCACTCTTAATTCGTTTCTACACGACTTCGTCCCTAGTGGTAACTAAATCGCTAGTGGTAACTAGCCACGGCCGAAGCCTCCCACCAGACCAGACTCGAACCGGGTATCGAACCCAGGACCTGCCACTGAGGTCAAATTCTAAACATCATTTGTGTAATAGTGTTGTGTGAAAGGCCTGGATAATTATTACTATTGAGTAGCATAGGGTTTTTTGTAGATTTTGTATTGTTGATGAATGGTAAACTGTTTTGTTTTGATCAAAATCGAAAACAAAACAGTTTACCATTTAAATGACGGCAATCAGGCAGTAGCGCCATTTAGTTTTGGAATCATGTAATACAGACAAGAGAGTGGGATCGCCCCCTCTTTTTACGCAACACTTAGTGGGGTATGCGAGTTCTTAAAGACGCACCGGCGCGGTACGGCGCATTGCATTCATTGCATTGATCGTTGGTCGAGACGCGGTAGTGCATAGTCTTTCTTGGTGACTATGCACTACCGCGTCTAATAATCTGCTCTTTATAAATTACGATAGTTATAATTGTAATTCTGTTCTACCAAGAGTATCTGGTCTCTTTGCCCAAAACTACCCACATTACTGACGAAGACACGCCCCCGCCCCCGTTCATCCTATAGATTGTATGATTACTGTAGGTACGCATTGTGTGAAACTTTACAAAGTTTTCTTTAACTTTTCCCTTTCGCGCTGTATATCGTGTAGTTTATTTGTGTTATAAATTAAAACAACCAGTTTGGTAATTCTAACGAACGTTTACTCTTTTTTAATTTTATTTCATCTTCTATTTCCGTTCAAAAACAAATAAGCGACAAGTTACTCTCACATGTTATACGACATAATAAATACCCGATTTCGATTTCTGGAATTGTCAGACTAGAGGTACAATAAACCGGACACGGAAGCGTGCGCCATCACAGCTTCGGCGGCCTGTTTAATTTCAAGATGGCGCCGAGCGGCGTCCGACCAAGATTTTGCTACAGCTCTGGGTGCGCCTTGAAGGAGGTTAACGTAACGTAGAGCTATTGACAGGTTGCCGTGGTCCATGTGGTACCTTTAAAGAACATTAAAAACCGTCAAAAAACAGATAAAATCTAATCAAGCTAAAGAATATTATGTATTTATTTGTTATCTAAATAAAATTTAACCTAAAGTTGAAATCTTAATTATCTTATCTTATTTAAATAAATATTAAAAATTTCAAAAGACATGGCATACAATCTTAATTGCATTGTAATATTATAAGCCATGGAATTTATATCGCTCATGAACAACCAACAATTAGTGTTTATATACTCTTTGCATACGACGTCATTTGTCGGTATCCTCTTTGGTGTGAATATGACATATTGAAGCCTCCTAGCCTTAGTTTTAAGTTTACGAATGTAGTTATCATTAAATCACTACTATGTGAATTATTGACGCGTGAAAGAATGCCTTTTAAATTGTATTCTATTTGAATAAAGATTATTTGAATTTGAATTTTGAATTAGAATTCATGACAATTCAGGCAAAGTTGTGTTTCCTTTATTTCGGTGGCACAAGTCAAGTCATGGAGTTCTCTAAGTGTAAAGGTAATATCTGTTAATAGTTTGTTAGATTTAATCCACTACCTCCAAGATCTGATATTTTTGATACCAATGCTGGTTGCACTGATCTATAATCAAATCCCGGATTCCAAAAATGAACACGTGAACCCTTTGGAATCTAGCATAACATTTTAGACGTTAGATCCAGTCAAACGCTTAAGTGAGATCGCTTACCTAGCCCGTTGAATAATATCGAAGGTGTCCAGTTTAGAAAAGTCCATCGGCTGGTTGTCTAGTTCATCCTTGGGGATTTCGGCAAACTGAAAGAGAATGAATTAAATTTACTTAAAGTTCAGCATTTAACAATACTCATGAATGTTACTGACCGGAAATGGATGGATTCAATTTGGTCGCAATTGTGTGTTCTAAAATTATTTATAGGATGAAAGGGTGCGGGGGCGTCGTCGGTAATTTGGGTAGACGTGGGTATTTACGGGCAAAGAGACCAGATACTCTTGAACAGAATTACAATTATAATTATCGTAATTTATAAAGAGCAGACTATACGCTCCACCAAGTAAGACTATGCACTACCGCGTCACGACCACGGATTACTGCAATGAATGCAATGCGCCGTCCGGCGCCGGTGCCTCTTTAAGAAACCTCCGTAACCTACCTAGTGTAAAGAGAGGGGGCGAACCCACTCTCTTGTCTGTCGTACATAATTCTAAAACAAGATGGCGCTGTTCTCTTATTAATAATATATTTTCATGGTGATAGTTAATCTTAATCAGACTTAATCTTGGATGTAGTTTATTTTGGACAGTAAACATAAAATAGAAGTGAAGATATCTCAAAAAAGTTGACACGTTGTTATATTAATAATGCTAAGCCCTTTGCACGAGTGCACCAGACTTTCGGCCAACAGAGAGAAGTGGCGCATGCACGTTAGACGCATAACATCTGGCCTCAAAGAGATTGCTTCGTGATGATCAAGACCGCTCTGCCAACAGTGTTACGACGATGAAGAACACCAGCATCTCTATTTAATATAATAAGGTGATAAAGAGCGATAGATAACAATAATTACTGTATACAGTTATTTTTCATACCTTCTGGAAGAGTAGTTTGGATTGAAGCCACGATAGGAAATATACGGGGAGTGTCGCACCTTCGCGTCCGATTAGAGCCACTTTGGCTGCTGACTTCTCCAACTGAAACATAATAATTAAATTTGCACTGCCAAGCTTTTAGTCCACACATTTTTGGTGTCGTTGATTTATTCTTTTGATAATAAAAATACATAAAATATTTTGAACTTGAAATTTTAATGAGGGATGCTCGTGAAGATAAGATTTAAGATTTGAAGAATCTTTTTAATAATCTATACCAACCTTGCTAAAAGTGGGCGATAACGCCCCCTTGTGGTCGTTAGAGACCTAGAGGGGGGCGTTAAGGTGCACAGAAAAAAATGGGAGGCATTGGCGTGGTTTAGGGGGGCAATGGTTGTTTTGTAATTTCATTAGATACTGAATATGTAATGACTTTTGCCCTGTACAATGGTATAAAAACTAAAGAAAGAAATACTTAACATAGATTTAAATGGATCTCAGTACAACATTACAACCTAGTCAAGCCACTAATTAATCCATTGATTCCATTCCATGATTCCAGCGACGGTCTTTACCTGTAGGTATAAAAGTTCTAGTAACAGGACAATGTCGAGCGAGTGGTGTTAAAATAAAATTACCTACCGTATCGAATTTATCCCTCAACGTCTTCTCCGTGACTATACCCTTTTCGCGTACCTCAGGAGTGATGCCTTTCAATATCGTTTGTACTAGCACGTCGTCTTTACCTGAAACAAACTATTGGTTACTTAAAACATCCTAGACTCGAACTTACAGTAGGTGCAGCTAGCACCGATGGCAATAATGTGATGCTTTATAACATTTGATTTTTTATCTTTTGTCAATGGGAACAAAGCAAAAACAAAATTGTCTTAGACTTATTGGTCCATAATTGGTCATTGGGCAAAGAATTAGACGAAAACCAAAGAACAGACCGAACAGACCCAGAACGGATGGATTGTGTTAAAGAGTATATGCGTGTAAAAGGTATGGATAGTGAAAAGACGGCAGACAGAATTAAGTCGAAGAAGAAGCCATTGGTCCATCAAGCTCGAATCGGTGACCTTGTATTTGTAAGTGTTGTTTGTGTAGTTAAAAAGTGCTCTGTTTTAAAGTTAGCAAACCGGCACGCTGTATGAGACAGAATGCGATGCTGTGTCTCAACTTTCTCACATAATCCTCATTTACGCGTCTCGCTTCCCATTTCCAATGGAAAAAAGAGTAAGAAAAGGATATCACTACGAAATACCATCTGCGAGCCAAAGATTTTGGATTCGATTGCTTAATAACTTTGAGCGTTAGTAACGTTTGTCAAATTAAAAAGTAAGATACCCATAACTCATTAACCACTCTCTGCGGCGGTCAGAAATTGCACTTAGTAATCCTTCATTGCAATTAGGGTATATTGCAATTGGCGACCTACGTGTCGTTTTATAAAGTTTCAAGTCCTGGGTTCGATTCCCAACTCGAGTCTGGTCTGGTGGGAGGCTCCGGCCGTGTCTAGTTACCCTCGACAACGACGTGTCAAGCGATTTTGCGTTCCGGCACGATGTCACGTGGAGATCAATTAGGGGTATGGGCTGATCATACCAATAACAGGTTCGCCCTCTACCTTGCTTGACTGCATCATCACTTATCATCAGCTGATATTGCCGTCAAGGGCTAACTTGTAGCATAAAATAAAACTACTAACCAGCTGTTTCTAGAGCCTTGATCTCATTGTCAAGTTTGGTTTCTGGGCAGTTCCTTCTGGTGGCGGCGTGCAGGGCTTCGGCGGCCGCCCATAGGGACTGGGAACGGCGGGCTTCCGCTTCCGCTTTCGCTCTTTCTGTAAACACAGTCTAAAGTTAATGTTAATATCTAATTAACTATAATAATGACGATCAAAAGCCGGCTAAGTAAGCTTTAATTACGAAAGTGTTACTGTGGCCTTGAGTTAGTTAGTGGCTCGCGAGAGTGGAATCACCTGGATCTTCTAGAATTTCAATAATTTAGTGTAAACATGTTTGTAATAAACCAAACAATTATCAAAATCCTGCCCAAATGTGTAAGGAAATTTGCATCTTCTGCATAATATACACTCTTGACAAGTATTATAAGAAGTAAGAGTGTATTATAGTTTTCGCTTATAGACTTCTATTATAGTGTAAAAAATTATGTTAATGATTATGTTAATGTTAATATTAGTTTTGTGTTAATGAGAGTCGGTAATAAAAACAATAATAACCGACTAAGTAAGCTGTGGTCTTAGACCAGAGCCCGTTTGGAACCATCGCAGCTTTAGTTTAAAGTGTATGAATGTAGTTATCACCATCAATCCGCTAATATAGTTAATGACGAATCAAAAGTGTCTTGTAAAGAATTTTTAAATAAAGTTTTATTTAATTTATAGATTGATAGCTGTGATAGCCTAGTGGTTAGGACGTCAGCCTCCTAATCAGAGGCCGGCGGTTGAATCCGTGCACGCCCCTCTAACTTTTCGGAGTTATGTGCGTTTTTAAAAAACAATTAAAATATCACTTGCCTCAACGGTGAAGGAAAACATCGCGAGGAAACCTGCACGCCTGAGAGTTCTCCATAATGTTCTCAAAGGCGCGCGAAGTCTGCCAATCCGCACATGGCCAGCGTGGTGGACTATGGCCTAACCTATCTCATATTGAGACAAGACCCGTGCTCTGTAGTGAGCCGGTAATGGGTTGATCATGATGATGATGATAGATTATACTCACGTTTGAGCGTCTGTTCGATCGCTTGTAGTTTGCCCGCCATCGCGGCCAATTCCCTTTTGAAGGTCACTCGCTCTTTCTCCACTTGTTCAGATACTGAACGGTTGAATTTGCCGAGTACCTAAAATACATCTATGATAGGTAAAAAAGTTCTATATCAGGAATAGAGGGTGGTCGTTTTATTTCCGCGGGTGTATGGGGAAGACTAGTACCAGTCGGCCTTCCCAATTGCCAACCTCACTTGCCCGTGGTGCACCCTACCGACTTACCGGCTCTGGCGACCGATCAATGGCGGTATAACCATTAAATATTAACTGGTCCAAAATTTACTGACAATAACGGGCAGCAGCGTTATTGGTGCGAGAGGGCCAGCACTGCGATCACCAACCCGCATGCCAAGCGTGGTGATTATCGGCATTTCTTTGAATGGTAGAGACAAAAAAGCCGCGATTTATTAAAGTTAAATCAGTTTTTTCTTAGTATAGGTTTCGTTCGGACCAAATTACTTGAGAACCGCACTTTGAACTATGTTTAAACTGAGGCTAAACGATAACTCGAATAAACGATAATTATCGTTTAACCCCTCGAACAGTCGCGACTGCCTTCGGGTGTTTCAAAATGAACAGAACTTATGCATAATTATGAACAGAACTGGTCGTAATGCATGAACCGTTCTGTTAATTTTGAAGACAAACTTCTACTGTTATGAATCCAATAATGTAAGTCTAATAATCCATACAGTCTGGTTGAAATAATAGGTGCGAGTGAGCTTAAATTATTGTACACGGGTACACGTGGTCAAAAATACAACTGATCTGGGAAATGCGAGATCGAAGAGAGCGGTTAATGAACCCGGTCAATGCTCACATAAGTAAACTGTTCGTGACCTCGTCCATTCCGTGATGCTGGTATGAAATATAACGGGTTCTCAAAAAACATGCAAATGATCTTCTTACCTTTATAGCACTGTAAGTCGTCAGACGACACTTATAAGTCACGCGAAATACTATTATTATTAAAAAAAAAACATTTACTATACTTTTTCAGTAGACTAATCGTATATTTAGTAAAAAAAAAATCTATTGTAAATACCTCTTTTTCCTTTCTAGCGAGTCTGTCCTGTAACACTTCTTGTTGTATTTCGAACTGTTTCTTTAACTGCTCTTTAAGTTTTCTGTTCGCTTCAGCTTGAATCTCTAAACTCTAAAACAAATAAAGGATCATAGTTACATGCATTTCTTTATACCTATTTAGTAACGCCAATCATTTATCATAATAAAATAACCTAAAACCTTTTAATATATAAAAGACCAACTGCAATCACACCTGGTGGTAAGTGATAATGCAACCTAAGGTAAGGCTAGCTTCGCTGCGTGATGTTTATTCTTAATTATAAAGTACCCATTTTGTATATGGCAATGGGCGAAAGTTGGAAGTGCATCATTATGGGTAATAGGGATTACAAAAAGATAGTGGTAAGAACAGTGGATAGTTATTACCTTAATTTGATATTCTCTTTCCTTTTCTAATCTCTCCCTTTTGATCATGTCTTCAACTTTTGCTTCGATGATAGCTTTCTCGTCGTGACCTTGAAAACAAATTCCATCATTTGGTTTCGAAAAGTTGTTTCTGTTTTACCGAACTTTTATGCCTACATACGCAATAAAGTTACTTACAAGTATTTTGTAGGTCGAAATTGACAAAAATGAAAATGTAAAAACTGTTTAGAAAGTCTAGTCTAGACTAGCTAAGATATGTTAACAAAAATATTTAAAATGAACATTAAGTTCAATTTGTTGTGAAAAAACCGGTAAATCTACACAATTAAATTTGTAATTCTTTCAATCCTTTACTCCACATAAGTTTACATTTTCCATTTTTCTATAACTTTAGGATTTTTTTTGATAGTTATATATTTATAATTATTTGATTTAATATTATATTATTGTATGTATTATTTATATACATATTTTTTTTTGCTCATTCAACCATTGCTTTTCTCAATGTTCCAAGGTTGACTGGTGGACAATGCTTTTAGTAATTTTTTTGTACAGTAAAGTTTATATAAAAAAAAAAATGCTCCAAAAATGCGCTCTGAACCTACGTCTCACTCCGACACCAGATGCTGTGTCGTGACAACAGACAGTGCAATTATAATTTCTTAGTAATTTTCATTGCTCAATTAATAATTACTATATATCCAAATATTACGAAAAACTTATTCATTTCAACTAATGCACATTTGTTGTAGGATACTTTATATCCAAATATTTATTAGAAAAAACTTAATCATGTCATGTCATCAACTAATAGACATTTGTTGTAGGACATAAGTTCTTTGTTCACTGCCTGAATTTTAGGCAGTGGACATTTTGGTGATGGACTAAATAATGCCGGAAAACTGAGGCCGTCTTTAAAGAGATTTGTAAATTCCACGATCTTTCGTCGAAAATAAAAAAAATAATAGGAGAATTACTTACATTCAATTGCTCTGTTTATTTTCAGTTCCCTTATCGTTTGCAGTTCTGCAATTTCGTTTTGTAAATATTGTATCTGAAATAATATTATCGTTTATTTATTATAGGTTCTTAAGTAAAAGCGAAGAATTGTATTTGAACCCATTAATTTTTTTATTAATTTACGGCCCTGGATTCAATTTCTCTATGGCGTTTTTAAAAAAAGTCCATTCAGTGTTGTCCATTCCGTTTTTGTAATTACTCTGACATATCTTGTATGACTGCTTATCTAAATGATTTGCGAAAGAAACAAAAAATATCGGTTGACAAAAATAAACTAATATACCATGTACAATACACATAAATACATTATATGCTTGTGCCCGAATAGGTCTAATAAAAACTATGTATGTGTGTATATAAATGCAATAATTAATTATACAAATTTACTGGCTATATAGGGGGTTTACAATTCAAAGTATAGATACGTGGCATTTTTTTTTCTACAGATAACCATATAAGAAATTCATTGAAGGAAAAGTCTAAACCGTAATCTAAGATGATATGGGGGTAGTCCCTTTGTTTTTATCGGAAGTAATTCTTACTTGAATGCACATTAATACGTTGTGGCGTTTATCGCCATTCAGAAACCTATCGGGTTCACATATTTTGTCCAGTACGTATCCTCAATGCGTCAAATAGTTATAAAAAAAACTTGAGAGGTGTCTTGACACCTCTCAAGTTTTTTTTAATCGAAAGGAATGGACACCCGAAAGAAGTTCCTTTCGATTAATTCATTGAATTAAAAATTTAAAAAAATATTCCTCCTTAAAGTGAAAGAATATTTTTTTTATTATTTACAAATATAATGTTATATAAACTTAATCAGTAGGCTCAATTTTGTACTCCATCAGCAATATCCGGAACTTGTGCAGAAACACTGTCAGGATTCATTATTATTATTATTTTTTATTATTTATTATTTACAAAAAACCTGTATACACTCAACAAAAATAATCGTCGCGACACCACATTGTTCAATGCGAAATAGAAATGAAAATATCTGGCTTGCTTTCTATAAGAGAGAGAGAGAGACAGACAGAGAAACATGCGACACCGCACAGCTTACAATAACAAAAAGTGTCGTGACAACTTTTCTTAAGAATTTTTTCCGTCTAGCCCCCTTTCACAACGCGCGATAAGGAACTTCGTTCCAATATATTTGTCATGTAGAAACATGAACATAAACAAAAGAAATTTTCTATTATATTAGGGTGTTTTAGACATAGTAGTAACGCTAGTAAATCATTAACAATTATAAAAGTTTGTACCTGTTTCAAAGTGTACATAAGCAGAAGGTCAGTGTCTCCCTTGATCTCCAGCTGGCGGGTGCTGAGGTCCACTCCGGGGAACAACATTTGCAGCTCTTCTTTGTACGCCTTGCGAGCTTGGTCTACCTGGAAACGAAAACCTCTTTGGTAACATTTGTAATGTAAACTTTTTAGTAAGCAAAATTGTCCGTAGATTGTAAAGTATAGTAACAATTCAGATTTTTTATCTTAATAATTACCCTAAATGTATAAATTATATCGGTATATAAACTAACTATCATCACCTAGCTTCTTTTAGCTTTGTGCAAAATGAATATAAATCAGACATGAAATCGTATTTCGCATCAAATCGTACATTGTATCATCATCATCATGATCAACCCAATCTCGGCTCACTACAGAGCACGGGTCTCCTCTCAATATGAGAAGGGTTTGGCCATAGTCCATCACGCTGGCCTTGTGCGGATAGGCAGACTTCACAAGCCTTTGAGAACATTATAGGGAACTCTCAGGCGTGCAGGTTTCCTCGCGATGTTTTCCTTCACCGTTGAAGCAAGTGATATTTTAATTGCTTAAAAACGCACATTACTCCGAAAAGTTATAGGTGCCCTGGTTCGATCCCCCGACCTCTGATTAAGAGGCTGACGTCCTAACCACTAGGCTATCACAGCTTCATTGTACATTGTATGCAAATAGTATATTTAACGAACGTGTAGAGTACGCGGCTCACATTATGCCAAATAAAATTACGTTACGACTTAGTTAAGCTAGTAAGTTAATTACCTTACTCCAGTACCTGTCGCTGAGCACGGATTTCTCGACGCACTCCTTAAAGTCCTGCTCCACAGCGCTGAGGTCGGCTCGGAACTGCTTGATGTACCTGTTGGTGGCCGCGATGCTCTCTGGGGGAGCTTGCACCCCCGCTTTTATCATACGGTCCAGAGTTTCTGTAATAATGATAATAATAATCTTTATTTGGAGCATCTGAGGCTCTATGGGTTAAAAAAACAAGAGCATTCCTTGTAATTTTTTTTTTGTTTTTTTTAACTTCATTGGTAAAGATACTGATAAGGTATCAGCAATTTTTTCAGTGGGCTAAAAAGTGGACGGTTAAATACGGTTTTTTGACAAAACGACGGTAACTATATATATTTCATATCGTTACCTTATTGATTATGACTTACGGTTTATAATCGCTTGTGGCAACAAAAAAGTATTATTAGATACACATGACTTGGAATTTTCTTTAGTTTATGATTTTCAAGTAAAGAAGATTCTAGATCTAGATCTTAGGGATATAACAATGGTGTATATCACGGCTGGGGTAAGTCAGTAAGCGTAGCGACTACCAAGTGAGATCAAGTGACCTATTTATTAGTCCTGACTAAGATTAACCGTTAGTCAATTTACAATTGAAAGTATGTTCTGGAACATTGTCCTGAAAGCAGGCTTAAGTCATCAAAAGTCTGAATTTCAAAGACCATCACGTCCCAATATTGTAGTTCCATCACATTAACCAATAGACCAATAGAGATTATTGCCATTTGCATTTGGCTGATATGCCCGTTCACCGTGTCGGGGATCTACCATCACCGATTTTAACAGTACCTTTGGACCTTAGCGTCCGTCAATTTTTGCGCTAAATACCCATTGAAACTAGCTGGTTCTTCTGCAATCTATTTTAAAAGATGTTTATCATTACAGAAGTTAGATGAAATCCTTACCGATAGCACATTTGGCCTTAGCAGCCGCATCTTTTGCCTTCGCAAGGACGGCGTCACGTTCCGTTCGCGCGCCTTGCAAAGCTGTGAAATGCTTTTTGTCCAAATCGCCCAGCGAGGACTCCACAATCTGTCACAAAAATGTCCTAGCTATTTAATTTGTTTGTTGAGCCACTACATAGCATAGCTCTCATTTCAGAAAGAGTTGGGTTTAGGTTTTTTTTATACACTACAAGTTAGCCCTTAACGGCAATCTCACCTGATGGTAAGTGCAGTCTAAGATGGTAGTGGGCTAATCTGTTAGGTGTATGATAAACCAACACTTATGATTGGTTTCTACGCGACATTGTACTGGAACGCTAAATCGCTTTGGGAAAACCAATTGTGAGTATGGGTTTAGCTCGTTATCATCCTAGACTGCATCATCACTTACCACCAGGTGAGATAGCAGTCAAGGGCTAACTTGTAGGGTATAAAAAAGGGATAAGAAACAACAGTGTTAAGTTTGATAAAGTACAACAAATAACAGTATTGATTGGCTCGTTACCGGGGCTAATGGGAAAACTCTGTGAAGTCCCATTTAGCCTGGAAGGGTACCTTGCGAAAAAGGGTAAATGAATGTCGGTAAAACAAGTGGAATAAATGGATTTCAAAAAATTTTTGTTTAAACTTCATTACTCACCTTATACAACGCTTTGTTGTATTCTGCGCAATGATGCAACGACTTCTTGTAGTTGTCTATGGCTATTTTCGTGTTTTCGTGCATATCCTGTTCCAACTCTACCATGTCTTTGGTTATTCTTATGACTGGCGGGGACTGAGGCTCGCATTTTTCAGTTTGTATTAATGTAGCTAAGGATAAATAAAAAAACATTGTTCATTACAAATTATATAGATGTTCATCTCGTGTCATTTCTGACGTCATTAATATCATTATCAGTCTATTAACGTCTTATTGTCTTAGTTCACAAGCTTCTTCTCCTAAGAGAGAGGATTTTAGAGCACAGACCCACGATGCTCCAACTTTCGTTGGAGATAGATTTTACTTTGGATGAACACGTAGGCAACTTTTTGTCCCGGAAAAATCTATAGTTCCCGGGATTAATGAAAAAAATAATCGAACGTCATTTACCTATAACCACTGATTTAGTTTCCCATAGCAAACTTCCTCGACATTAGATTTATATGTTGCGAAAGCGACATCATGATCAACCCATTGCCGGCTCACTACAGAGCACGGGTCTCCTCTGAATATGAGAAGGGTTTGGCCATAGTCCACCACGCTGGCCATGTGCGGATTGGCAGACTTCACATGCCTTTGAGAACATTATAAACTCTCAGGCGTGCAGGTTTCCTCGCGATGTTTTCCTTCATCGTTGAAGCAAATACTTTAATTGCTTAAAAACGTACACAACTTCGAAAAGTTAGAGGTGCGGGTTCTTATTGGATGGCGTACGCCCTAACCACTGAGCTATCACTCCTAAGGAAAAGCTTGTTTATTTCATAGTAATTTTAGCCTTAATCGACGCGAACAAATCACATGACAGATTTTCAGTGTTGCCAGATTGCAAAGGTTATAACTGTTCATAATCAAACAAGTATGGTTACCAACCTTTTGTTTCTACTTCGGGAGTCTCTAATTTCTTCTCTTCAACATACAACGGTTCGAGTTGCGGTGGTGGTACTGTTAGACAAAGATGGCATGATATCGCTATTTCAGTTATAATGATAGCTAATGAATATATGCATTTATTCTGGCTAAGCTTTCAACATAATATAAAAACTACGGAGCCAATTGTTGGACAATGTATTGATATAAATAAAACATATAACATCAAAACATTGTCGAAACTTCAGGATGGTTGAAAAAGGCAAGATTTCGTCCACTGCTTTTTACCACGTTAGAGATAAGCGATACGGCTTGGATATTAAGCGTTTCAGTACGAAACCTCGTAAACTAATGAAGGATTAGTATGTTGCGATATCTATTAGGTAGCATTATAGATCCTAATGATGCTAATCATTTCAAAGATCAAGAGAATAACACCAAAATTTCACGTTATTTGCATAGTCATTTGAATTTTGAACTTTATTATCAATATTTTGATTTTCTGTGATAATTTCAATTCCCAACTTATTAAAGTTCATGATGTCAGGCTAAAGAAGAATGAGACAGACAGACAGACGGCAGAAGCTTAGTAATAATTACATTGGCAGGTAGGTAGGGAACCTTATAAAATTATTAGATGTCTATTTTAACTTTGTTTAATAGTTGTATGAATTTAATATGTCATTATGATAAAGGGGTGTACCCCATATGGGGCATACACACAAATAAAATTAATCAGTCAGTAGTTATTTGCAGATATTCTTTTAATGAAATAATGAATAGAAGCAGGCGTTCCTTTGCGGAAATCCATTATAAACAATAAACAGCAAGTATAATTTGCTCCACACAAAATCTTCCAATATATATACAAATCTCCCGGTTGTCGGCGGAATATAGCAAATTATACTTGATGTTTATTATTTAGATATTCTTTTAAAAATTTTCAGAACATATTCCTCTTTCCCTATGAAAATGATTCTTATGGCATGCATTTAATAACCTCCCTCACCCAAAATATTTATGTATACACTTATAAACTTTTTTTAGCAGAGTTAGAGAGCTTTTTGCATTACCTTTATTCTTACGTTTGTCCTGATAAGATTTATTATCCGATGCTGCTTGTGAAAAATATTGATATAAATATTATTTAATGAAATTAGATGACCCGCAGAAATTTAGAGGAAATGCTCAGACACTCACACTCATATGTTTTGCTTGCAAAGTCCCTCGCAGCATCTTTTTCTATATCTTGCTCTGATCTCTGTTTGAAATCAAGTGGAGACACTCCTTCCTGTAATGAAAAAATAATGAAAATGGTAGCATAGAGATTAAAAGTAGTTTTCTTCCAAATATCATGATCAACCCATTACCGGCCCACTACACAGCACAGGTCTTCTCTCAATATGAGAAGGGTTTGGTCATAGTCCAGGTGGACCATGGCCACAATGTTTTTCCTTCACCATTGAAGCAAGTGATATTTTAATTGTTTAAAAACGCACATAACTCCGAAATGTTAGAGGTGCATGCCCATATTCAAACCGCCGACCTCTGATTAGGAGGCTGACGCCCTTTTTTTTTTTTGTAGTGGATTTGCTGAACACCCGGGGAACCCATTGTATACTTCTCGGACAAACCACTAGGCTATCACAGCTTCCAAATATGAATTGCCAAAACGCTCATGTACCTCTCAATCACAAGATAACTTAACTATTTTCCTCATTTAGCTGAATAGTTAAGTAGTAATTTTAGAGTTTTTGTATGCTCTTTCAAATTCTTACCATCATTGCATCAGTGAGAATTAAATTGATTGGTTAAGACTAATGTTGAGATAAAGAATTGAAGTTTAATACAGACCTTTCCAAATAAAAAGTTGGACACATAATTAGATGCTTTGCTCAGCTGGTTGACTGAGAACTTCCAATAAGTTGTGTTCTCCTGGTATACAAGGGCAACAAAGTCATTTGCCCAGGGGACATTTGACTCCAGCCAGTTCCGAGCATCTGGACTTGATCTATAACAAAAATATATCATCAAATACATACATCTTTACTGAGCAAATTGCAAACTAATGATGTAAAATTAATAATTGAAATCAGTCTTGCTGGTGGAATACACAAAAAATACAAAAATTATAGCAGAATAACAGACATTGGGGTCCCAAATTACTTTTTTTTTGTCTACTACATGTTCACCCTTAATTGTAAAATCACATCCTGGTGGTAAGTAATAATCAAATCTAAGATGGCAGGGGTTAATAAACCTTCCACTAGATAGCCAGAGAGCAACAAGCTTATGTCAGCTCTCTGGATGTATACAGTAAAAGTGTATTGGTTGATATTATAATAATGATAAAAATCATCATACTTAGCATAAACAACAGCTGCCCCAGTCAAAACTGTTGCACCAACGGTTCCCCAGAATAGTTTTCTTGACTTTGGTTTCTTTTCACTTGGAGGGCACCTTTCTTGATGAGCATATTGCCGACGAGGTGTTCTCATCACAATCAATGCAGCACAAGATCCATCGCCTATTTGTTTTCTAACCTGTGAAATACAATTAAAATTCAAAGTTATCATTAAAAGAGTTCTTATAGGTATTTAATGGACTGTTTTGGGAATAGTTTTGAACATATATAAATATATGATAGTAAATATGTACGACAAAAAAAAACTTAATTTGTTAATTAAATTAAACAGCTGATCGGCAGTAACAAGCCGTACCTGTTAAATGTTTTCTAGGTTATTACCAAGTATGACGTTAGCCTATTATGTAAGCTACAACAATAACAATATAAGATAAGATAGATTACAATTATAAGCAATACTAATAAATATAATTCAGTAACACTAATAAATACGCTTTAAAAAAATTACAACAACATAATTGAGTTAAAAACATAATTGTTTATTGAAATAAACAAAGTAATATTGTGAGACGACACTTTTAAAAATAAAATGTTTTTCAAATTACACTTCTTGATGAACTTGGAATAAATAGTAAAGGAATAATTACCAAAATCAAATTAGGATTTGTTAAATGGTTCGTAAATCTATACATTTTCGGCACTGAATTTCTGTTTCTTTCACTTGGGCTGTCAAAAGCAAGAACAGGGAGGTTGGAGTAGCCATAGACACAAATGAAGTGTCACTGTTACTTCGAAAACCTATAATCTATGTTCAAAGAACTTTGATTTGTAGACACAAGAATTATTAGTATTATTGCCTTTAATAGATGAATTTTTATTTTAGTAACTAGTAGTAGGAACTCTTTACTCCAGTACTTTGCTAATTGCGCTTATATTTAGATTTTTCGTCCACACTTTAATCAGCGGTTGTAGGTATCAATAATGTGGCAATTCAGATTTTCTCAATTCCACAACATTGGCAACACTGGCAATTTAGATTTTGGGCGAATACAAATGAAAAAATAATTTTATAATGTTTCGCTGTGCATTATCTGGTAATTAAATACAAATTTATGCACTTAATTAACTGCGTGGAAGTTTAATTATTAACAAATAAGTGAATCTTTGAATATTTCATAAAAAAAAACTGAGTATTTCCTACATTCAATAACGCAGTTTGAGGTTATATTTTTCTTCTTTTTCAGCTATCCGAACTATACGACCTATTTTGTTCCAACAATATGCTACCAAGATTTGTAATCAGTCAAAATATTTCTCTACACTAAATACAAGGATCGACTCAACGGTTTATACTGGATGTTCAAATTACCCTAAGATATCATTGATAAATAACAGGCAAGTGTTAGATGTATCTAACAATTTAGTAATTCCTACAAGGACAGTTACTAAATTCAGTTTAAAAAAAGGTAAGAGAAAGACAGTGAAGGCAGCCGTCAAGCGATTCTTCAGATTACATTGGGGAATCTGGATAAGGACTAAAATAGGTAGACATAAGAAGTTATGGAAAAAGTCCCAACCACAAAAAAGACGTTTACGCCAACATGTATTTGTTAACTCGACCCAATCTGTGTTGCTGGACAAAATGGTGACTAAATATTGGAAGAGACCAAAGTACTATGTAGATGACCCATATGAGCCATATCATACAAGGGAAGAATTCCATATCACAAGGAAAAAGCCTAGAGAGACATATTAAGTTTCTTTATATGAAAGAATTGTTAATTTATGTTAGCTATTAAAGAATAATTTAGAATAAACTTGTGTGTATGTATTCTAGAACATATATCCAAATCGTGAACATATTTCATAAATCATACTAGGCCAACAGAGTACCTATCTATATTACATTAACTAGATGTTCAACTACTTAACCTTTGTAACTCTTTATGTTATACATAGCCCAGAAAAGATAAAATAAATTACAATAATTTTGTAGCTGGCAATCTGTGGTAATGAAGAAATAAGATATTCCTGTCATCCCCTTTAAATGAGTCTCTATGCAATAAAATAGTTAAAATATTTTTATTACTGTAATGTGCCTTTATGAATTATTGAATAGTTGTGAAATTTCCTTGAGTGCAAATTCAAGCAGAGGTACCTAAATAGAGTTAGTATTTTTGCACATGTAATATTCACACAAGAATAACTGCTTCCTGAATAAAATTTAAAACTAATGGCTGCTAACTTTGCCAACACTATTCCAGGGTTGAGCCCATACTTACTAACTTATAGCTAAGGAGGCTAAGGCTGATCAACAATATTTTTTTTAATTGAAACTCAACCATAAGACTGTGAAATACATATTATTCAGTAACTTGAGTGACCATTTGTGGCATCATCATCAACATCATGATTATCGAGAGCAGATGTATAAGTTACTTAAAAACTACCCAAAATTAGATAATATTTAAGAGCTCTCTCAATTTCTTCAGGATCCCATCATCAGATCCTGATATGATAATGGCACCAACTAGGATATAAGTTATTAGTTGAGTATTAAAATAATTTTATTTGACATACTTTCGCATCTAGAAAGGTTTCATCATTCTAATTTTATTAATATGACCAGATTGTCAAGCCTCCTGCTTAAATTTACAGTCTGGTTGCTTTAGTTCAGTAAATACATCCGTAGGACATTAATGTAACCTACTTGCCTGTGTAATTTTGAATGTCTATTTTTGCACCACTGACAGTCTTTCTTACCTTTAACTCCATCTTGGCCCATTTTAATGACGATTAGGCTCTAGTGCCACATGGTGAGTGGTAACTACGGGTAAGTGAATTTTAAATAAATAAAGACAAAATATTAAATTAATAAATATTCATTTATTTAAATACAAGATTTAAAATGAATAAATCAAACACGTTCGTAAACTCTTTACAACTTTAGTAGTTTAAATATATTTAAAAATCAAAAACACTTGTCATCAATGTCAAAATAAAAACAATATTAAAATAATTAGTGCAGTCTGTTGAGCTTTAACCAATCTCTATTGGTACTAACTTAATTGTCAGGTCTAAAAACTAGTCCACTATTTTTAGACCTGCCAATTTTATTTCGATTTCTAGATTGGTTTCCAACAGAATCAGCATCTGCCTCTTTAGTATTATTATTGCACAGTAAAATGTCTTCTTACGTGACATGGACGTATCATTTAAACGATCCGGGGCTCTAGGCTCGTGTGTTTGAGTCAATAAGTGGTAACATATCTTCTGTGACACGCCAAGCTACCTTTTTAAATAAGTCATCGGAACGCAAGGCAGGTTAAAATTATATGTCCACCTTAAAATTAGCAACTGGAGTTGCGTTTAGTTTATATTCTTTATATTATAAATGGAGGAGAGGTTGTGTTTTATTGATAGTAGGTACAATGTAGATAGAATTATCGGCAAAAGACACTTTTTATGTTTAGTTGCACAATGATATTTAATCACCCTGGAAAATGCCTATAGCCCTAACAAAATGTTAATACTTAATAATAACAATATTTTATGATATTTTCTAAAGTGAAAAATCTCATTTGAATGCACTCAAGAATTGCCAGTTTAAATAATAAATTGGTAACTACTTAGGTACCTACTTAAAATCCACCAAACCATTTTTGAACAAAAATAAATTTTAATTCTCACAGTACAAGAACAAGAAGGACTTTTTGTATAAATACATTTATATAAAAAGTACTTTACCCTATTCTCAGCAACTCCAGTGACGAATTTACCCAAAAAAAAATTGCATTGCTTAGAACGATCGAAGAGACAATTTTTATTTGCACAGATTCAACGAAACAGAAATGCAACTTTAAGTAAAAATAATCTTATCCAGCATCCATACTTACTTCTTAGGTACGAGATATTAAACTTGCAGAATAACTAAATAAACTTGTAGGTGTGTCTCGCGATCAGCTTTCAATATTACCTATAGTATTTTTACTTTGAATCAAAATTGACTAGATACGCCTCTTCTCAGTAATTAAATTTCGATAAGTCAGCCACATAAGCGACACTGTAAGGGAAATTGTGACCACTGTAAGGGATGTTCAAGAAGATCTAAGTCCAATGATCGAAGTGTGGAAGGGAAACAGTCATTAATGTATCTTGCATACTGAATCTCCATGTCTTCATGCAAGGGGTTTTTTTTTTCGGATCGACTCATCGACAAATTAGTCGTTACTAGGAGCGAATAAACTAGAAGGAATCTAAATAAATATTTTTCCAGAAAACAGTTAATAAATTCTTGCTGACTTTTAATTACTAATCTCCATTTAACTTTTCCTTTCGTGACTTATTATCGAAGAAGTAACTTTTGAAATAATTTAATGTTGCACAATGTTAATATTTTGTCGCAATAAACTTTGCCTTTTCGATAGTTACACGCCTTGAAACACATGAGCCTTTCAATAAATAACAGCTTAAGTTAAATAAATCGACTAGCATCATAATACTTTCTGCTTAACAATAAATAGTATAAATACAAATCAATTGACCAACTTAATTGAAACATTTGTAATATTCGAATAAATCTCTAGATTTAGGTACACCCGTTAAAATGTACAGTGGGCAGCGTAGTGAAGTTTTTTTTTTAAATTAATACACAACATCCGCAAAGCTCTAGGGTTGTAACAAAAACAAAGATAATCTAGACCCCTATTCTTTATGACAGAACATAATGTGGTCAAAAAGTTGAAATCACCGTTGAAATTATATTATTGTAACGTAAATTACCAATGCTTGTGTGGCTGGAACTCAACAATGCGACACAAAATATTTTGTTAAATAACTTACAAGCAAATTGGTGGAACCTCATTCTGATTTTCTTTTCTTTTTATGGCTTTACACAGATTAGCCAATGTGAAGTTTATAGCAATGGAGTATTGAAGTTACGGAAAAAGGGCGGGAAACTTCGCACGGCGGACGCGGCTCCCTCAAACCTTTTCCAAATTAATACATTGACACCAAAACTATAACGTCCACAACACAACCAACACCAATCCTTTTCAAAATTAGCGAACAAACTTTAATTCAAGAAAAGCGTGAAAAAACCGCGCCCGCTAAATACGAAGTCTCCCGCCTTTCTCCTTCTGATTTTCATACGCAACAACCTTCAATATCGAGTAATTCAAGAAACAGATAAAAAATCCCTCATTGACAAGCGACGCATCGAAATATCCAGTGCACGTGAACTTTCACAGTTCATGGACGGTAAGCACAGGTGAGTCGAACGCAAGTTTGCTCGTAAGGTATTAAAATGCGTATAAAGTAACCGCCACCCACGTAATTTACCTCCCGCATGTGCTGTTAGATCGGTAGGCAATGATTTCCACAAAAACTCTACCTAAATATACTGTATTCCAATATCGAAAAGCCGTATATTTGAAACGAATGATCTTATAACTAAAGCGCAAGTTCGTTCCATCCTGATGTTATCAAAGATACTTATTAATAGATGTTCCCTGTTGACGTCAAATTAAAAAGCTGTTTTTATCAATCGGTAAGAATTGGATTACCTCCTACATACAGGCTCCGGTTTTGGCAAATATCACTCGGTGAGGGCAATATCTATTAATAAAATCTTTGTTTTTTAATTTAACAGAATATTCTATCTAAAAGTAGGTAAAGCTGGTAACATAATAATTTCAATTTATAATACAATTAGTATAAGTAATAATAGATATATAAGTTGTTATTGCGAATCCATAGCATAGACACTTCAATGTACGAAAATACTGTGTTAATTTAAGATGTCAAAAGTAATGACAAAATGGAAAATTAGTATTTATATAATATTAATTATTATAGGTATTCAATCAATTCATTAAACCTTAAACTCCAAAAAATGTGATTACTTACTTATATATATTTTTTAAATGGAAATATAAAAAAAAATTTTTTTAATGTTTTCATTTAATAAAATCATATTGTGTTTTACAAAACACTTTACGGTAATTGATGTTTTGTTTCTTGCTAAGATGACAACAGGTAACAGTTTATTACAAAAATAGGCCCAAGGCCCAACATCGATACCAACTGTGCGCGAGCAACTTTGCCTGTTCAAAATCTAACCTTGCCAATTAGATTTCGAATTACCTAGTTCGCAAACCAGCCAACGCAAAAGTTACCCGTGTAGAGTTACACCCCTAGCACTGAACTTTATCACAAATCGAACTATAATATCAAAAGCTGTGATAGCCTAGTAAAGCTGTGATAGCCTAGTAAAAGCTGTGATAGGCTAGTGATTAGGGCGTCCGCCTCCTAATCGGAGGTCGGGAGTTCGAAACCGGGCACGCCTAACTTTGCGGAGTAATGTGCGTTTTTTAAGCAATTATAATATTACTTGCTTCAACGGTGAAGGAAAACATCGTGAGAAAACCCATGCCTGAGAGTTCTATGGAGAACTCTATGGAAAACTCTCTGTTCTCAAAGCCGTGTGAAGTCTGCTAATCCGCACATGGCCAGCGTGGTGGTCTATGGCCAAGCCTTTCTCATACTCAGAGGAGACCCGTGCTCTGTAGTGAGCCATCAGTGGGTTGATCATGATGACGATGAACTATAATATCGATTGGCTATTATACAAATCAGTATTGATGACTGATTCTAAATCTTTGAATTATAACCGATTAATAACTGTGAAGATTTATAACCGTGTAATAAAATAATAACACAATTAGTATGAGAAGGGTTTGGCAATAGACCACCACGCTGGCCATGTGCGGATTGGCAGACTTCACACGCCTTTGAAAACATTATGGAGAACTCTCAGGAAAACATCGTAAGGAAACCTGCATGAGGTTTCCTTACGATGTTTTCCTTCACCGTTGAAGCAAGTGAAATTTTACTTGCTTAAAAACGCACATAACCCCGAAAAGTTATACGTACGTGCCCGGCTTCGAACAACCGACCTCTGATTAGGAGGCTGACGTCCTAACCTAGGCTATCACAGCTTACCTTCTCATATTAAGAGGAGACCCGTGTTCTGTAACGAGAATGGGTTGATCATGATGATTTAAAATCACAAGCTCAGTACTAGGGGTCGGTACCATTATAATGAACGATAAGGTAACATTTGTATTGAACGAAACGTCCAGCACTAATCACATAATACAGGTAGGTATATATACAGAGTAGTTTAAAATAGATTTTTGTGAAGTAACACTAGATCACAGTCTATATTTAAATACGTTAACAATTATCTAAGAGTAGTTTTACAGAAAACATTTTGACGTCAAAACGACGAATAGATATTTTAACTACAGTTCATTTGCATTAGGATTACAATAACTTAGTCAACAATAACATTATTCTGTAAAGGATGGGAAAACGAGAGTTGTTACCTGGCTCGCTTCCTTAAACTATGAGTCAATCGAAAAGCTCCTCATGTCTTTGAAATAAGGGCATTAGAATCTGAACTTGTTCTAACTAGCTTTAGCTGAAATTATACATTTGTTTTTTCAAAATTTTATTATATTTATTTAAGTCTCCGTTTACTTGTCTCTTTATCCGAGCGTCTACTAACCTAATTTGTTAATATCGGCGAATCGGGCCCCACAATAGAGGTTTCCCTAGTGTGGGTACCAACGTACTATATACTAAACTTAGCAAATCCCGAGTCCCGATGTACTAAACTTAGCAAAGTTGTTTTTCGGCAAATAAATATTTTTCATTTTCATTTTTCAATTAAAATCCAGACAAATAAGCTGTGAAGTATTTAATGCCAATAGAAAATGCAATGCACATTTATGATTAAACATCGTATTCAAACTTCCGGTCAACAAGATGACTGTTAAACATTGGAACTGCTCTTTAACTGCTTCAACAGTTTTCTTATTGTAACGGTCAGAATCATAAAGATGATATCAGTTCTATAGTCCAACCGATTTATAGTCAAATGATTTATTTATTATTTATATATACTCACTACAGGTTGAGGAAATACAGAACGATAAAAGTAGAATAAAAAAGGCCTTATCGCATAAAAATGATGTCTCCCAGACAACCAATGTTGACTTCTTTTTTAATATAAAATACAAAATGTTTGCTACTAATAATATAATATTTTCCTAACGCAAACAAACTATAATCAAGTGTGTACAAGTTAACCTTTCCTAAAACTTCATCTGATTGAGAAAAGTTCAGTTTATCAAAATACGAGTATATATTTTAAAATTTATTGCTTATGAAGCTCCATTTCGTTTAACAATTACACCAAGATATATTAACGAATAATATAAACGGTTAATCGGAGAAAAAATTGAGTTGGGTAAAAGAGGGGGTCGGGTAAAATAATTTACTTATGTAATTAGCTGTTAGCTTAATCAATATTTATTCAACTTTTTAAAGTATAGATACTTTAAAAATATTATAATACATAGTTAAAAGGATGATGGCTTAACTAAAATGGATTAAAAATGTGTAATCTTATCAGCCCAGAGACGTTTGTCGTGCGATCAAACAATTAAACCGTTATTAAAGCACATAACATCCAATAATACAAGATAACAAAAAATATATATAATAGTTCTAATATTATCCCCAAAATCAGGCAATTTTTTTCTCAATCAGACGATATAAATTCTACTGTATTACTACTAAGTAGGTCCGTTCTAACAATAGATAGTTATAGGTAGACAAAACAACCACTCGGCGATTATTTGTAATGGCAACACCAATATCAATGGTATATGTTTTTACCCATCCAATATTGCCCGGTTAGTCATTTTGCCCGAAACAGATGTAATCTAATAACCTCGAAGAAACAACACTATTAAGAAAAGTCATTCATTGAACGCGTTATCTTCCCGCATTCGGTTAGTCGATTGATTTGGACGGTTTCACTTTGTCCTTATTCTCTGTACTGTTGCGACTGCTCCTACACAGATAATAAATTATTTGAAAGATAAAAAATCAGTGTCATTTATTTTGAAGTATAGCAATTTCGATTGCATACTTTTTTAATGCAATTTACTTTTTTAAATGCAATAAAAATTCAACCTGTGCAAATGGGAGCAACGTGTGCCAAGCAATCGGATGTTAATAGGCTAAGGATGATGATGATGATGATGATGATGATGAAGCTATTAAGTCGCTGGTATTTCTGATGGTAGAACAGATTGTCACTTAATGGGTTCGTTTTAGTAATGAATCATTAGAAAAGCTGCTCTTTTCGGTAAGCTATGGATTTTTATAATAAATCATCTATATATTTCTTAGTTTTCGCTCCATCAGTTTTCAATCCAATTAAAATTAAGTGAGTTCTTTTTTATATAGTTAGCCGTTGACGGCTATCTCACCTGGTGGTAAGTGATGATGCAGTGTAGGATAGCTAGCGGGCTAACCTTTTAGGTGTAAACCCACACTCATTGGTTTCTACGCGACATCGTGTCGGAACGCTACATCGCTTGGCGACACGACTTTCTAGGTGGTAGGGTTGTAACTAGGCCTGGCCGAAGCGTCCCACCAGACCATACTCGAGCCGGGAATCGAACCCAGAACCTCCAACTTTATAATGCGGCAACGCACGCACTGCGCCACGGAGCTCGTCTTTCAATTAAGGGTACCTACATTAAACTTACCAGTTGAAACTTAACCGTCACAACATATGGCATAACCTGAAAACAAAAAAAATGTAAGATACAGAGCACAGCTCAGAGATTTAATCTTAACATCTTAAATTTCGTCCGCAATGTAGGCACATTCTTTAAAAGTTAGCCAAAGGAAGGTGTGAAAGAGACTTCAGTATTATCATTCAACCTCAGTCCGTGTAAACAGAACAATATTACAATATTGTTATGATCAACTCAGCATGTCCCCGATGAGCCGTTAAAGTAGACTTATTTTTTATTTTTATTTATTCTTTATTTGTACACTACAACAAGTAAATAAAGAAATAACAAGAAAAACAAAATTAAGAAGAAGCAGGATAAAAAAGGCGGCCTTACCGCTTAGTAACGATCTCTGCCAGGCAACCTTAGTATTAGGAAAAGTTAAAGAAGAAGAAACAAAAACCTACATACGAATAACTAAATACTAATACATAAACAAGATTACATAAATAACACAATATGGTAATAAATATTTATCGCCTTATGCGAGGGAATTGCTTTCGGTTTGTGAGTAACCCAGGACCTCCAACTTTATAATGCGACAGCGCGCGCGCTGCGCCACTGAGGTCGTCAAACATACAGTAAGGAGTAATATACAGGCGAGGCGATTTCGCAATACCTCGAGTTGAGGTCATACTGATCCATATCCAAGTTGATATGGAACCTTTTTGGCTACCCACCGTCCTTTATGTTTCTGCTTGGGCGGCGGCGGCGTCTTGGCCTCCGGCGTCGTCACCGTACTGTGGTCGCGCGTCGCCAGCCTCGCCGTCAGCGGAGCGCGCTCGTCGCGAGAGCTTGGCGCCACGTAGAGGGATCTGGAGGAAACTTTGGGTTCACTCCGATTATATGACTGCCAGGGGACTCACAATTTTTTTTAAAGACATCCCTATTTATATACCAGCCAATTTAGTTTAGTTCATAGATTCGTGTGCAACATTCTCGCATTTTTCGAAAGATCCATAGAATATCTAAAAACTTCGGACTTTACCTAAGTGTACTTAAATCCCCTGGCTAACAGTTTTATATACCGTAATAAAAAGTATCCCATACCCGTCTCTAAGATCTAGGGTCAAAATCTCAAGACCGATTCAAATGTAAACCCGTTCACAGGTAACAAAGGCGTTTTAAGAATACCGTTGGAACGTTAATATTAGCAGTGTGCTTTTCAAGATACAAAGCTATCTTTCTGCGAAATTCAAATTTACGCATCTGACTGAAATCTGTCATGCCACTATATATTTATAAACATTTACCTCGTAAGTTTACTCCTAGTTGGCCGAGATGTGACGCTTCCACTTTTCCCTCTTCTAAGGGAATGGAAGTATGGTTTAATGGGTTTGACCACCACCATGCTGGCTGTGTCGGATACTGGCCTTGCACAATTTAACGTCGTCACGGTAAACTCCACATCTTTGATAGGTTCGTTTGAGGCTGCAATATGTCAAATATAGGACAATATGTAACAGCGGAGATCTTGAAGAGCGCTTCTTGCCGCTTACAATAAATATTAAAAATATTACGTATATAGGCATTGTTAAGATCGACCTTATCTATTTTTATGTATGTAGTGTTGAATCTTGCACCGTGACACTCAGAGAGTGCGAGTTCCACATGGTCTACGGTTGTTTTTACTCACCTGTAAATTCTTCTATCGGCTTATCAATGGTGTCATGGTCGATCCAAGTGAGTCCCATCTCCACCTTCTCCGCCAAGTCCTGCCACCGCTGTCGGTTCTCCATAGTGCCAGTGTACAACGGCTGTATCCAAGGGAAGGTGTCCGATAGCACCTTGTATAGCGGTAGGCAAATCATGTCTATAAATCCTACTTGCATTTGTGGTAGCTCATCCTTTTTCTCCCTAAAATAAATTCAAAGATCTAGTCTAGCTGTCCACATTTGCTAACACATCTGGCAACTATATTTGCACTTCCAAAAATATTTTATTCCGTTGGCAATTGGAGGCGCTCCCCTCAATGGCCTCCAACGGCTTTGGACCATGTGTAGTAAAGGACTCGAGTGTGTCCAACAAAGAACGCATATATTTTTAAATCATTAAATACCTGTCCATCATCGCTATAGGTTGCTGGTTTAATTGCAACTTTTCCAAGTCTCCCTGGTCAAAAAATTCATCGGCAACCAGTTTGGCTATTTTATGCTGTACCTCCCAGGGTTTCGCTATCGCAGACACGTCGCAAGCTGTCATCATCATACCGCAAAGTACTAAAAAACAAAAAATAAAAAATCATTTTACAATATGATATATTGTTTTCCCAATAAGACCTTCATTCAGGATTATTGTTGGGTTGTAGCGCTGACTTTTTTTCTTTAGCTCTTTGTTACGTCAAATATTTCATCCCAAGCATCTACTCTCGTTCTAGACAAGGTTTCTGCAAGGTTGAAAAGAAGACTTCCGGAAATTGTGTGTGGAGATCTAGGTTTACTTCACATTGGTCTGCCATCCCCATGCACAGCAGCTGATCTTTAGTATTTCGGTAAAATTACGTTCGGAACGACAATTATAAATTGATGATTGACGGATGATTTATAGACTCGGTCGATCATACCAATAATTTAGTTCTAATATTTGTTGCACTGACATCCCTCAATGCTTGAAGACTAAAGTTTTCGAACAGTGCGTGTTGCCAGTGATGACTTACGGATCCGAAACGTGGTCGCTCACTATGGGCCTCATAAGAAGGCTCAGAGTCACTCAGCGAGCAATGGAGAGAGCTATGCTAGGAGTATCTCTACGTGATCAAATCAGAAATGAAGAGATCCGTAGAAGAACCAGAGTTACTGACATAGCTCAGCGAGTTGCGAAGTTGAAGTTGCCATGGGCGGGGCACATCGTTCGGAGAACCGATGGACGTTGGGGTCCCAAGGTGCTGGAATGGCGACTCCTCACCGGTAAACGTAGCGTTGGTCGACCCTCAACAAGGTGGACAGACGACATCAAACGAGTCGCAGGAAGCCGCTGGATACAAGCGGCTCAAGACCGTGGCCATTGGAACTCCCTACAAAAGACCTATGTCCAGCAGTGGACGTCTATCGGTTGAAATGATGATGATGAATGATGATGATGATGATGAATATTTATTGATAATTTAGACCTTTATTTATATGTTTATCAACTTACATTCTTTCTTTTCCTGACTTTGCCAATCGAACTCGCCATTTTCAACTAATTCTAGGAACTTTGATTTCTTTTTGAAGTACATAGCAAGGTCCGTAGATAGAATCGCCGTTTCTACTACCCGCATTACATTCTTATAATCACACGGAGATAAAGCCTGCAATTAATTAAATTTTATCAAACACTGATAACTAAGCTATGCACCTACTAGAACTACCTATTGCCGATGTTGCAGTACCAAATTCTGGTCAGGTTCTTAATGAGCGATTTATTAATGATCTTAAATTTAAATTAAATATACATAATGTGCATTACAATCTGAAATAATTTCGTCAGGAAAGCTAGTATATATACGAAAAACCTAAAGGGTAGATAATGGATTTTTATTTGTAACTTAGTTTTTAGCCGTAGCAGTTATTCCCTTTCGGGAGCACGTGTCTAAAAAGGTATTCTGATAAACGATAAGATATGCGTCATAAATTCGTCTGTGGATTCAAGAAATTTCGCTTATGTAGCCCAAAGGCTTCTTAATCCAGAGACAAAGAGGACTAGCTTTCCGGAAAACTTTTCCATTGACGATTTGGATGAAATATATTCTTATAGCTTTTTTACGATAATAAGTTTTGTATTAAAATATTGTAGAAAAATAACGATTTGGATGGCATATATTCTAAAAGCTATTTTGCCTTTTTGGCAATTTATAAATATAAGAAATCTGTAGAAAAATAAATAGGTGACATTAGGGCCATTAAAACTCTTACCTGAAAAATATTATTGCTTTCGCTGTTCAAAATCATGACGCACTGGTCGAAATGGTGATGTTCCATCGTCGATGTCGAATATAAAATCGCTAGTGGACTCTCCGTCTTGGTTTGGAACGCGTTGTTGGTACCTCTGTGGTCTAGATCATGGCATAGGCAAGCGACTAACAGTCCCAAAATCTCAAGGTCAGACATGAATCGCTCCATTTTCCCCGTTTTTAACATCGCGAACATGGTTTGTGCGACGTTGAGAGCGTGTCTCCAGTTGTGGTATTTGACTGGGCGGTAGTTCTTTTTTACGCTTAGTGTCCACCGACAAAGGACCTGTAAAGCATGAATCCCGACATCTTTAAATTGGATTTGATAGAGCAGGCATTACTTTGTGGAACTCCATTATATAAAATGAACAGCAAACTTTATCCATACTAATTTATAACTCGTAATTTGTTTATCGCTTTTACTCGTAATATTTGTTTGTTGCCTTTGTGCAGTTTAACTACCGCACTCATTTATGTAAAATTGTATTTCACAACGGGAATAACGGAACCTATCCTGAGGGGATTAAGAAATAGATAGTTATGTCTTCTATTTTCGCGTTAAGATGTAGTATGGGCGTATATTAGCTTATTAGCACTAGCTAATAATTAAAACAAAATTCAAGGATCATTCCAGTAGAACTTGTAGATACTTACGTCGTAAGGTATATGAAACTTTTCAACTAGGTTACATTGAAGAAACATACGCAGGGTCGCTCTGCATGTATCTTCATCGGATAGATCGAAATCTAAGACAAACAATAATCGATCAGCAATGTCTTAAACTAAAAAATAATCGATTCACCTGGAAACTCGAATACTGGCACTTAATTAATAAATCCTTAATGAAGTCATAAAAAGAGGCAAGGTGTCAGCATTTTGTGTACCACATAATTGAATGTTATTTGTGTTTGTTGTGCATGAAGTAAATACAAGTTAAAAATGAACTTAAGAATTAATAAATAAGATTACTTATGCATTGAAAAAGTAGCTTAATTTGTGTATACAGGAATATCTACATGGTGCATGTTATAATTTCTTTGCCACACCATACAGATCTTTTACATGGACATCTTCGGGAGATTTTGTATTCTATTTTGTTTTCAGTTTTTATTTTTCCGTTCTTTTGTGGTTAAAGATAAAAGTGGTCATTCATTCATGCTATTAAATATCATTATCAAATATGTTTCTTATATTGTTTTCTGTCCCAATAAAATAATAAAAATCCTCGTCAAGACACGCATCAGAGAAACACGTCAAGGCTGAGCAAACCACTGCCAGTGGAGAATTTCTTACCATGAAAATGAAAGCTGTACAGATTGTAAATCTCCGCTGATGGTATGACATCCTGGCAAAGTTTGCTGGTATCGTCCGTAGACGCTGTTGCATGATAGGACAGGCATTCTAGAGCTACCTGGAAATAAACATAAGGAATGTGTGATTACAGACCATAAACGTTACTACAATAGCAAGACGCATATATAATAATTACTCCATGACATAGTAAGGGGTTTACAGACCAGAATAATTGGTACATTGGAGCACATTTTCTACCCACAACATTCGGCTAACTTCGGACCTTTTCGTTGGCACGACATATATTAGGCACTGTTTATTAGTTTAGACTTGAAGGCGTTGTTTCGGTTAATGTTTATTGCGCATAACATCTATTGGGTCAGCTAATGAATTTCTTTCTATTTTATTCTAGATAAAACTGTGCTTTACCTTCTGCTTTGCCATCAACTTGCAAGCGTTTTCATACATCTGCGTGTTATGGATACCAAGGCCACAGAATATGGCGAATGCCTCGAATATTGAGATGTCTCCGTCGGTAAACTGAGATCCATTTTCCTGAAATCAAAGAAAAGTTATAAGTTCCCAGTTAACCCAGGACCTCTTACTTTAAAATGCGACAGTACACGCGCTGCGCCACGGAGGTCGTCAAATATTTATTAATAAACACGGGTTGCTTACCTTATTAATCAACTGTGCTACACCAATTACGTCTTTATTCGCATTAACAATGGGCATGCAAAGCATCGTTCTGACGTTGATAGCGTCATCTGTTGTAATATCTGCCACCACCATTCCATTTTCTTTCCGCCATTCGTCTACGTCGGATATGTTTAGCGCTTTGTTTGACTGGGCCACCTGGGGTAGGAAAATTGATTTAAATATAAATTAACAAGGCAATAAGGAAGATGAGTTATTGTTTATTCAATTATATTGATTACTGGATATCATTTGTGTAAATGGTGAAGTAAAACACCAAGAAGAACCTGCACGCCCGAAAGTAACTATAATACATACATACATTATTAGGGTTGTAGTGAACAAGATCCAATTAGCCTAACGTAATTGCCAACCTCCGGTAGGAGATGGCACTAAAGAAGAAGAAGAAGGTACCAGCGTGATGGAATTACGGCTTAAAAAGCTCTCATTCTGGAGATTACGCACGGCTTCTAGTGGGTCGGTATGACTCATATGATTCATGCCGGTGATGATGATTTATTGCTCACAAAACACCTTCCGTCGGTAATATACCTCAATAATTTGCCAAATTTTACTAACTTGTCAACTGGCTTCCATTGAGTAGATGATCTCAAGGGATTAAGGTTGTTCAATGCCTTAGTTCCAGATGTTGAACTATAGGCGTAACTTTGCGTAAGTAAAGATATACAATGAACATTATCCGTAATTATAATCCACGAAAAACAGACAAATTTATAGTTTCTTCAATCCACACACCAAACCCCAAATTTAATTTAATTTTAATTTAATTAGAACCGTCAATATCCAATAACACTAATTAAATGATTACACATAATAACATTATAAGTCTAAACAAAACAAATATACACTAAAAACAAAAAAAAACAGACAAGAGACAAAAACAAATATTTACAGAATCATAGTGGTATTATTATTATACAAATGTATCTTCAAAAAGGCGTTGTCAACGAACGCTTTCTTCCCACACTAAAGTATCCTTAAGAGATGTTCATGAGCATAGCTTTTAGAGAATTATAATTTTTGAAGTCAACATCCTCTACAATCCACTCGATATCATTTTGGGGGTGAAAATGGCTCTTGAGTGATTGAAAGGGCTTAAGAGATGACTGCCTAATGTTCTCTACGTATATCTGGATGTATGAAGTTTTTACTTGTAAGTGGTAAATAGATTAAAAAACCAATCTTTACCTACCGCAAGCGCGATGCATGCCAGCGTTGACTTGATGTCATGTCGGGGGGTAAGCGTGGTTCTTGTATGCTTGGCCCCCAGCTCAAATAGCGTGTGAAATCGCGTTGGCGCAGGCGGTGGTAACGCTGGTATTTCACTTCGTCGACCACCGGGCCTTTGTACAATGCGTTCGAGATGGCTCTGTAAAAGGGACAAACAAAAGCTATGGAACCATGGATTTTTCGGGGATAAAAATTAATGCCTTTTGTTATGTAGGCCTTTATGTTATTATCAATCTTGATTCCAAAAAGTCAAACTGTGTATGTAGTTACGGCGCCAATAAGTAAGTTGGGTACACACGCATGCAAAATTATATTTATTTATTTATTTATTTACACACTTTTATTGTACTCGTGGTGTACAAAAAAAAAGGAAAAATAAAACAAAAAAGACAGAAAATAACAGACAGTAGTATACAATTTGTTTTTTTTTTTTTTTTTTTTTTTTTTTTTTTTTTTATATTTTTATATTATTTTATTATATACAAACTGCCACCTTATATACATATAAGCGGTGATAGCCTAGTGGTTAGGGCGTCAGCCTCCTAATCAGAGGTCGGCGGTTCGAATCCGGGCACGCACCTCTAACTTTTCGGAGTTATGTGCGTTTTAAAAAAAAAAATTAAATATCACTTGCTTCAACGGTGAAGGAAATCATCGTGAGGAAACCTGCACGCTTGAGAGTTCTCCATAATGTTCTCAAAGGCGTGTGAGGTCTGCCAATCCGCACATGGCCAGCGTGGTGGACTATGGCCAAACCCTTTTCATATTGAGAGGAGACCCGTGCTCTGTAGTAGGCCAGTAATGGCCAGGCCAGTAAGGTGGGAGTTTCATCATGAACACATGATGAAACTCCCACCTTGATAATAATAGTGTTATACTTACCGACTCACAGTGGTCCGTATCTAATATAAAGACTGCACATCGTTCACATTTCAGCAGCTCCCTCGCTTCGGTCATGATCTTAGTGACCAAACATTCCAAATTGCTCTGCTCCTCAAATATACTCCTAGCTAATGCCAAGAGTATTTGATTCCTCTTATATTCCAGTACTGATGATTCAAATAGCTGCGCGTTCTGTATGCCAATGCCACAAAACGTGAGGTACCGTCGGAACACTTCTACGTCACGAGGAGAAAACTCCTTAGAGCCTGCAGAATTTTTATATTTTTTTAATATTTGGTTTTCTATTCCACTACACGCTAGCCATTGACGGCACCTGATGGTAAGTGATGAAGCAGTCTAAGATGATAGCGGACTAATCTGGTATGGTTAAACCATACTCCTACATAGTTTCTACTACTACTACGACATTGTGCAAGAACGCTAAATCAATTGGTGACACGCCTTTGTCGAAAGAGTGGTGGTTTTAGCCATGGCCAAAGCCTCCTATTAGACCAGGCTCGAGTCAGGAATCGAACCCAGGACTTTCATCTTTATAATGCGTCACCGCATGCGCATTACATTATACTCATTATTCAAGTAAATGATTAAAATGGTGAAAAATATATTATATTGTATATGAACGCTTAATAGATAAATAAATCTACATATTTTGATTTGATTTTGATTCATCGCTGTCAAACTTATAGCAACCCTCTTCGGCGACGGGGGTTGAAATTACATGTTCACTAACCGTCAGTTTTGTTGATTATTTGTGCAACACCAACGACATCACCCTCGTAATTGCAAATTGGCATGCACAATATAAGATCTGTTTTGTATCCCGTTCGGGCGTCAATTTCACTGTTGAACCTAAAATATAATTAAAATTAATAGTTAAAAAAAACACGTTCGTAGATATCCGCACTAAAAAGTAGAAATTGTGTAGGTAGGAATGTAAAAAAATCGCTAATCTTGAACATTATGATCCGGATAATGGGACCAAATATTAAAATTATTTTAATGTCATTGGATTTAGATAGGTTTGAAAAGTTTCAAATTAATTCGGCGTTATGATGGGGTCGAAAATCTTATTCAAAGATTCTGTTACATATATACATACTTAGCTTAAATGAAAGAGTGCTGCATCATCGGCGGTCCTTAATAAGTGTGCAAAGTTTCAAAATAACCCAACGTTTTGATGGGGGTGAAAATCACGTTCAAAGATTCTGTTACACATATACACACCTTGCTTAAACGAAAGGGTGTTGTAGCATAACATAGGCGGTCCTTGATAAGTGTGCAAAGTTTCAAATTAATCCGACGTTTTCATGGGGGTGAAAATCACGTTCAAATATTGTTACATACCAAGCTTAAATGAAACAATGTTGTAGTATAATTTCGGAGGTCCTTCATAAGTGTGCCAGGTTTCAAATTAATCCGACGTTTTGATGGGGGTGAAAATAACGAATAAAAGCGCGTTAAAAATAAACTACCCGTAATGTCTCTTGTGTGTCACTCCTAATAATTTATTACCTCGCAATCTACACTTATTTTGTTACTGCAATAATGATAATGTGTCTCTTATATGAGACATATAGGAAGTTTTAGAACCACACTACGTTTTAAATTAAAATATATCTCTAAAGTGTAACTAATATACGTACCATATAAGTGAAACTATATTTTCTACTAGGACAGTAAGCTGATGATGATGATAGTGCCCACCTGTCATGTCATTTTTGTCGTTATATTAAAGACTAGCTGACGCCCGCGACTTCGTCTGCGTTGAGTTAGTGTGTTTGTTTGTCTTTCAATCACGAAGCAATAGATTACTAACCCGAATTACTTGAAATAATTACAAGATAAACATTAAAGTATCTCCTTTCTCAAAAAAAAAAAAAAAAAGAATGAGTGAAATCGGATATTGATTCGTTGGTGGGAGAAGTTGTGGGACGCGTATGTGTGTGCATTTTAATGAAAGAGTTTAGTTTAATTTATCACAAATACAGTTCGATTTTGCTCAAAACATATACCATACATATATCTATATATACCTTAAATTGTTTTTCACAAATCCAGCTGGAAGCATATTTTTCCGGGATAAAAAGTAGCCTATGTGTTAATCCGAGGTATAATTTATCTCCATTTCTAATTTCAGTCACATCCATACATACAAATAGGGATGGGGAGCCCCTAACCGTGGGAAACCGCTAAGTCGTAGAATAAGGAGACGTAGTATTGTCCATGGTTGATAAGAATCTTCACCCACCTGGGATCAGCATACGCGTTCTTAATGTTAATAGGGTGCTTCGTTTGAGCTGCCAGACCTGCGACTCCAACGCCGAAGTTGATTCTGATCTCCTGTGTCTGGGCTATCCGCAAAGCTGTGTAGAGGTCTGTAAAAGCAATAATAATGGAGTTATACCTACGTATAATCTATCGCTATTTATCTACACTTATAATAAAACTGGAAGCTGTGGATAGCCTAGTGGTTAGGACGTCCGCCTCTTAATCAAAGGGCGGGGCAACCCGGGCACGCACCTCTAATTTTTTGGAGTTATGTGCGTTTTTAAGCAATTGAAATATCACTTGTTTCAACGGTGAAGGAAAACATCGTGAGGAAACCTGCACGCCTGAGAGTTCTCTATAATTTTCTCAAAGGCGTGTGAAGTCTGCCAATCCGCATGGCCAGCGTGGTGGACTATGGCCAAAATCCTTCTCATATTGATAGAAGACCCGTGCTCTGTAGTGAGCAAATAATGGGTGGATCATGATGATGATAATAAAACTGTGTCATGACTCAGTCTGATTGCTTCTGAGCAATCTATTATACTTATAATAAAACTGTTATAGGACTATTCCTGTATATTGAGGTATTTTGAAAATTGTCTTGATGACTCCCAAAAGGCTTTTCATTTCATTTTTGTCTGTTTGTCTGTCTGTTTGAGCGTCACGCAAAAACTACAAAACCGATGTTAATAGCAATATAAATTTACTTAATACACTTATTGTTGATACTCCGGGCTAATGTTTTGGCTATTTTTTATTCTATTCTTTTCGGAATAAAAAGCAGTTGCAACAAATAGTATGATCATAGATTTTATATAACAATTAGGTTATAATAGGGAATTAAACATATATTTTTTTTTAATTTTACTGTTTTTTTGTACATACTCGTAGTTTCATATAAGCTATACTGGTTTAATATTTTTTATATTTTTAAATTGGTTATTTAATTATTATTTTAAATTGGTTATTTAATTATTATTGGTTAATTTCTGGCTAAACGTGAAGAGCAGATAAATGTTATTGCAGATATAGGACGCAGGGTCACGTAAGACTTCATGTTATTAATAACATGCCACGTGAGTGAGGGCGTGAAACGATAGCACTTTTTATAAATGTTAGGAAATTTCCTCGTGTACTTATATAATATTTACTTAAAGAAATAATGCGAATTCGACCCATGGATTAATGATTATAGTATACATTTTTATTGATAGGAACTGGGAACGATGGATGCCTAATTCTCTTTCATTACTCAAATTTACTTTTTTTATTTTTCTTTTTATTATCAGCCTATAGCTGGACATAGGTCGCCCACAGCTGGACAAGGGTCTTTCTAAGAGCGCGTCACCACACACGGTCCTCCGCCTTCGTCATCCACTCACTACCAGCGATCCTTTTCAGGTCGGTCCAGCGGGCAGGTGGTCGTCCTACGCTGCGCTAGGTACTCTCGGTCTGCATTCCAGAACACGTCTGCCTCAACGGCCGTCGGTTCTGCGACAAATATGACTCGCTCACTGCCACTTTAGCTAATCCTTTGGGCTATGTTGGTTACTTTGTTTCTTCTACGGATGTCTTCGATACGGATTCTATCCCTCGGAGAAAAACCTAACATAGTCCTCGCCATAGCAAGCTAAGCGACTTTGAATTTGTAGACAAAGCCTACTATTAGTCCACCTCCTATGTTAGTCACCAATCTGTTTACATGACGTTGGTTATTTGCACAGGATTTTTCTTATATCGCGATTTTAATAATTCTCGCAGTAGCTAGCTTCGGCTTTCTTATTATACACCACAAGCCCTTGACGGCATCTCACCTGATGGTAAGTGATGATGCGGTCTAAGATGATAACGGGCTAACCTGTTAGGGGTATGGTAAACCCATACTCCTAATCGGTTTCTACACGACATCGTGCTGGGACGCTAAATCGTTTGGCGACACGTCTTAGTCGGTAGGGTGGTAACTAGCCACGGCCGCCACCAGAGTTGGGAAACGAACCCAGGAGCTCCAACATTTTATTTCAATGCGCATTGAGCGCAATGAGCTGGCATTGTAATAAATGTAAAGTTCGCAAAGGTATCTGAAGCCATCAAAATTTTATTTGCCTTCGCATGAAAGTGGTGGGTAAACGTTAAAAGAGCTCTCTACCCACACAAAAACATCATTTTCCAGATTTTATTCATCTGCTCATTTGAGATGTGCACTTGACCTAGATAGCGAGATACTTTCGCTCAAACTTTGTAATTTTAAACCATTACCAAATAGGAAGGGAAAATCCGTTTATTAATGTGAATCTTTTAATTTAAATAATGTCATAAAAACTATTTTCTAAACACGTGCCACAACCTCTATTTTTTTTTATACTCGGCAAATAAATAATCATATAATGCATACATAGATTTTAGTTGCAGACTGAAAATATGTACTTATAAATTCTGTAATAAGAACTTCATATATATAATCCGTGTCCCAAAACCGTTAAGAAATAATAATTTACCAAAATATAAAGCTTTCGTACGTACAAAAGCTACCAGATCTAGCAGATAAGTTGTTATTTTTATGAATAGTTAACTCTAGATAGTTTAATCATATTGTATACACGGTGAAACCAGCGACTTTCTCTACGTAGAATAGGAGTTTCAAAACATTTCTGTGGTAAAGAAAGATACCTAATCTTTTGCAAATGAAAGTTTTTTTTTATTAGTTCGCAAAACTGACAAAAATTGCATAGTTAGACAAAAAGTTATTATACAACAGGTCTAATTCCTGTTCCCGTTCCTGTTTCCGCTCCCATTCACCATCATAATGATCAACCCATTGCCGGCTCACTGCAGAGTACAGGTCCCCTCTCAATATGAGAAGGGTTTGGCCATAGTCCACCACGCTGGCCATGTACGGATTGGCAGACTCCACTCGACTTTTAGTACATTATGGATAACTCTCAGGCGTGCTCGTTTTCTCACGATGATCTATATTTGTTATAGATAGATATATGATTTCAATCACAAATATCTTTTATATACAATGTTGGTAATATCACGATAAAAAGCCAATACCTTTTGATGAAATGAAAACTTTATATTTGTGCGCCTTTCGTGAAAAACAAAGGAAATGTTAATAAAAGCTAAAGTTCTCGCAGCAATTTTTCATTAGGGATCGGATAAACAATACGCAAAGTTTATCTTTTGTTTGTTCTGTAAATGTTATTTCTGCCCGGATTATATTACAGATGTCTGCTAGCTACCTACGACTGGTTAGAGTAACCATTATTCCGTTTAAACGAAGCCATGCTATGCAATTGTTCACGACTCCTAAATAAACCTCCTCAAACATTGTCTTTATTATCAACCCTCTACCCAGTCATCATGATCAACCCATTACCGGCTCACTACAGAGCACGGGACTCCTCTCAATATGAGAAGGGTTTGGCCATAGTCCACCACACTGGCCATGTGCGGATTGGCAGACTTCACACGCCTTTGAGAACATTATGGAGAACTCTCAGGCGTGCCGGTTTCCTCACGATGTTTTCCTTCACCGTTGCAAGCAAGTGATATTTAATTTTTTTTTTAAACGCACATAACTCCGAAAAATTAGGGGTGCGTGCCCGGATTCGAACCGCCGACCTCTGATTACTAGGCTGACGCCCTAACCACTAGGCTATCAACGCTTCCTTTACCAGTAGTACATGTTAATTATATTGAGGAGAAGAAAATAGACGCTCTTGAAATGTTGCGGTGGAGAAGAATGTTGAGAGTTTCCTGGAATACGTTCCGGATAAACAAGTGCATTCTCGAAGAATTCGGCATCAGTCAGGTTCAATATTTTATTCTAGAGGCTCGTATTCTCTGTCTTTGTGCCCATTGTCAAAAGTGCCTTTTAAAAGTTTATTTGAATAAAGATTATTTGAATTGAATTTGAATTTGATCGCCAGCCATTATTTAACTGGTTCATTCAAATATTACAAACTGACATGGCACTTTTTTCTCTGGGAGCAATGGAGTATCCTGATTTAGAGTTTTTAAACATTGTAATCCTACTTCTACGGCAAAAAGTTTGTGGATTTAATCAAAGATGGAGGAAAAGCTTTTTTAATCGTCGCCCAGAGATGGAAATACCTTCAAGGTGCTCTTTCATTACTTATTTTGTTCCCCAGTAATTAATAACTCAATAACATAAAATCTCTGACGGTAAAGAAGATTTTGATTTTGGGAGAATTTAACATAATTCTCGAACTAAGTGTTTTATTAACAGGTGTGCCTATAAAAAACTGTCCCATTATGTCTAATACTGATTACGCATTATGTATATTTATAGCTCTATTTTACATGTAAGATATTAGAAGTCTGACAGTGGATCAAAGTTAAATAGGCGAATAGGTAATACTGCTCACAGATTTTATTATTTAACTACCCGCGACCGTTGAGGTCACGTTTAATTAAATAATCCGGTGGAAATAAGCAACGGTATCTTGTCAGTAAATGTATGTGTGACTGTTGGAGCTTTAAAGGAGAATAGAAATTCGTCGTTTACAGTTCCTATCATTGAACAAAGAATAGTAATAATTAAAATTAATTGGCCATTAATCGAATCTTATTTAACTCGTGCACGATCTCATTCAAGTGGCATAAGTACACGTAACGAGTACCTACCATATTTACGAGAATTAACGAAGATTGTAATTTTTTATTCTTATTTGTAATATTAAAAAAGTAAACTATTTCATGATTAGAGACAATAATCTTCGAAGTGGCCGTATCCGTATCAAATGAATGTTTTGTATTTACAAAAACACCTTTCAGATATACCTTCATGATCAACCATTCTCTGCTCACTACAGAGTACGGGTCTCCTCTCAATATTAAGGGTTTTGCCATAGTCCCCCACGCTGGCCATGTGCAGATTGGCAGCTTCACACGCCTTTGAAAACATTATGGAGAACTCTCAGGCGTGCAGGTTTCCTCACGATGTTTTCCTTCACCGTTGAAGCAAGTGATATTTTAATGGCTTAAAACGCACATATCTCCGAAAAGTTATAGGTACGTGCCCGGGTTCGATCCCCCGATTTCTGATTAGGAGGCTAATGTCCTAACCACTAGGCTATCTCAGCTTCGCTTAGCTATAAAAATATGCTAATAAATAAATAAATAAATGCGTTATATTGTCAGTTTGTGTACCTATGTAAAGCTCATTGATTTTAATGAAAATAACATATAATTTGCTTTCCGACGATGGATATAATAAAGTTGTTGTGCCGTTAAAACTTTGTAGCGTACAACGTACCTATAGGTTTAAAGATTTAACAGCGATCTGGACAAATTTTACGTACATATATGACGCATGCCGCATAGATCGCTACTAAGCGATAAAGCCGCCTTTTGTATTCTGCTTCTTCTTGTTTCTCATTTTCTTATTATGTCTATTTATGTTGTGGTGTAAAAATAAAAATATAGATATAGTTACATCTTAACCGAAGCAGAAACTCTCGTTGGATTAAAAAAAACCACGGATAAAGAGATCTAGAGTTATAGATAACATCTATTTCTTTCTGACCATACCAAACAATTTTGCTTTAAATAATGAATAGAAGCAGGCGTTACTTTGCGGAAGTCCATGATAAAGTCTTATTTTTACTTTACTTTTCTCGCTTGTGAAGTCAACATCTCGTGAGGATGATCCGGTGTCGGGTCGAAACGTGCGTAGAGGTTCTAGTGGAAGATTTTGTGTGGATTTGTGTTATATTATACAAATCTCCCGGTTGTCGGCGGAGTATAGCAAATTATACTTGCTGTTTATTGTTTAATTTTGCTTTAGTCTCAAATGTTTGTTCGGACTGATTCTGTCGAACCTTTTTTATTTAACGCGTAAGTCATAAGCTGAACGCTAGTCAGTTAATATGAATACAATAAGGTGGCAATCAATACACGATAATATTTAACGATACATTGAAATAGATCTGCGATAATGTATTAACGGTAGCTTCTTGGGCACGCACAAAGGATCATCAAAATTATTATAGTAGGTACATGCCAATAGTAGGTGGAAGACCGCACATGACACACCGCACACGTGACACCTGAACGTATTCGAATATTGCGTAAGGTGCCATACACAAGCGATCTGTCTGTTGCCACCAAGAGTTACTAACTGTTCCCCTTGGTTTCACCATCTTTAACTTGTAAACTACCCTCTCATGTGTATTTTAATTGTCAATTATTTCTACTCTTTTTTTTTTTTCACGCTGGGTAATGCTTTTATGCATCCGCTCCGGAGGCGACGCAGGCAAGACTGCGCCGCTTCCGAGTGGGTTTCTGGGACTCGCCGGCGGCCAGACTGGCGACCAGAATACCCACTAAAACCCAGCGATGCTCTTTCGCGTCGCCTGGTGGCTGGGTCACGGGAACAACTGTGCACTTGACCGCGGCCCAGCCGCCGAGGCGGACTCTCCACGGGGGGCCTATGTTGACCCCCGAGCTCCGTCCGAGGCGCGCCAGGAGCATTGGACGCGCCTCACGACCCGAGGATTAGGCTCGACGGCTGAGGATGCCTCTCATCCATCACCCGAAGATTTACTTAACTCTACGTCCTTTTACGTTTTATATATTCGTAGTTTTTCAACTTTAATATTTATAGTTTTAACATCGTTGGTTGCTAAGGTATTTTTCAACTATAAATAATAAATTTTATGTTATTTATTGTCATTTAAGTTTTTGTGCCTTATTCATATAGCCAAATCTTTCGTGGTTTGTTTTTGATTTTTAAAAACCAATATTAAGTCGGCCTATCCGGATAGGGCAGCTTGGAAGCCCTATATCTACCGGCTTATTTTACAATTTCCTTTCTTTCAGGCTGAAATCTTATGGTATTTAAATAAAGTGTAGCCTGTTACTTCGGTTTTTTGGGTTAAAAAAAATGAGTGTCAATGTTTTTTTACACGGCATTTCAACGCATGCTGTTTTCAGATAGATTTTTAGAAACAAAATATCGCATCGTTTCCTGAAGTACCTCCAAAACGTAGTATTTAAATTGCGGGAGATAGAAAATACTAGAATACTCACTAACCTGTGTCCCTGGTGACATCAAACAGTTTCGCCTGCAGGTATCTGTTAGGCGGGTTGCCTTTTGCCAGGAATAGGCTTCCCCTGTCAGCCGCTGTCAGTAGACAAACGTTTACCAAGATCTGTAATAGTTATTAAGAGTTGAATAAATGTATTAAAATATGAACGAGATAGCGCTTCAAGTTAGGTTAGGTTAAAATGTCATCTGCTGGTAAGTGACGATCCGATCTAAGAGAGTAGCGGGCTAACCTATTAGGGGTATTATAGTTATATTAAGCCTATACTCCTTACATCGTACCGGAACGTTTTTGTCGGCAGGGTGATAATTAGCTCAACCTAAGCCTGTGACTAGATCAAAAAATGAATAGATCAGAAATGATAGATTTCTAAATCTAAATTGTGCTCTGAACTTTAAAAGTATTCTCTCTCTGTGCGTCGTATTCCTCATTATTGAGGGACGTTAAAAGTATTACACACTTATTCTGGAATCGCTCAAAATTGCGCGAGGGGGGTCCGTCGGACCAAAAGTCTTTCGCATTCATGAAAACAGTAACACTCGTTCATAATAGTACCCCTTTTATCAACTAGACTCATAATATAAAAGCCTAGACTCAATTTATGTTCGCAAAAACATCGTCTCGGCAAATAAAAAGAACAGAGAATATAAAGAATGGAGTACAAAATTAATTTAGGAAATGGATAGTGAAGTGCTGTGTTTGGGTAATCTGTGAATTGAACATACTACATATTATCTAAGAGCAATATATATAAGCGAGTATACAATATCATTTTTGGTCTTTAAAAATTAACCACCATGTGTAGTATAGACGTCCATAAATACATAGGTGTACAACTTAGCTTCGACCGTTTCTTTCCGAATTTCGAGGCTTTATTTTAAGAAAATGGTTATACATTTATGATTCAAAGTATTGGTCATTGATGGCAACTAATTTTTATCCCATCTTTCGGGCAGCGTACGAATTCCGAGTTGAAAAAACTGGTCATCTCTTGAAGCGATCCACGAATTGTCCAATTTTTTACTTCTTCATAAAACCGGAAGTGTTGGACATCCGGGCCGTAACAAGTGATAGTCCGAGGGAGATAATATTAAGAAATAAATGCTCTGGCATGACTTGGGCAAATAATGTACTAGTTAAGTACAAATTTAGTAGAAAAGTATCCAGTTTTATTTACTAATGGTAACAGATGGTCATCTGTTGAGTGGTTAAAATGTTGAAAACTGGTGTAACCTGTTTTAGTCTTACGTGAAATAAGATTATTCGTCTTCTTTATTATTTAGCAGACTTTAAGTAAGAGCACAATGGGTTTTACGGGACAAACAAACACAGTAGGTACGGCAAGTATCATGATATTCTTACGTAAAGTCAGGTAAACTAAATTTTGGCAATTAATAGAGGCGTAATTCCGCTGTTCTTTTCTATGAGCAAGTTATGACATTGCACTGTTACCGATTATGAGGATGATGTTATCATACCTCTAAGAGGTTAGCCCGCTATCGTCTTAGACTGCAAGATTACTGTCATCAGTTGAGAATGCTGTCAAGGGCTAGTGGAATTAAAAAAAGACTGAGCAAGCCAATACCCGCTCCAGTACTACTTCTTCAGATTTTTTTCAGCGTGACCGCTGTTCTCCAATCTGGCCAAGTGCGAATTAGTAGACTTCACACGTATTTTAAAACATTATAGAGTACTCTAAGGCAAGTAGGATACCTTACGATGCTGTCCTCCGCCGTTTAAGCAACTGATACGTTATTTAAAATTACTGAAATTTATTTTAAAACGTTCATAACTGCGAAATGTTAGAGACGCGCGCCCAGGATCCAACCTGCTCGAAAAAGTATGCCAAAGCCTTTACCACTTATCTACTTATTTCACGAATATTATAAGCTGTGATAGCCTAATGGTTAGGGCGTCAGCCTCCTAATCAGAGGTCGGCGGTTCGAATCCGGGCACGCACCTCTAACTTTTCGGAGTTATGTGCGTTTTTAAAAATTAAAATATCACTCGCTTCAACGGTGAAGGAAAACATCGCGAGGAAACCTGCACGCCTGTGGGTTCTCCGTAATGTTCTCAAAGGCGTGTGAAGTCTGCCAATCCACACACGGCCAGCGTGGTGGACTATGGCCGAACCCTTCTCATATTGAGAGGAGACCCGTGCTCTGCAGTGAGCCGGTAATGGGTTGTTCATGATGATGATGATGATGATGATGATTAGATAACTATCACCTAGCGTGCATCTTACCCCCTTTTCAATGAGGCAATGATAAATATTAAAATAAAATAAAATAATGTACAATTGATTATTGAGGAGCTGAACGATCAATACATTATTAAGAAGGACGTTGGGGTTTCAATGTTACCCCATGAAAGAAAACATAGCAGTGGTAACGAGTAGATCGTGTTTTAGAATTCAGTCTCGCAACTGTTAGTCTCGTATCTTCATAACAAGCCCTTGATTCAACCTTGAAGCCGAAATTCTCCCTGCGTACACAAATTAATTTGCATAATATTGATTATGAAAAGCAGCGAACCGCAGTGTTTCGCTAAAACACTGATAATTTGGTTAAATTAACCAAAAACCTCGAGACACAATTTGTGACGCTAATCGCACTTGAGATACCTAACAGTTAAAAATATGTTAAAGCTTTCTGTAGAATATAAGCCCAATATACCTAACCCAACAGAATACAATTGGTTGTGCCCAAGATTTTTTATCCGTCCTCTTAATTCCGTGATCTTACTAATATATTACAAACTGTGCTTTATTTTGATTACTTATCTTGACTTCCTACTTAATATTATAAACGCGAAAGTTTGTAAGTATGGATGGATGTTTGTTACTCTTTCACGTAAAAACTACTTAATGGATTTTAATGAAAGTATACAAAAATATAGCTTATAGATCAGAAATAACACATAGGCTACTATTTATAAAGATATTGTGTGAATTGTTTAAAATATGACGATAAGTGTCAAGTAAGTAGGAAAAAATCTACCAATTGCGTCACAATTTTAATTTCATAATATTAGTTCTTTTTTACGTTACGCTAATATAAGCTGCTCGAAATACTAATCCTGCGCAGACGAAGTCGCGGGCACCAGCTAGTAATATTATAAATGTGAATGTAGGGATGTTGGTTACGCTTTCACGCAAAATTTACTCGACTGATCGCCATGAAACTTTGTACACATACTCGGAGGTATTAAAAGTTACGTAAAGTTAAAAGTTACGTAGTTACGTAGCTAGGACTATTTACGAAAATAATATAAAAAATGGTTTGTCAAAATATAGTTTACTCTGATATTTATTTAATGGCTTCAATGCGAGCGAAGCCGCGGGTAAAAGCTAGTAAATTATAAAGACGAAACCTGCTGCGTGTAAGAACAAAGAATAATGAGGCTAACGTGGGAATGGAACTTGATTTTCATAGCTATAGTCTGCCATACTAAACTTCTTGGAAATTAGATTTGTATGTTGGAAAAGCCTGCAAAAACTGGAACGAGAATAGGAATGAAAAATAGGATTATCTTCATTTACGAACGTTGCTTATTTCGCAGGAATTTCTTAAAGCTCGCAATTTACGCGGACGAAAATCGGCTAGTTTCTAATAAAGCGATCGTAAAACTCGATGCGTTCGGTCAGCGAAAAGTGAGATAAGAGTCGTATCATTTTATCACCAAAAACTCCTACCCCCTACTAGTATAGGTACTTAACCAATTTTAGTTAAACTTGCTCCTACTGGATTGGATATGTTTTCTTAATAACTATAAATGCAAAAAAGCTAAATAGTTTACTTTAAACGCGATAATTTCTCTGGACTTGTAAATTGTTTATTGCATTTGGCAGCCAAAATTTTTGTTTTGTTATCACCAACTCAACAACAAAGGCCAGTTTTTCTCTAATAAATCTGACTAAAAAAAGTTTATAGTGACTAAAAAAAATTGTTGGCAGCAATTTTTTTTTGTGCAATGCACCATCAGAGATTCATCATCATCATCATGATCAACCCATTACCGGCTCACTACAGAGCACGGGTCTCCTCTCAATATGAGAAGGGTTTGGCCATAGTCCACCACGCTGGCCATGTGCGGATTGGCAGACTTCACACGCCTTTGAGAACATTATGGAGAACTCTCAGGCGTGCAGGTTTCCTCACGATGTCATCAGAGTTTGCATCATATTAATTAACACCCAGTATGATTGTAGTCAAGGGCTTACATGGAGTGAAATGACATCATAAAAAAAGCAAACATACTACAGTAGAAGCTACACAAAGGGATTCCCTAAATACCCATGTTCTTTATATAAAAGCGTTTTCATCACAAACATACTAATAGGGTGCGTACAAATTGGAACGCTGCGGGAATCTGTGCGAGTACCGGAGTTCCGCGCGCAGATTAATAAATACTTTGCCTCCAACGTTTTAAAAACTAGATGTTCAAATCGTTAAGCACAAATTAAATGAATATTTTTCTACTGATCTACTATCCAATAGTTGACTCATATGTGTCAACCGCCTAGCTCAGTTAATGATCTTTTTATGTCACATGTTTACTTGATTCCTCTTGTTTTACATACACATTACATCACATTTTAGTAGTCAGACTGTAGGTACCTTATGACAAAGAACGTCGATGTCCAGCTCGTTGGCTACGTCTTTGATGAGGTCCATAAAAAGGTCCGCCTCTTCAAGCTGCCTTTGCGCCGAACTGCTGGGCGACCGTGATCTCTGGAAAAAAAGAAGAGTCAAAAAGATCACGTCTTTGTTTGATAACAGACAAGATTTTTTTAATTTTTTTTGTCCACTACAAGTTAGCCCTTGACGGCAATCTCAGGTGATGGTAAGTGATGATGCAGTCTAAGATGGTAGCGGGCTAACCTGTTAGGGGTATGGTAGACCCGGGGGAGTCCCACATAACCTCTAAGGTAGCAATAAAGCTTTTCCACCACGACAAAAAAAAAACAACAAAAAAAAGGGGTATGGTAGACCCACACGCCGAATTGGTTTCTACGCGACATCGTCCCCGAACGCTCACGGTCACGGTCGAAGCCTCCCACCAGACCAGACTCGAGCCGGGAATCGAACCCAGGACCTCCAACTTAATAATTCGACAGCGCATGCGCTGCGCCACGGAGGTCGTCAAATATAATACATAAAATGGATGTCTCCATCGTTATTTTCTTTATATATAAATATAATAAAATTAAATTAAAAAAAAACTATTTTCTGTCAATTATGGTCTAGTTGTTAAAGTTCAAGATTTTTTCAAGTTATATTATAACAATTCTAGTTTCTCTATCTTAAGTGCTTATACACTCTAAATAATTATTTCGGATTTACTTAATGCACATTCTATAGTATATAGAATAACAAAGCATCAATGCATCAATATCTTGTCGCTTAGACGAAGCATCGTAATCTTGAGGGTAGCTATAAAAAAAAAGATAATTGTATTTTTATTTTATAATATATAAGTTTTAATCTGCAATTTCGCACATAAAGATTTCAATTGATAAATATTACATTTTTTTTATTCTCGAAAAAGCAAATCTTCTGTTGACCAAATCTTTATTACTAGAGGATAGATGGCGTCTGAAGCAAATCGGGTAGATAGGTATTTTCTAGAATAAACGATTTACTTTTTCATTGAACGAAAACATGGGCGGCGCCTACCCGACCTCCGGTTCCAAGCGTTGTCAAACACTGAGCCGTGAAAAGGCGAGTCAAAGGTTAAAACGCTTGGCTCTGAATAAACAGGTCAACGAGCGAAGGATATAAACGCTGCTGCCTATACAAACCTTCCTTATTATGTAAATAGCGTAGTTAATTAAGAAACATAGGATACTATTTATTAAAAAACTAAAGATATAAAATGGTTTGTCAAAATATAGTTATCTCTGATACTTATTTAATGGCTTCTTTGCGAGCGAAGCCGCGGGTAAAAGCTAGTCAATTATAAAGACGAAACCTGCTGCGTGTAAGAACAAAAAATAATAAGGCTAACGTGGGCATGGAACTTGATTTTCATAGATATAGTCTGCCATACTAAACTTCTTGGAAATTAGATTTGTATGTTGGAAAAGTTGCATTTAATTAGTACTATATGACTTCAAACGAGTCGCAGGGAACCGCTGGATACAAGCGGCCCAAGACCGTGGCCATTGGAACTCCCTACAAACGACCTATGTCCAGCAGTGGACGTCAATCGGTTGAAATGATGATGATGATGTCTATATGTCTGTCCGAGAAGCTGTTATAGCCTAGTGGTTAGCTCGCCTATAAGTTTTCGGAGGATTGTGCGTTTTTAAGCAATTAAAACATCACTTGCTTCAACGGTGAAGGAAACATCGTGAGGAAACCTGCACGAGAGTTTCCCATAACGTTCTTATAGGTATGTGAAGTCTGCCAATCCGCGCATGGAGAGCGTAATGGACTACGGCCAAACCCTTCTCATATAGAGAGGAGACCCGTGCTCTGTAGTGAGCCGAGAATTGGTTGATCATGACTATATGTCTATTCGGGGTTTTAAAAACTTCCGGGAACCTTTTCTTATATTACATTGGGTTGCCCCCAATGTGCAGATCTGTCACCATGTCACCTTTTAAGTGTTTAGCGTTACCCATGTTCGTCTTCAGCACCAGAGGAGCTACTGATGCGTTGCCAGCAGAATCTTTCCTCCTAGTAGGTTTCCGGAACGCTAAATCACTTGGCGGTTTCTCTCCGCCAGTAGGGTGGTAAGTAGCAGCGACTAAAGCCTGCCACCAGCCAGACCAGGCAAAATTCAAGAGTATTTCATGCATAAATAAATCCAATCAGTGGGGATGGAATAAATTTCGTTTTTCACGGTACAGCGTTGCTTTTGTAAGATGGGAACCTACGTGATGAGAATAAATAAGCTTATATGATTTTTCGCTATAGACGACAAAATTTCGTTAGCACCTGTTCTATTTATACTGATACTTCTTATGAAAGTGAAAATTTATCTGTTTATTTTTTTATTGCTATTGCTTAACGCTTATTGGACGAATATAGAAACTTTTTTTGCTTCTTATCCTGGGAATATCAGTGATTTAAAAAAAAATTAATTTGCTTGAATTGCATTGATTTTTTGACTACCTCCGTGGCGTAGCGCTTGCGCTGTCACCTTAAAAAGTTTGAGGTCCTAGGTTCGATTTCCGGCTCGAGTCTGGTGTGGTGGGAGGCTTCGGCCGTGATTAGTTACCAACCTAACGATAAAGAGGTGTCACCAAGCGATTTAGCGTTCCGGCACGATGTCACGTAGAAACTAATTAGGAGTACGGGTTTCCAATACCCCTCGCAAGTTAAACCAGCTACCATCATAAATTGCATCATCATTTACCATCAGGTGAGATTGCCGTCAAGGGCTAACTTGTAGTGTATAAACAGTTATAAAAACCAGGCATTAACAACACATTCTTAGAAATCTGCATACCTAAGTTTGTTGTGGCTTTCTTCTAAGACCTGGGCGCGATATGAACCCTCTTAGCTTTAGATTTAAGTTTCCGAGTGTAGTTATCACCATCACTTCACGAATAGAATAATGAAATGAACGATTCATAGATGCCTGTAATAGGTTTATGTGAATAAATTTATATTTGCCGTCGTTAGAAAAAGTTTTCATATCAGCGTAAACTATTGAATATGTGAAACGTATAGTTCGATTTTGTCTGGTGACATTAGCACGAATTCCAATTCCAACTTTCAATGTATGTAACAGGTGCGCGTTTTCAATAAGGAGCTCCCTCAGCTGCGAAAGTTTGATCCAGAAGAAAAAGCACTGTAGTTACTATCAATCCGACACCCCAACCTTGTCGTAGTTGCGGCTTCTTTTTACTCCCCCGACCTAAGCGCTCCTATCCAAAAGAGGAGATCTAAACATATACCTAAACGTGTATCGAAGGTGCAGGCCGCCGCTGCTCGCAGTGCCGAGGGGATGCACCAACCTGCTCAACCAGGCGCCCCTGACGCGCGCACTTATCACTCTGAACGATGTCGCAGAGAGGCTGGACCTATTCAGTTGTAATCTGAGTGAACTTACAAGAGTGACATCATGGATGATTTGTTACCGGATTTAAATTTAGGCAATTTTTATATATAGGTATATATAATTTGATATTAGGCTACTCTAGCAAATTAGGTTTTTATTCTGTTAAGCTAGAATAAGAGGAAATAAATAAATAAATAAATAATAAATAAATATCCTTCACGACCCTGACGATCAGATACCTACTGACAACATACTCGTACCATCTACCACACAATCATACGCTACACACCGTCTTCGCCGGTAAAGACGAGGTCCCCGCTATCATACGTCATCCGGACGTGGGCTCCATCCACGGCGTCGGAGACGTACGGACCACTCACCGTCCGACCCCCCCGTTATCCCAAACGTCGCCTTCGCCGAGGTTCGGGCTCACAGGAGGCGCCCTTAAGCAGACGTTCCCTTAGTGTCTTCTCCCTAGGGCTGCAAATTTCTTCTGGCAGAGCTTCTTTCCGAAGCTCGCCAAACAGCCCGGTTACGCTGTCGCAACCAATACGAAAAAAAAGTGTAGTTACTTTTATACTAAGAGCTTCAACGTGGATTCAATTAAGAGGACTCTAAAAGGCTTTATTAAATTTCCATCGTTTTCATTTTTTCCCATAAAATCTGAGAGATACATTTTTCCACGCTCCTCGATAAATATCCACGACTCATTTGAAATATTGCAGTCTTTTATTTAGTTTAGTTTCACTTTTCCGAGTTTTACATTGAAATACTCGAAGTATTGGGATTACGCGTCGTGCACAATTATTAATTGTGTCAATTTAAAAGAGCGTTCCGAGTTTTACTGCGTAGTTATTTATGTGTCTGAAACTTTTTGATTTGCCTTTCTTTCTTAACTTAAAACACGTACCAATGATACAAAGATTATCCAGTCATTTTTTTTCGATTAAATTAACAAATCATGTAGGTACATGTAATTTACGTCCCTAAAATACTTACATAGATATTGCTTTCACACTATAATTTTTTTGCGTAATAATAAGGTCACATCAGCAATATGTCTCTTTATAAGGCAGGTCTTTCTGGTATTAGCTGAATCGCTGGCTAAACCATAAGCTAACCTCCTGAGCACAAATTGCCCAAAGACCTTTTGTAGATCCGCCTCGCGAATAAAAGTAAAGTGATTTAAGTAATTAAAGTCAATAATTGTCGGACATTTATAAAATAGTAAACGATTTCAAGTGCTTGTGGTGTGTATTTTTTTTATTTATATAAAAACTGCCAGAGTCTCACAGTACGTCATTTATCTTGACGAAATTAGGCATGCATTTTTTTAACAGCACTGATATAATAAGGGCTTCATTCAACATAAATACGCAGTGTAGGTAGGATATTTATTTTTAGCTGAACAGTTCTCATTGGGTTTTTTTAAGCCGAACAGTACATAATATAATCACTCGTTCACGTCAGTTATGATGAATGAAATGAAAAGCAGGTTTCCGAAGAAAAAAGAAAAACTGCTCTATCGGGAAAATCTAATAATTCCCTTTATTAATTTATCGATTTCGTATTGAAAGCTGCTGATGCAAAGTTATATGAATGTCTTTCATCGCATTCAATATCCAACTACGCTAGAATTGCCATTGACTACATTGTGAAATTCTTATTAGTGAGAGGAATATCCGGTAGGGGCGATTTAGGTATGTAATTTTAACCTACTGAGAAGATACCACCCTACCGATAAAGAGGTGCTGCCAAACCGTTTCACGTACCGTTACGGGTTTAATACAACCTAACCTAAAAATTCATCGCAACAATCTTAGAATGCATCATAACTTACCACCAGGTGAGATTGGGTCAAGGGCTAACTAGTGGTCAAATAACTCGCACCTCGCTCTATAAATTCCAGTATTTTTAAATACAAACAGTGTTTGGTTCGTTTATCCTTCAATGAAATAGCTACAGTTTGATATATTTTTCGCGCATAAAAAGAGTTCTCCTATTGTTGGCGATTATGTTATAGTCCATTTCATTTAATATTTATATTACGTACCTATATTAACTATAAATCATGACACACCAGTGCTCACTTTAAAGAAGAGACAATCTCCATTTTCGGACGAAATGTGACTTTAGAGGGCTATAATATATTATAGTCCTCTAAATTTAATATTTATATTACGTATATAATCTCTACACCGAGAAACACGTGCTCACTTAAACGAAGAGACAATATCCGCTTTCGGAAGTAATGTGAAAATGAAAAAAGAGAACAGGAATGGCAGCAAGGTTAAAAAGACCGGCAACATGGCTGCTGCGTTATTTTACAGAAGTTGGTACAAGCGCGGTTGATTTGGGATAATCTATGATAGTTTTTTCAGCTCGAAAATATATTTATATATGTCAAGTTAAGGTCGAAACTTGCGGGATTACACTTTTATTGCGACCATAATTAAGAGGTCCGAACGGTCCGACATCTCGAGCGAGAATGCCACGAGAAGCATCGACCGCCAGTATTTATAGCAAAGCATGCTTGTACAAAATTGATTGCTACCGTCAAAATTGTGTCATTAGTGATTGAAAGAGTTTAAATGTGGGTAATTATTGAATTCTTGTTGTTCTTGGCACTACTGAATGAAGTTAATATATAGCTTCTTTAGAATCGTGGCGATAACAGCTAGTTGGAAATAAAGCCGAGTGGTTATTCATTTTACCAAGGTTCTAATAAAAGTAAATAACTGTATGACAAGGTTGTTACCTTTGCATCTCCTTAGATCGAGCTTTACTTGGAATGCTAAGCGTTTTATTTATCCTCTCCACATTGAACAACACTTAAGTGCAACTAAATTCTCTGTCTGGAAAACACAAAGAATGCAATTTGTACCTACGCTACGTGCGCTACGGTATCGGAAAATGATCTTTTAAGAGAAAAACAAGCGCCATTTTACCGTATTGAAAATAGGTAAAGTCAACTGGTATTCAAATAGATCATAAAGAGGGAAAAGTAGAGAAGATTCTTTATTGGTTCGATATTGTATTGTATAATAAGAGAATTAACAAAGTAAATAACATGTGAAAACTATTTTTACCTAACAACTTTTGACATCTTACTTCCACTACGGGTAGTATCACCCGTAGTTATTATTTAAAAAAACGCACACTTCAACGGTGAAGGAAAACATCGTGTTGAAACCTGCGTGCCTGAAAGTTCTCTATAGTTTTCTCAAAGACGTGTGAAGTCTGCCAATCCGCACATGGCCAGCGTGGTGGACTATGGCCAAACCCTTCTCATATTGACAGAAGACCCGTGCTCTGTAGTGAGCTAATCCCAACAGCTAAATCCATCTTAACATGCTATTTTTGCATAGAAATAGTTAAGATCCCGGACACTGGTATAGCACTTTTTTAAACGCAGATAATTTAAGTTACAAAATTTGTTTTAAAACCTAGCACGATATCGCACTACGTAATACATTAAATATGCCGCCAAATAAGGACTATAAAAACTCTGTCTAACATATACTAGCTCATTTTGTACTGTATTAAAGGAAAATGTCTGGTGCCAAAAATAAAAAAGTCCCTTTCGCCTTCAATATCCGGGCCTCTTCGTTCGGAAACAACAGGAAATGACTTGCTACGTAAATCGCATTTTCTGCTCCAAAAAGGAGCGGTGTGCATTTCACGTTTGCGTAATGGAAATTTTTATTCATATTACTACTATTTTAACTGATAAAACTTTGAATATGTAATATCAAAGTTGTATTTTTGAATAGTTTTTCTAGTAACTTTCTTAGTAGGAAAGAAAAACGTAACGTTTTTATGTCCTTAACAATACTTGAAGAATTATTATAATTACGAACTTAAAAAAAAAACCGTAAACTTCACACGCCTTTGTGAACATTATTAATTGCCACCCCTAACATCGGAGATTAAAGATTATAAGAAAACCCGTCAATTCCAACTGGTTCTTGGAATAAATAAATTTATATTTTTAAAAGGCGTGGTTTAAAATTTTGCAAAGGTTGCATCAATGTATAACGGAACCCTAAAAACTGCAATGTCTCTAACATTATTATCTATCCATTATCGAGTGTCATGCACTTCGCACAGCTTTTAAGTTTAGAGAGTCATTGTACAAAAAGCTTTCATGCACTTAGAGAAGATGGCTGCACTTCAATATAATTTGTTGTGCTTTTCTTACGAGATTTTCGTATTTCAGGTATTGTTTCTAGAGAAGAAGTAGAGATCTAGATATATTAACAATGGCTATAACATGTACTATAACTTGTCTCTATTAAGATCTCTTTGACAACTGATTGGTATACTCTTTGATTATTAGTGTAGTGCACGCCATAGAGAACATGAATCTAGGGCCGTAAAATAAATAAAAAAAAGGGGTAGGCACAAATTCCTATAAATGTTAATTTAGTTATGCCCGTTAAGGAATAACAAATGTTAGGCCATTAGTTTCGCTTGTCATTATCAATAGGGATTATAGGATTATAGGATACGATACTGCGTTCGGTGTCATATTACTTTTCACTACTTCCTTCTTATTTTATTTACACAAGTTGTACTTCTGAGTCGACTATTGAGACCAGATTGCAATAGCAGATTTGGTTTTTTGACGAAAAGTATAGTACAATGTAAAACACATGTAACGAATAAACAAACATAGAAGTAAATAAACAGATAATATATGCGTAATTGTGTATATATACATATATTAAATATGTGTCGGAAGCAAGGAGTCTAATTATCCACAGACCACAAACGATATGAACGTCAGCGCCGCCAACCAAGCGGCGCTCGATGGAGTCTCCGACGTATTTCGTAAGTGGCGGTAAAATGAAAAAAGATGGCGGCCGGATTTAACACGTGTGAAAACTACAGTGCGTCTGAAGAAAAAAATACTGTGAGTATCTGAGAGTTATATTTACGGGAAAATCGTTTACAATTCTGTACGATGAGTAATAATAAAGTTTATTCGGCCCACCCGGTATATTTAACCAATCAATTCTTCTTTCTTCTTCATCATAAAAATAAGTGATAGCCTAATGGTTAGGGCGTCAGCCTCCTAATCAGAGGTCGGCGGTTCGAATCCGGGCACGCACCTCCAACTTTTCGGAGTTATGTGCGTTTAAAAAAAAATATCACTTGCTTCAACGGTGAAGGAAAACATCGTGAGGAAACCTTCACGCCTGAGAGTTCTCCATAATGTTCTCAAAGGCATGTGAAGTCTGCCAATCCGCACATGGCCAGCGTGGTGGACTATGGCCAAACCCTTCTCATATTAAGAGGAGACCCGCGCTCTGTAGTGAGCCGGTAATAGGTTGTTCGTGATGAAACCATAACTAAATATAAGTTCATATAGTATGTAGGTTAAACCGGTTCAATTTGCTATTTCGTGGGCTTAGGAAAATATACTTTCGCATGCAACGCCAAGCTTTTGAGCCGTTTCAGAACGAGGTGCGGCTTTACAAATGTGTTTCAATGAAAATCTAATGTCAGGCCTTACGTATACTATAGGAGGTTTATGTACTTAGCGTAACTATAAATAGCATGGCACCCAACTAATAAAATATAACTTGGCAATCTTCAATAGAAGTAGGTATGCGTAAATATATCAAATGTATTTATTCTGTTTTATTAATGACTAAGCTGTTCTGTATTGTCCATTATGTTGTTTCATAACAATACCGCGCGGTGCACGGGTACCTACACGTTAATCACCGTAATTGAAGTCTTAAACTATACGTTCTTTTTTTTACTACAAGTTAGCCCTAGACGGCAATCTCACCTGATGGTAAGTGATGATACAGTTTAAAATGGTAGCAGGCTAACCTGTTAGGAGTACTACTCCTAATTGGTCTTGGTTCTACACGATTTCGTGCGGGAAGGCTAAATCGCTTGGCGACACGTCTTTGTCTTAATAATATTTGCACTATTAAAATCAAATAAAAAAAATAATACTTTTCAAAAAAAAACATTTTATTACCGATATGTAATAGACTAGCGCTATTTCAAAATTTAACCCTCTCTGCCTGTTACGTTTCATGAAATACATCCGACTGATAGACAGACGGATGGATTGGCTAACGGTAATTGGACGAAAACCCGAATAATTCCTAAAAAATGGCCGTGAACAATGAAGCTTTCGTTTTATATGCTAGATATATTTATTACATTTATATTTATACTTTATTATAAAGGTCATGAGAGTTTGGCCAATATGTCACTTTTCCTGCTTCGTTTTATAATAATAGGGAACGGCAGCGTTCTATGGACCAAAGTTTTTCAATGTGGAAGGCGGGATCGTTATCTACGTTCGATCTTTATCTCGATCGTTATCTTATACTAGCGCTAATAACCGAAAAACTCCCACTAGTACAAATACATTACCATTTACTAACTCCTAGCTGGTATTTCAAACTTCTTGATAGAAAAATCTTAAAGCGTATTCCGGTTTCATGAACAATAGTCGAAAAATCGATTCGATCAATTTTGTTGTAATTTTACAAAAAAAAAGTATTTTTACGCAATTTTAATTAATTCGTGCTTCGATTACAAAAAAATAGAAAGTTTTATTTATTTTACCGTTGGCGTTTTCCCTGCAGTTTCATTGTGATGAGTATTTTCGTGACTGGTTGAAAAAAAAGAAAGAAAAACACTTGGCGAGAAAACGCTAACATGGCGGCTAGCTATTTTTTTTTTGGAAGATACTTCTTGTGGACTTTGCCATCCGGGTTTTTTTAATAATCGCAATATAGCATAAATTATCACTTGTAATTTAAATTATTATAGTTTAATGTTTATGTTCGAAATATAGAATTATCAGTATCATTAAGACGTGTCGCCAAGCGATTTAGCGTTGCGGCACGATGTCGCGTAGAAACCAATTAGGAGTGTGTTTACCATGCCCCTAACAGGTTAGCCCGCTACCATCTAAGACTGCATCATCACTAACCATCAGGTGAGATTGCCGTCAAGGGCTTACTTGTAGTGGTAAAAAAAAACCTGAAGGTAGATTTTCTTATACACAATTACAATAAAAATCAAGTCAATACAAAAAATATTATTTAAACTTATTCTATTTTAATACATAATAACAAAGAAGGTATTATAAGTCCCCAACTAATAGCTCAAGTAACAAGTCTAACAAAGGTAAACCTAATATAATCTCGATACTGTTTACGGCACAGCCGCGTATCGCGTTACGGAACCGCCCGGAAATCCGTAACAAAAGCCGGCCACAATGTAGCTTTCATATTATGTGATGGATCTTTACCATGTACGTCATATCATCATCATCATCACTTCAACCGATAGACGTCCACTGCTGGACATAGGTCTTTTGTAAGGAGTTCCAACGGCCACGGTCTTTGGCCGCTTGTATCCAGCGGCTCCCTGCGACTCGTTTGATGTCGTCTGTCCACCTTGTTGGGGGTCGACCAACGCTACGTTTACCGGTGCGGGGTCGCCATTCCAGCACCTTGGGACCCCAACGTCCATCGGTTCTCCGAGCTATGTGCCCCGCCCATTGCCACTTCAACTTCGCAACTCGCTGAGCTATGTCGGTAACTCTGGTACGTCATATGATGGTGGAATTTTATTATGCTAGTTTTTACCTGCCGCTTTGTCCGTGTATATATTATACCTGGCAGACTTTCAAACAAATTTCAAACCGCATTTTTGACTTAGGTGATGAGTTATCGAAAATCCTTCATTCGCGGACGCCTACTATATATTCATCATCATTATGATCAACCCATTGCCGGTTATCACTACAGAGCACGGATGTCCTCTAAATATGAGAAGGGTTTGGCCATAGTCCACCTCGCTGGTCATGTGCGGATTGGCAGACTTCACACGCCTTTGAAAACATCATGGAGAAATCTAAGGCATATAGATTTCCTCACGATGTTTTCCTTCATCGTTAAACTTTACTAGTACTTTATATAAGCCATCTGTAATTTCAGGCGGACGTTCAGTGTTTTGAGCGTTGCTTTTATAGATAAAGAATAACTATAACGAAAACTACACCAATACTGTTCAATATAGAAGCGACTTTCTTCACTGTTATAAAGACTTAAAGCTCGTCATTACAAAAACAAAAAAAAAAACATATTTTTCAAATACTGCACAAATTTAAACAGTTGTAAGTGTGATCATATTGTTTTTTTGTTTTTTTTTTTCTTCGGACTGTCTATTAGCTGTACAAACCCTATTGGTTGCCACAGCGTAACCGGGCTGTTTGGCGAGCTTTGGAAAGAAGCTCTGCCAGAAGAAATTTTGAGCCCTAGGGCTCGAAGAAACTAAGGGAACGACTGCTAGATAGCGGGGACCTCGTCTTCGCCGGCGAAGACGGTGTGTAGCGTATGATTGTGTGGTAGGTGGTACGAGTGTGTTGTCAGTAGTCATCTGATCGTCAGGGTCATGAAGGATATGTTTAGGTCTCCTCTTTCGGAGAGGAGCGCTTAGGTCGGGGGAGTAAAAAGAAGCCGCAACTACGAGAGGGTTGGGGTGTCGGATTGATGTGATCATATTGAACCTATTATGCCTGCCTGTGTAACACTCAAGATGATGCAATGATTCTATTGATTTTCCTATTATATGTAAATATAATCCTGTTCAGGTATTAAGAACATGCGGTGGAATAAATAAACGGAGATATCGAAACATGACTCTCCCATTATCCCCTACGACTAATATAAGAAGTTAATTGACCCCAGAATTTAAGTTATGTCTGTGATCAAATTAGGCACAGTAGAAGCTCGAATACCCACAAAAAAAATGTTCCTGTGCGATATATCTAACCTTTTTAAGTTTGTAATCTGTGGTTTTGATCGTGGCGAGATTGTGAGTGGTCAGTTTTGAGCGTGTTTATTATTATCCAATAATTAACAAGGAAAATACATTTCAAGCAGTTTTTTATTCAATTTGCTAACGCAATTTCTTTTCAATTTTCCTCGTGCGTCGTACGTGGAAATGTGGAATCCAATTACCGTATCTAATTATGCAACAGAAAAAATCACAAGAATCGCTTATTATGGATGGTATCTTCTAACATCGTTAATATCTTCATATATTCTGGTGTAATTCAGTTAACATATAATCGAAATTTACTTTACAGAAATGTTTATGAATTTCATATAAGTAATTTACGTTGTGATTATTTGGTACGTACGCGTGATTTATCTTTTTACATATAGAAAAATAAGTTCAATCTAAAAATCAAATATGTAATTAATATAACGATATGTTTGGAAAAAATAAGAATAGTTTGTGGGTATGCAGTGGCAGCGTCACAATAAGTTAATTTTGATTAGTTAGGATTTTATACTAATAATATTTTTTTTTAATAGTTTTTCTGACTACTATGTTATATAGTTAAGAAGAGGATATTATTTTATTAAAAGTAATCATATAAATTTAAGAAATTGCTAATAAAAGTAATACTGTTGAAACTTTAAAAAGTCTTATTCAATACTACCTAACGCTCGCGACTTCGTCTGCGTTGAGTTAGTGTTTGTTTGTCTTTCAACAACATTACTTTTTTTTTCTAAAATAAAAGTCTTTTTCTAAAATAAAAGTAGCCTAAGTTACTCCTTATTACATCAGCTACCTGCGAATAAAAGTCTCGTAAAAATCGGTCCAGCCATTTCAGAGATTAGCCGGAACAAACAGACAGACAGACAAACATCTCTCAAAAAACTTTTTAATAAAAGCATAACATATAATTTTCATTGAAGTTGAATTTGTTAGCGGTAATATACAATCGCATGTTAGAAAGTATGGAAATATGTCAAATTCCAAGTTAAACTAGGATGAGGTAGCACCAAGTTAACTATACCATTAATCAATTATAGGATTGTATTAACAGATACCAACCAATCGATGTCACGGTTAAAGAAATCAAATGTATTATTTTCTATTCTACTTGTATCTATTATTTATTTAAGAAAGTATGTACCACTAAAACGGTGTTTTGGTTGAGGCATGGAACGTAGGGCGTTGGCAGTGCGGTGTAATATGTTGGTCCACAGGTTTGCCCGTTGTAGTCAGGAGGCAAAAATTAGTTTGTTCAAAGCCTTTTGCCAAACCTTTTATACGGGATCCCTGTGGACCAGCTATACACAGGCATCACTGAACGCTCTACGAGTTCAATATAATAACGGTTTCAGAATGTTATTGGGCTTGCCGCGCTTTTGTAGTGCATCCGAAATGTTCGCAACAGCGCACACTGATGATTTTTTCGCTATAAGAAGAAAGCGCATATCAAAGATGCGAAGAGCGTTGGCAAGTTCAAACAACATTCTGAGAACTGTAACAGAACGATACGACACTCCAATCTACAAACAGTTTTTAAAATTACATGTAAATCGGGAACGGTCGGGTGGAAGTTAATGTTTAATTTATTCTTAATTTTTGTTCCGTATTTTATAGTGTAACTATTTTTATCATATTGTTAATGTAAATTGGTCCTAGTTGCCATAATAAAGAAATTATATATTATTGACAAAACTACGGCCAATGGCCTTGGGTGAATGTGACAGAAGTGTGATATTGATTGGCATAGCAATACACGAAAGCGCCGGGCTAGTAAACAGATAGGATATCATCAGTTCACTCTAGCTACAGATAATGTTTAAAAGCCACTTGAATATTCCATATAATGTGTTATCAATACCTTTTGCTTCACTGGAGGACCGTGCTCTAAGTGGATTATATTGAAATAACATCCACACCTTATCTATATTGAAATAATATTGTTAAGCTGACGCGTTTGTTTGGATTTATTCTACCAATAATACCGGAAACTAAATTAGAAATGTGAATAGTGTGAGGATATATCGATAGAGGTGCTGTCAAGTTAATCATATAAAATTTCACCCACTATTGTACACTAAATTTCGAAATAATTTTCGTCTAAAGTTGAGAACTGCTAAGCTCATAAGACAGTTTAATGTTAGAAATGTAGAGCAGTATTGTTTTATGTGTAAAAGGAACAAAGGATCTGCCACAATTTTTGCAAACTTATAAAACTGTAAATATAAACTTTGAACTATTCTTTACTATTATTTCATATCATTTGTTTTAAATAAGCGGTCAAGGGACGACATCGGCATCCGACAACCCAACCCTCTCGTGGTTGCAGCCTCTTTTTACTCAACGGACCTCCTCCTCCTCTGCGAAAGAGAACTACAAACATCTTTTACCGCCCGACATCTTTTATCAGATGACATCTGACCCATCGCAACAACGTCAACAAACCCTTTTCGCTGGCGAAGACGAGGTCTCCGCTTTCTTACGTCATCCGAACGTGGGCCAAATCCCTTGCCCCGGACGCACGGACCACACACTGTCTGCCCCCACTCAACCCAAACGTCGTCAAATGTTCGGGCGCACAGGAGGCGCCCTAGGGCTAAAAATTTCTAGCTTCTCTCCGTACCTCGCTAAAGAGCTCGGTTACGCTCACGCAACCAACAGGCTTGTACAGTTAAACACAATCTGAATCAAAAGACATCGGCAGTTAAATCCAGAATCGTATACAGTGATGATAAATAACAAGTAATAGACGAACGGAAAAAATAGTGTTAGTGGAAAGTGGGGTTAAGAGTCTGTGTAGGTGTCACACAGTCCCTTAAGAAATGAAGATAAGAACTGGGATTTTTATAACATCGTCGTAATAAAAATCCCAGTTTTCACGAGATATTAGGTATTCCAATCCCGGAACCCTAGGTCGTAACAATATACTCAGCGTAGAAACAGCGCAGTTTTGTTAATATTATTTTTTCCCGGGTCCTAGGGTTTATATCTTCATGATAAGTCTTTAATCCTTTCCCCGAAATGGATTATCAAATGCAAATAATGCAAAGAAAGATGTTTCCGTTATGTCTGATAGTACGAGAGATTAGCGCGCCTAAATCATCATCATTATGATCAACCCATTACCGGCTCACTACAGAGCACGGGTAGGAGACCCAATCTCAATATGAGAAGGGTTTGGCCATAGTCCACCACGCTGGCCATGTGCGGATTGGCAGACTTCACACGCCTTTAAGAACATTTTGGAAAACTCTCAGGAGTGCAGGTTTCCTCACGATGTTTCCCTTCACAGTTGAAGCAAGTGATATTTTAATTTTTGTATTATAAAACGCACATAACTCCGAAACGTTCCTCCGAAAAGTAAGCCCGAATTCGAACGGCCGACCTCTGATTAGGAGGATTAGGCTGACACCCAAACCACTAGGCTATCACCGCTTCAAATACCGCACCAATAATAAAGGCAAAAAATGTTTTCATAAAAATATATGTCATCTAAATGGGGGACCATTGGCAATATGTCAAGTTGTTCATGGCGCTTGGTTTGACAAAAAAGGCTCAATCTTTGGACTAAATACGCTTTGGGTTCAACGGACGCATTGCTCATCTCTTTATCATATTGTTTTTATGGTAAGTACACAACATTTACTTATTATCTCGTAGAATTTTCTCAAACAAAACATGCTTGGTAAATTATCCATTTGTATTCTACACCCTATTTTACCAATTTGCATGAGTTTTGGACAATTCGTTCTTGGAAACCTTTTTACTTTATTTTAATTGAACGCGTATTTTTTGACTAATGTAATTCCATATTCCATCGTTGGAATGCCTAGCATCTATACTAGGAAACTTGAGTGGCCTGCTAAGTTTCTGGGGTGAACTTGGATGTCTCGAGTAAGATTGGAAAGAGTCACATTAATTCCGGTCACCGGGCCAAAAGAATTAGATAATTCTGTATTAACTTCTTTATTTCTTTATTGTTGACATTTAAATTTGACCTTCGGAATGATGGATCCACTTTGCATAGCTACGTCCAATTATTATTATCACGTAATGAAGCCCTGGTTAGCGTCCTTCCAGGGCACAGGATAGGACATTGGCAATTGAAAACTGGTAGACGTGTAAAAAGTGGTAACTTTTAATGAAAACTGTCATCAATAATTTTTTTTTTACAATGAAAATGTATAGTCATATCATAAAGGTGAAAGTTTGTTTGCTTATTTATTACCTATGCTCAACTGAACTACCGCACTTATCAGAACAAAGTTCATGACATATATTGCTTGCAACTTCGAAACGGATTTGCTCCCGTTAGATACTTCTTATCCCAGAAAACACCCGGAAAAAGTTCTTATGTAATGTAAATTCTAAGCAACATTGCTTATCTTTAAACAGCTTCAGAACTTAATTAATCTTGAAAACATTATTTATGTTATGTTAAACTTTGAATTTTCAAAGCTCGAAAAAACTAATAATCTTCGAGTCAGAAAAACTAAGACAATGGCAGATGAAGTCGATGGCTTCTGTTAAGTCAGATAAATGTTTTAATGGCTCAGACCTGTCGCTTAAAGCAGCATTATTTTAAAACGTAATTTTTATATGACAACCCTTGCCGTTCCTAAAATAAGGTTAACTTTAACAAGAAGCATCAACTTAATCAAATTAATTTAAGCGATGGTAGCAAGACCTTGTTTATACAACCGCTAATTTAAAATGTTAATATAACACAGTTTATCACTAGTTAGGTCAGCAAGTTCTATAGATTTTCATCGTTCATCCAAAGGAGCCTTAAACGTGACTTATTAAAATAATTATTACATTATTATTCACTCACCTTAACCGGCGACGAAGACAGCCATAACTGGAACAGGTCTGACGTAACCGATGTACTCCTCGCCTCATGATGTGGCCTCGGTGATAATGAACCACACGACGTTATGTTATGTATCCTATTCACTTCATCTATACTTGCACACTCCCTTAAATATTTCTCCAGCAGCTTTGGCTTACTTTCCAATAACGCTTTTAACTCTAACAAATCATCTTCCGTTGTGTCATCTGGAGAAGTCCTATCTATGACCTCTTTAAATTCATCAGCGCACTGCATTAATAGTTCGTTAGTTTCTAACACGTCGTATACGACCTTATTGCCTAAATCGGGACTAGACTCTTGGTAATAATCACTATCACATTGCCTGGCACTACCTAATTCTGTTTCACAACCATTCTGTTCCGTTATTTCAACTATAGTTATTGGTGGGTTTTCTTTAAGCATATTGTTGTTTTCTGGCATTCGCTCTATTTCAACTGGTAGCTCATACACTAGGTGCATTAGTTGATGGGTACGCATTAGGTGTTCTTGTTTCTTGTCCGTTTTGGGATCTGGATTGTCATCGGGAAAGTTTGCATTCGGTTTCTTAGCGTCCGCCTTCTTTGCGACCACATCGATCGGTTCCTCGGATGTCATGGCAGGTGTAGTTCAGTTGTTGATTCCGGAGGGTCTGTTTTCTATTCCGGTGTATTGGGACATCTTTTGAGGTGGACTTTGATCATATCTGAAACAATAATAAATAAATTCAGTTTTGGTTTTATGTCTCGCATTTGTCAATTGGTATAAATGCGATGGTTCGAGTAATTTCACGTGGTTTGGAGAAACTACGCTATATATCAGTGAAAGCTCCAACCCAAATCTTTTGTATAGTGTTTTCCTTTTTTTTACAGTCATAATCAAATTTGGCTCAGATGTTTACGATTGATATACGAGTATACCATAATACTTGTTCTCGAACAGTCTCCGGGTAACCCACGAGTTGGACGTAGAGATTGTTTGACTTGAGGTATACTTAGTTCACTTCTTGGAACACTAAGTCAGCCAGATTGCTTGTAGTTTACGAACGGTATGTAGACACTAGTAAAGGAATTACATATGTAATGCCACATTAAGACGTTTTGTTTTATCGACTACAAATTATGATGCAGTCTAAGATGTTAGCGGGCTAACCTGTTAGGGGTATGGTAAACCCATACTCCTAATTGGTTTCTACGCGACATCGTGCCGGAACGCTAAATAGCTTGGCGACACGTCTTTGTCAGTTATCGCAACAATACTTACTTACTACACTAATCAGTAATAGAAAACGGTGAAAAATGTGAAATCGCATTTTTTACGTTCAATCATATTCGCACGGTCATTTTGTGCCAGTGCAATATATACGATATTTTGTAGGACCAAATAATTATACGTACCTTACTTAAGCAAAAAAATAAACAAATAGCTAACCCAGATTTATAGAAACGCTCATGTTTTATAATTGTTAAACGGCCGAGAACTAAATATAACCTAATCAATAACCGCGCCAACTTAACGATGGTTTAATTGCTCGATTGAACTTCAAACAAGTTCGCCGCAAAGTTTCTACAAATCTACTACTGTAATTATTAGCTTATATTCGATACGACAACCCTGCTGATAAAACTAGCTGTTACCTGTGATTTTGTCCGCTTTTGCTTTGTTTCTTTAAAAATCCCGCGAGAATATTTTGTTTTCTCAAGCACTCGGGTGCAAAGTTAGGACTTGCATAACAAAGGTTGGTTTTCAAAAGCCACTGTGAGTGGATCCCAAATACTTTTCCAGGATTTGAAGTGCCTTATGCCCGTCTCTAGGATGCCAGCTAATTTTGCAAAAAATTCATCGAACAAACAGACATATTTTCGCATTTATAACATGAGTAAGGTAAGAGTGTGTTTTTTTAATCCTTATCGTATCAGAGATGAAGATGATATCTACATCAGTTAACTTAAGTGTAGAACTAAGATGACTCACAATGCCACCTGGCAAGAAGGCCACATCAAAGTTAGCCAGATTCTTGATGATCAGCATCTCACAATGCCACTTAAAAACCAAGGCGAAAGTCGAATAGTCGAATCATAATTTATGCCCAAGTTTTTTGTTCATTTACGTTACATTTTGTACTATAATTGGCCTTTTCTACATTTTTTTTTAAAGGAACACTAACAATATACATAATATCATACACTCGCCACATAATTACACACTATTACACACCCTGATAGGTATATCAATAATAAGTGTACGCAACATTCACAATGCTCCAAGCAAACATTACGTTACAACAGATTTAAGAACAAAAAAAGCAATAAACCTTAAATACAAGTAATTAAAACATAATTAAAATAAGATATCAAAAAGAAAGGAAATGGTCTACAAGCTCATTTTGATATGAACTTTAAAATTATTAACTTTTATAGTATTGACAAAGATAATGTTATTTAGATTAACTTCAAAAATAAACAAGATTGATAAACCAAACCTAAAATCGAAAAAGTAGTATTTATAAAGTAGTATCTTAGAAATATCCAAAGTACCTACTTAGTGTAAAAAAAAATAGAGAAAAACTCTTAAATCCAATCTACGATCTAAAGACTTTAGATTACATTAATTATGGACTAACCTTAACTAACTCACGACTTAGTCCGAGTATTTTTATCCCACCTGAATAGTTTATTTTTCGGGATAAAAGTATTCTTTATTGATCTCCAAGAAGCTCCAAAAATTTATCAACATTGACTGTACCGTACTAACTCGTACCGTTACCGTAGCTGATCAAGTTTAATCCAGAGTGAACTGTCCTTGTATATTGATTAAGTAGCAAATAAACAGACACACTTTGTCATTCATGTTACGGCTTAAATCTAATCTATTTTTCAGCTAAGGGTTATTTTGTCGTTAGTTGAAAAAGGAAATCGTCAGCTGATGTGTAGGTACATCTTTGATTTAGGATATGTTCACGGAAGGATGGTTAGCCAAATAAGGCCTAAACAAAACCCAAATTCAGATTCTTGTTGAGGAATAAAATATTACACATTTTACATTTAAAATTCCATTTCCATGAAAGGTAAGCTAGATTTTACGTTAAATGTGAAACCAATTGCACGCCAAAAATATTTTCACGCGCCTGATTTTCCGTAATGAGAGGGGCATTAGAAAAATAATGCGTAAATGGAGTCAAATAAGAAGTGTTTGCTTGATAATGAATGTTAAAACGGGGAGGACAGGGTTGCCAAGTAAAAGAAATTTACATGAAAACGATTGAAATACACATAGCGAGTAAAGTTTGCAACCTAAACTGCGAAATCGAAAGAAATTTACAAAATCCAAAATGTGACAGCAACTGTCACATTGTGACAGTATCCGGTTGTCTCGTTTACACTTATGGTAATCCGGTTTTTTACTTATCTCACTTCGACATATTCTATCAGTTCGGCACTTCTCAACATTTGGCTGCTAGTCCGTAGCGTAACCTTTCATTGGTTCCAGAATGTTCTTTGCCCAAAGATTTCGTGACCTTATTATATCAGCAGTAAGGAGCGCATATTTATAACAGAGTGTACCGCTCGCACATTATAAAATACAATATATACACTTCACAATGTATTCCAAGTTGGAAAAAATGGTAAATATACTGGATATGAAAATCCCTGTAACATTCTTATGTAGCTTAGCCTTTCATCAATTACAAACAAGTAACTAACGAGCTAGCACATTTAATTGGGTAAATAAAAATTACTTATTCTGGGTCAAACTATGTATGAGCGTTATGGACTTTGCGAAGTAATTTAAACCCAAATTTCATTCAAATTTCATTCTGGTCATTTCTCAAAACTAATTTTGTTACCGACTTAAAGAGATAACGGAAAACTAAACTTATTCTCGTTAACATTTTAATGAATGTTTGGACAACCAGAAACACTGGATATAAGTGACACTCGAGTCTTGTGCTGCGTTTCTGACTACGAAATGTTTAATTGTCATCTAACGAAGTATCTAACTCAGTGTTGTGTTTTATAACTCTGTTATTTCCGAAATGTACCTTCAATGCTTTCTCCTAGATACATGTCAAATTACACTTTAGATTCCCTAATCGTTGAACTTTGTCAGTGACTTAAACCAAATTAAACCAATATATTGACTTTCAGAAACACTGCAAAAATAACAGAATAAAGCTTATTTGATCGAATTCTGGCTAGATAATAAACACAATATGCCCTTACAAATCGAACTTCGAAAGATATTGGAAAAAGGGACAGACAAATTTTTTTTAATTAATATTTTATCTTCCAGTTTAAGTGACGAGGTGGCAGCCCTAATTATAGGGCTAGGAATAAACGGCTGCTAGTTGCAAATAGCTGGACAGTTTACAGGGCAATTTATGGAAGGACTTCACTAATGGAGGCATAATTTGTTTATATTCTGAACTCTGTCTTTGTGTACGTACGAGTTCTTTATGATAGTGCTGAAGCGTAATAGAAAAAACAGTCATTTCTGGAATCGCTTATCGCATTTCAACATATTTTGTCTCCACCTTAAAACACATAGGCAGGCATGTTTTGGATATCGTCTGTGGTGACAAAATTCTGTTTTTAGGCACAAAATATCTCCTTTCGCAATTAAAGCTTGGAGATGAGGGTCCCAGCGAACACCGTTAGAAACTAAACTTTTTCAGGTCATTTCATAGTGGGCAGTGGGGTCATTTATACAATTAGATAATTTCAAAGCAAAGCTATGAGTGTTTCAAACGCACCCTGGTCTAAGAAGAAGCCCACAAAAAACTTAGCCTAGTAACTTTTCTTTTTGTTATCACCATAACATGTACATTACTACTATGTAAAACTAAACTTGTGTTGCACGCTACTAGGCTACAAAAAAAAATAATTCATTTAAAATGTATACAATTTTATAACAAATTACCAAATGAAATTTCTGGGATGTCTCTCAATAGGTTCAAAGTTTATATAAAACGTAAGCTTGTAGAAAAGTCCTACTATAGTGTAAAGGATTATGTAAATGATAAACAAGCATCGGTACGAAATATTGCTCTAATAAGATAGCTCTAACATAACTACAAGTGGCATGTGAGATGGTGATAAAAAAAAGAAAATTTACCTGGGTAAGTAATTCTTCTTCTTAGACCAGGGCGTGTTTGGAACCCTCCTAGCTTTAGTTTTAAGTTTACGAATGTAGTTATCACTATCAAATCACTACTATTTAAATTATCGACGCGTCAAAAGTGCCTTTTAAAGAACTATTTGAATATAGATTATTTGAATTTGAATTTATGTAAATATGAACAATACCTATTCGTTATATGAGCAATCAGGCAGGTATATTTTTCATTGCATTAAGCACATTAATCTTAAAAGTAGTAATTCGTATTTCAAGGAAAAAATCGTTTGACGTGCGTTTCTTGTTGCTGTGAGCGGACAACTTGATCCGTGATTCTTACGACAGTTGCAGCAGTGTGCGTACATCTTAACAGACTGTCATCACATCGTGTGACGTCTGCCGACTTCAAGTTGAAATAAATAGGCCACTTTTTCGATTAAGGTCAACGTGTTTTTGGCTATTCTTAGTCATTGATGTTTTTCGGTAATCGGGCTTAGTTAGCTACCTGACCCGAATCCATCCACTTTTCTTTAATGAACTTTCGGAAGCACATTCTAGCGTTTATTATATAAGGAGGTATCATATTTTGAGTTAATTATCATCGGCTTTTTCTCAATAGAAACATGAAAATTTTTACAGCGTTTAAGAATAAATAAACAAAGACCCTAATTAATATAGGATTGTTATGATATAGCTTGTAGAAAAGTCCTACTATGGTGTAAAGGATTATGTAAATGATAAACAAGCATGGGTATGAAATATTGCTCTAATAAGATAGCTCTTAATATAATTTTAAGTGACATGTGAGATGGTGATAACAAAAAGAAAATTTACCTGGCTAAGTTTGTTGTGGGCTTCTTCTTAGACCGGGGCGCGTTTGGAACCCTCATAGCTTTAGTTTTAAGTTTACAAATGTAGTTGTCACCATTAAATGACTACTATGTAAATTTAAAGGACTATTTGAATAAAGATTATTTGAATTTGAGTGCAAGAGGATCATGAATAATTCGAAGAAATCATATTGCGCGTTGTATTAGGCTGTAGAACAAAAACTATAACCACTCTAATATGTTATAAGTACAGATAGTTATTTCAATTTTAAACTGCAGTAGATCCTCAGGTGAAATTGGATTGGTATTGCAAACCCACAATCCTGATTAGTTTATACGTGATGGCATACTTGAACGCCAAATCGCTTGGCAACAAATCTTTGTTTTAAATAGCCAAGACCAAATATCAAACCAGTGAAAATTTAGAAATGATAAATTTCGAAATTTTACCCACTTGGGATAGACCCTCTCTCTTTTGCGGTCGAGTGCACAAGTGTTCCCGTGACCCAGCCACCAGGCGAAGGAGCATCGCTGGGTTGTAGTGGGTATTCTGGTCGCCAGTCTGGCCACCGGGGAGTCCCACATACCCCGTCGGAAGCGGCGCAGTCATTTCCCAGCGTGAAAAAAAAAAGACGGGTTGCACTCCGGGAGTGCTGGCAGAAGTGAAAACTTGATTATTAACGTTGAGCATGTTTGATATTTTGGAATGGTTAGGGAATAATTTTGCACCAATTGCTTTATCAGTATAAAAGTACTATCATTTATGTGGTAGAATACAATATTCATTTATTGCGCTATCGTACACAAACATGACAATTTATATTACATTAAAAATTTAACACTTTAAAACTATTACAATTATTTTACATTAAAAAGTTTATCTCTCTGAAAAATCAACTTTCATCCATAATTTCAACGACTTTTTCATAACGCGAATGTTCGTGTAACATACACGAACATTCGCGCAAGCGCCCTGCGCTGCCTAAACGAAACAGTAGGCCCAGGCATACATTTTCGCCGCGCCGTAGAGAGGGGATAGCTGTCTACTCTCCATCCGTCTTACGCTTTTTCGATCAGGTCACGTGTCCTGACGCGAGTTTAAGATTTTATACCCATTACAGAAAAAGTGCTCAACGCCGCTAAAGAAGTTTTCACTTCAAAAAAAGACGGGTTGCACTCCGGGAGTGCCGGCAGAAGTGAAAACTTGATTATTAACGTTGAGCATGTTTGATATTTTGGAATAGTTAGGGAATAATTTTGCACCAATTGCTTTATCAGTATAAAAGTACTATCATTTATGTGGTAGAATACAATATTTATTTATTGCGCTATCGTACACAAACATGACAATTTATATTACATTAAAAATTTAACACTTTAAAACTATTACAATTATTTTACATTAAAAAGTTTATCTCTCCGAAAAATCAATTTTCATCCATAATTTCAACGACTTTTTCATAACGCGAATGTTCGTGTAACATACACGAACATTCGCGCAAGCGCCCTGCGCTGCCTAAACGAAACAGTAGGCCCAGGCATACATTTTCGCCGCGCCGTAGAGAGGGGATAGCTGTCTACTCTCCATCCGTCTTACGCTTTTTCGATCAGGTCACGTGTCCTGACGCGAGTTTAAGATTTTATACCCATTACAGAAAAAGTGCTCAACGCCGCTAAAGAAGTTTTCACTTCAAAAAAGAAGACCCTCCCTCTTATAAGAGCATCGAACTCGACACTGCACTATGTAGGTCGTCAAAGGTCCTCCAAAATTAATATTAAATGGTCCCTACTAATCGCAAAGTTATCTCTTTCACCATAAGGACAACGTTGCGTTCTAATTGAATCTCGTAACGACAAATGCTTACTTATTTAAGCAAGGTCGAAGCAGCATGTGGCGGATACGGATTCGCCCTGGAGAGAGAATAAGCAATAATTAGTAGGCTGCTGACCGCTGTTGTACAAGTGGCACCATCTAGTTATCTGGCGTTGGAATTATGTCTTTTTTTTTCGCCACACGTTAGCCCTTCACTGCATCTCACCTGATGGCAAGTGATGATGCGGTCTAAGATGGTTACCCGGGAAGGTATGTTAACAACAATTTATTTCAACAACTACTGCACAACGGCCTTTTTAAACTGTCCAACAACTTCCCGAACCAACAAGATATAATTTGCAACCATTTTTTTTAACGTTGTCAAATGCGTTTACGCATTTTCTCCGGAAGCGACGTAGGCAAAACAACGCATCTTAAGCGGGGTTTTTTTGTTAATACACTACAAGTTAGCTCTTGACGGCAATCTCACCTGATGGTAAGTGATGATACAATCTAAGATGGTAGCGGGCTAACCTTTTAGGGGTATGGTAAACTCATACTCCTAATTGGTTTCTACACGACATCGTGCCGGAACGCTAAATCGCATGGCGACACGTCTTTGTCGGTAGGGTGGTAACTATCCACGGCCAAAGCCTCCCACCAGACCAGAATGGAACCCAGGACCTCCAACTTTAAAATGCAACAGCGCACGCGCTGCGCCACGGAGGTCGTCATAGTAAGTATTAAATCAAATGAAACAAATAAAATCAAAATAGCTTTATTCATATAAACTTATTTACATACCTATGAATCGTTCATATATATCACATTTTTTATTATTTCTATTCGTGAAGTGATGGTGATAACTAGGTACACTCGCCAACTTAAAACTAAAGCTAAGAGGGTTCCAATCGCGCCCAGGTCTAAGAAGCCCACAACAAACTTAGCCGGGTTTGTTTTTGCTATCTCACATAATCAATAATAAATTATAGTACTTATCATTCTATCACTGCCGTTTCGGCAACAGCGACTAGGTCTCTGTTAATTTTGTTTAATAAGGGCGTCGTTCGTGTGCCCTGATGTGGCTGATGTACCCTATTTTTGCACGGAATAAACGCGCGCAGTGAGGACATGACAGGGCACCATCAACGTAATTATAGATTATATTGGAGGGTGGTCTATTTTTCAGTTGATTTCTGTACAAATCCAGATCCACCCTCCTTTTATCTTCAAATCCGTGATAGCCTGCTGAGCCAAGTGCCTCCACTCCACTCGGTCTTCAGCGAGACTTTCCCAACGAATGGAATTGATGTTACATCTCGTCATGTGCCTCTTAAGCACATCTTTATACCTAAGGATATAAAGATGTGCTTAAGAGGCACATGATGAGATAGTACTATACTATAGTACTTATGGAGTTAGAGCAATTCACATCTAACCTTTTTTATCGTTTATATAATCCTTAATATCGTAATAGGATTTATCTATAAGATCAATATAATGTGTGTGACGTTAGAGGTTTTGATATTTGATAACGAACTACGTGGCAGCAACTAGTTTATGAACAAACTACTTTTACTATGCTACTATTTAAACTAGTACAGAGCACGGGTCTCCTCTCGATATGAGAAGGGTTTGGCCATAGTCCACCACGTTGGCTATATACGGATTGGCAGACTTCACACACCTTTGAGAACATTATGGAGAACTCAGTTATGTTGATTTCCTCACGACGTTTCCCTTCACCGTTAAAGCAAGTGTTATTTTAAGTGCTTAAAAACGCACATAACTTTGAAAAGTCAGAGTTGCGTGCCCAGGATCAAACCCTCGACCTCTGATTAGCAGACGGACGCCCTTACTAGTGGGCTATCACGGCTTCGGCACGGCAGTATATTATTTATATATATATACAATATAATATGGTTGCAACATCGTGAGGCTTTTTTGTATGGTGAAAGTGACCAGCGTCACTCTGCGCACATGCATCGGTTCCTATAACAGGTGTCTTGTTCAATTACATACAGTAATTTTTATAGGCATTTAAAATTAATGCCTATATATATTTTTTTATTTTTAGCATACTTTCGTCTGCTGCCTATACGTACATCTAGGCGCGTAATGCTTAAACGAAACCTACGTCTCTTTTTTTTATCCACTACAAGGTAGCCCTTGATGGCTATCTCACCTGATGTAAGTGATGATGCAATCTAAGATGGTAGCGGGCTAACCTGTTAAGGGTATGTAAGACCCATACTTCTTCTTCTTCTTTGTCGTTACACTCTTTCCGGAGTGGTCGTGGTCATCATGAAGCAGTGTCTTTGAGGACAGATGTTATACGCCTCACGAGCATTCGCCACTTTTCTCGGCTGGCTGAAAGCCTGGTGCACTCGTGCAAAGGACTCGCTTGGCGACACGTCTTTGTCGCTAGGGTGGTAACCACCAGACCAGACTCGAGCCAGGCATCGAACCCAGGACCTCCAACTTTATAATGTGACAGCGCGTGCTCTGCGCCATGGCGGTAGTCAAAAGTCACTTAATTTGTTTATTAAGTGAATTTTAATACACTGCTCAATAAACAGACACCTTTGTCTTCTAGATGTATATACAGAGCTTGCATAGAGGCAGAGGAAACATGCATCCAAAATCTCTCTCGCGAGCAACTGGCCTTCTGAAAGGCCCGCTAAGCTTCTGGGGCGTGAACGGCTGGAATGAACCAAGTACGGAGACTGGCCCAGGAACACACAGAACAGATCATCAGGCAAGTATCAATTTTACTACTTAGACTGCCTCATCACTTACCATCAACTGTGGACAAATGTGGTGGGTGCCCGAAATCTCATACCCTTAATGTTGTCCAGCCAAGAGGAGCGGGATCGGTATGCTCAGATGCTCAAGGCAATAATGATCAGGAGAGAGGAAAAATAAAAAGTAAAAAAAAGGGAGACAAATTACTAGGAGGTGAAAAAGTAGAAAAGAAGAAAAGAGAGACAGAATGCGAGGAGGGTCAGCATGAAGTAATTCTAAGCGGTTCCGTGCTGACTCTGAAGAAATGGGGGAGGTTGTTAGGAGCGGGATCGGATTGCTCAGATGCTCAAGGTAATAATGATCAGGACATAGGAAAAAGAAAAAGTAAAAAAAAAGGGAGACAAATTACTAGGAGGTGGCATGAAGTAGTGCTAAGCGGTCCCGTGCTGACTCTGAAGAAATGGGGGAGGTTGTTTTAGTCCGTGCAAGTTGGACACGCCCTGCTGTGAGGCAGAAATCCGTAGGGATTTTTCCTCCCCAAGGGGAGAAAAATTCACTTACCATCATATATTAATTAGTTAGCCCTTGACGCCAATCTCACGTGGTGGTAAACTCTCAGCAGTGGGGCATTAATAGGATGAGAATGTTTATTATTCACGATAGGTTATATTTTTAAAACATCATGTCTAGATGTTATCGTGGACAAATGACCGGTTTTATGGTTATTGGGCCACTTACAGCCCTTATAAAGATGTCGGTCAATAGCAAACGGTTTGTTTCCACTGCATACAGTTTAAATTTCTATCGGTACCGATAATGACATCACCCACTATCCGGAAGTCATCAAGAGTTTATAAAGATTAAAGCCCGTATCTCCAAAGCTCCAATCCAAAGAAATTTAATAATGATAACAGATGATAATAACGTGCCGCTTCTATGATGAGCATGCTAGTGAGAAGTACAAACACCCTTCTCAGTACAGGCTTGATAGCTCACGCTGGAGGTGCTGGGCCAGGGTGCACACGAGTATCGGGAGGGGGGGGGGGGGGAAGTAGTTATAAGAACTTTTTTTTGTTGTAGGCACTAACATAGGTTAAGATGTATTAACACTCTCAAGGACACGTCCGAAATAAAGAATTATTATTATTTTTTAATTTTAATAAATAAACTTTCCAAGTAGACTAAAAAATATATTATTCGGTATTTAAGTTAATAAACAATTCATTTCATATTAATAGAACAAATGAGAACTGGTTCGGTCTCATAATACATGTTCGGTTTTATAAAATAGCTCCGGTTTTATATAATATTATATAATGATGTAATTAAGGACGTTGGTACTTGTACGAGTGTAGCAAAATCAGTCATTAAACGAAAATATTCACGGCTTAATTTTTAATACAATTAATATTTCTTCTTGCACGCATTTTTTTTTTTATATGTTTCAAAATATGAAAATATATTTATTTGACATTAATTGTAGTTTTACATTTTACGTTTTATTTGCTTTAACAGTTGAAATAATACAAAAATTACGCTAGTGATTGACTAAACTATATTTTTGTTGCAAATCCATTAAATATATATGTAACCTATAAATGATAATTTATATGTTATATGAAACAAACTATCTATATTCTACAGTCAAAGAGTTCCTTTTTAAATGTAGTAATTACTTTTTTTATTCTGTATGTAAGTGGCCAGTTCCAGATATTTATAGTGAGCCATATGAAAATGGCAATAGTCAATATCCTATTACAGTTTTACAGATAATATATAAAGGGAACGGAATATATGTATTAATGTGCTACGTGGTGGCAATTTGGGCCGGGATGATTTATATTAGCTTATTTTTCTAGCAAATATGATTTCGTTTATGTAACAGAGTGAACGATAAAATAAATATTGGAAAGTTGATCCCAGACACATTAAGTAAAAGCTTTTGTCACGACCCAGTGTTTAGATACTCATTGGCATCTATCGTGGACATAGCACACTAGCTGTATCCCACGACTTCGTTCGATTTTTATATGTCAGCAATGACGGTTTACTTAATATATAACCTTACACAAAATTATATCGATCCCTTGCTCAAAAAGCAAAGTCATTCAACGGGAACCGCATATATTACTGAGATGAAAGGGAAGCCTATGTGTTATTCCAGGTTATATACTTCTACTTTCCGTTCTTGCTCAATCAAGAGTAAGAAACGTCTATCTATTCAAACCTTCACATTTATTATAGTAATAAGATAATAAATATTGTCTACAGGCATAGAAACACCGCGTGTTTCTGTGCCTGTAGACAATATTTCGTGTCATAAAAAAGCGAAATTTTCTAAATATAACTTGCTAAGTTATGTTAGGCCAAACCCTTTCCATTTTGGGAAGAGACGTATTGTTGTAGTGGTGTATTGTAGTCGGCAATGGGTTTATGATGATGAAGCGATGTTAGCATGTGCAGGAATAAATAGTGATATATTTACAATAGTAACTCTAGACCAAAAGGCAAAGTTAACTTTATATTTTTGTTGTATTATTAAATAACTTTTCGGTATCTAGGGGATTTGCATCCAAATCTCTGCAGCAATCACGACCTGAGCCTCGCCATATAATCAATGGTCGACATACCACCGACACCGAAATCTACATTTCTTTATGGCTACAGTTGCTATACCACTGGTGAAACTTATACATGCGCGAATCTAAGTATATATATATATATTTATATATATATATATATATATATATATATATATAAATATATAAATATATATATATATATAAACATAACATATAATATATAAACACTTAGATTCACGCATGGCGCCGATTCTTGCATTGCGGTCGTCGATTTAGTTTGTTCGCCCATCGATCACCCCTTAAAAGGATTTGGAATGGCGTGATATTTCACATAAACATATTATAACTATATATATACCCCAGAGCGATATAGGCTAATGTTTAACCTTTAATGATTAAAAATTAGCTTTAAATATGTAATGAAATGTTAACGCATTTTATTGGGATATTTTGGATTATTGGGTTCGAGATATATAGTACAATCGTAATATACATTGAATGTATACCATAGACTCAGTACATAGGTAAGTGAAATCTGATTTAATTCAGAATTCAATCAAATAGGTCTACGTCAATTAATCGGACGTCAAAATAATCGCTTCGCAACAACGGAGAGTGTCTCTCGGAGACATTGCGTCAAAGCCGGGCCCAAACCAGAAATAAACTAGACAATATCGGGTAATTGGTGGGTAACGTTGGGTTGTTTGCGCGGCCTCGACTCACTCCACTTGTAAATACAATCGCAATTTCGTATATCGTATCTCACTTCTGATATCGGATAATATGTCTCTATGGGGTCAAACTAGGTTTGCGGTGTCACCAAATCAATAAACTAATGATGTCTGGTGATAGGCTTGGTGTTGGTAGACTTCGGCCTTGGTCAGTTACCAGCAAAGATGTACGACACATCGACTTAGCTTTCCAGTACGATGCCGCGTTGAAACCGATAACTGGTTGGGGTTTATAGTTACAATACTACGAGAACGCTCGTTGCCGTCTTAGGCCCGAGGATAATAAATCAACTTCCACCTGGTGGTAAGTGATCATCAAGACTAAGATAGTAGATAGTTAGGGTTATGGTAAAACCATAATCCTACTTGATTTCGATGACCTCCGTGGCGCAGCACGTGCACTATTGCATTTTAAAGTCGGAGGTCCTGGGTTCAATTCCCGGCTCGAGTCTGGTCTGGTGGGAGGCTTCCACCGTGGCTGGTTACCACCCTACCGACAAAGACGTGTCGCCAAGCGATTTAGCGTTCCGGCACGATGTCGTGTAGAAACCGATTGGGAGTATGAGTTTACCCCTAACAGGTTAGCCCGCTACCATCTTAGACCGCATCATCACTTACTATCAGGTGAGATGCAGTCAAGGGCTAACTTGTGGTGAATGAAAAAAAAAAATCTACGCGGTACGCTAAATCGCTTAGCGGCACGTCATTGTCGAAGGGTAACTAACCTAAGCCTCCCACCTGACCTGACTCGAGCTGGGAATCGAACCCAGGACCTTAAACGCACTGCGCCACGGAGATCGACAAGTGCCGGCAATCTCGCCTGGTGGTGAGTGATCAGGCAGTCTAAGATATTATCGGCTAACCATACTCCTTATTAGTTTAGCCACGGCCGAAGTGTCCCATTAGCTGAAGGTCTATGCAGGTAGCCATTACCAAAAATAGTAGACATGAAGCCATTGGAAGTTTAATTAAAATCATTACTCTTGTTTACACGCCGAAGGGTGCTGTTTAACATCGCAATAAAAAGGGAATAAAATTCAAACGCCCCATACCTCGCTATTAACGCATTTCGTAGCTCTGTTATTGTCGAGTTAATGACCAAACAGCGCCGCTTTCAACGCTGACGCTGCGTCGGATTGGAACAGAATATACTTCTAACATATCCAAATATCATTAACCACAGAGCAATAACTTCCTGTGGCAAAACGTAACCCATTTTTGCCACAGAAAATAATTGCTTTCCCGACCGTAACATACATGATGTAAAATGGCTAACTTTTTCAACGGAAAATATTGGCACAATAATGTAAAATTTTATGCATTTGAACTTTATGAACTATAAATAACTGTACTTACAGAGGAAATTAAGAAAATGGCCAATACACCTTACATGAGCAGAACAATCTTGACTACTATATATCTATACTATATATAGAAAGCCACTATCTGGTGTCTGTTCTTCTGAAATGTTTTTTGTTGTTTTTAGATAGTGACTAGTTTAATGATCCAATAAAAATAAAAATAAAATAAATAAAATAAAAAATAAATCTCGAATCCAATATATCCCAAAAAAATGCTTAAAAATTTCATTACATATTTTCCATGACTTTTTTCATGCACGAAGATATGCCGCCAAGCGATTAAGCGTTCAGGTACTATGCTGCGTAGAAACCGATGAGTTGTGGGGCTTAATATAACTTTCATACTCACATACTACCAGCTGAGAATGCAATCTTAAGCTAACTTGTAGTAGAAAACAGACGCTTATGTTAGGAACAAAATTGATATAGCTAATCATAATCACTATGATCAACCCATTGCCGGCTCACTTCAGAGCACGGGTCTCCTCTCAATATGAGAAGAGTTTGGCCATAGACCACCACTCTGGCCATGTACGGATTGGCAGACTTCACACGCCTTTGAGAACATTATGGCGAACTCTCAGGCATGCAGGTTTCCTCACGATGTTTTCGTTCACCGTTGAAGCAAGTATTTTCTTTTAAGCAATTAAAATGTACCTATGTTATATGCAATGATAAAAGCATGTCATTATTTTATTGTTGTACTAAGATATATCAAGAAGTTGGTACACAGCTAATAGGTACAATATTTGTAGGAGGTAGGTACAAGATTAATCTCATGGGGGTAATTGGATTTATATGCCGCCGGAGATGTTAATTACCCACTCCGAGCAAGCAATTTCAAGTTAATGCTATAACATGATATCACAACTAATTAATAATGTACTCAATAAAACCCTAATACTAACAAGAACTACAAAGCATTAAATTTAGCTCTTGAAAACATATAGTTTCTTAAAGAAATCTATATATATAAAAGCGAAAGGTCACTTACTTACATACTTACTAATTAAACACGAGATCTCAAAAACTACTGTACGTATAAAGCTATAATTTAGCAAGTAGGTAGTTGATAGTTAAGAGATGTCAGTTAAGAAAGGATACTTGGAAATTCCATTCCTAAGGGGGTAAAACAGGGGTTGGAAGTTTGAATGAAAATCCTTTGTTTTTAGAGTTAGAGACACAAAAATATACATTAAGATTAATAATTTAAGGTTTTATACTCATTTCAAAACCTTATTTTGCAAAGTAAACTTTTGAGGACATCCGTGGCGAAGCGCGCGCGCTATGCGTTATAAAAATGGAGGTCATGGGTTCGATTATCGGTTCGGGTCTGATCTGGTGGGTGGCTGCGGCCGTGGCTAGTCACCACCCTACCGACAAAGGTGTGTCGCCAAGCGATTTAGCGTTCCGGCACGATGTCGCGTAAAAATCAATTAAGAAGGTATGGTAGAACCATAGTTCTACCATACCCTTTACAGGTTAGCCCACTACCATCTTAGACTGCATCGTCCCTTACATCAGGTGAGATTGCCGTCAAGGGCTAACTTGTAGTGGGTAAAAAAAAACGCCTTCACAGGCCTTTGAGAACATTATGAACTCTCAGGCGTGCAAGTTTCCTAACGATGTATTTCTTCACCGTTGAAGCAAGTGATATTTTAATTGCTTAATAACGCACATAACTCCGAGAGTGAAGATGTGCGTGCCCGGGACCGAACCCCAGACCTCTGATTAGGAGCCGGACGTCTTAACAACTATGCTACTGTAGCTTCGAGGATATATGATTTTATATATTATATAGATTTTGATTACGAGTATGTCAAAAATCCTCAAGATTTACAGTGTAATTAGCGATTGAAAAATCTGTCATAATGGTTTATATATAAACGCTTTAACCTTAATTAAACACAATATTGATTATAGAAAGAGTTCAGCGAAAATAATATTTAACGGTGCATTGTATTTTCTTATGATTTTATATTTTATATAGATTTTGATAATGTGTATGTCAAAAATCCTCAAGATTTACAGTGTAATTGGCGATTGAAAAATCTGTCATAATGGTTTATATAAACGCTTAAACCTTAATTAAACACAATATTGATTATAGAAAGAGTTCAGCGAAAATAATATTTAACGGAGCATTGTATTCCCTTGAATAATGTTTAATTTCATTGACACAATCATTGTAGGTATGTTGCGGTCGCAATAAGCTAGTTTACTAGCAAAAGCGACACTAGAAAGATGCGATATCACGAGCGATTTATCAAACGAACATTGAATAACTAACTATATGAAACACAAAATAATATTAGCATGGTTAAGATTAAACAAACATTCAACCCTTCTTTAATTTTTGACTGCATTATTTTTGTTATGTTGTTATGGAACATATTCTGTGAAAATTTCAACTCGCTACCTAACACCGTCCCATTAATATTTTTTTTAAATGATACACTTTAGCCCTTGACGGCAATCTCACTTGATGGTAAGTTATCACAAGGCTGTATTATCATACAGCCTTGGATGGTTCGACGTATGGCCAGCCCATACTTCTAATTCGTTTCTAATCGCCTGGCGAGACGTCTTTGTCGGTACTAGCTCCCACTAGACCAGAATCGAACCCGGAACCTCCAAGTGTATAATGCGCCAGCGCACGCGCTGCGCCACGGAGGTTGTCATACAAAATTTGTTTTTTTTAGTTTTTTTTTTAATCCACTACAAGTTAGCCCTTGACTGCAATCCCCCCTGATGATAGTGAAGATGCAGTCTAAGATGGTAGCGGGCTAACCTGTTAGGGGTATGGAAAACCCACACTCCTAATTGGTTTCTACGCGACATGGTGCCGGAACGCTAAATCGCTTGGCGACACGTCTTTGCCGGTAGGTTGTTTTTTTTTAGTTTGCCTAAGTATATATTAAGTACTAAGTATATATTTATTAGTATGTAGATACCTCTATTAACCTATTCCACTTAATAAAATCATCTTACATCTGAAGGTAGCTGGAAGAGATTTCTTATAGAGATAAGCTTTCCTTTGTATACCTCTTGTATAAGTGTTTGTTATCACAAATTTGGTACAAAAATAATAAAGATTAATAAAAAAAATTAAAAAGTGGTCCTACCACTTTTCCATATGCTGTCAACTTTTACTTTTACGTGGCCTTTTATAATAAAGCTTGAATTGTATCTCCATTGTTGGAAGACTGGTTTTAATTAAATATTTTCCTCCCAGGACAATTGAGTGTTGCTAAAAGACCGTATATTCGCACGTTTCAATATTGGTAAATATAATAATTTCATACTGATTCATAGCCCGATAGTTAATCAAATAACGGGAAATTAAGTGAATCATGTTATTAAACGTAACGAAATACCAACTATTCCCTGTGGTTAAGACCGTCAAAAATATTCGTAGATCTGAATACTGTCAAGTATTTACATTACTAATGTATAGCCTAGTGGTTAAGACTTCCCTCAAATTCAAAATTCAAATTCAAATAATCTTTATTCAAATAGTCCTTTAAAAGGCACTTTTGACGCGTCGGTAATTTACATAGCAGTGATTTGATGGTGATAACTACATTCGTAAACTTAAAACTAAAGCTATGAGGGTTCCAAACGCGCTCCGGTCTAAAAAGAAGCCCACAACAAACTTAGCCGGGTAAATGTTCTTTTTGTTATCACCATTTCACATGCCACTTAAAATTATATTAAGAGCTATCTTATTAGAGCAATATTTCACACCCATGCTTGTTTATTACTTAAATAATCCTTTACACTATAGCAGGACTTTCCTGCTAATAGGGCCATGTGCGGATTGGCAGATTTCTCACGTACCTCTAACGTTTCAGAGCTTACGTATATATACTGCGGTATATAAGCGGTGATAGCCTAGTAGTAAGGGCGTCAGCCTCTTAATCAGAGGTCGGCGGTTCGAATCCGGGCACGCACCTCTAACTTTTCTTAGTTACGTGCGTTTTTAAAAATTAATATATCACTTGCTTCAACGGCGAAGGAAAACATCGTGAGGGAATCTGCACGCCTGAGAGTTCTCCATAATGTTCTCAAAGGCGTGTGAAGTCTGCCAATCCGCACATGGGCAGCGTGGTGGACTATGGCCAAACCCTTCTCATATTGAGAGGAGACCCGTGCTCTGTAGTGAGCCGGTAATGGGTTGATCATGATGATGATGATGTATATACACTAACTACGAGTACATACATACACTAACTTGTAGTGGAAAAAAAACCCAGCCACGACCGAAGTCTCCCACCCAGTTATACGCGATAACTGAACCATAGCCAGCGATTCAAATGGTATATTTAGACAGTACCGGCACGTTGTTGATCCAAAAAGCGGTCCAGCTCCGAACCATATCAAAATACAGAACCTTTGATGTTCATTTTATTAGAATTGTTTGTTGTTTTAGCACATCGGAATTTTCCGGCAAAATTTAACGAAAATAAATCGAAGCTATTACTGCAGGACGCGCGTCGCCGTCACATCTGAATGTTGTGAAAATAAACAATTCCGCGGCTATTAACAGGTTTATAACGGACTGGCCTGATGATCAGCATGATCAACCCATTGCCGGCTCACTACTGAGCAGGGTTCTCTCACTAATACGAGAAGGGTTTGGCCATAGTCCACCACACGCCTTTGAGAACATTATGGAGAACTCTCAGGCATGCTGGTTTCCTCACGATATTTTCCTTCACCGTTAAAGCAAGTGATATTTTAAACGCACATAACTCCGAAAGTAAGAGGTGCGTGCCCGGGTTCGAACCCCCGACCCTCTGATTAGGAGGATGACGTCTTAACCACTAGGCTATCACAGCTTATTAGGCTATCACAGCTTGCTAATAATTGATAATGCCCGCCAATCCGCATCAGGAGCATGCTCAGTTAATGCTGTAATTCCCTTACGAGAAGAAATCTGTGTCTATCAATAGAATATTAATATGTTAACAAATATTAAACATATAAAATCGCCACAGCGATAGTTAACTTGTCGGCCACTCAAATTTGATATGGGTAACCGATTAACGAGGTTCTCTAACAAACAGCTTTAATTTGAACAGTTTGTCCGTAAGCTATCTCTCACAGGAATTAATTATGCGATAAGCATCATGTATGCGAAGGATCAAGGATCTGCCCTATCATAAATATGAAGCCTTACGCCTTAAAGTTAGTAATTAACTTGATTTATATCAGTTCCGATATCTAATTTATTATCGTTCAATTACGTGTTCACGTAATTTGTTGGTTTATTAAAATGGTGTCAATAGACCGTACGTCATTCTAGAGAGATAGGCATTTGAACGTAATGGCCAAGTTATAAATCTCATGCTTTATTTTTATACACTACAAGTTAGCTCTTGACAGCAATCTCATCAAAGTAACGCGCTAATCTGGAAGGGGTTTGGTAGCCCCATACTCCTAATTGCATTCTACGCGAAATCGTGCTGGAACGCTGAATCGCTTGGGCACATCTTTGTCAGTAGGGATACTAGGTAATTAGCCATTTTTTCATTCAGTACAAATTAGTAACGTAGATGAAAAAAACAAAAAAGTAGTGGTAACTAGCGATGGCCAAAGCCCACCAGACCCAACTCTAGCCTTTATAGCACCTCTAACTTTTATGAGTTATGTGTCTTTTAAGCGATTAAAATATCACTTGCTTCAACGGTGAAGGAAAACATGCATGCCTGAGAGTTCTGAGGCGTGTTAAGTCTGCCAATCCGCACACGGCCAGCGAGGTGAACTCTGGCCAAACCGTTCTCTTATTGAGAGGAGACCCGTGCTCTGTAGTGAGCCGGCAATGGGTTGATCATGATGAATAACTTTTGAAATAAATTTACAAAATAATATTGATTTAAAAAAAAAACATATTGTATATTTTACATTGCATCATTGACTTAAAGATTTAGATCGCCACACTGTATAAATGTTGGTTATAATGAACTAGTTACCGAAGAGCTGCCAGCTACCTCGGACAAAGAATTAGTCTAGCAATTCAAAGGGGGAACGCTGCCAGTATCTTCCGAACCTTGCCTAAAGGGACTCCTTTTAATAATATATTTTAGTTATGATGTTATATATTTATTTATTTTTTAAGATTTCTAGTTTTAGGTTAATCTAAGTTTTATGTATAATGTTTGTATAATAGAGTAGCAATTCAAATAATGAACTAGTAATAAGAATCTTCGAGGCAAGAGGTGGATAACGCTAATGCTGAAATTATTTTTAAATTTGTTCCTATCACTTTTTTACCCAATTGGAAATAAAACCCAGAACCTCGTGAAATATGACACTAACCAGTAGACCAAAGCGGCAAGAGCGCTTCCTCTGATCCAATATCCATAAAACAAACGGTTTGTCGCACATTCGTCTCCATAAATCCCCGCTTTCAAACCTCATTGATCTTCGATGAGAAAACCCGCATGGTCGCCACACATTGGCCCGAGGCAAAATATTTTGTTACAAAATTGTACGATTTATAAATATATTTATAAACAAATAAATAAAAGAACAGCAGAATAAACACCCATATTATGTTGACAGATAGAGTAATACCTAGTCTTAAATGTGGATGTTGTGGAAGAAGAAGAAAAAGAAATAAATTACCTATCGATATCTTGGAGATGTCTATCAATAAGTTCAAAGTTTTTATAAACCGAAAGCTTTTAGAAAAATCAAATTACGATATTAACGATTATATAAATGATAAAAAAGCTTGGGTGTGAATTGCCTATCTCCATAGGGACCTTAGGACCTTAGGGAGGGTTTATGTGAGATGGAGAAAAAAAAACCCGGCTAAGTTTGTTGTGGGTTTCTTCTTAGGACCCGCTTAGCTTTAGTTTTAAGTTGGCGAGTGTAATTATCACCATCACTAATAGAAATAATGATATGAGATTCATAGATCCCTGTAATAGGTTTACATGAATAAAGCTATTTTTGATTTGACTTGAAGCAAATGTATATGAAATATTCCTGGAGTTTTCATCTATGTAGTATTTGCCTTTTCAATCAGTAATATTTATTTATTTTTATTTATTTATTTAATTTTTAATTTAATTAGAACGGACAATATCCAATAACACTAATTAAAAAATTACACATAATAACATAATAACATTATAACAAAAACAAAGTCTAAACAAAACAAATATACACTAAAAACTAAAGAAAAAACAGACAAGAGACAAAAACAACTATTTAAGATCTATGACAGAGTCATAGTGGTATTATTATACTTTTCGGAAAACTGCAAGCATTGGCTTACGATTGTATTCCATTGGCCTGCAAATATTTCACAGTGAGGCGAGTCCGTCAACATTAAAAATATAGATAAACAATAACGGATAATCTTAACACAAGTGATAAAGTAGATGAAGATTTTGATAAAATTTGGCACACATCTTGCCGCTTGGAGAAAAATAATCTTTTGTCACCTATGCATGACTTTCCAGTTACACCCATTTAAGGGAACCTTCGGATAGGTAAGCATACCTATGTTTATCCCGGAAAAATTTACGGTTCCAGCGGGATCTGAACCGTAAAAATTGGTAAAGTAACCAAAAAAACCGACGCAAGCAATAGCTAGTGAATAATATATAAATGCTTGCTCAATGAAGACATGTATAAAGGCTTGCTGCGGGAAATCTCAATCTCACGGGAAATCAGAAATTGTCGAGTTGCGAACAACCGTAAGGAACTATCAATACCTACTTATATTATAAAGAGGAAAACTGTTTGTATATTAGAAATTACTATAAATAAATATATATTATACTTTAGATAGCTATTTATTATTATATTTTTTTCATCTCGATTAAAAAGTTTCCATAATATATCCCCGAAGTTGAAATGCTAAGGATATTGCTTAAGTATGCATGAAACGATAAAATCTCCAAAGACAGTTCGCTTCGCCGCAACTTTAAATAAATACCGAATTCGGAATAAAACCACGTCTAAATCCGAGGCAATTAATCTAAAATAAATACGCGAAAGGGAAAAAGAAAAAATTTTAACTATACACACACACGCGCGCGCACACACACACACACGCACACTCACACCCACCCACACATACACCCACCCACCACACACACACACACACAGACAGAATTGCATACTTTTGGACCTTTTACTTTTTTGTTTTCTCTTTTTATTTAAATGTAATGTTTTTTGTTTTTGGTAATCTTACTATGTTGTTCTCATTAATACGTTTTTATATTATTGGTACTATTTGTTGGTTTTAGGTGGGCAATAATGGTTGCGCCACAGTTTACACTACTGCAGCCCTTAATATAACACCAGGCTTAGTATCCCTTATATGTAACCCTGTCTAAAATAAATAAACAAACAATAAACAGAAAGTATAATTTGCTATATTCCGCCGACAACATGCCTCTCGCGCTTGTTAAGTCAACATCTCCTGAGGATGATCCGGTGTCGGGTCGAAACGTGCGTGGAGGTTCTGGTGGAGGATTTTGTGTGGTGTTATACTATACTAATCTCCCGGTTGTCGGCGGAATATAGCAAATTATACTTTCTGTTTATTGTTTGTCATGGACTTCCGCAAAGTAACGCCTGCTTCTATTCATTATTTAAAATAAATAAATAAAAAATAAATTAACTAATTTTAATTTTTAACTTATTTTTTTATATCTTTATCCAAATTTCAAATCGGTGCACTTTAAAGAGTTATGGTACAACAGACACACATACCGCTCAAACTTGTAACACATGTACATGTACGATACAACAGATAAATGAAGCATCCTGTATAACATCCATACAGTCTTACAAGTGGTATGGCGTTGCGAGACCCAAGAACATCTTCCCAAAACGGATGCTTTAATCAGCATAATGGACGTGCCCGAGATAGCAATAAATATTGATGACTATTCACACGCCGTCACATCTACGTTATTGTTACGCAACCTTTAGGTAAAGAACATTCTGGAATAACCTAAACACATGGAATACCTAATTGCCTAAATAAGCATACAGTGAATAAAGCAACCAGAAAATTTATCCAAGTAATCCTTTAAAAAGCACTTATATTCTCGTAGATACAATAGAAGTGCAATTAAATGTAGTTATCACCATCAACTCACTCGTAACTCTAGTTTTAAGTTATTTAATTTAATTTTATAATAAATTACCTATTGATATCTTGTATATGTATTTATATTTTATTATGGGGTAACGCTGCTGACATTGACACTATATTCGTTTTGCAGAAGAGGGCTGTTCGTGCGTTACACAAATTAGGTCCCAGAGAGTCATTAAGAGATAAATTTAAAGATTATAAAATAATGACAGTGCATAGCCAATATATATATGAAAATTTTATGAATGTTCATAAAAATATTGATAAATTCAAGAAAAAAATGGTCTGTAACGCACTGAACATCAGAAGTAAAAGTAAACTTGTAGTACCGTTTAGTAGGCTGCAAAAAATTAGTAACTCATTCAAAGGAAATTGTATTTTATTTTATAATAAATTACCTATGAATATCTTGAAGATGTCTATCAAGTTCAAAGTTTTTATAAAACGAAAGCTTATAGAAAAATCATATTACGATATTAAGGATTATATAAACAATAAAAAAGCTTGGGTGGGAATTGCTCTATCTCCATATCGGCATCGGCATAGGCATATCATAATTTATTGATTGATTATGTGAGATAGTGATAAAAAAACCCAGGCTAAGTTTGTTGTGGGCTTCTTCTTAGACCTGGGCGCGATTGGCACGAACCTTTTTAGCTTTAGTTTTAAGTTGGCGAGTGTAATTATCACCATCACTTCACGAATAGAAGTAATGAAAATGTGATATATATGAACAAGTCATAGATGCCTGTAATAGGTTTACATGAATAAAGCTATTTTGATTGATTTGAGTTCACATGCCACCAATAATTATTTAAAAGCAATCTTAATAGAGCAATATTTCTTGACCAAGCTAGTTTATCATTCAGATAATCATTTGCACTATAATAGGACTTTTCTACAAGCTTACGTAATATACGCTGATGTCATACGGCAAAGAAAAAGGAATGGTTTAAGTCATTATTATCAACCCGTTAAAAGCTTTCTCATTAACCATCTCAGTGCGCAAATTGTGGCCTATTAATTAATATTGGTTTGTATACTAAATATTGTAAAAGGTTATGCCAAGATTCGATATAAGATTATTTTCCAATATTTTTATAATAGTTTACTAATCCTGGTACCTTCCAATATTTAAAAATCTGACAGTTATTTAGTCAGTTTCACAAAAGGCATAGAGTGTGGCATAAAGGCGACCTTTATGCCACACTTTATGCCTTTAGTGAAACACGCGTAAGATATGCTAGTTATAGTACTGGTGACAGCGTAATTTCAATTTGATATCAAATAAAACTTGCTTTATCGGTAAAGGAAAACATGGTGAGATAACCTACATACCTGGGAGTTCTCCATAATGTTCTCATTTGCGAGTGGAGTTTACCAAACTGGACTTGGTGAGCATGATGGACTACGGCCACAAGGCATTAACAACATTGGCAAAATTAATCATAAAGCTGGGTTTTTTTAATCATAAAGCTGGGTTTCTGTGGATTTAAACTTTACCTCGTAAAGTATTTTACATTACCCCAATGGGATAGATCTGTTTTGTTATTATCTCTTCACACTGTCTGGTTCAAATGCCTGGTTGTTGGTCCAGGAGGCCTTATTTGATTGCGGAAAATTCCCGCAGGAATATCTTTGTGTATCCAAATTCCGCGTGAGTGAACATTCGTACCCCGGAAACGGTATTACGCTGGACTGTGTACCTGTCTCGTAACATCAAAATAAACGATCCGAACGATAAGAAATATGCCAAAAGTAAAAAAATATAACTCCTAATTTAAAGAAGATATCTATAGTGGTTTTCAACCCACATAAATTATATTATCTATTTATATATAAACGAAAGACTATTTATAACTCAAAAACCTTAACGACCTCCGTAGCGCAATGCGCGCGCTTTCGCATTATAAAGTTGGAAGGTCCTGGGTTCGATTCCTGGCTCGAGTCTGATCTGGTGGGCGGCTAGTTACCACCCTACCGACAAAGACGTGTCACCAAGCGATTAAGCGTTCCGGCATGATGTCGCGTAGAAACCAATCGAACCTAGGACCTCTTTCTTTTTACACACTACAAGTTAACCCTTTACGGCAATCTCACCTGGTCTAAGTGATGATGCAGATGGTAGTGAGCTAACTTGTAACCTAACTCCCAATTGGTTTTTACGCGACATCGTGCCGGACCGCTAAATCGCTTTGCGACACGTCTTTGTAGGTAGGGTGGGTATGGGTTTACCATACCCCTAACAGGTTAGCTCGCTACCATCCTAGACAGCATCATCAATTACCACCAGGTGAGATAGCCGTCAAGGGCTACCTTGTAGTGTATAAAAAAAAAATCACACCTCACATACCTAGTCACACCTAAGCATTATTATCGTTATTGTAATCCTTAATAGGATTTTTCTATAAATTAACTGTCATCATCATGATAAACCTAGCCTAACCTGGCCTATTGCGAGGCAAGGCTCTCCTCACAGAATTTGAAGGGTTCAGCCGTAATCCATCCCGGCTAAGCGGGTTTAATCAAGATATTTTCCTTCTTAAGTGAGTGATATTTAATTGCTTACAACACATATAAATCCCTTACACACATAAGAACCCAGGACCTCCAACTTTATAATGCGAAAACGGACGCACTGCGCCATGAAGGTCGTAAAAAATGCGAAGTCTTAGTTTTTAACAAAAAACCTTAGACTAGGGCGCGTTGGGAAACCTCCTAGCTTCAATTTTAAGTTACTGAATGTAGTTATCACCATCAACTTACGAATTATAGTATAATTAAAAATATACTTTATAAAAACTTTTCATAGATTAGCCAAGCTATTTTGTATTTTTTGAATAGCTATTGAGACTGCCTTAATTTGATTTTGCACGTATTTAGGCTACTTATTAATTTCGGTTTGTTATAACCGTAATGGGAATTTTGTGATGCCAATGTTACTGCCTGAATCACAGCTTACTGGGTAGCATATAAGGAAAACGAATGCTACTGAATACGATTTTAAGCATATCTTCTAAGTATCGGAAATAGTTGAACCTAGGGTACAGTGTCAGGTGGGCGCTAACAGCCTCCCTATTCTGTAACTTTTCTTAAGGTGTCCAATTAGTGGCGATCTCCACACAATATTTGGAAATAAACAATATTTGGAAATAATTAAAAATTAATTCATCATTCACGGCTCACTACAGAGCACGGGTCTCCCATCAATATGAGAAGGGTTTGGCCATAGTCCATCACGCTGGCCATGTGCGGATTGGCAGACTTCACACGCCTTTGAGAACATTATGGAGAACTCTCAGGCGTGCAGGTTTCCTCACGATGTTTTCCTTCACCGTTGAAGCAAGTGATATTTTAATTGCTTAAAAACGCACATAACTCCGAAAAGTTAGAGTTGCGTGCCCGGGTTCGAACCACCGACCTCTGATTAGGAGGCGGACGTCCTAACCACTAGGCTATCACAGCTTCAAAAATTAATTGAAACAACAAAATTTAATAGATAAGAGAATAAAAATGCTAATTATTTTAAAGAGTTTTATTAGCCGAAGAGAGACGGTTTTTTAATATTTTTGTTTTATTATAACTCGTGTTCTGAACTAATGAATAAGCTATAAAGTGTTAAATTTTCGCTTCAAGTTTATTTTTAACGTTCTCGCACCGATTATTTTCCCGAGTTTTAAGCTAATGCATAGCTTCTATCGCGGGCCTTGAGCGTGGAGACCGAATCCAGTAATTCCGTAACGAAAATAATCTTACACCCCTCACTAGATGTATATAGATATTTCGCCACGGTCATTACAGTCGCAGTGGAACAGCGGTTATAACGAATGCTTTTTGTGCGGAAAGTCCCAGGTTCGAGCCTGGGGTACGTCTTGATTTTTTTTAATCACGTTTCTTACGTGACCACTCGTCGTTTTTTGATACACTACAAGTTAACCCTTGACGGCTATCGCACCTGGTGGTAAGAGATCCAAACTTTTTTCTAACTAATTGAATACGTCAATAATTTACAGTCTGAACTTTTAAATTAATAAATAAATTAATACAAAAATGTTAGCATTATTACTAAAGTGATTAAAAATGTTTGCATAATAGGTCAAACTCTACACTGTATAATTTTTGAATATACCTACCAAATTAGATAGGCACGTGCGCGGAGAACCGGTAAAATCTGTATGTGAGTAAATCTGTATACAGGAAGATATAATCCGAATACATAACTGAACGTATTCAATTTGTTCGCATACTATTACCATAAGATTAATTAACATTTTTATCCCCTAACTTGTTTAAATGTTGGAGGTCCTGGGTTCTGGTCCTGAGTCTTGGAGACTGGTCTGGCGAGAGGCTTCGGCCGTGGCTGGTAACCATCCTTTTTTTTTGTCGTGGTAGTAAAGCTTTATAGCTACTTCCGTCCCTTGGGCAGGACGGAGGTTATGTGGGACTCCCATGGGTGGTCTACCCGAACTAAAAACCACCACGACATGTCCCTCTCGCTGGTTTTACTGATAGCCCGGGGGACCCATTGTATACTTCCCGGACGACTACCACCCTACCTACAAAGACGTGTCGCAAGGCGATTTAGCGTTCCGGCACGATGTCGCGTAAAAAGCAATTGGGAGTAAGGTTACAAGTTAGCTCACTAGCACCTGCATCATCACTTAGACCAGGTGAGATTGCCGTTAAGGGTGAACTTGTAGTGTGTAAAAAGAACGAGGTCTTGGGTTCGATTCCCGGCTCGAGACTTTTCGCCAAGCGTTTAGCTTAGTTTAGACATAAATATAAAACACAACATTCACGAAATAGCACACGTACACACGCAGACTCAAACACACATAATTACACACACACACTCACACACACACACACTCACACACACACACACACACACAACACATGCTAGCACCGAGGACAGACCTCATGGTTTTTTCGGTGCCTTTATTGTATAACTAATTATATTCCTTGTATATTAATAATAAATAAATAAATAATAATAAATAAATAATAAACTATGTTTGTATCATAGAGGGAAGTTCCCACTTTCCAAGATACAGTATACATTAGTTGGGAAAGTGGGAGATCATAAAATTCTTTGGGAGTTCATATAATTATTTATAATTGTAATTGTTATTGTTAAAATTAATTAATTAATTTGTTATGATTGTTTGTAATTATTGGCAAATAAATAAAAAAACAGCTTTCCGACTCGGTGTTGCGTAAACCCCAATTAGGAGTTTAGTTCTTCCATATACTTAACAAGTTAGCTCACTACCATCTTAGACTGCGTCATCACTTACACCAGATGAGATGATGCCTTTAAGGGCTAACTTGTAGCAGATAAAACATATGCACACTTATCAATCTGAGCATTGTCGCAGAGAGGCTGGACCTATTCATTTGCAATCTGAGTAAAGTAAATATATACAATTTTTATATGTTCATAAGTTTTATGAACATAAATTTGTATACTTTTTATATTACGCTACTCTAGCAAATTAGGTTTATTATCCTGTAAGGCTAGAACTAAGAGGAAATAAATAAATAAATAAGTATATATCAATCAATCAATCAGTCAGCCTATAGACGCCCACTGCTGGACAAAGGCCTTTTCGATAACGCGCCACCACACACGGTCCTCCGCCTTCCTCATCCACCCGCCACCAGCGATCCTTTTCAGGTCGTCGGTCCAGCGAGAAGGTCTGAACTCCAGAACACGTCTGCCACAACGGCCGTCGGTTCTGAGATAAATATGGCCAGCCCACTGCCACTTCAGCTTGCTAATCCGTTGGGCTATGTCGGTTACTTTTGTTCTCCTACGGATGTCCTCGTTACGGATTCTATCCCCCAGAGAAACGCCCAGCATAGCCCTTTCCATCGCACACTGAGCGATTTTGAACTTTTGGACAAGGCCTACATATATATACTTATTATAAAAAAAAAAAACAGAAAAGTAGGACAAAACATAGAATACCTACATAGATTATACTACAGATAAAGCATAATCCCATCTGTATATCTTGTCGAGATATGATCACCGACCGAGGTCATACTAAGTCGAATCCACACACGTGAGCATCCGAACGTGATATGAATCAAATATTTAAAAGCAATCACTAGAGAGCGGAGTTTTATTAGCAAAGTGGCTATCAGAGGTGCAGACGTCTGTTGTGCTACATCATCATGATCAACCCATTACCGGCTCACTACAGAGCACGGGTCTCCTCTCAATATGAGAAGGGTTTGGCCATAGTCCACCACGCTGGCCATATGCGGATTGCTAAATGCCTACGTCAGTTATATCTTTACGTATTATATAATATTTAGAATTACTACTTTACATACTATATGATGTACAATATTGCTGAATGTCAAACTCGTTAAGTTAATTTAATATGTTTCAATAATCATTAAAATGACATTAATTTAAACACTCATTCGAATTATTTATTAACATTGAATGTCGAATCGATGATAAAAAATGAATAAATAAAATGAATAACTGGATAGAAGCGGTATTTTTTTGTTTTTAATAAAAAGATACCCAAATTATTTTAATGCCCAGGTATTTCTTCGTTTCCAGTTTTTTTAAATAGGTGGTATATAAGATGATCATGATGATGATTATGAACTACCTTTTTATTAAAGTAACTACCTTATTTATCGTAGGTAAATCCTCATGGATACCTCTGCGCAACAGGAGGCAAAAAGGTTATTGTTATACACTACAAGTTAGCCCTTGACGGCTATCTCACCTGGTGGCAAGTGATGATGCAGTCTAGGATGGTAGCGTGCTGACTTGTTAGAGGTATGTTAAAGCCACACTCCTAATCGGTTTCTACGCGACACCGTGCCATGCCAAATCGCTTGGCGGCACGTTTTTGTCGGTAGTAACTAGCCACAACCGAAGTCTTCACCAGACAAGACTCGAGCCGGGAATCAAACCCAGGACCTCCAACTTTATAATGCAAAAGCGCACGCACTCCCAAGCCCAAGTGGAGACGGCATAGGGCTGGGTCACGAGAACGCTCACGCACCCGTACGTCGATGTTCTCCCGAGACAGAGTCTTCTCTCAGACTGGTCTTTTGAAACCCGAAGGTGAGTTGAAAAACTTCTCCTATATAATTTGAAGTAGAAGCACATTAAAACATTTTACGAAATATTGCGACTACCGAGCGAATTTAATCTTAATCGTCCACAGAATTGGGTTAAAATTCGATTGTGCTCACAAGTCGTAGGTCGTCGTACGTGACATGCGGATAAATTGACCACCTTTTATTTCCTCAAGGTAAATCGGTTGAGAATCGCCTCTTAGAAATGATACAAGTTAGTTAACGCTGGACAAGTGTGTCCTTTCCGCGGTACAAAGTTCTGATCATGTAAATATAACATACGTAACAAAACATCTAATATAGAGTTGTGTGCTAACTTGATTCGCTTGGTAGCCTAATCTATCTATCTATCTACATTTATATAAAAATCAATTGCTGTTCGGTGGTCTCGCTAAAACTCGAGAACGGCTGAACGAATTTGTCTTATCTTGGTCTTGAAATGTTCGTGGAGGTCTAGGGAAGATTTAAAAGGTGAGAAAAATTCGAATAATTGCCGGGAAATCCCTAGAAACAGCCCTTTTCTTTTCCCCATATAAACGTTCTCTAAATAAAATGTGAAGTCAATTTGAACTTTATTTCTATTCAATAAAGTTCATATTAAATTATAATCACTCACTGTTGTCTAAGAAATGTAGGTGTGGCAATATTTTATCCCGGTATTTCCACGGAAACGAAAACTACGCGGGTGAAACCGCGGGTCTCAGCTAGTATAATATATTTTTTTAAAGTACGTGCAAAGTAAACGAGACGCTTTCCGTAACTGAAATCAAAATGTACTTCGCAAAATCAATATAAAAAGTTCCGGTAGCGGAGAGAAACTTGCGTTGCATTCAATCAATCTATCAAATCATGCAAAATTTACTTCAAACAATAAGTTTTGACAGCAGACTGAACAGTTCAATTATTTTTATCAGTGAAGTGATGGTGATAACTACACTCGCCAAATAAAAACTAAAGTAAAGACGGCTCAAAAACATCTTATGTTAGAAATGCGAAAAAGTGTATGTTTTGTTTACCGTAAATAATGCACCGATTATGATAAAATATAGATACGCCTGTAGATATTAAATAAAAATACATAAAATCTCGGGAAAAACAGATGTGACGAAATAATATTAAACAGCATTTGGCGTTATTTTTCCGTAGTCCAAAGTAAGCTGTTTCTAATCTCTTGATGAAAGCAGAAAATTCACACAGTATCCTTATATGTTTTAAATAACACTTGATTCAACGGTGACGGAAAACATCGTGAGGAAACCTGCACGCCTGAGAGTTCTCCATAATGTTCGCAAAGGCGTGTGAAGTCTGCCAATCTGCACATGGCCAGCGTGGTGGACTATGGCCAAACCCATCTCATATTGAGAGGAGACCCGTGCTCTGTAGTGAGCCGGTAATGGATTGATCATGATGATCCTTATAAATACTAATTAAAATAATCTTTATTCAAATAGTCCTTTAAAAGGCACTTTAGCTGCGTCAATAACTCGCATAGTAGTGAGTTAATGGTGATAACGAATTAATCCACGATCGTTCCAAACATGCCCTGGTCCAAGCAAAGCACACAACAAACTTAGACAAGTATTACCTTTGTTTCCACCATCAAACTGTTTAAGCTATGTTTAAAATTTCTGACCTGACTGGTGTAAGCTTTGTAGAAATTTTTAATCGTACCGCGCATTACAGCAAATTAAGTTACTCGTAAATGTTTATAGATGCGGTGATAGCCTAGTGGTTAGGCCGTCAGCCTCCTTATCAGAGGTCGGCGGTTCGAATCCGGGCACGCACGCACGCACGCACCTCTGACTTTTCGGAGTTATGTGCGTTTAAAAAAAATTAAAATATCACTTGCTTCAACGGTGAAGGAAAACATCGTGAGGAAACCTGCACGCCTGAGAGTTCTCCATAATGTTCTCAAAGGCGTGTGAAGTCTGCCAATCCGCACATGACCAGCGTGGTGGACTATGGCCAAAGCCTTCTCATATTGAGAGGAGACCCGCGCTCTGTAGTGAGCCGATAATGGGTTGATCATGATGATGATGAAATGTTTATATTGTAAAGAGTCACTCTCGTTTGCAACGGGGCATATGGGCAAAAAGTTCAAAAGCAACTCCCCCATTATTCATAGCGTGGCAGATGCAACCTTTTTCGCACTGTAAATCCCAGTCGCCCCGGCAAGGGTATCTCACGTAATAGGCATTTACATGCATGAATGTCTTTTCTTCACATGGGACTCGACTACAAGAATATAGTATAGTATAAGTTAGTTAGGTAAGGTACTTACCTGGCTAAGTTTGTTGTGGGCTTCTTCTTAGACCGGGGCGCGTTTGGAACCCTCATAGCTTTAGTTTTAAGTTTACGAATGTAGTTATCACCATCAAATCACTACTGTGTAAATTATTGACGCGTCAAAAGCGCCTTTCAAAGGGCTATTTGAATAAAGATTATTTGAATTTCAGACTACAATATTTACCTGGCTAAGTTTGTTGTGGGCTTCATCTTAGACCGGGGCGCGTTTGAAACCCTTTGACGACCTCCGTGGCGCAGTCCGTGCTCTTGTATTATAAAAGTTGGAGGTCCTGCGTTCGATTCCCGGCTCGAGTCTAGTCTAGTGGGCGGCTTCGGCCGTGGCTAGTTACCACCCTACCGATAAAGACGAATCGCCAAGCGATTTAGCGTTTCGGCACGATGTCGCGTAGAAACCAATTAGGAGTGTGGGTTTACCATACCCCTAACAGATTAGCCCGCTACCATCTTAGACTGCATCATCATCTACCATCAGGTGAGATTGCCGTCAAGGGCTAAGTTGTAGTGAATAAAAAAAGCTTTAGTTTTAAGTTAACGAATGTAGTTATAACCATCAAATCACTACTATGTAAATTATTGACGTGTCAAAGTGCCTTTTAAAGGACTATTTTAATAAAGATTATTTGAATTTGAATTTATAAGGATACTATGTAAATTTTCTGCTTTCATCGAGCGAAATTCGAAACGGCTTACTGGGGACTACGGAAAAATAACGCCAAAGCTTGTTTCATATTATTTTGCCCGCGATTTTATGTAATTTTATTTATATGTCTACAGACGCAATCGGTTTTTATCATAATCGGTGCATTGTTTGCGGTAAACAAAACGTGCACTTTTTCGCATTTCTAACATAAGATGTTTTTGGAGCCGTCTTAACTTTAGTTTTTATTTAGAGAGTGTAGTTATCACCGCCACTTCACTGATATAAAAATAGGAAATGTGTTATAAATTAACACTTTATCGATGCCTATTGTGTATAGGTTTACATGAATAAAGCGATTTTGATTAGATTTTTTATTTTGAATAGACCGATATAGCTGCTTAATATATGCTAAAAAGAAATGACTGATTATATAAATTATTTAAAACTAGCTGACGCCCGCGACTTCGTCTACGTTGTGTTAGTGTGTTTGTTTGTCTTTCAATCACGAAGCAATAGATTACTAACCCGAATTATTTGAAATAATTACTAAACTAAAACAATTGGTGGGAGAAGTGGGAGGCGCCCGAGACGTGATGGCACAGGCGATGGGATGCACGTGAGCTGCAACATTACTTTATTTTTCTAAAATAAAAGACTTTATCTGAAATAAAAGTAGCCTAAGTTACTCCTTATTACATCAGCTACCTGCCAATAAAAGTCCCGTAAAAATCGGTTCAGCCATTTCAGAGATTAGCCGGAACAAACAGACAGGCAGACAAAAATTGAAAAAAATGTTATTTTGGTGTATGTACCGTATACATAGACAAACAAACAAAAATTAAACATATTCATACGCATGTAGTAAAAACCGGTTATTTCAATATTACAAACAGACACTACAATTTTATTTATTTGTATAGATAAAACGTAATGTGTTAGGTATGAAGAAATACGTATTAAAAAATACACAGAACTGTGTGTCATATTGTTTCTATTCTATTGATTTTAACTGATAACATATCACCACTTGACTTACGAGAGCATTGCATATACCTGTAGAATATGTTGTACCTGTTATCTAAAGACACTTACGCGAGTTTTTTGACCGAGAAAAGCGAGTTTTCCTTCTTTATCTGCGAAACTATACTAAGAATAACTAAACATCACGATCAACCCACTGCCGGCTCACTACAGAGCACTTGTCTCCTTAATATGAGAAAAGTTTGGCTATAGTCTACCACGCTGGCCATGTGCGGATTGGCAGACTTCACACGCCTTTGAGAACATTATGAACTCTCAGGCTTGCAAGTTTCCTCACGATGTTTTCCTTTACCGTTGAAGCGAGAGATGTTTCAATTGGTTTAAAATGCGCATAACTCCGAAAAGTTGCAGGTGCGAACACGGGTTCAAACTCCCGATCTCTGATTATGAGGCGGACGCCCTAAGCACTAGGCCATCACAGCTTAGATTTATCATCATAATCATCATCATGAACAACCCATTACCGGCTCACTACAGAGCACTTGTCTCCTTAATATGAGAAAAGTTTGGCTATAGTCTACCACGATGGCCATGTGCGGATTGGCAGACTTCACACGCCTTTGAGAACATTATGAACTCTCAGGCTTGCAAGTTTCCTCACGATGTTTTCCTTCACTGTTGAAGCGAGAGATGTTTTAATTGGTCAAAAACGCGTATAAATTTCAAATTAAAAAATTCTAATTCAAATAATCTTTATTCAAATAGTCCTTTAAACGGCACTTTTGACGCGTCAATAATTTACATAGTAGTGATTTGATGGTGATAACTACATTCGTAAACTTAAAACAAAAGCTGCGAGGGTTCCAAACGCGCCCCGGTCTAAAAAGAAGCCCACAACAAACTTAGCCAGGTAAATTTTCTTTTGTTATCACCATTATATTGAGAGCTATCTTATTAGAGCAATATTTCATACCCATACTTGTTTATCATTTACATAATCCTTTAAACTATAGTAGGACTTTTCTACAAGCTTATACATAACTCCGAAAAGTTAGAGTTGCGTGCCCGGGTTCAAACCCCCGATCTCTGATTATGAGGCGGAAGTCGTAACCGCTATCAGGCTATTTGTACCGAAAACATTGATCACGATCTTTTTGATTGAACATTCGAAATGTGTTTTGGGGTCATTTAATAGTGATGAAGCGGTGATAGCCTAGTGGTTAGGGCGTCAGCCTCCTAATCAGAAGTCGGCGGTTCGAATCCGGGTACGCACCTCTAATTTTTCGGAGTTATGTGCGTTTTTAAACAATTAAAATATCACTTGCTTCAACGGTGAAGGAAAACATCGTGAGGAAACCTGCACGCCTGAGAGTTCTCCATGATGTTCTCAAAGGCGTGTGAAGTCTGCCAATCCGCACATGGCCAGCGTGGTGGACTATGGCCAGACCCTTCTCATATTGAGAGGAGGAGACCCGTGCTCTGTAGTGAGCCGATAATGGGTTGATCATGATGATGAATAGTGTTGCTGACTCAAAAATTATATATATATATTAATGTATTTTTCTTCCGTGGTACTGTAACGCTAGTTTATCAATAAATATCTGATGAGAAATCTGGATTGATAACCCTACGCGTGCAATGCAAGAGGCCAATTAATTTGAGTACGTACCTGCCCGGCTGGGACACATTGCCTCTTATTAATTCGCAAAGGTCAAGTCAACATCGAACGCCGCGCTTGTGCTAAATCAATTAGGTCGTAACATCGCAAGTTATTTATACTAACATAGTACCTACCTACCTATAAAATCAAAATTAATATAGCTTTATTCATGTAAACCTATTACAGGCATATAGCTTCATTCACGTAAACCTATTACAGGCATATAGCTTCATTCATGTAAACCTATTACAGGCATATAACTTCATTCATGTAAACCTATTACAGGCATCTATGAAGCGATCAGACATAATATATTTCAGTTAAAATTTATATGTGATAATTACACTCGCCAACTTGAAACTTCATTTTGCGATCGGGACCTTCTTAGCTTCAGCTAAGAAGGTCCCAATCGCCCCTAGATCTAAGAAGAAGCCCGCAACAAACTTAGCCGGGTTTTTTTTTTGTTAACACCATCCTACATAGTCAATAATAAATTATAATTAGCTTTGAAGTTAGAGCAATTCGCACAAAAGCTTTTTGATCGTTCATATAATCCTTAATATCGTAAAATGATTTTTCTATAAGCTTATGTTTTATGAAAACTTTGAACTTGTTGATAGACATCTCTAAGATTTTAATAGGCAATTTGTTATAAAATAAAATATAATTTCCTTTAAATGAGTTACTATTTGTGTGCAGCCTACCAAACGGCACTACAAGTTTACTTATATATACACCTATATCCTGTAGAATACTTTTTTTATACACTACAAGTTAGCCCTTGACTATCTCACCTAGTGGTAAGTGATGTTGCTGTCTAGGATGGTAGCGGGCTAACTTGTAAGGAGTATGGTAAACCCACACTCCTAATTGGTTTCTACGCGACATCGTATTTCATTTTAAGACCTTTATATTAATAGTCTACTTTCCTGCAATAAAAGAATTTGATTTCATTTGATTTGATGTTTTTATTTATTGTAACAAAAGTTAGAAGTGCCGGAGATTGAACTCTGTATTTTTAAATAAGGTGTTAAATTCTTTTGCACTAGGCTTTATGTCTATAGTCGTCAATTGACTTAATTTATGTGTATTGTAAATCGTTTTCAATTTAAGCACTGTCGTCATCGATTCAAATCGAATTTTCCAAAAGCGGTAAGAAAAGCTTCAATCAGCAAAGGTATCTATCGTATATCGGTATCGAAACACTATATCCGTCATAGACATATATATATATAAATATATATATTATGTCACTGATCTTTTTCCAATTTGGAGTTCTGAAGCCAGTTTCGTCACAAAATGTCATCATCATCATCATGATCAACCCATTATCGGCTCACTACAGAGCACGGGTCTCCTCTCAATATGAGAAGGGTTTGGCCATAGCCCACCACGCTGGCCATTTGCGGATTGGGAGACTTCACACGCCTTTGAGAACATTATGGAGAACTCTCAGGCGTGCAGGTTTCCTCACGATGTTTTCCTTCACCGTTGAAGCAAATGATATTTTAATTTTTAAAAACGCACATAACTCCGAAATGTTAGAGGCCGACCTCTGATTAAGAAGCTAACGTCCTAACCACTAGGCTATCACCGCTTCTATCTATCACAAAATGTATGTATGTATTGTATTTGGTACCAATAAAGCCAACAAGTTAATGGTGGGACTCGAGTTTAACATGCATTATCATAATTGAAACAATGGACAAAGACCAGTACCCGATGTTAAATAAGGAAAAACAATAAGCTGGTAGGTAGGTCGGTGCACGTTGATCACTTGTTTGTTTTGGTGAAACCGCATTTGGAACATGGCTAAAATTTCTCAACAAATCTGATCAGTCCCCCAAACCTTCATATCTTTCCATGGATGTCGTTAAATCAACTCAGATTCCTGGCATGAAAAGCCTGGTAGGTAACAGCATGTGGGTTCCAAACGACTTATGCAGGTTATCATGGACTACGCGATCATTATAACTCTTCTTATTTCGTGTGCGGTCGCATTATAAAGTTGGAGGTCCTAGGTTCAATTCACGACTCGAGTCTAGTCGGCTTCGGCCGTGGCTAGTTACCACCCTACCGACAAAGACGTGTCGCTAAGCGGTTTAGCGTTCCGGCACGATGTCGCGTAGAAACCAATTAGGAACGTTTACTATACTCCTAACAGGTTAGGCCGCTACCATCCTAGACAGCATCATCACTTACCATCAGGCGAAATAGCCGTCAATGGCTAACTTGTAGTGTTTAAAAAAAAAGGATACAACGAGAAGTAAATGTAGAGATAATTATCTTGTAGTGAGCTTTTTAGTTAAAAATCCTTATTAAAGTTATCTGAATAGGTACGTTTAGTATGTTTTTTAACAGCTAGAGCTATATCCATGCCTTTTGTAAATAACTACTGCGCCCAACTATTACTAGTGTTTGTAGATCAGTAGGTTATATTCAGGCGTTAGTGATAAAATCTGGGATCAAGGTGCTCTACGAGGCCAGGTTAGTATCGCCGAAGTTCGGTCACCCAACCAATTACCAATTTGTGCCAACGCAATCAAGTGACCTTATCTAGTGTAAAACTCAGATAGAATTACAATAATACTTTTTATCACTTCGGAGCTCGAGTAAGCTCAAGTTCTAAAAAGGATATCCCACTTCTGATTTTCGATCATTCTGTTATGGATCAGCCTGGCTTTTAAACGCAGAAATGCAGCCAGCTTTCTTGGCACCCACTTCACACGGGCGTGACTTGTTTAGTTATAACTTAAAGTTAATTTATATGTTGATTAAGAAACATCTCTATATCGTATATAGGTAGGTATTTTTAACGGATCGAACTTTCAACACACAGTTTAAACTACTGGGTGAATCAATCTGATATTTGGCATACATACCATAGCCTCTAAGACTGGATCTGGATAATATTTTTTTTTGGACTGACTATTAGCTGTACTAACCCTATTGGTTGCGACAGCTTAACCGGGCTGTTTAGGGAGCTTCGGAAAGAAGCTCTGCCAGAAGAAATTTTGAGCCCTAGCGCTCGAAGAACTAAACTAAGGGAACGTCTGCCTAAGGACGCCTCTTGTGACCACCTCGGCTTAGGCGACGTGTCTTTTAACTGTATCCCCTATCCATAATAGGGGTACGAAAAACTCGAAGTTTTCAGCTAGATACTTGAGAAAGAAGAACTGAACATGCATTGTCTTACGCATGTTTAAACATTATACAAACGCGGGAGATTTAGCGTGTTGCAGCGATCTGCAACTCTATAGTCATAGGTACAAGAAAATTGTTCACCGGAAAACGTTTAGTGACTCGTTACTCTTATGCTACGACATGGTTAGTACCTACTGTATGTAGTGTCATAGTTTTGTTTATTTGTTCGCGATAGGGATAAGTGGATCCTAGATCGTGAAGCCGTATTCAAATGAATGTAACCAGAATACCTTTTGTTATAAGACTTCACATCGCAAAGATAGTCTTTCCATTTCTTATCTCACGACCTACGCGAGGGTCACAGTCTTATAGGATATAAGCAATTACATAATAACCTTAACTTAGTTCCATCGCAAATATACATTAAATATCTTACTCTACGTCGGTACTCACTTCTCCCGAAAAATATTCACAATTATTGCGTTGCTGGTACTTTTCGGTTGGATTTCGCAGGGTTGCCGAGGCGGAATGAAGTCACAGGTTATGCTAAACAAAACACATGGGGAGAAATTTGGTTTCACACGCGATTTTATTGAAGATTTTGCGTTGTTAGGTCACACGGATGGGGCAGCGCCGGAGCAACACGCGTTCTCCCCCTACGGCGGTCGGAGGCAGACTGAAGGCTTTAGCTGAGGTGAACCGGGCCAATCGCGAACGTCCCCCCCTTGCCCGACGCCCGCCCAGGCACGCGGACTGCGAGCGGCACGCAAAGATTAGATAATTCGAGTCGAGTGTAGACAGCACTTGGTGTACCGTTGTGGGCTTTTCCGATTTTTTTTTATTATAGTAAACAATGTTGCTAATTCTGATGTACACAAATCTTGGAGCTAAATTGTGTTAAAGTAGGACTGTGCTCTTCACAACGTGATGACAAAGGACTGTGGTGATGGCAATGATTTACCACTAGCCGTAGATCGATCATTATCGCTCAAAAAATGGGACAGAAAAGTCAGCACAAACAGCGTCGCGTGCACTCCTTTCCCCCAGTGTGGGACAAGGCAAGACGAAAGTCACCGATTCTAACACTCGAGCCGTATAATCCGAATGAATTACAAAGCACTACGCGTCGCTATAGATAATATAACGGCCAGATGTCTAGTGTATTACACGGGTTGTAATACATCGATATACCGATATGTAGGAATGTATAGTTAGTTGGAGACAAATCTCGCCTTGTTTTTGTATGACGTGCTCTATCTACGGCTAGTGGTTGAAGCAAGTGGTTGGCAATGGGTGAAGGTGATGAAAGACAGCACTATTTTTTGATCTTTTTTTTATTACATCAACTGATGTTATTTGATAACAGCAGCATCAGAAGTACCGATGGGTTGCCGGCTGAACACATCCTACTGGCCAGTTTCTACTCAACATACTGAAACGCTACGTCGCTTAGTGGCATGCCTTTGCCATTAGGGTGGTAACTAGCCACGGTCAATGATCTCCCATCTGACCAGACTCAAGCCGGGAATTGCACACACCACTTACTGTATAGGCTAAGTATGTCCTTGAAATTAGATAATGGGCTGGAGTGTGTTATAGTTAGATTATAATAGGAAAAGGGATAGAAGATGAGGATACAAAGGATATTCAGGGTTCGAGGCTCGAACGGGAAGTATACAATGGGTCCCCCGGGCGTCCAGTAAAACCAGCGAGAGGGACATGCCGTAGTGGTTTTTAGTTCGGGTAGACCACCCATGGGTGGGAGTCCCACATAAGCTCCGTCCTGCCCAAGGGACGGAAGTAGCTATAAAGCTTTTCCACCACGACAAAAAAAAAAAAAGGGTTCGAGGCTAGCAGAAATCTGTAGCTTTTAAATCTATAATCATCCTCTACAGTATATTAATGCCGCAATGCTGGACATCTCATTGAAGATAGAGTTTGGAGTATTTTGTATTAGTAACCATTAAGTAATCTCATTAAAAAACGAAGTACAACGCCTGTTAGTAATATAAAGCAATGCTGAGTAAATTGGCAAGAACTTGTAAATTGTGATATTAATTTTCACGTGCTCCAAGATAATTTAGGTTAATAATCCGTATGTATTATCTAATTAATGATGCCAAAGAAGTAAAACTGCTCACGTATATTTTGTTAGTAGTGTAGTTTAGACTGCAGCTGATTAGTCTCATCAAGAGGCATCCTGTGTCTCATTCTAAGTACTCGATCTCAAGCACATAACAATATAAAAAATATTTTATATTATTATATTATTAGTAAGCTTTTTTTTTACTCATTTTATCTACGAAGGTATCATCAGTGAAAGTGTAAACAACGCAACCATTTTGTTTTATACCTGACGGCAATCAGAGAGCAGCGCCATCTAGTTTTAGAATGATGTACGACAGACAAGAGAGTGGAATCGCCCCCTCTCTTTACGCACACACTAAGTGGGTTATGCGGTTTCTTAAAAGACGCACCGGCGCGGGACGGCGCATTGCATTCATTGCATTCGGTTGGTTCGGATCGGTGGTTGAGTCGCGGTAGTGCATAGTCGTACTTGGTGGAGCGTATAGTCTGCTCTTACGATACTTATAATTGTTATTCTGTTCTGCCAAGAGTATCTGGTCTCTTTGCCCGAAACTACCCACGTCTACCCAAACTGCCGACGCACACGCCCCTGTCCATCCTATATTAGGTAAATTTAAGTTGGATAGACTTGACGCATCTATCAAAGTTACTTAATCTATGCAGCACATTGGCTTCGTAAGGTTTTGATCAGGCTTAAAAGTATGTTTGATTCATGAAACAATTACTCTGGCGCAAAAGGCTATTAGATGGCTTTTTAAGTGAAGACATGATACAGTGATATTGCCTCGTCGGTTTAGTATATTCATGATCAACCCATTGTCGGCTCACTACAGAGCACGGGTCTCCTCTCAATATGAGAAGGGTTTGGCCATAGTCCATCACGCTGGCCATGTGCGGATTGGCAGACTTTGAGAACATTATGGAGAACTCTCAAGCGTGCAGGTTTCCTCACGATATTTTCCTTCACCGTGGAAGCAAGTGATATTTTAATTGCTTAAAAACGCACATAACTCCGGAAAGCTAGAGGTGCGTGCCTGGGATCGAACCCCTGACCTCTGATTAAGAGCCGAACGCCCTAACCTATCACAGCTATTATATCTAGTAAATCCTACTAATATTATAAGCGTCAAAGTTTGTATGGATGGATGGATGTTTGTTACTCTTTCACGTAAAAACTACTGGATGGATTTTCATGAAACTTTACAATAATATAACTTATACATCAGAATAACACTTAGGCTACAATTTATAAAGATAATTTGTGAATTGTCCATAATATGACGATAAGTGTCAAGTAAGTAGGAAAAAATCTGCGTGATTATTTTAATGTCATAATATTAGTTCTTTTCCACGCCTCGCTAATATAAGCTACTCGAAATACAAATCCTGCTCAGACGAAGTCGCGGGCCTAGTATATGATATAGTAAGGATTTTCAACTATGGAGAGATTTTGAGTTCCATTCCCGGCTAGACCTATATAGTTTACGATAGTAGTTATCACCATAAACTAAAGTTATTAATGTATTAAAAGTTCCTTTTAAAGGTTTATTTTACTCTTAACTTTTAGTAACCTACAAGGTACGCAGGTAAGATAGGTAAAAAGGTTTGAACATTATACAATTATTTGGTCTCTTAAAACCTTTCATTACTCTCAAACTTACTGTAATAATCAATTATTGCATTTAAGTAAATTGTTAAATAAAATTGTAATCCTATTTGACCTTATCTTAGTATTAATTCTGAAATGTAAAATTATATTATCTAACGCTGTTGATTACAAATAACTTAATAAAATGAAATAAAAATTATATTCGTCAATTCGTCTTTAAACTGAAACTCATTTGTATAAGATACTATCATATCATTTTCATTAGCCTATTAAAGTCTGATTGTTCAAGCGAGTGAAGGTTTTTAAAAATCAATCAATAAAACAATATTTATTCATGTCGGCCCCTCACAGGCGCTTATGCAGCGTTCATACATATTTATAACTTTATTGTACGGTTATATAACCCTTGACGGCAATCTCATCTGATGGTAAGTGATAATGCAAAATAGGATGGTAGCGGGCTAACCTGTTAGGGGTATGGTAAACCCACACTCCTAATTGGTTTCTACGCGACATCGTGTCGAAACGCTAAATCGCTTGGCGACACGTCTTCGTCGGTAGGGTGGTAACTAGTCACGGGAAAAGCCTCCCACCAGACCAGACTCGAGCCGGTAATCGAACCCAGTACCTCCATCTTTATAATACGACAGCGGACGCACTGCGCCACGGAGGTCGTCACTTCGAATAAATCACATAAATGACCTTCCTTACCTTACTAAGGACAATAGCGGGATAGTATTGTTTGCTGATGATACATCACTCGTTTTTAAAATTAAACGACGTGAAACAAATGTTGACGAGGTAAACAACTCTCTCGCGAAAGTAGTACATTGGTTTGAGGCTAATAACTTAGCACTTAATGGGAAGAAAACAAAGTGTATTAAATTCACGTTGCCCAATGTTAAACAGGTGAAAACCAGTGTACTACTTAATAATGAGGAATTGGATCTGGTAAATACGGCTACATTCTTAGGCATAACGTTAGACGCTAAACTTCAATGGGGTCCACATATAAATAATTTATCGCACAGACTTAGCTCTGCTGCTTACGCGGTAAAAAAGATCCGTCATTTGACGGATATAGAGACTGCCAGACTTGTATATTTTAGCTACTTTCACAGCATTATGTCATATGGTATTTTATTATGGGGTAATGCTGCTGATATAGACACTATATTCGTTTTGCAGAAGAGGGCTGTTCGTGCGATATATAAATTAGGTCCCAGAGAGTCATTAAGAGATAAATTTAAAGATTATAAAATAATGACAGTGCATAGCCAATATATATATGAAAATTTAATGTATGTTCATAAAAATATTGATAAATTCAAGAAAAAAATGGACTGTAACGCACTGAACATTAGAAGTAAAAGTAAGCTTGTAGTACCGTTTAGTAGGCTGCACAAAATTAGTAACTCATTCAAAGGAAATTGTATTTTATTCTATAATAAATTACCTATTGATATCTTGGAGATGTCTATCAATAAGTTCAAAGTTTTTATAAAACGAAAGCTTGTAGAAAAATCATATTACGATATTAAGGATTATATAAACGATAAAAAAGCTTGGGTGTGAATTGCTCTATCTCCATAGGTACTATAGTTTATTATTAATTTTATTCATTATGTGAGATGGTGATAACGAAAAAAAAAGAAAAACCCCGGCTAAGTTTGTTGTGGGCTTCTTCTTAGACCGGGGCGCGTTTGGAACCCTCATAGCTTTAGTTTTAAGTTTACGAATATAGTTATCACCATGAAATAACTACTGTGTAAATTATTGACGCGTCAAAAGTGCCTTTTTAAGGACTATTTGAATAAAGATTATTTTGAATTTGAATTTGAATTTGAATTTCACTCAAAAACTACGATAAAAAGTGCAGACTGCTTTGTTCTTCGGAGCTGGAATTAAATGTATTAAAATGGAAAAGTTACTCCTTTATTCTTTCAAACAATAATATTGCGGGTGACAAGGCTTTCACGTCATGTTCAGCGGAGCGATGCAAAGTACAAAGTTGAGTGTCTTTTGAAACATGAAACGCGAAACTGTTCGAGGAAACAAAAGGCTATTATTACAGAAATATTTTAAAAACTATCCGCCACATACTCGTACAGACGTACAGAGCACGGGTCTCCTCTCAATAAGAGAAGGGTTTGGCCATAGTCCACCACGCTGGCCGTGTGCGGATTGGCAGACTTTACACGCCTTCGAGAACATTGTGGAGAACTCTCAGGCGTGCAGGTTTCCTCACGATGTTTTCCTTCACCGTTGAAGCAAGTGATATTTTAATTGTTTAAAAACGCATATAACTCTGGAAAGTTCGTGCGCGGATTCGAACCGCCGACCTCTGATTAGGAGGCTGACACCCTGACCACTAGGCTATCACAGCTTGATTGCAAGATATTGAGAAAGTTATTCGCACAATGCCGCGTGCGCCGCGATAGCAGTAAAAGCCGCGCGTAAACGCTAAGTTTAAAATTATACATTTAACAACACATCATCACATTTTACGACCTCGCATTATAAAGGTGGAGGTCCTGGGTTCGATTCCCGGCTCAAGTCTGGTCTGATGGCAGGCTGCGGCCGTGGCTAGCTACCACACTGCCGACAAAGACAAGTCGCCAAGCGATTAAGCGTTCCGGCACGATGTCGCGTAGAAATCAATTAGGAGTGTGGGCTTACCGGTGGGCTTAACAGGTTAGCTCTTTTCCATTCTAGACTGCATCACCACTTACCATCAGGTGAGATAGCCGATAGGGCTACCTTTTAATTTGAAAAAAAAAAACATCGGTTACAAAAAAAAAATAACTCCCACAGATTAAAGAGTCGTAGCATTATTTAACGGTCTAGACTAAAAAATAAAATTATAAAAACAATTTGCCAAATTCTTACACGATTTTACCTATTTTATTATATATTTTTTTTCCTAACATAAAGAAATATATGTATTTTATTGTATTATCTATAATATAATAAAACTGTAACAGGATGAATTCTGTACATTAAATATATCCTTTCTATCGATACGCCCAAAACGTTTATGTTTTATTTCTTATTTTTGTCTGTCTGTCTGCCTGTATCTAGGCCGCGCATCACGCCGAAACTACTCGATGGATTTGAATGAAATTTGATATAGGAGTAGCAGATACAACATATAAGATAGTTTTTATCCTAGCATTCAGCACGGTTCCCTTGGGAGAGGGGACGAAAGTCAAAATGTGTATTTAGTTGTAATTCATTAACGCGAACTCCGATTTCACTCATTCCTTTTTTTGTTAGACACTTCACAGATTATAGTGTATTTATTTCAAGGTTGTCAGTTTAGTAAGCCAGTGCTTCGTGTTTGGAAGACAAACATACACACTTTCACACACTCACAACTCAACGGAGACGATTTAGCGGGCGTCAGCTAGTACCTAATAAGTATGTAATGTTTATTTATTTATTTATCTGCTCTTATTTTCGCTTGACAGGATAAAAACCTAATTCGCTAGAATAGCCTAATATAAAAGTATATAATGTATATAAAAATTATATAAATTTAAATATTCCGGTAACATATCCATGATGTCACTCTTGTGAGTTCACTCAGATTGCAACTGAATAGGTCCAGCCTCTCTGCGACGTCGTTAAATTAAGCTACAACTAAGATATAGTCCAATGACCAAACCAGCTCTGACTATGATTAAGAGGTCACATTCTTCTCTCGTTCTTAGAACGTCACACGAACACTAGTTTAACTCGCTGTGCTATCTAAACTACTTTAATGTCGGTCGTAAATATGTTACTTTACGTTTTTTATGAGCAAGGCTTGCGTTTCATGACTATTATTTCTGATCAAAAGCCATGATGCTGTATGGGCGTGCTTGCTACTCATGCACGGAAGGTACTCAGGTTGTACGCGCTGTTTACATTATCACAGATGAAGGAAGAGCCTTCCACACCTTAGCGTTTCGTTTCGGAAACGTGAATGAAAACTATTTTGTACTAGGTACACTAAAAGATAATTTTCAATAACAAACATTGTATATTTCACTTAGGGTAGGTAAGGTGAGGTTAGGTTTGCCCGGGAAATATAGGAAAACCAGCGAGAGTAACATGCCGTGGTGGTTTTTATTTGGGGGTCACATAATCTCCGTCCTGCCCAAGGGATGGAGGTATAAAACTTTTCCGCATTAACAAAAATAAAAGGTTTGCTTAAACCGTCCGGGACTACATCCGTACCGGCGTTTCTTTGGTTTCTGAGTGCGATCAGTCACTAGACACATGCTTATACAGGCAGGTCAAACGCCGGGGATTCTCATTGCTTTAAAGACCACGAACTAACACCCATCCTCAGTACTTAAGTACCATTTTAACCCTGCCCGATTTCAAGTTTGTATCGATTAAAACTTTACCGTTACACCGGACTTGTTTATACTTGAAAACAAAAGCAATTTGAACTCACCGAGATCTCTAAATTAATTTCCATTCGATAAGCTCACTCTTGATTTAAACGTAACGTATCCAAACTCAAATTGAAAACTTCTTGAAACTTTTTAAATTACCTATAACCACTTGAAGCGTTTATACGTAATATTTTTTTACCTTGCCTTGAAAGGGTGAAATAAACGGTTTCTCATGACCCAGCCATCAAGCGACGAGCCGGTTTTTTTTTGTTATCACCATCTTACATAATCAATAATAAATTATAGTAGCTATGGAGATAGAGCAATTCACACCCAACCTTTTTTTTATCGTTTATATAATCCTTAATATCGAAATATGATTTTTCTATAAGCTTTCGTTTTATAAAAACTTTTGAACTTATTGACAAACATCTCCAAGATATCACTAGGTAATTTATTATCGCACACCATGAGGCCCATGTAAGAGACCGACATAATACCGACGGTACGAGGGTTATAGGAAAATAAGGGAGTAGGCTTCCACCTGGCTACAAAGCAGGAAGGTGGGCTTAACGAATATTATAACATGGTAGGTATAACATAAAGGGCTGACTGCTTGACGTGTTCTCTTTGCGAGGGACTAAAACAAACCTATGAATACTTCATCGTCATCATCTTCATGAGAACAGAGGTAAGTACACCGCTGAACTTACACTCTTTCGTAAGGAGTAAGATCTTTTGAAAGGATTTCCAAATTCTACAGTTCATTTCGTGTTTAATCCTAATTTAAAAAAAAAATATACTTTATCCTATATCATCATCATGATCAACCACTGCCGGCTCACTACAGAGCACGGGTCTCCTCTCAATCTGAGAAGGATTTGGCCATAGTCCACCACGCTGGCCATGTGCGGATTGGCAGACTTCACACGCCTTTGAGAACATTATACACTCTCAGGCATGCCGCTTTCCTCACAATGTTTTTCCTTCACCATTGAAGCAATAGTAATATTTTTTTTAAAACGCACATAACTCCGAAAAGTTAGAGGTGCGTGCGCATTCGAACCGCTGACCTCTGATTAGGAGGCTGACGCCCTAACCACTAGGCTATCACCGCTTATCCTATTTATATATATATATATATAATATTAATGTGAAAGTGTGGATGTTTGTTAAATCACGCAAAAACAGCCGCACGGATTTGGATGAAATTTGACATGCATGTAGCCTTTGACATGGAAAATAACAGAGGCTACCTTTTATCCCGTAAAACCTTCTATATCTATATATAGGTATAACCTAAGGTAGAAGTGAAAGGTATACCTTTCACTAAATCACATCTTGGGAAACAAGCTCCAATTATACGTATGTGTGCAAAACATAATGAGTTATCAAAAACGATACCTGGCATCGACATATTTCATGACTCGGCTATTGCTTTCAAGAAAAAAGTGACTGACCATCATTCATCCCATCTGTAACTGTTAATTGTTTGTTTAGAACATTACCTTTCTTTTTTATATCTTATTTTAATTAATTAAATTATGTTTTAATTACTTGTATTTAATTAGGTTTATTGCTTTTTTTTTTGTTCTTAAATCTGTTGTAACGTAATGTTTGCTTGGCGCATTGTGAATGTTGCGTACACTTATTATTGATATACGTATCAGTGTGTGTAATAGTGTGTAATTATGTGGCGAGTGTATGATATGTATATTGTTAGTGTTCCTTTTAAATAAATAAATAAATAAATCCGGATTTCTTAAGTAGTTCCCGAGGGTGAATTGAAAATTGTTTACGAGCTAAGTCGGGGGAAGTCAGCTTTGAAATTTGGTATGCATGTCACCCATGCTAAGGAAAAGGACTTGTATTTTCTATACCGATCTCTCAAATAGTTGCCGTGGGAAGATTAAAATTGTTAACGAGCGAAGCTTTAGATCTTTAGATCGGCGAGCGAACGACCGCGTATTTGGTTCCACGATTCATGAACGAACTACCTCCAGCGTTCCAAAAATTACACATTAAAAATGTCAAACCGAAATTAAAAGAATATTTTTTGGCTGAGTTAGACGGTTGACTCATTAGTGTCGACCGTCTAACTCAGTTAGGAAATGTTCTTTTCATGCCTAATATGCTTACTCAGTTCCTCTAGTTTTAAGCTGATAAGTTACTGATTAGCACCGAGGACAAACCTCCTTGGTTTTTTCGGTGCCTTTATTGTATAACTAATTATATTCCTTGTATATTAATAATAAATAAATAATCTAATTCTGAAGTCCACGCATACGTCGCGGGCAGAAGCTAGTTATTTTTATATAATCTGACAAATGTCTAAGAAAGATTATTCAAAGGATAGATCGCCAGATCACATTGTCCGCCCCTCATGAATTACTTGCTTCGACAATAATCCTTGCCCAAGAGGAATCCAATAAAACTTTTAGTAGAAAGTTTCTGCGGGTAGACGGTAAAGCGTAGCTTCCACAAAGGAGCTCTAACGAATGGCCGGAAGGAATCTTACGTACCTTGGCTACTTCCCTACAAATGAATTGTGATTTACCCTTACTAGAGGTTATTTTGAATATTTATTACGTTTATTTTAACATTTACATGTGAATTAAATGCTTAACTTTTGTTTTAACGTTAAAACAATGGCACGTGGTTTTATGCCAAAATATGCCCGATTAGTTTCGAACCCATTGGGGCTCCTAATCATAAAATCGTACGCACGATTCGGACTTCAGAAAAAGTAACGGGTAGCCAGTTAAGGCCCCACATATTCTCAGTTGCAAGTGGGACTGAAAATGGTAACGGCTTAACCCGCAAACGGTTCCTACAGATCTTCGTTATAAAAACTCTGACTAGGTTTTTTTTTAATTTCAATGAAATCCGTTGAAATTAAAAAAACCTTGTCAGAGTCGTTATTTTAATGTCAAACACAAATATAACAATATATATCGGCGCGAAGGAGTTTTTAATTTCATTCAGCGGCGCCAAGAAAATCAAGGATTCAATAATTACCCACTATATGAACTCTTTAAATCACCATCACATCACAATCACCAATCGAGCATTTCCTTGTTAATCAGTGTTAATAGAGGTACTATATGATTTCGTAAACACAAATTTACACGGTAGTAATCGATTTTGCCTCTCGGCAAGGCATTCTCGCTCGAGACGTCGGACCGTTCGGACCTCTGAGTTATTGTCGCAATAAAAGTGTAATTCCTTGTTGTTTTAATTACTATGAGCGAAAGTAAACTTACTAAAAACAACTCGCACGGCCTTAACTCGTCTTTAACTCGTCATATATATTGCAATAAAATATTGCAATATGTCATTTGGAATTTTCGACATATTACAAGCAATTTTACAAGGAAATGACTGGGGTAGGGGATGAAAAATTCACTTTTCTCAGTTTGCTATTCAACAAAAAGGAACTGGCGGACGACGGTGGAAACTCAAACAGCTGCTGTAGCGAATAGAAAATCTAATGAAAAACCTCTTCTAAAAGGCAAAGGTTAACTCGGTAAGTACTTACACACAACTACCCACGACTAGGTATTCAATATTTAGTTGTAAAACGAATAATTCCAGCAGTAAAATCTGTAACATTTTTTATAAAACTATTACTTTAAGATTACTCTGGCTACAGGTAGAACTGTCAAACTAATGAAATATTAACGACCTACGTGGTGCAGCGAGTGTGCAATCGCATTATAAATTGCAGGTCCTGGGTTCGGTTTAAGGCTCGAGTCAAGTCTAGTGGCTTCGGTTACCGCCCTACCGAAAAAGACGTATCGCCAAGCGATTTAGCGTTCCGGCACGATGTCGCGTAGAAACCAATTAGGAGTGTGGGTTTACCATACTCCTAACAGGTTAGCCCGCTAACATCTTAGACCGCATCATCACTTACGATCAGGTGAGATGCCGTCAAAAGCTAACTTGTAGTGTATAAAAAAACCTAGTCAGTTTCCATGGACTATGGTACCGAAACGCGTAGACTTTATTTGTTTAGTAATAACTAACTTTAACAAAGCCTACCATCAGACCAAACCGGAGAAAATTAAGAAATGATATACTCCAAAATCATAACTGCCTTGAATTACCCTCCATCCATTCTAGACCCATTCTCGTGGTCATTAAAAAAAGCAAACTATTTCATGATTAGAGACATAATAATCTTCAAAGTGGCCGTATTCGTATCAAATGAATGTTTTGTATCGACAAAGACACCTTTGAGATAATTATACCTTATAATAATAAATTTCTTTATTGAGGCGACTAGGGCATACATTTTTGTTAGTAGTACAGCTTAAAAAATATCATCATCATCATGATCAACCCGTTCTCGGCTCACTACAGAGCACGGGTCTCCTTTCAATATGAGAAGGGTTTGACCATAGTCCACCACGCTGGCCATGTGCAGATTGGCAGATTTCACACGCCTTTGAGAACATTACGAAGAACTATCAGGCATGCATTTCCTCACGATGTTTTCCTTCACCGTTGAAGCAAGTGATATATTAATTGCTTAACAACGCCGATAAATAATTATAGGTGTGTGCCCGGATTCGAACCCCCGACCTCTGATACTAAACTACTAGACCCATAATAACACCAATTCGTTTATCAATCAACAAAGCATATTGCTTATTTAACGCCTGGCAGTAAACTGACCAGTTAAATTGGACCCCGATACATGGCCAGCCTTCACAGCGGTATGGGACGAGGTGGATCTAATTATGGTGGCAGTAAACTAAGTTACCTAGTCAGGTTTACAACTCGATACAGAGTTTAGTTAGAAGCTTACGCGGGTGGTTTGTATGGTTTTAGTAACTATAACGATCGTATGGTTAACTTCAATTTTTATTTAAAACTGTTAGTTTAAATACGATTTAACGATTTTTTAAACGATGCAAGTAAAATATAAATGAAATCGTTCTCACTACTACGGTCGATTCCAGACACACCCAAACTTTTTTTTTTTGCATATTGTTTACACATACCCATATATGTGTAAACAATATGCAACGAAATAAATAAATAAATACTGTGTGTGTGTGTGTGTGTGTGTGTGCGTGTGTATGTGGGTGTGTGTGTGTGTGTCAGTCTTCCTAGCGAGTACGTAGAAGAAAATATGCAGTTTCAGGCTGTTTATTATTGCAATCCCAACCACAATAACGATATTTTTCATTTAAATAAACTTCACGCCCAATTTGCAGCCGCCAGTGGAGTACACGCCAAACATGGATACAAGGAGTGCATTATCTAATCCATTTGCCACTACAACACTGGAAACATATTCTTGAGAAACCTTTGTTGGCGGGAATCGAACCCTGGATCTCATCTCTTACCATCATTATAATACTAAACGCTACGGAGCTCCCTGAGCTTGTAACAGTAACACAATGCAAAGAAAATTTTAGTCCTACTAATATATATTATAAACGCGAAAGTTTGTAACTATGGATGGATGTTTGTTACTCTTTCACGTAAAAACTACTGAATGGATTGTAATGAAACTTTACTATAATGTAGCTTATACCTCCGATTAACACATAGGCTACAATTTATATAGATATTGTGTGAATTGTTCAAAATACGACGATAAGTGTAGGAAAAAATCTACCATTTGCGAGCTATTCTGGCGTGCACTGTCAAAACCGCTAGAGTTACACATATGTAATGTATGATGGAAATATTTATCTCAAATAGCCCAACAAAAAAGCCCGCCTCAGTATATATCTATATCTTATGTGTAAGCCAAAATAGTGAACCATAACTTCAATAAAAATTGATAATTTATTTCAAATGCACATTTGGTAGTAATCAATTGATTTATAAATGAAAATAGATACTTTTATCGCTTCTGGTATTTAAATTTGATAACATAGTTTATCGCTACATCATGATCAACCCATTACTGGCTCACTACTGAGCACGGGTCTCCTCTCAATATGAGAAGGGATTGGCCGTAGTCCACCACACTGGCCATGTGCGGATTGGCAGACTTCACACGCCTTTGAGAACTCTCAGGCGTGCAGGTTTCCTCACGATGTTTTCCTTCACCGTTGAAGCAAGTGATATTTTAATGGTTTAAAAACGCACATAACTCCGAAAAGTTAGAGGTGCGTGCCCAGATTCGAACCGCCGACCTCTGATAAAGAGGCTGACGCTCTAACCACTAGGCTATCACAGCTATACATCTATCGTTACATCATTTGTAGCTAATAATATAAGCTACTCGAAATACTAATCCTGCGCAGATGAAGTCGCGGGCACCAGCTAAGTTTATAATAATTTATTGAATGAAGTTCTTTCATCGCTTGAACCATTACCGGGTACAATAGCAGCCCGTGCGTCCTACGTCAAAGTAATAACGCCATGTAATTAGACGTCATAAAGTTCTGTTTACGACTACCCTCCCAGAATTATGATATAAAATAATTTCAGACGCGAGAAATTGAGACTTATTGTGAGATAGGTATCGACTATTTTGCCGGCCTTTGTCGTCATCACTGAGTGAGATTTAGTGCTTGTTTTTTTTTTCGGACTGACTATTAGCTGTGCTAACCCTATTGGTTGCGACAGCGTAACCGGGCTGCTAGAAGAAATTTTGAGCCCTAGGGCTCGAAGAAACTAGGGGAACGTCTGCCTAAGGGCGCCTCCTGTGAGGCCAAACCTCGGCTTAGGCGACGTTTGGGATAACGGGGGGGTCGGACGGTGAGTAGGTATATATAGTGCTTGGACACCACCGTGCTACAAAGCGGGTTTTACTTATTATTAAACATATTTCTGGTAGATGTGATAGCCTAGTGGTTAAGGCATCCGTCTACTAATCAGAGGTCGGGCGTTCGAAACCGGGCACGCACCTCTAACTTTCAGAGTTATGTGCGTTTTTAAGAAATTAAAATATCGCTTCAACGATGAAGGAAAACATCGATAGGAAACCTGTATGTCTGAGAGTTCTCCATAATGTTCTCAAAGGAGAGTGAAGTCTGCCAATCCGCACATGGCCAGCGTGGTGGACTATGGCCAAACCCTTCTCATATTGAGAGGAGACGCAGGGCGTGCGCCCTGTAGTGAGAAGATAATGAGTTGATCGTGATACACATTTCAAATGAGAGAAACAACAATGAGAAACTGCTCTTGGTATGTTGGTTAATTAATACGTTTTTTTACATTAATCGCACAAATTAATCCTTAGATTAACCTAAAACTAAAAATGTTAAGAAAATATATAACATCATAACTAAAATATATTATTAAAAGGAGTCCCTTAAGGCAAGGTTCTGAAGATACTGGCAGCGTTCTCCCTTTGAATAGCTAGACTAATTCTTTGTCCGAGGTAGCTGGCAGCTCTTCGGTCTCCTGTGATGTCGACTAACCTTTTTGCTATTTCCTTAAAAAGCCTAGCGCTAGGACCCCACGGACCGATGGTCTCGACACCGAATGGGATAAAATCATATGATGTTTCTTACTTTGTGAACGAGCTCACAACGGTAACAGATATTTATGAAAATATATATTTAGACTTACGAAAACTGTGACCGATTTATTACCATTTCTCGTAAATCTATGTTAATTAGGTTAATATATTTCATACGCTTCTTCGCAGTCAGTGACGTCATTAACACGTTGTTTTTATTATATTTTCACACCTAATTTATCTACTTTATGTGAATTTTTAGATGCTCCAAACTAGTACCGAGAACTAATTTAAAGGAAAATCCAATACTGGAAAATGTATGGTTCGACCGCGGGAATCACACCCAGGATTTCGATCTTCAGGTACATTTTAAAAATGTGGTTTATCAAACAGTAATATATGAGAATTATAACTGCATTCGTTTAGAATTAGCATCTTCTAGTACGGTATTGCAAATTTAAAAAAAAAATGTAAAAGTAGGAAATATGTTTTATGAATATATAGGATGACTACGGGGCGCGGCCGTGTCTTCGTCGAGTCCTGATACTCTTGGTAGAACAGAATTACAATTATAAGTATGGTAATTTATAAGGAGCAGACTATAAGCTCCGCCAAGTACGACTATGCACTACCGCGACTCGACCGACCGAATGCAATGCACCGTCCATTAGTGTTGCGTAAAGAGAGGGGGCGATACCACTCTCTTGTCTGTCGTACATGATTATAAAACTAGATGGCGCTGTTCTCTGACTGCCGTCAAATAAATGATTTTACGCGGCATCACATCGGTTTGTCAGCATTTCCTCGATGCAGCTTATTTGTCCTATAGTGATTGTTAAGTATTTAATTAGTAGTATTTTGTATGAGTCTAAGATGTCTCATAAAGCAGATGTAGAAGCAATGATCTAAGCGTTATAGGCTCCAAGTCATCTTGAGAACCACTCGTCACTCATCTCTATACACACATTGTGTATCCTTATACACAATGTGTGTATAGAGATTTTCCAAAAGGCGCAAACTAATATAACATTGTTGATTTAGTGTCAACAAAGACACTAAAGCAACAATATTGTAACAGGTAAGACATGAGCGAGTGCGCCAATTTGTCTACGCCATGCCTGAAAATGCCGCCATTATGGTTCGGTAAGTCAAAGCCCGCCATTTTATTTTATTTTTATAAAAATGGCTTTGGCTGGCATTTGATAAGTTAGGAAAATAGAGTTATAACAGAAAAGGCATTTCAAAAGAACAAATATCATCAAAATCGGTTCACTAGTTGTGACGTTGTCACTGTAATGTCTAAAGGAAGCTTATTGAAGGAAGTGTCATATGAAAGGAAGCCAGAGCCCATAAGTGAAAGGTGGATAAGGAAATACACAATTTTATTTGTGGTCGAAAAAAAAAACTACTTTTTATTCTGATATATATAATTAATATTCTATCTACAGCAAACATAAAATTAAAGGCGACATTAGACTGTTCATTAAGGTTAAATGTAAGATTGAAACAAAAAATAAAGTTTGCACAATACAGAAATTTATCTTTTATGTATGTTTTGTTGCGTTATTTCAAATCATTCATTGTTTCCTTATTACCAAATAATTTCTCAAATGAACCGTCTAGTTGCGCTGTATTAACTTTAACTAATTGTAAATATACAATACATAAATATTAACCGCCTAATTACATAAATGCTAACCACAGAAGTAATAAATATACACAGCTTTGCAATGTTAGTTCAAAGTAAATTATAATTAAATTTAACATTTTAATTATTTTATAGCTAGGCGGTTGCGCAAACTTAAGCATTACATAAATAATTTTAATGAACCGTTCAGTTAAGTCCTAACAGCTTTAATTAAGCATAAATATTCAATCGATAACTTAATAATGTCTAATTAGTATACAAATTACATAAATGCCAACCACTAAGGTCACAGTTCTTTTTGTAATCAAACTTAATTAAATTAAGTTTCATGTATTTCCATCTTTCGGCGTTACACAAATATAGATATTTCCATAAACCAAAGTAAACTAAATTGAGTGTCAAACACATTGAGCCAATTTTAGCCAGAAAAAGAATATCGAAAGTATTAGACCGTTCAATTTAGTTTAGCTTAGAGTTTTAGATGCAATGTTTATTTTTCGCGTTCTTATATAATAATGTTTATTCATTCAATCAATGGACTGCCACTTTATTTATAAACGATTTTATATAAATGTAGTCCTTTAATAACATAGTTCCAGCAGTTCATTATATTACCAAATAAATATACGCTGAACTTGTTTTGTCAATGCAAAGTTGCGCATTTTCTTATCCATACTATATACATGAGAGCATGTTATTTTAATGCAGTTGAGAGATTTAAGTGCAATCCAGCATAAACAAATTATCATGGTTTTAAAAATAATGTTATGTTGAATAAACAATATTTTGTCCAATTTTTGATTTAATTCAGAATACTTTTGTAAACTTAGTCATATTATATATAGAAAACATGTAGAAGAAAAACTGCTGTGGGCAAAATCATGTAAATAGTTCTGGAAGCTTTATTTAATATATCTGAGTTTTAAACGGTCGATGTTGACTGTTAAAAAACTTCACTGAGAAATGAAAACATATATGTAATGGATTTCATATAAGTTAACATTAAGTGAGAACGCCAGTTGATTATTATGTAGTGGCGGAAAAATCGACGCTAAAATGAACATATAGATGTCAAATTGCAAAATTCAAAAGTGGCACTCAATTCTTATTAGCGTCAGCTATCTTGAGCTTAAAGCTAATGCCAGGAACACATTTTTTTAACCACTACGCCTCTACATTGAAAATATTTTGAAAGATAATATCATCTAACCTTTAATATACCACTAAAGTTTAACCAATAATTTATTTAAACATCTTACAACTATCACTCGCTAAATGATAGCCTATGCGTATAAAATCTACCATAAGTTAATATTATTTTAATATAATATAAGTTAAAAATTCTAAACTTAACCAAATTGTTAATTAGTTTCAATCATACGTCAATCATCACCAATCATAGTTTTCATGAATAATTCGTGCCCACATGCTTTTTAAGACTGAAGTTTTTTTTAGCAATTTTTCACCTAATAATATGAATACTATAAATGTTCGCATTAAGCTAATTCATTAACGCGCTCGCATATAAAACCTTAATTAACTGGTTTAATAAGTAACGAAAAATTGGTTCGTTAAAAATACAGTGACAACCAAAGTCCTAACTTAATTATTAACGTTTCTAATTAGTAAGGCCCATAGTATGCCATATTTTAACGAATCAACTTAACAAGTAAACGTCAGTTTAAAAAAAAAGAATGCTAAATTGTCAAATTTTGTAATGAAAAGCATAAAAATCTATTTCGTGTTATCATCATGATCAACCCATTATCGGCTCACTACAGAGCACGGGTCTCCTCTCAATATGAGAAGGGTTTGGCCATAGTCCACTACGCTGGCCATGTGCGGATTGGCAGACTTCACACGCCTTTGAGATCATTATGGAGAACTCTCAGGCGTGCAGGTTTCCTCACGATGTTTTCCTTCACCGTTGAAGCAAGTGATATTTGATCAAGTTTTTGGATAATGAGTACAGATTTATTCTAATTTGCCCTTCGAACTTACGTACAGTCACTTTTATGTACTGTCAGTCGTCAAAAAGTATCCGTAAAAGATAACAATTCCCTCGTAAAAGGGTAAAATATTTTTTGTAACTTTACAAGTGAAAAAGCAATAATGTCTGAGAAAGAAACAGGAGTTTGTACATCTAATTTTAAGTATGAACATATATATTAGAACTTATATTAAATACCGTTAAAGTTTAACAGATATAGATCAGTTAAAACTGAAAGCGAGACACACTTTATACAAATTTTTGTATGAAAATGCTCATCTCGCACATAATTGGTCCAAGGATGCGCCAATCAACTTGGTAACAGCGCGCGTCAGATTTGTCGCGTCTGTTTGGATGATCTCCTATTCATACAGAGTGCATTCATACAAACATTATCTCAACAAATAGGCGACAGTTTTATTAATCGTTGGCTTTAACACTTCGGTCTTACACATAAACCCAAGCAACCATTACATGTTTTAGTGTCAAGATTTTGATAAAACAACGAATAACTTCAGAGCTTCAGAACCCTTAGATTTGTCAATGATAATTACAGAATTATTCTATACAATGGTATAGGTATCGATAACTTTGAATGAATCGTCTAGATACGTCCTTAGAGAGCTAAAGACAAATTAATTTTAAAATTAAATTCAGTTGCAGATTTGTGTACAATGTGGAAACGTTTATAAAAAATCCAAACAGATTTCTGGGATGAAATTCTGTGTCATAAAAACATGTTACATTGTACAACAACATTGTACGCGTGATGCTTAGGTTTTCATGTCAGCCAACCATAGCCGGGCCCTTTGCGAGCCTCACTCACTCGTAGACAAAAAGCAAAGCGCCGGACCGCTTCGACGCGCGCATTTCATACGTATAAATGATAGCGTAAATTACCGATTTAAAGATGTGTCCTTGTTCACATTAATATTCTTTAACACTCACCATTTCCAATAGTTATATATACAAAATACACCTCTCACAATGCCCACATTCGCTCAACAGTTCACAGACGTTATCAAGGTCATAGCATACGCAACGTGAATTTCTACGTTTCCAGATCTTATACCCAATTTATATATTTCTTATTTTGTTTTGAGTTTTGCAAGTACTCCTATGACGCGTAGATTTTCTGGGGGCAACCTGTATGCAGCTATTAATTCTACCACTACCAGCAGCAGAGAATTTCGTGGTGCTAATGATCTAGATAGTCTTCCCCCACCCGGATTGTTTTCATGAAGTAGGCAGAAGATATCAAACGAGTGGAAGAGTTTTTCAGAATACCAAGCTTTTATTTTTGTAGGAGGACGTCCCCAAACCCTTGTGGCGTCCTCTAAACTTTGGATTGGATTGGATTTTCCCCATTAGATTGAAAACATGAAGCTTTTTGGAAGGAGCTTAAAAAAGCAACACAAGATCCTAAAGTTTGATTAGATATCACTACAAAAGACTAATAGATAGCAGTTAAACTTTTAACACATTGTTATAGTCTAGTGATAGAGCTGCTTAATGATAATAATATCATTCCGGGGAAGACTTAGTATGGAAAATTGTATGCTTGTTAAACTGTTACGTATGCTAAGACCTTGAACTTTTAATAGTTAGTTAACTAATTTATTATTTAATTAGTTACGTACTTATAAATAAGCAATTGGTTTTAATAATTGGTATAAGGTGCTTATGTCACAAGTGTAGGTAGATTATGATTTTACGTTCGTACATTATTAATGTCAACCAGCTATGTAATATTTCAAACTTCTTTGTGCTCAAAAATATCATTTACCCAACTTTGCACAGAAAAATAAGGGAACAATCATGTCGTAATTTTCATACTTTCCATTTTCTTTGACTCAAATATAGATGGTCTCGCATATAGACATCTTAATTACGTATATAAATGCAATAATTTAACCATCTTGTACGCCAGGCAAATGTCCAACATGAAAACTATTTACTATAGAAATTATACATGAAATGATAGTTAATTAAGAGCCCATCTTACAGTTGCATAAGAATATTTTGTTTGGGAATATAGTTGATGTTTTTACAGACGTTTTATTGAGTCCCAGTATTATTCTTCAGGTGGGTAATCTAAACTAAATGAAATCAATATGGCATTATTCAAAAACGAAAAAATTAAGTTATTTTCAATCAGTTATTATTAATTAGGTAATTTTCGGTGTTGTTAAAGCTAGCCTGAATAAAACATAACTGGTTTACATACAAACAACTATATTATATTATAAATGTCACATGCAATCCCACAACGAAATTGGTCAATATATCAACATACAATCACAAATGTTTCGAACTATCTTTTCATACAAACAAATAGGAATATGATTTGGGTGTGTCGACATATAGAAATAACCATAACATAGAATCAATTCCACATCACTGTATCAATATCTTTACATGTTCCCATATCAATCAACACTTGAGAAATATTTTTGATAAGTTTGTCTGTTTTATCACTGATTGTTGAAAACTTTATCATGGAGAAACTTAAGTTACTAACACAACTTATCTGTTTTCTATATAGAAGGAAAAAAAAATTATATGTTTTGTTTTGCTGGCATATTGCGAGAAGGCGAAGACCTAATTACAATGAGTCTGATGTTAAAAAGTTAGGAACTCTGAAAGGCTCCAGAATTATATTATGCGATGATTTTCGATTAAAAAGGGAATGTAAGCAACGTGCATAGTCGGCCTTAATCAGTAGTGATTTTTTAATGCCATCCAAATAAATTAGAACTAAGTTTACAGGAGACATTAAATACCTACAACAAATTTTTAAACATTCTCGTCAAAAACAATAACTTTAGAAAAACAGAGAATCACTTCTCTCTCATCACATTTGACCAGAGTAAAGTTAGTATTTCTTGTTGTGTTTAAAATTGTCAAAATATCTGCTAGGCGATTTGAGTGTACCTTGATTAGGAACTTATGATGATAAAGATATAGTGTACACCTGCCTCATCACAATAAAGTATCAATGATAGATTGATTATAAATTAATGTAACAAATCACCAAACCAAACAACCAGACCAAAGGTCACCCACCTGCAATGGAAGGGGATTTTATAAATACATTACCAAAACATACTGTCAACTAAAAGTAAAGGATTTCCTTTTCTAACAAATATTGAAGTTTCCCTGTTATCATACGGTTTATCTTTTAGGCATAGCAAAGCAGAAATATATCTTAATTTCTTATTTGTTATCCGTACTTATCAGGGTGAGTTAAAATTGTACAAATCATCCAATGCAGGACGACCCATTGCACCGATTTCAATGCAACATATAGTGATCATAATATTGTATTAGTAGATTCCTCGTAGTGTTAAATTGTTATGAAAACAAATTTATTCACAACCATTACTATGACATTGAGCAGTGATGATTCTACATAATATAATCGTTATTGGATACAGTGTGCGATTTCATAGTTATATATATGTGTAAGAGTTATTTCAATATGTCTTTATAAATCTGAGTAATGGAGCACCAAATATATTAAAACCAATATCTTAATTGTTACATAAAGAACTCCCTGTTTTCGTGTGGTGGTCAAGTGTGCCTAAGCTGTGAGTTCGTAGAATTACCCGTTGGACTCTGGCAGTTTGGTACATCGATGATTGTTATCTCGATAACTCTTAGACCACGGAGTATAGGATCCGTTATGTGAATACCTCTTGGGTTGTACACTCTTTCATTCTGAGTTGCAATGAATTTTGATATTTTCCGGAGGTGCTGAAATTTGGAAAAGATAATAATTACTAGATGTGCGATTTGATATTAAGTAAAACTTGGTTATCACATTTTATTGAATCCTAACAAAGATACTTTTTACAGAATAGTGACTTGTGTGTTTGATTGGTTATGACAGTTACAGGTTAGATTCTCATCTGGTGGCATTTATAACAAACTCTTTCCCTAAATCGATTTTAACCATGTAATAGACTAGAAAGTTTGGTGGCATTATTGTTAGTAAAAAAAAAAGATCAGACTAGAGAAGCCTAAAAGACTTCTAAGATTATAAATATATAATCTTAGAATTGATTATACATTAGATACCATACTGGTAATAAATTATATATTACAAAAAAATCCTCTAAAGTATGTATCGCCTATTGATGGTACGTACAAATAATAAATTTTATGCAAACCCCATTTTGTATATTAACAAAATAAAGGTTATGCAATTAATAAACCAAGTATAATTCTAGATGTCGAAGAAATGATGACATCGATGACAATTATTTTTGCACAATCAACTCATATATTTAACTATGTTAAATTAAATCATTATCAATATACCATACCTTCTCGTAATGTGTCTCTGTGCAAATATAAATAAAGTAAGCAGTGAGGCAAGCGAGGCATCCTTCGCAATAAGTGCTGCAGTCTGCTGTTTCCGCCATTTCAAAGTGCTCATTCAATCTCTCCATTGTAAATTCAAATGTTTGTCTATCTATCTGCAAAAGGATTTTTTTTTTGTATAAAATAAATTTGACTATCACAGCAGGTTCCCCATTAATTATTATACAATTATATTTTTATTGTTATTATATAAAGTGGTCTTTGCCTTCTTGAATAATTGAAAGCTGTATTGATTAATTCTTTTTGATCTTGTTACAATGCATGGACAGTCATCATCATCATCATCTGGGTTGAACATGATGATGCCGGCTTGCCGGCTCACTACAGAGCAAGGTTTGGCCATAGTCCACCACGCTGGCCATGTGTGGATTGGCAGACTTCACACGCCTTTAGAACATTATGGAGAAACTCTCAGATGTGCAGCTTTCATCATGATGTTTTCCTTCACCGTTGAAGCAAGTGATATTTAAATTTTTTTAAAACGCACATAACTCCAAAAAGTTAGAGGAGTGTGCACAGATTCGAACCGCCAACCACTGTTTAGGAGGCTGACGCCCTAACCACTAGGCTATCACCGCTTCAATGGCCATTATATTCTATAAATAAATAATAAAATGGCTCGACCAAATTAAATTGTTGCTTTGTTTTGTTAGTCTCCACAAAGAGTTTAGTTTAACAATATTTTACAACTACATGCAAACTGCACAAGAAATATTTGATACCAATGTACAATATGAAAACAAATTATTAATATTAACATCAATACAGATTAATCAACCAGAAACCTCTTCAGAACAGAGTCGAGTAATAGGGATATAGTAACTGTATAATAAAATGAAATAATAAGAAACAAGAAGAAACAAAAAATTAAAAGAATTCAAATTGATAATTCAGTATGGAAATTGCAAATTTATATGAGATGGGTTCTTATATCTAATAGCTATCATCAAACAGCCCAAACATCTCTAGCTTTTTTATATACCTAAACAGAGGAGAGAGAGAGATTAGGAACGTCAATGATGCCCCAATTCTGCTTGACAGGCTTTAAAAAATATTATAACAATAATTGACAGTATGTAACTTTAACATTTTCAAATAAATTAATTATGACTGCTATTTTCACAACAAATGCACAAATCAGTTTAAAATGTAAAAGATAGATGTATATCTACTCAAAAATCAAAATTTAATTAATTTAAATATTGAATTTATTTCACTTTGGTGAAATAAAAATATTTTCTACTTATAACTATGAATTTATTACTAAGGCAAACCCAAACTTGACCAGAGCCTACTAGCAATGTTAATATTCATAAAATTAATCTTTGTAGGCATCATCGAAATCCAGCACTGCAGTTTTGTGGGCAGATTGCACTTTTCCCTTAGTCTTGTCAATTATGGTACCGTTCTATTCGTTTACAGGAAAGTTAGTTTCCAATCTTGGCAGCAAAGATAATGGGTATCGAGCGCATAACTAGGGCGTGTTGATAAACAAAAAAAACTTTCACCAACCCTGTCTTCTAATTCAGGTGGAAACCTTGTTTGAAACTTGACTGCAGTCCCTTCAGAGTAGTCTCTCTGTATGAAAATCTTTATACCCTGCTGGGTAGGCGTCTGCTGACTTCCGGGAGTGTTGGGACCCGATGGTATACGGTTGTTGGCCATCCTTAAATCTTTAGTTTTTCAATCACAATACACTGAGGAACATTGATTAATACTGTTCAACCAACTAGTTATTCACTTTACACAAACATAATACCATTGAACTATACGTAAGATGTTTATATTTCACAAGGAAATTACAATTTCTCGTAATTTCTTTCCATAGATTTACTATAACCACCGATTAAAACCGTGACGTATCGTTAATTGACAGTGACAGCTGATAGATTTGTTATTTTTTAATTATTCCTTTCAGAGAACGCAAAGATCAATGAACATACAGCCTATTCAGTTGTATTTATTCTTTTTGTTCGCAATTTTTTTTAAAGGAAATGCCTATTTTCTTTTATTTTTTTCTTTTTATTCAATAATTATTTATTAATGATTCATCTGAATGTTTTTTATCAAATTCTTTTCCTCTCTTTGTATGACAGCGGATAGATATAATATAGAATTATATTATAATCGATGAAACAATAAAGAGTTTTTTACTGTATGTATCTGGTAAATATTTTTGTGTTTATTGTTGTTAATTATTGATCGTACTTATTTATCTGTAGCTTTTCAGTCAGTAGATTTTAGATTGTTCAACAAAAGACTGAAATAAGCCATTTTGTTCTAAATATATTCCCAAGTTGTAAAATTAAACACTCTTTTTCACTTCACTACGAGAAAAACAAAATCACAAACTTAAGAAACGGTATTCCTGAAGTGTTATTACACAAACATAGAAACACATTGATGCATAAAGGCTTATTTTACCATTCTAAATCAAATCGTGCGGCCGGCTGGTCTTTGAAATGTTTTTTGCACTACTCATATTGCGGTGGTTAGTTGGAGATCTTACATACTATCAGAATTCAGATGTAACTGACAGATTCTCTGAAGCTGCAACGCAACGTAAGCGTGAGGGTAAAATCATATAATATGAGGCTAGGATCACATTCTTTTCTTTGGTTCTTAGAGCATACATACAATACTCTTTTCAATGAACATACAGTCTATTCAGTTGTATTTATTCTTTTTGTTCGCAATTTTTTTTAACCCACTTGTTACTATCGTTCCATAAAAAGAACGGCGCACAAAAAAAAATAATTATAACACTTAAGGGTTGTTGGTGTTAACAGTTTTAGTTTTAGTTGACAGGTTACAAGTGTACGGACTGATGTGTTAAGTATTTGAGTGTAATTTGAAACATACTGAATTTTTAAAATTTTTAAAAAACAGACGTTGTATTATGCCTATCTTTAGGTAAGTGTAAAAATAATAAAATATTATAAATATTTTTTAACAAGAACAGAATTAAGTTATTTGTCTTGTCTATTATTTGATACAATATCTATAATTTTTAAATTACTATTATAAATGCGCATTTTTTAAGATTTAAATTGCTGTTCCTTTAATCAAACGATAGGAATATGCACTACTATAACATGTTGATTTTATATTATAGCAATGAAGTGATGGTCGCGTCCTTTGACGCTGCATGACATAGTTAGTGAGTGAAAAAGATGATGAAGAGATAGTACCTGAATCCATATCCATATTACCAATCGAAAACTTAAATTCGGATGTATTCGGATGATTCGGACGATGAAAACTTGGTGACTTTGAATAATTTAACCAGATCACAGTTACGAGCGCAAGCAGAGGTTTGTGTTCTATCAGCTGAAGTAAGTAATGAAGACGATAATGTGCTACTTATTAAGGTATTGAAACGCAGTCAAATACTTTCCCAGGAGTAAAACTATGCATTTCAAGTGGTACTTCAACACGTGGTTCGGCGAATGAGCTAATTCTGTTAAAACAAAATAACTTACAAGTGGGTGGCTCGTAATTTCGATACTACTTTTGATTTGTGAAGGACATGCAGACCTCTGCTGTATATTAGAGTCCATTAAAATATTTCAAAATTATGTTTGACGAAGATATTATCAACAAGTTGGTTCAATACACGAATTTGCATAAATAAAAAAACAGGCCAACAAATCTACTCACTGTTAGTTCAGACGATATGCTTTGCTTTTTCAATACTTCGTTATAGCAGATATGTCGTACTATCTAGATGGAACATGTACTGGAAAAATGCTTCAGCAGATAGACTGCGGTATGCCTCTAGTATATAACGCTATGTCCAGTACCAGATTTATATTTATTATGGCAAATCTTCATTACTGCGAATGCGAATCAAAACCTACAAGTATTACTTGGTGACAAATTCGCGAAGCAAATTACTTTCTTCAGTCTTTATTATGCTGCCTTTAAGTCTTTAATATGTATTTAATTTGCTGCCTTCAGTCTGCTGTTTAAGATAAACACAAATAAATTTTGAACATCTGCATATTGTAAGACGACGCTAGCACCCAAATCGAAACTTTTTCTGCAGTCCCGTTTAATTTTTTTTAACTTTCATTAACTTTTTTACATCAGCTCATAGATGAAGTGCGATCAAGAGAAATAAAAGCCATAGAAACTATACGAGTAAGTCGAGTATCTAAATGTTCACTGCCATCAAACAAAGAAATACAGAAGACAGCACGAGGTAAGTACAAAGTACCTGTCTACTAGAGTCTAGAGCTGAACAAAGATTTTCTTAGCAAAGCAAGTAATTTATACTTGTGTATAAACCTACTGTTAATTAAAAAAAAAATGAAAATATGGGAAGAGTCGGTAGATCCGATCAAAATACAAACACAGAACAACATCGGCCTGTACAAAATCGGACTTCAATCTAGAAGATACCATATTATTCGGTACCGAGATAACCAACTGAGATGTTCCGTGTGTCACAAAAATGCAAAATTTTACTGTGTTAAGTGTAACATAAAACTGCTTTAAAAAAAACATCTTATTCTCAAATAAATTCACCTAAAACTTAAACGGTGTTTTGATTTCATATCCCTGCTTCATGGTAGTACATTATACTATCGTTCCTTTTAAGGAACACCATTTTCCGAGCTTTCTATGGGCCGAAAATTTTTTTTCGTATTTTTTATGTTAAATGTAGCATATTATTAGCCTACGGTGTGAATTTCAAAAGGATCGGAGAAAAAAAGTTGGTTCAGGAACAAGTGGGTTAAAGGAAATGCCTATTTTCTTTTATTTTTTTCTTTTTATTCAATAATTATTTATTAATGATTCATCTGAATGTTTTTTATCAAATTCTTTTCCTCTCTTTGTATGACAGCGGATAGCTATAATAAAGAATTATATTATAATCGATGAAACAATAAAGAGTTTTTTACTGTATGTATCTGGTAAATATTTTTGTGTTTATTGTTGTTAATTATTGATCGTACTTATTTATCTGTAGCTTTTCAGTCAGTAGATTTTAGATTGTTCAACAAAAGACTGAAATAAGCCATTTTGTTCTAAATATATTCCCGAGTTGTAAAATTAAACACTCTTTTTCACTTCACTACGAGAAAAACAAAATCACAAACTTAAGAAACGGTATTCCTGAAGTGTTATTACACAAACATAGAAACACATTGATGCATAAAGGCTTATTTTACCATTCTAAATCAAATCGTGCGGCCGGCTGGTCTTTGAAATGTTTTTTGCACTACTCATATTGCTGTGGTTAGTTGGAGATCTTACATACTATCAGAATTCAGACGTAACTGACAGATTCTCTGAAACCGCAACGCAACGTAAGCGTGAGGGTAAAATCATATAATATGAGGCTAGGATCACATTCTTTTCTTTGGTTCTTAGAGCATACATACTATAGTCTTTGGGCTGTTAATAAAGAAAAGACAATGACGTAGTCCCTAAGACTAAATGATAAATATTAGTGTGCCTATCACTTTTAGAGCCTGGCACGTGAGTATCGATTAAAGTTTGATCCACATTTCAATGAGAATACAAACGCTTTATTCCGACTTTAACCATCGGTAGATATATTTAAACACACGAAGATGATTAAAAATGAGACAAACATACATGGAAAAACATAGCGTTGGTAATACTTCCTTTAGGTGTTAGACAGACAGATGACATCAAAAGAGCGAAGAGACTGGGGACATATGAGGGTATACGCAAAATTACGTGAAATTTGAAAGTCCATACAAAACACTAGCTTATTATGTCCAGCAGTGGTTAATGTTATGATTATACTCGTAATAATGATACCACAGATAATAATATCATTATACATTTTTCGGCTTATCCTGAGGGTGTCATCGGGATCCTGTCAATAGGTTACCACTTTGCATCTATTTAACCATCCGTCTATCAACGGAGTGTATTTTATAGTAGGGAATGAACTTTTTATAGAATGTATGTAGGTATACATTGCCGCTATCAAAACAAATAATAAAATTAAAATAACATTGAAATTAAAAGGTTTTCTATCTAATCTACACATTACTATTTATTCTCGTTTTGTTTTCACATTCATATTTCTGTCGTCGAACATAACTTACAATATGCAGGAAGACGAATTTTATAGTTATTTGTGTGAAATAAGTGCTTTATTTAATGGTCTAAAAACAAACATGTAAATTGAAGTTAATAAAAAACAAAATGGCTTCCAGTTAGGTATAAAAAGATTAAATTAGTTTTTTTTTATATTTTTATAGTTAAACATTATTATTTAAAAGATTTTTACAATATTTAATGGCAGGTTCGAAAAAATATGTTGTACCTTAAATACCTACGTTGTAGTTCTAGTTAGGTAGGTACATCTAAAAATGGCAGCACATTTGGCTTAATGATAATTTTTGATTTATATCCGTGTCCAACATTTTAATATTCAACTGGCGATTGAAGCGAAATCGACCTAAATATATTAGCTGTCTACCGAACTCTTATACAATAAATAAAGATTAAATTGATAAAGATTTATAACGTAGACGGGTAGTATGAATGAATGAATGAATGAATATACTTTTATTGTACACTACGATAGGATAAAAATAAAACAGTAAACAACACAAAAACAGTAGTTATAAAAATTACAATTTGCAATGGCGGCCTTTTCGCTACATAGCGATCTCTTCCAGGCAACCAAAGATGCAAAATTTATTAGTATTTATGTACTTACCTATATTTTGAAGACAAAATGTGAAATTCAAGTTACAAAAAAAGCCGATTCTTTTATTCCAAATGAAATGCGCATAGGTGATAATTATACATAGGATGCATTAAGAGTTTAAAAGCTCCGATAGCCACCAGGTTAGGACGTTTGTGCAGCCTAATAAAAGGTACTCTTACTTCTAATGTTCAGTGCGTTCTCATCGTTAAATGATTTAGCCTGATCTTTCTTATAAAGAGTACTTTTTAGTATGTCTGTAAAGCACAGGTTGTTTTCATAACAAATAGGCTGAAAAATAGGCTGGTGTGAGCTGAAAAGCAATTTGTATAACGTAAATAGCAAGCGGTGATAGCCTTTTTTTTTTTTTTTAACGTGGGTAATCCTCATGGATACTCCGCGTCCGAGGAGACGCGGCAGTTATGTCAGACTCTTACTGACTAAACCCCCACGGTGTATATCCTTTCCCGCCGCCTGGTGGCCGGGTCACGGGTTTCGCTCGCGCACACAACCGCAACCAGGCCGGCAAGCGGTGATAGCCTAGTGGTTAGGGCACGCACCTCTAACTTTTCGAAGTTATGTGTGGTTTTAAAAATTAAAATATCATTTGCTTCAACGGTGAAGGAAAACATCATGAGGAAACCTGCACGCCTGAGAGTTCTTCATAATGTTCTCAAAGGCGTGTGAAGTCTGCCAATGGCCAGCTTGGTGGACCATGGCCAAACCCTTCTCATATTGAGAGGGAGACCCGTGCTCCGTAGTGAGCCGGTAATGGGTTGATCATGATGAAATACCAACATTGTATCGTAGCCGTACCGTAGGCGCCTACTAAGTCAATTAGTGTCTCCGAGTCTAAAGGTATTGGGTACTTATAATAGATATTCCGCGTAAGCACGGAAAACTGTCATGTGTAGAATAAACTAAGAGTTTTCGAGTGGCATCACGTACTTATGTTGCGAAATTGTTTTCAGTATTTACTAGACTATACTTCGATGTTTGCTTTGCGTTTTCAATGAGGTATTATGAATAGTTGTAAATAATGCTTTCTGAAGTGATGGACAGTTCCATTCTATATATATAAAAGCGAAAGGTCACTTACATACTTACATACTGACTTACTGACGTACTGATTAAACACGAGATCTCAAAAACTATTGTACGTATAAAGCTATAATTTAGCAAGTAGGTAGTTGATAGTTAAGAGATGTCAGCTAAGAAAGGATATTTGGAAATTCCACCCCTAAGGGGGTAAAATAGGGGTTGGAAGTTTGTATGAAAATTCTTTGTTTTTAGAGTTAGAGACACAAAAATTTGCATTAAGATTCATAATAATAAATAAAAAACATGAACATCATTATTTTTTTAAATATTACCTGTTAAGGGTGGTAAAAAAGGGGATGATAGTTTTTGCTTATTTTTTTATTATGAAGCCTACAAGCATGAAATTTTGAAAATAGGTTTCTTTTAGGGCGTAAGTATTAGGTTAAAATTTGGTTTCATCCAAATCTACCCCGAAGGGGGTAAAATAGGGGTTTGAAGTTTGTATGAAAATAGGATTTTTAATTTAGAAACACGAAATTCGGCAATTCGACATTTGCCTGTAGCTTATTTTCTGAAGCAGGGCAATCACGGGAAATCAGCAATTCTACGCAGACGAAGTTGCGGGCAACAGCTAGTTTATAATATTATTTAATTTAGTACTTACGAGTAAATTTAGAACTGGTAGCCATTTTTGTCCACGTAAGCTTGGTTCCCTTTAGTTTTGTGTTCATTCCACTAAAAGTTAGCCCTTGACTGCAATACTACATGGTGGCAAGATGATGCAGTCTAAAATGGTAGCGGGCAAACCAGTTAGAGTTATGGCAGTTATACTAAACGTTGTACTACTACTAGTACCGGAACGCAAAATCGCTAGACGGCACGTCTTCGTCAGTAACTAGCCACGGCCAAAAGGCCACATCAGTGTAAATTCAGAAATGATAAATATCAAATTGCCCTTACCGGGGATCTAATACGGGGCCTCCCACTTAAAAGACACAGTTGCAAGCCCTGGAGAGCACGTCAAGTTAACGGTCTCTGTTATCAGAAAATGGCATAATTTAAAGCTCGACAACTCGCATTAGAGTAAAGTGGTAGGTTAGGTTAGGTTAGGCCGATTCTTTTGTGCCATAGAGAGATGTCTCTAATGAGTTAGGACGCCTGTGCCCAGTATTGAAGGCTGAGGATACGTACTCTCAAAAGAAAGTGATATCCAACGGTGGCATTGCGTTCGCATTCCTTACGTAATACGGGGCACATTTCTTAAAAATTAATCATTCAGATCATACACCCAAGTGAAAGATGTCGGCGCAAAACGGATGCCAGGCTCCGTGATTTGATTTATAAACCGGCTTATGGACTAGGAATGATATAGACCAACAGCTGATGGCACTTTTAATCGGTAACAGTGGCCTGTGGCCCACATACTTGAATGAATTAAATTTTTCGCCCGCTTGCTCGTACATTGGTTGACAGTTTCGCATTTACAATATAGGTTGGAGGAGATGCTAACTGTACGTTAATATGCAAAAGTATTCCATTTGGTCTGTCGTTCTTGCTCGGTTTGACATGATTGATGACATAAGATAAGATAAATACTCTTTATTGCACACAAATTAAAAAAAAAAAAACAACAATACAAAACACAACATATAAGTATGCAAAGGCGGTCTTTTTGCTTCAGCAATCTCTTCCAGACAACCCTTGGGGAAAGAATTAATTAAAATATGAGGGTAATGGCGCTATAAGCTACTTAAGAACCCAGAAAAAATCTGGTTTTCTATCATATAGCTATAGATAGATCGGAAGAGAAATTCTACTTCTATATATAGATAGAAATATATATTTTTTTCTCTCGTTGAAAATGCTCATCTTTTTTTCTCTACTTGAATATGCTCTTGGTTAGGTATAATCTTTAGTCATCCTCATGATCAACCCATTGCCGGCTCACTACAGAGCACGGGTCTCCTCTCAATATGAGAAGGGTCTGCCCACACGAGAGGTAGTCTAGCACGCTAGCTATGTGCGGATTGGGAGACTTCAAGCGCCTTTGTAAACATTACGGAGAACTCTCAGGCGTGCAGGTTTCCTCACGATATTTTCCTTCACCGTTGAAACAAGTGATATTTTAATTGTTTAAAGGTGCGTGCCCGGATTCGAACCCCCGGCTATAGGTAAACTAGCCAATCTTTATTTATCAATCAAATGGAACTAATCTCATTAAAAACGGGCACAATGAAAACTTAAAAAAAAGAAAAAAACGTTCTTACCGCTAAGAATGAAATTGACATAATGAATGCTTCGGATTCTAACCCGCGACCTCTGAGTAGGCGTGGACGCTCTAACCACTAAGCTATCACAGTTTTTAGGTATAATAATTGTGAATAATAGAAATGCGGGAAAGTTTACGCCATTATTAAGGGCCAATTAACGTCTCGATATCAAACATCTTCTACAAGACTTTTCCATTCTTGTACAGAAAATTATTTAGTAGAAAAGCATATCTCGATATCGACCTTAGAATAATATATGACACCGTAGAAAATTTTGTAATATTCCTGTAATTATTTCAAGGTCGTCGGTTTAGTAATCCATAGCTTCGCGATCGGAAGACAAACAGACACACTTTCACACACAACTCAACGCAGCGTCGGCTAGTTTATAATATATAGAACTATAGGATAATATATTGCTAACTTTAGTTGTTTGTCGGAGCGTCACTGCGGCGAATGAGAATGTATTCTATTTCCGAATAACGTAGGAAATTGGGAATGTCGTATCATCGATGATTATCGTTACTTGAAACGAAGAAGAATCATCTTTATTGTATTTCAGGCTTAATTCAGAAAGGATTTGTTCAGCTATAGGTACTGTATGTACGTAACATACAGTATAGCTGAACTCTAAGGCAGCACTGGTTTTCAATCAACCCCTTTTGCATCGGAATTGCCGAGTAAAAAATAAAAAACAAACTAAATAATTAAAAAATAAGTCAGAAAGCCACACAAGAAAGGTTATAACACTATACACAGCACAAAATAAAAAAGCGTCTAAATTATCTCAAACTATTATCAAATAAATTGAAATAAACAACAAAAATCAAGTACGAAATAAACTTTTATTTTTATTTTATGCACTATAAGTTAGCTCTTGACGGCTGTCTCACCTGGTGGTAAGTGATGATACAGTCTAGGATGGTGGCAAGCTAACCTACACTCCTAATTGGTTTCAACGCCACATCGTACCGGAACGCTAAATAGCTTGGCAACTAGCCACAGCCGAAGCCTCCCATCAGAACAGTCTCAAGCCGGGAATCGAACCCAAGACCTCCAACTTTACTGTTTTTCTACAGCGCACGCACTGCGCCACGGAGGTTGTCAAAAAAAACTACTTCGATTTTGCTGCTATACTAGTTGTTTTACTGCTTCGTTCTAGTGTAAACCAACAAATTGCACTATTGCGTATATCATAATTGCTTACCTTCATGGATGGATCTCTTAAAACTAATTTTTACATGTAGTGTAACTGCTGCAGTAATAAAAACTATATGTGCTGAGAAAACAGGATGAAGAAATCTTCTACCACTTTCTACTTAAATCAACAGTAAAATACGTTTGTTATATCCCTTGTCTAATTAGAAGGCGCTAAAACAGAGTGATAGTTTTCCAATACAGTGTTGCCTCCCAATTAAAATGTACCGCGGGCGTACCATCGCACATGTACCGCCAATGTTAGCACCAAAGGACATCAGCGGTCGCGTCACGTATTAATGCTCGTATATAAACTCAGCCCTGGACTTCCCTAACATACATTGTGACCGTATAACGGACGGCAGTAAGACGAACCTGCCGTCGGACAGTGATAAAACAAAAGTGCAATATGTTTAAATTAATAGTGATATTGTCGATAGCGGCATTCGCTAGTGGCCAGTACTCGGCGTCGAGGCTAGTGAGGAACGTTTACGATGAATGCTTGAGCCAATATTCCGTGGAGTGTGTGAAACCCAGGACGCTCGAATGGATTTCTCGTGTGGCGAACGACGATGAGATCAAGATCACGGACAATCTGTCGATCGTCAGGCAAGCGACGATCGAGGATGAAGCCGTCGACCCCAGGATGGCGAGGGACCCAGCTTACGCGATCATCGACTCCGTGGACAGATTCCTCCAGACCCATTCAGTGAGAGTGAAAGTACCTGAAGAGATTGCCAGCAGTGCTGCTTCGGAATATGTTCCAAGGTCGCTTCTTACAGACCTTCCTTCTGAATTGGACATGCCGTTGGATGGCGAAGAAGAGGTAGCAACCTTTGAAGGAAGAAAGAAGAAGATCAAGCTCCCCAAGCCTTTGAGGATTAAGAGCAGTGCGTTTTTATACTGCCAAAGATATACGGAATGATTTTGTCAAATGTTTCTAATTTCAATGTTTTTTTTCAGAACACGGATTCATCAAGAAGGTGCTGCTTCCATTCCTGCTTGGTTTGAAGTTCAAGGCTTCCGTTTTGGTGCCTCTTGCACTTGCTCTCATTGCACTGAAGACGTGGAAAGCTTTAACACTTGGTCTCATCTCTCTTGTTTTATCTGGTAAACTATCATCGTCACTCCTTACACTTTTCTCATAATTATTCAGTTGTTTAGTAAGTTCTTTCAATGACATCCGTGACACAGCGAGTGCGTCGTATTATAAATTGGGAAGTGATTCTGGTGGCTAGGTTCGACTCCTAGACCTGGAGTCAGGTCTGGTGGATCTCTAGTTGGCTAGCTACTACGCAAAGACATAGATAGCGTCAAGCGATTTAGCGTTCCAGAATGATGACAAGTAGAAACCGATCAAAAGGATGGGCTTGTCAGATTTTTTGTTGGTCAGATGTTAATGGGCAACGGTAATCACTTAACATCAGGTGACCCATCTTCTCGTTGACTCGCGATTTAATATTTTAAAAAAAGGAACAATCTTTAGCAAAATAGGTTTTAAGTATTAAAGATCTAGTAAGAAGACAATCCGATTGTTTTGACAAACCTGACTATCCCATTTCTGAATCATATGGTAACTTTTATTTTCAGGTGCAATGGTGATCTTCAAGTTCACGAAACCCAAGGTTGTAAACTATGAAGTCATCCACTATCCGCAACACCACGTCGAACATCACGTAGACCATCACGCTCCTGCCTGGGACGCCCATGGACCCTACCAGGCGAGGTCTTACGAAGATGCTCACGAAATTGCTTACTCGGGACAAATTTAAATTGATGATTTTATTTAATAGGACGGACCACTGATTAATTAATTTATTTAAATTATTTATTGCTAATGTAAATAAACCTTTACTAATTAAGTATCAACGTTAAAAGAGGAGTGTTTTATTACTAGCCTTTTTCGAATAATGGGAACGGTAGTTCTGAAAATTATTTCGGTAGAAAGTGAAACCGCACAAATAAGGAAACTACAATGAATTATTGATGAGATGGAACTTCAACGTGTGACCAGTTTCTTAAATAAGTAATTCTGACTATTCAATCACCTGTTAGGTGAATTTACGGGACACTTGAATAATTTGCACTTGAAGTAATATACATATAATTATTTGTAATATAAGTTACTAAAGGATACCTGTAGCTTTCGTAAGTTGATAAGTACTACTTCCTTGCGAAAAACTTACGAAAGCTACCAAATACTAATTTGGTCTCGAGAGAATTCTGTTAATTAATTTAAGATCCATTCATCGTTAAAACTCCCTTGAAAACTCTAAATTCCCTTGAGTCTATGATTCTTTTATTAATATAAGTCAAACCCGTTAAAAAACCAAATCACCGCGTCAATTTTGAAAGACTTATATATGTGTTAAGCCAAGTTACATTGTTTTGTCACATACATTGATGCTAGTAAACAAACTACTAAATACCTAATAAGCAGTGATATGCTTTTCACAGTTCTCTCTGTTAAAATGATGGAAATACTTCGAAAATATGAATACGACCCAAAGCAAGCATATAAGACACGCAACCAGAGTATTATATGAGAATACATGATGCATTTCTACTAATTTTAGAATATATAAAAAAAACTGAGCTCTTAAAACTCTTAGCGCTCCTGTGTTCTTTTAGCAGTTGCCGTACTTTGGTGAATTTATGGCACAGTAGCTTATTTTAGCCAATAGTAAGTGTCAGCCAATCAAAAAGTGGTTATGTCATGGTTAGATTGTCATTATTAAAACATTTACAAGAAATAGGTTAATTTAATAAGACATAGTTTTATTTAAAATTGTTATTTACCTTCTGTTCAATCAATAAACATTTTGCAACATTTATTTTAATACTACTGTTTCAGCAACATCATTAGCCAATTTATTGGTTTCATTGTACGTCATTTTGGATTTCTCTTCGATTTCAACGGTTTTATTAAAAGGTATTCTTTTTGAATTATTTATATGTTTGGTAACGTTATTATGCAGTGTTTTTGAGTGTACTGTATTAGCTTGATCTAAATCATCATTGAAAATATTCCTATCGTAATCTTCACTAAAATTAAAATCGTTTCGTTTAATTGGAACTAATTTGTTGAGAAAGTTTGCTGGTTTGAATTTTTCTGTTACTCCTTCCTTGATATATAAGGGTCGTTCGATTGATTTGTGTGTTGCATAATTAATGAATTCTTCGTTTACCACTTTGGTATTCGTACTGTTTTCTTTCTCTCTACTTTCATTTGTATTGAAATTCAAGGCGGTGCGATGCTCATCCGGTCTCGGTAAAAGTACACGATTAGAGAACGTTTTGAACACATTGGAATGTTTTAAAGGATTCATTTTGTAAATATTAAGCAATACGTTAAAATTTTCCGCGTTGCCCCTCTTTGTTCTGCGACTAGCTCTAGCCATCTCTGGTATCACCATCTGTAATTTTTTTGTCATTATTAAAATTAGCCTTAACGACTTCCAAGGCGAAGCGCGTGCGCTGTCGCATTATAAAGTTGGTGTTCCTGGATTCGATACCCAGCTCGAGTCTGGTCTGGTGGGAAGCTTCGGCCGTGGCTAGTTACCACCCTACCGAAAAAGACTTGTCGCCAAGCGATTAAGCGTTCCGGTACGATGTCGCGTAGAAACCAATTAAGAGCGTGGGTTTACCACACTCCTAACAGTTTATCCCGCTACCATCCTAGACAGCAACATCACTTACCACCAGGTGAGATTGCCGTCAAGGGCTAACTTGTAGTGTATATAAAAAAAATGTTGTATTTTAAGCCTCCCCTCTTATAGAGGATCAAGGTATAGAGCTTACAGCACGCTTCCGCTGGCCCAATGCGTGCTGGCAGGCTTAGGTCCAGATTTATCACAGATAAAGTAACAGAACACCAGCCGATTAGCGCCGAAAGAACTTGACATGGCTTGACCGAAATAACTAAGCAGCTTAAGTTATGTTTTATTGTGTGGTTTATATTTAAAAAAGCATAAAATTTTTCATTAAAAAGAAGAATGTTACTAACGGGAGGGAGATAGTTTACATCGTTGTCACAACCGGTGGAAGTCTACTGCTGGATATGGCTCCTTTTCCTGGTTAAGTTTGTTGTCGGCTTCTTAGACCGAGGCGCGTTTGGAACCCTCATAGCTTTAGTTTTAAGTTTACGAATGTAGTTATCACCATCAAATCACAACTATGGACTATTTGAATAAAGATATTTGAATTTGAATTTTTATGGATTTCCAATAAGTTTAGTGTTCTTGTGGCGTATTTTGTTATATTGATAGAGGAACGACCAACGTCGCTTGGCGGATATTTGAGCAAATTGGATCACCAACATCCACCAATCTTCCAAGTTACTTTCCCATCACATAAGCATAAGCTACTGACACTTTACGATTTCAGTTACCTACGATGGTATTCTGCATGAATACCGAAATTTACATTGACTATGCATTTGATATTTTTTGTGTAGGCTTGAAGTTTCCTTTCAACCAATGTTTCTTGCCATGATTCATAGATTAGTGCTGCTTGATTAATAAATCAAATGGAGCTAATCTCACTAAAAAGGGGCACAAAGAAAACTTTTAAAAAAGAGAGAACGTTCTTACCGCTAACAATGAAATTGACAGAATGAATGCTTCGGTTTTCATATCGTTGTGTTATGAAAACCGACCTGTGCACTTTGGTAATACCTACTTATGGTAGGTGGTAATGTTTATGAAATATTTCGGCTTATCGGTGAGAGATTTGGTTAAACTTAAGGCAGTGCGGTGCGCTCTCACATATAAGACGCCATATAGATTTTCTTACTGTTTTCATCATCATCATGAACAACTCATTACCGGCTCACTACCGAGCACGGGTCTCCCCTCAATATGAGAAGGGTTAGGCCATAGTCCACCACGCTGGCCATGTGCGGATTGGCAGACTTCACACGCCTTTGAGGACATTATGGAGAACTCTCAGGCGTGCAGGTTTCCTCACGATGTTTTCCTTCACCGTTGAAGCAAGTGATATTATAATTTTTTTAAAAAGCACATAACTGAAAAGTTAGAGGTGTGTGCCCGGATTCGAACCGCCGACCTCTGATTAGGAAGCTGACGCCCTAACCACTAGGCTATCACCGCATTTGTATTGTGTTTTTCTTATTGTTTTATCGCTGGGTAATTCGTCTACGCATCAGTACGTACTCGTAGCAGGGTATGTCGGACACGCCGGCGGCCAGAGTGGCGACCGAAATACCCAATAAAACCCAGCAATGCTCCTTTGCGTCGCCTAACGGCTAAGCCTGAGTCTTCCTTACTGGCTACTTCAAGTTTGCTCTTCATAGCAATCTTATCTGGTGGTAAGTGGTGATGTTGTCTTAGATAGTAGCAGACCAATCTGTTAGGGGTATGGTACACCCATACTCCTAATTGGTTTCTACGCGACGTGCCGGAACGCTAAATCGCTTGGAGACAAACACGTCTTTATCGGTAGGGTTTTAACGAGCCATGGTGACACCAGCCACCAGACCAGACTCTACCCGGGATCAAACCCAAGACCTCTAACTTTGAAATACGATAGCGCATGTGCACCACTTAGGTAGTCAAAAATCCATATGACTGTAACGTTTATTCCAGATAGTAACATATGAAACCTTCGCCTTAGAGCCGCCAGAGTATTTATTGCTTCCGGGCGATCCATGGCCTAGAGCCAACTGTGCCAAAAATCACCTACATCTCCACTATACCCTCTTCTTCTAAGCAGCAGTTAAGCGCTCTTTGGCCGACTGACATAAATAAATAGATAATATTTATGAAACAGAACTGTACATTCCTCGACATTGCATTTTCATTCGAAGAACAATGGTCTCGAAATGCTTAACTGGAAAACCATACGTCTAAACAAACAATTGTGTTACCATTTAGAAACAATTTCCAATTGAACAGTTTTAGGGATTCTTTTTGTGTTTAACTTGCTAACAGGCTGGAATTTTCTGCTTACCAATGCAACTCCCTAATTTCGTAATCTGTCATAGGAAAACAATTATACTAACTATATAGATATAGCTTTTTTTTATATACATAGCGAGCAAACGAGCAGGCGGGTCACCTGATGGTAAGTGATGAGAGGAACCGCCAATGCGTTGCTGGCCCTTGAGCAATTTGTTAATCTGCCCTTTGAAGATCCCTTGAACCATTAGGGAACACAGAAGATGGAAGCTGGTTCCACAATTTGCAGGTGCATGGCAGAAATGACCTGGAATAGCGGGTGGTGGACGAGGACCATATATCTTGTCATTGTTATCTTCATATGTCTTGTGTTATATCATGAGGCGGGGGAGCGATAGCCTGGAAAAGCTAATTGTGACGGGAAATACAGACGGCAAAAGATCGAGAGACCGCTTACCAACCAGATGGGCAGACCAGCTGAGGGACTCTAAGTGCAAATTCCACACAATGGCGAGACTAGCCTCCGATAGAAGCCGGTGGAAACAAATAATCCGTACGAGGTTACAAGGCCATCAGGACCACGATCTTCAGTAATAAAGGAACGACTGGAGAGAGAGAGAGATCTTGTGTTTTATCATGCGCCTTTTCAGCGAAATTTACTGGGATGGACGGTTTTACGTTCTCTCTAGGTCAGGGTATAATACCATTTTCTGGCCCTAAAAGTTTCTTGACATAAGAACTCTACCTAACAATATTTGCCCGACTTGAGGCAGTTTACTAAAGTGGGAGATATAAGGGCAACACTGGTACAACTGAGATGAGTTATTAATGCTTGGAAGATCGCATAAATAGAAATACAGTTCTTAAGTAACCAGTTTTCATGTACTTTTATAAGTTGATTGTTTAAGTTACAAACGAAATGAAGTTATTATGGTCGGTAGTTATTATTTTTATCCTGCTTAAAGCAATAATCACAACAATTTTTGTCATAAAAATCTTATTAATGCCTAAAGTTGGCTTCTGTTTTTCTTCGTTTGCGCCATCAATAATAAGTTAATTCATTAATTAAATTCGAATGGCTTTTTTCGCCCATTATCTTACATTTCAGTTTACTAGCAATACATTGTATTACATATACGTTATTCATTAATGAAATTTGAATGGCTTTTTTCGCCCATTATCATACAATTTCAGTTAGCTAGCAATACATTGTATTTACATATACATTAATTCACTAATTAAATTCGAATGGCTTTTTTCGCCCATATTATCTTACATTTCAGTTTACTAGCAATACATTGTATTACATATACGTTATTCATTAATGAAATTTGAATGGCTTTTTTCGCCCATTATCATACAATTTCAGTTAGCTAGCAATACATTGTATTTACATATACATTAATTCACTAATTAAATTTGAATGGCTTTTTTCGCCCATTATCCTTCATTTTTAGTTTACTAGCAATACATAGTATTATGTATACATTAATTCGTTAATTAAATTTTAATGGCTTTTTTCGCCCATTATCTTTCATTTTCAGTTTACTAGCAATACATAGTATTATATTTAAATTAATTCATTAATTAAATTCGAATGGCTTTTTTCGCCCATTATCCTTCATTTTCAGTTTACTAGCAATATTGACGCATAGTTGGCAATGCGTTAAATGTCTACGAGTCAACTGGGAGGCACCATGGGTAGAGAAGAAGCATGACCCCCTTCGGTATACCACCCCCCGCCCTCGGTTTACCCATGGAGGTGCTCCTCTACCAGGCATTGACGAATCCCCGGACTTTCGGGTTGAAGAGGGTCTACCCACTAGATTCAAAGAAGATTTCTATGGCGAGGAGAATAGGCCTTATCGTTTATCACCGCATTATAAGCAGACACAACGTTGGAATAAGTATAAACCCGGGGTACGTTTACCAATAATGTCACAAATTAAAAGAACTGTCATATTTATTCTCTTTGACATAGACTTTAATAATATTTAAATATTATTTATTCACTCTTTGATATACTTAAATATAAGGCTTACAGTGCACTGGCGTATTAATGTGTGAGGTTCTGGATTCGATTACCGGCTCAATCTGTCAAGACTCTATTAGTACTCATCATATAGTGGTACGCGCCAAGCGATTTAGCGAAGAAACTGACCGGTTCAGTTGACAACGCAGCTCCTCTGGTGCTGCAGATGTTCATGGCCTACGGTAACCACTAACCATCTGGTGAACCTATCTGCATATATACGTTTAAACGGTTTAATGGTCTGTTCGATGTTTTAAATAAACTACCAGAGAGCGGAGGGTAAATTATATGCAAAAAAGTCTTATTTTTTATTCCAATACAGGTTAACTACAAACACACCTACCTGGTGGTAAGTGTTTTTGCAGTTTTATGATGGTAACAGGCTAATCTATTTAGTGCTTTTTGATGACTTCTGTGGCGCAGTGCGTTCTCTGTCGCATTATGGTTCGATTCCCGGCTCTAGTTTAGTCTGGTGGGAGGCTTCGGTAGTGGCTAGTTAGCAACCTACCGACAAAGAGGTGTCGCCATGCGATTTAGAGTTCCGGCACGATGTCGCGTAGAAACCAATTAGGAGCATGGGTTTACAATACTCCTAACAGGTTAGCCCACTATCATCCTAACCGCATTATCACTTACCACCAGGTGAGATAGCCGGAAAGAGCTAACTTGTAGTGTATAAAAGGAGTACTGTTACGTGGCATCGTACCGGAACAATTATTCCACTGACGGTATAGTGCTGGTAACCAGCCGCGACCGAAGCCTTCCGCCAAACAATTTGTTCTGCGCATGTACCAGGAGAACATAGAGTACGCGGGCTGCTATTGTACGACAGTGTACAAGAGACTGATCCCGTTGGCCGGCTGCGCCCTAATCACAACTCGGCACGTGCTGACTACGGCCACGTCCACTTACCTGGTACTCCGAGACCGACGGCATTATGACGTGCTGGAAAACGTCCTCGGCGCCTGGTACGACACCAATCACAACAACGACAACAGTTCCATGTAATTATCACCGGCGAGGATCCATTTTCATCCGCTTGTAAGTCTTAATTTAATAAGAGTTTCTACACGCTTTTTGTATCGTTTTTTTACATCATCATCATGACCGTGATCAACCCTGCCTGGCCGAGATCGCTCTTTAGCGATAAGGCCGCCTATTGTACCTGTTTTCTTTTAAAGTGTTTTTTCATTTCATTCTCATTTCATTTCAACCCATTGCCGGCTCGCTACAGAGCACGGGTCTCCTCTCAATAGGAGAAGGGTTTGGCAATATTCCACGCTTGCCATGTGCGGATTGGCAGACTTCACACGCCTTTGAGAACATTATGGAGAAAATATTGCAGGTTTCCTCACAATGTTTTCCTTCACCATTGAAGCAAGTGATAATTTAATTGCTAAACGCACATACTCGTATCTCGAGGTGCGTACGTGCGTGCCCGGGATAGAACCCCCGAACTCAGATTAGGAGGCAGACGCCCTAATCACTAGGCTATGAAAAATTATGAAATTGGGCAATGAAATTTCCTTCGCCCCCAAACATGCCTATTCAAGTAGCATTTGTGTTAATTTTTAACTGTTGCCGTATTTATTTTCTTATAATGATTTAAAAGAAAGAACTGCGTTCCCAAACTAATTTAAATGATGTTACATATTTATCTCTTTTACACGTTTAAACAAGTTTGTAAACCACATGGTCAGTTTAAAAAAAACTTGTGAAGCGGCTGAAAAAGCTAAAGCATGCAAATACAAGGGTCTAAGCTCCGAATGTGATTTTGTCCCATTCGGTGTCGAGACCCTTGGTCCGTGTGGTCCTAGCGCTATAAGCCTTTTTAAGGAAATAGCAAAAAGGTTAGTCGACATCACAGGAGACCGGAGAGCTACCAGCTACCTCGGACAAATAATTAGTCTTGCTATTCAAAGGGGGAACGCCGCCAGTATCTTCGGAACCTTGCCTAAAGGGACTCCTTTTAATAATATATTTTAGTTATGATATTACATTTGTTTTAAAAAATTAAATTATCACTTGCTTCAACGGTGAAGAAAAACATCGTGAGGAAACCTGCACGCCTGAGAGTTCTCCATAATGTTCTCAAAGGCGTGTGAAGTCTGCCAATCCGCACATGGCCAGCGTGGTGGACGATAGCCAAATGCTCTGTAGTGAGCCGGTAATGAGTTGATCATGATGATGATGATGATGATTATATTTGTTAAGATTTTTAGTTTTATGTTCATCTTAATCTAAGGTTTATTTTAAGTTTTTTTTCTGTCATTCATTTGTTTATCTTACTTGCTATATCAATAGTAAATACTTAAGTTAGTTCAGAGATCCAGTGTTTTTGCAGAAAGTTGTTTGAATAAAATAGTATATGATTGATATATTCATCATCATGATCAACCCATTACCGGCTCACTACAGAGCACGGGTCTCCTCTCAATATGAGAAGGGTTTGGCCATAGTCCACCACGCTGGCCATGTGCGGATTGGCAGACTTCACACGTCTTTGAGAACATTATGTAGAACTCTCAGGTGTGCAGGTTTCCTCACGATGTTTTCCTTCACCGTTGAAGCAAGTGATATTTTAATTTTTAAAAACGCACATAACTCCGAAAAGTTAGAGGTGCGTGCCCGGATTCGAGCCGCCGACCTCTGATTAGGAGGCTGACGCCCTAACCACTGGGCTATCAACGCTTGATTGATATAGGTATTAATACTTAGTAACTTACTTGTTTCAGTGGCATTATCCAGAACAAGTGAACAGGTCTCATCCGTTTTCTTTTACATTCGACTTAGCGGTCTGGGCCACCACGTACACCGTTTACGGCTGGTATATGAATACCAACAGTGCTACAGTGTGCATGAGGGCCACTTCCAGCCCGTGAGTACCGCTCACCAGCAATGCTAGCATGTACAGCCCGGTTACGCTGTGACAACCAATAGGGTTAATAAAGCTAATAGACATTCCGAAAAAAAAAGCTAGCATGATTTGACTGGTGGAACTTTTATGCAGTTTTCAATTACAATATGAGATGCTGATAAAGAAAAAATCCCTACCCAGTAGGGATTTTTTTGTTAGGCTACTTCCTAGATCAAGGCGTTGTTGGAACCCTCATAGGTTTAGTTTTAATTTTACGAATGTAGTCAAAAACTAGTCAAAAACGCCTTTTAAAGACCAAATGACTGTTCCGTGAGTCCCTGCGGAACCAAGGCACGACGCGTCATACTGTCTTCGCCGGCGAAGACGAGGTCCCCGCTATCTTCCGTCATCCGGACATGGGCTCCATCCACGGCCTCGTAGACGTACGGACAACTCACCGTCCGACCCCCTCGTTATCCCAAACGTCGCCTAAGCCGAGGTTCAGCGTCAAAGGAGGCACCCTTAGGCAGACGTTTCCTCAGTTTCTTCGAGCGATAGGCCTCAAAATGTCTTCTGGCAGAGCTTCTTTCCGAAGGTCGCCGTACAGCCTGGTTACGCTGTGGCAACCAATAGCACAGCTACTAGACAGTAAAAAAAAATATTTGCCGTCGTCGCTTTTGGCCGCGCTGTTGTGGCTGGTTGGCGCCAGCCATGAGTGAGCCGAGTACGTCACCTCTGTGGTGAATGGAGCAGTGTACGGGACACGATATAATACTCGTATTTATAACAAAAATAGGATTGTAGGAATTTATCTTAGGATCTTTAACCAAGTTAGGATTACCACTTACCATCAGGTGAGATTCTAGGGCTAACTTCTAGTGGATTGAAAAAAAGTTACCCCTGATATCTGATTTGCTTTTTTCAGCAAGGCATGGGGCCCGCCATCCCCTAAAGGCAAAGTAATACATATAATTGTAGGATTCCAATTCATGTATTCATATAAGCGGAAACCAACGCCCTGGCATAAGTATGGTGTCAGGACATCGCGTTATACGGAACCGTGTCCAAAGGTACGCGCCATTTTGTCTAAAAGTAAACATATTACTTTATGTTTGCTTTTTATTTTAGATTATTTTAAAACAGAATGAAAAGAAATGTAAGAAAAACTATTGAGCCGAAAATAGCTCATCATCATCATCATCATCATAAACCCATTGCCAACTCACAACAGAGCACGGGTCTCCTTTCATTATGAGAAGGGTTTGGCCATAGTCCACCATGCTGGCCACGAGCGGATTGGCAGACTTCACACGCCTTTGAGAACTTTATGGAAAATCTCAGGCATGCAGGTTTACTCGTGATGTTTTCCTTCACCGTTAAAGCAAGTGATGTTTTGAACATAGATAACAAACCAAATAAAAACTAAACTAAATTATCTTCATTTATTCTGTGGCTAGTTACCACCCTACCGACAAAGACGTGTCGCCATGCGATTTAGCGTTCCGGCACGATGTCACGTAGAAACCAATTAGGAGTACGGAGACCCGTGTCTACCATACCCTTAACAGGTTGCCTGGTACCATCTTAGACCGGGTCATCACTTACCATCAGGTGAGATGCAGTCAAGGGTTAACTTGTGGTATATAAAAAAAATCTATCGTGCGATGTATAAACATTAAATTGTACCGTACAGATTAGTCTGTTTTACGCGTATTGTTTGTCTGGTGGGAGGTTTCGGCCGTGGTTAGTTACCACCCTAAAAACCACCACCACCCACCCAAAAAAAACTCGTTAATAACTCTCGTATTATTTATCACAGACGGAATGGGGATGGTTCATATGTATACCGGGGAACTGGGCCAAGTTCGGTGTGGAGAGCGGGGCTGCCTTGCACAGGACCGATAGCTCATGGAAATACGACGGTCTGGTCGGAATGGCTGCATTCTCCATGCACCTGAGATCCGTGGAAATCACGCACTACTTCACCGTTCTGGACACTCATCCGGTTCTGGAGTTCCTGTACGACGCGTACGAGGGTGCGCTGCCGTACGTCTGGCTGGACAAGAGATTCGAAGACACGAAGCAAGCGGCGCCCACACTTAAGAAAGGGTTTTACCTTCATCGAGATTATAGTATAGGGGAGCAACATCCTTACGGCGACCCATACAATGATTAGAGCGTTGGCAAGTTCAAACAACATTCTGAGAACTGTAACAGACCGATACGACTCTCCAATCTACAAACAGTTTTTAAAATTACATGTAGATCGGGAACGGTCGGGTTAAGTTAATGTTTAATTTATTCTTAATTTTTGTTTCGTATTTTATAGTGTAACTATTTTTATCATATTGTAAATGTAAATTGGACCTAGTTGCCATAATAAAGAAATTATATTATTATTTTTATATACTAGCTCTCACGCCCGTGTGCAAAATAAATACATATAAACAACCAAAAGAGATATAATAAACTTAAATAGATAATAATAAACCTACATACACATTACATAAATACATATTTGCACCGGGCGGAGGATTACACCCCGGCAGGGGAGACCAAACGGCCGGGGGTCAGGGCGACAGGTTGAGAAACCGGCGGACTATCCTAGCCGAGTCCAGCAAGACCGCTTTTTGCATCCTGGCTGCGAGCGAACTACCACGGAACCCCAGCCGCGCATATAATTATTATATCTATACCTATCAAGAATTTTACAATCTGATTTGTTAAAGGGTACTAGAGCAACACCTTGACCTTTGACGACCTCCGTGGCGCAGCGCGCGCGCTGTTGCATTATAAAGTTGGAGGTCCTGGGTTCGATTCTCGGCTCGAGTCTGGTCTGGTGGGAGGCTGCGGCCGTGGCTAGTTACCACCCTACCGACAAAGGCGTGTCGCCAAGCGATTTAGCGTTCCGGCACGATGTCGTGTAGAAACCAGTTAGGAGTATGGCTTTACCATACCCCTAACAGGTTAGCCCGCTACCATCTTAGACTGCATCATCACTTACCATCAGGTGAGATTGCCGTCAAGGGCTAACTTGTAGTAGATAAAAAAAAAAAAACCTATAAAATTTAATAAGGATTATTATTTAATTTTGTTGAATGTTTGCAATTACATGTCAAATAATATTTTACTCTTCGGACACATCACCGGCGTGAGAATGACTCCATTGAGCGTCTTGTCAGGGTAATGTGGAAGGCACTAGAGGTCGAGGAAGGTCACCCATGCGATGGACCGGTCAGATAAAGCCGTGGGCGGTCCTTTGCACGAGTGCACCAGGCTTTCGGTCAGTCGAGAAAAGTGGCGGATGCTCGTGAGGCGTATAACATCTGCCCTCAAAGACATTGCTTCATGATGACCACGACCACTCTATCAAGAGTGTAACGACAAAGAAGAAGAAGATTTTACAGTTTTAAGTTCAGTTCAACCCTAGTTAATGAATAAATGACTCAACACTCTTATTTTTTTTATACACATCTAATGAATAGAAGCAGGCGTTACTTTGCGGAAGTCCATGATAAACAATAAACAGCAAGTATAATTTGCTATATTCATTAAAGTAAACTTACTTTTCGCGCTTGTGAAGTCAACATCTCCTACGGATGATCCGGTGTCGGATCGAAACGTGCGTAGAGGTTCTAGTGGAAGATTTTGTGTGGTGTTATACTATACTAATCTCCCGGTTGTCGGCGGAATATAGCAAATTATACTTGCTGTTTATTGTTTATACACATCTCACCTGATGGTAAGTGATGGTGCGGTCTATGATGGTAACGGACTAACTAGTTTCTACGCGACATCGTTCCGGAACGCTAAATCGCTTGGCGACACGTCTTTGTCGGTAGGGTGGTAACAAGCCACGGCCGAAGACTCCTACCAGACCAGACTCGAGCCGGGAATCGAACCCAGGAACGAAGTTTCAAAATGTTAATCGAAAGGTTGCATGGCTAGTGTGGAATTTATTAATTAAATAAAGGTAATAAATAATGTGATTTTTTTTCATTTGACCTTAATTTTAAAACAAAAGTTAATTTTGAATATAGCAATAATCAATAGGCTTTATTACTTCGGAGACAAAAATTATTCGCTTATCCCGGGTTATCAAAATTCAAATTCAAAATAATCTTTATTCAAATAGTCCTTAAAAAGGCACTTTTGACGCGTCAATAATTTACATAGTAGTTATTTCATGGTGATAACTATATTCGTAAACTTAAAACTAAAGCTATGAGGGTTCCAAACGCGCCATGGTCTAAGAAGAAGCGCACAACAAACTTAGCCGGGGTTTTTCTTTTTTTCGTTATCACCATCTCACATAATGAATAACAAACTATAGTACCTATGGAGAGCAATTCACACCCAAGCTTTTTTATCGTTTATATAATCCTTAATATCGTAATATGATTTTTCTACAAGCTTTCGTTTTATAAAAACTTTGAACTTATTGATAGACATCTCCAAGATATCAATAGGTAATTATTTTATTATAAAATAAAATACAATTTCCTTTGAACGAGTTACTAATTTTGTGCAGCCTACTAAATGGTACTACAAGTTTACTTTTACTTCTGATGTTCAGTGCGTTACAGTCCATTTTTTTCTTGAATTTATCAATATTTTTATGAACATACATTAAATTTTCATATATATATTGGCTATGCACTGTCATTATTTTATAATCTTTAAATTTTTCTCTTAATGACTCTCTGGGACCTAATTTATATATCATCATGATCCACCTCTCAATATGATAAGGGTTTGGCCATAGTCCACCACGCTGGCCATGTGCGGATTAGCAGACTTCACACGCCTTTGAGAACATTATGGAGAACTCTCAGGCGTGCAGGTTCCCTCACGATGTTTTCCTTCACCGTTGTAGCAAGTGGTATTTTTTTTTTTAATCGCACATAACTCCGAAAAGTTAGAGGTGCGTGCCTGGATTCGAACCGCCGACCTCTGATTAGGAGGCGGACGCCCTAACCACCAGGCTATCACCGCTTCATTATTAGAGCTTAGCGCGGGTAGTCCCTATAATCAGAATGGACTCTACTAATAAAATAAAAAGGTAAAAAATAAAACATTTTTATTAAACTTTTATTAAAACAAAACATGTTTTTAATGTAACAATAAATACTTAAACATCTAATCAAATAAATAATTTAATAATTAGCTACACTAAATTATTGTCCTAGTGACTTGAGACTACTAAAAATATAACTTTTCTTTATATTATAACATATTCAATACTTAATTTATTATAGACGTATATACGACAGACGTACAAACGAACAAACCTATTTATATTATGGAACAGAACCTACATTCGATTAGTGAGTTATTAAACAGAGGTTACGATCTATTTTCAACCCCCGGTAACCTCCGTTAAAACATAACACCCCCTTTTGCGTAAAAGGTGGTGTTATATATTTATGTTATGGTGGTTTATGTGTCAGATATACATGTGTAAACCGATTTGGACGCGGTTTTGTTAAATTAATATAATAGCTTTCAGCTGGTTTCTTGTTGATGGTTATCATACATGTTTTATCAAAATCGGTGCAGCCATAGGGGATAAAATAATGAATCTTCTAATTTTTTTTTATACACCACAAGTTAGCCCTTGACAGCATCTCCCCTGGTGGTAAGTGATGTGACAGCATCTCACCTGGTAGTAAGTGATGATTCGGTCTAAGATGGTAACGGGCTAACCTGTTAGGGGTAACTTAAACCCGTACTCCTAATTGGTTTCTACACGACATTGTGCCGGAACTCTAAATCGGCCGGCGACACGTCTTTGTTAGTAGGTTGGTAACTAGCCATGGCCGAAGCCTCCTACCAGACCAGACTCTAGTCGGGAATCGAACCCAGGACCTCCAACTTTGTAAAATGCAACTTTCAAATATATCCAATGTTATCAAATGGAAGGGCCTGAATTTGATATTATAATCAGACGTGTTTTATTTTGGTTTTTGATTTTTTATAGGTTACTACAAGCTTTAGATAATAGTCCGGTTTAAAACATTATTTTCAGTACCGCTAGCGAATTAGATACATATAATGGTACTATGGTTTAAATATATATTTGACATTGTTTTTAAAAATTATGCTGCAATAATTAGCCAAGTTACCACTAAAGTAATGGAAAACAGAAAGACACCTACGTTGATTCTGTACATAGGTAATTCATTCGTCAAAATATAGTAAAACATTAATATGTTTATTAATTAAATATTACTTAACTAATTAATAAATAATATAAATATTACTTAACTACTTAATAGATAAAATAAATATTAATTATCTACTTAGTTACTATTACTACTACTAATCTAGTTCTAAGTTTTAAAGTTTAGATTGGCGTTTAAAAACTTAACTCAATAAATGCAATATACCTTATTATTATTAATTGTTTTAAAAACCCATTTTATTTGACGATCCCTTCGTAGTATGAGGCCCATTTGACTCGGACGGAAAGATAATGAAACTTTACGTAACTTTTTTTTTTCGGACTCTATTAGCTGTACAAACCCTATTGGTTGCCACAGCGTAACCGGGCTGTTTGGCGAGCTTTGGAAAGAAGCTCTGCCAGAAGAAATTTTGAGCCCTAGGGCTCGAAGAAACTATGGGAACGACTGCCTAAGGGCGCCTCCTTTGAGGCCGAACCTCGGCTTAGGCGACGTTTGGGATAACGGAGGGTCGGACGGTGAGAGTTTACGTAACGCAAAAGGGTTCATCTAAGTTTTATTTATTCATCTCACCTCAAATGTACTCGTATTACCTAAGGTTTGCAACCGATCGTTTCTACATTATGTCTTCACAGATGATGTCTTAAGGTAATGATGATCGACGGCAATCTCACTGAATGGTATTTGATGGCCCCAGACCAGACTTGAGCTAGGAATCCAACGCAGGACTCCAACTTTATAATGCGAGAGCACGCGCGCTTCGCCATGGAGATGATAAATCAATAAAGCTCTCAAAAAAAAGTTCAGACATCAATGTGGAATCAACATAAAACATTTGAGTTAGTTAATAAGTCTCAAATAAGTTAATTTAAGAGAGATGACCTACTACCTTATCGTACCAACCGTAACCATATTACTGTATGCCCAACGGACTTACACTTTATTCAATTCAGCGCTACAAATCGTACCCGCCGAGTGCAGGAACTGACAATGACCTTGAGGCAATTTTTTACACTTTAACAAAGCAATGCTTCATACAATGTGTAAGTGCGAAGTGATGCTACCTACCAACTTTTAAATGATCTTAAAAAGGCATCCAGAAATAGCTGGGTGAGGAAGGCGTAGAGTGGTTTATGGCGCACTTTCGGGACCTTAAGGCTATGATTTACACTATTAACAAAGCAATGCTTCATACAATGTGTAAGTGCGAAGTGATGCTTCCTACCAACTTTTAAATGATCTTAATAAGGCATCCGGAAGTAGCTGGATGAGGAAGGCGGAGAGTGGGTTATGGCGCACTTTCGGGACCTTAAGGCTATGATTTACACTATTAACAAAGCAATGCTTCATACAATATGTAAGTGTGAAGTGATGCTTCCTACCAACTATTAAATGATCTTAAAAAGGCATCCGGAAGTAGCTGGATGCGGAAGGCAGAGAGTGGTTTATGGCGCACTTTCGGGACCTTAAGGCTATGATATGGCGTAAGTGTAAGTGCGAAGTGATACTTAATACCAACTTTTAAATGATCTTAAAAAGGCGTCCAGAAGTGGCAGGATAAGGAGGGCGGAGAGTGGTTTGTGGTGCACTTTCAAGAAGGCCTTTTCAGGAGTAAATGCGCACAGGTTGCTCGATAACTTCCTTTAACTGCTTGTAATGTTATTTGTTGTAATCAACATTACAATTGGGGTAGAGCTGTACACAGTCTTTGGACTCTTGGCCGTCTCGGGCTGCTTGCACGTATCTGAAGTAGCGCAACGCCATTGTGCTGTCTGCTGGAGGCACCAACTCGTTCGAGTCTCTGGAAAATGTTATTTTTGAATTAATGAACAAAGGTTTTTTTTAGACACTACAAAATAGCCCTTGACGGCCATCACCTGGTGGTAAGTGATGATGCTGTCTAAGATGGTAGCGGGCTAACCTGTTAGGAGGAGTATGGTAAACTCCCGCTCCTAATTGGTTTCTACGCGACATCGTGCCGTCCGAAGCCTCCTACCAGACCAGACTCAAGCCGGGAAAAGATTCTACTCCATCTTACAAATATAAACTAAACAATAAAAATGAAAAGGCAACTACAAAACTAATTTATTTTATATTATATTGAAAGAATGGTCTTTCATGGAGGTTTCATGGAATTACAAGGTTACCATTCAAAGTTTAACTCTTTAAATGCATCGAGCTTTCCAACAAATAAGACAATAGATAGATAGATAGTTGTACAATGTCTAATTATTTCTACTCACTTGCTCAGCTCATTGGAAACCAAATTGCTGTATGGCGAATGCTTAAACGGATCCTTGTACAAAGAACAAACGGCTCTATCCTTGCAGCCGGTATCCTTAGCGCCAATAGACCCTAGGATTATGTCTACCCTCTCCAAAAGAGACCCGTAGAACTTCTCCGCAGCTATTGAATCCTGAAAAATTGATACAATATGTGTTATACTGGGCTGGAAATATTAGAACTGGATAATCAGTAATATGTTTTTACCAGATATGTTCTACATGCTACTGAAAGCTTAATCAAAACAATAAGAGAAGATAAAAATTCCATGCTTTAGAGAGATAAATTATCTCTGTCGTCAGATCAAATGGATCTGAGTGAAAGGGTTCTGGATCAGCCGTTATCGTGTGACTGAGTATCAAACGTTAATCCAAACTTTTGCATTTATAATATTAGTATGATCAAAAAGTAAGATACCCACGTAATTACTTATACCTAATACTTAAGAGTTTTCTTTAATATATATATTTAAATATGGCAGCGCTGGTAAAGGAGCAGACGAGTCGCCTGATGTTAAGTGATAACCATAGCCCATGAACGAAGTCCATAAATATCTGGCCACCAGCAACAAAAGGGCCATTTATGCGTTGTTGCACAAGTTTTTATGTGATATTAGATTAGAACAAGATTCACAGGTAACTAGATATAAAGTACAATAGGCGACCGTGCTGAACATATATATAATAATGTTCAGCACGTTAGCCACCATGGTAATTAATGTCTATAACTTCTACTTTTTATTTCTACACCCCAATTTTAAGGACATCAATAAGAAACATAAAATAATGGCTTAAAGTAACTTACTGGATCCTGTGAAGCCAAGATCTCTTGCTGTTGTCTAACCAGCTCAGTCTCTGCCTTCACCCGGTTGCTCTCGGAGAGTTTGGCTGCAGACACACGCAGCAGTTCATCTCTGACTGGCGACGGAGGAGCTTTGGCCGCTAGTGTTGCAGCTCTTATCTGAAATTAAAAATAAACATATCTTATCGATCAGAAGGGTATTTGAGCTTTATAAAACCACAATTACGAAAATCATCCGCAATATAATCAAAAACAAATTATTATAATTGATTCAAATTACCGAAAAGAACTGCCACGTCCGAATACACGCACGTACGCACGCACGCACGCCACGCATAGAGTGAACACAAGAACGTTGTGTGTTTTTGTTGTTGTTTCGAATGGAAACTAGCAGATAACCTTGTTAGTTATTACTGCATCAGAGGGTTTTAGCCAGCGATAAACTTGAGAGAAGAACACTTGGGCTGGAGATTTGAACTATGATGATTTGAACTAAGGGCGAGACTCGGACCTCTGCCTTGGGTGACGTTAGGAATGTGTGTTGAACTGGGATTTTTGACCATCCGTGACTGGATGAGAACCATGTCCGGATGACGTGAGAACCTCGTCTTATGTTAGTCTGGACACTGCTTGTGGGGATTGCAGTCCAGAAAATTTAATCAGTTTCCTGGACTCGTCTTAGATTAGTCTGGACACTAGTTGTAGGGGATTGCAATCCAGAATATTGGATCAGTATGATTGTTTCCGCGATCGCGATTATTTCCGGTGATATCAATTTCCACAATAATCGTACATTGCATGTTGCATTAGTTGGTACAATTAATGCGTTTTGCGTGTGACTTGATAGCATTGTTGAATAATACTATATGCCAGAAGCGGTGGTAGCCTAGTGTTAAGAGCGTCAGCCTCCTAATCAGAGGTCTGCGGTTCGAATCCGGGCACGCACCTCCAACTTTTCGGAGTTATGTGCGTTTTTACACATTTAAAATATCACTTGCTTCAAAAGTGAAGGAAAACATCGTGAAGAAACCTGCACGCCTGAGAGTTCTCCATAATGTTCTCAAAGGCATGTGACCTTATTCATCTTGGGGCATTCTTCAAAGCGTTGCCGCGGTCTACCCACCTATCGAGCAAATACGTGTTTTGTGAGATGAGACCATTATTAGTCATAATTTAACCGAAGCTGTGATAGCCTAGTGATTAGGACGTCAGCCTCCTAAACAGGGGTCAGCGGAACCCGGACACGCACCCATAACTTTTCGGAGTTATATGCGTTTTTAAGCAATTAAAATATGACTTTCAACGGTGAAGGAAAACATCATGAGAAAACCTGCATACCTGAGAGTTCTTCATAATATTATCAAAAGCGTGTGAAGTCTGCCAATCCGCACATGGCCAGCGTGGTGGACTATGGCCAAACCCTTCTCATATTGAGAGGAGACTCGTGCTCTGTAGTGAGCCGGTAATGGGTTGATCATGATGACTATATGCCAAGGTATAAACAATCTGATGATTAATTGTGTTAGGTAGTTTAAAATAACTTTCTGAAATAGCGACTTTATAACACCTAAATGAAATAGTTACAACTTAGCCAGATTATGTAAACCCGGCTAAGTTTGTTGTGGGTTTCTTTTTAGACCTGGGCGCGATTTGCCCTCTTAGCTTTAGTTTTGAGTTGCAGTTATCACCATCATTTCACGAATAGAAATAATGAAATGAACGATTTATAGATACCTGTAATAGGTTTATGTGAATAAAGCTATTTTTGATTTGATTTGATTAATGTATTGTTTTCTATAACATGTGCTATAATTGGAAACAAAGTTGACATTTTACAGAAATCATATTAAATTATTTTTTATAAATTACCTGAAGGTAATAAGGTAGGAACCTTATCACTAGCAGTTACTTTTAGATTGAAAAGATAAACCATCCGGATTTTATTAATCGTTCGATGGAAACCTGATGCGGTCGGGTTAAAAATGACGTTAGATCGAAAAGAGCTTACAAAAAAAGTTGAAAATAATTACCAGAGATTCCTTTTCTAGCTGTACCGGATCCCGCACTCCTGCTTTTTTATTTCGGTAATAAGGATTCGGTGGACCCATGGGCCTGAAAGAAAAATAAATGCTTTTTAAAAATTACACTTCGAGAATGATACTAATAAGAACTAATAAGACCACAACAAGGGTCCCCTTGTAATTTGCTACCTGCACTGGAAGATATAGTGCTGGAAGATCCATCCTTTAGAGGACTTATAATGTCAGGAAAAAGAAAAGATATCTAGGTCGATGTTCTTGTCGCCTATCAGGCCGCATTATTTCGTCTGGTGGGAGGCTTCCCGTGGCTAGTTACCACCCTACAGACGAAGACGTGACGTCAAGTGATTTACCGTTCCGACACGATGTCGCGTAGAAACCAATTAGGAGTATGGTACCATACGCCTAATAGGTTAGCCCGCTACCATCTTAGATAGTATCATCACTTACCATCAGGTGAGATTGCCGTCAAGGGCTAACTTGTAGTGTATTAAAAAAATACCCCGCCGGAAGATCCGTAGTTCTGCCTGCGTCACTTCCGGAGGGGACGCGTAAACGCATTTCACAACGTTAAAAAAATGGTTCAAATTAATTCTTGTTGGTTCGGGAAGATGTTGGACAGTTTACAAAGGCCGTTGTGCAGTAGTTGTTGAAAGAAATTGTTGATAACATACCTTCCCGGGTTACCGGTTACCAAGATCTTCTGTCCGCTATTGAAGTTGGGCCCTGGTACCGCATGAGGAACAAGAGTATTCCCACTTGCATACTCTCCAACGTTCAAAGCAGATCCTGAGAAAACAAAACACTAAGAAATGAAAGAGTGAAAGGACTTTTTATTTTATTTTCTATTAAGCGATTTGGAACCTGCTTCTCTTTCAAAAAATTAAGCCATATTGGGCAACTTCTGTTTCATCATGATAAACTCATTGCCGGCTCACTACAGAGCACGGGTCTTCTCTCAATATGAGAAGGGTTTGGCCATAGTCCATCACGGTGGCCATGTGCGGATTGGCAGGCTTTACACGCCTTTGAAAATATTATGGAAAACTCTCCGGCATGCAGGTTTCCTCACGATGTTTTCCTTTATTTCGTTGAAGCAAGTGAATTGCTTAAAAACGCACATAACTCTCGAAAAGTTAGAGGTGCGTGCCAGTTTTCGAACCTCCGACCTCTGATTAAGAGGTGGACGTCCTAACCACTAGGCTATCACAGCTTCAACTTCTGTTTAAAACTTAATTCAAATTCAAATTCAAAATAATCTTTATTCAAATAGTCCTTAAAAAGGCACTTTTGACGCGTCAATAATTTACACAGTAGTTATTTCATGGTGATAACTATATTCGTAAACTTAAAACTAAAGCTATGAGGGTTCCAAACGCGCCCCGGTCTAAGAAGAAGCCCACAACAAACTTAGCCGGGGACAACAAACTTAACTTATTAACAAAACAAGCATACCTGGTGGAAGTCCGAGTCCCCATGCGTTGATATCGTTGGCGTCATTTTCATTGGGCTTGAAAGTTGCTATAGCATTGCGGTGTATATCCGACAGATACCTGGAATTACACACCACAAAATGATTCAATAAATGAGTTCTATCCAAAATGTATGAAATCTTTCTTGGTAATTTATACACGTAATGAATATTGCTTCGATTAAAATTTCGGTTAGGTTCATCATGATCAACCCATTCTTGGCTCACTACAGAGCACGGGTCTCCTCTCAATATGAGAAGGGTTTGGTCATAGTCCACCAAACTCGCCATGTGCGGATTGGCAGACTTCACACGCTTTTGATAATATTATGAAGAACTCTCAGGTATGCAGGTTTTCTCATGATGTTTTCCTTCACCGTTGAAAGTCATATTTTAATTGCTTAAAAACGCATATAACTCCGAAAAGTTATGGGTGCGTGTCCGGGTTCCGCTGACCCCTGTTTAGGAGGCTGACGTCCTAATCACTAGGCTATCACAGCTTCGGTTAAATTATGACTAATAATGGTCTCATCTCACAAAACACGTATTTGCTCGATAGGTGGGTAGACCGCGGCAACGCTTTGAAGAATGCCCCAAGATGAATAAGGCCAACTTCCATATTGGTTACAAAGAAGATGCCGTCGCTTAGGAAAATAGATAAATCGGATAGAGAATACTATCCATGGTACAATCTGGTTCGACAATGCGCGTGGGAGTGCTAAGAGGCGTATATTCTCAGTGAAATTATGGCGTTTTTTTTTATACACCACAAGTTTAGCCCTTGACGGCATCTATAAGTGATTATGCGGTCTAATATGGTAAAGGGCTTACCCGTCAGGGGTATGGTAAACTTAATTGGTTTCTACACGTACCGGAACCCTAAATCAATTGGCAACTCGTCTTTGTCGGTAGGGTGGTAACTAGCCACGGCCAAAGCCTCCCTCCGGACAAATCCTAAAGACCTAACGTAGCGTTCAAATACACGCGTATGCTTATTTTTTTATACACTACAAGTTAGCCCTTGACGGCTATCTCACCTGGTGATAAGTGATGATACAGTCTAGGTTGGTAGCGGGCTAACCTGTACCTGCTTATCGGTAAAGAAACATCATCTGTGTGCCATTTTGATTTCATTTTTCATCCAGCATATGTTATAATTAATAATGTATATTGAAATAATAAAAGGGTATTCAAGGAACTTACTCGCTTCCAAGTCCTGGTCCAGACAGCTCCCAGTCCTGAGGGTAGTGCTCGAACGACGCTGGTGGGCTATCTGCGTGCTGCTTTACTACCACTGAACTGTGTGGTGGAGGTCCATACACGTGAGAGTGATGAGGATGTGGTACCTGCGAGTATTTAAAAAAATATACTAATAATTGCTTTACTTTGTAAGGTTTTGTTAATCCATGAAGCTGTGATATACTAGGCTAGTTAGGACTTCTGCACGCACTTCTTAGCAAGTTAAAATTAAATTTCACTTGATTTAATCGTAAAAGAATGGCTAGCGTGCTTGACTTAGGCGATAAGAGATCGGTGCCCTTTATTAAGCCGATAATGGGTTGATAATGATGAAGTCATCCAGGTAAATGTTTAGCTCTATAACGGGCGGGATTTATAAAGGCCTTCCCAGAGATTATAAGGAAGAGTCAATGGTACTTTGCTTTTATATATATATTGCTTTTTATTTCCAGGATTAACAATTCTATAGGCAGGTAGAAAAGTTTGTAAAAAGCTCTAAGGCTGTTTTAGGGCTTTGAACGATATAATCAGGACTTATTTTTACCTCGGCAATTTATGGGATTTATACAAGAAGATATAAATATAGAATTAATTAGAATTAATATTGACTGTTTCCTTTAAGTTATCTTACTACTTCAATTCCTTTCTTGAAATGATAATACTATGTTTATTTTACTTTGATGATACAACTTGAATAACATCTGTTAAAAACTACAATTTTCAACAGTCAATTAAAAGTTCTGATTCAAAATCGTGGGTTATTTTAATCTACTAAAACTGGTTTAACAGTTCTGCAAAAGGCACCTGGAGGGGAGACACATGTAAGAAGCTAGAAGATCTTCATGACCCAATTCAAGTAAGTTCAACAGAACTTAATAAATAGAAGCTTATAGAACACTGGGGGCGTTACCCAGTACTTATTGGTACTGGACTCCCACAGAGCTCTTAAACCAGCCTTAGAAATACATAACAAATAAACCCAAACCTTATGGTGATGCGTTATCAAATGGTGATGGTGATGATACTTCGTAGTGTGATAGTTTTGATGGTACCACGAGCACAGCTTAAATATGTGACTCAGTGCGGGGAATAGGAAGAGCAGAATCTTCAGGAACATCTTCTTAGCTGTGGTCACTCCAAGTATGATGGGCAGGACGAATATTAGCTTCAATGCTATGAGCTTCACGACTAAAATGATTGCGAGAGCTGCCATTATCAATTTCTTTTTTATGTACTTCTCTGAAAATTACATAAAATCATATTATTAACTTGGTAAGGTTGTAGGACATAAACTTGCAAAAGGATTGCTTGATCCAGATAAATTATTATGATTGCGAGTTTTCATGGTAAAATTATTTTTTAATAATTCACGATTTAGATGAGGCGATTTGTGTGTCAATCAGTATTTCACGATTTTATCATCATCATCATTAATAACCGATTGACGTCCTGGACATAGGTCTTTTGTAGGGAGTTCCAATGGTCACGGTCTTGGGCCGCTTGCTTCCAGCGGCTCCCTGCGACTCGTCTGATGTCGTCTGTCCATCTAGTTGGGGGCGAACAACGCTACGTTTACCGGTGCGGGGTCGCCATTCCAGCACCTTGGGACCCCAACGTCCATCGGTTCTCGGAGCTATGTGCCCTGCCCATTGTCACTTCAACTTCGCAATTCGCTGAGCTATGTTTCACGGTTTTATAGCTCTATAAATACATCTTTTATAAAATTTCAACTGTTATTGATAATGTTACAATTAAGGAAATTATAATACACTTACTAATTTTATGAAAAAATATCCTTCCTTGTCCAACGTCATTGTCACTGGGTTCTAAATCAATGTGAACCAATGCACCAGTCTTTGTCAAAGCACGAGGAGAGACTTTCAGAATGGCACCGTCAAACATCATTTCTGGTAACGTTACCTTCATATCATGTGTCATGAGGAATTTCACCCCTTTGTTATAAAGAGCATCTGTTACTTCTTCTAGTGGTGTTTCTGGAATTGAACAAGGGAGTTTAAAATTAGTCCTGCGTTACAGTAGTCCATTAAATCTCGGTCTGGATCTGCATTGGAATATAGAATAAATGTTTGAACGTTTATGAAAACTACAGGTGCTGCAACGTCTCTCGCTTCTAGGTACCTTCTAGTTGTACTACTGGTCCCTTCTGGTTCTTCTCCGTTGACTTTGCAGACCGCAAAGTCAAACATACCTGTTTTGTTAAGACTCTATTTATAAGCGATTTTCTACACATAAGTGTTTTCTACACATCTTCCGTCATCACCGAGAGGTGCATTACAATAAAAGCGTTATTAATCTTTCGCTGCTACTGACTGCAATTTTTTTTAAGTTAGTTTAACCACTTACACAACTGAATTCAGCGGTGGAATTGATGATATATATTAAAAAGGGTTAAGGGTTAACTTGTAGTGTGCTATTTTGATAATATTTGTTTTTTGGTGTTATCAAATTTTGGGGAGACCAATTTCGATACCCAGCACACCCTCTAACTTATTTTTAAGGTCCAGGGTTCGATTTCCAGTTTAAGTTCCATCTGGTGGGAGGATTCACCCTACCAACATAGACGTGGCGCCAAGCGATTTAGCCTTCAGATACGACGTTGCATGAAAACCAATTCGGAGTATATATTCATTATACCCCTAACAGGTTGGCTACAGGTGGTCATTCTAATATATTTTTCCTACTATATTAATAATCCCTAAAATATAAAGTCTGACGTTTTATATAATACAATAGGAAACTGTCGTTTTATATAATACAATAGGAAATGAATCTTGTAATTAATCATGGGAACTTCCTCAAACCAGACTGACGAACAAAAAGATAAAAGTGTAGAAGCTTCTAGAAGTATTGTTGTTTTGAACCATATGTTGTACACCATTGTTTATCGCGATCAATAAGTTATTGTAAAAATTAAAAAGTTTGGAGAAACACTTGGAAATATTTCTATACTCATTGTTAATTAGTAGATTTTCTAATACTTACATACATTAGCTTTGTTACGGAAGACAATGGTTTATCATAGAAATTTAGCATAAAATATTCATTATAATATACATGAATTCGTTCACACACATACATTCTCACACACACAATATAATTGAGAATAAAACAGTTTTTCAAGGATCAATATAAGGTCGTTAATTCTGTCATAAAAAGAGCATTATAGAGAAATTCATTTTGTATTTCATACACACTACAAATTAGCTCTTGACCTCAATCTATTATTTTTACTCCGATCTTCTAGAGCCTTTATAATTTTATATAAATATCGCATTAATTAAATTATAAATAATTAGTTAATATAGACTTGGATTATGTGGGCCCAATGCCGGCGTTGTCCAAATTTGACAGATTTTAATCGAAATTACAGTGAGGAAGCTGTGATAGCCTAGTGGTTAGGACGTCCGCCTCCTAAACAGAGATCGGGGGTTCGAACCCCGATTAATATGCGTTTTTAAGCAATTAAAATATCACTTGCTTCAACGGTGAAGGAAAACATTGTAAGGAAACCTGCACGCCTGAGAGTTCTCACTAATGTTCTCAAAGGCGTGTGAAGTCTGCCAATCCGCACATGGTCAGCGTGGTGGATTATGGCCAAACCCTTCTCATATTGAGAGGAGACCCGTGCTCTGTAGTGAGCCGACAATGAGTTGATCATGATGATGATGATGATGACAGTGATGACTATGAATAATAAAATTCAAATAGCGGAAAAATAGAAATGCTTCATCACAAGAGTTGATTACTAGCAGACTATTAGGGCTATGTTTATATCTAGTACAACTTATTACGTAGAACAAACGTATTCAGAAAGATTTCTAGAGCATAAACCAACACATTTGCACACTTAGGTATGCTATTAGCTTTTTTTTATACACAGTTCATTCTATAATATAAATAAGGATAAATTACAGTTTATATTTGATGTAGACATTTGTAGTAGATGTATAAGGCTTTATTAAAGCGTTAAAGTTTTATTATTTGCGATGTTCAGGATAATGAAAAACCTTGGTGCGATATTTTTATCTATAACCAACCATATAGTTATATATAACTTTACAGTTTTCATAAACAATAACATTAGCTATATATATTCATCAGAGTTCAAATGGGGACAAGGATAACCATGGCTTTTGTTTCCATAATAACTCAGGTGATAATAAGACTGGTTGGGTTGCGGTCGAGTGCGCGGGTGTTCCCGTGACCCAGCCACCAGGCGACGCGTAGGAGCATCGCTGGGATTTAGTGGGTATTCTGGTCGCCAACCCGGCCGCCGGCGAGTCCCATATACCCCGTCGGAAGCGACGCCGTCAAAACTGCGTCGCTTCCGGAGGGGATGCGTAAACGCATTTTCCAGCGGAAAAAAAAAGGTGATAATAAGACAAACACAATAATTCCAAAAGCCATATTATGTCAAAAATTTCAAGAAATAGATATATATACTCACAGAAGCTTAACAATCTATATATGAAAAGATACTTTATAATTATATAGTATATGTTATATTAACCATTAGTCTATATACATAAAAAGTGGATATAAGCAATCGAATAGAAATGGACATTAATTCGTGATATTTGCTTATCGCCGGTGAAAGTTACAATTTCATTTGTCGGATTGAATTTAATATGCTGTGAACGAAAAACTAAAAGTCATATATTTGATTCCTTAGATAAAATAAGAACATGCAAAAGTTTAAATAATGTGTTAAAACGCATTTATTACATCGAGGTTATCAACATTCTTGGCTCCTCTCAATATGAGAAGGGTTTGGCCATAGTCCACGACGCTGGCCATGTGCGGATTGACAGACTTCACACGCCTTTGACAACGTTATAGAGAACTTACAGGCGTGCAGGTTTCCTCACGATGTTTTCCTTCACCGTTGAAGCAAGTAATATTTTAAACGCACATAACTCCGAAAAGTTATAGGTGCGTGCGCGGGCTCGAACCCCCAACCTCTGATTAGGAGATTGACGTTCTAACTACTATGCTATCACAGCTTATACATCGAGCTACCTATTATAAAGTACAATTAATGATTTTTTTTGTGATTTAATAAAGAAAATCGTTTTTTGATCAAAACAATGGGTTTAGCCAACCGTTACATCATTTTATTTGGAAATTTAGTTTAAGATATAATGGAAAATTAATATGCATAGCGTGTATGCTGTAGCATAGCTTACGTCTATGGGTTACGTCGATATTATGTGTAAAAGCGGGTGAAACCGCGTGGAACAGGTATTTAATTATAAACTTGTGTACAATTACATATCTTTGAATGAATTTCTAATTATATATAGTCTAGCGTGCACACAAGTTTACGTTTCATTTTAATGATGATTTAGTTGTACGATTGTTAGGCATAGTTTTAATTGAATAATAAATTAATTAATGAGTATGTTTTTATATTAATCAGAAAGAGAAAGAAGCATCTTTCTCTCTCTTTCTGGTTGAAATGAAAGAAAAAAGATACAACGCAATTTATTTTGTTATGAACTATTCGTATTTTCAAATAGACATGGAATCTCGATATTAAGGAGTAAAGGAGTCCATATCTCCCAATGGTTCTATTGGACCCAGTTTTTTTTACCCACTACAAGTTAGCCCTTGACGGCAATCTCACCTGATGATAAGTGATAATGCCGTCTAAGATGGAAGCGGGCTAACCTGTTAGGGGGATGGTAAACCCACACTCCTAATTGGTTTCTACGCGACATCGTGCCGGAACGCTCAATCGCTTAGCGACACGTCTTTGTCGGTAGGGTGTTTGGTAACTAGTAAAAGCCTCCCACCAGACCAGAATAGAACCCAGGACCTCCAACTTTATAATGCGACAGCGTGCTCGTTGCGCCACGGAGGTCGGAGTTTAAATGTACAAACAGTTATTTTCCGCGGCATGAATATAGTTTACTTCGTGATCTGTTTTTGAACCTGAGGTAGTTTTGTGAACTGTATTAGACTGTAGTTATACACCGTAGAATGTCTATCAATCCGACACCCCAACCCTCTCGTAGTTGCGGCTTCTTTTTACTCCCCCAACCTAAGCGCTCCTCCCCGAAAGAGAAGACCTAAACATATCCTTCATGACCCTGACGATCAGATGACTACTGACAACATATTCGTACCACCTACGCTACCACTCATACGCTACCCACCGTCTTCGCCGGCCGAAGACGAGGTCCGGACGTGGGCTTCATCCATGGCCTCGAAAACGTACGGACCACTCACCGTCCGACACATCCGTTATCCTAAACGTTGCCTAAGCCGAAGTTCGGCCTCAAAGGAGGCCCGACTTCGAGGCCCGAATCGTCTGCCCTTAGGCAGACGTTCCCTTAGTTTCTTCGAGCCCTAGGGCTCAAAATTTCTTCTTCTTCTCTTTCCGAAGCTCGCCAAACAGCCCGGTTACGCTGTGGCAACCAAAAGGGTTAGCAAAGCTAATAGACAGTTCGGAAAAAAAACGTAGAATATCATTTTCCGGTGAATTACACCAAAAATAACTCATGTTGATACCTATATTAGAGCGCTCATCGACATCACAGTTTTGGAAATCATCGTAACGCCATAAAAACTAGGTGAAAGTAACCATTACCCAATATTGCATAATGACTGCTATGCCTATATTCATAAGAGTTACAATTGAATGACTTTTATAATTGGAGAGATGCTGTTACCGTAAGATCATGTCATCGTTACGAAACGTGTGACTAATTTTAAATCGTATTGCAAAGGAAGAGAGTTTTTTATTCGCTAACGCAATTTTGGGTGTGGTTCGCATGGCGAGTGACGTCACGCTTGAATAATTTATCTATATGTCACTCGTGCTCAGTGAAATACCAACCATCCCACGGCTGGCACAGGATTATCTCTTATAAGTCAGGGAACACAACACATTCAATGCAATTGTTAAAAATAAAAGTAAGGTCGGGTGCAACAATATCAATCAAAGACCTAATAACATTAACGGAAATGCCCCACAAGTCATTTGTTTTCTTAATATTTATTAATCGGACGGCCTTAATAACGTCTGAGCTGCTAACATGTCTGAATTTAAGAGCGTTATTACATTCTGGCACATTATCCTTCAACAAACAGAGATCAGTATCTGGTGAAGAGTTTAATGATCTTGTAGTGGAGTGTCTTGTCTCAAAATCCGACGTGATAGATCTGTTACCTATATCAAGTTTAAAGTTATTAGTTTTATTTAAAAGATATTAAAGAAATCCACATACACAGACTCTATACGATATTTTAATGTAGCTGGACAAAGGTTTATCACCTATGCATCAATAACTGCGATCTAGATTAATGTATTTCATCATCATCATCATTCAAGACGTCTACTGTTGGACATAGGTCTTCAGTAGAGAGTCATGCTTCTATTCACCTTGTTGGATGTCGACCACTAACAGTCGCCACTCCCGTCCGAGAAGTATACAACAAGTCCCTCGAGCGTCAAGCAAAACCAGCGTGAGGGTTGCTGTGGTGGTTTTTAGTTCGGGGCATACCCCAACGATGGGGGGAATCCCACATAACCTTCGTCTCAAAGAATAGAGATAGTCATAAAGGTTTTCAACCACGAAAACAAAAAAGGGTCGCCACTCCCGTCCGGTAAGTATACAAACGGATCCCCCGGGCGTCCAAACCCTATACTCCTTAACCTGTCCAGCCCAAAGGACGGAGATAGGCATACAACCTTTCCCCCACAACAAAAAGGGTCGCCACTTTAGTACCTACCTTGCGACCCCAACGTCTCAAGATCTCCAAGATATTTGTCCTGCCCATAGCCATTTCTTACACAGCCAGTAATTCTGTTTCTTTTACGTATCACATTTCTCACTTAGATAGAAGCGGTGATAGCGGTTAGGGCGTTAGCCTCCTAATCAGAGGTCGGCGGTTCGAAACCAGGCACGCCTCCAGGCAGGCCAGGCACCTCTAACTTTACGGAGTTATGTAATATATTAAAAAAAAAAATATCACCGGTGAAGGAAAAACATCGTGAAAAAACCTGCACGCCTGAGAGTTCTCCATAACGTTCTCATAGGCGTGTGAAGTCTGCCAATCCGCACATGGCCAGCGTGGTGGACTATGGCCAAACTCTTATCATATTGAGAGGAGACCCGCGCTCTGTAGTGAGCCGGTAATGGGTTGATCATGATGATGATGATTTCTCACTTGATATTCTCATCATAGCCCGCAAATCTAAGACTTGTTTAGGCCGATAGCCGAATGTCAAAGCAAAGTCATTAATGAACTATGCACTGTTCGGAGACTTTGCTTGATTGATACACTTAACTCCGAGCTGGTATTAAAAGGTTTTGGGAAAAACACTGCCTATCGCTTGACTAGAAAATCGAATCTACGACCTGTAGACGCTCACCAACAATTCAGTTTGGTAATATGTATGTACACAGTTTCTATGAAATTATAATATAAGTTGAATTTATAGATAATTAAAATAATTACAACAATATTTTAATTTAGTTAAAAAATACTCGCCAAACTGGACGTTTTAAAATGAAAGTTAAATCGAAATAACGATTTTTCACGGTCAAGAAAATATAAACACAGCAGTTGTCATTACCCACTGAAATACAATTGAAAGTTAAATCGGGAAAACTACTATTCTCGGGCAAGAAAATTTAACCATCGCATTAACTTGTAAAACACAATAGGTAGTAAGTAATAACATATGGACTTTAACATAAGGAAAAGGCGAGTCTAGGCTCCAAACGTTCGCATCGACAATGGCACATTCCTACTCATTCGTGTCACATCCGTTAAAGAGCGGTGGCTTAGAAAACCGCGTCCATTTTGAGGTCTTAACCGCTAAGTGTTGGGACTTGAAATCTTCACTCAGTAGTCAACCATTGGCATTGTCCTTAAGGCTGACGCTCACGGAAGTTTCTCGTGTTTAATAATCTGTGATAGCCTAGTGGTGAGCACGTCAGCCTCCTAATGAGAAGTCGAAAGTTCGAACCCTATAACTTTTCGGAGCTAAATATAACTTGCTTCGACGGTGAAGAAAAACATCGTGAGGAAACCTGCATGCCTGAGAGTTATCCATAATGTTCTTAAAGGCGTGTGAAGTCTGCCAATGGGCACATGGCCAGCGTGGTGGACTATGGCCAAACCCTTCCCATATTGAGAGGAGAACTGTGCTCTATAGTGAGCCGAGAATGGGTACACTTTTTAATTTGATATTTCTAAACTTAGCACGATTTAACGCAGAAGCCGTTCTGACTCTCATGTACATGATCGTAATATACTTCGTCGTTAAAGTAAGTAGTGTTTCAGTATCACAAATTGTGTGGTAGTAAAATATATTTATGACCATTATAGAGTTATTGTGTCATGATGCTGTAATATTTGTATAATCTATACAAATAAATAAAAATTGAGTGTCTGTTTGTAATATTGAAATAACCGTTTTTTACTACATGCATATGAATATGTATACGGTACATACACCAAAATAACATTTTTTACAATTTTTGTCTGTCTGTTTGTTCCGGCTAATCTCTGAAATGGCTGGACCGATTTTTACGGGATTTTACTTTTATTGGCAGGTAGCTGATGTAATAAGGAGTAACTTAGGCTACTTTTATTTTAGAAAAATAAATTAATGTTGCAATGTCCAAGTACTGTCCAGTACCGCGCGCAGCTCACGTGCATACCACCGCCTGTGCCATCACGTCTCGGGCGCCTCCCATAACTTCTCCCACCAACGAATCAATATCCGATTTCACCCATTCTTTTTTTTAGAAAGGAGATACTTTAATGTTTATCCTGTAATTATTTCAAGTAATTCGGGTTAGTAATTTATTGCTCTGTGATTGAAAGACAAACAAACACACTAACTCAACGCAGACGAAGTCGCGGGCGTCAGTTAGTCAGCAATATTAAAACTCATATGCAACTTTAAACTGCCTTGCTGGATAGTATATTCAAATTGAAATTCATAAATATCTGGTTTAAATTGGTCTTTAAAAGGCGATTTTGACGCATAATTTTATTTAAATTGCAGTGAGAAGTTGATTTTTTTGTCAAAATCTATTTTTTAACACGCTTTTATTAGCTTCACCTGTATGTATGTATGTTTGTTTGTTTGTTTGTTTGTTTGTTTGTAACCGACTCCTTTGAGCTCGATTTTGCCCTACTTTGAACGATCAGATTTGATTCAAACTTTGCACACCTGTCAAAGGTCGATGACAATGCAATAATCCGATCAAAATATCCGATTATCCTAATTAGATTCGCCAGGATTAATTAATTTCTTTCCGCATCCTTTGCATGCGAGTAAGAGAGACAGAGCTAGTGCGCGAACTACGCATGCGTGCAGTAGCGTGTTTTTTTAGTTTTTTAAACTATTATTTATTTTATTTTAACTAAGAATTAGATTTTGACACATCGTTTTATGATTCTTATTATATGATTCTTAGTGAACGCTTTGCATACAATTGATAACTAGGAATGCTATTTTGACTCTGGTTAATGATTCGTTCTTAATAATAGGAATTAAAAGCGAAGCGGTGATAGCCTAGTGGTTAGGGAGTCAGCCTCCTAATCAGATGTCGGCGGTTCGAATCCGGGCACCTCTAACTTTTTGGAGTTATGTGCGTTTTAAAAAAATATTAAAATATCACCTGCTTCAACGGTGAAGGAAAACATCGTGAGGAAACGTGCACGCCCGCGAGTTCTCCATAATGTTCTCAAAAGCGTGTGAAGTCTGCCAATCCGCACTTGGCCACCGTAGTGGACTATGGCCAAACCCTTCTCATATTGAGGACCCGTGCTCTATAGTGAGCCGGTAATGGGTCGATCATGATAATGATGATGAATAGGAAATAAAGTGTGAACGACGGATGCCTAATTCTCCTTCAAACCTCCAAAGTTGGTGACCTACTCATTAACTAACTCGAGTTGACATAGCTTACTTCCACAGGATTTGAAACTTTAATCTACGCACGATGCATCAGCCTCAGTAAAATCATCGTCCTAGATTGCCAGTGTGATGTTGATAAGATTAAAACTACTTTTCCCTTACATAGCGGAGGCAATCTCTTAAAATGAGGCCTTCATCGAAATTAATTGCACATCACCGCAACAAACGCAGCCAATACTTTTCAACCGTCTCCAATAAAATCTCATTTCTCATTAATTCAAATTCGAAAACTAATTTGATTCATTCTTTGGAAATAAAAAAAAACAATTTTTTTCTAATGAATGAATGACTGGTAATTTCTACTGAAAAAGTTAGAAATAGTTATTTCTAAGCAAATAATTTGCGAAACACACACAATCCTAAGGTTTGTTCACTTTAGTTCTCTTCAGTATTGTGTAATAAATTAACAATAATTAAATCAATGATTAATTAGAGAGGCAAAATGTGTGTAAATACTAAATGATGTGTCTTTTTCATACAGACAGACTTTCTTATTTTACTTCATAATCATATATTTTTTTATATTATAGAATTAAATTTATTTGTGATTTGTTTTTCTTTTTCTTTTAATTATTATTAAAACCTTTTTCTTTGTTGTAGTTGTGACGTCAATTTGGTCTCTGCTGAAAATCAGCGACGTGTTTTTCATGAGAGACATATGCTGAGCTGTAAACCCTTTTTGGTTAGTGTTACAGAATGACATAAAATTTCTGATTAGAATAAGATGTACTGTGTGTAAAACCATATGAGAATGAATAAATTTTCTTTCTTTCTTAAATAGAATTCATCAATTCATAGAATCCGTAAAACTTTTGGTAAGTGACTTCTAAGAGTTTTTTTTTATGTATACCGTCACTTAACTTAATTTTAGCACTTCTTCTTTCAGCTTGTGCTGCTAATGGTGCGGTTTGTGTTGTATTGTGATATAACCTTTGCAGAGCAAAACAAGCTTCTGTCCATGGCGACAACGAGCAAGCCCTGATCACCCTCCACGCTTGCGAAGAACGGCGAATACAACTATGATGTATAACTTGCGATTCGTTACAACTATTGGACTATGCAATCCGAATTATACGGTGCGATTCGTTTTAACTATTAACATTGGACTATGCAATCCGAATTGCAATCGAGCAAGCAATTTCAGATAAAGTTTCAACAAACGAATATATTATAATCACGCTCATTCGAAAGGGGAGAAATAGCTTAAATAGTTAGTAATTTCGTTGATAGACAGTTCTCTGGATTTGATATTAATGAAATCCGTTAAAAAACCATTCAAAAATAATAATTCCGCTTACGAATAATTTACGGAAATAGCTGAATTATACATATTATTCCAACATCTCCTGAGGATGATCCGGTGTCGGGTCGAAAAGTGCGTAGAGGTTCTAGTGAAAGATTTTGTGTGGTGTTATATTATACAAATCTCCCGGTTGTCGGCGTAATATAGCAAATTATACTTGCTGTTTATTGCTTCTATTCATTATTTAAATATTATTTTGTTATAAGAATGATTTCGGGACTGAATTTGGGCATGCTAATAATGTTATACACTAACTAGATTTCAGTGGGTTTAGTTTGGTTTAATGCTTTACTTACCAGGTTCATCTTCATAATTTATTTCATTTTCTTCTTCGAAGGATCTTTCTTGCGTTTCCTTATCTTTACTGCCAGTGAGGTAGATAACGTTAGCTTCTTTACTATATTTCTTCATATCCACATTGTTCTTTTTAAAATTAACACCACTAGCTACACTTATATCACCATTTAAATCTAAACTGTCGTCTAAATACGAATAGAAGTTCTTTTGTAAACAACTCACTGAGGGTTTTAACGTGCACTTATTCAATAGGTTGTCCCACAAACTGTTACCAGTCCTAAACGTCCCATTTTGATAAACGTCACTGAAGAATCCTCTGCCAGTGAATGCTTCTAATATCTTCAGTTTCTTAGGTATTTCGCTGTTTAACCTTGTTATATCTTCAGCTGTTTCATTATGACTACATTCAGTGGCTATAATATGAGTGATTAATACTAGAGTTAATATTTTTGCTATTATCGATTGAATTCGAAAACTGTCATCTCCCCCAAGCGTCCAACCGTAGCGATCTCTTCTTGCCATCGTCAGACCATAACTAATAATGTTAACAATTGTTTTGTCTAATTTAAACAGTTGTTCAAAAACACAGCGAATTACTGTATTCACTTGGGCATGAGCTTATTAATCCCATCTTCTTTTGTTGTGCCTTATTATTTTAGTATTGAACGTGTGCCAGTTAGTACGTCGTCTGCCTTGTCAATCTTTTGCCTTACGTTTCGTTGGCAAATTGTTGACGTACCATCTGAAAAGAGAAAATGTATGTAATTATGCATTTCCGGATTTTAGATTCCAATTTAGTTTTGGAACAATGAAATACGGGCTTATTAGAACTAGGTATCTTATTATCTGTTGTTAAGTTGGGAACTCGATTTGGTCTAGTTGCAAATATATGGATTGCGTCAGAGTTCTTGCTTTGAAGATCATGTAAAACCATCCCTTATAATAATTATCTTAAAAGTTGCAGCACCTAAGCCACCTTGTATTGTGATGAACACAACTCTATTCTCTCCCCTCAACGTGGGAAAGGAATTTTGTGTTGCTGCATGGACGATCAGGCTTCCCTAAAGAAAAGGCGTCCTTGAAAGGTTAGCGGTTTTAGTGCTCCAAACAAGCAGACGGGTCACCTGTATAATATCTGCAGCAGTTACCGACGCATTGCCGGCTGAATCCATCGACCTAATCGCTTTCTACTCGTTATCAAACCGGAATGCTTAATCGCCTGTCAGTCTTTTTTTTTATCCACTACAAGTTAGCCCTTAACGCAATCTGACCTGTTGGTAAGTGATGATGCAGTCTAAAATGGTTACGTGTTAATCTGTTAGGTATATGGTAAACCCATACTCTTAATTGGTTTCTACGCGACATAGTGCCGGAACATTAAATCGCTTGGCGACACGTTTTTGTCGGTTAGGTGGTAACTAGCCACGGCTGAAGCCTCCCACCAGACCAGACTCGAGCCGGGAATCCGAAGTGTTGCCGAAACGGCAGTGGTATGATAATCCTTTACACTATAATAGGACTTTTCTACAAGCGTATATTATACTACGTTATATAAGAACTTTGAACTAATATAATAATTATAGCTTATAAGGCATACTTCTGAAGAAGTTTCCAGCTCTTTGATTGGTCAATTGCTTGTTTCTTTTTTTCTATGTAGCTTTAACAGTAAAACCTCATTAGTTAGTTTTATCGGTTAACGGTTGTAATCTTTGCTGTACTTATGGGAAATTATTTGCAAATTAGAGAAATACTTTTGAAATCACTTTCACTTTGAGTTCAAGTTCTTACTTTGGGCATAATAAATCATCATCATGGTCATGGAATTATAAATGTAGGTATATAAGTGGATAAAAAAGTATGCTTAAGAATTTTAGAGATCTAGGTGGATCAGGTAACGCGATTTTAAATTCACTTCAAGGAATATAATAGATTGCCTGTTGATAAATGGAAGGATTTTTTTTTTTATTTATTTAGTAGTACGTTAAGAGTTTCATATGCGGAAGGGAAGAAACCCACAAAGGCTGTTAATTGTGAGATGTCGAGTTTTTGGATATAAATGTAATAAAAACGCCTTAAATGATAGTTTTTGAATGGATATTAAACTTAGTCGTTATTCTAAAATAAACTTAAGTGCTATTAAGAATAGAGTTGATTTTCAATTCCTATTAATTACTAATTTTAGAGTTTATTTTAGCCCTTGTACCCAAGTAGCTTTAACTATTAGACAAATGAAAATGTTAGTTTGAATAAGTTACCTATTCATTTATGAACCCCGTGTCTCAAAGACAGTGGCAAGCGTACGGTCCTGGATCATCATCATAATCATGATCAACCCATTACTGGCTCACAACAGAGCACGGGTCTCCTCCCAATATGAGAAGGGTTTTGACCATAGTCAACCACACTGGCCATGTGCGGATTGGCAGACTTCACACGCCTTTGAGAACATTATGGAGAACTCTCAGGCGTGCAGGTTTCCTCACGATGTTTTCCTTCATCGTTGAAGCAAGTGATATTTTAATTGTTTAAAAAACGGTCCTGGATACAGAGACTAGAATGTTACTAACATCGTTAAGAACACAATGCAGGATGGTGGGTCAATGCTCTGTTTTCTTCTCGCCTATGACAAAAGACCTCGCAGTACAATATCAAATTACCAGATGACAACCTCCGTGGCGCAGCGCGTGCTCTGTTGCATTTTAAAGTTGGAGGTCCTGGGTTCGATTCCCGGCTCGAGTCTGGTATGGTGGGAGGCTTCGGCCGTGGCTAGTTACCACCCTACCACAGACGTGTCGCTAAGCGATTTAGCGTTCCGGCACGATGCCGCGTAGAAACCAATTAGGAGCGTAGGTTTACCATGCCCCTAACAGGTTAGCCCGCTACCATCTTAGACCGAATCATAACTTACCATCAGGTGAGATGACGTCAAGGGCCAAATTGTGGTGTATTAAAAAAAAATTCTAACGTAACTAAACTAAACTCAACCCGTCGGTGAGATTCTTTGTTTTTATATTAAAGTATCTACGTAAGTTATGTGGATTAACATACCGTTATATCAAACGGTAGAAAACGGTAGAAAAGTCCTACTATAGTGTAAAGGATTACGTAAATGATAAACAAGCATGGGTATGAAATATTGCTCTAATGAGATAGCTCTTAATATAATTTTAAGTGGCATGTGAGATGGTGATAATAAAAAGAATATTTACCTGGCTAAGTTTGTTGTAGGCTTCTTCTTAGACCGGGGCGCGTTTGGAACCCTCATAGCTTTAGTTTTAAGTTTACGAATGTAGTTATCACCATCAAATCACTACTATGTAAATTATTGACGCGTCAAAAGCGCTTTTAAAGGACTATTTGAATAAAGATTACTTGAATTTGAATTTGGTATATTTTATTTAAACGTTTATTATTCAAAACATCTGTGTGTAAAATTATGCTTAAAGTGTTGTTTCCACGGACCATAAAGAATGCATTTTAATTTAACATGCATACACTCATGAAAGCAAGAGTCGAATACTTTCCATAGACGTTGTAAACAAAATGGATTTATAAGACTACAGGTTTTTGATGATGATTGTACACTCTAATCCTCAAGAAGCTGTGATAGCCTAGTGGTTAAGACGTTAGCCTTCTAGTCGGGGGTTCGATCCCGGGCACGGACCTATAACTTTTCGGAGTTATGTGCGTTTTTAAGCAAATAAAATATCACTTGCTTCAACGGTGAAGGAAATCATCGTGAGGAAACCTGCATGCCTGAGAGTTCTCCGTAATATTCTATTCTATAAGGCGTGTGAAGTCTGCCAATCCGCACTTGGCCAGCGTGGTGGACTATGGGCAAACCCTTCTCAGATTGGGAGTAGACCCATGCTCTGTAGTGAGCCGAGAATGGGTTGATCATGATTCTGTTGATGACTCTAATCCTGTCTATTTTTGGATTATATCTTTGGTTGGGTGCCTAGCAAAGATCGCTTATTTAGCAAATAAGGCCGTAGGCGGCAAAATATTTGTGTAATGAAAATTAATCTTACGTATTATAACATATGTATATACAACGTGATTCTTATGTCATTTGTATATAGAACCTGCTGCACATTGGAGCCCCTAGAGTTTCGTAGTTTTGAACCAAACTTGCACTTAGTAATAACGTAGGAACGGTGCAAAGGAATTATCGTATCCTTTTTCTAGAGAAATTGGGTGTAGGTACGTTGAAAGAATGATAAGTACGCTTCAATTTCCTACTGTTCTACATCGGAGTTGTTTCCAGTTTTTTTTTATACACCACAAGCTAGCCCTTGACGGCATCTCACCTGATGGTAAGTGATGATGCGGTCTAAGATGGTAGCGGGCTAATCTGTTAGGGGTATGGTAATCCCAATACTCCTAATTGGTTTCTACATGACATCGTGCCGGAACGCTGAATCGCTTGGGGAAACGTCTTTGTCGGTAGGGTGGTAACTAGCCACGGCCGAAGCCTCCCACCAGACCAGACTCGAGCCGGGAATCGAACCCAGGACCTCCAACTTTATAATGCAACAGCGCACGCGCTACGCCACGGAGGTCGGTTCTTAACAATTAGCGCATCGAGATATCAAAGACTAATACACTAGAGATGTTTACTTATAGATTTTTTCAATTTATTATGATCAACCCATTGCCGGCTCTCTACAGAGCACGGGTCGCAATATGAGGGGTTTGGCCATAGTCCACCACTCTGGCTATGTGCGGATTGGCAGACATCACACGCCTTTGAGAACATTATGCACATGAAGAGTGCACGAGTTCCCGTGACCCAGCCACCAGGCTACGCGAAGGAGTATCGCTGGGGTTTAGTGGGTATTTTTTTCCCCACTTCGGCTGCCAGGGTGTCCGACATACTCGTAATTCTGCCTGTAGGGAGTCGCTTTCGGAGGGGATGCGTAAACGTATTTCCCAGTATTAAAAAAAAAGTAGCTAAACCACTATCCATACGAAGCAAATTACGGACTTCGATATTATGTATATAAAGACACCTTTAAGTGGCAGTTTTCTTTAATGTTACAACGAAATTCGGTACAAATGCGTCGGGAGAATAATAATTAGCATTTCGCTTTCGTTTACAGCCATTTTATATCGAAGGCGGCACGCGTAGGAAAGCGGAACGGATTTGGACGCTTCAGATTCCGCAGCTATTGATACAAGGTTACTGGTAATCTTTCCTCAATCCGTTAAGGTGTAGACGAAGTTACTTGCAAACAAATTACCCCTAATGACTCTGCCTATGCAAATGTCAACCATTTTCGAGTAATTTGACTATTTGTGTTCTTTAGAAATAATTTGCGGAATTCAACTTTGAAAAATTATAAAAAAAAACAATGCATGAATTTTTTATTATTGTTATGATTATATTCTAACTTCACCCGTGTGCAAAATAAATACTTATAAAAACCAAAAGAGATATAATATACTTAGATAGATAAAAATAAATTTAAGTTTCTATTTGTGAAAACTTGTAATTAGCTATAATTTTCTAGCAAAATAAAATAAAAAATAAAATAAAATAAATAAACCTACATAAACATTACAATATAAATACTTATTAAAAATATAAATACATATTTGCACCGGACGGAGGATTACACCTCAGCAGGGGAGACCAAACGGCCGGGGGTCAGGGCGACAGGTTGAGAAACCGGCGGACTATCCTAGCCAAGTCCAGCAAGACCGCCTTTTGCATCCTGGCTGCAAGAGAACTGCTACGGAACCCCAGTCGCCTCAGATGGTGAGCAAGGCTTACTGGGATCAACCCATTCGCAGATATGACGAATGGAATGCTTTCAGCGGTAGGCACATGCCAATGTCGGAAACCTCGTGAGTCAGATCGAGATACTTGCGTTTTTTCTCCGTCTCAGGTCTCACGAGGTTTCTTTTATTTTTATTTTGAGATAGTTTCGCGCTTGTTGACAATACTAGAATGCACTGATGAGGTCTAGGTTGGAGCGCGCTTGCCTAGAAAATGCCTATTCACTCTTGCCTTGAACGTACTGAGGTTATACGTGGCTGTAAAAAAACACTGATGCTGGAAGTGCGTTCCAGACCTATTATGATATTATTATTATCATCTGCTTAATAATACTGCAATACGTCATCGTAATCGTAATCTACCATAAAATTACACTTACCTTCAATAGTTTTTAAATCTTAGCATCAAATGTTTACGAGTTTTACACATCTTTGGTGTACAGAAACTATGCTATCGATTAATCGATAATTAATTATCGGCAATGAGATGATGATGATGATGATGAATATATATTTATTAACGACTCATTTACTTAGTTCGCACAACACGAGTAGACAAGTTCTGTTTGGTATTCTTTTTTATGGGATTCCTATGTTGGAATAAGGCGATAATATTACAAGATTATACAAACAAAAAAAAAACTTTCTCAATGAAATAACTAATTTGTATTCATCTCAAAACTAGAGAAAACATGGTCGCAAACGTAATTTTATGGACACATACCTACGTGATATACCATGTTGGTCGTAGACTGCTACAGGGACCGTAAAGATGTGATAGCCACCGATACACCGTGATAGACCGTGGGTGGCCACAACGCATTTTCATTGAATAAAAATACGTTTTTTTCTCCTACAACTCTTTCTTATTTAACCTTCTATTCCATAATACATAAGGCAGTAAGATTAAATCCAACATTCCTAATTGGTCACTTCGTGGCATAGTACCGGTAGTAATATCTAATCTTTTGGCGTCACGTTTTGCAGTTCATTTAAGTTGGTTACTATCCACAGCCGAAGCGTGTTGGCCGAATCTAGGTTTAAAGATATTTAATCTCAATAGAAACAATTAAACTTAATGAGGAATTAAAAAAATAAAATAAAAATAGTTTACATAAAGAAGTAGAAGGCCAAAAACGGCGCGTTTATTTTAAATAATGCTTTTTTTTTTAGTAAAAGTAATTTGTGTGTGTATGGATTCGGTTAATATTTTTTATGTTCTAACTATGTTCGAAATTTATATAATTGTTTAAGGGAAAGTACGTTCGTTTTCTGTAAAGTTCTTTAGTTGGAAAATGATAATCTAGGTGGGGCAAGGTTTTTAATAGTTTGTTTTCAGATATTCGAAGGATATTCTAAGGTTTGTTTCATATGCACTTCCCCATATACTAGCTGTAAAAGCTTGAATACACCAAATATTTGCGGATAGCTCTAGCCTGTTCGCTTTCTTATAATTAATTATTCAATGGCTAGTTATATTATTGACATCGTTTTGGAATACTAAATTCTTTGGTATTAGTACGTCATTCTTGTGATGCTAGTTACAATCAAGAGGTATGTATCGGCTGAGCAGTCTAGTCCTAACTCAGTCTTTTTTTGTAGTAATGAATAAACGTAAAAGCTGTGATAGCCTAGTGGTGGTCAGGGGTTCGGGATCTCGGGCATGCACCTTTAACTTTTCGGAGTTATGTACGTTTTTAAGCAATTAAAATATCACTTGCTTCAACGGTGAAGCAAAACATCGTTAGGAAACCTGCATGCCTGAGAGTTCTCCATAAATTTCTCAAAGGCGTGTGAAGTCTGCCAATCCGCACATGGCCAAAGTGGTGGACTATGGCCAAACCCTTCTCATATTGAGAGGAGATCAGTGCTCTGTAGTGAGCCGGCAATGGGTTGATCATGATGATGATGTATTCAGAGATGATTCTGTTCAGCGTAACTTTAACAGATTTTATATGATTATTAGACACGCCTAACCCCTTGCATATAATCACGGTACACAAAAACCCACCTACTGCACATGCGTTTGGATCGTATCAGCGACGTGCTGCGTGCTCTAGTGCCTTTGATACCGCGCGCTGCTTGCAGCAGTCTGCGATTAACTTTTATACCGAAAAAGGCCGACACACGATTCACGAGTGATGTGGAAATCGGAATTAGGTCCCCAGTAATGTACGTACTTATTACTTTCTTGTCAAAATACATCTACGGCCACTACTCAGTATAACGTGACGTCTTCCAATAACTTTCACTGAGAAAGCAAAGCGTTTTTTACCTTTAATCGTAAGTCGTTAATTTATCTATAGAAGTTTATCCAATAGTTTCAATCATAAACTTTATTCAAATAATCCATAAAAAGGCACGTTAAATGCGTTTGTGTTATATGACGTATCTTTTTAACTGCGTATGCGAACTAAGACGATTCGATAAATTATTTACATGAGGGCCCCATTGAAGGCATCTAAAGTTGTACCAAGCAAAGCTGTCGTATTTACCAGATGTTATGTTATTTAACTAGGTCTAACACTAGGGCTGACTGAGCCAGCTAGAAAATTTTAAATCCACAAAATAACTGGCTCCTGTGAGTATTAGCCGATAACCTCGTAATTCTAAGCCGCAGTGTTCTTGCAGGAGTCAGTGGTCAACTTTAACACTTTGCTTTTATACACCACAAGCTAACCCTTGACGGCGTCTCACCTGATGGTAAGTGATGATGCGGTCTAATATGGTAGCGGGCTAACCTGTTAAGAGTATGGTAAATAATCCTAATTGGTTTCTACACGACATCGTTCCGGAACGCTTAATCGCTTGTCACGTCTTTGTCGGTAGGGTGGTAACTAGCCACGGCCGAGGCCTCCTACCAGACCAGATTTGAGCCGGGAATCGAACCCAGGACCTCCAACTTTCATAATGCGACGTGAGGGAGGTCGTCGAACACACCCAAAAAGGTCTGCACACGATTCATGACAACACGAATTGGGTCTCGCGTAACGTAACCTGCTTATCAGTTTTTGTCAAAAAGTACGGTCACTGCTCCGTATAATGTGACGTACGTTGTTTCCGAACTTTCACTGGGAAAGCGAGGAGTTGACCGGACAGATTAACGCTTCTTGACTTCAAATATTAAACCGATAATTTTCCTAATCAAATCAAGAAGTCTAGACAGTTTTCTTCTTTGAAGGATGATACTTACAAATTTTTGATTTCCATCATCACATGTGAATGTTTCTTATGTGCCTGTAATAGGCCCACATCATCATGATCAACCCATTGCCGGCTCACTAAATAGCACGGGTCTCCTCTCAATATGAGAAGGGTTTGGCCATAGTCCACCACGCTGGCCATGTGCGGATTGGCAGACTTCATACGCCTTTGAGAACATTAGGGAGAACTCTCAGCATGCAGGTTTCCTCACGATGTTTTCCTTCACCGTTGAAGCAAGTAATATTTTAATTGGTCAAAAACGCACATAACTCCGAAAAGTTAGAAGTGCGTGCCCGGGTTCGAACCTCCGACCACTGAGCTATCATTACTACGGGTCCACATCAATGAATACTTTTTGATTTGATTTAATTTGATCAGTGTAGGGAGAGACTATTTTTTTAAATGAATCAATGTACATTTATTAGACATCGTGAATAACAGTAGTTTCTGATTTAAAAGGAATAACAGTTTACTCATTTATATTGGATAATTACTGTCCTTTCACTGCCGAGAAGTGTAAACCTGGTGGTTCATGTTATTTTGATAATTATTGTAGTATCGCATATGGCATATTGGCAACGGAACATTAACAAGAAAATAGGAAAGAAATCTGTTATAAATATACTCGTATTTTTATTTTATACACTACAAGATAGCCCTTGTCGGCCATCTCACCTGGTGGTGCATGATGATGCTGTTAATGATGGTAGCGGGCTAACCTGTTAGGAATATGGTAAACCCACGCTCCTAATTGGTTTCTACGCGACATCGTGCCGGAACGCTAAATCGCTTGGCGAGACGTAGTTGTTGATAGGGTGGTAACTAGCCACGGTCGAACCCTTCCACCAGACCAGACTTGAGCTGGAATCGAACCTTGGATTCGATGTTGTTGGAAATCCTATCTCCAACTTTATAATGCGACATTGCATGCACTGCGCCACGGAGGTTTCAACTTTAATACTATATTATTATTACCATTTTGAGACGTTGTTTTTGGAGCGTACCACTTTCGATTTATTGTAGCGTTGCTTACCTTTCAGGACATACCTACATATAGATTTGGTGACATCTCGTAGGAGGTTTCGACCGTGGCTAGCTGCCAATATCTAACTCATGTTTTAAACGATTAGGCATTACCATTACATTACATAACTGCCATTTTCCTGATAGGATAGTCCGTTTCTATCTTAGACTGCAAGATCAATTAACACCGGTTTAGATTGCAGTCAATTGCTAACTTGTAGGCTTTTGCATAGAAGAGAAGATTGAAAAAATAATCATATACGTTTGGATTTAGATTTCTCGAAGACAGCGGTCAGTCAACCCAGCCAACGCTCAAAAAAAAAAATTAACGCTAAATATCTAACCCGTTAATAAACTTTTATGCGTCACCAAGACTTTTATAAGAAAGAACCAATCATTTTTATTTGTCTGAAAACCGTGTTGTGCCCATATACATCGACATGGGGGTCAGTTTACAATTTGTAAATAAATTAATCATCGCTTTTTTTTATCATAAATTCACAATCAAATAATCTTTATTCAAATAGTCCTTTAAAAGGCACTTTTGACGCGTCAATAATTTACATAGTAGTGATTTGATGGGGATAGCTACTTTCGTAAACTTAAAACTAAAGCTATGAGGATTCCAAATGCGACTCGGTCTAAGAAGAAGCCCACAACAAACTTAGTCAGGTAAATTTTCTTTTTGTTATCAGCATCTCACATGCCACTTAAAATTATGCTAAGAGCTATCATAAAACTTAAGGTTTTCTGATATTTCCGTGTCCTATAAGAAATTCCTGCCGAATCTCAAGATACTGGGACAAAGGGAAGGTATATATTTCGATAATATATATTTACATGCGAGTGCCAAAATGTGTACTCAAAATACTTTTACGGCTACAAGAGATTAGGGCATTAGAGTGTTTTATATTAATTTCATTTAGAATATATCTTCAATTGTTACCGAGAGAATTAGTCCCGACAGACGGACAAGAAGTAATGTTCCGATTAAGGATCAATAAGCTGTTTAAGACCTGTTCCACACCGGAAATACCGGTAAATCATAAATTTATGTCGACATTAATTTTGTACGTTGTTTTTTTTTGGGCGTTTTACTTTCGATCCAAATAAGGATATGACTAATTACAACTTCAACCAAGCGACTTCTAAGGCCTCGCTTCGTTGATTCTTCATATTTTTTTAGTCTGTAATACTTATTTTTTGCAAAGTTTTTAATTCCTTATCATCAATCAGATGTTCGACTTTCTCTTATTTACTCAATCGTAACTCGTTACCTATTTGTACAATGATACTAACGTCGATGTTTAACATAAATTTAACCGTTAAACGCGGTAATTAATGTGGTAACATCGTACTAGATGGCCATCTCTCATTATGTTATTAGCGAAAAGCAAAAAAAAAAAAAACTTTCTAGTACTAATACGTTGTACACTTTTTTTGCATAGGATGCGAACATGTAATTTATTTTAACGACTCCTCATTACCTACACAGTTTTTAGACTTCTATTACATGTCTGGGTATAGATCTAATAGTTCTAAGACAACGAAAATCCCTCCAGTACAACTTACAACGTAAGAATAAATAATTTACATTTGACTTAACATTTATTTTAACATTTATTTATTCTTTATTTGTACACCACATATTAATAGAAATAAAAACTTAAATGTTTTTGCACTGGCAATTTAACAGTTGTGAAAGGTATTTTTTAATATACATTTAACATGCTTTTATATCATCATCATCATGAATAACCCATTGCCGGCTCACTACAGAGCACGGGTCTCCTCTCAATATGAGAAGGGTTTGGCCATAGTCCACCACGCTGGCCATGTGCGATTTGGCAGACTTCACACGCCTTTGAGAACATTATCGAGAACTCTCAGACGTGCAGGTTTCCTCATGATGTTTTCCTTCACCGTTGAAGCATTTGTTTAATTGTTTAAAAAAGCACATAACTCCGAAAAGTTAGAGGTGCGTGCCCGGATTCGAACCGCCGACCTCTGATTAGGAGGCTGACGCCCTAACCACTAGGCTATCACCGCTTCTATATATTGTATATTATTTATAAAAATATAAGGTAATTATTGCTATATATGTAAGTTTTTGGGTATCCCACAGTATAATATGTTACTTTATGTAAGGCGTGTCAAGCCTGCCAATCCGCATATGGCCAGTTTGCGGTCGTGTGCGCGGGTGTTCCCGTGACCCAGCCACCAGGCGACGCGTAAGAGCATCGCTGGGTTTTAGTGGATATTCTGTTCGCCAGTCTGGCCGCCGGAGAATCCCACATACCCGTCGGAAGCGACGCAGGCAAGACTGCATCGCTTCAAGGAGCTTCTGCGTCATGGAAGGGATGCGTAAACACATTTCCCAGCGAAAATATATATATATATATATATATATATATATATATATGTCGCAGCCGGAAATGAGTTCGTACACTAAATGAAACGCAAGCGCGCCAGCTAGCGGCTAGCAAACGTAAAGAGTTTTGGCGTGCTTCGACAGAGTCGTCGACGAAAAAAAGAAGAAAAAGACACGTTGTCACGGAACTGTCCTACGTTTCTCTTAGTGGTTATTATCTTAAAAGTTCTGCTATTACGATATTAGTTAAATTATTGCACAATACCTGAAAAATGCCCACACAATGTCGGAAGGATCAAGTCAAAATCCGCCCGATCCTACATATATATATGGCCAGCGTGATGGACTATGGCCATACTCTTCTCATTTTGAGAGGATGCAATGTATTTGTATTGAGCCGGCAATGGGTTGATCACGATGATTAATAAGTTACTTAATAAAGTAGACACGTAAAATTGGAAAGAAGCTAGAAACCAGCTGAGATATACATTCAGAGGGGAAAGTGATTCTATACACGCACAGTTACTGAATGCGAATATAATATACGACATGTCAGTCATTTCAACATATTTCTAATGTGCAATACATTTTTCTGCGTTATTTCTAATTAATTTCTATGATGAGCAGGCTAGTGAGAAGTACCAACACCCTTCTCAGTACAGGCTGGATCACTCTGGAGGTGATCTGGGACAGGGTGCACACGAGAATCAGGTGGGGGGGGGGGGGGCGCAAGTAGTTGTAAGTAGTTGTAAGATTATTAGCTGGTCATTACTGCGTCACTGTGGGACTTAGGCTGAGGAAGGGCACAATGACTTGACATCGGGAGAACCTAAGGGCGCCTTCTGTGAGTCAAGTATTTCGACTTGGGTAAAATGGGAATTAGGCTTGTTAGGCTGGGAGTTCGTCCGTACGCCCCCGTTATCGTTGATGAGACCCACGTTTCGATGACGTCAGAAATGTGAAGTAAATCGTCCAGGTTGAAAAGGACGCAAATCCATCTGTATGATCGTTTTTAATTATTGTTTAAGTTACTTCTACCAACAAAGGCATTATTAAATTTTATTATTTTATATGTACCTTTTTTTATACACTACAAGTTAGCCCTTGACGGAAATCTTACCTGGTGGGAAGTGATGTTGCTGTCTAGGATGGTAGCGGGCTAATCTATTAGGAGTATGGTAAACCCACGCTCCTAATTGGTTTCTACGCGACATCGTGCCGTAACGCGGCGACACGTCTTTGTCAGTAGGGTGGTAACTAGCCACGGCCGAAGCCTCCCACCGGACTAGAATCGAGCTGGGAATCGTACCCCGGACCTAATTTTTAATGCGTCTGCGCCGCCAATATATATCATTGGCGGAAGTAATATATATTTAATAAGGATCGTTACACAGCAGATAATTCTACACTGCAGATTTACCTAACTTCGCATGAATTTGGAACAAAAAACTTCCCCAATAGGTACAGAATAAATAACGTAGGGTTCAGACAAATGGACATACATACAAAATGCATTTGAAATAAACACACTAAGACCTCTTTTCACTTAGTCAAATAGCTAATATGCAGCCGTCGTTTACTTTAACATACAAGAAAGTACAAATTCACTGTGCAGTGTTTGTCGAGTATAAAGCCGCTAAGTGGAGAGATTTTTCAGATATTCAGTACGTAATAATAAATGGATAGGTTTTTTTTACTTATTTAAAGATGACGAAGGACCAACTTAGATTAAGATTTATGTCTCTTACAAATTAACCTTCTGTGCTATGACGATGACGAAGGACCATCTTAGATCAAGATTTATGTCTCTTAAAAGTAAACCTTCTGTGCTATGACGATGACGAGGGACCATCTTAGAGCAAGATTTATGTCTCTTAAAAGTAAACCTTCTGTGCTATGACGATGACGAAGGACCATCTTAGATCAAGATTTATGTCTCTTAAAAGTAAACCTTCTGTGCTATGACGATGACGAGGGACCATCTTAGATCAAGATTTATGTCTCTTAAAAGTAAACCTTCTGTGCTATGACGATGACGAGGGACCATCTTAGAGCAAGATTTATGTCTCTTAAAAGTAAACCTATTCTGTGCTATGACGATGACGAGGGACGCATCTTAGAGCAAGATTTATGTCTCTTAAAAGTAAACCTTCTGTGCTATGACGATGACGAGGGACCATCTTAGAGCAAGATTTATGTCTCTTAAAAGTAAAGCTTCTGTGCTATGACGATGACGAAGGACCATCTTAGATCAAGATTTATGTCTCTTAAAAGTAAACCTTCTGTGCTATGACGATGATGAGGGACCATCTTAGAGCAAGATTTATGTCTCTTAAAAGTAAACCTTCTGTGCTATGACGATGGCGAAGGACCATCTTAGATCAAGATTTATGTCTCTTAAAAGTAAACCTTCTGTGCTATGACGATGACGAGGGACCATCTTAGATCAAGATTTATGTCTCTTAAAAGTAAACCTTCTGTGCTATGACGATGACGAGGGACCATCTTAGAGCAAGATTTATGTCTCTTAAAAGTAAACCTTCTGTGCTATGACGATGACGAAGGACCATCTTAGATCAAGATTTATGTCTCTTAAAAGTAAACCTTCTGTGCTATGACGATGACGAGGGACCATCTTAGATCAAGATTTATGTCTCTTAAAAGTAAACCTTCTGTGCTATGACGATGACGAGGGACCATCTTAGAGCAAGATTTATGTCTCTTAAAAGTAAACCTATTCTGTGCTATGACGATGACGAGGGACGCATCTTAGAGCAAGATTTATGTCTCTTAAAAGTAAACCTTCTGTGCTATGACGATGACGAGGGACCATCTTAGAGCAAGATTTATGTCTCTTAAAAGTAAAGCTTCTGTGCTATGACGATGACGAAGGACCATCTTAGATCAAGATTTATGTCTCTTAAAAGTAAACCTTCTGTGCTATGACGATGACGAGGGACCATCTTAGAGCAAGATTTATGTCTCTTAAAAGTAAACCTTCTGTGCTATGACGATGGCGAAGGACCATCTTAGATCAAGATTTATGTCTCTTAAAAGTAAACCTTCTGTGCTATGACGATGACGAGGGACCATCTTAGATCAAGATTTATGTCTCTTAAAAGTAAACCTTCTGTGCTATGACGATGACGAGGGACCATCTTAGAGCAAGATTTATGTCTCTTAAAAGTAAAGCTTCTGTGCTATGACGATGACGAAGGACCATCTTAGATCAAGATTTATGTCTCTTAAAAGTAAACCTTCTGTGCTATGACGATGACGAGGGACCATCTTAGAGCAAGATTTATGTCTCTTAAAAGTAAAGCTTCTGTGCTATGACGATGACGAAGGACCATCTTAGATCAAGATTTATGTCTCTTACAAGTAAACCTTCTGTGCTATGACGATGACGAGGGACCATCTTAGAGCAAGATTTATGTCTCTTAAAAGTAAAGCTTCTGTGCTATGACAGTTATCAATACCGAGGTACAACACCTCGCAAAAGGGTACCCTTTTACACGTAGCTGACACTAAGCTAACACTTTTATATTTACTGAACTGTACATGTAAATTTTTTACAAGATTTGGCCAGGACTAAATACATCTCAATTTGCATGCGATAGCGCGAGTTAAAATACTAGTGGCGCCATCTATCGAAAAGTACCTTAAATGAATTCAAAGAAATGTTCTCATACCAAATCCAAATACATATTGGAATTTGTCTTGTACTATCAACACCAATTATAACGGTACTCGTTTTGCGGTGCGTTAGTCAGCAATCCCAGACCAGACTAGAGAAAATTCTGAAATTATAAATCCCCAAAATGACTCTGCCGGGTATCAAACCCGGAACCTCACAGTTATAAAACCGCAATGCTCACCACACGCCAGGAATATCGTCACGGTGGCGATAATATTCAATTTTTTTTTATCCACTACAATTAAGCCCTTGACGACAATCTCATCTGATGGTAAGTGATGATGCAGTCTAAGATGGTAGCGGGCTAACCTGTTAGGGGAATGGTAAACCCACACTCCTAATTGGTTTCGTCAAATTTAGAATATATAGTTATATATTCTTGTTAGCTATAACGTCTCTCAGTTTAAGTTAACTGTCTAATTAAATTAAATTCTAGACCACATGGTTAACTTTAATAGACCAAAACGTAAATTGTCACCTAAATTATCGCAGTACAGCGAACACTAAGAAAGTTCAGTGAGCTGGAATACTATTGGAACAATGAAACCGGAATTCAACATAGGAGTAGGTAGAAAACTTGAATTTCATCTATACAAATAAATAAAATTGGAGAGTCTGTTTGTAATATTGAAGTAACCGTTTTTTACTACATGCATATGAATATGTATACGGTACATATACCAAAATAACATTTTTTACAATTTTTGTCTGTCTGTCTGTTTGTTCCGGCTAATGCTGAAATGGCTGGACGGATTTGTACGGGACTTTTATTGGCAGGTAGCTGATGTAATAAGGAGAAAAATAAAGTAATGTTGCGATGTCCAAGTACTGTCCAGTACCGCGCGCAGATCACGCGCATGCCACCGCCTGTGCCATCACGTCTCGGGCGCCTCCCACTTCTCCCACCAATTGTTTTAGTTTAGTAATTATTTCAAGTAATACGGGTTAGTAATCTATTGCTTCGTGATTGAAAGACAAACAAACACACTAACTCAACGCAGACGAAGTCGTGGGCGTCAGCTAGTTATAAAATAAATCACGCTCGAAGCGGGACGTTAGGTGTTTTTATTTTCGTATTACTTTCTATAGTACATTGAAAAGTTACATTTGGGGTTGCGTTTTTTAGAGGAAGCAATTTTTTTTTTATGTGTATGTGGGGTCGGTGTAAAGATAAAACCGTATCAGATAAATAGTTTAAGAGATATATCGTAAAAATCATTGAAAGCCCTATTTTCAAGATGTCGGCTGTGGGACAAGGTTGGCGATCTCACAAACTTGGTGTTAGCTTAAGACTGACCCCACCTAAACATCAAAAAAATAAAATTGCGTCCTCTAAAACACGCTAAAAAATTTAACATTTCACTGGACTAGGTACTAAGCAAAAATCAAAACGAAGTGGTATAGAAAGGTATGAAAATATGTACGTATATTGAAGTAAATATATATGTAGGTACGTAAATCCTTACTGGTATGATAAAGGCGAGGGTATTTCAACTAATAAATTTACACTTACAACTAGAAGTTCTCGGAATAATAGGCAAATTCAAATTTGTGTACTCCTAGTTTAGATTAAAATCCTACTAATATTATAAACGCGAAAGTTTGTATGGATGGATGGATGTTTGTTACTCTTTTACGTAAAAACTACAGAATGGATTTTAATAAAACTTCATAATATGGCTTAAACATCAGAATAACACTTAGGCTACCTTTTATCCCGATTACCTTAAGTCGCTCGCGATGGAAAATTTAAAATTGTTTACAAGCTAAGCCGCGGGCAGACAGCTTTGAAATTTGATATGCATATTTATGGAAAAGTTATCAAAGAAGAAGTTATCACTCAAAAAGAGTAGCTTTAGACCCAATTCTGAAGTCCACGCAGGCGAAGTCGCGGGCAGAAGCCAGTAACCTACTAAATATAAATTATATACATACCTATGCATCCTAGTAGGTATGTATATAATTTTTTTTGTCAAGAAAAAGGTAATAAGTTTTCGTTATTTGAAAATCCTTTGAAAGGGAAGATAGATGTATGTATTTTATTGTAAACAAATTAGATACCAATAAACACGTCATAGAACACTATATACGCGTCGGCATTCTAAGATATATAAACTTATGCAATCTCTTCTAGACTACTCTTGGGGAAAGTAACGATTTTAGTAGGAAGCGGTCCTACTCGTGTATACAGTTACTTATCCACGATTATTTTTATATATATTTATTTAAATAAATGAACAACAAAAAATAAAAAAAAATCTTAAAGAAAAAACTATAAGTTTCCGTTGTGTGATTTTGTTTTTGATTTTTTTTTAATTAGAAACTTTTAAAGAAAATATAGATAGATAGATGGATTACAGATTAATAATAGATATAGACATTTTGTTGCAAACAAATTAGATACCAATTAACACGTAATTTTTTTTTCGGACTATTGATTAGCTGTACTAACCCTATTGGTTGCCACAGCGTAACCGGGCTGTTTGTAGAGCTTCGGAAAGAAGCTCTGCCAGAAGAAATTTTGAGCCCTAGGGCTCGAAGAAACTAAGTGAACGTCTGCCTAAGGGCACCTCCTTTGAGGCCGAACCTCGGCTTAGGCGACGCGACGTTTGGGATAACGAGGGGATCGGGCGGAAACACGTCATGAAACACTTTGTACGTATCGGCATTCTAAGATAGCTTACGCAATATATTATTCTTCTAGACTAACCTTGGGGAAAATTATTTCAGTATAAAGTGGTCCTACTCACATATACAGTTCTTATCTATTATTATTTTATTATATATCAGTAGTAAATTTAAATACCAACAAATAACAAACACGTACGATTTTTAATAGAAATAAATAGATGTTTTACTTATCAGAAAACCGTCAATAAGTATAGAAAGAATTCAACCAAACTCAGCTTTTACATTTTTGCATATATAATTATCTTGTTAGTTAAGTTTAATGACGTCATTTAAACGTTCGAATATGTATCTACAACTTTCATTCAAATAATTACCTACTTATAGTTAATGAAGGCTTTTTATTAAAAAAAAAATACTTAATCTGATTGTAAATAACATCTAACATAGAGATTGAGTAATCTATATTTAAAAAGGCGAAAGGTCACTGACGTACTTACTTTCTTACCGGTTAAACACGAGATCTCTAAAACTATTGTACGTATAAAGCTATTATTTAGCAAGCAGGTAGTTGATAGTTAAGAGATGTCAGCCAAGAAAGGATATTTGGAAATTCCAACCCTAGAGGGTAAAAGGGGGGTTGGAAGTTTCTATGAATTTTCTTTGTTTTTAGAGTTAGAGACACAAAAATTTGCAGTAAGATTAATAACAATAAATAAAAAACACGTACATCAATTTTTTTTTAAATATTACCTGGTAAGGGTGGTAAAAAAGGGGATGATAGTTTTTGCAGATTTTTTTTATTATTAAGTCTGCAAGCTTGAAATTTTGAAAATAGGTTTCTTTTAGGGCGTAAGTATAAGGTTAGAATTTTTTTCTTCCAAATCTACCCTCAAGGGCATACAATAGGAGTTTGAAGTTTGTATGAAAGTCCTCTTTTTTAATTTAGAGACACGAAAATCGGCAATTTGACATATGCCTGTAGCTTACATTCTGAAGCAGGGCATTGGCCGCACGGGAAAACTCAATCTCACGGGAAATCAGCAATTCTACGCAGACGAACAACTAGTGATAGAATATTTGTGAGCATTAAGCAATTGAGCAGGCTTGAAAACCCGCTTTTTGGGTTGTACCTATTGAGACGTTTAATTAATTTAAACGGCCAATCTGTTAACTGGTTCTCTACTCTATAAAAAATATAAAAAGCTTTTATGAAGTCCTTTGTGGACCAAAAACTGTACGGTCGGCTTTAAATAATAATCATAATTAGCTTTAAGTCTTGCGAACACACCTCCATCAAATTACAGTTCACTCGAGTGAAAGTGGTCTGGGTGCGATCGCGCACAGCTGTATGAAAAGAAAAGTCTTTTTGCCGCCCAATGCGATGAGTTGAGGGAATTTCGTCATACCTGCTAATGGCCTCAACTGAGACTACGACGATCAATAACGTAAAAGTTCAACACGGTTATTAAACATTATTTTGTACAATAAGCGGTAAATGTTTCCGAGCGGGAAGTTAACATGACTTGAATAGGCACTACGATACTAATGTGAGTGCCAACGGATAGGCAAAAAGGACTTTTGGGCTTTAAGTTAACAAATTGAATAATAAAAATGAACAATGTATTTATTTAACAGCTTTGAGAAAATGTAGCAAGGTTAATTTTACTACAGGTTTACTTGAACTTAAATTTAAAATATACTATATATGCCACTAGGCTGTACAACCTTACTTACATATGTTTGCGTACCTACTTATATGTTATATACATACATTATGTTATATGTTTTTGGAGGCACAAAATAACTTTAAAATAATGAAAAAAATATTTATAATATGTAGTACAATCGACCTACGTTTTTTTCGGATATAAAATTAATAAATAAACCCTGGTGTAATTTTAATTTCATTTATTGCTTGAAACGTTACTATTAATATACCTATTTTACGCATAAGGAAAAGAACGGAGATGAACATTTTTATGTCAATAATAAGGTTCTCATCACAGAATGTTACAATCCACTGTCACTTTACACTTCAAGCAAACTTTTGAAATTTGAAATCTTAATGTCAACCCATCTGTACTCTCGTATAACGGTTATTGTTTCATAAGTTTATATTTTTAATTATGTTTTATGTCTTCCACCATCTTTGAAATGAAACAAATGCTTAGCAGGTAGGTTGTATTGTTACATAATGGTAAAAATCGGCAGTTAAGAACGTGTTTACCCCTAACAGGTTAGCCCGCTACCATCCTAGACAGCATGATTCTGTCTAGGTTGGTGGCGACACTTACCATCAGGTGAGATAGTGCTAACTTGTGGCGTATATAAATAAAAATAAAACTAGTAGTGTTTGAAGCCTCGATTTAGTATGTAGTGCATTAAAAAAAACCTATTTCATATATGAACACCAATACTTTCTTAACCTTGAAAGGTAGAGAAATTCCAGCGAAAAGCATGACGGATATAGAATGAAATATTCCCTACAGACTGACAGCTGAATGGAGGCCCATTAATATTCATAAAGTAGCGGAATAGTTTACTAATAACTAATTAACAAGTTAACCTAAGATCACTAGTTTTCACTGCTAACAAAACCATGTTCGAATAATGGATCTTTGTTTCCGCGAAGATCCCATGTCGTAAGTAACATTCATTTTGACGACCTCAGGGGCTATCTCCGGTATTATATAGGGAGGTGCTGATCTCGAATTTCAGATGGGACAATTTTAAAATTATTTCGTATCGTTTATCATCATCATGCTCAACCCATTACCGGTTCACTACAGAGCACACTGAACCCCTACAGGTTAGCCCGCTACCATCTTAGACCGAATCATCACTTACCATCAGCACAGGTGAGATGCCGTCAATGGCTAATTTGTGGTGTATAAAAATAAAATAAAAACTAGTAGTGGCTAAAGCCTCGAAATAATGCATGAAACCGCGAGATTTTCCTCGAAATCTCAACTCATGAGAAATCTCAAATTATATGCACGAGCAAACGTTTGGTTAAATTAAAACTTTCCCGTTAAAATCAATTAGGGTTTAGTTAAAGCAGGTACTAGTTAATGGCCATGATTACGCTGGCTGCAACTCGTAAGTAAAAGTAACTGGCTCATAACTTTTGATTTATGTGCTGGCTTCTCAAGTGACATGCTTATATTATCAATGCGAAGCGTGGCGACGCAGTCGAACGATCGTACGGTACTGAACTTTTTTTAAATCTAAAACACACACATGCTTACGTACCTACATTTGTTTTTTATATTTATCATCATGATCAACCCATTACCGGCTCACTACAGAGCACGGGTCTCCTCTCAATATGGGAAGAGTTGGGTTTGGTCGCGATATAAATTTAAAAGCTGTGATAGCCTAGTGGTTATGACGTCAGCCTCCTAATCAGAGGTCGGCGGGTCGAATCCGGGCACGCACCTCTAACTTTTCCGAGTTATGAGCGTTTTTAAAAACAATTAAGATATCACTTGCTTTAACGGTAAAGGAAAACATCGTGAGGAAACCTGCACGCCTGAGAGTTCCCCATAATGTTCTCAAAGGCATGTGAAGTCTGCCAATCCGCACATGGCCAGCGTGGTGGACTACAGCCAAACCCATCTCATATTGAGAGGAGACCCGTGCTCTGTAATGAGCCGGCAATGGGTTGATCACTAGTAGGGCATATAAACTAAGTGCATAGAGGCGTTGATTTAAACGAGTTGAATTATTCTACTATTACTAAGGGATAGTTACTAGAATATAGTTGGCTGATGTATACGTGACAAAATCCGCCATTGTCACGTCTCACGTATCTTTGCTCGCGATTTTTGTCCCTACCGTAAATATGATATTCTATAATGTAATAGAAGTTTTGCAAAGTGACGCAACGTTGATTTCCGAACTGTATTATAGCTGGACTGTGTCGATGGTTAACTTTCTATGCCAAGGTCGAAAGCTTGGCTCAAGCCTCAAAGCAATACCGAGGTGCAAAAAGACTGACATGCTAAAGTTTTGTTTTGTTAAGAAACTGGTGTTCGTTTGAGGCGTGTAGAAATCATGACAGGAAATCTGAATGCTATTGAGTTCGAATAAATATTGCTAGAAATCTGTGTGAATGTAAAGTTGATGGTATATTTTTATTCCACTACAATTGCGATTGCGAAGTTCTCCTGGTGGTAAGTGAGGATGCAGTCTGAGATCGTAACCGGCTAAATACATAAAACAGTAATATTAAACCATTAGGGTCATGACGTTTCCACGCGACTTACCGGAACGCTAAATTGCCTAGCGGTACGTCAACGTGACATACCGGAACGCTTAATCGCTTGCACCAGTATGGTCGTTTCGTGAGTGCTTTGGCCTTAAGTACGAGGTTCTGGCTTCGATCCCTGGCAGGGGCAATTTGATAATTAATATTATCTGAAATCTAGTCTGGTCTACTCTAATGGTAATAATAATAAAAATGTGATTAGAATGTTGAGTGGACAGTTCTTGTAATAACTCCACATAAAATCACACTTTATCTCATTTCGTACTGTTTGATGTGCATGCGCAAGTCTGTGGAATGTAAAGCTAGAATGCGTGTAACTGTATTGGTTATATGAGGAAAATCATCAAAGAATTTACTTTTCTTGTAGAAAGTTAACACAAATGTGACTGTACGTCATTCAATGTTTTACTTTTATTACTCTTTGAATGATTTAATGATTGAAGAATGAACGAATACCATTTAATTATACACCTACAAAATAACAGAACAATAAAAAAAAATTCTATTATACAAAATAATTATATACATAATTGTTTATTTAATGATTAATTAGACAATTAGTTGTTAGGATTACATATATATCTTAAAATAAAACTTAGATTAACCTAAAACTAAAAATCTTAAACATAAACAAAATGTCAGCAGCGTATTTAATGAAGGTAAAAACAAAACAAAAACAAACAACAAATATCAATTGAGGGTAGGTAAATTAACGGCAACAAGACCGACTTTTGCACTGGTCTGTTATTTAAATGCTTGTTCAATATTTTTTTATGTCTTTGGTGTAACGTTTATTTACTTTGCCTCAATACTCATAGGGCTTTTGTTAGGAATCATATAGATCGTGGTTCCGATACTGGACATTCCGGAAAATCATCCGATTAGCTAAACCAGTCAAGTCTCAAGGCTAAAGAGTCACTTTCTACTAGCGTCAACGTACTGCTGACCGACATTTTGGTCCGAGTGTCCAAAAAGGCGCCCCAGCAGTCCTTTGCGTACATAATCAGTGTCCGGCTCGAGTGAAAGTTGATATATCATGCCCTTTTAATTTTCAGCAACATACGCAAAAAAGGGATGTTTTCTGTATAACATTTGTGTGCCTTAAGGAGTAATAGGCTAGCATGGTTTGCTCATATAATGAGGAAAGAAAGCAATGTTACCAAAATAATGTTATATATGCATGTGGAAGGGCAAAGGAGTAGAGGAAGACCAAAGAAGAGATGGATGGATTGTGTGAAAGAGGATATGCGTGTCATACTGAGGTGAGGTGGAGAAGTGAGTGGAAGAAGAAGACGTGTTGTGCAAAAGAAAGATTTGTGTGCCACGGGACGATTTTGGTGCGTTTTTTTAATTTTGAACGGTGGCATGATGAAATGTTTCTTTGCTTTTATTTAGTATGATCTTTTTAAGCGTTTCAAGATATGTGTGTATCGAACCAATGGACGTATTTTAGTGCGTTTCTGTTTGATAGTTGGCGTGATTGAAATGGTTCTTAGCTATAATTTGTTATGAAGATCTGTTTAAACCCTTCAAAATATGTGTGTGCCAAACCAATGAACGCATTTTAGTGCGTTTCTATTTGAAAGTTGGTATGAGCGAAATGGTTCTTAGCTATATTTTATGAAGATCTGTTTAAGCGTTCAAACAGTTTTGTCAAGGTCATAAGCACACTTGACAAAACTGTCTGATCAATTTTCAATGGTTTCAACTCACAGCAGATGTGGCATCGTTTTTTAATATATAAGTATTTCACATATATATATCTGACGACCTCCGTGGCGCAGTGCGCGCGCTGTCGCATTATAAAGTTGGAGGTACTGGGTTCGATTCCCGGCTCGAGTCTGGTCTGGTGGAAGGCTTCGGCCGTGGCTAGTTACCACCCTACCGACAAAGACGTGTCGCCAAGCGATTAAGCGTTCCGGCACGATGTCGCGTAGAAACCAATTAGGAGTGTGGGTTTACCATACCCCTAACAGGTTAGCTCGTTTCCATCCTAGACTGCATCATTACTTACCACACGGTGAGATAGGCGTCAAGGGCTAACTTGTAGTGTGTAAAAAAAAAATCACATATACTTTATGTCTTTACGATTTTACATATAGTTCAATTATAATTATAAAGCTATGGATAAGGCAATTCGTTATTCTGTACGTAAACACGTAGCTCATGAGGATATGGGACATTAATAGGCCCAGAGTGACTAAACAATATTTCGTCTATTATACGCTGGTGCAATATCCGGATAAATCTGGAACTACCGGTAAATAAAGAGGACAAAACTAATCATTTCGATCTTGATAATTGTTGCTTTAATAGGTCTATATATGGATAGCGGTAACAGTAAACCAAATCAATCAAACGTTTAATATAGTAGGGGAGCCCAAGCGGGGATTTCGGGATTTACTCGAGCGCGGCAGATTAATATACAGGGAGATACCTTGTACCCGGTTATGTTCCTCCACCAAACATGAGCCCCATATATAAGGCCGCGCGTGAACGATACACGATCAGATTAGTAAAAAAAAAATTGACCATCAGAAATTCTCGAGCGCGTCAGATTAAGGTAGGGTGAGTTAATTACATCCTTAAAAGCGTATATTCCACTAATCTGACAATTTGAGAGTGACGTAAAGAAAGGGGAGGGCAGCAAAGTTGTTAAAAAAAAACGTCATCTCGACATTCTCGAGCGTAGCTAAATTTTTTTTTATTTTGAAGGAAATAATTCAAGAATAACGAAAAATATATAATCTGACGATTTCCGCAAGCCGAAATAACAAAAATTCGCCAATAAAGTTAAATGCGTGCAGCTGGGTGATGCCTATATTTCCTTCTCCGCGTTTCTATTTCTTTATCACTCTTTCTCTATTTATTACTCTCTCTGTCCCCACTCTGGTTTTTGCTGCCATGACGCCATCACAGCTGATCATAAAGACTCGTTCGAGGCATATTGTTTACAACGTGTTTCCAACGTTTTGGCTTTTTTTGCTATTTTAATATTATTTATGTTAATTGAAGTTTATAAATATTGTTAAAATGTGTATTTTGAGGTGAAAGTGCCTTACAAAAAGTTTACAGTAGAAACATTAATCAATTAATTATAAAACATCAAATTTTTTTAAGCCTTTTTTAATTTTTTTTTTATAAATACAGGTATTCTACATAAAAAAGCATACACTTATTTATTTGCATGCTATTTCTGGAGCTTTCTATTAATTAAGTTCAATTATTTAAAATTTTTTATTTTTTTTTGTCAGATTAGGCGAATCCCTCTAGATAATCGTCAGATTATGAGACAGTACGTTTAGAACATAAAGATGAACCATATATATCTTAATCTGACGCGCTCGAGTATATCAAAATGGCGAATTTTTTTTGCACATTATGAAACTCGCTGCGACTTTGCGTCACATCGGAATCGTCAGATTAGTGAATGAGAGCTTATTTTTGGTGTACTTAACACTCCCTTAGAAAATCTGACGCGCTCGATTAAATTTTTTTTTTTTTCATTTTCAACCCTTCCATACAACCACACCCATCATGCAAACGATCAGATTAGCATACGTACATTATTAAAAATACGTAGGCCATTGATGCTATCAATATCTGACGCGCTCGAAGATGTCCATGCAACAGTTTTTTTTTACATATTTAAAAATCTATAGCCGCTTCCCCCACCGATGGAAAGGTATATATCATATAACATTTTTTTCTTCTTATCATCTAAGCTTTGCAACCCAATAGGTCTCTATGACGCTCGAGTAAATCCCCATTTAGCATCATGGGCTCCCCTACCAATATGCGTAATTTAGTTTTTTGAGCGTTGACTGGGGTCATTGGCCGCTCCTACTTGATTGACCACACTTATAAGCGGATTAACATATAGTTCCAAAATAGTAGTTTGGACGAAACAGAAATTAAGAAACCGGTTACATGTAAATAAAAATCAATTATAACCGATTTCATGTCAGACGTATAAGCCAAAATAGGACACTTTGATAATTTTATTGAAGTTTTTAACTGTGTTAATAAATTACTTAATTACCCACTTGGCTAGCGGTTTTCGGTTTTTATGGTGCGGTTTGTTGAATTACCAGATATCCTTTCGAATCAGGTTTTTCAATGTGTAACGACGTAATAATGAGGGCCCGTACAGAGCAAGAGCAATGTACGATTATCACCAGACATATATACGTACAAATATATCGCACTTCTTATAATAAAGCAAAGTTTTATTGCGTAATAATATATTTTATATTTTTTAGGGATGATAATGAAAGTAAGGCTAAACCCCGGCTAAGTTTGTTGTGGGCTTCTTCTAAGACCGCGGCGTGTTTGGAACCCTCATAGCTTTAGTTTCAAGTTTACGAATATAGTTATTACCATGAAATAACTACTATGTAAATTGTACTATGTAATTGTACTACTATGTAAGTTGTGCATTTTTAAGGACTATTTGAATAAAGATTATTTTTGAATTTGAATTTGTAATGAAATTCGCTGCGAGACATGTCTTAAACTCGCCTGATAACTTCTGAATTAAGTGTATCTTAACTAAATTAATATAAAAAAAAATATTCAAATCCAGTGAACACTTAATATAGTATTTAAACCTACCTGTACTTTAAATTGCAACGTTGTCTATAGAAGATGAATGAATAAATTTTACCTTCACTATCATTGTACACCAAGCCAAAGTAGAGAACAATAAAAAAGTTATGAACAATATATCATATATGAACGATTCATAGATGCCGGAATAGGTTTACATGAATGAAGCTATTTATGATTTGATAGAACGAAATATTACATAATATTTATATCGTTTTATTTTAAAGATGTATATAACATAATTTGGTGGCCTTATCGCTACACATCATTATCGATCTCTTCTACGAAAACAATGCAATGGAAAAAGTTGGCTTCTTTTTATCTGTTATTCTTTTATGAGAATTATAATAGGATTTTTTTTTTTTATTTTTCCTATTTTGTGGTGTACATTAAAAGTGTGTTTAATTCATTCCCTTGTTTTTGGACAATATTTGTTGTGGAACTAACTTCTTTTGTTGGGTTTAAAAAAGTTTTTTGTAGCAATATATAAAGTGGACTTTTGCCTCTAAGGCGGAACACTTTGACCTGAGACCTTATAATGGACACATCCGACACCCCAACCCTCTCGTTCTTTTTACTCCCCCGACCTAAGCGCTCCTCTCCGACAGAGGAGACCTAAACATATCCTTCATGAACCTGACGATCAGATGACTACTGACAACATACTCGTATTACCTACCATACAATCATACGCTACACACCGTCCTCGCCGGCGAAGACGAGGTCCCCGCTGTCATACGTCATCCGGACGTGGGCTCCATCCACGGCCTCGGAGACGTACGGACCACTCACCGTCCGACCCCCCCGTTATCCCAAACGTCGCCTAAGCCGAGATTCGGCCTCAAAAGGAGGGGCCCTTAGGCAGTCGTTCCCTTAGTTTCTTCGAGCCCTAGGGCTCAAAATTTCTTCCGGCAGAGCTTTTTGCCGAAGCTCGCCAAACAGTCCGGTTGCGCTGTGGCAACCAATAGGGTTAGTACAGCTAATAGACAGTCGAAAAAAAAAAAATTAATGGAGACGACCGATGATTCTCCGTAAACATGTATTGATGAGTACACTCGATGCAGTTAAGACTAGTGCATGTGCGCAACGCATCAGGCAGTTAATAACAAATTAAGTCAAAAAGTCTTTCACTTTTAAAAACGCGACGTCAAAACTTGTTCTCTGTGAAAGAAACTTCCTTACTTTCTCATGACTTAATTGGGTTATAGTTGCCCAAAAAATAATAGAGTGTATATACCTGTTTGGGTTTAATGTTTATTTACCCAGAAGGTACTTACTTTGTTAAACAGGTATGCACTACCGGTTTTTTTTTTATATACTACAAGTTAGCCCTTGACGGCTATCTCACCTGGTGGTAAGTGATGATGCAGTCTAGGATGGTATCAGGCTAACCTGTTAGGGTTATGGTAACCCACACTCTGGTTTTTACGCGACACGTGCCGGAACGCTAAATCGCTTGGCTAAACGTCTTTGTGTAGGGTGGTAATTAACCACGGCCGAACCCACCACTCTGGTGGTTACTAAGTAAACTAAGTTTACTTTTCGCGCTTGTGAAGTCAACATCTCCTGAGGATGATCCGGTGTCGGGTCGAAACGTGCGTAGAGGTTCTATTGGAAGATTTTGTGTGGTGTTATATTATACAAATCTCCCGTTTGTCGGCGGAATATAGCAAATTATACTTGCTGTTTATTGTTTATCATGGACTTCCGCAAAGTAACGCCTGCTTCTATTCATTATTTACTTATAGAAAGTATTTTTTTAACGCTCCCGAAAACAAAAGTACTTTGCGTAAATAAATAAAATAACGTGACCCGATAAATACACGTGCTCTCCATCTATCAGTACATGTAAATTTCATTTAAGAAAGTAATCTCACAGACATAATTATAGAGATCTATAGCGGGAAGAGTCGCGCATTCATCTGAAAATTCACACATTTTTCACACAGTCTCGTTCCATTAGCTATATACGGAGACGTGTTTAATGAATAGACAATCGGTTTCCTACCTTCCTAGTAGAAATCATTTCATTCTTGATTGTACCTATAACCTACTTTATGGAAATCATTTCATTTTTAAATTGATTAACACGGATCGCAGACTAAGGAAGTAGGCATAGACAAGTTGGTTTTTTTTTATACACTACAAGTTAGCCCCGGGCAGCCTACCTGATGTTAAGCGATGATTCAGTCTAAGGTGGTAGCGGGCTAACCTGTTAGGGTAGGAGGTTTGATGGTTCATCAACATAATCATGATCAACTCATTGTCGGCTCACTACAGAGCAAGGGTCTCCTCTCAATATGAGAAGGGTTTGGCCATAGTCCACCACGCTGGCCATGTGCGGATTGGCAGACTCCACACGCCTTTGAGAACATTATAGAGAACTCTCAGGTGTGCGGGTTTCCTCACGATGTTTTCCTTCACCGTTGAAGCAAGTGGTATTTTAATTGCTTAAAAACGCACATAATTTCGATAAGTTATAGGTGCGTGCCCGGATTCGAACCCCCGACCTCTGATTAGGAGGCTAACGTCCTAACCACTAAGCTATCACAGTTAGTCACTAGGCTATAACAGCTGGTTGATGGTTAACCCATACTAATTGGTTTCCACGCGATATTGTGCGCTATATCACTTGACGACACGTGTTTGTCGGCAGGGTGTTGACTAGCCATGGCCGAAGCCTCCCACTAGACCACACTCGATCCGAGAATCGAACCTAAGACCTCTAACTTTATAATGCGACATCTATAAGAAACTTCTTGTCTGGAGATGTTATTTATTACTACACAATAGATTACCCACTTTCCTACATTCGCTGTAGAAATGATTTCATTTTTAATATGTAGGTTTGTACGTAGGTAGACGTAATTAAGTATTTTCTACAAAAACCTTCTTTTCAAAGAATTTGAATATAAGTTTAAAAGGGAAAGACATAATATATAAACTACTTAAGCGTTAGAAACTGTAGGTAAAATGTCTCCATTAGCATATTTTCTCCAATTTGTTTACCATATCTCTTTCGCAACATAACATAGGAGACGAACTCATTTTGTTCAGGTGTTCATTTTTATTCCGTACCGTATAGCTTGATCTGCTCTTCTAATCAGATCTAGGCTGAATTCAGGACTAAATCTATCCTAACTTATCTATTTACCAACTTGGGTATTAGTTCCTAAACCAGGGTGTACTGTAAACTAAGTGATTAACGCCTCGAGTAAAGTTCTATGACAGATTGCTTTTGCATTGTAAGAAACTGATAATTATCAAGTGATAACCGTTAATACAGATGCCTTTTCAGTTTAGAATAAAGAATACTTATTTAAAAGTAACATTAATCGATACTGTCATAAATTACAGGTTGTTAAGATGATAATAAATTAAAAATGTGCATAAAAGCTTACTTTCATGGGAATTAGCTCGTACACTGATCAAATTACTATCGTCTTGAAATTACTTTCACTATCACAACCAACCAAAATCTTGGTCGGCTACGTAAGTAAATTAGAAAAAATAAAACAGACTTTCATTTAGAAAATAGAATAAAAACAAAAACGCTCACCTCAACAATATGGCGCGAATTCCACAAATGTCACTGGGCACAGATAAAACAAGTTGTTTAGTGTAAACGGGTCAGTAGTGTATCAACATGCGGTTTACACGGACACCGGCGAGATACTAGTTTGTCTGTAGATAGAGAGAGGGCCTTCGCGCCATTGAGATGGAGTAGTCGTGTGAAAACGTCGATGTATCGCTGTCGATAACTTTTTTTTTTAAAAGATCATACCTTTGATGTAGATTTAACGTAGAATTTAAGTAGAGTAGGGAAGCCAATCGTCTAAGATTTTCAAATATCTTACCTTCTTAAGCGTTCTTTCATAACCTAACACAGGGAATGTAATATGAAAATATCAGTAAAGATTAAATTAAAAATTGTAAGGGTATGCAAACTACGCATAAATTATTTTAGAAATTTTCATTATTATTTTTCTTACAAACGGTCGCAAGTATTAAATTAATTTCATTCAGTATGGTAAAGTTTTATCTAAAACAAGTACATACATCGTAAAAAGTAAAATTTAACATTTGATGGTAAGTTGTTCACTATGGGAGTAATGCGATTGGTCGCGATGAATCCCAATAAGCAAGAGGGATTTAAGAGAAACTCCCGATTGCTAACAAGCGTATCGAGGAATTTCTTTGCGGTGGCCATCGTTTGTTGTAGAGGTTCATCTATTTTTATCGTTGAAGGCGTGCGGAGAAATTTTTCATATGTATTCCAATCATATATTCGCTCGACGTTCGTTAAAGCAAGTAAGTCAGTGTCGAATAAACGGTAATTTTTTTCAGACGTGCAATGTTTCTTAATTCAGATCACATCACAACTGATAAAGATAATAGCTTTCCGTACAACATTACCACGCCTAATGAATAATGTAAAGACGGTATTTACTCGTAAGTTTAGATAACAAGTCTTGGTATAATACATTGGTATACATTCACAACTGTATATACATTTTGCGGATCTATCGACTTTCCAATAGTTTTTAACACGCTTTTATTAGCTTCACCTGTATGTATGTTTGTTTGTTTGTTTGTTTGTTTGTTTGTTTGTTTGTTTGTTTGTTTGTAACCGACTCCTTTGAGCTCGATTTTGCCCTACTTTGAACGATCAGATTTGATTCAAACTTTGCACACCTGTCAAAGGTCGATGACAATGCAATAATCCGATCAAAATATCCGATTATCCTAATTAGATTCGCCAGGATTAATTAATTTCTTTCCGCATCCTTTGCATGCGAGTAAGAGAGACAGAGCTAGTGCGCAAACTACGCATGCGTGCAGTAGCGTGTTTTTTTAGTTTTTTAAACTATTATATTATTATTATATCTACATACTAATATGCTACTAACTATAGACACCTATTGAAAACCACGGTACGTCACTATTACCGCGGTTTGCCAAACCGTGTTCAAGAGCAAGGTGAAGATCTGGGTCTTTGACCGCAAATGGAAGGCTATGAACACTGTGGCGTTAAACAGCCGTATTTTAACTAGCGATTAAAAATACTGCTGTTTAAGCATAAATAATCGAAATACTTCATTACGTTGTGATATAAGTGTTTGTATTCTCTAAGTAATGTTACAAAAATAAGTGCATGTGCTTATGTGATGATTAATGAGGGTGTGGGTAATCTCATTTTATATACTTGTTTACTTCTAGGTGTGGTTTATATTAGGTATTTCTTGTAAAAAAATATAGAAATATAGGCAAGTAAATTTTGTTTTTAAGCACAGTTTTGTTTAAGTTAAGGTTGATATTTTTAAAGGTTTGCCTTTTTATTAGACATAGAATTGTGCTTAAATTATATCACGTAGTAAAAAGTGTACGTAGCCTAAAACAAGACAGGCTTGTCGTGAATGAATAATTATGTATTTCGTTACTAATTTTTGTTATTTGTTTTTTCTTTAAGTTAATATCAACTACATGTTACAGTAATTTTTAATGCCATGTATGAGAGAGTCGCTATAACTCCAACTTAAAACACCAATCATATCATAGAATAAAACAGGCAGACCAGGTTAGGAAAAGCTTAAAATAAGACTGAAGAATCCAGTTATTTAACACCAAATTAATTTTAGTGGAGAAGCTGCAAGGTCGAACATGAATGATACCTATATCGACTATGGGCGTTTGTTCTAGTATACAAAGCTAAAATACTAAGGTTTACATAAACGTATTACATAATAGTCTGACGATCCTTCGATTAAACTACGATTAATCAGTGTTTATGATTACGGTTCAACTGACAAGGCTGTGTCACGGCGAGACTGCGCATTTGTGGTCATCGAAAAGTGTTAAACTTTATAGACAGTGACCTTCGTTAATGCAAATCATCCCAGAAATATATAAATTGCAAAATGCAAGTATAAATGTACATTATAGCTGTTTCTTTTAGTTTCTTATTTTAGTCATTCGATCGCGTGAAAGTCAACTTCAGTTTGTTTACAATTGAAATAGCGCCATCTATTGGGCAATAGATAGTTTAATTTCACGCGATCGAATTGGTAGAAAATCGCGTAGGTACTGGGCGCTCCATTCCTCGTTAACGATCACGTAAGGGATACTGGAGCAAATTCAACATTTATTACCATTCACCCCGGTAAAAGGACAAATGCATGGACGTTTTTAGTCTAACGGTTCGTAAATCAACATTTACAATGTCTAGCCACCGCAGTGTAGCAGTGTAGCGAGTTACCTATCCGGTGACGGAAATATTGAAGCACCTGATACCAAAGCAACTTCAAGGTTTCCTTGCAAAATGCTCGTCATATCTAGTGCCTGTCTTATTGCAACTTAAGAACAAAAAATACTTAACCGATTAAGAGAATTAAGAAATTAATTTTTATTTATATTTATTAAAATTAATTAAGAAAGCACCAGAGGAGCCACCCTCTTTTGGTGCTGCAAATGTTCAAGGGCGTCAGTAATCGATTGCCCGCGACGTAAAATATTATATTAAGTATTTAAAATAAACACTTTGTAAAAGTTTTTACCTTTGTGAATTCTTATTTACAAAATAAGTAGATAGATTACATATCGTTATATGTAACTTGGTTCTAACAAAAAATTGTGATCCGATTCCTATCAAAAAAGTGCTCACGCATGCTGTAGCAGTTGTTTGCAAAAAAAATATAAAAAACTAAATTCGCCGTTTAAAGTCATACATTTAAATGTAGGATTCAAATTCAAATAATCTTTATTCAAATAGTCCTTTCAAAGGCACTTTGGCGCGTCAATAATGTACATAGTAGATAGTGATTTGATGGTGTAATTACATCCGTAAACTTAAACTAAAGCTATGACGGTTCCAAACAGAATAGCTGTACAATTCAATAATTATTGAATGTAAACTGTTTCTTTATAATAATATGAAGGAGTTTAATATAAAGCGACATCTGTTAGTTATGCGGTAGACTACCTACCTACATATTATACTGTGCACGTGACTTAGGTATGAAGACAAGCTTCGAAACTCGACGGTAGTACCTACTTTCTAAAGTACCATTTATAAATGTAGCTTCAGAAAATATGAATACGCTACGAAGATGAAGCAGTTTCTGATATTATTAATAGATGGCGCTGTTATTTGTTGTTAAAACTGTGTAAAAGATGTCTTTTTTACTGGTCAATAATGCAATATAATCCGTATAATAAAGTAAATATAATAAAGTTTTCCGATTTTGTTGTACGTAAGCCATCGTAAAAAGATCTACCGTATAACTATTTCATCTTTCATTCTCTCTAGAAGCTCATTCAAATTCGATTCAGTCTTGTTCTTGGTAAGAATACCTAGGGCGAGCACTACTTGTGTGCCTACATACTTGTTTCCTATCCAAATCCGTTAAGCCTTTCCCAAAGTTAGTCCGGAAAACAGATAGAGCTCGGGTAAAAGAACAGGTATATCTCTTTCGAAAAATCAAGTAAGATGAATCATGATCAACCCATTACCGGCTCACTACAGAGCACAGATCTCCTCTCAATATGAGAAGGGTTGGGCCATAGTCCACCACGCAGGTCACGTGCGGATTGGCAGACTTCACACGCCTTTGGGAACATTATGGAGAACTTTCAGGCGTGCAGGTTTGCTCAAGATGTTTTCCTTCACCGTTGAAGCAAGTGATATTTTTTTTTTCATAAGTTTTAGTAAGATGAATAAAAAGTAGTTATTTTCTTTAGAAATTCATTCAAGTCGGTCGACATTGATTTTATTTTATGAATGTACTTTAATGTACTTTCGTTATTTTAGTTATGTGGTAAGGTAATAGTTTTTGCTTACGTACAAGTGATATTGATAGGGTAAATTAAATATCTCATCCAAGCCCACGACTTCGTTTGGGTACAATATTGAAGCGGTGTATATTTTCATACTTAATATTTTTCCCTTCAAACAAACCTTGCTCTCTCAAGTCATACACTTACCCATTTATTTCAGCTTTCAATGCTCTAACTTAAACTATATTATATTTTATTCATAATAGGCTGGATTGTAGTGAAAACCGTTGTTAATCGATAACAAGAAAATAATACATACCCATACAGACTCTGAATTTTAACATTCACTTTGAAACACATTGACCCCTTTAGGGGTGTTTTCCAAAATAAAAAATAGCCCATGTTGGACAGGAAAGTAGGAGCCTTGTCTGTGAACGTCTCCTCAAAGTCAAGGCAGACGAAAAGCGCATCAAACTGTTTTACCTCTGCCAGCCTACGAAAATCCTTTCGAAATTAATTTAGCCATTCCAAGGGCGGGGAAAACGAAAGATAAAAATAAATAAAAAAAGGTGCTCTTTTTTTTAAAATTGCTTGTATTTTGCGATCAGCATACAGTTGTTAAAAATATTCATACACGTGTTTACGTTCTCAATGTATTTATTTGTATAAATTGGAACTTTAAAGCTAATACAAATCATACGTACAACTAACTAATAATAAATTACTCAAGTTAACGCCAGAACCAGTTCAACTCGCATCGGAGGCGACCAATCACAAGCCACGCTGGATTAAGCAAGAATTGTGATTGGTTGCAAGAAGACGAGCTGTCTTGGCCTCGTCTTTATTTTCTTAACATTAAAAACACGTATTCCTACAGGAATATAAATGATTTAAAGTCCGGTTCAACTATGTTCTCTAGCACATAGAACTTCACCAAATAATATAGTCATTGCCACGGATTATCGTCCACCATGTCGACTGTATCATTGACATTTTCCTTCATCTTGTGAAACTTCTTTCTAACCATCCTGCTTTCGATGGGACCTTCTACTATCTCTCCTTTATTAAAATCATCAACTATAACTGATTTCAGTTCATTTTCTTTTACCACACTATTAGGTTGCAGTTCTTTAGGCGATTTAACTCTCACATTACGTACTGGATGGTAAACGTATCTGATGCCATTGAAGATTTTATATTTCGGATATTTATTAGGCCTTTTATTTCCTATACCTAGAACTTTATTACTCCAATACAAGTAAGCGTTCTGTAGGACATCTATTATTCCTCTTTTCTTTCTTGATTTTGGTTTGCTTTCATGGCGAAGTTTTATGACTTCATCATTCACGTTTTTTAATAGCGCCTGAGGTTTAACACTATTGATTTTGTTATTGAATCTGATAATGGGTTTAGCGTATGCAATAATTGGTATTTCTTCGTGTGGATTGCGCATTTCTTTATCGTCTTCTATGATGGATCTGCTTTGCCATTGTCCGTTGGCGTCGTATCCACCGCCGCCGCCTCCACCGTAGTCTTGACCTGGATGAAATGTTTTTGTTATTGTGTGTTTCGGAGGTATAAGGGGAGAGTTAAAGTTGTATTGGTATAATACCTGTTGGCATCCACGCTCCTCCTCCACCACCGCCTGAAGCCCATACCTGAATAAAATCGAATAACAATCAGACAAAAATACTTTGTTATACTTAAAATAATCTAGACCAATAAAGGGCTTCAATAATGACAAGACACCTTTTAAACATGCGAATTCGTTGACAAATTGACAAACTTCCTGTTTATATATTGTATATGTTGGCGCGAAGGAGTTAAAAACTTCATTCAGCGGCGCTAAGAACGACAAGAATTTAATAATTACTTACATTTGAACTCTTGATTATTTTGTTAACACAATTTAGACTATTACATATATAGATTTAATTACTATGAGCAAAAGTAAACAAAAGCGTGACGTCAGCAATGCTCTGACGCCTGAACTCGTTAGTAATAATATATATATATATATTATACAATGACATTCAACATCAAATGTTTTAAAATATTTCGTTTGCTAAGTGACACCTTCATATACCTGGCAGAGATCGCTCTTTAGCGATAAGGCCGCCTATTGTACCTTCTATTCTTTGTGTTTTTTTCTTTACTGTCTTGTATTTCTTCTGTTTGTGTGGTGTACAATAAAGTGTATTTTCATTTCATTTCATTTTCATTTCATACAATGCAAAGTTATATTTTACATCTTAGAAACTTTACAAAATTATTTATTTATTTTCGCTTCTGAATATTTTATATATTTATACATATTGTCCTTGTCGAAATAGAACTTTTATTTGTCATCCTCTTTAAATTTTATACTATTGTGAACTGTCACAAGGATGAAAGCTTTCTCCATTTTATTTACTTATAGTTTGTTACCTAGTTTAGGTGCCGTTGTTTGCCTTTAGCAACGTGCACTATTCAAGACATGACATGACTGAAGCTGTGATAGCCTAGTGGTTAGGGCGTCTGCTTCCTAATCAGAGGTCGGGGGTTCGGACCCGGGCACGCACCTCTAACTTTTCGGAGTTATGTGCATTTTTAAAAGCAATTAAAATATAACATGCTTCAACGGTGAAGGAAAACTTCGTGGGGAAACCTGCATGCCTAAGAGTTCTCCATAATGTTCTCAAAGACGTGTGGGGTCTACCAATCCGTACATGGCCAGCGTGGTGGACTTTGGCCAAACCCTTCTCATATTGAGAGGAGACCCGTGCTCTGTAGTGAGCCGGCAGAGGGTTGATCATGATGATGACTATTCAAGACCATAGTGCACCAACAACAGAATAAGTGTTTGAATGAAATATTTTAATTTTAAACCCAAGCAGAACGCAATAGTTAACTGACTAAACCTATTTTAGTGTATTTGCTGTGAAATTCCATTCAGGCGGTGTCTAAGTAACTTTTATACTATATTATAATTTTACAACAATCTTTCACATAAAAGGGCTATCTTTTTATTGCAAAAAAAAACGTTTGAAAACTCTTAAAATTTAGATTATCTTGTCTCTCAATCTCAATTGCATTATTTGGAACCTTAAATTATATAACATCGGCGATCGCAAATGCCAGTATCATATTAATTTATTTCAAGTAGATTTATTTAATTTTATCTTAGCATCATTTACTCGTACCTATTATATCTTGGAGATGTCTATCAATAAGTTCAAACGATAAAAAAGCTTGGGTGTGAATTGCTCTATCTCCATAGGTACTATAATTTATTACTTATTATGTGAGACGGTGATAACAAAAAAAACCTTGCTAAGTTTGTTATGGGTTTCTTCTTAGACCAGTGCGCGTTAGGAACCCTCATAACTTTAGTTTTAAGTTTACGAATGTAGTTATCACCATCAAATCACTACTATGTAAATTATTGACGCGTCAAAAGTGCCTTTTGAAGGACTATTTGAATAAAGATTATTTGAATTTGAAATTGAATTCATCGTACCCCATCAGCCCCACCGCCACCTCCAGCGCCTCCGCCCTTCTTTTCCAATATTTTCATCAAAAGCATCATCTGAAATCACAGTGCAATTATTATTATTGTTTTTTTTATCGTGGGTAAATCCTCATGGATACCTCTGCGCCACGGGGAGGCACAGAGGTTATGTCAGACTCCTACTGACTAAAACCCCCGCGTGTTCCTACTCACCGCTGTATGGTGGAGCCACGGGAAAGCTTTCGCATACAACCGCAACTCCACCTCTAACCCATTCATACTATGGGCCTCATAAGAAGGCTCAGAGTCACTCAGCGAGCAATGGAGAGAGCTATGCTAGGAGTATCTCTACGTGATCAAATCAGAAATGAAGAGATCCGTAGAAGGACCAGAGTTACCGACATAGCTCAGAGAATTGCGAAGTTGAAGTGGCAATGGGCGGGGCACATAGCTCGGAGAACCGATGGACGTTGGGGTCCCAAGGTGCTGGAATGGCGACCTCGCACCGGTAAACGTAGCGTTGGTCGACCCCCAACAAGGTGGACAGACGACATCAAACGAGTCGCAGGGAGCCGGGGGATACAGGCGGCCCAAGACCGTGGCCGTTGGAACTCCTTACAAAAGACCTATGTCCAGCAGTGGACGTCTATCGGTTGAAATGATGATGATGATGATGATTTATTCATTTGAATTTTGTTTTAAAATTTTAATCGAAATTTTTATGTACTTGTTCAAGCTCACCTTTGATATCATGAACGACATCATGCTGAACATCATTCCTTTGAATGACATCATTCCCATCATGCCCATCATTGCCGGCACCATCTAAGACATTAATAGATAATAATACATTTCATTATTCCGTGAGGTTAGTCAACATCACAGGAGACCGAAGAGCTGCCAGCTACCTCGGCCAACGAATTAGTCTTGCTATTCAAAGGGGGAGCTCTGCCAGTATCTTCGGAACCTTGCCTAAAGGGACTCCTTTTAATAATATATTTTAGTTATTATATTAGTTTTAGGTTCATCTTAATCTAAGGTTTATTTTAAGTATTTTTTTAGTCACTCGTCGAAGCCTTTATGAATAAATATTCATTACTATAATTTCTTGGTTTTGCTGCATATAATAAACGAGCATTTCTTGTAAAATCTTTATATCTATATTTTGTGTATATAAACATCTATATTTTCTATCAAGTTTTTTATCATATAGGTAGATGTCGTTTACTATAAAAGGAACACGATACAACAAAGTAAATTTTGTGTAATGCTTTTTCGTAGAATTGAGATGAACGATCAAAATCTGAATTACCATCATCAGTTTCATCTTCATGCACATCATGGCCATCATCATCATCTTCTTTTTCCCTCCATCACCGTCGCCTCCACCATGACCACCTCCGCCGCCGCCCTTACGTTTCTTTCTACCCACAAATTCTTCCACTGAAACATAGTCACTTATAACGTATCTTAGTTCCTAATGATGAAATTGATCACCATTACTTTATTTTTTTTTATTATTATTATTTAAACGTTATCAAAGTCGATTAAGAATTAAGATAGATTTATTACAATCTTTATGTTCACGTTTATATATTACACATAATTTTCATTTCACTGCATAGTTTTTTTATTTGTTTGTAGTATTTTTAGTCATTTTGGGGGGAACATAGCATATTTGCATAATAGCAAAAGAGTAGTCATTCATTGCTATTTAATGTGCAGTCATAATTATTACTATACGGTATATATTTGTTTTTAATCTGAGCTTTTAAATCCAGCGCCAAAATTGATCCCAGCACCTCTTCGCACGTACCTATCTTGTTATCATTGAGAAAGAAATTATTTTAAATACAAATACTAATATTTACCTTCATTGGGCACTAAGACATCTTTACCCAAAGCGCTGAACCTTATTAGGTGGTTATCAAAAAATTTATCGACGGCCTTGTCAATCATGAACGCCAATTCATCCGAGCTTTGTCCCACGGCAAGGGAAGGGTCTTCGCCATGGTAAAAGTTTTCACTGTTATTTAATTTCACTAAAATATGAAAAGAAAATTGTTTAAATTATATATACATATTAAAAATAAACGTAGGTATCACGTACGTATGACTTCATGCAAGCAAGCTCCGATTCATAATCTTCAACTATCGAATCACTAGTACAAATCAGAAATCTATATATCAGATTTACTTTAATAACTATATGATATATGCATTTCATTCTTCTATCTATTTCTAACTTTATGAGTTATTAGGTCCTATACATCAGGATCCAACTTAGCCAATAAGGTGCAAATATATATATTTATTTAGTTATTTAAGTGGACATAAATAAGCGGCATCTACCATAGCTACAGGGGTCATTTATGCATTAGGTTTTACTTGATTTTAGGCTGCCTAGGCTGCCGACCTCTGATTAGGAGGCTGACGCCCTAACCACTAGGCTATCACAGCTTCTATCGCCTATTATAATATTTATATATATATATTAAAAACTGAAGCGGTGATAGCCTAGTTGTCCATAATGTTCTCAAAGGCGTGTGAAGTCTGCCAATCCGCATATGACCAGCGTGGTGGACTATGGCCAAACCCTTCTCACATTGAGAGGAGACCCGTGATCTGTAGTGAGCCGGTAATGGGTTGATCATGATGATGCGAAAAATCCAGTCTTAAATAAACACTTACCAAACTTCACGTAATCTCCAATCACTGATATTTCGTTAAGTTTGTTCAGCTCTTTAAGATATAACAGCGTCTTCTTTTGCAAACATGTGTACGAGAGATGGAAGAAACATTCAGTGTAAACACCGTTGAAGACATTCGCCGGATTATCACTATCTACATTTTTACTATCGTTTATTTCATCACTAATTACTTCTTCGCTAATTTGAAATTTATCATTACCATCTTTGATAACGAAACCGTTTATAGAAGCTAAATACAGAATGCTGACAAATGTTTTACTTATACCCATTTCTGCTTAAAGTTTGGATTCGAATGAAAAAAGTAGTTGTGGGCTGACGTTATTTATTTTATTTATGTTTATGGGGTTTTAGGTCAAATGTCATTGGGCTTAGGTGAAAACATGTAATTTCGTCGTTACAAGTGAGCAAATAATGGTTTTGTGGTTGCAAGGGGCGGTTTCATAAAGAAAGCTTACTCGTAGCTTAGCTTAAGGGTCTTACTAAAGTTATAACAAGTCAAATATTGGACTGGTATAGACGTACATGAGATTTAGCGTTTGATGACGTTACGATTTTTTTTATCCACTACAAGTTAGCCCTTGACGGCAATCTCACCTGATGGTAAGTGATAATGCAGTCTAAGATGGTAGCGGGCTAACCTGTTAGGGGTATGGTAAACCCACACTCCTAATTGGTTTCTACGCGACATCGTGCCGGAACACTTAATCGCTTGACGACACGTCTTTGTCGGTAGGGTGGTAACTAGCCACGGCCAAAGCCTCCCACCAGACCAGGCTCGAGCCGGGAATCGAACCCAGGACCTCCAACTTTATAATGCGCCGGCGCGAACACTGCGCCACGGAGGTCGTCATAGAAACCGTTATATTGTATTATCATATTTCACCTACTTTGTTAGCAGTGATAGCTCAGTGGTTAGGGCGTCAGCCTTCAAATAAAAAGTCAGGGGTTCAAACCCTGGCACGCAACTCTAACTTTCGAAGTTATGTGCGTTTTAAGCAATTAAAATATCACTCGCTTCAACGGTGAAGGAAAACATCGTGAGGAAATCTGCACGCCTGAGAGTTGTTCATAATGTTCTCAAAGGCGTGTGAAGTCTGCCAATCCGCACATGGCCAGCGTGGTGGACTATGGCCAAACCCTTCTCATATTGAGAGGAGACCCGTGCTGTTTAGTGAGCCGGCAATGGGTTGACCACTGCTGGGCATAGACTTACTCGACGATGCATTTTAAACCCTTCGAGCAACTAGCTTAATTAATCCCTTAATATGTATAGTAATGTGTGGAGTTACAGTATTAGACCTACCTTCTGATATCTCTCCGCCCTTCTATTTTTGGGAGAGAATGATTTGCTCTAAGCCATTCCAAAAATAAAAAAAAACAAACAAGATTATTTCAGGCATCTATGAAGCGTTCATATATTATTTGACGACCTCCGTAGCGCAGCGCGTGCGCTGTCGCATTATAAAGTCTGAAGTCCTGGGTTCGATTCCCGGCTCGAGTCTGGTCTGGTGGGAGGCTTCGGCCACAAAAACGTATTGCTAAGCGATTTAGCGTTCCGGCACGATGTCGTGTAGAAACCAATTAGGAGTGTGGGTTTACCATACCCCTAACAGGTTAGTCCTGCTACCATCCTAGACTGCATCACCACTTACCACCAGGTGAGATAGCCATCATGCGCCAATTTGTAGTGTATACACTTGCCAACTAAAAACTAAAACTAGTAGTTCCAAAGGCACACAGGTCTAAGAAGAAGTCCACAACAAACTTAGCCGGTTTTTTTTATCAACATCTCACATAGTCAATAATAAATTATAATTAGCTATGAAATTAGAGCAATTCACACCCAAGCTTTTTATCGTTTATATGATCCTTTATATCGTTTTTATAAGCTAACGTTTTATGAACCTAGGAATCGCACCCAGAACCTCAAACATTCTAGCTACGAGATCAACAAGGCATTTTTGAATAGCTCTAACCACAAACACGGATCTTGAATGAATTATAATATTTAACGTCACATTGAAGACAAAGGAATGTTCAAATATAAACAAGCGTGTTTGTAAGTGAAGTGCAGTGGTAGTGTGGGTATATAAGGTTTTATCTTCTTCTGTCGATTATCTAATTACATATAACAGAAAGGGAGAAATCGGCGTGAAACTAATACTGCCATATAATGTTTATTATTAGTAAATAAAACAACGAAAAATATAATTTTATATTGTTATAATCTTAACGAATAATAAATAAATAGATTAATAAAACTAAAACTTAACTTACGTAAATTAATTACAATCTAGAGACGACATGTTTGAGTTAATTAATAAATATACAATTGGGTTTTACAATCGAAATATAATATCTTCACCATTGTCCCAACTCCAGGCAAAATGCCTTTTAAAATCGAATCAAATAAAGAATATAGATAATAGTAGCAATTACATTAAATACCAGTAATAGGCAATTAAAATATCACTTGCTTCAACGGTGAAGGAAAACATCGTGATGTTCTCAAAGCGTGTGTAGTCTGTCCAATCCACACGTGGTCAGCGTGGTGCACTATGGCCAAACCCATCTCATATTGAGAGGAGACCCGTGCTCTGTAGTGAGCCGAGAATGGGTTGATCATGATGACCAGTAAGAAGCTCAACAAACGCCATTTTATAGGCTGCTTGATAATGATATAAATACAATACTTTGTATCACAGTTAGTCATACTGCATTTGAAGAAGATAAGGCAAGATAAATGCTTTAATGTTTTGAGAGTGCAGTGATTGTTGAAAAATAATCTTAAGTCGTAAATATAAATAATGCATTGTGTAATATAACAGTGAATAGAAATAAACGAAAAATAAATATAATAAAAGTATAGCAAGTAAATATCAAAGCGACAGAAAATGTTATAGAAAAGGAATAGATGCATATATATAAAACTTTAACACGTCACACTTTAACTGCAAAAAATAATCAACATCAACAATTAATAAGAGAATGGCAAACTTAATGAACTAATTAATTTATATAATAAATCAATTATTGTTAAGTTTTAAATATTTTACATACATAGTAAATAGTAAAGAAACATCTAGAGAGTTCTTAAAATTATAATAAATAACACATCGTCAAGGATTCAGGCACTTAAAAAATACTGTAATGCTGTGTTATTCTGTCACTATAAACTTTATAATAACAGAATCGTGAAGATAAGCTTGACTTATAATAACGAAATAATGAAATTTGTCTCTAAACACGCCACGTGCTTTTCTTGTAGTAACCAAGTGTAGATTCACGCTACGAATGTGTGCGTAATACGTAGCAAAGTACACACACATTAACAGAGTTGGTTACACACAAGTAAAGGGGGCGTCGCTTCGTGCGATTAAACTACTTTATTAACAGGATTACAATAGAACTTGAGGATTTCTATAAAGGCAAAAAAATATTTATACCTTTATATGAATAACCTCTTTCATTGCATCAATCAATTAATTAACATTGGAACCAGCTTACGTAAAATGGCTAGATTTTACATTTGCAGTCCGAGATATGTACCTTATTATGTATAAATTATTTTAGTCCAATTATATTGTCTTAAGCTGTTGGTAAACCTAAATAAATAAATAAAATAAAAATATGTAGAATTCTAGAAAACACTTACTTCAAGGATATTTATTTTATGTACGCAATCATTTCATTGATGCATAAATGCATGAGTTCTTTGGAATTGTATTTGTTTGAGATTTTCTCTTTCTTTAAATATGTTGCAATGTTACAAATTAAACCCTTCTTATTAATAAACGTTCTGTAGCGATTGTTTAGTTGAACAATTTTTTTTGTTTTGTTAAATGTTAAATTATGACAGAGAGAAAACGTCTTGTAACTATTTGCCCCTATTTCACGTTTATTAATAAGGCCAAACTAGATTGACACTCCAAATAAAATTGGTTTCAAACCATTAACTAAGTCCTTGTTGTTTAACGTACAAATTATTAGATATTAATTTAATGATCAAGATATTTACTCATACATTCACTTGTACATAAATTTCTTAATTGAGCCCAACTGACGTGCCCAAATAGGGCGGTTCTTTTCGATGGGATCTATTGTGAAAGGATCAGCACTGCGTTGACTACATCGACTATTTTGGTTTTTTTTTTCGGACTCGCTATTAGCTGTGCTAACCCAATTGGTTGCGACAGCTTAACCGGGCTGTTTGGCGAACTTCGGAGAGAAGCTCTGCCAGAAGAAATTTTTAGCCCTAGGGCTCGAAGACACTAAGGGATCGTCTGCCTAAGGGCGCCTCCTGTGAGGCCGAACCTCGGCTTAGGCGACGTTTGGGATAACGGGAGGTCGGACGGTGAGTGGTCCGTACGTCTCCGAGGCTGTTGATGGAGCCCACGTCCGGATGACGTAAGATAGCGACCTCGTTTTCGCCAGCGAAGACGGTGTTTAGCGTATGAGTGTGTGGTATGAGTATGTTGTCAGTAGTCATCTGACCGTCAGGGTCATGAAGTAAATGTTTAGGTCTCCTTTCGGAGAGGAGCGCTTAGGTCGGCGGAGTAAAAAGAAGCCGCAACAACGAGAGGGTTGGGGTGTCGGATTGATATTTTGTTTTTTTTTATATACATAGCAAGCAAACGAGCAGGCGGGTCACCTGATGGTAAGTGATTACCGCCGCCCATGAACATTTGCAGCACCAGAGGAACCGCCAATGCGTTGCTGGCCCTTGAGCAATTTGTTAATCCGCCCTTTGAAGATCCCCATATTATAACCATTAGCGAACACAGAAGATGGAAGCTGGTTCCACAATTTGCAGGTGCGTGGCAAAAATTACCTGGAATGTGTGAAATTACCGGGTGGTGGAAGTGGACCAGGAATCCAGGTAGTGAGGATGAAATTTGTTTCTGCGACGAAAAGTGCGACTGGAGAACACGGTTAGATTTGTGTGCAACACATGGGCAATATTGAATGCTTAAACTTTGCCATATATACATAGTTACTTAAATAACTAACGATGGTATAAGCTAACAAATCAATCCGATTTATAATTGGTTGTGTCATAAGGCATGTAACTATTATAATTATTATAGTTATTATAATCGGCGTCGTAAGCTCGTCTGTAGCCTCCATGGTGGCCATGTTCATGTTCGTGTTCATGGTGCTCTTCGTGGCTGTGCGAATGATGATGGGATACCTCAGGCTTTGTTATGATCTCGTATGTGGTAGACTTGTGACCTCCACTGCCCTTGAGACCCACTATTGCTGATAGGAGGAGCGACATTAGTGCAGTCATTAACGCCTTGCCAGCTAGCAGCGCTAGGGCTCCCAATGCAGCAGCAGCCAATGTGCCTGGAAGAATGGAGAATATATCATCATCATCAACATCACCAATTTTTTTTATTATACTACATCTTGGCTCCTGACAGCAATCTCGCCGGCTAACCTGTTAGTCAATTTCTGGAGGTGTATAATAGGTGAGATATTAAGAGTTAAACTCAATATGCTGCTCGATTTATTGTTAGCAAAACTCAATACTCAATAAATCCCACCGGGCCCAACTCCTTGATCCATAGACAAAAGGATCCACAGATAAATTAGTTTATTTTTACTTAGCGTCTTTATTGGCGCAGTTAGGAACGGAGGGCTTTTGAAGTTGAAGGCCACAGATACGATTAAGGTTCGTGTAATTTAATGATTTTCTTTTTATCCACTACAAGTTAGCCCTTGACGGCAATCTCACCTGATGGTAAGTGATGATGCAGTCTAAGATGGTAGCGGGCTAACCTGTTAGGGGTATGGTAAAGCCATACTCCTAATTGGTTTCTACACGACATCGTGCCGGAACGCTAAATCGCTTGGCGACACGCCTTTGTCGGTAGGGTGGTAACTAGCCACGGCCGCAGCCTCCCACCAGACCAGACGCGAGCCGGGAATCGAACCCAGGACCTCCAACTTTATAATGCAACAGCGCGCGCGCTGCGCCACGGAGGTTGTCAGATTTCTTAGTTATCAATTTTATTCAAAAACTTCAGGTAGCAGATTGAATTTAACAGCGCCATCTTGAACGCCAGGGGAGAGTAGGACAGCACTGCTAAATCTACCAGCTATATAAGATATTGGATTAACTTGATTATTATCATCGACTTTAATTAACTATAGCGGTGCTATATTCGCAGTTACCACTTTCAATACTTACCGTTGTAAAGTCTATTGTAGGCTTATACTTAGGTCACTATAGTATACGTTGACATAGCTTAATATTATCTATGTCTATCTATCTTAGTATATAAATCTATATCTTATCTATATCTATCTTAATATATAAAATAAAGCGGTTATAGTCTAGTCGTAAAGACGTTTAAGGTAAATAATTAATTTTAAAAATTTAAATTTAATTTTAATGTCATTTGCTTTAACGCTGAAGGATAATGTCGTGGAGAAACCTGTATGCTACAGTATTCTCTAGAATATTCTCATAGTCATGTTTAGCCATCCAATCAGCCGGAAAGCCAGTAAAGCCAGTTTTTAAGCCGGTAAAGTTTTATATGGCTAAATCCTTAATATATTGGAAAGACCAGTGTCCTGTAGCTTTCCCGCAATGATTTGCTTATGATGGAGATGATGACTAAGAGTTCTGCCCTCATTTTTCCTATAACATCCAATCTTTACTAGATTCAAAGGACTACAACCACTTTGGATTCCACAATAAATACAATAAAGCAAGAATAATTAATAAATATTGTAATCGGTTAAAATATTGCTAATATAATGCGAAAACTATTTTTAATATTTTGATTGTTTTAATTATTCTTTTAAATACTAAAATGGATTTTTGATTTTTGACGACCTCCGTGGCGCAGCGCGCGCGCTGTTGCATTATAAAGTTGGAGGTCCTGGGTTCGATTCCCGGCTCGAGTCTGGTCTGGTCCATCTTACTACCATCTTAGACTGCATCATCACTTACCATCAGGTGAGATTGCCGTCAAGGGCTAAGTCGTAGTGGATAAAAAAAAAAAGGATGGATTGCTTCATAAAAATATTTATAGCTCATGTACCTTTCATCATCAAAGCAGCTGCGAGCAGAGCACCTCCACCACCACCCTTTCCACCACCCAGCCCTCCGCCATCTTTCTTCCTTCCCACAGATTCTGTGTCTCCTTTAACCATGTCCATAGCTTCCTTCGACGTCTTTGTATCCAATAGCCTATACCTCAACGAGTGCCCATCTAAATAGCTCTGCAAACGATATAAGAGAAACTTGTTCAACTTTTCCTCAGGTTTTCCAGGAAACTGCCGTGCCAACTCCGCAGCCATGTCCTCTGGACTGGTGATATTCGTCAGATTTTCCTTCACTATACTGAGTCCAGGTAATAAGTTGAGCTCGTCGCGAGAACTCAAATCTTCTAGGAAGGACAGCACATGGATTTTCAGACATTTCGCGCTCAAGCCATTTTTGCATTCTCTGTGTAGAGAGCGTCCACTTCTATCAGTGTTGGATGCATTCTTTGGCTCTTCAATACTGTTTGTTTCAATCCCTTCGGCGTACAAGGATTGGGCACACAAAATCACAGCTATGGAAATCACGGTCACATTTCCTTTGATCATCGTGTCACTTTTCACTACACTGACTAAAATAAAAGCGTTTTCATTTAAAACTAGGAAGAATACATTTCGTTGGACGACACCACAGTACTGTTAGACCTGATACGATCGGAATTTGTTTTATACCTTCAACTTAAGCATAAAAAGTAAGCAACAGAGCTTGAAAATATAAAACGAATAAGTCCCAACGAAGTATTGTGTTGGATAGAAATCACGATACTTTCGAGTCGCAAATCGAATGCACTCAATGGAAAAGTTCGAAACTTATAGCTGATAATTTTTATTGATTGGAAATGGGCGTTGATGCGAATAGATTTTGAGGACCTCCGTGTGGCATTATAAAGTTGAAGGTCCTGGGATCGATTTCCGGGTCAAGTTTGGTCTGGGGGAAGGCTTCGGCCGTGGCTAGTTTCCACCCTATCGACAAAGACGTGTCGCCAAGTGATTTAGCGTTCTGGCACGAGGTCGCGTAGAAACCAATTGGAAGTATGGATTTAGCATAACCCTAACAGGTTCACCCGCTACCATCTTAGGCTGCATCATCACTTACCATCAGGTGAGATTGCCATCAAGGGTTAGCTTGTAAAGGATAAAAAAAAAGTATTTAATGCTTTCGAAGTAAAACTGAATTTATTGTGTAAGAAAAAGTCCTCTATGCGCCGAGGTTTCTCTTATCGCCTTTAGTTAGTTTATACATTGTATTCAAATCAAGTTTTACATAACATAATATATTATGTTTGAATGAGATAATGAATTGGAAAATGCTTTAACAGTACTATTGTTCTTTTTAAAAAACCTTTAATATTTTATGCACTATTGAATAAACGTTCTATAAACGTTTTTTTACACGATTTAGATTTCCAATCTTTCTACTTTCTATTTGCTTATAAGAAAATATACCCTGACAGTCTGAAATAATCTTTAAGGGCATTGAAATATACAACATTACATACGCAAGTGTTTCTGTACTCAGAGAGTTTACACCTTCTTTCTATCTTTTAGACTAAGTTATAGCTATAGGTTTGGTTAGAACTAACCTTGGTCATCACTCCATAATACCCCGGCTAAGTAGACTGTACAAAGAACTATCGGTTAAAGACAAGTCTATCGATTTGTTCTCTTAGCTTAGCTTAGGGCCCAAATACTATTTAAAGCACGCAACGTGTTTATAGTAACGTGTGTAAGTATATTAATTTAATTTAGTTTAGTTTTAATTTAGCTTTATTTGACTACTAAATATAATAATAATAATAAATTCTTTGTTTCTGACACGGTCCATAGAGTGTTAGTAATACATCTTAACCTATGTTAAGAGTATATAATATTTTGTAATATGTTTAAAGAGCTTTTTAATAACGCATAATTAATGCATGATGTGGCTTCCTACAAGTGAAATTACATGTGATATTAATGAACGATTCATAGATGCCTGTTATAGGTTCATATGAATAAACATATTTTTGATTTGATTTGTGTCTCACTACCTTATATTTAACTAGCTATTGCCCGCGACTTCATCTGCGTAGAATTGCTGATTTCCCGTGAGATTGAGGTATCCCGGGCGGCCAATGCCCTGCTTCGGAAAGTAAGCTACTTAATCCCGGCTAAGTTTCTTGTGGGCTTCTTCTTAGACCGGGGCGCGTTTGGAACCCTCATAGCTTTAGTTTTAAGTTTACGAATATAGTTATCACCATCAACTCGCCACTATGTAAATTATTGACGCGCATTGCCTTTTTAAGGACTATTTGAATAAAGATTATTTTGAATTTGAATTTGAATTTAAAGCGAATTTTTGTGTCTCTAACTCCAAAAATAAAGGAATTTCATACAATCTTCCAACCCCTATTTTGCCCCCTTAGAGATGGAATTTCCAAATATCCTTTCTTAGCTAACATCTTTTAACTATCAACTACCTACTTGCTAAATTATAGCTTTATACGTACAATAGTTTTTGAGATCTCGTGTTTAATCAGTATGTAAGTATGTAAGTGACCTTTCGCTTTTATATATATAGATTAAGTTTAAGCCCATTTTACATGTAATTTTGTTGGTTGTACAAATAAATGAATAAACCCTGTAAAAGTACGACCTCTCACTTACGTGTGAGCGTACACACAATTCCCTCAGAAATGATATGAAAGCTAAAGTAAATGCTGATAGATTAGATCTGATAAATACCTGTAGTAAACAGACCGATCTTAAAAAAGAGGAAAAAGAGGTGCACTTTCTCTACGCATTAGTGGGAAAGGAAAAAAAAACAAGTAAAAGATATTTCGTACTCAATCAATAGTTAATTTGTGGTTTATTCCAATTGAGAGTATGAATACATTAAAATATCTTTTCATACAATTTACTGATGGTATACTTGATAACTACGTACCAAGGGTCACTATCCACTTACGGCCATTGTAAATATATCTTAAAGAAATCTTTCTTGATGAAAAAAATGAAAAAAAAAAAACCTATGTTATATTAAATAACCTGTGTAGGTGTGTGTGTGTGTATGTGTGTGTGTGTGTGTGTATGTGTATATGTGTGTGTTTGTGTGTGTGTGTGTGTGTGTTATATTTGTGTGCAGTGTAAGAGTACATTTTTCAGGTGATTACTTCGAGTAAAGCCTCAGTCTCTTCATAGTTTAATTTTATTACAAAAATGTCGCTACTCAATTCAATCTGCTATTGGTTCTACGATTAGATTAATTATTTAGTAGTCAAGTAGTCATGTTTGCTATAGGGCAAGACTATAGTTAGAGTTAGCTTTAGTATGGCTGTGGGGTGGACGTGTTTTAGTGGAGACCTCGTGTCGTCATACGTAAGACGAACTCCAACCAGCTGGACAGACGACCGCTGAAAAGGCTGAATGTGAAAGGCAGAGGTCTAGTGATGAGATCTTGAGAAGGCTTACGTTCCGCCATTGACGCTTGTAGGCAATGACGTGTCGATTGTGAGTAATAGATTTTTTACTATAGTTTATTTGTGTCAAGATTATTTATTATGATTTCCACTAACACAGACATGTTTTATTAGAATTGGAATAAGGAAATTTTTTGTACTTATGTCCATATAGACTTAGAGACCATCAGAACGATGGCCCGAACCGATTTCATTAGAACGGAAATAATGTGAAAATACGGAAATAATGGCCTTTTATCCAAAGCCAGTCACCTATCCATTTACTGACTTGAGTCAACGTTGCTTCACAGGTCTTATTTAAAACCTTAGAGCGGACGTAGTCGCAGACCTCAGCTTGTTTAAGATAATTATGTTAGTTTTCATCTATTACACTTTATTGCTATAATTATTTATTTTTATTTACGTAGTGGACTGTGATGAATTATATAAAAACTTTTTTCTTAGCGCATTTATAACCAATTTGGGAAAGAAACTTTGTTGGTGTAGTGGCTAGTATGTTTGAATACATAATACGAGGTTCTGAAAGAGTTTCTGAACAAGCATTCAGGCATTTAATGATTAACCTATGAAGTTAATTCAAAATTTTGACATAACTTTAGTCGTATTCTGACTCAATTTCATTCGTATTTGACATATTTTATTAGTACCTATTTATATTGACGTAGAATGATAATAATTATAGTGAGAAAATGTTGTTTTTGAAATTACACATTTACAAAGCTTTGTTAAAATTTAATATTGCTCTAATAAGCTAGCTCTTAACATAATTTTAAGTGGCATGTGAGATGGTGATAACAAAAATATAATTTACCTGGCTAAGTTTGTTGTGGGTTTAGAACCGCCATAGCTTTAGTTTTAAGTTTACGAATGTAGTTATCACCATTAAATCACTACTACGTAAATTATTGACGTGTCAAAAGTGTCTTTTAAAGGACTATTTGAATAAAGATTTTTTGAATTGAATAGAATTGAAAAATAGGTATTTTGACGTTATTATTTAGATAAGTACCTAGTTCATAATTTAATCACACAAAATGTTTAGAATTTAATAGTGATACTGAGAATGCAGTACTGTAATTTATTATTTGTATTAAGATATTATTTGTATTAAGTATCGATGTATTAATTATAAGATAATATATTTCAAATTTGCACGCCATAGTAAGGCCGATTGTGGAATGAAACAAAAACAAATTGTAACAACCAATGTACCTGCGATCAGCAAATAAACGATTTGATTTGAGTTCAAATTGCCGATCGGCCCAAAGTTTTTATGTAGTGATTTTTTCAGTTATTATTGGCGGTGACTACTCCCGAGCCTCGCAGAGTGTGATAAAGCCTCGGTTCTGGTAATAGCCATATAACATGCACAGTTGTAAAAGCCCGCCAACCCGTATTGTGGTAGCGTGATGGGTTAATGATGTAATCTTGTCTTCCCCTTCGATACAGATTACTCTACTGTCTCTACTATTTGACCCGAATCGGCAAGTGTTGAATGATTTGAATTTTTCATTTCGTATTTCGATTTTAATTACCAGTCTATGTCTAAGTGTGATAGCCTAGTGGTTAGGACGTCCGTCTCCTAATCAGAGGTAGGGGGTTCGAACCCGGGCACGCACCTCTAACTTTTCGGAGTTATGTGCGTTTTTAAGCAATTATCACTTGCTTCAACGGTGAAGGAAAACGTAATGGAAACCGGCATGCCTAAGAGTTCTCCATAATGTTATCAGAGGCGTCTGAAGTCTGCCAATACAGCCAATGCGTGGTGGACTATGACCAAACCCTTCTCATATTGAGAGGAGACCCGTGCGCTGAGATTGGGTTGATTATGATGTCTCAGGGTGAAATCTATAGACCGTATGTTAACTAAGGTCAGCCAAATTTAGTGTTAAAACTGGACAGACATATGACTTTGCCTAGTTTTATAACTCTGCCTAAGTAAGGACATTTAGTTAGTGGTCGGGACCAGCCCTGGTTATTGGCAGACACAGTTTAATTTATAGACGTAATTCTTCTTGTTAGAAACGTTAAATGAGACGAATATATTTTAAATATAATTTCTTTTATTTGTAGTGCTAAAGATAACAAAGCAAAGAAAAAATACATAAAAATGTAATAACATAATCAAAGAATTAGCAAATAATACAGAATAAAGAAATATTTTACAAAATATTGTCACAAGTTAACACATTGCTAGATATTAAAACAAAAAAACCATACATATATAATAAGCATAATATTAATCATTATATAATAATAATAATAAATATAATATTATCATAACACATATTTTACAGTTTTGCTGTAGGTACTAAAAAATAAATGAATACAAATAGGTACTTGAAATGTAACAAAGAAATAATAAAAAATATACCTACATACATAAAAATTTACCTAAAACGTGATTAGATACAAATAAGTACACAATTTAATATAATATAACCAGTCTTATACATTCCATTAAAATGATATATAGATATATAACGATAATAAGTTTAATATATAAATATTAATAGATGATCAATACAAATCTTATAAATATCAGAGATTATACCTTTTAAATTATGAGAAAACAAAATAACAAATACAATAATAATTACGATTAAAAGCATAACGGTTATGATTCATTTGTATATAAAAAATAACAACAAAAATAAAATAGAAATAGGCGTGAATTAAAACTTAACTTGTACTTTTAATAAATAAAATAAATTAATCACACATTCACACACCCAATCACAACTTCATAAATTAATTAATGATTAACTTCTGTACATATTCATACAATGTATTATAGTTTCATATTATCGCATAATTGTTCAACATACCTTATACGATGCTATATTTTGAACGATATATGTGTATATGTGTTTTTTAATCTTTAGATTTGATATATATGTATTTGTATATATATGTTTAAATATATTATGAGTTTAAGAAGTATCGGTACATATATAATATAAAAAAAAGTGTTGTGAGCCCGAGAATCCAACTGTGGTTAAATAGCTCATAAACACAATTGTAAGAAAGACCATAGAGGACTTAAATCCAGGCTAAAATAAGTCAAAAGTTTTAAGTTTACGAATATAGTTATCACCATGAAATAACTACTGTGTAAATTATTGACGCGTCAAAAGTGCCTTTTTAAGGACTATTTGAATAAAGATTATTTTGAATTTGAATTTGAATTCAAAAATAAAAAACCATTTATATAGAAAACATTAGAAACAAAAGCTCTTTGACATATTTACATATATAAGATTCAAATTAACGATATATAATTGACTCTTTTTCGCATATTTAGTAAATAACTTTTGATTCGCTTTTAAGTATATAGGATCAATCAGTGAAACGCCCTTTATTGTACCTCAAACAGATAAATATGAATATATATATATATATATATATATATATATATATATATATATATATATATATATATATATGTATGTATCGTATATATATCGTAAATAATTGAAAATTATTAAAGAACATTAAAGACATTGTACTTAAGAGACTACAATGACGATAACTGAAAATGATAAGGCACACAATATGATGTCTAGGATTGTTTGTCACCTTGTAATATATAAGCAAAAGTTCCTTATAACAATACGATAGTTAATAAGGCTTCAGAAAACGCTCCAAAACTAAGTCATGAAAACATGAAATCGAGTTAAAATAAATGATAACTGTATATTCTTTAAAATATATAATAAATTCTTACCGATTCTCTATCGCGGTTCATCCAAAATATTAATATATAATAAAGCACATACATCATTCAAAGTACACAACCATAAAAGGAACATTCTAACGCTATTCAAGAACCTTTTTACTATAGTTCAGTTAGTTAACGCCTCCTTATTTTCAGATTTCTCCCATATCCGGAATGACCGTAACCCCCAACGTCTTCGTGTGCCGTGGAATGTGAATGCGAGTGGCTGTAGACGGGCTTCGAGACGATTTCGTAGGTCGTAGATTTACCACCGCTGGATAGAGACTTGAGGCCGATGACTGCGGAGAGAAGTAATGACATGAGAGCTGTCATTAAAGCCTTGCCCGCTAGCAAAGCGAGAGCGCCAAGGCCCATGGACATGAGGGTACCTGAAAAAAACAAAAAAAATATTTCACACATATCACTGTTTTTATTTAATTATTTATAGAAACAACTTTATTGCACATTGAAACAAAAGAAAAGTGGAAACAAAAAAAAATACATAATACAAAAGCATAAGGCGACCTTATCACTAAAAGCGACCTCTTCCAGGCCACCTTTTTGAAAGAAGCCGACAGATATGTAAAGGCGGGGAATCGCAACATACATATGAACATTCTAATAATAACATACTATTAAAAAATATTATAAACAAATATTTTGATAAAGTTCTTATTCTATTTTCAAGGGCACCTTACAAATAAAACATTTACAACTAGCGATGTTGCTGCAATTTTTACTCCAATTTTGATGCTCAAATACAAATAACTTATGTACCGTGACAACGAAATCTGAGGATTATGCCTAAATATTGAATGGTGATAACTTTTAAGTTTAAGACATTAAATTTTTCTAAGTTACATTTAGAATAGAAAATAATAATTTCTTTCTAAGTCCTCTTGGACTGGCTTGGTGTTTCTAGTTATTGTTTTGCTATGTCTGGAGTATGTTTTTGTTATGTAATATTATGTAATATCACCGTAAGGAACATATAGCATAAGTTTTGGCTTACAATTTAAATGATTCAGTTACATCAACAGGTAGGAATCCTAATAATTCTTTACACTAGGAGGTAAGAGAACTGTTACGTCTATTATTTATTGACCCTAGAAATTGTGATAGGTAGGTACTACTAGGATTCCTAATAATTCTTTAAGATTATAAAACAACAGACAAGATCTATTATATGAAAATTGTTCAACAAAATGACAAATGATAAGCGATTTCTAGGTTCATAAAACGTTAGCTTATAAAAAAGATATAAAGGATTATATAAACGATAAAAAGCTTTTGTGTGAATTGCTCTAACTTCATAGCTAATAATTATTTATTATTGACTATGTGAGATGTTGCTAACAAAAAAAAAAACCGGCTAAGTTTGTTGTGGGCTTCTTCTTAGACCTGGGCGCCTTTGGAACTGCTAGTTTTAGTTTTTAGTTGGCGAGTGTAGTTATCACTACAAGCTCACGGATCAAAACAATATATATTTTTTTATACACTACAAGTTGACCCATGACGGCTATCTCATCTGGTTAGTGTTGACGCAGTCTAGGATGGTAGTGGGATAAACTGTTAGGGGTATGGTAAACCCACACTCCTAATTGGTTTCTACGTGACATCGTGCCGGAACGCTAAATCGTTTAGCGACACGTCTTTGTCGTTAGGGTGGAAACTAGCCACGGCCGAAGCCTCCCACCAGACCAAAACTTATTGCTTAAGCTTGTTGTTAAAGCTCCGTGTGTTTGACTATATGTTTCTTCATTATGGTTCCTAAGGTATCGTTGCTGTCAATGCGTAAGTATGAACAATGTGTTATAACTCATATATTATTATATCGAAGTTACTGTGCAATTAAAGATGATATTTTGACAAACACAAGTTGGAGGTCCTGGTTTCGATTCCCGGCTCGAGTCTGGTCTGGTGGGAGGCTTCGGCCATGGCTAGTTACCACCCTACCGATAAAGACGTGTCTCTAAGCGATTCAGCCTTCACGATGTCGCGTAGAAACCAATTAGGAGTGTGGGTTTACCAACAGGTTAGCCCGCTACCATCCTAGACTGCATCATCACTAACCACCAGGTGAGATAGCCATCAAGGTTTAACTTTATAGTGTATAATAAAAAATCTCAATGAGAAGGTACGCTTTCATCTGTCACAAGATAGAAAAAGTATAAGAGGAAACGACAAACTATATAATATGATAGGCAAGTTCTGCCTAGCTATATTTTGTCTAATGATATGATTGCTCGTGCAAGCTTCTCTACTAATACGTTCGTATGAAAGTTTCATTTATATATAATCTTACTTTCACGTGATCGAATGAGAGAAAAATCTTGCACAAGGATGGATGCATTCACCATCATTATTCATGAAATATCTTGTAACGTTAAATAATTGCAGTTATAATGAATTTAAGTTAGCTTATACAGCTAAGGTACCGTAGAATATATATATGGGGAAAACGATGACCTCCGTGGCGCAGTGCTTGCGCTGTGGCATTATAAAGTTGGAGGTCGTGGGTTCGATTCCCAGCTCGAGTCTGGTCTGGTGGGAGGCTTCGGCCGTGGCTTTTTAACACCCTATCGACCAAGACGTGTCGCAAAGCGATTTAGCGATTTAGCGAATTAGATATAGATTTTCCGGCACGATGTCGCGTAGAAACCAATTAGGAGTGTGCGTTTACCACCATACCCCTAACAGGTAAGCCCGCCGTCAGGGGCTACCTTGTAATGTAAAAAAAAAAATCGGGGAAGCAACAAGTTAGAGGTGCGTCCCCGGGATCGAACCCCCGACTTCTGATTTGGAGGCGGTAGTCCTAACCACTAGACTATTACAGCTTATCATTTCGAGAATAATTATTTATACTATAATAGGATTTCTCTACAAGCTTTCGTCATATATGTATGTATGGGCGACGCAGTGTCATTAACCTCTTCCAATTTATATCTTTATCTGTGAATTGCATGGAGATCCATTTTATTACACACTTATTTAGGAATATAGTGTCAATATCAGCAGCATTACGCCATAACAAAATACCATCCAAATAATTCTGTAACAACAACTATCAAATATGAATGGGCGACGCGTTATCATTATTATTTATCCTCTTACAATTCCATTCGGTGTCGAGACCCTTGGTCCGTGGGGTCGACATCACGGGAGACCGAAGAGCTGCCAGCTACCTCGGACAACGAATTAGTCTAGCTATTCAAAGGGGGAACGCTTTTTTTTTTCGGACTGTCTATTAGCTGTACTAACCCTATTGGTTGCCACAGCGTAACCGGGCTGTTTGGCGAGCTTCGGAAAGAAGCTCTGCCAGAAGAAATTTTAGGGCTAGGGCTCGTAGAAAGTAAGGGAACGTCTGCCTAAGGGCGCCTCCTTTTAGGCCGAACCTCGGCTAAGGCGACGTTTGGGATAACGGGGGGGGTCGGACGATGAGTGGTCCGTACGCCTTCGAGGCCGTGGATGGAGCCCACGTCCGGATGGCTTATGATAGCGGGGACCTCGTTTTCGCCGGCGAAGACGGTGTGTAGCGTATGATTGTGTAGTAGGTGGTACGAGTATGTCAGTAGTCATCTGATCGTCAGGGTCGTGAAGGATATGTTTAGGTCTCCTCTTTCGGAGAGGAGCGCTTAGTTCGGGGGAGTAAAAAGAAGCCGCAACTACGAGAGGGTTGGGGTGTCGCATTGAGGGGGAACGCTGCCAGTATCTTCGGAACCTTTTAGTTATTATATTATATTTGTCAAGCTTTTTCATTTTAGGTTCATTATTAGCAGCTTATTTAAATATTTAAATACTTCTGTATTTATAATATTTATATCAATAAATAATTTCTTATGTATTTATCTCTTTATCTGTGAATTACATGGAGATCTATTTTATTATGCACCTATGCACGAATATTAAGTCAATATCAGCCCATATATGTCCATATCTGTCATCTGTCGTATCCTTTTTAACCGTATGCAGCAGAATTGAGTATTCGATAAATCATGGCAATGAGGGTAGGAGAATAAAATTTAATAACAATTAATTTAAGTGTCGGAATTTCTTATCGTCTTTCAATCACGAAGCAATAGATTACTAACCCGTATTACTTGAAATAATTACTAAACTAAAACAATTGGGGGGAGAAGTGGGAGGCGCCCGAGACGTGATGGCACAGGCGGTGGCATGCGCGTGAGCTGCGCGCGGTACTGGACAGTACTTCGACATTGCAACATTACTTTATTTTTCTAAAATAAAAGTAACCTAAATTACTCCTTATTACATCAGCTACCTGCCAATAAAAGTCCCGTAAAAATCGGTCCAGCCATTTCAGAGATTAGCGGGAACAAACAGACAGACAGATAAAAATTATAAAAAATGTTATTTTGGTGTATGTACCGTATAAATATTCATATGCATGTAGTAAAAAACGGTTATTTCAATATTACAAACAGACACTCCAATTTTATTTATTTGTATAGAAAAATAAAAAGTCATAATGTAATACACCCTTACAAGTGACAGTCATACATAATCATTTGCCTTACGTTTTTATTTTGATAAGGTTTTTTTTTTACATCACAAGTTAGCCCCATGGTATGGTAAACCAATGCTCCTAATTGGTTTCTACGCGACATCGTGCGGAACGCATAAATCGCTTGGCGATACGTCTTTATCGGTAGGGTGGTAACTAGCCACGGCCAAAGCCTACCAGGCCAGACTCAAGTCGGGAATCGAACTCAGGACCTCCACCACCATTTACTACCGGCTGAGATTGCCGACAAGGTCTAACTTGAAGTGAAATAAAAATAATACCAGTAGGAAAATTAATACAATAACAATATAGCCAGACATTGTAAAGTTGGAGGTCCTGGGTTCGATTTCCAGTACGAGTCTGGTCTGGTGGGAGGTTTCGGTCGTAGCTAGTTATCACCCTACCGACAAAAATGTGTCGCCAAGCGTTCCGGCACAATGTCGCGTACAAACCAATCAGAAGTATAAGTTTACCATACCCCTAACAGCTTAAGCCTGCTACCATCTTAGACTAAATCATCACTTTTTTTTTTATTTTTTTTAATTTACTACAAGTTAGCCCTTGACGGCAATCTCACCTGATGGTAAGTGATGATGCAGTCTAGGATGGTAGCGGGCTAACCTGTTAGGGGCATGGTAAACCCACACTCCTAATTGGTTTCTACGCGACATCGTGCCGGAACGCTAAATCGCTTGGCGACACGTCTTTGTCGGTAAGGTGGTAACTAGCCACGGCCGAAGCCTCCCACCAGACCAGACTCGAGCCGGGAATCGAACCCAGGACCTCCAACTTTAAAATGCAACAGCGCACGCGCTGCGCCACGGAGGTCGTCAAACCACTTACCATCAGATGAGATCGCACTCAACGCCTTACACGTGGTGCAGTAAAAGAAATGCAACTAATTCATCGAGTAATAACACACAATTTACATTACTGTCAATAGAAAATAGAAAAAAAAACACCAACCATTAAAAAGTGTCATTTGTCTATTATTTCTATGCTCTGATTGAGCGGTATCTAACGATCTTGCTTTTCAGAAATGAATAAAACTTAAAAGCTAACTTAACGGCTTGGAAATACGGTTCAAAATTAAACACTTGCATATATATCCAGTACCTCATAACGTTTCCAACTTTTCGATGGTCAAGATAGGAACTGTTTCATGAGATTCTAATAAAAGTTAACTTTACTTTGTTGTTATTTTCTTTGCGGAACGATCTCCGAGCGAAGTGTTAAAAGATATCCACACCGGTATTATAAATGTGAAAGTTTGTCTGTCTGTGTGTTTGTTACCCTTTTTCGAATCAACTTCTGCAATAATCTTTTTGTTGATACACTAATTTTGAAAAATATGTGCAGTCAGACGGAAAATTGGCAAAAAAAAAAATCTAACCTATTTCTTATTGGGACCAAACACTCAACGAAATTGCTCGGAGAACCGATGGACGTTGGGGTCCCAAGGTGTTGGAATGGCGACCCCGCTCCGGTAAACGTAGCGTTGGTCGACCCCCAACAAGGTGGACAGACGACATCAAACGAGTCGCAGGGAGCCGCTGGATACAAGCTGCCCAAGATCGTGGCCATTGGAACTCCCTACAAAAGATCTATGTCCAGCAGTGGACGTCTATCGGTTGAAATGATGATGATGATGATGACTCAACGAAACTAACTTAGATAAGATTACTAGAAATATCAGATCGCATAAAACTTTTCTATCCATTACATAGGATAGCTATTACGCGTCTATAACTTTAATGATTTAACAAATTGAAACATTTCAAATTAATTTTATGAGTAAATCCAATTATTTTCACGTACGTCTTATATATTAGGTGTTCAAAATGGTCGATATTCTATCGGGGTGCCTACTAAGGGACCGCTCGTATTGATTGACTTCCTTCGATTCTATACTGAATACTAGTGAAGTTTTCGGGTATTTCATAGAAGTAGGACAAGAAAACGGGTAGACATACTAATGTTTTAGCCTACGTCAGTTCTGCAAAAACATGAAAAACAAACTGTTTTTCAAATAGCTAAAAACAGTAAGGTGAGAAATAGTTAATGACTTTTTATCATTGACTATTTTTTTTTATCCACTACCGTTAGCCCTTGACGGCAATCTCACCTGATGGTAAGTGATTATGCGGTCTAAGATGGTAGCGGGCTAACCTGTTAGGGGTATGGTAAGCCCATACTCCTAATCGGCTTTTTTTTTATCCACTACAAGTTAGCCCTTGACGGCAATCTCACCTGATGGTAAGTGATGATTCAGTCTAAGATTGTAGCAGGCTAACCTGTTAGAGATATGGTAAGCCCATACTCCTAATCGGCTTTTACGCGACATCGTGCCCGAACGCCAAATCGCTCTGCGATACGTTTTTGTCGGTAGGGTAACTAGCCACAGCCGGAGCCTCCCACCCAGCCAGGAATCGAACCCAGGACCTCTAATTTTATAATGCGACAGCGCGCGCTTCGCTACTGAGGTCTTATAGCAAACATCAACTTATTCGTGAAGCCTGAATTAGATAGCACAGACATTATAAACGGCTTTATCTCAAGTATTTTATACATTTATTATACGTATTTACATTTAAACAATTTAGTACATGCCTTCGAAAGCCCTTCTACATATAAAACCTGGAAAAAGTCAGTTAACCAATATATAAAATCATGATCAACACATTGCTGGCTCATTACAGAACACGGATTACCTCTCAATATGAGAAGGGTTTGGCCATAGTCCGCCACGCTGGCCATAAATTGGCAGACTTCACATGCCTCTGAGAACATTATGGAGAACTCGCAGGCGTGAATGTTTCCTCACGATGTTTTGCTTCACTGTTGAAGCGAGTAATGTTTTAATTGTTAAATAAGGCACGTAACTCCGAAAAGTTAGAGGTGCGTGCCCGGATTCGAACCACCAATGCATGCTATCATAAAAATTTGTTGTTTGCTTCAGTATTTTGATTAGCATTGTCATAATTCTGCGTTTAATTGGCTTCAGCCCTTGACGGCATCTCACCTGATGGTAAGTGATTATGCGGTCTAAGATGGTAGGGACTAACCTGTTAGGGGTATGGTAAGCCCATACTCCCAATTAGTTTCTACGCGACATCGTGCAACGCTAAATCACTTGGCGACACGTCTTCGTCGGCAGGGTGGTAACTAGCCACGGCCTAACCAGAGCAGACTCGAGCCGGGAATCGAACCCAGGACCTCCAACTTCATAATGTGACAGCGCGAGCGCCACGGAGGTCGCCAAATAGAACAAAAGAAGGAAAATAGCAGAAGTTTTAAATAATATCGACTACAAAATTACGTTCATGGGTAATTATCACGAAATCCCGAAATTCGTCTGTCTTAAAATGACAAAAAAAAATGAAACTATTTGTTATTTATTTTATGTGAATTTGATAGTACTAATATTACTAGAATTTATCCATGTGGTGGTCCCAAAAATTAACGCGTTTTTTGAAAGTTATGAGGACATTAAAAAAAACAAAGTGAGGGAATGATTATTAGAGACAAGTCATGAAGATTTTTATATAAAATTAGTTTTCTTTCGTAAAAATATTTTTATAGAATAAAATTTTGTTAAGAAAGCTGATACTTTTGCTTCCGGTAAAGTCAGATTATTTTTATTTTGTCGTTGACATCTCTTACGGTATCTCGCTTTTCTTCCTATTTCTTGTTTCTGACTTTCTAAACTAAATTCTTGTTAAAGTATTCCTCTACGTCTTCTGAGTTGCTACCTTCTCCGATTAACTGCCAGATTTCTTAATTCATCATTGTAGGCTCTGGGCCAGAAGGTGGTGTCTCATCTAACAGTCTTGCTAAATTCTTTCGCACTTTCACTCTTTTGTCTCTATATGTGTTGCTGTTTTGCTTCCAGTTTTTTTCTTTGTAGCCTTCTTTCTCATGAACTCATTGCAGATTTAGGTTTTACTTGACCTTTTTCTTTTAGGTATTTCATTCTTCGCGAAGTATTTCAAGTGTTCCAGGATCAGCTTTATTTTTTCCCTGCGGTTTCGGTCATATTCTTGCTTTTTTAATTTAGCTTCCTCTTTACTTATCTTCTTTTTTTCTTGACATTATTACATAATATTGCAGCATTATAATATTACATATACATAATATTGCAGCAGTAATAAAAGCAAACAATAAAAAAGCCAGTTAGCCCAGCCAAAAATCATTCCCTCATGTATCTTCATTCCCTCACCATACATTTTTATGAGGGAATGATGGTGAGGGAATGACGAAATAAAGAATAACCGTAAATTACTCGTGAGATAACCTCACTTTTAAAACGATTTTTCTGCTTAAGAAAATTACTCCTAAAAGCCATCTTATCTGTGCAATTTATAATCAGATAAAGTACTTAACTTTTGTTTTTTAGACTGTGAGGGAATGACGATCAAAAATTTTATTTAACCATTAAATTAACAAAATCTCTTTGCAGCGCCACACCCGAGCACAATCACAGAAAATTCGCCATTTTGATAAATTGACAATAGTGCCCACTTTCAAAAACTAATATTAGCGTTCGTATTATATTTAAAATGAGTTTATAATTCAAGTGCCAGTTATAGTGTGAGGGAATGATTTATTTTTGTGGGACACATATAAATACACAATTTTTTAACGCGTTTTTTATTCCATACCGCTAATTTCTGTTTTTTCTATAAATTTATAATATTTTTAAACAATCCAACTTACTTGAATATGATTCGAATGCTTTTCTTGCTTTTTTAGTAAATAAAAGTACATAAAATTGGTCCTTGGGACACAGTGAGGGAATGATATTAGGAACTTTATGGTTACGCATTTTTATTTATTTATTTATACGGCTCCAAAATCTTATGTGAAACTTTTAGGTACAGTTAAGTAGATTGTAAAGAAATATTAGTTACATCCATTTCTTTGTTAGATTTTTATATAAACTCCAAGGACAAGAATTTCGGGATTTCGTGATAATTACCGAATATTGTGTACTTGTAATTAAGTAAGCGAGTGTAAAATTAAGCGCAACTTTACTTCGAGAAACATATCAGATAATTTTCTTTCAGTAAAACTTTTGTATGAAGCTGTGATAGGCTAGTGGTTAGGACGTCAGCCTCCAATCAAAAGGTCGGCGGTTCGAACCTACAACTTTTCGGAGTTATGTGCGTTTATATGCAATTAAAATATCACTTGCTTCAACGGTGAAGGAAAAAATCCTGAGGAAACCTGCACGCCTGAGAGTTCTCCATAATGTTCTTAAAGGCGTGTGAAGTCTTCCAATCCGCACATGGCCAGCGTGGTGGACTATGGCCAAACCCTTCTCATATTGAGAGGAGACCCGTGCTCTGTAGTGAGCCGGCAATGGGTTGATCATGATGATGATGAAAACTTTTGTTTTTCTAGCGATTAGTACCAAGCATGAGGTCCTGGGTTCGTTTCCGTCTTAGACAAAAATTATTAAGTACCTTTTGAGCTTTACTGTGAATTTCTCAATACATAGTTTCTAAACTGCCTATGCCTTGTGCTTCGAATAGCAAGTTAAGCATTCAATGTCGGTTATTTTTTCTAGCGTGGAATGATGAACATTAAAAGTCTGCTTCATAGCTCTAAAGAAGTAGCTAAAGGAGAGAAGAGAGAGGGATACGAGGCCAGCGGTCATCAGCAATAACAATAGATTGAAGATGATGACTAAAAAGTAGCTCACTGGATTCAATTTCACATTATATTGAAACCAAAAGCTTATCACATTAAAAATAATATCCTATATGATTTTATTAAATAAATTTGCTATAATACTCTCAATATATTTATTGTTGACTAGCTGTGACCCGCGGTTTCACCCGCGTAGTTTTCGTTTCCGTGGAAATACCGGGATAAAATATTGCCTAAATATAAATTGCAAATTGACTCTTTGAAGTTAGGAACACACCTACATTTCTTAGACAACAGTGAGTGATTATAATTTAATATGAACTTTACCGTTTTTAGGGATTTCCCGGCAATTATTCAAATTTTTCTTACCTTTTAAACCTTCCCTAGACCTCCACGAACATTTCAAGACCAAGATAAGCCAAATTCGTTCAGCCGTTCTTGAGTTTTAGCGAGACCAACGAACAGCAATTGATTTATATATATATATATATATATATAGATTATATGAGATGGTCATAACCAAAATAAACCCGGCTAAGTTTATTGTGGGCTTCTTCGACTTTTTTAACCCTCCTAGCTTTAGTTTTAAGTTGGTGAGTGTAGTTTCATCATCACCTCATGTATTAAAATAATGAAAAATATATTATATTTTACTTATATAAGTATCGTCGGAACCTTGCCTAAAGGGACTTCTTTTAGTAATATATTTTAGTAATTATATTATATTTTTAAGATTTTTAGTTTTAAGCTCAATTTAAGGTTTATTTTAAGTTTCAGATGTTATAAATAAATTGTATAAGTCATAAAAAAATATATATATGTTTTAATAAATGTTATGTATTATATTTGTAAGCTTACTAGTAAGCTAATAGGTTTACATGAATAAGTCAGTTAAAAATATAACTTACCCTTCATCATGAGCGCCGCTGCAATCAGTCCGCCCATACCGCCTTTCTTACCGCCGCCCAAGCCACCTCCCTTGCCTCTCGCCTCTCCAATGAGTGCCCTAGCTTCCTCAGAAGCACCGTCATCCAAAAGCCTCAACTTCACCGAGTGGTTATCCAAGTAACTTCCGAGTCGGTACAGGAGGTATTTGTCCAGCCTCTCGTCTGGCTTGGACGGCATAGCTCGTGCCAGCTCCGCGGCATACTCCTCCGCCTTGCTGCCATTTTCCTTGGACTCCTTCACAACACTTATGCCAGGTAACAAGCGTAGTTCGTCCTTCGAACTGAGCTTTTCCAGCATTGATATAGCCTCGATTTTCAAGCACGTCGCACTGAAGATCCCATTGGGGCATTCCTTGCCTAAAGATCGAGCCGTCGATTCGATCGGAGGCTCCACGTTATTTAGTTCCAAATTTTCCGGATTCGGTAAAGCCAATGCAGACGCGACACAAATCACGAAGATTAATAGTAAATTTGTCATATTTTTTTTGGTACGAACGCGTCTGTATTCAAACGATTGTGGTCTCACTTTGATAAGAATTGTATTTCGTTCTGCTTTTATATGTCTCACATAGTTTAATGATTTGTACCGCGTCCATTATATTTTCATAGAAGGCTGATTGCAAAAAGTCTGTACCCCGTCGCAGCGATAATGAGCTTTGATGACTAGCACTTAAAGTTTATTTTCGCTTTTGTTTGACGCACCGCTTTATTATCGTAGGCAGTCACTAGAGGGAATTGGTGTAGAGATGCTACAGATATATTTTTAATTTACAAATCGGTCTGAAACTAAAATTATGATGAAAAATATTCATATCGAACTTTAATCCGCAATTTTATTCACAAAGTATCTGTTTCCATTTAATTATTCATATGATTAAAGATAAGTATGCTAACACAAATTTAATATACGAGTATATATTATAATATAGGAAAATTGTTTTACAAAGTTTTGAAGTAACAATATTTCACTAACTTTAGTTCGTGTAATTAAAACGTAAGTGATTGTTTTTGAATGGATATTAAAATTGGTCGTTATTCTAAAATAAACTTAAGTGCAATTAAGAATAGAGTTGATTTTCAATTTATATTTAATTTAAGAGCTTATTTTAGCCCTTTTACCCAAGTAGCTTTAACTATTAGACAAATGAAAATGCTAGTTTGCATAAGCTACCTATATATAAAAGTTATAAGTAAAAGTCATGTTATAGAAAACTAATGCGTTTGGATTTGTTTCTTTTTCAAGCCTCATTAAAGCAGCTGTTGAGCGGAAGCATCCTCTCTAATAGGAGAAAGGGTCTTAAAGCATAAACCCACCATGCTGCTCCGACGCAGGTTGGCGGGCTTAAGCGATTATCAGAATAATATCTTATACAGACATTGACTACTAGGAGCGTGGGACGGCGTAAAGTGTTCTACAAGGGATGAACACTTCCAGTTTACTTACTAGATTTTTTTACAGAAAACCCCAATACTTATTCTTGCATTACTCGGGAATCAAACTCAGGACCTCCTGATCCTCATAATACCAACGAAGCTGTTAATTTTAAACGTACATATACGTCTTTAATGCGAACTTCCACGCAGTATAATCCTTCAAGAAACAAGCGTAAGTTTAACTAAACAAATTTATTTCGGCTGTAGTATAAATCTGAAATTCTATTACCAGGTAGTTCGAAACACTTACGCAGAGGCTGTGGAGAATTAATAGACTAAAGATGATAGTAGAAATTAAATAAGATAGAAATTTATATAAAAAGAAGTAGAATATATAATTCTCAGAAGAATGTTTTAATTTCTAATACATTACCTACTGACATAGCGTAGATGTCTTTCAATAAATTCAGTGTTCATAAAATGTAAGTTACTAATACGATATTAAGGATTATATAAACGATAGAAAAGCTTGGGTGTAAATTGCTCTAACTTAACTAATTATGATTTATTATTGACAATGTGAGGGTGATAGCAAAAAAAAACACCACTGGGTTTGTTTTGGGGTTCTTCTTGGACCTGAGTGGGTGATGCCGAGAATTAAAATATTTCAACCTATATTATATTATAATACAGATGCCTGTAACAGGTTAAGATGAACTAAGATATTTTGAATTATATATTTTTTGAATCGTGCTTGCGTTTGGAACCATCCTAGCTTTAGTTTTAAGTTGGCGAGTGTTATATTATAATGATGATACCAAGAATTAAAATAGTTTAACATCGATTAAGCTATTTTATAGTATTTTGTTTTTAATCGCTTTTTTCTAGATGATATTTATTCAGTCTTTAATTGAAGGAATCTTATATTACACGTGGCAAGGTTGGGCGTTCCAGATCTTTGCAGGTATTTAGAACGAAGAAGATTATTGCGTACAGGTACGTTCAATGATTTTTATAACAGTAGGTGGATATACGGGGTTCAATGCCTAACTTGAATTCACGTAAGAGCAAAAGTTATCCAACCAGAATTTTCACCTCGCATTAATTGGATTTGATCTCTTAGATTTTTATTGACACGCGAACGTCGATCATGTTTCAGTGAAAATTGATTTGATATGAATCTTTCAAACTATAGTTCCGGATTACGTAGGGCTTGCAGCTCAGTACAAATGAAAGAAACAGTTTGCGCAAGGGAGTCGTGACGGTGAAGGAAAACATGCTGCATGCTTGAGAGTTCACCATAATGTTCTCAAAGGCGTATGAAGTCTGCCAATCCGCACATGGCCAGCGTGGTGGACTATGGCCGAACCCTTCTCATAATGAGAGGAGACGCGCACTCTGTAGTGAGCCAGTAATGGGTTGATCATAATGAGGAATATTTTTTTAACTTTTTTAATATTAATGCAACTTATATTTGTATATATTGATAAATTAGAATGCTGTAATGATAAATGTACTCAGTTTAAACGATTATTATATAATATTTTTCATTTTAATACAGTGTATCGATCGACGGTACGTCTGGTGAACTGGTAACCAGCCACGGGCTACCGTCTTCCACCAGAAAACAAAACTAAAAAGAAGATTATAAGTTTCATCATCATCATTTCAACCGATAGACGTCCACTGCTGGACATAGGTCTTTTGCAGGGAGTTCTAATGGCCACAGTCTTGGGCCGCTTGTATCCAGCGGCTCCCTGCGACTCGTTTGATGTCGTCTGTCCATCCTGTTGGGGGTCGACCAACGCTACGTTTACCGGTGCGGGGTCGCCATTCCAGCACCGTTGACCCCAACATCCATCGGTTCTCCTAGCTTTGTGCCCCGCCCATTGCCACTTCAACTTCGCAACTCGCTGAGCTATGTCGGTAACATTCGTCCTTCTACGGATCTCTTCATTTCTGATTTGATAACGTAGAGATACTCCCAGCATAGCTCTCTCCATTGCTCGCTGAGTGACTCTGAGCCTTATATAAGTTTAGTAACATATAATATTACGCTGGTAAAATCAGAATTACTCGTAGAAGGTGCTTCCTGTAGATGACACAGGACATATTAGATCGGGAAATTAAGACATTCCTAAACTAGACCTATGAATTTTGTATTAGGTTATAATACATTACCAACCGAAATCTTGGAGACGTCTCTCAATAAGTTTTTTTTTTTCGGACTGTCTATTAGCTGTACAAACCCTATTGGTTGCACAGCGTAACCGGGCTGTTTGGCGAGCTTTGGAAAGAAGCTCTGATAGAAGAAATTTTGAGCCCTAGGAAGAGTCCTAGGGCTCAAAATTTCTTATTAATTATTGAGAGCAATAAGTTCAAAGTGTTAGTAAAACGTAAGCTTGTACAAAAATCCTATCATGTTATTAAAGATCATATAAGTGATAAAAAAGCTTGGATATAAATTGCTCTAAATTCATAGCTAATTATTTTTAATTATTGACTACGTGAGATGGAGATGGCTAGCTGTGATAGCCTAGCGGTTAGGACGTCAGCCTCCTAATCAGAGGTCGGGGGTTCGAACCCGGGCACGCACCTATCATTTGCTACAACGGTGAAGGAAAACATTGTGAAGAAACCTACATGCCTGAGAGTTCTCCATAATGTTCTCAAAGGCGTGTGAAGTCCGCAATCCGCACCTGGCCAGCGTGGTGGACTATGGCCAAACCCTCACTACAAAGCACGGGACTCCTCTCATATTGAGAGGAGACCCGGGCTTTGTAGTGAGCCCAGAGTGGGTTGATCATGAGATGAGATGAGATGAGATGGAGATAACAAACGTAAAATCTGGCCATGTTTGTGTGGGCTTCTTCTTAGACCTCGGCGCATTTAGAACCTTCCTAGCTTAAGTTGCAACAAATTTCGTATTACCATAATCCCACGATTGAAATAATGTTTAATATTACATGTATAAAGCAATTTCTTGATTTGATATGTCCAACATTGGAAACATGTCCACTCCCATTAAAACTATCCGACTAATGTTCATCATCATCATGATCAACCCATTACCGGCTCACTACAGAGCACGGATCTCCTCTCAATATGAGAAGGGTTCGGCCATAGTCCACCACGCTGGCCATGTGCGGATTGGCAGACATCACACGCCTCTGAGAACATTATGAAGAACTCTCAAGCGTGCAGGTTTCCTCACGATATTTTCCTTCACCGTTGAAGCGAATGATATTATAATTGTTTAAAAACGCACATAACTCCGAAAAGTTACAGGTGCGTGCCTGGATTCGATCCGCCGACCTCTGATTAGGAGTCTGACGCCCTAACCACTAGGCTATCACAGCTTCACTACTAATCTTCAAATAATTATAATGTTGAGGTAGTTTTTTTTATTCGATTTTAAATAAATGATACGAAAGCAATCTGCAAATGAAAGTATCTTTAGTTTTTATTAAAGTGTCTGCAGAAAAACGATTACTGCATCGGTCTTACTGATGGTAATGTCGGTGGTAGTTATGATAATAATTAAGCTGCGAAAGAAACACACCATATCAATTCCGACAAAGACGTGTCGTGTGTAGAAACCAATTAGGAGTGTGGGTTTACCATACCCCTAACAGGTTAGCCGATGGTACATCTTACCATTAGGTGAGATGCAGTCAAGAGCTAACTTTTGGTGTATAAATATAAAAAAATTTAAATTAAAAAAGAATTCCCAAATTTATTCAACCCAAAATTGAAAAAAAAAGTCCTACTCATTACTTATCCCACCGCTGTAACCATGTAATAAAACGACTGGTAGGGTTGCGGTCGAGTGCGCAGGTGTTCCCGTGACCCAGCCACTAGGCGACGCGTAGGAGCATCGCTGGGTTTTAGTGGGTATTCTGGTCGCCAATCCGGCCGCCGGCGAGTCCCACATACCCCGTCGGAAGTCCGACGGGGTATGTGGGAACACGTGGTGTGGTAAACGCATTTCCCAGCGGGGAAAAAAAAAATCTAATAAAACATTTATTATGAAACTACCTGCATGATATACTACATAGTCCTAGTGTAAAGGATTATGTAAATGATAAACAAGCATGGGTGTGAAATATTGCTCTTATAAGATAGTTCTTTATATAATTTTAAGTGGCATGTGAGATGGTGGTAACAAAAAGAAAATTTACCTGGCTAAGTTTGTTGTGGGCTTCTTCTTAGACCGGGGCGCGTTTGGAACCCTCATAGCTTTACTTTTAAGTTTACGAATGTAGTTAACACCATCAAATCACTACTATGTAAATTATTGACGCGTCAAAAGTGCCTTTTAAAGGACTATTTTAATAAAGATTATTTGAATTTGAATTTGAATCCAGAATCTCATCAACTGGAGGATATAGTTAAAATTCATAATCATTTGCAAGGACATCTGTAATGAGCATGCGACGTTGGATTACCCCAGGTGCTGGTATATCTGATCTCCAAGATACGGGCTGTCCTAGTTTGGGGGTTCATGGTACCACCACCATGAACAACTCATTACCGGCTCACTACAGAGCACGGGTCTCCTCTCAATATGAAAAGGGTTTGGCCATAGTCCACCACGCTGGCCATGTGCGGATTGGCAGACTTCACACGCCTTTGAGAAAATTATGGAGAACTCTCAGGCGTGCAGGTTTCCTCACGATGTTTTCCATCACCGTTGAAGCAAGTGATATTTTTTTTTTAAAACGCACATAACTCCGAAAAGTTAGAGGTGCATGCCCAGATTCGAACCGAACCTTTGATTAGGAGGCTGACGCCATAACCACTTGGCTATCACAGCTTGCATGCATGTTCATGGTAATTTAAGTAAAATTGTACTTGTATGGAATAACATTAAAAAAAACTTTTTTTTTTCTCTCATTCTTTTATTGTATCTAAATTGTGTCATTATTTTTTTTATAATTTGTACAATGTTATAAAACTATCAATAAACAAACATTATATATAAATGATTTCGCTTGTTACAGGGAAGGACCCAAGCTATGTTATGATTATCATATAATCTGGATATTGTGGGTATAAGATTCTTCCAAATATGCGAATAGATAACGTGAGTTGAGAGGAGCTTTCAGACAAAAGTAGCACATTACTGTAAAAATATTAAAAAAGCTAAGATACATTAGCCTATTTATGTTGCAAAATTTAAGGTATTATCAAGATATTTTATGCCATCCGTCCATACTAAGATCATTCCTACCGAAAAAAAACATCGTCTTGTCCGATATCCGACTAAGAGTGTCGCCAATCGATTTAGCGTTCCTTCACGATTCATGAAACCAATTAGGAGTAAACCAAGTAGGGCTTACAATACCCCTAACAGGTTAGCCCGCTACCATCCTAGACTGCATAATCACTTACCATCAGATGAGATGCAGTCAAGGGCTAATTTGTTGTACATAAAAAAAAAAGATATGCAATGACTGACACTTGAACATTTGCCTTAGTTAACAAGTGGGCGCTGTGATAATACCTAAAGAACGACATAAAAAATCATTCTCCGTTTAGATTTTTTAATGGTGGAAAACCAGTCTGATTTCACAGATTTCTTCTATTGTACACTGTTCTTATACCACTCCATTGGCTAGATTACATACAAACAATGATTCAGTTAAAGACACTTAAATTATAGAGACTTTAGTGACGAAGCGAGACGATTGGAAACGTTGCAATCCAAGCGGATCTTTTTCAAGTGCTAGTATAGTCTATGGTCAGTTTTTTATTTTATTTCGGATTGTCTATTAGCTGTACAAACGCTATTGGTTGCCACAGCGTAACCGGGCTGTTTGGAGAGCTTCGGAAAGAAGCTCTGCCAGAAGAAATTGTGAGCCCTAGGGCTCGAAGAAACTAAGGGAACGACTGCCTAAGGGCGCCTCCTTTGTGGCCGAACCTTGGCTTAGGCGACGGTTGGGATAACGGGGGGGTCGGACGGTGTGTGGTTCGTACGTCTCCGAGGCCGTGGATGGAGCCCACGTCCGGATGACGTAAGATAGCGGGGACCTCGTCTTCGCCGGCGAAGACAATGTGTAGCGTATGATTGTGTGGTAGGTGGTACGAGTATGTTGTCAGTAGTCATCTGATCGTCAGGGTCAAGAAGGATAGGTCTCCTCTTTCGGAGAGGAGCGCTTAGGTCGGGGGAGTAAAAAGAAGCCGCAACTACGAGAGGGTTGGGGTGTCGGATTGAGTCTATGGTCAGCTATCATCACTTGTCTTTGGACGTTAGATTAGTAAGTTGATACACTATGGATTTATAATTATTATTTATCATTTAGTTACCGTACTTTTATTATACTCTTCCTCTTAGTTGTTTACTATTGACAGAGGTGTCGTGGCTTTGGTTTCTGATTGTTTGTGGAGGCTCTTGTGACCTCCCTCCAACGGCTTCTATTGCTGGCATTATGGGATCACTCAGTAATTGAGTAACAGGTTTGATTAGATCGGTACATACTGTCGACCATGTGGACGCGTGGCTTTGACGACCTTGAACGACCAGATTGTTAAAGAACTCAAAAATTGTTTTAGTATAATTATAAAATAAGTATAGTATAATTAGTCAAGTAGATGCTAATATCCGACTCCTCGATAGTGTAAAAATAGTTGTCTCAACCAATGGACCTTCATTGTATAACGTCTCTTGTTAGGATTCTTACAGTGCATAGTTATATTTTGCGGTAATTCCTTACGACCTGATTGATATAAATGCCAATCTATTGGTAGTTTTCAACGCGTTCCCTCATCATCATCATTATTATGATCAACCCATTGCTGACAAACTACAGAGCACGGGTCACCTCTCAATATGAGAAGGGTTCGGCCATAGTCTACCGCGCTGGCCATGTGCGGATTGGCAGACTTCACACGCCTCTGATAACATTATGGAGAACTCGCAGGCGTGTAGGTTTCTTCACGATGTTTTCCTTCACAGTTGAAGCAAGTGATAATTTAATTGCTTAAAAACGCACATAACTCCGAACAGTTAGAGGTGCGTGTCCGGGGATCGAACCCTCGACCTCTGATTAGGAGGCGGACGTCTCGACCGCTAGGCTATCACAGCTTTCCACATTGATCAACTCTAAATAAATAAATAAATTTACTGTGGTGTAATTAATTACAAATCCTTACTAATTTTACCGTAAATCATAGAGCGTGCCATCGATTAAACTTTACTGACTAACTTATTAGTAAGTAATTTTATTAACCTTTTGTTATGTTGTTTTTTTTTTGTTTTGTAATCTTAGTTTAATGTTGTATGGTTATTTTGTGCCCTCCCCTTAAACATGTCAGGTCCACATCCAGGAGACTCAAGTGTAAATCTATTAATCTCAAGACTGTATTAAGGCTATTTTATACACTTGTAGCTAGTTTTGTGGACTAATAAAAAAAAAACTCTGAGTTTTATAAGCAAATAAAATAATGGACTGTACACCGGTCACCGATATAATAAATACCTTTTCTAGAGCCACTTATTATCTTGGGTTTTGTATACAGGCAACTGAACCCTAAATAAGTAAACGTTACTAAAAAGTACAAGTAAGTATTACACCGCCTGGCCTTTTTTTAATACGCAGCAAATAAACCACAATTACGCTTATCAGAATTGTCACATCATAATTTGGAGCCAGAAAGCGAGTCGCTTCTTTCTAATAGCCTCGTGAAGCGTAAATCCGCTTCATAACTGACTTTGACAAACGATCTTGCTAGTACTACAGGGCTTTTTTTAACGCTTTAAAATGCGCTTACGCACATTCTTCGGAAGTAAAAAATCGTATGGGGATTTATGTAGCGATACTCTTACGTGTTGCCGTCCGACCCCCGTTATTTCAAACGTCGCCTAAGCCGAGGTTCGGCCTCACAGGAGGCGCCCTTAGTTTCTTCGAGCCCTAGGGCTAAAAATTTCTTCTGGCAAAGCTTCTTTCCGAAGCTCGCCAAACATCCCCGTTACTCTGTGGCAACCAATAGGGGTTGCACAGTTAATAGACTATCCAAAAAAAAACTTACGTGTCGTATGGGTAGGTCACGGGAACACTCGGGACTCGTTCGCATCACAGCCAGCCGAGGCAGGCCCTCCATAAGACTATAGTCTAGTGGGTAAACTCCTTAATATTTTGCTTTACTACTATTTTAATTATATATACTTATATTGCTAGCCTATGTCATTCACTGAAAAAATGATTAAAATCAATCCAGTAGTTTTGCTGTATTGGTTAAAATCGCTTCGAAAATCAGCCATTATTTGTCGTAAAAAGTAAACGACAAAAAAATGTTATTGTGGGATATCCATGAGAGATAGTCATATACCATAGCGGAGTTTTCTGTAGACCTTTTCAATGTGTACAATACTTAGTACATTATTTTGAAAAATCTCGTAGGGCCTACGTTTAGGGTAGTAGCCTGCGTTTGCAATGTAAGCGGAAAAAATGTAATTAATTACGACATCACATTACAAAACTCAAAAATAACAGTTATTCTCCACTATTTAATGGGTGTCATTATACATATAAACCATCCTCTTCAATCACTCTATGTACTAAAAAAAACCGCATCAAAATCCGTTGCGAAGTTTTAAAGATTTAGGCATACATAGGGATATAGGGATAGAGAAAGCGGCTTTGTTTTATACTACGAGTATGTAGTGATTTTAATATTTTGACAGCTGGAGTCTGGTCGTAAAGAAAACATATACAAAAATATCGCAAAAAAATAAGCATAAAAGAAAAACTACCAACTATAATTATTTGAAACCAATAAAAGTGTAGCAGGGTCTGATCTCTTCTCATTTGTTTCGGTTTTAAAACCATTCTATGCCCGTCTATAGAATGCCAGCTATCTTCGCTCCAAAACTCATCTAAATCAGTAAATTTGAGGGAAATAGATAACAAAGAAATCTTTCTCGTAAAAAAAGTACTCATTTTGAGATCTGTCAATTTAAATATAGTTCGTTAGCTTTAGAGATTCGTATACAGAATATAAGTACCATTGTAATGTTTAAGTCTTGGCGTAAAATGCGCACCGTTTGAAAGGCAAAGCATCTAGCTGCGAGTGCATTCACGGATGAATGGAAAAAGCATAGCAACCGCCCGCACTTTTGCCATTTGCGTTACAGCACGAAATCTTTAAAACGACTTACCTGTGGCAGTAACTTAGTGTTTGAGGGTTCCATATATTCAAATTCAAAATTCAAATTCAAATAATCTTTATTCAAATAGTCCTTTAAAAGGCACTTTTGAATCGTCAATAATTTACATAGTAGTGATGTGGTGGTTATAACTACAATCGTAAACTTAACTAAAGCTATGAGGGTTCGTAACGCGCCCTGGTCTAAGCAGAAGCCCACAACAAACTTAGCCAGGTAAATTTTCTTTTTGTTATCACCATCTCACATGCCACTTAAAATTATATTAAGAGCATTAAAACTTTGCCTGACCTGACCACGGCCAGTGTTAAGAGTGTAGTCTACATGGCAGCTGGTCGTGTATGAACTACATAGCTCAATAAACACAGCGACAATTGCTTTCCACAACTGTTCAGGTACCAGCACAGGCTCAGTTATTACCTATCAGTACAGATACCGATCCGCAGCAGAATTAAATGGATAGTTTTTTTTTTATCCACTACAAGGGTTGGTAATGATGATTCAAGACTGCACTCTCGTCAGCAGTAGACGATTAAGTATTTGAAGATTTGGATTAACATAATATTTAATGATTAATTATATATCTCTGCCGTAGGTGGACAAAAAACATCAAACAAAGCGCAAGGTGCTTCTGGAGATATGGAATATTCTGGAAACTATGGACTCCAGCACTTCCTGTAAAACTGTTATGCTGTAGACGTCAATGTAACGGTTCATCATGATCGACCCATTACCGGCTCTCTACAGAGCACGGGTCTCCTCTCAATATGAGAAGGGTTTGGCCATAGTCCACCACGCTGGCCATGTGCGGATTGGCAGACTTCACATGCCTTTGAGAACATTATGGAGAACTCTCAGGCGTGCAGGTTTCCTCACGATGTTTTCCTTCACCGTTAGAGCAAGTGATATATTAAATAAAAAAAAAATAATAATGTAACGGTTAAATTAAAGAAATAGTTATACGTACAGTACTTTTGCAATATATTTACGATACAAGCTGCCTTTTTTTCCACGTTGGGAAATGCTTTTACGTATCTCGGAGGCTATTTTGACGGGGTATGTGGGACTACCCGGCGGCTAGACTGGCGACCAGAATACCCACAGAAACCCAGCGATACTCCTTCGCGTCGCCTGGTGGTTGGGTCACGGGTTGGGTGTATCGCTCGTGTACAGAGTAAAGAGGTAGGGCGCTAGAACTGAACCCTGGGGTACGCCGGCCTTTAGGTGTCTACTAGACGACAGAGTGCCCTCTATTCGAAACCTAAAGGTGCGATCGGTTAAATTTCATAGCACCATAATAAAATATAGGCAATATTATATGCGCCATTTTGCTGTTTGAGTACACAAACAGCAAATTGGCGCATATAATATTGAACCCTTAGATATCTTCGTGGCTTACATTCCAAGTTAACCTTTTTAAACGCGAGCGTAGATCTAGTTAATAATAATTCTAGCATAAGTATTTATATATATTTTTTATCTGTTTTCTATAATTTCCACTAATGATTAGTGACTCAAAATCGTACTCACCAATAAGAAACATAACAGGTGTTACCAAATAATAACGTTTAAGTAGACCGAAGCTAAACATTAAAAACTCTTTCCATCGTAACGGTTAACACGTAACATTGAATGAAAAATAATAAAAATCGTTACTGCCGAGTGAAAGAAAATTATTGAAGATGACTGGACGTTTTGATTCCGATCTTTGCGGACTTTCGAATAAAAAATAAAAAAAAAACAGCACACTCTAGCGGCGTACGCTGATTTCATTTTGTTGTTTCTTTTGTACGATTTGTAAAGTGTCTGTATTTACCAACGCTGCCAATAGATGGCGTTGAGCGTCAAAGTTTTATTTTATACGGTTATTTTACACTAGATGCCGTTAGTTGTTCGGTTTGCAACAAAACGAAAAAGAATTATGTCGATAGGATTGTGTGATCAAGTGAATGAAACCACAGATTGTATTATAAAATATAAAAAAAACAGCTACCTACCTAGCTTTTGTATGGCTTTCTTTATATTGAGTTTATTTAGTTTGTACGTCTCATCATGATCAACCCATTACCGGCTCACTACAGAGCACGGGTCTCTTCTCAATATGAGAAGGGTTTGGCCCTAGTCCACCACGCTGGCCATGTGCGGATTGGCAAACTTCACACGGTTTCCTCACGATGTTTTTAATTCACCGTTGAAGCAAATGATATTTTAATTTTTAAAAACGCACATAACTCCGAAAAGTGAGAGGTGCGTGCCCGAATTTGAACCGCCGACCTCTGATTAGGAGGCTGACGCCCTAACCACTAGGCTATCACCGCTTCAACGCGTTTGTACGTCCATCTATCTATTTTAACAATTTGTTTCTAGAGCTTATAAAATTGCAGTTTAACTACCTAGGTAGGTTACAAAATAAGTGTTATGTAGAGGTCTAATGTTAAACATGTAAGCTGTGCTTACGATCAAAAAGTTAGCGAGGTCTAGGATTCGATTTCCGGGTTGAGCCAGAATTCAGGATTATTGTGTCAATTAGGTACTAAGTTAGTACACGATAGAAACCCCGAGGCTTTAGAGAGGACTTTAAGAGAATATTGTTTTATAAAAAGTATTCAAAAGCCTGCCAACGCAATTCAAAGAACAGTGGTTATAAGGAGTCTCCGATATAAGAGGCTTATGTCTTTCAACAAGGTGGACAGACGACATCAAACGAGTCGCACGGAGCCGCTGGATACAAGCGGCCCAGGACCGTGGCCATTGGAACTCCCTACAAAAGACCTATGTCCAGCAGTGGACGTCTATAGGTTGAAATGATGATGATGATGATGATGTCTTTCAAGGAAGTGGGTTTGAAATGATGATGATGGAAACATTTATTGAGTAAGCTGACAAAAATGCTTGAAGCTAATTCTTACATGTAGGTATAGGTATCCTGTTTTATAATTATTACTTCGCTTGCGTAACAGAAATGAAATACTCGAATACTGACATACATTACATTCATTTGAAAATAAACTTAATGCTACAAAAGATAAGGTTTAAAACGCGTTGCACGAGAGTTGAGTGTCTTTGTAAAAATGAAAGTCGAGAAAGTCTCCACCTGTGGGTACGTAATGTAACCGAAAATTTGACTTGCCGATGTTTATTTATTTTCAACTAGCTGACGCCCGCGACTTTGTCCGCGTAGATTCAGGGCTTTTAATAACTCCTGTGGAATAAGCAACGTTTGTAATAGAAGATTGTCTCATGGCTAGTTCATGTACCCGTTATGGTTTTCGCACGCTTTCCCAACTCAAAATTAGTTCATCAGTTACGGCGTGAAGGAGTTAAAAATATACACATACGTATTAAGATAGAGCAAACAACACCATATTTTAAACACCACAAGTTAGTCATAGACAGCAATCGCACCTGATGGTAAGTGATGATGCAGTCTAGGACGGTAGCAAGCAAACCAGTTAGGGGGAATGGTAAACCCACAACCCTAATTAGTTTCTACGCGACATCGTGCCGGAACGCTAAATTGCTTGGTGACACGTCTTTGGCGGTAGGGTGGTAACTAGCCACGGCCGAAGCCTCGCACCAGACACCCAACCAACCAAAAATAAAAACACCTTTAACATATAGTTTATTATATCCCATTCGTTTCGAATATTTTTCTTTAAGTTATTTGTTAACATGCCATCATTTGCAATGACTGTTCAATTAATCGTAAACTTTATTCAAACAATCCTTTAAAAGGCACTTTTGGTGCGTCAATAACTTACATAGTAGTGAGTTGATGGTGTTAACTACATTCGTAAACTTAAAACCACCGTCCGACCCTCCAGTTATCCCAAACGTCGCCTAAGCCGAAGTTGGGCCTCACAGGAGGCGCCCTTATGCATACGTTCCCTTAGTTTCTTCGATCCCTAGGGCTCAAAATTTCTTCTGGCAGAGCTTTTCGAATCTCACCAAACAGCCCGATTACGCTGTGGCAAGCTATTGTTAGGGTTAGGGCGAAATAGGGTTAGCTTAGGTTAGGTAATAGTCAGTCAAAAAAAAACGTAAACTTAAAACCAAAGCTATGAGGTTTTCAAACGCGTCCCGGTCTAAGAAGCCCACAGCAAACTTAGCCGGGTGTCTCATGAACCTGGTCAGTTAAAAAGTTAGTTAACTTTATAATGACTAACTGCTGATAAGAAAACTCCCGCGTTATGTTATTCCCATACAATTATACCAACAAACCATGTCAGTAGACTTCACATTCCGATGTACACCCTAAATACATAAATACATAACCAACATGGGAAAATCGGTACACATGTTACGGGAATATCAACCTTATAACCATGTATATAAGGGAAACAGTGTTAGTTTAATAATGAATCTTATGCTAATAGGAATACGGCGCTGAGTTTTACGTAGAAAGGTATTTATGTATTATCGTGAAAGTGCGTTCTTGTGATCCGTTCAAGTTCATTACTAAGGTTTACTTGTTAACTTGAACTTTATTATTTAAACTCAAGTAGGCGTTGGAACTTTGTATGCTTTTTTGACGACCTCGAGCCCGTGCGCTGCTGGATTTTAAAGGTGGAGGTCCTGGGTTCGATTCCCGGCTCGATTCTGACCACTGGGTCACCAGACAGTGGGAGACTTCGGCCGTGGCTAGTTAGCACCCTACCGATCACATTCTTGCAAACAAGGATATTATTCTATTCTATTTTCTGAATTCTGAAACTTTCAAACACTATTTTTTTGACGACCGCAGTATAAAGTTGGAGGTCTTGGGTTCGATTCCTGGCTCGAGTCTGGTCTGGTGGGAGGCTTCAGCCGTGGCTATTTACTACCGACAAAAACCTGTCAAGCGATTTAGCGTTCCGGCACGATGTTGCGTAGAAATCAATTAGGATTGTGGGTTTACCAATCCCCCTAACCGTTTACCCTGCTACCATCCTAGACTGTATAATCACTTACCATCAGGTGAGATTGCTGTTAATGGCTAACGTGTAGTGTTTAAAAAATAAAATGGTGTTCTTTGCTCTATCTTAATAATCTTAAAGTTTTTATATAAACATATATGTGTGGGTGTACTCGTATATTTGTAACTCCCTCACGACGTAACTAATGAACTAATTCTGAGTTTCAAAAGCGTGCGAAAACCATAACGGGTACATGAACTAGCCATGGGACAATCTTCTATTACATACGTTGCATATTCCCCAGGACTTATCAAAAGCCCTGAATCTACGAGGACAAAGTCGCGGGCGTCAGCTAGTTGAAATATCAACCTGACCAATAGAGATATTTATTTCTTATGACTACAGATGCTTTAGAGTGGAAGACGAAATTCCCGGTGCAACGACAGCCGCATCCCGGCGATTTGTACGCGTCGGGCCGGTGAGAGTCGGTTCTTGAACCCGGACCAACAACTCTCTCGGAAGTGAGACTTAATTTGAATGCACTCACGATATCCTACTTATAACTGTTAGCCATATGGTACAGGCGACTTTCTTATATTTAAGAGTGTATAAATATGTTTTACTTTGATAAACACTACATGCCACAAGGCAGCCCTTGACGGCAATCACACCTGATGATAAGTGATGATGCAGTCTAAGATGGTAGCGGGCTAATCTGTTAGGTGTATGGTAAACGTAACTCGTAATTGGTTTCTACGCGACATCGCACCGAAACGCTAAATCGCTTGACACGTCTTTGTCGGTAGGGTGGTAACTAGCCCCAGCGAAGCCTCTCACCAGACCAGACTCGAGCCGGGAATCGAAGCCAGGACCTCCAATTTTTATGATGCGACAGCGCACGCATTGCGCCACGGAGGTCGTCAAAAATAAATAAAGTCGTTCGGTTTAATTTCCCAAGGGAATACAGAAACCCTATCACATATTTGTGGGCGTCATGTTTTGGTGCGAGTGAAATTTATATACTTAGTTAAGTTACGAAAGATCTCGAGCTTAGTCCGGGTTCAAGGACCGACTTTCACCGCGTCATGATGTAATGATGCTGAGATGCCGTGCCGTTATATATTTTTACATCTGAAAAATGTCCGCTCTTATCCGTCATATGGTATATATATATTTATAACAACTGAAACTCAAAATAAACCTTAAATTGAACCTAAAACTACAAATCTTAAAAAATATAATCATTATCATCATGATCAACCCATTACCGGCTCACTACAGAGCAAGGATCTCCTCTCAATATGAGAAGGATTTGGCCATAGTCAACCACGCTGGCCATGTGCGGATTGGCAGACTTTACACGATTTTGAGAACATTACGGAGAACTCTCAGGCGTGGAGGTTTCCTCACGATGTTTTCCTTCACCGTCGAAGCAAGTGAGTTTTTTTAAAACGCACATAACTCTGAAAAGTTAGAGGTGCGTGCCCGGATTCGAACCGCCAACCTCTGATTAGGAGGCTGACGTCCTAACCACTAGGCTATCACCGCTTCAACCGAAATTAAACGAAGAAAAAACAAAAATATTGAGAGTGTGTTTATGATTTTCAGTGTACGTGGGTAAGTGTGTAATTTATTAAAATATTTATTTATTTACTTATTTGAAAGTAATCAATAGTATGGGTATACAATTAAGAAAGTTATAAAATAAGGCCTAGGAGATTACACAATATATCCAAAATATGTTCATACTCATTAAAAATTAAAAAAAATTAAAATGTTACCAAGTGAAATTGACACGGTTAACAACAACTAATAATGAACCATTTAATAAAATTTAAAAACATTTAATGTTGTGTTTTCTATTTTTTTTTGTTTATTTTTTGTTACTTTATTTAGATATTCCGTTGAAATATTTTCTCAGTTCCTTTGTAATTTATTTTTTTGAGTCAAAGTTTGATGTTAATATACAGTGTTCATTCATTTTTTGCAATACGCAGTACCACCTCCCAGTCCGCCGTGTTATAGAATCGAATACAATTGACGCGGTAAACAACTAATCATTAAACATTATTTTAATAAAATTTAAAAACATTTAATGTTGTGTTTTCTATTTATTTTGTTTATTTTTTGTTATTTTAGTTAGATATTCTGTTGAAATATTTTCTCTGTTTCTTCGTATTCTTTTTTGAGTCAGTTTGATGTTAATATATAGAATTTATATTCATTAATTTCTTGCAATACTCAGTACCACCTCCCAGTCCGCCGTTTTATAGAATCGAATACAATTGACGCGGTAAACAACTAATCATTAAACGTTTAATAAAATTTAAAAATATTTAATGTTGTGTTTTCTATTTATTTTGTTTATTTTTTGTTACTTTATTTAGATATTTTGTTGAAATATTTTCTCTGTTTCTTCGTAATTTATTTTTTTGAGTCAGTTTGATGTTAATATATAGTGTTCATTCATTTTTCGCAATACGCAGTACCACCACCCAGTCCGCCGCGTTATAGAATCGAATACTTGTTAGACGGTAGGCATCCGCAAGGCCACTCTACCAGGCGCACTTTCACCACTCTCTGCCGCTTTCACTCGGACATCCGGTTGGTTGCGAAACGGTTGACGAAATACCTACCTACATTCACAAGCTCTTATATAATCAGGTTTCACTTGTTTGGGACCGGCCGTTCGGTTTAAGCTGGGTACGATTTTACTGCGGTGATAGCCGGAATGGGTAATACTTCGACCTCATTTTGAGGGGGACCAAGTTCGATCTACCGGGCGTGCCACTAATTTTTCTAGGATATGTGTTTTTTAAGCAATCAAATCAGATATAGCTTTATTCATATAAACCTATTACAGGCATCTATGAATCGTTCGTATATATCATATTTTTCATTATTATCATTCGTGAAGTACACTCGCTAACTTAAATCTAAAGCTAAGTGGGTTCTAATCGCGCAGGTCTAAGAAGAAACCCAAAACCAACTTGGCAGTGTTTTTTGTTACCATCTTACATTATTAATAACAAATTATAGTAACCATGGAAATACAGCAATTCACACCCAAACTTTTTGACGACCTCCGTGGCGTAGTGCGTGCGCTGTCGCATTATAAAGTTGGAGGTCCTGGGTTCGATTCCCGCTAGTGATTTAGCGTTCCGGCACGATGTCGTGTAGAAACCAATTAGGAGTGTGGGTTTACCATACACCTAACAGGTTAGCCCGCTACCATCCTAGACAGCATCATCACTTACCACCAGGTGAGATAGCCGTCAAGGGCTAACGTTTAGTGTATAAATAAAATAAATATAAATAATAACTTTTAAATGATAAGCAATAAGCTTATATAATCCTTAATACCGTAATAATATCAATCACATACCCTTCCTAGCAACATGCCGAGATGAGAAAATTTACAAGCAAAATTAAAATCAAAAATTGTTTTATTCATGTAAACCCAATGCAGGCGGCTATATCGCATTCATATAATATAATTTTTATTATTTTAATTAATTTGATGATGGTGATAACATAAAACTAAAGCTAGGAGAGTTCCAAACACGTCCAGGTCCATGACCACAACAAAAGGCAGTTTAGGCAATAAATTATTCAGGAATGTTGTTTTAAATTCTGGAGTAATTCTGGAGTGTTGTTTTTGAGTCTGAGCTTCAATGGTGAAGGAAAACATCGTGAGGAAACCCGCATGCCTGAGAGTTCTTCGTAATGTTCTCAAAGGCGTATGAAGTCTGCCAATCCGCACATGGCCAGCGTGGTGGACTATGGCCAAACCCTTCTCATACTGAGAAGAGACCTGTGCTCTGTAGTAAGCCGAGAATGGGTCGATCATGATGATGATGATGATGTTCTTTTAAAAGAGTCTATAATTTAACTCTATGTTCGATTGGATAAGACCTCACACTTGGTCGGTTTTCGAAACCTACGTTGTATTGATAGCAGACGATCATTAAGATATTGGGTTTAGCAGAGATCGATTTTAAGCGATAAGGCCGCCTTTTGTATGTCTTTTATATTACTATTTGTATACTAGAGTAGATGTGTGTTTATTACTAGAATAATATACTAGTCAATTATCAAAAAAAAAAAAACATATTTCTACGACGCCTTTTACATATATACGAGACGTCTATTTTGCTAATGCAAAAGTTTTTGTTTCATCGCTTAGGTATAGTTTATTAAACTTAAACATAAAACCTGTAATATAAAGAACAGTGCAGTTAGTAAGTTATATTATTCCACGTTTCATACTGCACATTTCAATTAAAAAGAATTGAATAAAGTGAAACAGTTATTAGAAAATTACCTTACACTATTTACTCAATCAAAACGAAAACACCTGTGCCCATTAAAGTGGGGGGGAAAAAACTATCACCGCCTTGGAATTTGGGCCCCTTTCTCTTTGCTTTCTCAATGATCAAACATAGCAGCACGGCATAATCTATGTTTAGAAATAACGTAAACATTACATATAATCCAAGGCATTTTCATCTATATCATCTGAAGTATAGGGACGTTTTTCCTGGAACTGGAATTTGAGTTAAGATTTATTGCGTGTAAACTAAGGAAGGCGGGACAGGTGGTAAAGAAGTTTCCATTTTTTTCTCGCTTTATAACGAATTTAGAATTAGATTCAGGTTACGTACGATTTCCATGAGAATAAATTAAGTAAGAATAAGTCATAATATATAGGATACTATATATGTTAGAAACGCTTGTTAAAAACTGTGATGTCCAATACATGAACTAGTAGGTACATTCCAATGTCACACTAGCAGTTAGTTCTATGTAAAAGTTAGTGTTCTTTCTTGTTGACATGCGTTTGCTTTAATTTCTATGGTAACTTTGTACTCGTACTAACTTATATTTGATGATAGATAAATTATGTATACCTATTTTCGGAATTATGTGCGTTTTTAAACCATTAAAATATCACTTGCTTCAACGATGAAGGAAAACATCGTGAGGAAATCTGCACGCCTGAGAGTTCTCCATAATGTTCTCAAAAGCGTGTGAAGTCTGCCAATCCGCACATGGCCAGCGTGGTGGACTATGGCCAAACCCTTCTCATATTGAGAGGAGACCCGTGCTCTGTAGTGAGCCGGTAATGGGTTGATCATGATAATGATGATGATGATGTATATATTGACATTGAGATAATTATTTGACTACCTATGTTCTTTTGTTGTACGCCAGAAATGGCTAGATACATTCGCAACGAATAAATGAAATGAAATTCCACTCGTTGAATCTTGTGGGCCTAATTTTTAATTATTATTGGAAAATAGAGAATAAACACAACAATGATTGAAGTTAGTTATTTTAAAGGTAAAATACCCAACAGGTGTGAAATGTATTAAGTTAAAGTTGATAGATACGGAGAATGATCACTGTCTAGTGACTATTAAAAATAAACATGAACCGTCAAAAGTGCATTTCATCCTAACTAATATTATATACGCGAAAGTTATGTTTGCTAATTACTCTTTTCCACAAGAAATACTGAACAAATTTAACGGAGATTTTGGATGGAGATAGATTATTCCCTTGTTAAATATATTGGATATTTTTTATCCCGGAAAAATATATAGCTCCTGCGGGATTTGCGAATCAATAAAAATGCCTGGAAAACAGCTACTTGGTCTATATTAAAATTTTAGTATAATATTTTCCACTAGATCCAATCCACGTTAACAAATTCCCGAAACCAACTAGTTAATGGCAAACAAATCATTAAATAAAAACTAATCGTTATTTTTATAGTATTACTTAGTTTTAAAAAGATGAAATCTTGAATAACTTTATAGAATTTTCTATAATTAACACGAGGTATGCTTCATCAACTGAAAAGTATGTTTTATCTTTCAATCAATCAATCATAGACTTTATTTAAATAATCCTTTAAAAGGCGCTTTTGACGCGTCAGTAATATACATAGTAGTTAGTTGATGGTGATAACTACATTCGTAAACTTAAAGCTAAAGCTATGTGGGTGCCAAAAGCGCCCCGGTCTAAGAAGCCAACAACAAACTTAGCCGGGTAACTTTTAAAAAGAAACTCTTCACAAAAGAAGCCATTAAAATACATAGTAAGAGGTAAAATAAAAACATAATATGATAAGGAGTGAAAGTGCTACACACACACACAAACATTTCTGTGAGTGTAGTGGTAGGGAAAGTTGGTAGCTAAGGAATGCAGCTTAGGAAATCCATGGAGTCTAAGATTGAAAATAATTTTCAAAGTATACGCTAATTTTACTTTTATAACGTTCAGTCTTCTAATTAGATAATGTTACTAATAATATACATGCTATACGACTTAAAAAAAAAAAAAATCACTTGCTTCAACGGTGAAGGAAAACATCGTGAGGAAACCTGCGCGCCTCTGAGAGTTCTCCATAATGCTCTCAAAGGCGTGTGAAGTCTGCCAATCCGCACATGGCCAGCGTGGTAGACTATGGCCGAACCCTTCTCATATTAAGAGGAGACCTGTGCTCTGTAGTGAGCCGGTAATGAGTTGATCATGATGATGATAATGACATGACTAAAAATACATTATTTATTCAATTCTACAAACTTTACATTTTAAGATAACGTTAATATTTTGTTATTGGATGAGAATACGAACTGTTTTAGTACTATTCTTGCATGGAATTATATTATCCATATTATCTAAAGGTTAACGTTTCATTTATAACAATTATTGTTCTCAGAAATTATTTCTACATACATCGACGTCTAAAAACTTGCTGATATTTTCATATTTGCTCCAGCTGGAAGCTATATTCTGATTTTTATGTAGATTTATAAAGTGTTATGGTTGAATTCATACAATATTAATCAAAAATAGTACTCTTAATTGTGCCATCTATTGAATTTTAAAATGATCCAAAAACTGTACAGTGACATATTTTATATATAAATAAAAATATTATTTTAAGACATCACATACTTAATCAAGGCTCAAAGCTCTGTTTATAGACGTTAACTATAAATTAAATAATGTTATAAGGAAAGGAAACTCAACAGAGTTTCTGTGCTAACGATTCCACGTCAGTGTGGGTAAGTGAAAGGCGTGTACGTACACGCTCGTACACACACAACGCGTGAGTGTGTGTGTGAAGATGGCGTTCCACTCTTTTTTAATAAGGAATACATTGAAAACCAGTATAAAAGTGGGTCTGTACGTCAATGGTGCTTAGTTTCTAAATTGTTATAGAGGCAACATGACCATGTTTTTCAGGATCATCATCATCATCATCATCATCATCATCAACCCATTAAAGGCTCACTACAGAGCACGGGTCTCCTCTCAATATGAGAAGGGTTTGGCCATAGTCCACCACGCCGGCCATGTGCGGATTGGCAGACTTCACACGCCTTTGAGAACATTATAGAGAACTCTCAAGCGTGTAGGTTTCCTCACGATGTTTTCCTTCACCGTTGAAGCAAGTGATATTTTAATTGCTTAAAAACGCACATAACTCCGAAAAGTTAGGGGTGCGTGCCCGGATTCGAACCACCGACCTCTGTTTAGGAGGCTGACACCCTAACTACTAGGCTATCACTGCTTTTTTATTATTATCTATATTTGAAAATAATAACATCATAGCTACACATACACCTTAGATACTGTTGTTCATTGGAATACTATACAATTTCTATTCTTGATATTGGTAGCTATTCTTAGGTTTAAAGATCTTTATTCTCAGAAGAAACAATTTCATTTAATGAGAAATTAATAAAATAAAATAAAACAGTTTACAAAAAAGAAATAGTAGGCCAAAAGTGGCGTGTTTATAAATTCACACAATGCTTTTTAAGTTTCTTTTTGAACGATGCAAATGACTTTTCGCAAAAAATATCTTTGGGTAAGCTATTATACATTTGTGCTCCCTCAACCTGTATTGTTTTACTGCCAATATTTGTTCTAGTTTTGTATAAATTCTTGATAGTATTACTCACCTATATAAATACATAATCAAAATCAACTGGTAACTTTGTAAGCTTATATTATTTTAATTACTAGACTCTTTTCGATAAAGTTTGATACAAATAGATAAGAGTGTAGAAGTCCCACGGGATGTTCTTTTACCTTTCATCAACTCGCAAGTTTCCAGCTATATCTTAATAAAACAAAGTAAAACTTTATACAACAATTTGTAACAAATGAAACCCTAATATCTGTAAGATAAATAAAGTTAAAGTATATAAGTAAAGTATATATTGTTATCGGAATATTTTTTTAATGATGTTATAGTAATGTTGTCGAAATAAAAATGAATTAAATTTAACCACATATTCTCATCCTGGAATTACATCCTCGGATAGTTATAGGAAGGTTTCTTGAATGAGAAGATTGATAACTATGAATAAAAATAAAAATGGAGGTTTCTCTGCAATTTACTGTTGCAAGCATAGCTTTCCAATAAATTCATTAAAATACAATAATACAATGGAAATTTCTGGGTACTTTCATAAATAAATACTGGTTATTTACAGTAATTTACCATGGTTTATCATGAGATAACAAAATATCTAGTATATTTAATATAGTAAGTGATATATAAGCCAAAACATCACAAAATTGTTTTGATAAGTTGCCACAAGATGGCGTTACTTGTAATATTGAACGGAGTAATTTAGCGAAATATTTGACTTTTTCGCTATAATATTATGTACATTCTATAAATGTTTTAGTTAACCCTAGATTGCTAAAAGATGTAAAATGTTCAAAATTTACATTATACTGTTTTTTTTTTCTAATTGGTTGGTAAACCTAATTGGTTTCTACGCGACATCGTGCCGGAACGCTTCATCGCTTGACATATTATAGTATACGTCTTTGTCGTTAGGGTGGTAACTAGCCATGGCCGATCTCACCAGACCAGACTCGAGCCGGGAATCGAACCCAGGACCTCCAACTTTATAATGCGACAGCGCACGCGCTGCGCCACTGAGGTTCTCTTTCTAAGTTAACCTCGTTAAAGACAGATCGGCGTGATTTTCTGGAAAATCCATAGGATAAGTAGATTTATTTATTTATTTATTTATATAACTTTATTGCAAACTATAGGACATTAAGCGATTGCTAAAATTTCAAGGACTGTAACCTCAGATGATTTAATAGTGTTTTGATGCTAATATTACACAAAAGCGGAAGCGAAGCGCAGAAGCGGTGATAGCCTAGTGGTTAGGGCGTCAGCCTCCTAATCAGAGGTCGGCGGTTCGAATCCGGGCACGCACCTCTAACTTTTCAGAGTTATGTGCGTTTTTAAAAATAAAGATATCATTGCATCAACGGTGAAGGAAAACATCGTGAGGAAACCTGCACGCCTGAGAGTTCTCCATAATGTTCTCATAGACGTGTGAAGTCTGCCAATCCGCACATGGCCAGCGTGGTGGACTATGGCCAAATCCTTCTTATATTGAGAGGAGACCCGTGCTCTGTAGTGAGCCGGTAATGGGTTGATCATGATGATGATTACACAAATTTGATTGGCATCAAACAAAGTTTTTATATCTATTGCCAATTTTTTTGCTGCTTTTATATATATTTATGAATATACGTGAACAGACAGTCATAAGGATGTTTATCTGTAGCTACAAAGGCTTAGGTTTCTTTTTTTATATACTACAAGTTAGCCCTTCGGCAATCTCACCTGATGGTGATGATGGTATGATGATGATATGGTAGCGGGCTAACCTGATTGTTGTATGGTAAACCCATACCCCTTATTACAAAGGTTATGGTCTACCCACTCCTAATGACCCATTTATAAAATCTCGAAATCCTGTATATATCTTTTCGTCCGACAAATCAGACAGATCAAGAATATCCAACGTCGCTAGTTTGTTTGTGAGCTTCGACCTTGGAGACTAGCTTTCATGATCTACATAAAAAATGAAAAAAAAAACCTACCTTTAAAACTATTCATTGAATATTCTTATTATATTTTTTAAAATAAAAACAAAACACATTTATTCACTTTCATCTCTTTACTGTAAACATAAAGCTAGAAAATACAGTCTTCTCTTATTAGTTTAATAAATAATATTAAATTGAGTGAGTTTCATAAAATGACACTAATAAACCCGTAAGTGATAAGAGAAAAAAAACTTTAAAAAAATCACATAACCTAAAGCTAAAAATAAATACACAAAAAATGCAATAAAAAGCTAAGAGCATTGAAGTACCTAATCCCAAAATTGAAATAAAATTATACATTTTTAAAATATTTTTTAAAAATTTCCAAAATTTAAAAATTAAAACTATTCAAAAGGAACTCGCGTAAAGACAATCTATAAACATTGAAATCTTCAAAAAATATTCGTCGAAGTATTTATTCTTCCTTATTTATACCCTGTTAATTCCAAAATGTCTTCTTATTTATATAAAAATTTCATTAAACATAAAAAAAATACCATAAATCTACAGACACAAAAGAGTGACCATTAAAAATGTAAAGAAAGAAGTGATGAAAGAAAAGGTTATTTTTTTTTATTTTACATTAATATTTGCACCATAAAATTCAGCATTCTTGTTTCTTAATTAAAAAGAATTAATTAAAGCTTAAAATGCACCTAACATCTTTCATAAATAATATAATACTAAAATCTAAATCTACAATAGGTATAGATATTTTTGATATATTAAACAAAGAATATATTAAAAATATCTTATACTAAAGATCATTGGAAAATTATGTTGCCATTTTTACTTTTGTTTTGTCATTTTCTGTATAATTTCGTGTCGTTTTGCTTATAAAATCACATTATCAAGCATTTTTTCGTTAAATATCGATTAAAAAAAAACGTAAATTTACTATGGCCTATCACCAAAAACTCTAAACTATAATCAGCACAAACTGAGATTTAAACGTTAAATTAATACCAACCAACTTCAAAATTTAATATCCAGTTGAATTTTCGAAGTTTTTCTTATTATTTTGTTCGTATATATATAAAATATATTGTAATATAAAGTACAATATACTTCATTGTGGTTTCTATTAAATTACGAGATTTATTTTTTTAAACTATTCAACCGAATTTTTCACATTAATTTCTCTTTATGTATTACATTCATTTTAAAGATGATACCGGTGGTCTGGTAAGTAATTCCCTTACACAGCTTAAAAATGTTCTTGATTATTGTCGATTCTCGTATGGTAAATAATAAATTGTATAGCCTAAAGAATTTAGTGTTTAATTAATTAGCATTTAAAAGTCTAATTTATAGTATTAAATTTAGAAGTCGGTTAATTGGTCCACATATTATGTCCAGTAGTAAACCTATATATGAAACTATCATGTGATGATTTAAGAAGGTATTTGCGCTTTATAGGCTAGGTCGTTTGCATCTTGCGCGTTCACTGATCTGGCATATGGGTACGTCGCTGCTTGCGCTGTGGGCGATGTCCACTGCTGGGGGGCTGCACCAAACCCAGAAGCCTGTGGGAGGATAAATTAATCATTACCAAAATTATAATTTCAACACCGGTATATTAAGTGGTAGATATAAAAAGTATTTTAGCAAGTCAAATCATGATCAACCCATTACCGGCTCACTACAGAGCACGGGTCTCCTCTCAATATGAGAAGGGTTTGGCCATAGTCCACCACGCTTGCCATGTGCGGATAGGCAGACTTCACACGCCTTTGAGAACATCATGGAGAACTCTCCGGCTCACGATGTTTTCCTTCAGCGTTGAAGCAAGTGATATTTTAATTTTTTGTTAAACGCATATAATTCCGAAAAGTTAGAGGTGCGTGCCCGGATTCGAACCGCCGACCTCTGATTAGGAGGCTGACGCCCTAACCACTAGGCTACCGCTTATACCAGGTAATCTCATACAATAATTATATACAGAAAATAACCTGTATGCTAGGAGACTAAAACTGCTTCCATACCTTGCTGATACTACCGAAGCCTTCTCCACTGAGGTATTTGTGTACGCCCAAGGCGGTCGCAGCGAGGAACGCCAGTTTGGCCACCACCAGTGCCTTTGTCACCATGAGCGTTAAAGCACCGAATAGCAGACCGACCACCGCGACCACTTTTACTCCAATACCGGCGAGAAGCGGAGCATACTTCTTAATTTTGCCTCGTGCTGAAATTAAATTGTTTTTATTATAACAGCGTGATAAAAAAAGAAAATGGCTAAGTTTGTTGTAATGAAAGAAATGAAATGCTGTTTTTTGAAAAAACCTAAAAGTCCTACTATAGTGTAAAGGATTATGAAAATGATAAAAAAGCATGTATTTGATAATACGATAGCTCTTAATATAATTTTAAGTGGCATGTGAGATGGTGATGACAAAAAGAAAATTTACCTGGCTAAGTTTGTTGTGGGCTTCTTCTTAGATCACGGTGCGTTTGGAACCCTCATAGCTTAAGTTTTAAGTTTACGAATGTAGTTATCACCATCAAATCACTACTATGTAAATTATTGACGCGTCAAAAGTGCCTTTTAAAGTACTATTTGATTAAAGATCATTTGAATTTGAATATATACAAAATTAACGCTTCACTGCAATTATATCTGATGATAAGTAATCATGCAGATTAATGAGGATCGCCATCGCCAAGAAGATGCCAATATATTCATGACTTGAACAATAAAATCTATGATTGACGAAGATATCAAAGTACAAAGAAAATTAGATAAAGACTAATATGTAACAGAACTGTGATGAAAAACCCTTAAGAGGAAAAATGAATTATGCAAAAGGAAAGGTTTTGCTCTCTCGGTCAACAAACCAATAATTAATCAAAACCTATTCAAGGGATTCTTTGAAAGGCACTTTTAATACTTCAATAACTTACATAGTAGTGAGTTGATGGTGATAAACACATAAGTAAACTTAAAACCAAAGCTACAACAAACTTGGCTGGGTCAGTTTATATTTTTGTTATTGCTATCTCCCTTAAAACTATTTAAGAGCTTTCTTATTAGATAAATATTTCATACCCATTTTTTTTATACACTTCAACTTAGCCCTTGACGGCAATCTCACCTGGTGGTAAGTGATGATGCTGTCTAGAGGGCGGGCTAACCTGTTAGGAGTATGGTAAGCTCACGCTCCTAATTGGTTTCTACGAGACATCGTGCTGGAACGCTTAGCGACTCGTCTTTGTCGGTAGGGTGTTAACTAGCCACGGCCGAGGCCTCCCACCAGACCAGACTCGAGCCGGGAATCGAACCCAGGACCTCCAACTTTATAATGCGACAGCGCACGCACTGCGCCACAGAGGTCGTTGTTGTTACCCATGCTTGTTTATAATTTCCAAAATCGTTATATATACATTTAGTAATCCTTATATTACTATAATGTATAGTGGGATTTACATTTTATTAAGAAGTATGGATCAAAATGAATGTACGAAACAATATCTACATAGCAGTAGAGAAAAGAACACATACTTACTAAGAACGCATACAATAACAAATTACTCATTAATGTACAATAATAAACTAGTGATTTTATAGTTGTGATATGATCGATACCGTTCAAAAACATCTAATTTGTGCATCTAATGAATAGCAAAATTATTGTCGCGTTTTCTGTTAATTCCATTCGGCAATTCAACTTTCTAATACCAAGTAAGCTACGTAGAAATTCCTATTAAAAAAAGGCATTTGTATTCGTGTGCGAATTAATTAATTACGCGTGTGTCAAACCAAACATTACATATTTAGAATAAACAGTTTCTTTTTAACCACGCAACATGTGAAAAGATTCTTATTAATTATCTAATATCTACATTACATTGTTTCGTTTTGTCGAAACTCACGTGATATTTGTGATTACATTGTAATTCCATATCAATTGCATCGAATTACAATGAAATATCATTAAGAAGCTGTGATAGCCCCGAGCCTTAATCAGAGGTCGGGGGTTTGAAGCCGGGCACGCACCTATAACTTTTCGGAGTTATATTGCGTTTTTAAGCGATTGAAATATCACTTGCTTCAACGGTGAAGGAAAACATCGTGAGGAATTCTGCCGCCTGAGAGTTCTCCATAATGTTCTCAAAGGCGTGTGAAGTCTGCCAATCCGCACATGGCCAACGTGGTGGACTATGGCCAAACCCTTCTCATATTGAGAGGAGACCCGTGCTCTGTAGTGAGCCGAGAATCATGATGATCATTAAGTGATTGGATCTCACATATTAGAGAGCCATTAAGAGATAAATTAAAAAAAGAATATAAAATAATGACAATAAATATTAATGAAAATTTTACGTATGTCCATAAAAATATTAATAAATTCAAGAAGAAAATGGACTGTAACGCACTGAACGCAATTAGACGTATAAGTAAACTTGTAGTACCGTTTAGTAGGCTGCACAAAATTAGTAACTCATTCAAAGGAAATTGTAGTTTATTTTATAATAAATTACCTATTGATATCTTGGAGATGTTTATCAATAACTTCAAAGTTTTTATAAAATGAAAGCTTATAGAAAAATCCTATTACGATATTAAGGATTATATAAACAATAAAAAAGCTTGGATGTGAATTGCTCTAACACCGAATTCACGAAAAGAAATAATGAAAAATGTGATATATATGAACGATTCATAATGTAATAGGTTTGTATGGATAAAGCTATTTTGATTTACAACAAACAGCAAGAATAATTTGCTATATTCCGCCGACAACCGGGAGATTTGTATAATATAACACCACACAAAATCTTCCACTAGAACCTCTTCTAGAGGTGTTGTTTTTCATGGACTTCCGCAAGGTAACGCCTACTTCTATTCATTACTATTTTGATTTGATTTCATTTCATATCCTAAAAGTGGTGTCCATATGAAAATCGCTACACGACTTTTAGGATAGCAAATTCTAAGTCCGATTACAACGGATTCATTCACGGCTAGTCTATATCTTCCTTAGACATTCAAAATGATATTATATCATATATATTATATACGAGTATATAAAAGAAAGTCATGTTAGTTACACTATTTATAACTCAAGAAGGGCTGCACCGATTTGGCTGAAAATCGGTGGGTAGATAGCTTAGAACCAGGAGATTGACGTAGAATACTTTTTATCCCGTTGATTTCCCATGGAATTTATAAAAAACTTTGTGAACTGTAACCATAGTTTCACTGGCAGCTAAGTCCATAGAAGTTTTTGAAAACCCCTAATCTACGCGGACGAAGTCGACTAGTTATGAATGAATGAAATTGCCGGTAACTGGTAGCATATATTAAAAAAAACATTTAAATTTGCTACATTGTTTTTTCCATTATTATTTACCGCCATAGTTTCTTTAAGTTGATTAGTTTTTAGTGACATATGGCTTATGTATTTTGTTTTGTTTTTCTTTTTATTTTGTGGAACACTGTATTTATTTCCTTGAGGGCGATGATTACTCCAAAACAGTTTATACTTCAGCGAGATCATCATTTTCATTTGTTCAAGCTTATTGTATTCGGTGGTGTATGCGGTTCGATTCCCGGCTCGAGTCTAGTCTGGTGGGAGGCTTCGGCCGTGGCTAGTTACCACCCTACCGACAATCACGTGTCGCCAAGCGATTTATCGCTCCGGCACGACACAGGTTAGCACGCTACCATCTTAGACTGCATCAGCACTTTGCATCAGGTGAGATTACTGTCAAAGGCTTACTTGTAGTGAATAAAAAAAAATAGTTTGAATTATATCGTGAGAAAAGCTCCTCGCTTACGGCCTTGACCCAATGAGCCGTACGTAATACTTGAATGCAATCTGACGTTACAGGCCATCGACCTTTGTGTAGCTTTCGTTGTAGATACGCACATCTCGCGTGTCTGTTTAGACTCAGTAGATACTAGTTTTAATGAGTCATCATCATCATGATCAACCCATTGCCGGGTCTAGTCGAGTCTCCTCTCAATATGAGAAGGGTTTGGCCATAGTCCACCACGCTGGCCATGTGCGGATTGACAGACTTCACACGCCTTTGAGAATATTATGGAGAACTCTCCGAGGTGCAGGTTTTTTCACGATGTTTTCCTTCACCGTTGAAGCAAGTAATATCTTAATTGTTTAAAAACGCACATAAATCCGAAAAGTTAGAGGTGCGTGCCCGGATTCGAACCGCTCACCTCTGATTAGGAGGCTGACGCCCTAACCACTAGGCTAGGTTTTAAAAATTTAGTTTTTTTGGGTTTATTTATTTATTTTATTTGTTTTGATGTATGTTTTAATGTTGTATATTATTATATTGTGTAATGTGTGATCTGGTTTCTGTATTTGTTAGTTACTTAGTTATTTGTATACATGTTGATAAATACATTTTTTTTAAATTACAAAACAGTTTTTTTGTGATAATTTAGCTTAAATCTTGATGTCTAGATAATGTGGTTAGGGATTTTTGATAAATTCCATATCATACAACTGTAGAAACACGCCCAATTTATTTCTTCGTCGTTAATATTATTATTAACGGGTTATAAAATTCTGACTGAATAGGGTTTAAGACGCAGTCCACCATGCCTTTGATCGTAATTGAGAACTCGCCAGCCATGAATGTTTCCTTCACAGATATGATGAGCATGATATCTTTAAACGCACATAACTAAAAAAGTTAGAAGTACCGGGGATCGAATTCTCCCGAAATGAAAGTCGATGTCCTATCAACTGGGCTAAACCACTTAGCTACTGTAGTCTTAGTTAAGAGAGTTTTTGGCGATTGATTTATCAGCCCCAAATAAATTCAACTTCAATGTTTAACAGATAAGACTTTTTTGATCATAAAAACTGTTGAAAAATATGCTTTATGGTTTATTTTTTTTTACCTTTTTAAGAATAAATACGAACTTTAACTTTAACTTTTCAAATCAAATCAAATCATTTATTTGCATAGATTGTGTAGTTGATTGGTGTTACATTTAATTAGAGTTTCTTACAATCTGCCGGGTAGGCGTGCAAAAATAATATTGTAATTACAACTGTTTGAAAAATTAATTTACCTTCTTCAAATGTTCTCGCAGCCTCTTTTAGTTCGCCGGGTTCAAAGTTCACCTTGAGTTTATCTTCTCCCGTCGAATCTCTGTAACAAGTGATTAATTATTGTTTATTTAATATTCCACAACATATTAGCCTATAAACTAGATATTGCAGCTATTTTACTTTGAAGCTGACTAACTTATTAGGGGTATGCCAGTTGAATCAACTTCTGATATAGAAATGAAAATAAATTTTATTGTACACTATAAAAACGAGAAATTCAAAATCATAAATATACATAAAAAGTGAGGTGCAAGAGAAGGCTTTATCGCTAAAAAAACAGCCTACCAAAGGATATAAAGCACACAAGAATATCATACATACAGAAGGGAAAGGGTACGCTACGGTTTACGGTGATATATATATATATATATATATAAACATAAATAACGCTCATGAGACTTCTGTTACGTAATTACTGCAACTGAGCATTATAAAGTTGGAGGTCCTGGGTTCGATTCCGGGCTCGAGTATGGTCTGGTGGGATGCTGCAACCGTGGCTAGTTATCGACAAAAACGTGTCGCCAAGCGATGTAGCGTTCCGGCACAATGTCGCGTAGAAACCAATTAGAAGTATGGTTCTACCAAAACTTAACTAGGTCAGCCCGCTACCATCTTAGACTGCATCATCACTTTCCATCAGGTGAGATTGCCGTCAAGGGCTAACTTGTAGTCGATAAAAAAATATTAACACATACCCACACATACACACAAACAAACACACCCTCAATCGCATTTTGTGTATATACGAGTACCATTCGATTTTTCAGTTTATCTTAACCGTATTGTTTCCTATGATTTGATTATGGTTAAGTACTCGTACTTCTTAAATCTCGTTAATAATCGTTATGAGTCTTTATGTTAGGATTAAGTTAAGGCTAAATCATTAAAATGTGTGATGCTGTTAGATTGCTAATACATATAATAAAATAAACGGTTTTTTATTTATCATAGGACTAATATACTAGAAAAACTAACCGTTAACTAAATCTCATCAAGATGCTATTATCTTAAGTAGAAAAAACATCGCAAATTACCAATACAAACGAATTGAATGTGAAATTCGAAACTTAATTAATAGTATATTTTAGTAATAATATTATATTTTCTAAGGTTTTTAGTTTGAGGTTTATTTTAAGTTATATATATATTTTTGAAAATAAATAATCATTTACATGTAAAAAAAAAAGATATATGTTAAGATATATAAATATATTTAAACAAATGCAGTCAATACACGAAAGGTCGCATTTACAAATCCTATTGGCATTATGAATCAAGCTACAAACAATGACAAGTAACCGCCCAAACAAAACGTATTTTACATACAAAACAAACTTTCACTGTAATCATATTAAAGTTACAAATCTCAGATTATCTTCATACATAAGATTAGAGGCTTATAATTCTTTTATATTCTCTTAAGGATAATGGACGAGTCACTCATTAAGAAGGTAAAGTAAGAGATTTTCTTTAGATGCATGATAACGAGGTCAGAGCTCGGTCAGTTTTCTGTCAGGGATGGAGAATTAAAGGATGTAAACTTGTTCATATAATACGTAGCATGTTCCAATGTATGGTAAAAATGTTCAAAGGCGCAAGCTACATCAGTGCTTTAAGCTTTCAATGCAAATTACTCCTTTTCCATCTCCACCATCACCATCCTTTATCTAGATGTTTAGAGCTTGTTATAGAGAATATGAGAAGGTTTGGCCATAGTTCACCACGCGGTGCGGATTGGCAGACTTCACACGCCTTTGAGAATATTATGAAGAACTCTCAGGCATGCAGGTTTCTTCACGATGTTTTCCTTCACCGTTGAAGCTAGTGATATTTTAATTCCGAAAAGTTAGAGATACGTACCCTGGTTCGATCCCCCGACCTCTGATTAGGAGGCGGACGCCCTAACCACTAGGCCATCACAGCTAACGCCCCTAATATTGAACTGTGCAATCTATGAGCCTCCTTAATGACTTACAACAGATATGCGAGAAAGATTGGGGAAGCCATGCTATTAAAACAGACCGCCTACATTATAAGTGTACCTCTTGTTTTGGTCGGTTCTTATTACGCAACAAACTTAATATACTAGAAATTTAACTTAATTTTAGTTAGAGATGCGACCTCCCACCTCTGATTAGGAGGCGAACGTCGTAACCACTAGGCTATCACAGCTTCAAATAATATAATGATAGATGTTAAATAGATAAGCTAATATATTCATCATGATCAACCAATTACCGGTTCACTACAGAGCACGGGTCTCTTCTCAATATGAGAAGGGTTTGGCCATAGTCCACCACGTTGGCCATGTGTGGATTGGCAGACTTCAAACGCCTTTGAGAACATTATGGAGAACTCTCAGGCATGCTTCCTCACGATGTTTTCCTTCACCGTTGAAGCAAGTGATATATTAATTTTTAAAAACGCACATATCTCCGCAATTTAGAGGTGCGTGCCTGGATTCGCACCGCCGACCTCTGATTAGGAGGCTGACGTCCTAACTACTAGGCTATCACCGCTTCTAATATATTAATTATGCTTTATTATATACGCGAATTGTTGTGTAAAACAAATTCCAAGGTAGAAAGGTGTGTTGGAGACACTCCAACTGTCACCCTTTGGAGTAATCCGGTGTGACGGAGCCATTGTCTTAAAGATTTCTCCGTAACGTGTCAGAGCATGAAAGTCAATTTGTTTTCCATGTCCGTGGGCAACCAACTGGTCGCATTATGTTACATTACTACTGTTTTGATAAATTAGTTTTAAAGAGAACTAGGTACCAATATCAATGAGGGTATTAACTATTTAATAACTACTAGCTTTTACCCGAGGCTTCACTCGCATTGAAGTCATTAAATAAGTATTAGAGATCTTAATAATAGGAAGGAATCAATATGATAACTATATTATAGCAAACAATTTTTTAATCTTTCGTAAAAAATATATATTTTTTGAAAGTAAAAAGTATCCTATGTTACTTCTTATACCTCCAAGAATACGAGTACACAGTTTCACGATGATCGTTTAAGTTTCGCGTAAAAAAGATTCAAACAAACATACATTAACGTTTATAATATTGTGCATCAATACAGTATACCCTATATTTTACGATGTTCGTGGCGTAGTTTGTGTGCTGTCATGTCATAAAGGGGGCAGTCCTGGGTTCGATTCCCGGCTCGAGTCCGGTCTGATGGGAGGCTTCGGCTGTTGATAGTTACCACCCTATTGGCAAATACATATTGGCAATCGACGTTGCTTAAAGAGCTCTGATGTACCTACTAGGGTGTGTACACATCAAATCCTCATCTCAACTGGTTCTGAAGATATTTTGATATAAAGCTGACAGCTAAGAAGCCCAACCTAGGAACCAAATACTAGGGCCTGTGGGATCTATAGTTGATGGTCAAGTGCATCAGTGAGGTTACTTACCATAGATAACTTCTTATATCATCTATACGTAATGTTCTGAAGTAATTAACTCTATTTGCCTATTACCATTTCACGCCTTAACTAACAAACAGGTTTCGTTAAAATTTGGCAAGTTGATAGACTACTGCGACTCTGTAATCTATATATATAAAAGTGAAATACCACTGACTGACATATGATCACGATATCTCAGGAACTATAAAACATACGAACTTTAAATTTGGAAGGTAGATTCCTTTTATGAAGTAGATAGAGGTCAGCTCAGAAACGGTTTTGAGAAAATCTACCCCTAAGGGGTAGAAATGGGGGTTGGAAGTGTGTATGAAAGTCCTATAGTTTTGAAGTTAGAGACATAAAAATTGGCTAGCTACTTAGTTTTTTATTATAATAAGATATATTATACTGATAAGCTATAAGTAAAAAGAAAACCAACGCATGCTCAAGAAATTGCTAGTTACAAATAATCTAATTTATTTTATAATTTGTTGATTATCTCTATTTCCCCATGCTTTCGCGTTTATAACACACACACAAACACATATAAATATGAATATATTATCACCGTGAAGACCATCTTCAGAATAGCGGTTCATCTCAATCCCAAAGGAACTGTGCATTATTCCGTGAGGCACAGTGGTCTGTAGTAGATGTCCTTTCGGACTCATTATAAAAAAAAAGGGCAAATTGTTGCTATGTTTCAGCGTTACAGAACCACTTTGTTAGTTAGGATAGTGGCTTCAAATGAAACATATTTAAATAAATATATTTTATGCGTATGACCGTGAAGATGGTCATAACAGGATAGCGATTCATCTCAATACGACTTAAGACTTATAATAATAAAATGATTAAATTATTGTATTGTCATCGCTCCTCCAGAAATCTACCGTGTTTGAATGAAATCTGACCGTTCAAAGTGGGTCAAAATCGAGTCCAAACGAGTCGGTTACAAACAAACATACAGGTGAAGCTAATAAAAGCGTGGTAAAATAAAAAAAATGGGAAATTGTTGCTATATTTTCATCGTTACAGAACCACGCTGTTAGTTAGGTTAGTAGCTTGAAATGGAAAACGAACTCACTTTTCAACGCTGTTAGTTAGGATAGTAGCTTGAAATGGAAAACGAACTCACTTTTCAATGGCCACCCCGGAAAACAGCTCGATTCTGTTGTCATCAACGGAACCGGGGGCAGCTGCGCAGGCCGCCACCGCGACTATCAGGAACGCACAAAACACTTTCATTTCGTTACTTAAAATCGTTCGATATAAAAAAAATAGATCCTTTCAGATCGGTGGTTTGGGATCAAGTAAGATGCGTTCGGGATAGACCGCTTTTATATAGGTGGTGTTTTGAAACGGCTGATGATGAGATGTGAGACGCGTCTTGATACTCGCGTGTTACGGCCGCTCTTGTGTCTTGTGTATTTATAGTGTTGGTTGTGATTATTTTGTTGTGTGACGAATGAATGAATGAACGAAACACACTTTTATCGTACACCATACAAATGTATAGAGAGAGAAAATAAAACGCGTATACAATTTGGCGGAATCTTTATATATAAAAGCGAAAGGTCACTTACATACTTACATACTTATATACTTACAGATTAAACACGAGATCTCAAAAACTATTGTACGTATAAAGCTATAATTTAGTAAGTAGGTAGTTAATAGTTAAGAGATGTCAGCTAAGAAAGGATATTTAGAAATTCCATCCCGAAGGGGGTAAAATAGGGGTTTGAAGTTTGTATGAAAGTCCTATGTTTTTTAATTTAGAGATACGAGAATCGGCAATTAAACATTTGCTTGTAGCTTACTTTCTGAAGCAAGGAATTGGCCGCACAGGATCGTCAATCTCACGGGAAATCAGCAATTCCACGTAGACGAAGTCGCGGGCAACAGCTAGTATATTAATAATTTAGTTGTTTGCGTTTGAAGATCATCACTTCATTTAAACTTGTCAAATGTTTTTTTAATTCATACCACTTTATAAACCCAATTTATATTACTTATTATTGTCCCATTCTATGGTCATTACATTCATTATGGTCATGAGTTGGCACTGCTTTAAAGAGGCCTATTTCCAGCAGTGGATAGTATATTGGCTGATCATGATGATGGTCGTTATTACATTTAGTTCCTAATAAAATTAGGTGGTATGTGAAATATCGAAACAATTTCAAATACATTTCCTACCCGAATAAATTGTGTATGAAAATGTGCATGAAGTAAACGTACATAGCATAATCAAAAAAAATCTAATCAGCTTTAATTTATTACATAATTTATTTCGTATGTAAATACTATAAAATGATATGTATGGGATACACGATTTTACGTTCATACCTGTCTGTCACATTAGATGGATCACATCACAAATATTAAACAATCTCACTCATTAGAATCTAGCTATTTGTATTGTCCACTTACATTATTGGTCCTTTGATATTATGAAAGCTAGGTCTTTAGCGATAAGGCCGCCTATTGCACCTATTTTATTATCTGTGTGTGTTCTTTTTTGTATGGTGTGCAATAGAGTATATTTTCATTTCGTATGTAACAGACTAATGCTAGACACTTGATTACAGCGAAATTACTAAATGTATCATCATGGGTTTTCCATACCCCTAACAGGTTAGCCTTCTACCATCTTAAACTGCATCATCACTCACCATCAGGTGAGATTGCCGTCAAGGGCTAACTTGTAGTGAAAAAAAAAAACATATCCTTATGTTATTTCAAGTATTAAAATTGACCAATCGCACTATAGAGGTTAAACGTTCATTCATACATGAGATGCGTACGATCTACGTACAACGCAGAGGCGTGACAACCACGATTCTAACAAATTTATAACGCGTCCAATATTTTATCTTTTGAACCTTGCTGCTATTGGTATAAAGAGTAATAGAAGTGTATAAAAACTTTGTATCTTATCTCAATTGACAATGCAAAGCATAATCAGTATTTCTTTCATAATGTTTCACGCTCACTTTAGAAATATGAATTGTATGAATTCCTCGCTCAACGAATCGCATTGGGGCGGCATGGTTGGTCGAAGCTCTCTATCTCTCTCTCTTGCCTTCTCTGTCCTATAAGAGGGAGGGCTTAGTAGTGTGACCTAAAATCACGATGATCAACCCATTACTGGCTCACTACAGAGCACGGGTCTCCTTTCAATATGAGAAGGGTTTGGCCATAGTCCACCACGCTGGCCATGTGCGGATTGGCAGACTTCTCACGCCTTTGAGAACATTATGGAGAACTCTCAGACGTGCAGGTTTCCTCGCGATGTTTTCCTTCACCGTTGAAGCAAGTGATTTTTTTTTAAACGCACATAACTCCGAAAAGTCAGAGGCGCGTGCTCGGTTTCGAACCGCCGACCTCTGTTTAGGAGGCTGACGCCCTAACCACTAGGCTATGACCGCATAACCGCGGACCTAAAATAATCTCACGATAAAATACATAATGTTTTTCTTCGAGTAGATTTTACTCTGGCCCTCTTGAGTTTTTTTTATACACTACTAGTTACCTTTGACGGCTATCTCACCTGGTGGTAAGTGGTCATGCTGTCTAGGGTGGTAGCGGGCTAAACTGTTAGGAGTACGGTAAATCTACGCTTCTAATTGATTTCTTCGCGACATTGTGCCGGAACGCTAAATCGCTTGGCGACACGTCTATGTGGTAACTAGCCACGGCCGAAGCCTCCCACCAGTCCAGACTCGAGCCGGGAATCGAACCCAGGACCTCCAACTTTATAACGCGACGACGCACGCACTGCGCTACGGAGGTCGTCGATCTTGCCTGGTTACTCTGACGCAACCAGGTTACAAAAAAAGGGTTAAAAAATAAAATGTTCAATCCAAATGCATGTAACTCTATTAAAGGTTTGAACTGTAGAATATGCTAAGTTTCGTCCTTCGTTAATATGGTTTTTTTTTAAATATCCTTATTACTAATGATCCAGGTAAAGATCGTTACTAAGCGATAAAGCCGCCTTTTTTCCTGCTTCTTCTTGTTTCTGTATCTATACCTTCGTTTTACTTCTATTTTTTATTTGTTGTGGTGTACAAATAAAGAATAAATAAATAAAAATAATAAGAACGTTAGTTTTGTTTTTTGACGACTTTAATAACTAAAGTAGTAGTCATGAAATTTTGAGTATACGTTGTCAGTGTAGTTCCGGGTGATGGATGAGAGGTATCCTCACCCTTCGAGCCTAATCCTCGGGTAGTAAGGCGCACCCAATGTTCCTGGCGTGCCTCAATTGCAGTTAGGGGCCTCGATCATAGGTCCCTGGCGGAGGGTCTGCCTCGGCGGACGCCGCTGGTTGGGTTGCGGTCGAGTACACGAGTGTTCCCATGACCCAGCCACCAGGCGACGCGTAGGAGCATCGCTGGGTTTTAGTGGGTATTCTGGTCGCCAGTCTGGCCGCCGGCGAGTCCTACATACCCCGTCGGAAGCGACGCAGTCTTGTCTGCGCCGCTTCCGGATGGGATGCGTAAACGCATTTCCCAGCGGAAAAAAAAGAGTTGTAGAAAAAGACGTAGGCTATTTTTAGGACCAAAAAACTTTTTTTTTTTAAATATGAAAAAAATTATATTAAAGCGAGTGAAGCCGCGCTCAAAAACAGGTAAAGGGTAAAACGGTTAGGGCATCTTTTTAAGAAGGTTTGATTAAGGTGAAGGTTTGAAGGTGGCTTAGAGTGTATCTAATGTAAAAGGGGTTAGATATGGTTTTCAAAGGTTCTCAAGGCTTCCTGAATTCGTATTAGTCCGCATTATACTAATATCTAAGTGACGTAGCCTGGGTCACAATAAAGTTGGGGTTCCTGGGTTCGATTCCTGGCTCGAGTCTGGTCTGTTGGGAGGCTTCGGCCGCGTCTAGTTATGACCCTACTGGTAATTAGATACCGCCAAACGATTAAGCCTTCCTACACTATGTCGCGTAAAAACCAACACATGACCCTGACGACCAGATGACTACTGACAACATACTCGTACCACCTAACACACAATCATACGCTACACACCGTCTTTGCTGGCGAAGACGAGGTCCCCACTATCATACGTCATCCGGACGTGGGCTCCATCCACGGCCTCGGAGACGTACGGACCACTCACCGTCCGACGCCCCCGCTATTCCAAATGTCGCCTAAGCCGAGGTTCGGCCTCAAAGGAGGCGCCCTTAGGCAAATGTTCCCTTAGTTTCTTCGAGTCCTAGGGCTCAAAAAGCGCTTCTTTCCGAAGCTCACCAAACAGCCCGGTTACGCTGTGGCAACCAATCGGGTTAGTACAGCTAATAGACAGTCCGAAAAAAAAAGTAGAAACCAATTAAGAGTGTTTATCATACTCCTAACAGGTTAGCCCGCTACCATCCTAGACAGCATCACCACTTACCATCAGGTGAGATTGCCGTCAAGGGCTAACTTGTTGTGGATAAAAAAAACATCGCCCGCATCGAACTTAGAGTGTATACAGAATAGTCAAAATACCTTTACAGAGAAAGTAGGATGTCTTAAATAATACTTGGATGGTTACTTAAGAGTCGCGTAGATAGGCCAAGGACAAATAGACTTTCTCCATAACATAAGCCTAGTTCACATGATGTACGCCTACCACATTTTGATTTAGTTATTCGTTGTATCTACTTAATAATTTAAATGCTCAAGTGTTCTTGCTTAGTTCTTTATCACGTAGTAACCGAGCAAAGGGTGACGTGATTTTAAGGATAAAGGTAGTTTATAGTTTAGAACAAAACAAGCCCTTTATTTAGTCTTTTATCTCGTGAAATGCACGTTCCTTCCTTGATGTTAGAAAAAAACTCAATTGATTTTGATTAAATTTGGTAGAGATTTGGAAAATTTGGTAGCAAGGTAATATAGATGATACAAGAACTAAATAACTTTAAAATAACAAAAAATAACTTTGCAATGCCAAGAATAGTTTTATAATCACAAAACTAGATCAAGTCCATTGAAATCTTGCTTTCCTTTTAAAGCATTTCATTAGTCAATCATAGAGTAATTTGTCATGATCAAACCATTGCCGGCTCACTACAGAGCACGAATCTTCTCCCAATATGAGAAGGGTTCAGCCATAGTCCATAGTCCACCAGGCTGGCCATGTGCAGATTGGCAGACTTCACACGCCTTTGAGAACGTTATGTAAAACTCTCAGGATTGCAGGTTTCCTCACGTTTTCCTTCACCGCTGAAGCGAGTGATATTTTAATTAATTAAAAACGTACATAACTCCGAAAAGTTTTAGATGCGTGCTCGGGATCCTCCGACGTCCGATTAGGAGGCGGACGTCCTATCCATTTGGCTATCACGGCTAATGAGCCATTTAATCCGGTTTAATCATTTTTAATCCAAAAATAGTAAACGTTTAATTTTTCGAGTAAGATCATTAAGCCTTATATTCTGTTGGCAAATATGAGAACTGGTTAAAAATTTGATCGACATTAATTAATTTCGGTAGTCAGTATAATTCTAGAGGCTAAGGAATAAAATTTTGGCTTAAAAAACTAAGGCGTTATATTTAATCTACTTTAGTCTTAACTGACTGTCGATATAAACTAACCCTTACCGATGAGAAGCGTTCAAGGCCATGACAATGAACTTGCCGTTGCCATACTTTCTATTTATACTGGACACCGTATATACGAAACACTAGATAAAACTCATACGAGAATAAACAATTTACTTTGACTGATTTAAACAACTCGTTTAATTTGTTTCAATGGATTTAACGCAGACTTAGTTTAGAAAGAAAGGAAATAATGAACAACCCACAGGAGAGCAGCTTAACAAAAATTTCAATAGATGGCGGTCTTTAGCTGTTTTTTTTCTAATACACTAAAAGTTCACCAAGTGAGATAGTCCTTGACGGCAAACAATTTTTCATTGTATTCAAATTATCATTCAAAGTTGGTTAATAGGTAACGAATGCGATACAAACTGAAATAAAATGGTTGTTTCTCCAATACTCTTCGAAATCTTCCTATATTAGTTAACAGCTATCTCACCTAGTGATGATGCAGTCTAAGATCGTAGCGGGCTAGCCATGTAAGAGGTATGGTAAACCCACACTCCTAATCGGTTTCTACGCAACATCGTGCCGGAACGCTTAATCGCTTGGCGACACGTTTTTGTCGGGTGGCAACTAGCCACGACCGAAGCCTCCCACCAGACTAAACTCGGCCTCCAACTCTATAAGACCGCGCACGCACTGCGCCACGGAGGTTGTCAGATACGGAATTCGCCAGATCACCTAGTAGTTTAATTTATGTTAGCTTTAAATATTATGTATCAAACAATAAACAGCAAGTATAATTTGCTATATTCCGCCGACAACCGGGAGATTAGTATAATATAACACCACACAAAATCTTCCACTAGAACCTTATTGTTTATCATGGACTTCCGCAAAATAACGCCTGCTTCTATTCATTATTATGTATCAATTATGGGTATCTAATCACCTGAAATAAATGATTGATGAATTATTATTATTAAATGCAATGCTCCGCTGCATCATTTGTTTACAATATCTGTTAATTTTGCATGTGCTAGTTTTCAACCATGCGCTCTTTGTGATGAGATTACAAAATGAGTTACTGGTTCCGACTTCATCGGTTTAATGTAATGATGGTAATAGTTATTGCATCATATACATAGTATAACATTTATAATTATTTCAAGAATACATATATAACTTAAAATAATACATTTAGCATATTTTTGTTAATTTGAAACCATAAGATATTGTTGAAAAAAACAAATTATTCCTTGAATCTATCTTTGCTGAGTTCACCACCACGAGAAGATTCTTCGTACCTAGCAAACTTTTTCAACACATAAAACAGTCTGGCAGGGTAGAAGATAATCGTGACATCTGCTAGAAGACATGTTACATGTTTGTCATCGCCAAATAAAAATGGACTTAAACTATTAAATCGAGATGTGAAATTCTCCTCCAACCATAGCTCAACAGACGACGGTACATCTAAAAATGCTTACGGCACGTGATTCCTGAAGATCATACACCCACCTCAACACATTTGAATTGCCATGGGTAGACGCAGGAGAAAAATCTTTCCAAAACGCAAGAGGTCGGTGTTCAGCCGACCTCACCCCATAAAGAGGAAGATGAAGCTGAGACAGAGGCGGATGAAAGTGTTTTTGCACAAGCACGATCCCAGAATGTTCTTTTTAAAGGGGATAAGGAGAATGGTTGGCGGAATTTACACTATGTCAGACAAAGTGAGAGATAAAATAGCTGAGAACACCATGGCGCTTGACAATCCTTTCTCCGCCCACTTTTATGAAGACAGGTGTATAATACAGTGACGCTGTTGTTGAAAATGTTTCTAAAAAAGGTAAAGCTGTTTAAGAAGATGTACTTCATCTCATAAATGGACTTCGATTGCTAGACATGAAACTCTTGAAGTGATTTCCGCACCACATTTCAACTTCGCGATGTCATCTATTTTTGTGGTCGATACATTTGTAAACTCTTAATCTATACTTTCAACTAAAAGTTCCTCAATGTATCCGTCATCTTCTCTGAACCGAATTGGCAACGTTGTTAATAATTTAACGTAAAAAAATGTATGGAATCCAGACCAATAACTACATTACTAAGAATGAAATATATGTATTGGAATATATAGTATATATTATTTGGTTAAAGCAAATTTTCCAAAAGGCAAATACATTGTAATAGTTTTGCATAAGTATTTATAAAACAAACGTGAACCCGACAAATTTCTATGTCTCACGATTTTTTTATTTATTTATAATTAAATTATTTTATTGGAAAAAAACCAACCCTACATCTTTTATACTTTGTAGCGATTAATTGGATTGAGAAATGGCAGCACTACAAGTAGACATGTACTAATTTTAAACTTACTATCCAATATCCCTCGCCTTATTTCTAATAGAGAGTCAGGGATCAAAAGCTTAGGTCCATAACGTTAGAAAAAGACTGTTATTTTTTGGTTCATTTTATTCCTATATTATGCAATTCGGCGTAGACATTTGTTCAGTGGACGATAATTTATTGATGAATGTCGTTCTCCAAAAGTTTGCGTTACTGCGTTTAATAATGCAAAAAAGACTCATTTACTAAAATTGTTCTTTCCCACCTCGTGATCTTTTTCCTTTGCTGGTATATAAACAATGGCGACTGGAGTTTTTGCATTACATTTTCTTCTTTTCATTTTCATAGTTTTATATACTATTATTACTGTCAATTAAGGATGAAAACTTATCACAGCTGTTGTACCTTCTACGGTGTTTGAATCAGTAAGAATTATACACTTACAATGATTTATTTAGTAACATTGATCTTTCCTACTTAATTATGATCAAAATTATCTGCTAGTATATGAATGATTTTAGCAAGAGTTTTGTATCAACTTGTTATATTCATACCCTCGATAGTTTATTCTGTTTGCACTGCCTTGATAGATACTTATCATAGTTAAAACATAATTCCTGATTAATTATTTGATCAATTTGAGTAAGCTTATGAATAATATTGCTGGAAAAGAAGAGATGGTTTAGTAAAATGGATTCATTTGAAATGATAATGATGTTATATTTTTTGGTGCAGCTTAAATAAGTTGGGTACAGAACATCACCCAACATTCAGCAAAAAAATAAACTATTAGCTGTGCTAACACTATTAGTTGCGACAGCGTAACCGGGCTGTTTGGCGAACGTCTGCCTAAGGGCGCCTCCTGTGAGGCCGAACCTCTGCTTAGGCAACGTTTGGGATAACGGGGGGGGGGGGGGGTCGGACGGTGTGTGTGTGTGTGTGGGTGGTGTGGTACGGGGGTAAATAACTATGCTCCGTACAATAATAATGAATCCATCAGTTAGACCACGAGTCTCGTTATAGGGTAATTAGATTACGGTCCTAGACAGAAAGGTTTTACTTATTGTAACCCGAAATCTGATACTACTAATAATACTAATAGCACAGGCATTCTGAGGCAACTGTACACCCGTGGTAACCATTATGAGCTTAAGTTTGATCGTATAACTTTCGCAGACGAAGAAATAATTACCCTTTGATGACGATTACTAAAGAAGTCATTCTTTGATGCAAATCTCAAACTAAAATTTCACCTAAATATAAAAACCATAATATTAATTCTTGTATTCTCATTTAAGGATATATATATTTGAACTTTCTTGTGTGGTACCGCTACATATATATAGCGGTGATAGCCTCAGGTGAGGGCGTCAGCCTCCTAATCAGAGGGGGGCGGTTCGAATGCGGGCACGCACCTCTAACTTTTCGGAGTTATGTGCGTTTTTTTAAAAAAAATATCACTTGCTTCAACGGTGAAGGAAAACATCGTGAGGAAACCGCCAGAGAGTTCTCCATAATGTTCTCAAAGGCGTGTGAAGTCTGCCAATCCGCACATGGCCAGCGTGGTGGACTATGGCCAAACCCTTCTCATATTGAGAGGAGACCCGTGCTCTGTGATGAGCCGGTAATGGGTTGATTATGATGAAGGATAAAGCAATGGAGAAAACATTGATGAACTATTCTTGGATCAATAATATAAAATATGTGATACTGTTAGTCATATGGACATCAGAAAAGCTACATTATAGGATATCAAATTCTAAATATTATCCAATATGTTTTTAGTTATACTCATTAATTTTAAACACAAAATAGATAATAATTGTGACTGTAAAGTAAATTCATAGATTTTTTAGACTCTTCGAATTGACAGAAAAAATTTACCGTCAAAACTAATACATTATTGACTAAAATACATTTCATTAACTAAGAATGTTAACATACCTTTAAACGATATGAATGCGAGTGCTTTCAAAGCAACTGGGATCAACACACTCTTAGCTGCTAGAAAACCTATTATTAGAGGTATTATGTACTTCTTTATTTTGTACAAGTGTTTGATTTTCTTTTTCTTCCCTTTCAGCAACTTGTATATACACTTTTTTAACGTTGAGTGTTTCTTTTTGTGAGGACCCTTTGCTTGGGCTTTTTTGTTTTTTGAACTTAGTTTTTTAGGCTGTTCAGTCGGTTTATCTGCAATATCAATCTTATTAAGTCATAGTGCACAAGTTATAATCTTATATATAAAATTCTCGTGTCACAATGTTCGTTCCCATACTCCTCCGAAATGTCTCGACCGATTCTTATTGAATTTTTATGCATATTCAGTAAGTGTGAGAATCGGCTAGTATCTATTTTTCAAGCCCCCAAGTGATAAGGGGTATCCACATCAATTTTTTTTTTGAATAAAATTATTTTATTTTATTTTTGTATTACTTGGCATTGAAAGATACATACAACCCAAAATTTTCATCCTTCTATCGCCAACCCCTATTTTTTAATAGTAATTTTAGTAATTTAATCATTTGTCATGTTTTTCACTCTATTTCGACTAAAAATTCTCTGAGCTCATTGTAAAGCTAGAATTTTTGAACATAAACAATAATTATGTTAATTTTTATATTCCCTCATCGTTCACAGCGCTCCATGCCTCTTTCACTCATCCACATCCTTACACACAATAAGTTAGCCATTATTTCTACAATAGAAATTCCCTAGAACTAATTTATATGGCAAAACAACGTTTGCCGGGTCAGCTAGTCTTATCTATAATCTCGGTAATTAGCGATCAAGGACGTAGATCCTTACCGCTTTAACAATTTGAATTTGGGAAAGGATAAGTTTTTTAATAAATAATTTCAATGCTGTCACCTGTGAACGATCTCCCGAAGTCTCCATGATCAAGCAGCCATTCGAATGGTGAAGAGGAGTTCATGTTCATGAAACCGTTTCGCTTTGGATTAAATCCAAATACCGCTTCCGTTTTAACTATACCATAATTGTTTGTATTGTCTATGAATATTCCGGGAGATAACATTTTTGTACTGAGTTAAATATTAACTTATAAATTTGAATTTGAAAATTTTTACTTTCATGGCAAAATGTACGTGCTTGTAACCAAGTTATATACTCTATGGGAAAAAGAGGCATTTCTAGTTACTTATATAGTGGTATATGAGTTCAAAGCCTATGGAGCATGGCGTTTTAATTGCCATTAATGTTTTCACCATTACCATGTACTTACCACTGAAATTGTCACTTAAGCGAAAGTAATTATTTTAATGCACCGTTCATATAATTCCAGGTTCTTAGTCTTGTACAAACGGATTTATCTACTTTATTCCTTTAATAGGCTGTCATTGATCCAGAAATCAAACTGGTTGGACAGAATAACTGTATCCTTGATTTTCTTTGTTCTATAGTAAGTAAATCGTTGACTGCAATTCCATCTGGTGCTATGTGATGATGCAGTCTAAGATGGTTTTTTTTTTTAATACACTACAAGTCAGCCGTTGACGGCTATCTCACCTGGTGGTAAGTGATGATACTGTCTAGGATGGTAGCGGGCTAACATGTTAGAAGTATGGTAAACCCACGCTCCTTGTTGGTTTCTTCGCGACATCGTGCCGGAACGCTAAATCGCTTGGCGATACGTCTTTGTCGGTAGGGTGGTAACTAGCCACGGCTGAAGCCTCCCACGAGACCAGACTCGAGCTGGGAATTGAACCCAGGGCCTCAAACCTTTTTTTAAAAATGCGACAGCACACGCACTGCGCCACGGAGGTCGTCAAAAGGTGGTGCGGTATGGTGGTGGTGTGGTGGTGCTATGTGATAATGCACTCTAAGATGGTATCGGGCGAACCAGTTATGGGTATTGGAGTCATTAAAACCCAAACTTCCTACAGTTGGGCACTGACATCTCCGTTATTAGGAGAGAGGAATTTATAGCACAAGCCTACCACACTTTTAAAATAAGAGTGAATGGGCTTTAGCGATGAATTATTACCGGTAATAACCGGAACTATATGGACGATTTGTTGAGTTCCGAGGCAAGGGGTTTTTAACCACCAATTTTCTTTTTCCGGTCAGACACTGAGAACATCAATAGGTAATTTACGGTTCTCAGATCGAATTCAGGACCTCGTGATCTACAGTTTGACATACTAACCACTTTACTAACCAGGCAGTTTAACTTTTCAGTCCTATCAGGTCAGGAAAGTAGTTTTTTTATCAAAAAATTTGAAGCTTTCACATAATTGTAGTAAGATACAAAAATGAAAAGACAAAACTGGTAAATAAAATATTTTATTTAAAAAAAAAAGCGGGCTTTGGCTAGCTTGACGTACCAAACCATAATGGCGGCATTTTTAGACATGGCGGTAAGGTACGACAATATGGCGGCTTGGCATAGACAATTTGGCGCACTCATTATATACTTTTCAATATTATATTTCGTTAGATGATTGTGAGATATTTGTTAGAGGATTTCAAACACGCCCAGGTCTAAAAAGAAGCCCAAACTTAGCCGTTTTTTTTAATGAATATCTCACATAATCGATAATTAATTATAATTGACTCCGATTTATCCGATTATATGAAAATAGGTTTATTCTACCATGCTAAGTAACAACCCATGTTTATATAATCTTAAAAAATGCTAAATACTGCCTGCTTGTTTGTTGTTTTATGTTTGTTTCTATCTGTTATATATGTAACTTATGTAAGGTGCAATTTGGGTATTCATGAAAGTCACAGAACTTGCATAGGACGCTTTGCATCATGGACATCCCGTGACTTATAAAATAAATACACTTTTGAATATAATTATCATCATCATCATCATGATCAACCCATTACCGGCTCACTACAGAAAATGGGTCTCCTCTCAATATCAGAAGGGTTTGGCCATAGTCCACTACGCTGGCCATCTGCGGATTGGCAGACTTCACACGCACATTATGGAGAACTCTCAGGCGTGCAGGTTTCCTCATGATGTTTTCCTTCTGTGTTGAAGCAAGTGATATTTTAATTGTTTAAAAACGCACATAACTCCGAAAATTTAGAGGTGCGTGCCCGGATTCGAACCCCCGACCTCTTGCGAGCGATGATAGCCTAGTGATAAGGAGGCTGACACCCTAACCACTGGGCTATCACTGCTTCTTTATCATTATTATTTAATATAATTATGATCGCATAATATGGTCCGGCAAACCTATACTGAAAAAAATTATATTGTCAGAGCTTTAGTTTAGTCTAGCAAATAAATAGTTTTATTTTTAAACTATGAAAAACAACGTCGACAAAGTCTCCTTATATTTACTTAAATAATGTCGATAATAATCCTGATCTTAAAAATTCAATTTCTCACGAATCAAGGAAATTACTAGAAAATGTCATCGTTTTGTGAACTGGAGCGTGGATTATTAGTGGTTATGGGCTGCTTACGGTCATTGGTTACTAGTTGTATTTGCCCAGGCAATTATAGGGGAATCAACTTCCCTATAGCTGATCGAATATTCATAAGCTTCAAGTTATGATTTCCGACTGGACAAATAAAAAGAAAACGTTAGTAATTAACATCGTATGCAATGTTGAGGAAGGAAATTTGGTATAAGTAGACTTACTTACTTATATAGATAATTATGTGAAAATATCTGATGGTATAATTTATGATCTAAACTACCTGGTGCCCGCGACTTCGTCTGCGCACAATTAGTATTTCAAGAACCTTATATGAGCGTGGCATACAAAAGAAATAACATTAAATTTATCACGCAGATGGTAGATTTTTTCACACTTACTTGACACTTATCGTCATATTTTGGACAATTCGCACAATATCTTTATAAATTGTAGGCAATTTATTATTCTGATGTATAAGCTATATTTTTGTAAAGTTCCATAAAAACCCATTCAGTAGTTTTTACGTGAAAGAGTAACAAGTATCCATCCATCCATCCATACTTATATTTCGCATTTATAATATTAGTATGATTACGTTACTATGACTGTTGACTACGTTATTAATTATGATCGTAATCAGTAATTAGAATGTGTAGTCTTTGACAGTAATTTCGACTGATTTAGTTGGCATTTCCTTGAATGGTAAAAACTCCATTAATATTAAAACAATTTTTTGAAATATTAGTCTTCAGTATTAGGATCTTTCTTCATCTTAATAAAACATTTTGTGATTTAAAACAACCAACCAATCAAAGTATATGTATATTCAGATATAATAATGTGGTATTCAAAAATAATACTCGTCGTTAGCATCGTTTATTGGTAACTATATAGATAATGAAATCGATTTTCCAGATCGATTGTTTCGGTTTTATAAAAATTATAAATTATTTAATAAATAACTTAAAATTATAATATCAATAATTTAATCATCGAAAGCTATTTACAAAAGTTTTGAAATTAAAACGAGGTAATAAATCATAAACTTCATACAAATACTATTTGTATTTGTATTTGAAATAAAATTAATCGGTGGACAAACAATATCGATCATTTTAGTAAATATAACGCAAATCTATAAAAATAGAATAGTCTAAAGGACAGTATAAAATGGGAAACGATGATTAATAGAAAAAAATATAAATTATCATTTCTCTATCTAAATCTGATGGCATCTGCGAGAACGTCGACTTTTTATCTTATGTCTAATATCCACCCTTTTGCAAGCCCATGACAGCTGCGAATAAGGCAAAGAAGAACCCTGCCATTCCAGTTGCACCTACTAGCAGAATTAAACCACCAATCATCACTGGAACTAGGGCAAAGTACTTCATTTTGTACGCTAGAAGTAAAGGCATCATATATTTCGAGTATTTCTTAGCTCTCTTTAGCTTGTGCTTGATTCTGTGACCACTCAGTACTCCTCCTTTTTCAGAATCATCTTCAGTTTCGTATTCTCTATCTTCATCATCCTCACTGTCTTCTTCGTCTTCGGCTCCTAAGATATCTGAAATTAGAAATAGAAATTTATAAATTTTCGCCTTTGAATTATTTATTAATTTATGACACATAACATTGTCACTGCCGTGTTTCTAACTGTCATTTCGTGCGTTTCTATTATGTAGGTTCAAACATTTAATCATTGTATTTTTTTTTTAATTTATCTGTAAGAATTGTAAAAATAATTAAATCTTTCGTGCATAAAAAGATGATGATAAGCGTTAATAATTATTTAACTAGACGTTCGAAGATTATTATAAACGCATACTACGCTTAATTGTTATTGCGTTTTTTCCAACATTCCTTTACATCAAGTATTAGGTATATCAGAAAAGATAAATCATAATAAAAGTTGATGCACTACTGTGATATTATCAGTTTATTTGTTTACAAGTAGTTTGGTTAAAGAATTTTCTTCTGATAGTCAGTATACTTTCTTTTTAACTGACGTCAGATAATGAAATAATTTTAACATTAAACTCACTACTCTTAAGATGAAATATTTATGTATCAAAACTTATTCAATTGGATGAAATATATACGCTATTATAAAGCCATTCAATTTCAATCACCATTGAAAACAAGCTATTTTTTAAATTTGATCATCATCATCATCATCAACAACCGATTGACGTCCACTGCTGGACATAGGTCTTTTGTAGGGAGTTCCAATGCCTACGGTCTTGGGCCGCTTGCTTCCAGCGGCTCCCTGTGACTCGACTGATGTCGTCTGTCCAACTAGTTGGGGTTCGACCAACGCTACGTTTACCGGTGCGGGGTCGCCATTCCAGCACCTTGGGACCCCAACGTCCATCAGTTCTCCGAGCTATGCTAAATTTGATAATCTGTCATTAATAATTTGTTGTATCCGAAATTTTGAATCCCAGAAATAACCGTGCAATTGTGGCATAAAAAATTGATAGACCATTAACGAAATAGTAATAATCCAATCAAGTGTAATAAGTGTATCAACCTACAATTCCTGTACCTGTAAAGAACTAATTAACTATTAGTGCATTTAACACACGCAACATGCATCGGTGCAATGTAAATGTTGAATATCGCTTAATGAATAGCAATTAAACGTATGTATAAAATGTATAAATCAATTTTACTAATGGAATGAGGAACTGAAAATGACAGCATTTCATAAATGGTATAACGTAGTTCGTTGCATTGTTGCGTGACGCCCACAAAAAGATCACGCGATACTGTTACAACTCATAATGTATATTTACATTTTACTGTCCACAAGCGGAAAAGATTATAGCTTAGAATCGATGAAATTTAAGCACTCTCTGGTTCGGAGAACAGCATTTGACGGCGAGGCTATAATAAATGGTAATGACAGGTAGATACTAGGGCATTTTCAAAATTAAACGTCTTGCAGCGACTTTCAGTTATCTTGTTCTACAGGTTTGGTCATACTACAGAGACCTAGCATATTATTTCAAATCTGATTTAGACCTTGATTGATTTTTAATAATATGATTTATCCCAATATTATGCAAGATGTTTTAATATTGTATTAATTTTTATATTTCGTGAATTTAATTGCCTTCTTTAATTGTGTATCAAAATATGTTTAACTTATAATCATTGAACATGTAGAAGCATAATAAATGTACAAAACAATAGTTCATTATTACGGCAAACAGATAGATATGCTTAAGATGATAAACATAGATAAGCAGACCAAAGACACCGTGTAAGATCCATCAATAATATTGCTGGATGACAACAACCCAATATGTTAAGGCAAATACTAATGTAACGTATTAAAGTTCACGTGTGTTCACTCACACGACAATGATCTTCTAGAAGCTGATTGTGGCTCTGGCAACTCTTCAGGCTCCTCAGTTATTGGATCTATATTGGTATCCAGTGATCTCTTCTCCAATCCTTGACTCCGTATTAAAGGTATCGCCTGCGGTTCGAACGATCCACCTCTGAGGGGGTTATACGCGGGTTCCTTGACCTCCGTACTTTTCTCTTTGGGAATTGCGAAGTAATTGCCAGGGAAAAGTATCTCCGTTTTATACTTATTATCTTGTGTATAATAGACATTCTTTTCTTGTGGCGTTTCTTCGACTCTCTTTAGTGGTATCGCGCGCGGTCGAAATGCGTACGGCGTAAAATTTTTCGACACTCTAGATGTCCTAGCTGAAATTGGGTCACTGTTGTAACTTGAAGGTATCACAATAGAGGCACTGGTCACATTCACAACAGCCGAACCGTCACTGTTTGAGGCACTTGATAAAGACCACAGTTTAGTAAGTTTATTATCATAGTCCTGATCAGCTGACGATAGAACTGCGTAACACAAAACCACTATCGTTTGACACCGCACCCTCATTTGGAACTTCATTTTGATCGATTATTGATCGTCCGATGGATCAGCAACGCGTCACTGGTTACACAACAACCCTCACTTCACTTTCTACTGATTTTATGCCTACTGTCTCACCCCTCCTCGATCCACCATTTTGTACCAAGCGATCGCGCAAAACTGAATCACTATCGTTGAAAGACGTTATATTTATACATGTGTAACTATAAACTTGCGTTTTTCCCGACTATTCACGGTCGGACGGGCTCGCGGAACCTAACTTAGCAGGCAATAATTCCGATATGGGCGAAAAATTGAGTCAACCGAAATATAACAAGACAGCTCCTGCCATGGCAGCGTACGCGTCGTTTGTTCCGGTAATGGCCTCGGTATCATTCACTATGGCTAATTTTCCCGAGATGGAGACCCCACTATCTAATTTGGGATGTCGTTACAATTTTGTCATTATTTCATTCGACATAATTTTCATGTCAAAGATAAGTGAGTATGGTACGGACGGTATGCTTCGCATCCCAAAATAAAACGTCAGTTTTGAGACATTGTTCAAATAGTTTGAGTAATCGCTAAAGTATAATACGAAAGGCATTGTTTTATCGGCAATATGCCTTAAAGGTGAAATTTGATAATTAATTTCTTTCCTTTTTTCAGAACGCCTTTAGTTTCTCTCAGAGTAGGTAAGGGATTTCGGAAATAGATTTAATGTATCAAGAGGGATGTTCCAGAAAATTTGTAAGTTTAAGAACTTAAAAGTTATATTACATAGGCATGTATATTACTATATACACTACATGTTAGCCCTTGACGGCTATCTCACCTGATGTTAAGTGATAATGCAGTTTAAAGTGGAAGCGGGCTAACCTGTTAGGGGTATGGTAAACCCACGATTGGGTCTTAATTGGGTTCTACGTGACATCGTGTTGGAACGCTCAATAGCTTGGCGACACGTCTTTGTCGGTAGGGTGGTAACTAGCCACGGCCGAAGCCTCCCACCAGACCAAAGGTATGTCTTGTAGGTAACACTGCTGATTAGTTATTCAACATTATCATCAACCCATTTTTGAAGGGATAGAGAAGGGAAGGGTCTTGGCCGTAGTGTATCTAGCTGGCCAGATGCGAATTGACAGACTTAACACAAATTTGAACTATGGAGAACATATGCATACAGGTTTCCTCACATTGCTACAATAATATCTCAATGTTAAATATCAATATCATCATATCTTATCACACCTTTGTCAGCTCCAAATTAATCAAAGCTAAATTATATTGTCATCATCATCATCATCATGATCAACCCATTACCGGCTCACTACAGAGCACGGGTCTCCTCTCAATATGGGAAGGGTTTGGCCATAGTCCACCACGCTGGCCATGTGCGGATTGGCAGACTTCACACGCCTTTGAGAACATTATGGAGACCTCTCAGGCGTGCAGGTTTCCTCACGATGTTTTCCTTCACCGTTGAAGCAAGTGATATTTTAATTGTTTAAAAACGCACATAACTCCGAAAAGTTAGAGGTGCGTGCCCGGATTCGAACCGCCGACCTCTGATTAGAGGCTGACGCCCTGACCACTAGGCTATCACCGCTTCAAAATAAAAAAATATATTGTAAAATATCACTAATAATTCTTTTACTAGTGCCCGAAGTTTTTGCTTGCGTTAAGTTGAATTTCATCCAAATTCCAAACAACTACATATAACCTTAGGGGATGAATTTAAAAAATCCTTTTTTAGTGGACGCCTACGTTATATAACTATGCAAAATATCAGCCTAAACCTGTGGAACGGGCTGTGCATTAAAAGACCAGTCAATGAGTCAGGGACACTTAAAATAAGGTCATACTGTAAACTAAAACAAACTGAGCTTCATCATCATCATCATCATTTCAACCCATAGACGTCCACTGCTGGACATAGGTCTTTTGTAGAGAGTTCCAATGGCCACGGTCTTGGGCCGCTCGAATCCAGCGGCTCCCTGCGACTCGTTTGATGTCGTCTGTCCACCTTGTTGGGGGTCGATCAACGCTACGTTTACCGGTGCGGGGTCGCCATTCCAGCACCTTGGGACCCCAACGTCCATCGGTTCTCCATTGCCACTTCAACTTCGCAACTGAGCTTAGCTTATAGAAATCAGCAATAACTATTTAGAAGAAAACATAAATAGGTAAGCTGTGAAAACCTAGTGGTTAGGACGTCCGCCTTCTAATCAAAGAGCGGGGTACAAACCCGGGCACGCAACTTAATTTTCGGAGTTATGTTCGTTTTTAGGCAATTAATATTTCACTTCTTCAACGGTGAAGGAAACTATATGAGGAAACCTCACATCTGAGAGTTCTCCATAATGTTCTCAAAGGCGTGTGAAGTCTGCAAATCCACACAAGGCCAGCGTGGTTGACAATGGCCAACCTTCTCCTTTTCATAGTAAGGAAATTACCTGGCACGGATTTACAGAGTTTTCTTCTGTTTTCTTATAACCACGTTGACTTACCTCAATGCTAGCGCCCACCAAAGTTTCTGGCTCAAAAAAATCTTTGTATATTATTGTTTTTTTTTACGTCGAATCGTTAGACAACTTTACTTTCATAAAACCACTCTTTACAAGTTGAATTTTGCTACATATTCAATAATTAAGTGTTAAATAATAATTTTTTATTGTATTAATGTATGAATAATAAGCATATAACGCATTTAAACGACACAGTGGTGATTGTTTAATGCCTTGACTGAAATTAATTAATGAATGGGTTTAATTATACGTATATTGTATCAAACTTTCTTTGTAATATTGTATATATTACTGTAGACAGATGGAATTCAACGGAGTCGCTGTTAGTCTGTGGAAATAAGCAGCTTATAGACGTGTACTCTAGAAGAAGTCAACTGCAAAAGTACAATAATTGCTACAAACAAAATTTTGTTAGTCACTATAACGTGAAATGTTATTGCACAGGGGAATATATAGCACTTTGCTACCAGCAATAAAGCTAACTTTAACGCCAGTTTTACCACTTAACATGTTTTCTTTTGACGAGGACTGGGTTAATTTCGGATCCTGATTGGAATCAAACATATTTAAACTAGTGAAAATCTCACTTGGTACTACTATTTTTTCTGTGTTTCATATGATCAGTGGCATGCATTTCATACAAGCATAAAAGCGGTGCATACCCCAGAAGATTCCGGAGAAAGGAAATCTGCGTCGCTTTGGTGTTTCTGAAAAAGTTGCAACCATAGGCTTAGAACGTAGCGAAAAAATTCTATGTCTATGCGTGCAACACATAACTGCTCAAGAGCACTGTCTAACCTAAGTCTCATATTAAAGACGAAAATTTCTGTATTATATCATCATGATCAACCCATTACCGGCTCACTACAGAGCACGGGTCTCCTCTCATTATGAGAAGAGTTTGGCCATAGTCCACCACACTGGCCATGTGCGGATTGGCAGACTTCACACGCCTTTGAGAACATTATGGGAACTCTCAGGCGAGCAGGTTTCCTCATGATGTTTTACTTCACCGTTGAAGCAAGTGATATTTTAGTCTTTTTAAAAACGCACATAACTCCGAAAAGTTAGAGGTGCGTGCGTGCGTGCCCGGATTCGAACCGCCGACCTCTGATTAGGAGGCTGACGCCCTAACCACTAGGCTATCACCGATTGTATTATAATCAAATACTGGATATAATCATTATAATGTTACAAAACACCTATATACTGTCGAAAATTCGGATCTATGTTGGATTCTCTAAAATATTTATAGGGCTTTATCAAGGTACCTGGTTTCACTTTAAAATATCTTATGTCCTTATATTTCCCGCATCGGGTTCCAAAAAATACTTGAACTTTGTCTAGGTAATAAACGTGTTGGAATACGAAAAGTTCTATGAGACACTCTATGAGTTATTAGTTAAAATAATAGGTATTTTTTATTTATTTATCCACTACAAGTTGGCCCTTGACGGCAATCTCACCTGGTGTAAGTGATGATGCAATCTAAGATGGTAACGGGCTAACAAGTTAGGAGTATGGTAAACCCATACACTTAATGGGTTTCTACGCGACATCGTGCCGGAACGCTAAACTGCTGCTAATGCTTTGTTGGGTGGTTACAAGCCTCCCACCAGACCAGACTCGAGCCGGTAATCGAAACCAGGACCTCCAATTTCAAAATGAGACGAAGGTCGTCTAAAAGATTGTTTGCCATTTACCATTTACTGTTTATAATTGATCATTTATTATTTATTATGTTACCATTAGTTATAGAAACTACCCTATAAGTTATCTTGGAAGATGTATATTAATAAGTCCAAAGTTTTTATAAAACGAAAGCTTATAGAAAAATCATATTACGATATTAAGGATTATATAAATGATAAAAAAGCTTAACAGGTCCTTCCTGTCAAGCTATTTTATCGTTTATATAAAAAAAAGTTACCTGTAGTTACAGGAACACAGATTCGACCCTTAAAATTGATTAGGTAGAGGATTAATCGAATAAAGTGTTGCATGACTTAAAAAACACCGTTTTCCTATTTTTATTGTTAATTGTTTTACTTTGGCTGTGTATTTTGCTTCCGCCCACGTGCGTGCGCCACGCGCGGCGCCATGTTCCGCCAATCCGAGGAAAGTTTGCTATACAAGCGCTTTTAAACGCTCAGAAACCGTTCAAGAGTATAATTTTCAACAATGTTTAGACTTCCTTTATTTCGATCTGGTCCTGGAACTGTAACTATAGGGTAACGAGTGGATACGTTTTATTCCACTACAAGTTAACCCTTGATGACAATCACACCTGATGGTTAGTGAAGATGCAGTCTAAGATGGTAGCTGCTAACCTGTTAGGGAGTATGGTAAGCCAAAAAATCCTCATTGGTTTCCCCGCGACATAGTGTCGTAACGATAAATCGCTAACAACACGTCTTTGTCAGCAATTAGTATTTCGGCACGATGTAGCGTAGAAACCAATTGAAAGAATGGGTTTACTCTAACAGGATAGCCCGGTACCCTCACAGACTGCATCATCACTTACCATCAGGCGAGACTGCTGTCAAGGACTAACTTGTACTGTATAAAAAAAGAAATAACAAACAGTCAATTATATTAATTATGTACATGACGAGTGAAGGCCGTCCGAGCTGTTTTTTAGTAAGAATGACGTCAACGTTGCTGTTAAACGCTTTTGTTTACTTTCGCTCATAGTAATTAAAACCACAAATTGCGGGATTACACTTTTATTGCGACCATAATTAAGAGGTCCGAATGGTCCGACGAAATGCCACGAAAGGCATCAACCGCCCGTATTTATGGCAAAGCTTGTACAAAATTGATTGTTACCTTCTAAATACACTGATTAATTAGTGATTTAAAGAGTTCAAATGTGGGTAATTATTGGATTCTTGATTTTCTTGGCGCCGCTGAATGAAGTTAATAAGTCCTTCGCGCCGACATATAACGCACATAACTCTGAAAGCTATAGGTTCCAATTTCCTTTCCTTTCCCTTTTTTTCATTTATTAGGCCCGGGTTCGGACTCCTGGCTTCTGATCAGGAAGTGGAAGTCCTAACCACTGGGCTATCACAGATTCGATAACGAGACACTTTCAAAACGAGACATATTCAGTGCATATGTGGGCTTTGGGGCTTGTTTTCCTAGACGAGTCCTAGCGAATGGAACATCTGCAATCTAAGTTACATCAAGATCTTTTTTTTCTCTTTACACAGATTAGCCAATGTCAAGTTTATAGCAATGGAGTATTGAAGTTAGGGAAAAAAAGCGGGAAACTTCGCACGGCGGACGCGGCTTCCTCAAACCTTTCCCAAAAAAAACAAACGACACCAAAACTATGATGTCCACAACACAACCATCACCAATCCTTTTCAAAATTAGCCAACTAATATTAATACAAGAAAAGCGTGAAAAAACCGCGCCCGCCATATACAAAGTCTCCCGCCTTTCTCCGAATGAAGATCTTAGTTTCAGCAGTTTTTTTGCGCTAGTGTTAATGCAATTAGAGTGACATTATTCAATTATAGTATAATGCGAACTTTTTGTGGAGTCGATCTTTGATAATGATTACCTAATTAGCAGAAAAAATAAATTTATGTAGACACGACTGTTATTGTTCAGTTAATTAACGTATTTGCGCAAACGGGCTACAAAATTGCAGCTTGCTGTTAATCTTGCTGAAAACTATGACCCTAACCTAATCTTAACAGGTAGGTAGGTAATACTACGAACAGATTTGACGACCTCCGTGGCACAGTGCGTGCGCAGTCGTATTATAAAGTTAGAGGTCCTGGGTTCGATACCCGGCTGGAGTCTGGTCTAGTGGGCGGCTTCGGCCGTAGCTAGTTACCACACTGCCGACAAAGACGTGTCGCGAAGCGGTTTCGCGTACTGGTACTATGTCGCGTAGAAACCCATTAGGTGTATGGGCTTTTAATAAATTTGGTATTTAATCTAAAGTGAATCTTTGAAATCGGTTCTTTATAATAAACAACAACTAAGTCTCAAGACTTAGTTGTTGTTTATTATTATTAACGTGACTTTATTGCTGAAGTTAATAAGCTTTAACTAAAAATACAAAATTGCAGACCAGCATCCGGACAACTAGACTCGGAACTGAAGTCAGCGCTTGATATCATCTTCATAACGGCTATATAATTGCAACTGATAACGTGGGATAAAGGCAAAAAAAAAAGAAAAAGATAACATGAATGTAAAATAGTAAATTTTATAACCTACCTTATTGTCAAGTCCATCAAAATGTCGAAAGTTGGCTATAGAATTTAACTTTGTTGTTTCTTGCTTGAAACTAATAGCTCAGCACTGAATTGCGAGTCATGTAATTGGCTATGATATTGCAGCAAAAATTGCCAGTTTATTTATTGCAGTTAAAAGTTAAATATTATTAAGTTATGCCTGGGATTAGTTTGTTTATTATAGCTTGCTAGTAAGCCAAAGTCAAATTGGTTTTTGGAAAAATCATATTATATTGTTAAACAATATTTAATTAAATATTTTTGCTGACATCTAATTAATTGTGTTTATTTTAATTTGATTGGACATTCAATATTTTTCATTATGTTAATAATTTATATAAAAATTTGCACACTTTTAATTTTGTAGAATGTAATGACCTCTTAACTAATTGACATCGCTTAATAACATCTGACTATTGTACATACATTCTGGCAAATAGATTATAAACCGTCTTTGTCGGTAAGGTGGTAGATGGCCACGAAGTATCCCACCAGACTCGAGCTGGGATGGGTTCACTCAGGGCCTCCCATTTTAAAATGAGATGGAGATCGTCAATTTTTTTTTTATCATTTACCATTTACAATTTATTATTTTTATAGTGACTACCCTATAGTAACAAGCGAGCACAAACTACGCATTTACTTATCAGCGCATTTCCAGGTGATAAGTGTAACGTTACAGTGAACATTACTGTGAGTGTTTTAGGTTTAAGTTTCTCACGACTTCTTTCCTATCATCGGAAGGATTCGTTCGTATTACTAGTAAGAATGTATGTAAAATTAGTAATTCAAGTTAAATGATATGAAAACTGATGCCCGAGACTTCGTCTGCGTAGGATTATTATTTCGAATAGCTTATATTAGCGTGGCTTAGAAAAGAAATAACATTATGACGTTAAAATTATCATGCAGATGGTAGATTTTTTCCCACTTACAAATTTTAGACAGCTTACACAATATATAGCCTTGTAGAGCGGGAAAACTACAATAGTTTAAAGTGTGTATACATTTTTTTGAAGCACCCTGTATAAATTGTAGCCTATGTGCTATTTTGATGTATAAGCAATATTATTGTAAAGTTTCATGAAAATCCATTCAGTAGTGTTTACGTGAATGAGTATATTTACTAATTGCAGTTTTTATGAACCCTTTTCACGTTTATTGTTATAAATGAAAATACGAAAGGTTACTGACATTCATCATTTAAGGAAAGCCCGCGACTCTTGCACTGTAGATAGAAGTGTCATCGTTTCTAACTAGATGGCGTTTTCGTATATTATATAAGCTTCTAGATGCCGATGAAGACCTACGTCCAACCATCGAGTGTGCTCTAGTTAAAATTGGATTGCTGAAAACTGAAAGGAGTAAGTGATGCTGGAGAACGACACACTGTTGTATCTAATATCTTTTATTAGTTTTTTTTATATCCTTATAGATGGAAAGTGTGTATGGAAACGTTTGACACATTGAAATTCTACGCTGATGAAACCTAACCCTTTTTTTTATCCACTACAAGTTAGCCCTTGACGTCAATCTCATCGTCGTCATCTTGATGGTAAGTGATGATGCGGTCTAAGATGGTAGCGGGCTAACCCATTAGGGGTTATGTAAACCCGTACTCCTAATTGGTTTCTACACGACATCATGTCGCTGTCGCATAATAAAGTTGGACGACCTGGGTTCGATTCCCGGCTCGAGTCTGATCTGGTGGGAGGCTTTGACCGTGGCTAGATACCTATCGACAAAGACGTGTCGCCAAGCGATTTAGCGTTCCGGCACGATGTCGTGTAGAAAACCAACTAGGTTAGCCCGCTAACATCTTACACCGCATCATCACTTACCATCAGGTGCAATGCCGTCAAGGGCTAACTTGTAGAGTATAAAAAAAAACAACAAAAGAAGGTTGGCGGGCAAAATAAATGAAAACAGTGGATAAGTATGATAAAATTTATTAAATAAGCAATAAGTTACTATAAATAAACTAAATAAGTTATACACACAAATTCTTAAGGCTATAGCTAACTTAGGTTTTTATAAAAAATACTTATAAAATTGCTCTGTATTAAAGAGCAATTACTAAGTTATAAAAGGGCGATTTTATTTCTCCCATAAGCTATATATAAACGTGGCAATACGTAAGAATAGTTATGCGGCGTTTTGTTACACTCTGACATTAGAATGATGCTGTTAGTTGAAGTGTGACAAAACACTATATACCTATTTCAGTTTAGGCCAGATTTATATTTTAAACAGTTAAACTTCTGAGGATTAATTTGTTTTTACCATTTTTGTATACAAAATCGTTCGTTCTTGATCTTCAGTTAAATTCTTCATTAAAAATCAACCCTGTATTATAATTAAGGTAAATATAACAAAACAAATTATTTGGAAAATATTGTGTGCTTTAACCGATTTCGCTAAATGTAGGTATTGGCGATTTCTTATTAGGTGGTTGGCGTAATCATTCGTTTATATAAACCCAATTGTATGTTGCGAATTGAAAAAATAAAAAAAATTAATAAGTTAACGAAAAAAAAAATTAATTCTGATATTGCTGTGCTTCGTCTTTTCAATCCAAAGTTTATTTGGAACTTCGCTATGAAAACTCTATTGCAAAATTAAGTTTTCTTTCGACATCAATGATCATTTCTCTTTTTTTCTTTTTAAATTTATAAATGAACACTTAAAGCTTATACCATATACTTATTATTATAAGCAATAAAATAGGTAAATCAATTATATATTAAACTTGTTATTTATTGATACAATCCCAAAACGTTAGTCAAAATGTATTTATTAAAAGTAGTTTAACTTTATAAATACTTTTGAAACATCAATTTTGTATGTTTACAAGTGACTTTTCCACCGGAAAGAACCCCTCCACCCCCATTCCGAAGACAGATTCCATCGAGAAGATGCAAGCAAGAAATATAGTGGTCACTCTTTTCCATCATTAATTTTTTTTTATAAAATTAACATTCTTTATAAAATCCTGTGAGAGATGGCTGCGGAGCCGATTATTTCCAAGCAAAGTTATCATTAGGTAATCATCAATTTAAGTTCGATGTAATAAATATGTTTTTAGCGTATTTCTTATATTTATGATAAATACTTTTTTTTTAAACCACTACAAGTTAACCCTTGACAGCAATCTCACCTGATGGTAAGTGATGATGCAGTCTGAGATGGTAGCGGGCTAACCTGTTAGGGGTATGGTAAACCCATACTCCTGATTGGTTTCTACACGACAACGTGCCGGAACGCTAAATCACTTGGCGACACGTCTTTGTCGGTAGGGTGGTAACTAGCCACGGCTGAAGCCTCCCACCAGACCAGACTTGAGCCGGGAATAGAACCCAGGACCTCTAACTTTATAATGCGACAAATCGTCAAAAACTATCTATCAATATGATCATTTTAAGAGCTATGAATCAAAATATCTTTAAATCTGTTACTTATTATTAAAACACTGTAGTTAAAACTCAATTTTAATAATATTACCTATTATTATCATAGACTTTTAGCATTCAATTTACATTTAATATAATGCATTGTATAATCAGTTGCATTAGGTAAGTAATATTAATTTATTCACTCTTCCAAAGTAATGTTAGAACACAAAAGTTAATTTAAAAGTATATTTTGTTTGAATTGTTTGATGTTACTTTTTTTCTAGTTTGCTATGTTTTAGGATAAACAATTAGAGAAGTTTTTTTGAGTGAAATAAATGAATTATAATATCGCTATGTTCTTTATCTTATCATTGTTTTATATTTCGGTTTAATCTCATAATTAGGACATAATAAAATGTGATCGTTACTTTGTTGTTTTTTTTTGCTTTTCAATTGCTTACGTACCGTCCGACCCGCCCGTTATACCAAACGTCGCCTAAGCCGAGGTTCGGCCTCACAGGAGGCGCCCTTAGGCAGACGTTCCCTTAGTTTTTTCGAGCCCTAGGGCTCAAAATTTCTCCTGGCAGCCCGATTACGCTGTCGCAACCTATACGGTTAGCTAATAGTCAGTCAGAAAAATAAAATTGCTTACGTAATTCCCATACCTACGTTGTGTTATTCAATCCAATATCTATTTGTACGTAAACGCGGATCATTATTCATATTATGTTCAATTGGAACACCTATTACTGGAAATTGTTTATCTAAAACAAACGACTTTGAGATATTAATTGCCGATAGAACTTCGAAGGTAAAACCTACAAGCACTAATGAAGAATAATCTGGAATATTTATTATAATAGAACTATTTATCCACTGAAAATATCAATCAAGAATATATAGATATGTCACGATTACCACTTTATTTGTGAACCTATTTTCGCTAAGAAGAAACCCGATTTGATTTGACTTAATGTTTGGAAACGCGAGGAAATCTTACGAGTATTTTGAAAACCTAAACGCTATGAACAAGCTAAGTTAAATAATTTTAAACCGAACCATGACAGTAAAGAAAAGTTAAACCCCTTTTCTCTTAGATTTATTGTATGGGATTGCACATTTGGTTGGTACATTATTAAGAGCAGATAAAAAAGTAACCAGCGTTTGCTAAGGGTTCATTATTATTATTATTACGAGAGAAAAATGTTTAGCCTAGAATAAATAATAAATACAATTATAAATAGTATTTACTTATCTATAAATTCAGTCAATCGCTGTTCTATTAAGATTAGATCGAGTCGATACGGACGCGGTTAGACTGAACTATTACCGGTTGATAAATTAATCGATCAACTATCCATCGTATTAATGTATAAGTTTAATATCCATTCACTCTCTATAACGAATAGAGAACGAATGAAGTCTTAGAAGAAGAGAGAACCAATGGTTGGGAGGGTGGGTTGGCACCCTAGACTCCTTTCCACCAGACTTATTCTAAGCAAGCCAAACCTTAGAGTTACTAAGTACTAGAGACGACATTGCGTAACAAGCTGTTGAATTAAGCGTTTGTGGCCCACTGGGCTGCAACTGACAAGTGCATAAATGAGTGTAATGTGCATTAAGTCAATAAATTACCTAAAATAAGTTATTCCAAAATGCTTTTCGCTGTTCTCAACTTTTGCACGAAACGTTTAAAAATGCCTGCCTCTTAATTCGCTCTAATTACTATAGTATATTTATTTGAGTTAAAATTGATCATAATATTATTAAAACTGCTGAATCAATTTTGATGGACCTTTCTGTAAATGTAGAACATATTATGTTATCATATTGAACGTATTATTTGTAAGTCCGTAAGATGCATCATTTATTGCGGATATTACGTATTACATTATTGGTTAATGACTAAGCTATTCCTTAGGTTCAACGAAGCTAAGTTATTCATATCCTCGAAGTGAGAGTATATTAGAGAGCATTCGGTTCTCGTATCGCTAAGATTCTGTAGAAATTGTGGGTGGATAAATTCGACGATTTTTCACCCTCCTAATCCTTTTTGTACGCCGCGTAAGCTAAATCGTTGCCAAACGATCTCTTGTCCCATCCGCTGCTGCCGCCACCACCGCCTGATGACCAGCCGTGGCTTTCGTGACCACCTCCTCCACCGCCGCCACCATTCTTCTGAGCTATGATCTTCTTGAGCGCGATGATGCCTGCTAGAAGTAGTGCGATCTGGAAGGAAAAGAAACGATTTCTTTTGAACAACAGTCGTTTGTAATTTATGTCAATTGTTTGCTTAATTTCAATATCAACCTTTTAACATCTCACTGGTATATATATGAAGGTAGGAAAGAATAGCATATACCCACAATATTTCTCCAGTGTGATGAGGTGATAGGCCTTATATATATATTATATTTATAGAATATACGCGGGGAGTCGTCGTCGGTAATTTTGGTAGACGTGGGTAGTTTCGGGCAAACATATCCTAATTAGTATTGCGTAAAGAGGGGTGGCGATCCCACTCTCTAGTCGGTCATACATAATTCTAAAACTAGATGGCGCTACTCTCTGGTTGCCGCCATATTGGTAATCGTTTTTTTTTATTTTTTGCTGTTTCGTATTTCTTGCTTTTTATGGTGTAAAATAAAGTGTCTTTTCATTTCATTTCATTGTGAGCTATATCTTTATTACAGCTTGAATATGCAGTGTTCTCTTTTATTTTTTACTTTTGTGTGGTGTACAATTAGGTTGCTCTTTCATACATAAATGCATTCATAGTTAATGAAGCGTCTAGTTAATGAACCTATCGTATGCTAATACATGTTCAATAGACGTTAACCAATACCTAGGTAACCTACTACTGCATCAGAGTGAAACCCTACGATATGCCTGCGTAATACCTATTATTATATTAACCCTTTGCCTTCGAGCCCATTACCTATAAGCCTGTGATAGCAGTGAAGCCTGCTATATGCTAATATACCTGCTTGCAAACCAAAACAAAATTATGCTGCCGACAAGATTTTGTTTGTCACTATCAAGTGGAAAGCTTGTATAGAGGAACATGATGCACTTTGTTGCTATCAATAAAGCTAACTTTAACTGTAATTTTATATAAACATTTACTTACATTTACTTACTTACATTTATTAAGCAAATTATATATTTTTTTTTCAAATTTTAATAATACCCTTTTGTCTGTAGGGATAAAAACCAAGCCAAGCGATAAAAACCAATTAGGATTAGGAATTAGGTTTACTATACCCCTAACAGGTTATCCCGCTACCATTCTAGACTGCATTATCACTTACCACCAGGTGAGTTAGCTGTCAAGGTATAACTTGTAGTATATAAAAAATATATTTTCTTTCAATTTAATGCCATATCATGCCAACATTATTTACATAATATTTGGCGTTTTGCGACCTAGTGCTTTGCCATTACTGGCAGTTTGGATTGCTGTCGTCAAAGCACTGTCAGTTCAGCTGGTCTAGGCTGATATTATTTCTGTCACTGATAGCTCGTAAGTATATTGAAAGAGGGTTTTACTTGGAGCATATTTACGTAATCTAATCAGTAATGAAAAGATCCGTAGATAAGCAAATTTGCGATGCATAGCATAACACTGTCTAAATAACATAACGTATGTAAAAGAGTCAAGCCGCAGGGCATAGCAAGTTTTAATAGTTATTATGGATTGATATCTACTAGAATGGTCGAGATAAGGTGAATAACCTTCAGATATAAGTAGATAACCCATTTAAAACAAATTATCAGCACATTTATTGTATACTAGCTAATGACTGCGACTTTGTCAGAGTAGATTGAGGGTATTTAAAAATTCCTTTGGATTTTGTATTATGTAACGTTTTTTTACAGAAGAACCATGTCTCTTTCCTTTTTGCGTTCCCGTTTTCACTCCCTCTCCCAATATATACATCTAATTTAGAGGAAGTTTCCAATGGGAAATTATAACCATAGATATGGGACATCGATATGATATTATAATTTTATAACAAATTACCAAATGAAATCTCTGGGATGTCTCTCAATAAGTTCAAAGTTTATACAAAACGTAAGCTTGTAGAAAAGTCTACTATAGTTTAAAGGATTACGTAAATGATAAACGAGCATGGGTGTGTAATATTGCTCTAATAAGATAGCTCAAAATATAATGTTAAGTGGCATATGAGATGGTGATGACAAAAAGAAAATTTACCTGGCTAAGTTTGTTGTGGGATTCTTGTTAGACCAGCGCGCGTTTGAAACCCTCGTAGCTTTAGTTTTATGTTTACGAGTGTAGTTATCACCATCAAATCACTACTATGTAAATTGATGACGCATCAAAAGTGGCTTTAAAAGACTATTTGAATAAAGATTATGATTGATTGATTGCTAGTGTTTTGCTAGACTTAAAGTGGTCAATTTGTAATCCAGTATATTGTCTTACTTCAGTTTAGAATTTTAGCCTAATTGGTTTAGTAATTCTAGAGTGAAAGTGTAACAAATCTACCTACACATATAAATAAACTTTATATAAATGTATATAAATAACTTTTGCATTTATAATACTAATAAGGTAGGTTTATTTATTTATCTTTTGAATTGAGCTCATAAAAACAAAGTTAAAACTGTTAGCGAAGTAAAAGATGACGTGTTGATAACAGCCATTTTTTAGTAAAATGAATTATTACGTAAGTTGAAGTTAACCTTAGTATTATTTATAGAAGTAAAATTTAGCTATTGACGGCAATCTCACCTGGTGGTAAGTGATGATGCGCTATGATGGTAGTGGGCTAACCTGTTAGGGGTATTGTAACAATACTCCTAATTGGTTTGTACGTGACAACGTCAAGGGTTTGTTGGTAGGGTAACCTAACTAGCCACAACCAACACCAAACCACCAGACCAGACTCGAGCCGGGAATCGAACCCGGGACCTCAACTTTATAATGGTACAGAGCACGCGCTGCACCACGGAGGTAATCAAAGCTTATTTTTATTAACCTATTACTTTTTTCAATTTCCATCAAGACTAGAGGGTATATTGTATGGAAGCGATATTTTTATTGCTATAATTACATTTTTTTACCTACACCTATTAATGTTTTATGATCTATTTACTTAACATTTGTTTGCAACAAAATCATTTCAATCATACTTCCATGACAATGTATTCGAGTAATTAATTGTGTCTGTTACCCTTTATTTTTTACGCCTAAAATTTCTTAGTAAAATTACTATTCAAAGTCGCGTGCATTACCTAACAGACAATATCTTTATAGATTTTTATAGTTAAATTTGTTTTGCAATATTTTATTTTATTAATATTAAAAAAATAATAGCATTAACAAGTTCATACAACAATTTGATAATTCAAAAAAAAAATCGCACTCAATATTTCATCATCATCATCATGATCAACCCATTATCGGCTCACCACAGAGCACGGGTCTCCTCTCAATATGAGAAGGGTTTGGCCATAGTCCACCACGCTGCCCATGTGCGGATTGGCAGATTTCACACGCCTTTGAGAACATTATGGAGAACTCTCAGGCGTGCAGGTTTCCTCACGATGTTTTCCTTCACCGTTAAAGCAAGTGATATTTTAATGTTTTAAAAACACACATAACTCCGAAAAGTTAGAGGTGCGTGCCCGGATTCGAACCGCCGACCTCTGATTAGGAGGCTGACGCCCTAACCACTAGGCTATCACCGCTTACTCAATATTTATGATTGTTCAATAAAATAAATATGAAAATATTTAAAACTAACACACATCGATATAATTAAAGTAATTTAATCGATTTATGATTGAATACAATTGCAAAAAAAGTCAACCTAACACGATAATAAACAACACAAAAATCCTGTCAAACCATATAGAACTCGACGCCATGTTTTTATTCTTCAACGCAATCCTAATAAACATTTCTTTGATTAATTTCCAGACGCATATTTATCATCAATTTAAGTAAATCTCTTACGGCGTGAAACGAAGACAAGCCGCACGAGATTTACTTTAAACGACGATAAATTATTTTCTTGATTTTATTTTTTCTTTTTCTTTTTAAAAAGACAGGAAGTTTAAAACGGTAACCGACTGTAAACTATGACCAGAGTGAATTGTACTGAGGTAAACTACTGCCGGACGGCGAATGTTGCCTGTGACGAGAAACAGGTTTCCCGCCTTGTAACAACTATTATAAGTGTGATGTAAGTGCAGTGTTTTGCTGTATGAAAATTATTTCCTATTTCATTATTTTTAACCCTTTTTCAGTTCAACTTCTTGGCACTATATTCTCTCATAAGATAGAGGGTTTAACGTTGTTCGTATGCAGACGAGCTTAAACGTTTATAATCATGTTAGTGATAAATGGAATGAATTGTTTAATATGCTTTTAGAGACCCGGGGGGTTGTTACTGCTATTTTTCTAACTTCGGACTGGTATTGAGAATTTTAAATAGAATAATTCAATTACTAAAAGTTCAACGCACGTTGCCTCTTTTCATGATTTTAAAAGTTTATGAATGTGGCTATTGAACTCAGATGTCATCACACAATTATTATTATGGCAGAAGTTTTATGTAGGTAAGTCTGTATGTTTGTTACTCCTTCACTCCGGTACCTCAATCCTAATTTGGCGGATGTTTGTATTAAAAAAATTACACTTTGGTTTAACACGTAAGCTACTTTTCCACTTGGGAAAATTATGTCGATGATTGATCTTTAGAAGTTTTTCATATGTTTTTGTCAATTGTTTTAATTAAGTTTATTAAAAGTCTAAAATCGATTATAATTAATTTTAAAGCTAATATTTCGTATTCAATATAACCCATATATAGGGAAATCGCAACAAACTGGCAACATTACCTAATCAAATGGAAAAAGTAAATGGTCCATCGAAGGTCACAAATAGTATCAACAATGTTAGTAAATTCCTGTTTCATCTTTCAACTCGAGCGGATATAGGCCTTAAGAAAACGGGATAAGGTCAAAAGTCAATTATTACATCGTTGCTAAGGAAATAATGTTTTGAATTCATGCCGGAGTCAACGAACTTAGTGCGCATGTTAATTAGAATAATTCGAATTAAGAACTTTATGTTGGTAATAGAATTTTCATTCTTCGAGATATGTTCGTTTCGACCACGTTATTTTTTTTTCTCGTTTTATAGCTCTACACTCCGACCACGTTAGGATATCATACGCAAATATGATACAGTCTATTTATGATTTATTTTCTTGTGATTTGAAAGAAGCCATAGATAATAATACAAAATACAAATCCATGATTGTATTTTCATTTTATATTATTATCAGTGGTGTAAAAAAAAGTGCATTCATTTATTCAAACACAAGTCGATTCGATTCGTTTTGTTTCTATACTCAGTATTCTTTTATTGAAATTATCACATTTTTATTTTATTTTAACCACAATAAGAGTAATGAAATATAGTTTTACAATATTAGAAAGGAGAGAAGTAAAAGAGTAGCTTTATATGTGCCCACAGATAAGCATAGGGGTCGTCCCTTGTATATAATATATAATATACTAATAAGACTTTAAGCTCTATAACCCTATGCAGTCCTAGTCCAACGGTGGGCATAAAGTGTAAAAATGGCGGTCGGGTATTACGATAAGGAATCCTTTTTAATTGTCTGTATTACCGCACTTGTTCAAAGTGTATCTATTAATTCATTATTTCCAATTCATTCGTAGTTCAACCGAAATTTAAGTTAAAAAAAAAATTAAGACACGCGAAGCTCTGTGAGCAACCGACAGTCGAAAAAATATGATTTCGAATCCAGATAGCTTAGATAGCTTTTCCTAAGATGGAAAGCCATTCGTTGAACTTTCCCACTGCATGGAGAAATTGTGGGAAAATTAATGTACCTACAATTACAATGCAATAGAATTAAAAGGGCAAAGGTCACGGATATTTATTCATAGGTACTGGGAAAGTGCTTATACCTGTATATGGAGTTAAACCTGGATCTCCGCACAGTGTTGCAATAAAATGGATAGCAATAAAGATGTACATATCTCTCACATATGAGACATATCTCTAATATAAGAGAGATTTAGAAACACTGCTTTTGCCGATTATTATCTAATGTCAGGCATAGAGATTTGACATGAATTTACAAGTCCTAAGTTTATATAAAACGTTAGCTTGTAGAAAAGTCCTATTATACTGTAAAGGATTATGTAAGTGATAAATAAGCTTGTATATGAATCAGCTCTTAAATTATTTTAAGTGGCATGAGGTGATGGTGATAACACAGAGGAGGGTAACTTCTGCCAAGTTTGTTGTGCGCTTCTTTTTGGATCAGGGCGCAATTGGAACCCTCATAGCTTTAGTTTTAAGTTTACGGTCAACTCACTGCAATGTAAGGATTATTGGCATATAGTTTATGATTTATTTGAGATGGTTCTCGTAGATTTTTTAACACCGGTTTGGTACTAAGATCTATATTTAAATATATTTTTTTAGCGATAAGGCCGACAGTTGTACAACTGTATTGTATTTTTTGTATTTCATTATGTATAAGAGAGGGATATGGGGACCTGGATTCACTCATATGGTCAAACTTTTGCTCGAGTGATACGGCTTATACCGTCAAATAGGTAAAAACTAATTTGAAATCGAACAAAATGAATCTATCTTTTGCGACGACCTCCGTGTACGCTCTTGTATTTTGAAGTTGTAGGTCCTGGGTTCGATTCCCGGCTCGAATCTGGTCTGGTGGGAGGCTTCGGCCGAGGCTAGTTACCAACCAATCGACAAAGACGCCAAGCGATTTAGCGTTCCGGCACAACGTGGTGTAGAAACCAATTGGGAGTATGGGTTTACCATACCCCTAACAGGTTAGCCCGCTACCATCTTAGACCGCATCATAACTTACCATCAGGTGAGATGCAGTCAAGGGCTAACTTGTGGTGTATAAAAAAAAATCTGTCTGGGAATGGACATATCATTAAGCCGAATTAAGTGGTTTCTTGTCCGTGCATCACGTTTTTCCAAGTGGGTCAACATTAGACATCACGTACTTGAACATTACGTGACCTCTCGGATGATTGCAACGAGGCTTAAATTGCAAAGTGCTTTCTCCAATGGTGGTATTACTAGCAGTTGAAATTCTTTCCATGAACACATCATTATCCTCGTCCCATAGATTTAGATAAACCTGTCACTAATATCTCATATGACAAAGCACTAATATCTTATATGGCAAAGAATCCCTGAGCTCAACATATAGGAACTTAAATATGCTAAGAACAATGACGGAATCGACAAGTTTTCTTAAAAAACTCCGGACAATGTGACTCAAACTCTCAAACGTTCCGTTAAAATTTTGTACTCACATCTATACATCTAAATAAAATTGGAGTGTCTGTTTGTAATATTTGAAAAAACCGTTTTTACTACAATCATACTTATGAATATACCAAAATAATATTTTTTACAATTTTTGTGTCTGTCTGTTTGTTTGTTCCGGCTAATCTCTGAAATGGATCCGATTTTGACGGGACTTTTATTGGCAGGTAGCTGATGCAATAAAGAGAAACATTTTATTTTAGAAAAACAAAGTAATCTTTAATAAAAATATATGTTTTACGAGAGATAAACAAATGGTTTGTTAAACATTAGTTATCATATTGATTCATTTCTATTGTAATGATCTAAGATACTTATTTAAAGGCTTCAATGCGAGCGAAGCCGCAGGTAAAAACTAACTATATCTATCTCATTATTTCATGAAGGTTATATTTTTATGATTTAACACTGTACTCGTAGTGTAAGACGGTATAATAAGCTCATAATTTTGCGCAAATAGATTTATTAATTTGTCATAAACTTAAGGTAAAAATTTATAAAACAGTCGTAAGGCCTGTCGTGTTGTATGGATCAGGATGTTGGGCGGCAAAAAGAAGGGATGAAAGAAGAGTTCATGCGACAGAAATGCGAATGTTGAGATGGATGTGTAGTGTGACAAGAATGGATAAGATAAGAAATGGATATATAAGGGGAAGTCTAAAAGTAGCGATGATGAGTAACAGGCTAGCATGGTATGGTCATATAATGCGGAGGAAAGAAAGTTATACATGTATGAAAGGGCAAAAGAGTAGAGAAAGACCAAAGAAGAGATGGATTGATTGTGTAAAAGTAAAAGGTGTAAAAGGTGTGGGTAGTGAAGTGACGGCTGATAGAAGTGAGTGGAAGAAGAAAACATCTTGTTTTGATCCCACATAGCGTGGGATAAGGCACGAAAAACAATGTGCCTTTATAGAGATGCTTCCTACCAGTGTATGTTTCCATGAATTTACTCAATTATGCATTCAACCATAATGCTCAAGCTACTTCCTGGTATTTTTTGCTGCGTTGAAACTATGTCGAGTTGTGAGGAAATCAATGTCACGATAAAAGAAAACGTCATTATGCATATAGAACACAATGAAGATCGTAAGAAAATCATTAGCATACTGTTTAAGCGATATTCTTCATGTTTATGTCTAAGCTGGAATGTGGTTAGCTTTGGTATAACCCTCGGGGGTTCGATACTTGCGTTCACAGTTAGGTTACTTTATTGTCAATTTTTTTTTTATCCGCTACAAGTTAGCCCTTAACGGCAATCTCACCTGATGGTAAGTGATGATGCAGTCTAAGATGGTAGCAGGCTAACCTGTTAGGGGTACGATAAACACATATTCCTAATCGGTATCTACGCGACATCGCGACAGAACGCTAAATCGCTTGGCGACACGTCTTTGTCGGTAGGGTGGTCTACTAGCCACGGCCGAAGCCTCCCAGACTAGATTCAAGCCGGGAATCGAACCCGGACCTCCAACTTTATAATGCGCCACGGAGGTTGTTAATAAATTTTGAGTCATCATGATCAACCCATTACCGGCTCACTACAGAGCACGGGTCTCTCAATATGAGCAGGGTTTGGCCGTATTCCACCACGCTGGCCATGTGCGGATAGGCAGACTTTACACGCCTTTGGGAACATTAGTTCGAACTCTCAGGCGTGCAGGTTTCCTCACGATGTTTTCCTTCACCGTTAAAGCGTTTGTAAGCAATTAAAATTATCCTCTGTTTAGGGGGCGGACGTCCCAACCAACTAGGCTATCACAGCTTATTAAATATAGTGAAAGTGCTTATACCTGTATATGGAGTTCAACCTGAAATTCCATTTAACACAGCGTTGAATCAAATTTTCAGTACTCGTCTAAATATTGCGTGGTCTAAGATTTGTTGAATTGTATGTCATGCAGTAAAATTCTACTTTTCTTAAAGATCATCGGAAGCGCATTTTTGAAGATTAGTCTATACTTTCATTAACCTCAATGGTAAAGTATAATTATACTTCACCATTGAGGTTAATAAAGATTGTTATAATTTGCCTGTACTTAGTGGATCATAGGAAATGTTCATTGTTATTTTTTTTTATATTAATGGGTTCCCATATAATATAGCGATATACCGTCAAGTTATTTAAGTTTATTTAGGTGAGAATTTGTTGAAGATTTTTGTAGAATTTAGCCCTAGAAGAAGGGACGGCAATCTCACCTGGTTTAAGTTATGAAGCAGTCTAAGATGGTAGCGGGCTAACTTGTTAGGGGTGTGGTAAATCTATACTCCTAATTGATTTCTAAGCGATATCGTGCCGAAACGCTGCATCGATTGGCGACACGTCTTTATCGGTAGGGTGGTAACTAGCTATATCCGAAGCCACCAGACCAGACTCGAACCCTGAATCGAACCCAGGACCTTCAACTTTGTAATGCGACAGAGCACGCGCTGGGCCACAAAGGTCATCAAAATACTCAATATGTTCTTGCACTTGAAACTTGATTTAGGATTTACGCGTTTTTGGTATAATCACTCTCTAGGGCTTTTGTTTTGGTTGAAGTTATATCCGTACTTCATAATTCACAGTCGTGACTTCGTAGCCAAGAAAAAATTACTTAGTTAACGCTCTCTGTAGTGTACACAGAAAAGAAATGTATTTATGTAACAGGTATTTGATGTGTTTAATTCAAAATGGTTTAATAGTTAGATACTATATGTTACTTAAAAACGATATACGAGTATAAATACCATTAAAACGTGTTTTTTCTAAAAATTGTTTAATTGCCAGCGGTATCAAATACCTACAGGTGAAAAAATTTCCAATCATTCTAAACTCTGGAAGTGGGTGAAAATTCTATTTAATTATTTCGTTAGCTAATCAAACACATTATATGTGATTTTCACCATTTCAATATCTATGTTTATATTAGTTGTATAAATACAGAAGGGTTTTTTATTTCAAAATGATAATAATATCTAACAAAGAAAAATCTGTTAGTTATGTTTGTGTGGAATATAATTTTTTATTTAGTCCAGTGAGAATAGAAAAAAGTGATAATAATAAAAAGAAACGTACAGCTTTCTTAAAAAGAACTATTTGTAAATTCAAGTTGGAAGCTATCATAATACCAATGCAAAAACAGCAAGCGAAAATTATAGCGATATTTTATCTATGAGGAATTTAACTATGCCTGCGGGAACTTTTGAAACTTTCCAGATATAATGTAGCCTATTTATAATTTACGGCTAAGCTAAGTCATTACGGCGTGAAGGACTAACAAACATTCAAACTTTCACATTTATGGTATTCATTTTTGATTATTATTGTATTGGTCTTAGGTTTAGAAGAACAACAGGTAAACTATCATTGTCAAAATAGTTTTATTCATGTAAACGTGCCGGAACGCTAAATCGCTTGGCGACACGTCTTTGTCGGTAGGGTGGTAACTAGCCACGGCTGAAGCCTCCCACCAGACCAGACTCAAACCGGGAATCGAACCCAGGACCTCCAACTTTTCAATGCGGCTGCGCACGCGCAGCTTCACAGAGTTCGTGGTGGTCTTTGAAATCTGTTTTTTTTGCTAACGTTACTTTAAGTACATTGACATTGAAACCACAGTTTTGTGGTGGATGGTTTCTCGCTGTGCTACATAATAATGTTATGCTAGATTAATAAGAGTCAATGATAAGGAATTAATGTAGTACAAAAAAAAACTCCCTAATATTCATCATGATCAACCCATTGCCGGCTCACTACAGAGCACGGGTCTCCTCTCAATATGAGAAGGGTTTGGCCATAGTCCACCACGCGGGCCATTTGCGGATTGGCAGACTTCACACGCCTTTGAAAACATTATAAACATTCAGGCGTGCGTTTCCTCACGATGTTTTCCTTCACCGTTGAAGCAAGTGATATTTTAATTGCTTAAAAACGCACATAACTTTGAATAGTTAGAGGTGCTTACCCGGATTCGAAACCCCGACCGCCTTAGGAGACGATCGCCTTAACCACTAGGCCATCACTAACGCCCCTAATATTGAACTGTGCTAATCTATGAGCCTCCTAAATGACTTACAGCGGACATGCGAGAAAGATTGGGGAAGCCAAGCTTTTTAAAATCCTATTAAAACCGACCGCCTACATTATAAGTGTACCTCTTGTTTTGGTCGGTTCTTATTACGCAACAAACTTAAAATACTAGTAAATTAATTTATTATTTTTTTTAAATATTTTTTTTGTGTAGTAATGAAGTTCAGAAACATATTACAACCCCGCACCGTTTAATGACGTACATTTTTTTATACACTATAAGTTAGCCCTTGACGGCTATCTCACCTGGTGGTGAGTGATGATACAGTTTATAATGGTAGCGGGCTAACCTGTTAACGGTATGGTACACCCACACTCCTAAATGGTTTCCACGCGACATCGTCCGGAACGCTAAATCGCTTGACACGTCTTTGTCGGTTGGTAACTAGTCAAGCCTCCCACCAGACCAGACTCGAGCCAGGAATCGAACCCAGGACCTCCAGTTTCATAATTCGACAGCGCACGCACTGCGCCACGGAGGTCGTCAAATTTAGACAACTGGTCTTGCGATGGTGTGAAAACATTATGACGTCGTTTAACTGTACACAACTGCGACATCTGCGACGTTCATAATCTTGACACAAATCAGATAAGTGGCACAAAGAACTGTGTCTCATGCACCACGACAGAAGTTCCCACGTCCGTGACAATGGCGGAGTGAAGAAGCATATCAATTGTGTGACAATTAAATTACTAATTATTTTTCACTTTGATGACAACGCGCGGAATGGAGGGCAGCTGGTATGAGCTTTTAAATGGAGCTGTGGAAAACGTTTACCTGCATGCATGCGATTGTATGTTTAATTGATTCCCACACAGAGAAAATACAAGCAACCTTTTGTCTACGTTCAAAACGGTTCCGCGGATTTTTTATATAACCTTCTTCTTCCTCTTTTTATGGCACAGATTAGCTAATGTCAAGTTTATAGCAATGGAGAATTGAAGTTAGGGACAAGTGGCGAGAAACTTTACACGGCGGTCGTGGCTAGCTCAAACCTTTCCCAAATTAATACATGTTAATCATTCGAAACACAAACGACATCAAAACTATGATGTCCACAACACAACCAACATTAATCCTTCTCAAAATTAGCTAACAAACATTAATTTAATAAAAGCGGGAAAAACTGCGCCCGTCGAATATGAAGTCATCCGCCTTTCTCCTTTTATATGCTAACCGTGGACGATCTTCTATTTTTTTTTTTTTTTTTTTCTCGTTTTATGGCTTTACACAGATTAGCCAATGTCAGGTTTATGGTTTAGCAATGGAAAATTGAAGTTAGGGAAACCATTTTTTAAGATGAACTGTCAGGAATTTAAATATTCGGATAGGAAAAGGATTAGGTTTTTTTTTTTTTTATATACATATATAACTATAGTTTAATATCATTTTTTTCTAGAAACAAGCTAATTATTTTATATACATTATAACAATTACTATATAATAAACAAATAATTGAGGTAGGAAATGGAATGCGTAATGATTCGAGATGAGCTAGAAAGGAAGAGCGATCATATAGGGTGCATCGAAAGAAAACATGGTTTAAGTCCCCATACTCCCCACAGGAACAGCAAGGATCAGGAACAATTTTCATTCTGTACAAGTGCGCTGGGGTACAAACATGACCCAGACGCATTCTACACAGAATGGAGGTGACAGTTTTACTAAATAAAAATTGGCTAAACCAGGGTTTCCTCGGAATGGATGGCTGAATTTTTCGATAATGTTTTCCTACGGAACTATCGTTATTCCAAATCCTATACCACTCTTTATCCAAATATACTTTAGCTGTACTTATTAAATCGGAACAATAATTAGTGTATGGGACAATATCTCCTACGCGTATAGCCTCATTTGCCAATTGGTCAGCTCTTTCATTTCCAGGAATGCCCGCATGGCTTGGAACCCACGCCAGCACTACATCACAATTCTTTTGTGAGCACTTATACAAAAGATTTCTAATGTTGTAAACGATTGAAGATTGCTTATGGGACCTAAATGGAAATCTCATAACAGCTTCTAAAGCACTACGGGAATCTGAAAATATTATTGTTTTTGGAATCTTCAAAATTAAAACATATTCTATTGCCTTAAGTAACCCATAACATTCGCCGGTGTAAACGGAAGTTTGAGGTGGAAGTTTAATTTGTTGTATACATTTATATTGTAAATGGTAGACCCCAACGCCCACGCAACTCTTATTTTCATATTTAGATGCATCCGTGAACAAATAATGCCAATCTGACCATTCATTATTAATAATATAAGTAAATTCCTGTTTCAAGTATGGATTATTTTTCTTAAGTCCTATATCAAATTTGATTTGCGGAACAGCTATAAGACTTTTGTAGTTGTATTGGTATAGCGGAAGTGTAATAGTTTGATGGGTAGGAGGTTCCAAGTTTTTATATTTTCTATAACTTCTTACGAGACATGGAGAATCTTTATGGGCCCAGTAATTACATTCATGAAACAGATCTGCAAGTTGCCTTACTTTTGAAAATAAAGGATGGGAGCTTAACTGTAGCGTTCGGAAGAAGAATTTATCACAGAGAAACTGTCTTCTGAGATATAAGGGTGGATCACAGCATTCTACCTGTAGACAATTTATTGGAGTCGATTTCATTGCACCTGTCACTAGCCTCAAAGCCTTTGACTGCACAGAATCCAATTTTTTAACTGCATTTTTATTACCAGGGTGTAATAAAAATGAGCCATAGTCTAAAACACTCCTTATTAAAGAATTGTATAACAGTCTCAGTGTAACAGGATGTGCACCCCACCATACTCCTGTAAGACACCTTAAAATATTCAAATTTCGCTCGCACCTCAATAAAACATATTCAATGTGTGGAACTCCCGTGAGTTTAGAATCTAATATAACACCCAAAAATTTTGCTTTGTCTTTAACTGTTAATAGAACGTCATTGTAAGTAATACGAATAGATGGGAGAATTCGCCTCCGAGAAAATAATACAACTGAGCTTTTAGATGGTGATAGGTCTAAACCATTATTATCTAACCAAGTGTTTAAGGCATTCAAAGCTAAGTTTAATAACTCACTAATATTATCGATGTACTGTCCAGAAACATATAAAAGTAAATCATCCGCATATTGTAGAACATTTGCATATCTTATGACGGAATTTTCCAAATCGTAAGTATAAATGTTATACAATATAGGGCTCAAAACAGAACCTTGTGGCAGACCTTTCCATACAGTTCTAGTGATAGATTTATTTCCAGAAGAGTCTAATGAATACCTTATATACCTTTCATACAACATATTTACAATAAAATTAATTAATAAGCCAGGAACGTTCAGAGCTAACAGTTTGTTTTTTAAAATTGAAATGTTTACATTATCGTAAGCGGCATTTATGTCTAGGAAAGCAGCGACCACTGATTCATTTTTGGAGAAACTTAGTCTTATATCTGTGGTAAAAATGCTTAAGCTGTCAAAAGTACATTTGCCTTTTCTAAAACCAAACTGGTTTCTTGACAATAGAATATTGTGTTCTAAATACCATTCCAATCTGATCTTAACGAGGTGTTCAGCAGTTTTAGCTAACACTGAAGACAATGCTATTGGCCTGTATGATGTTGGATCTGAACTTGGTTTGTTCGGTTTTTGTAATAAGATCAAAGACTGGGACCGCCAGGATTCAGGAATGATACCCGTAATTATAACATTGTTTATTAAAGCTAGGTAGTAAGTGAGGCTACTGTCGTCAAGGTTAGACAAGAAAGAATAAGGAATCCCGTCTTCACCTGGCGCAGAATCTTTGGTCGATAAAAGTATCCCTTTCAGTTCGTTAAGTGTAAATGGTGAATTCAAATCTGACTCATTATAATTGTTCGTAGACAATGTTGCAGGCAATGTGGCCATAGGACATTCAGGTACGTAAGGGGGACCCAAGCAATCCATGACTTGTTCTGCTAAAACTGGTGATATACTATTCTGTTGTGTGTCTTTAAATGCAGATCTAAACCTTCTAATATTCTGCCAAACCAGTGATGATGACACATTGGGGTTAAGGGATTTACAAAATCTATGCCAACCTTGATACTTCTTTACCCTAAGTAGTTCTTTAGTATTGTTTGCAATTTGTAAATAATGATTAAAATTGTCATCAGTCATGTTTTGACAATATTGCCTTTCTGCTTTCTTTCTTTGTTGAACTGCTGTAGTACACTCTGCATCCCACCATGGTGGTGATGGAATAAATCCTGTACCACATCTTTTTAATGGGAAAGTTTCATTTGCAGCTGTGATTAATGCCGTGGCTAATGCTTGAGAGCATTCTACTATGTTAGAGTTACTTATTTCTGGTAAACTATTAATTTTCTGCTCGACAGCTACTCTATACAAATTCCACTTAGCATCTGTCAGATTATATTTTATTCTTGGCTGTCTTACTTGCTTTGGAGGTTTTTCAAAAGGAAAAGTAATAATAATAGGATAGTGATCACTGCCATAAGTTGATTCAGCAGGTGACCATGCAAGAGATGAAGCTAGATCAGGAGTGCAAATGGACAAATCAGGAGCACTTGGAGTTCGTGCCAGTCGTGTTGGAGACCCAGTATTCAGAATACATAGATTATGGGAACTAATTAACTCTAGAAGTTGTTCACCATAGTAAGTTGATGTAGCACAACCCCATAAAAGATGGTGAGAATTAAAATCCCCTAAACATAAAAAAGGTTTTGGCAAAAAATTAAAAAGTTGATCAATTTCATTTAATATTTCATTATTAGGACGAGAGAAATATAAAGACACATAACATATATTATTTACAATTACTGCAATAACAGATAAGTTATCACTATGTATAGGAAGAGTTACAAATGTAAATGCCAGAGTATTTTTAATGAGTATAGCCACTCCACCATACCCATCAGGTCTGTCTTCTCTGATACAAACATACCCTGGCATCTTGAATAATGACTCTTTTCTCAACCATGTCTCTTGAAGACAAACAAGAAAAGGATCATGTTTATTAATGAAATGTATTAAGTCTGGTTTTCTACTGGTGAGACTCAGGCAATTCCACTGAACCACTCTGTCTCTGTGATCCATTATTGTTTGAAATTTGATATAAAGCTTCAATTACTGTGGCAACGTGGGACGGTGTAACTATATTTGATTGTGATAATAACTGAATAAGTATTTTAATAATGTCTGCAATTTTCATGCTATTTTCTGTGTTACTATTATTAAGATTAGGCTTTATTTTAGGTAAAACAGGATCTCTTATTATTTCTGAATGGGCAAAACGGTTATAGCCTTTGTTAGGCTTTGTGGGTGATCTGGGCTTTAGAAAGACTGTTTTTTTATATGAATGTGGAACTGAATTTGATGGCATAAGGTTAGAGTCGCGGGGACTATGTATGGTCTGTGATGAAGAGGGTGATGCCGGTGCTGAAAACAAAGCGTCAGCATATGACATCTTTGAGACTTGTGGATGCATTTTAATTGCCTCCATATATGAAATACAACTTTTACTCATAGTCTCTTTGATTGTTCTCTGCCTATTATGTTCCAAGCATTTTTTATCTATAGCTTGGTGTTATCCCTTGCATAAACAACACTGGTAATCCTCCTCTTCAATTTGGCAAGAATCGCCAGAATGGCCTTGGCCACACTTATAGCATTTTGGCATTGACCTGCATTGATTTTTTACATGGCCGAAACGGCAACATTGAAAGCACTGTACAGTTGGATAAATGTATAGTTCGACTGGTAGGGCAGTGTAATACATGTAAACTCTGGTAGGCAGTACTTGACCATCAAAAGTTATAATAACTGTACCAGTATTAATAAACGTATTTACATTATTAACAATGACTTTTCTTTTAATACGTCTTACTTTAATTATTGGTCCGCAACCAAGTGGTGTAGTCATACTTGACATAATTTCATCTTCCGACCAATCATTGGGAACACCTCTTACCACACCCATGCGTGTTACATTAAATGTTGGTATAAAGGCTCTATACTTTGCTAATTCTAGATTTTTGTTTGTTATAAAGTTGTTGGCATCCATGTATGCAGAGAAAGCCATACTAATACGATTTCTACCTACACGTTTCAAACTTCCGTTCACAACACCATCATATTTATTATGTTGCAAAAAGCGACCAAAAGTTATGGGATGTAAGGTAGTGGAACTGTCACTGTCTTCAATTTCTTTTTGAACATGCACTACGTAAGGTGCATTATCAGATTTCTGATACTGAGTGCGACCAATTGACACCCGAGTTGGAGATGATGCATCACTGGGAGTATTAGTGGGTTCAGTTTGTAATGGAACTATCGAGACAGGAATCTCATCACACTTGCAATCGTTTAATCTTTCTTTTCCGTCTTTAGATTTTCGTTTCTTTTTTTTACATGTTGTACAAACGCGGGAAAATATTTTACGTTTAAGCGTTTGATCAACATTGGACACAACAGATGCATCCGTGTCCATTGATGACTCTACCGCTGCAATTAATAGATCCATCTTAGACGGATTATTTCCAGACCCTGGAGGAATTGTTCCTCCAGGGTCGGGGGGCCTATCCCCCATAGAAGTTAGATATAAATTTTAAAGAATTAATGGACTTACCTATTTAAAAAACTAGCTACTATACAAATGGCACTAAAACTATAATATTTACAATATAAACAACACCAATCCTTTTCAAATTAGCTAAGAAATATTAATTTAAGAAAAGTTTGAAAAAACCGCGTCCGCCAAATACGAAGTTTCCCGCCCTTTTTTCGACGATCTTCTATCAGCTAGGTTATTTATATATCTGTTGAACCACAGATGTCGATTTGTTCTATTTTCAAATGTTTAATTTTGAGTTTTTTTTACTGAATAAGAAACCTTTTTACGCAGACCTTCAATTTTTGCTTTGTATAGAAGTCATGGTGATATTTTCCAAATTTTTATAAAAATTATGTTTTAGGGTTCCAAATGTTTCCTGGGCACTAAACTGACAGGCTACCATCTTAGACTGCATAACCACTTGCCATCAGGTAATATTGCCGTCAGGGGCTAACTTGTATTATTAAAGAAAAAAAAGTATCTAAATCGTATTATTTAAGTCCTTGACTACGGCTCAGGCTTGAAATTTCACTCGTGCAGAAATTGCCTAGTGTTCCTTACTTTTGTATGTAAGTATATTCATTAAATTACCTTTGAAACAATCAACGCTTTTCCAGCTAAGACAAAGAGACCGGCCATCGCCAATGGGATCATCGCAGCCATCTTGCCCGCAGCTCCCATCATCATCATCCCCATCATTTTCTTCATCTTCCCTCGACCTGAAATCACCATACATCACAATTAATATTGTTATAAAATTGATGCCAAAGTGTAGGTATAACGTTAATACGTAAAACGTTAGTAATAACGTAGTGTTTATATACTCTTTGTAAAATTCAGTTTTTTTTTAAATCTAAATTTGCATTTAAAAAATCAATTTGATAAAGGAATATGTTGAATATGATGTATGAATGTAATAAAGTGTCAGATTTTCTTATCTTAAGTTTTTCTATTAGGAAATAGCTTTGGATTCCAACTTTTTTACTTTATTATTATATATCGATATCAAGGTCTATATAATTAAATATTTATATCAATTGAAAGGCAGGTACATAGTTGTGTATTGACTATTTCATGATATACTTTGCTAGCGACGCGAAAATAGTGTGAGTTTGATTGATGGAAATGATTTTAGTTCTATTATTAAAAAATGATATTTTTCGACAAACTTGAAGTCTTTTTATTTCAAATAGTTAATCTGTATCAGTGCCTGTTTAACCTTACACAGGTCAACTATTTGTTATCTACATTAAAAAAAATACCAAAATGACCTTGACTGAAGCGTTACTTGTGCGTGCGTTGTTTCTGAATAGGTGCGTGTAAAAGTCACTGACTTGTAATTCATGAAAGCATTTTTTTTTAATATCCACGCAATACTAAACAACTGAAGTACGTGCACGGTGAAATTACATTTCGTGTATGATAAATTTCGCTATAAAATTTGTACTTCCGACAACATGAAATGCCAGATTAATGCTAATTAAACAAGCTTTCAATTTAAGTGGGTAAAGCAGTCATAGATTTTAAAATACACACGCAAATTCTTAAATTAAACACGATAAATTTATCGTTTTTAAACCTATTTACAAATAAAAATCATTATTTGCTTGTTTGTTTTTTATTAAATATATTTTCTTTTCTCTGTCTTTACTTTTCTCGCTTGAGAAGTCGACATCTCCTGAGGATGATCCGGTGTCGGGTAGAAACGTGCGTAGAGGTTCTAGTGGAAGATTTTGTGTGGTGTAATATTATACAAATCTCCCGGTTGTCGGCGGAATATAGCAAATTATACTTGCTGTTAATTGTTTAAATATATTTTCATCGCGGGCAAACGCAAAGTAGAAGGGTCACCTGACGTTAAGTGATTACCATCGCCCATCAACATCTGCAGCATCACAGGAGCCTAATCGGTTTCTACTCATTATACTGGGACGCTAAATCGCTTTTCGGTAGGTAAACTTCTTACCAGACCAGGCTTGAACAGGAAGTCAAGCCCAGGTACTCCCACATTATAATACGACAGAAAACGCTCTGTGCCACAAAGGCCATGACGAAAAGATGTGTCGCCAAGCAATTTAGCGTTCCGCCACGATGTTGCGTAGAAACCAATTAGGAGCATGGGTTTACCATACCCCTAAAAGGTTAGCCCGCTACCATCTTAAACTGCATCATTTACCATCAGATGAGATTACCGTCAAGGGCTAACTTGTCGTGTATATGTAAAATATAAGACAAAAGATAGTAATAAAAACTTGTTAGGGTGTTCTGGATATGTCAACTAGAGTTGCTGACACAAACAGTACAAATAGGCAGAATAAAGTGTGAGAAAAAACCTATTTAAAAAGGCTATAACTATAAAATGTGACGGTACATTCTGAGTTTTATTTTTCGATAGCAATATACTGTCTTTTTTACTTTAATTGAGTGGACGCCGAGTATCGAAAATGCTGGTAAAGCCACACCACCCCATGGGCTATATCAGAGGGTCTCCAACTCTAATGTGTAAACTTCATCATAATAAAATTTAGCGTAGCTAAAGCATGCAAATACAGGGGTCTAGGCTCCGAATATGATTTTGTCCCATTCGGTGTCGAGACCTTTGGTCCGTGGGGTCCTAGCGCTATAAGGCTTTTTAAGGAAATAGCTAAAGGGTTAGTTAACATCACAGGAGACCGTGGACTGACAGACTGTAGCTGCCAGCTACCTCGGACAAAGAATTAGTCTTGCTATTCAAAGGAGGAGCGATGGGAGTATCTTCAGAACCTTGCCTTTCCGAAGGGACTCTATTTAATAATATATTTTAGTTATAAAATTCTATTTATTTAAGGTTTTTTAAGTTATATCGTGAATGGTAAAGATTATTTAGCGTTTATAACGTTTTCTCAAAACGTTATAAAGTAATTTTGATGGGCATTTCATTCTTTAGTACCAAAACCACAAAGCAGACTTTTCAACATGTCATTGCTATTTCAAAAAGGTTTCTACTAAGCTTTATGTCTTTTTAACTGTAATTAAAAGGTAAAGGTACTAGTAACTACGTGGTTATGGATTCGAAAGTGTTGAAATCCATTGAGTATCACTCTATTGTGTTTTATTGATGACTTTTGATGGCTTTCACCATCTTCAACAACTTAACTATCATATTCACGAGTGTTATGTTAGTTTTAAGTGGTAATGTTCTCGTGATTCTTAATTCGTATGTCTGTCTTAAACGTGAGGTAGAGGAAATTGTATGAGATGTGTCTGTTTTCTATTTTCTTTCTTCACTTTTGTGTGGTGTACGGTATGATTCATTCATTTTTTTTTATTCACTACAAGTTAGCCCTTGACGGCTATCTCACCTGGTGGTAAGTGATGATGCAGTCTAGGATGGAAACGGGCTAACCTGTTAGGGGTATGGTTAACCCAAACTTCTAATTGGTTTCTACGCGACATCGTGCCGGAACGCTTAATCGCTTGGCGACACGTCTTTGTCGGTAGGGTGGTAACTAGCCACGGCCGAGGCCTCCCACCAGACCAGACTCGAGCTGGGAATCGAACCCAGGACCTCCAACTTTATAATCCGACAGCGCACGCACTGCGCCATGGAGGTAGTTGAAAAAAGTTCACCATCGAATGATATGCCATTCTTAGAATTTCAATACTTAATTCTCAAAATTCCTTTTTACATCAATCAGTTTCTGTCAATTTCTGACGACCTCCGTGGCGCAGCACGCGCGCTGTCGCATTATAAAGTTGAAGGTCCTGGGTTCGATTCCCGGCTCGAGTCTGGTCTGGTGGGAGGCTGCGGTTAGTTACCACCCTACCGACAAAGACGTGTCGCCAAGCGATTTAGCGTTCCGGCACGATGTCGTGTAGAAACCAATTAGAAGTATGGGTTTACTATACCCCTGACAGGTTAGCCCGCTACCATCTTAGACTGCATCATCACTTACCATCACGTGAGATTGCCGTCAAGGGCTAACTTGTAGTGGATAAAAAAAAAAAACAACTACCAGGATTGCATAGCATCGTCGTAGACCCATTTTAGTAATGTATTAAAAGTACTGTTAACGATACAGAATCATTTAAAGGAATAGGTTTACTAAAGGGAATATAAACGATCAACTCGGTTTATGGTTTACAGGGTTATTAATTTATGGATAGCATGAATTCAACACGAGGTTCAAATGCCTGGACAATGTCACAGAAAAGGCCCAACCTTTATTGTGAAATTGTACGTGTAGCAAACTCTTGCCACTGTTACTGAACTTTATATTTAGGTTATTGTGCTTGTTTTAAGAAAGAAATCATTCTATTAAACCCCGAAAACACCAGGCGAATTTATTTATCAAATATTTCGTGGTGACATAAGAGTGCGTCTTGCCATTCGACGTGACGGCATACAAGTTGGTGAAACTACCAAAGTACGCCAATACGGTGTTCGCATCAAATATCAAGTATATAATTCGCTAAGCTATGGGGGATTCCAAAGGTATAATATGAATGAGAGCTACTCGTATCTCCATAAAGCTCACGGAACTGTACCCACTTAAACTTGACATTTATAAAAGGGGGTTACAAAGATTCACATTATTATTAGAAATCGGTCCACTTACAAGCAAATGGATAGTGAGATGTTGGATGATGGACAAGTAATGACCAGTAATATAATGGATCATCAAGTCGAATTTACAAAGCGTTTGTAGTTTCACCGTGGTGACGATGTTTTATAAACGCTTAACCTTTTTAACGTCTGGTCTTAATATGAAGGAAAATCATCATGGGAAATGGCCTAGTGGCCTAGACTACGGCCTAAGTTCGAAAACCTCTTAAATGAAAACCTCTAATGTGGGTTTTCATTTAAGAGTTTCCTTGTTTTAACGGAAATTATTGTCAGGTGTTGTGAAGCGGTGATAGCCTAGTGGTTAGGGCGTCAGCCTCCTAATCGTCGTAATAAGTCAGCGGTTCGAATCCGGGCACGCACCTCTAACTTTTTGGAGTTATGTGTGTTCAAAAAAAAAATTAAATATCACTTGCTTCAACGGTGAAGGAAAACATCGTGAGGAAACCTGCACGTCTGAGAGTTCTCCGTAATATTTTCAAAGGCGTGTGAAGTCTGCCAATCCGCACATGGCAAGCGTGGTGGACTATTTGTAGTGTATAAACAAAAGGTGTTTGTTTTGGTAGAAACTAATTTTTAATTCCTGATTCCATTATCTTTACCTTTTTTTATAGCCCTTGAGGGCATCTCACCTGACGGAAAGTGATGGTGCGGTCTAAGATGGTAGTGGACCTGTTAGGAGTATGGTTAACCCATACACTTAATTGGTTTCTACACGAAATCGTGCCGAAACGCTAAATCGCTTGGCGACACGTCTTTGTCGGTAGAGTGGTAACTAGCCACGGCCGAAGCCTCCCACCAGACCATCACAGCCCGGAATCGAACCCAGGACCTCCAACCTTATAATGCAACATAGCACGCGCTGCGCCATGTAGGTCGTCAAAACCGGACGTTAAATAGCTTTTATATCAACAATAGCATGAATCAAATAGTTTTTTTTTTCATTATTTTACTCACCTTTTTTTGATCTAAGCCAAACTGTTTGGACAAAAAACAATTAAAAAGGTAACTGCAGTAAAGTCGTACATAGTAGACAATTAAACTCAGTTATTTAATTAGCATACAATTTACATTAAAGATGATTATCTTTATTCTCATGTTGAGATCTAGGAGATTATGATAACGCATTTTGTAAGTATGATGTTTTTGGTTTTTTTTTTTAATTATAAGGTTATAAGGTGCTGTGTAGTGGGTTTACGCATTAATTTACGTTTACGCATCCCCTCCGGAAGCAACGCAGTCTTGCCTGCGTCGCTTCCGGAGCGGATGCGTAAATGCATTTCCCAGCGGAAAAAAAGGAGTTATAGATTCGTTCTATACTTTGCTGATAACACAAATGGCTTTACACAGATTAGCCAGTGTCAAGTTTAGAGCAATGTAGAATTTAGGGAGAAATGGCGGGAAACTTCGCACTCTGCGGACGCGGCTCCTTCAAACCTTTCCCAAATCAATACCTGTTAACCATTTAGAAAACTAGCTACTACACAAACGACACCAAAACTGTCCACGACACAATCAACACCAGTCCTTTTCAAAATTAGCCAACAAACATTAATTCAAGAAAAGCGTGAAAAAACCGCGCCCGCCATATACGAAGTCTCCCACCTTTCTTCCCCAGAATTAATTTATGTAGCATGTTCTTAGTTACATGAACTATACTATGTTATACTCAATCTGTCGTTCATTCCCAATAAAACACGGTTATCTGCGCGTGACGTCATATGCGTGCAAACGATATATGATTATTTTTGATCACCTGACACAGGCGATGAAAAATGATCATATGGTGAAAATTTTTGATTACATATGAAATGGCTTCAGTGAGGACTGGCGGAGTGATATAGTTCTCTGTTCTATTCAAATAGGACCATTTAGTTTCACCTGTTCCGGTTTTTGTTTGTCGGTAAGTAAATGTGCAGGTTAAATTTGACCTACATTCCGTTGAACGAATGCGTTTTGCAATGCAATAATATCATGACTTGGAGCTATTTCACTTTTTATATATGAAAGAGTTCTTAGGTGGCTTTTAACCATATCACAGAACCCTGTCAAGTTTCGGTTAGTTTGTTTCACTTTAACGTTAATTTATTGGATTAACTGTTTGAGGTCGTAAAGATCAGCTGAGAAAAAATTTAAAAAAATACACTTCTCAGTGTTTTTGATTTTCATCTCGGTGGTAGGTTTCTATCTAGGTGGTATCAAACTCCAATATTTTGGTTAATTATTGATCTATTCATGAAATTATATATTTGTATTAGGATATTTTTTAATCTGTGGGTATGTGTGTTTCTATGGCAATTTTTACATGTATAAATAATGCTAGCCCATAAATTGAAACAGGGGTATACGTAAACTAAGAAATAAATTTATCTGAAATAGAAAAAGGCATATGCGTTAGTTTGCAGAAAACCCGAGTTTTATAAACCTATTATAGATGAAAATGTATACATTTGTAAGTATAAAGCTTGCCTCGAGCTAACTCAAGTGTTTTACACCTAACATTACATTCGCCGAGACACCTCAGTTCTGTGGTAGTTTCCATAGCGGTATCAAATGTATACCTTCATTCCCTTTTCTAAGAGAAAGTACGGTTAACACAGGACCATGTTAAAAAGGTTAGTGGTGGAAAGCAGCTTTAATCTACGATTCTATAATTCATGCTTAATGGCCTCTAGATACAGTTTCTAGGACGTATCATGAATTACTCTTGTCTGTATGCTCCCATCTTATAAATGAACGTTCAATTGAATTAAATTATAGTAATTGGATGAGTTTTTATCATGAAACTATTACTGCATGCCTAAGTTAATTGCCTCGGTTTAGTCATGAGTTGATTTCCGAAACTGTAGTGCAACTTATTGGGAAACCTAACCTTATACCTACTACGAACTTAAAATAAGATTGAAGTAAATTTGTAGTTTGTAGTTTTTCAAATTATGTTCCCCTAAGTTTTATTTCCCATTTAAAACAACAAATTTACAAGAACGTAGATGTGAGGTTAGCTTCTTTGGATGTTACTTAAACTAAAGGTCACGAGGTCATGAATACGATTTTCGATCTGGTCAACAATTTATAGTAGTTTATCGCGAAATACTTAGCACTATCTTTAAGAGTTTTTCTATGAGTTAGTTGTGGGATCCAAAAAGCGTAGCTTAAGACGGTAAAAATGTAATGATTTCTTTCTACACACATATTTTTAGATCATTATTGACGTTTATTTACTCGAATACATATATAACTTAAAATACACAATACACATATATTTATATCTTTTAAGAGATTTCTGGTAAAGCCAGGCGAATTTTCGACAGCATTAATAAAAACGACTGCTTTTTTTACACTACAAATTAGCCCTAGACGGCTATCTCACCTGGTGATGAAGTAGTCTAAAATGGTGGCGGGCTAACCTGTTAGGGGTATGGTAAACCAACACTCCTAAATTGGTTTCTACGCGACATCGTGCAGGAACGCTAAATTGCTTGACGACAGGTCTTTGTCAGTAGGTTAACTAGCTACGGCCGAAGCCTCCTACTAGACCAGACTCTAGCCGGAAATCGAACTCAGGACCTCCAACTTCTTGGACCATGCATGCACTGGAGGTCGTCAAAATAAGAAGTAAAGTTTTCAGCTTGTAAATTTTAAATGCCTGTACATATTACTATGACATTTACTATAAGGTATGGTATAAAATAAAGATGTTCATTGATGCCATTTTGTATTAGAAGAGAACGGAAGCTTGGCAAAAAGTTTTGTATGAGTAGAAATGTGTAGGTTTATTACACGTATAAGTGATTTCTTAAGTTTTTCTAAGCATTTCCTACTGAGTAAGTTTTAAAGCAATTGATTTAATGTAAAAACCCAACAGGGCTTCTACGGTACCCCATGTAGTTTTGGTAAAAAAACTCGCAGTTCAAAGTAGTCATGAATTCTTAATACTGCATGTGATTAGATTAAGTAGGTTATTCCTAAATCTAATCTTTTATTTATTTAGCGAATTTTAGGGGTATTTGTTCAAGTTTTCATTCCCTAAATACCTTATTAGGTCATTTAAGAATATTACAAAAAAATAGAACAGTTCTGTAACCAAACATAGATAGATGGGTGGTTTAATTATATGTATGTTACAGGTAATTTTTTTTGAATTTTTTTATTATTTATTTTGAAGTACCAGAAGGCACTGATGAGGTCTAGTTTGGAGCGCCTAGAAAAGTACACATACGAAGTAGGTTAAGACAGTAGTGCAAAAAAATTCTTACCTTCTTCAACACCTTTGTTGAGTTCATCGCCTGACATTCTAGGCAGCGAAAGCTGGACTGTCCTCGAGTTGGCGAAAGTGGCTATCCTGTCCCAGAGCATCTCCGATAGAATCTCATCTTTGCTGTCCAGGTTCCTGGGCAGACTCGCTTCAATGTCGTTCTCACTGACGGGCACCACTTCGAAGTCCGAGGTTTTGACAATATCAACGCCATCCACCAGAGGTATGGCTTCCATCCGAGCAGCTCTATCGAAGAACAGTATCGCCTTCTTCTTCAAGCAAGGCACAATTCCATCTGAACGCTGGCAATCCTCGTATATCCTCATCACGTATCGCATTCCGTAATCATCTTTTGCATTCACAACTACTACTAACAGAACTAGAGGGATGACCTTGAACATGTCTATGGATAGATGTTCACTGGATGGTACAATAAAAAAGACTGTTCCACACTTTGAAGGCACCGCGTATTTATAGGCTATGTACACTACAAATGAATTGTGCCTCTGAGATCGGGGGTACGCTCTCCGAGGGTACTATCACACTGATGATCGCTGGTGTTTACTCAGCGTCTAATGGTCGTCGAAAGTATGCGTGCATCGTGTTGCCAGTCGATGCGCAACGTGGTTTTTCGTAGTCGTTTGTATGAGCGTGTAGCGAAATGGAAAATTATTGTGCCAGTCTCGGTAGGTCGTGGTTAGATGTTGGAATAGGTGTATGCAGATATGGTAATTTAAAAAAAAAACATTATAGCGTCGCTGGTGATCACAGACCACGTTACTGATATTATCTATGTATATAAAAGAAAAAGGATTTCAGCTTCAATCATCGGGTGGATTAAGCTGAAATGTGGATGCATACAGGTTTTTTTTTCTGAAGTAAAAAGAAAATACATATATTCAAAAAATCCTTTCTTCACTTTTGATGTGTTAATAACTTCATTGTAGTGAGATGATGATGATGATAATTACATTCATAAACTTTAAACTAAAGCTACGAGGGTTGCAAACGCGCCATGGTTTAAGGACAAGCCCTAAACAAACATAGCCAGCTAAGTATTACTTTTGTCTTTACAATCTCACTTTGTCACTTTCTACTTACTATTTCAGAGCAATCTTGAGACCAATAATTCATAAATAATATCAGTAAATCCAAGCTTACAAGCAAGGCGTCTGAACTTGGTATTTTATCGTAAAATGAATTTGTCGTAGGATATATTTGTTTTTTTTTTTCATGTTATTGTTTATGGTTTTAAATTAAGTTATTATATTTAGTGAACTGCACAAAATACGTAAAATAGACAACTAAGATTTGTCAAGGTCGACAAATATATATACACAAGTCAATTTAGGCTGTATAAATTCAAATTCTAATTCAAATAATCTTTATTCAAATTGTGCTTTAAAAGGAAACTTTGATGCGTCAATAATTTACATAGTAGTGATTTGATGGTGATAACTACATTCGTAAACTTAAAACTAAAGCTATGAGGGTTCCAAACGCGCCCCGGTCTAAGAAGAAGCCCACAACAAACTAAGCCAGTTTGTTTTTCGTTATCAACATATCACATAATCAATAATAATTTTTTTTTTATACGGACTGTCTATTAGCTGTACAAACCCTATTGGTTGCCACAGCGTAACCGGGCTGTTTGGCGAGCTTTGGAAAGAAGCTCTGCCAGAAGAAATTTTGAGCCCTAGGGCTCGAAGAAACTATGGGAACGACTGCCTAAGGGCACCTCCTTTGAGGCCGAACCTCGGCTTAGGCGACGTTTGGGATAACGGGGGGGTCGGACGGTGAGTGGTCCGTACGTCTCCGAGGCCGTGGATGGAGCCCACGTCCGGATGACGTAAGATAGCGGGGACCTCGTCTTCGCCGGCGAAGACGGTGTGTAGCGTATGATTGTGTGGTAGGTGGAACGAGTGTGTTGTCAGTAGTCATCTGATCGTCAGGGTCGTGAAGGATATGTTTAGGTCTCCTCTTTCGGAGAGGAGCGCTTAGGTCGGGGGTATAATAAATTATAGTATCTATGGAGATAGAGCAATTCACACCTAATAATAAGCGTTACTGCTATTACAGCTTGGGAAGTGTCGCTTCCACATTTGCGTGGCTCCCAGCCACACACAACTTCGCATGTAAACTACGCGGAATAAACAAACATGTCTTAAATAACCGAGTGTTATTATTAATTTGTTTGTTCCTGCTGGCTCGTAACTCTGCCGACCAGATATTAGGAAGTATGTACGCACGTGAAAATACTATGAAAAGCAACATATTTAATGTTCCAATCGCATGACTATGTTTGAGGTTCATCGAAAATCAGCACGGACGCCAGTCTTCCATAACAATTTCGATGCCGAATATAACAACGTCATTCTATCACTGCCGCTTCGGCAACAGCGACTGGGTCTCTGTCAATTTTGTTTTATAAGGGCGTCGTTCGTGTGGCTGATGTACCCTATTTTTGCACGGAATAAACGCGCGCAGTGAGGACATGACAGGGCACCATCAACGTATTTATAGATTATATTGGAGGGTGCTCTATTTTTCAGTTGATCTCTGTACAAATCCAGATCCATCCTCCTTTTATCTTCAAAAGCCGTGATAGCCTGCTGAGCCAAGTGCCTTCACTCCACTCGGTCTTCAGCGAGACTTTCCCAACGAATGGAATTGATGTTACATCTACATACATAAAGATACGTAACGTCTCTTGTTCTCGTAGTACAAGGTCGAGTCGAGGGCCCACGTCCACGTGGTCGCTCCCCTACTAGGTGGACGGACTCAATCCGTTCCGCTACAGATTTATCGATCTCCGAGTGCTCCCGTGATGCCACCAACATAAATCGCTGGAGGGAGATCGTAAGAGCTGCTGTGAAGGCCTAATCATAACCACGACCACTCTGCCAAGAGTGAACGAATAAGAAGAACGTAACGTACCTATTTTTTATTTACTCTTGACGGCAATCTCACCTGCTGGTAAGTAATGATGCAGTCTAAGATGGTAGCTAACCTGTTAGGGATATGATAAACCCAATATAACTTCTAATTGGTTTCTACGCGACATCGTGCCGGAATGAAACTGCTTGGCGATACAATCTTCGTCAGTAGGATGGTAACTAGCCACCAGACCATACTCGAGCTGGGAATCGAACCGAGGACCTCCAACTTTGTAATGTGACAGCCCACGCGCCACGGAGCTCGTTAATAGGTAACTCAGTAGGTATCTGACAAATACGTACTGTGTCTAATTTGGTCCTCGTTATTAAATTAACAATTTAACTACAATGTCTTCCTTGAATACTTCTTATATAAGTGTTTGTTATAAAAGATTTGGTACAATTAAATTAGAAAAAAAAACAGATTTTATAATTAATAGCGCAGCGTAGGACGACCTCGCTGGACCGACGGCCTGAAAAGGATTGCTGGTGGCGGGTGGATGAGGAAGACGGAGGACCGTGTGTGGTGGCGCGCTCTCGGAAAGGCCTATGTCCAGCAGTGGGCGTCTATAGGTTGATTGATTGATTGATTGATTTAATTCATTAAATGATATTAACTCATACGCTATTTGATATTAACTCATACGCGATTTGATATTAACTCATACGCGATTTGATATCAACTCATACGCGATTTGATATTAACTCATACGCGATTTGATTGACTCGCTGACAACTATCCTCGTATGTCGACGAAGCGATTATTATCATATGAACACAAAGATCAGAATCCATTTACCTACTTCCCGTAATGCACATGCTATCTCCTAACCATTAGTGCATAGCTATCACGGCTTCAATATCTCATGTAATTATGTATGGTGTATCTAGTTTTGTGGCAAATAGGAAATCATAGGTTTTCTCTTTTAAAAAGGATCGTTTTGATGTAATATTGTAGAGGTAACTCGTAGCCGACCTCTGGATTTGCCGCTGTGTTTTATGATCGTCCGATTTCAAAATATGTGTACAAAAAAAAAATAAAGTATTACTTTTATAACAGAGCACGGGTCTTCGGCCGTTGCTAGTTACCACACTACCGACAAAGACGTGTCGCAAAGCGGTTTAGCGTTCCGGCACGATGTCGCGCAGAAACCCATTAGGTGTATGGGTTTACCATACTCCTAGTAGGCTAGTCTGTTACCATCTTAGACTGCATCATCACTTAAACCAGATGAGATTGCCGTCAAGGGCTAACTTGTAGTAGACAAAAAAATTATAGTATCATCAAAACCCATTGTCGGCTCACTACAGAGCACGGGTCTCCTCTCAATATGAGAAGGGTTTGGTCATAGTCCACCACGCTGGCCATGTGCGGATTTGCAGACTTCACACGCCTTTGAGAACATTATGGAGAACTCTCAGGCATGCAGGTTTCCTCACGATATTTTCCTTCACCGTTGAAGCAAGTGATATTTTAATTGCTTAAAAACGCACATAACGCCGGAAAGTTAGAGGTGCGTGCCCGGATTCGAATCGCCGACCTCTTATTAGGAGGCCACACTAACCACTAGGCTATAACCGCTTCATAAAATAAAACATAAATTTTAATAATTATTAAAATTCTTCTTCTTCTTCTTGTCCTTATCCCACATTATGTGGGGTCGGCCCAACACGTCTTCTTCTTCCACTACACTAATTATTAAAATTATTAAAATTCTAACATTACAAATTAGTCCAGTCCAGTGTATTATATTTTAAGTCCAATTATTATTTTGTTATAGCTAAATATTACTAGGACGTTGGCAATACTACCATAAGGTACAAAGAAAACGGTTAGTATAACTTCTAATTACGCATATCTCTACCAAAAGCCATAATTATTTATACGTTACTGCTATTACAGAGTACTAAACATAAAAAGTAACAACTTTTGGTTCTCAAATTGTGGAATTATGTATGAAAGCATCGTTTAATTTCACCAGTAAAAGTGCATTGGCAACTTTCGCTGTTTAAATGGCGTCTGAAACTAATTATCTATGTTAAGAACATACCTTATTATTCTATTACAATCATCATCATCATCATCATCATGATCAACCCATTACCGGCTCACTACAGAGCACGGGTCTCCTCTCAATATGAGATGGGTCTGGCCGTAGTCCACCACGCTGGCCATGTGCGGATTGGCAGACTTCACACGCCATTGAGAACATTATGAAGAACTCTCAGGCGTGCAGGTTTCCTTACGATGTTTTCCTTCGCCGTTGAAGCAAGTGATATTTTAATTATTTAAAAACGCACATAACTCCGAAAAGTTAGAGGTCCCCGGATTCGAACCGCCGACCTCTGATTAGGAGGCTGACGCCCTAACCACTAGACTATCACACTATAGATGTGGAAATATTTGTATTTGCATTACTTATTCCCGCAATACGTACTCGTATTACATATATATACTTAGGTATGACAATAGATAGATCAGAAGATAGAATAAATAGATTTGAGGACCTCCGTGGCGCTGTCGCATTATAAAATGGAGGTCCAGGGTTCGATTCCCGGCTCGAGTGGTGGGAGAATCCGTCTGGGGCTAGTTACCCTAACGACAAAGACGATTTTAAACGCATTTAAGATGATTTCGGAAAGTATCCTGTATAAATAAATAAATATAATTATTTATATTTTTAGTTGTTTTTATATTTCACCCCGTTGGGGTGTACAATTATAAATAATAACAGGTTGGTGGGTTGAAGCGGTGATAGCCTAGTGCTTAGGGCGTCAGCCTCCTAATCTAATCCGGGCACGTATCTCTAACATTTCGGAGTTATGTGCGTTTTTAAGCAATCAAAATATCACTCGCTTCAACGGTGAAGGAAAACATCTTTAGAAATCCTGCACGCCTGAGAGTTTATAATATTCTCAAAGGCGTTTGAAGTCTGCCAATCCGCATATGGCCAGCGTGGTGGACTATGTCCGAATGCTTCTCATATTGAGAGGAGACCCGTGCTCTGTAGTGAGCCGGCGATGGGTTGATCATGATGATGTTGATGATGATGATGATAAACAACTGGAAAGCCTAGTTTTTACTTACACCAATTTTCGAATGCGTAACCTTGACACACCGACAGTTTAAACTGCGTTAAACTTTCCCACTTCCTGTTATTATTGTATATATGAACACACTAAACGATCTATTGTTTGGATGTCTGTATATTGTTCTTAATAACTGTTTACTAATGATATATCATACTAATATAAATGTTAGTTTTTTATACACTACATGTCAGCATGTCGTGTAGAAACCAATAAGGAGTAGTATGGCTTTACCATATCCCTAACAGGTTAGCCCGCTACCATCTTAGACCGCATCATCACTTACCATCAGCTGAGATTGCCGTCAAGGGCTAACTTGTGGTATATAGAAAAAAAAATACTCCAAAGAAAAATAAATTAAACATATTGACATGATAGACAGTTGAAATTAAATCAGAGTCACTGGTCGTAAGACCTTCAAGACAATGGAAAGTAGAACTCCCTTCAAAATACTTAAACCCAGAATTTCCATGGGTTGGTACGATGATGAATGATGAGGGAAATAATTAGCTATCATTTCACCGTCACGACTTTATGACACAGGTGTCGAATTAAACAAAGTGTCACATTAAATTCCCCCACGGCAATACACAGGTTGGCTCTCCAAAATGTTGCCTTTCACCACTTGGGGCTTTGTGCTCCTAATGTGAGTTAAAGGTCGAGTGGTATTAAGAGTTTTTACTGTTAGACGATAACTTTTTGTCTACAAGCATCTTCTGGAAAAGAAACAAACTTTGGATAAAAATCCGCTACAAAAAGACGTTTTTTTCTAAATCAAATGATGAATATTATATATAAATCAATTATGAATTTTAATATTATTTTAGGTTGATGGTGAAAATTCAATTGCTTAAATAACTAATAAAAGTAGACTAGATAAAGTCTAGAATTTTAATTATATACAATCGAAGAGATATATACTCTTGAACAGAAACTGAAAATTCTATAAGTACGTCAACTAAATTACACTAGAAAAAAAATTACGTCAAGTCTAATGCAATACTTTTGTGTTGTGTGCAACATCTGCAAGATATTGTTGTGGTCACGCGGCAGGGTAGTGATCGGATGAAGAGCATCCTCGTACCCAGCACGGTACTTATTAAATCAAACATAAAAAGTAGAAGAAAAAGATAATGACGACTTCAAAATACTAACTTTTGTTTTATTTGGCAGTGCTTTTAGATAGAAATTTAAATTCACTTCCTTTAAGTGTGTCTTTTTAGGATGTATTTTGCTATCAAAAATCAATTAGTGATCATAAATACCTTATGTAATGTGTTATATAATAACGATGACCGCAATATACTTCTTACAAAGGTTTTTTCTAGTTTGCAGTGTTTTAAAAAATTTCGTGTTTTTAATGAAAATGTTATAGTTATTTCGTATAGAAATCCTCCAATTAGTTCTCATTAATACCTAATAGTAATAAGTATAGGTTAAGTTAATTTAGTAGTATTTAATTTTAAATGGATTAAATGAAATTAAACCCCTTTTAAATAAGACTGAAGAAAAAAACATAGCATATGCCACGCATGAATGAGCTTACGGCGCTTCCGTATCGAGAGTACAGGTAAAGAAGATATTTTGCGGGAAAAATTATATTTACCCGTTTTTTTTTTTATTTTTACTTTGTATATTTATTGCTGTGACTGACTTATGGTTAGGACGTTCGCCTCCTATTCGGAGGTTTGGGGTTCGATCCAGCGCTCGCACCTACAACTATTCGTAGTTATGTGCGTTTTAAAAAAAAAATATATATCACTTGCTTCAGCGCTGAAGCAAAACATCGTGAAGAAACTTGCGTGCCTGTGAGTTTTCCATAATGTTCTTAAAGGCGTGTGAAGTGGCAGACTTCCGCACATGGCCAGCGTGTTGGACTAGGGCTAAACCCTTCTTATATCGAGAGGAGCGAGTCTCCTCTCAATAGTGCTCTGTAGTGATCATGATGATGATGACAAAACCATAATTATATGATGGAGTAAGGTATGGAGAATTGCTTCAACGGATTCCAGAAGGATTGTTCCAGAATTGTCGATTATAGAGTAATAAATGAAATACAAGATACTTTGTTACTTGTGTTACTTGTGGATATGTCTGTAGAAGAATAATACTTAAATGCAAAAATCCCCATATAATTAAAACATAAAATACTTTAGCAACAGATATTTCTCAAATTTCGAGTTTTTGAATTGCCTTTTGAAATTGGTGCTGATGAGGAAAGATACATAAACTTTGTTCGAACTTGTCCTTGCACTAAATGTAAATAATGATTTTTTTTATTCAACTACAAGTCAGTCTATGGCGGAAATCTCTCTCACTTGATGGTAAGTGATAATGCAGTCTAAGATGGTAGCGCGCTAAACTGTCAAGGGTATTGTAAATCCATACTCTTGATTGGTTTTCACGGGACATCATGCCGGAGTGCTGAAAGGGTTGCCTCGGATGTGAGTACCTGTCGGCGTGAAGGAGTTATTAACTTTATTCAGCGGCGCCAAAAACCTCAAGAATTCAATAATTACCCATATTTGAACTCTTTGAATCACTAATTAAGCATTTCGTTGTTAATCAGAGTTAATTACCTCTATATGATTTCGTAAACACAAATTTAGATGGTAGTGATAAATTTTGTACTAGACTGCTTTGCTATAAATACCGGCTGTCGATGCCTTTCGGGGTATTCTCGGTCGCGACGTCGGACCGTTCGGACCTCTTAGTTATTGTTGCAATAAAAATGTAATCCCGCAAGTTGTGGATTTAATTACGATGAGCGAAAGTAAACAAAAGCGCGAAGGCCTTAACTCGTTATACCGTTTTAACGAAAAAGACAGGCTACTAAGTGACTAAGCGTTGCGGTAAGACGTTACTTAATAATGAATGATAAGAACAGGTTAGCCCGCTACCATTTCACATTAGCGCCAGGTGAGATTGGGGCCAAGGGTTTATTTCATTTGCAGTAGATTAAAGTAAACTTCACTAATTTTAGTGTTAGTTTTTATTGATAAAGAACTTGGAGCTTGAGGAATAAACGCCTAAGCAGATATACTTACAATCAATGCATCTGTTTGTTTCGCAATTTTCAACCATCAATCATATATTCCAAAATAAACAAGTTCGTACAAAAAACAATGGTTATCGAGATTGTTGCAAACAAACAGACATACATCGATATTGTTAACCATATTTATTAATCCCCTGTAGGTGTACTTACTTTCATTGCTACGGTCGCTATAAAATGCGCGCGTAGCCTTGCACTTGGCATTGCTGCGCAGTCTTCAGATAGGAAATGACTTCTATGGAATAATAACATGATTTTGTATGGTTCGTGCTCCGGAGAGCATGTTAAGTTAGCCAAGCGTTACTTTAGAGATCGTTATGTAAGCCCGCCATGCTGGATTGAAGCCGTTTGGTGGGTCGTACCTCTGATTATCTTAACTATGATAAACAAGGTATGAACCTATGCAATATTAAGAGGGAGGTTGATAATGGCGTATTGTAAACGGGGAAGTCCTGGGTTCGTTTCCCGGCTGGGATCTGGTCTGGTGGGAGGCTTCGGCCGCGGCTACTGGCAAAGACAAAACGCTAAGTAACTATGCGTAACGATATGATGCCAATTAGAAACTGACTAGGAGGAAGGATTCTGGTACTGCAGATGCACATGGGCGACGGTGACCACTTATCATCAGGTGAACCATCTGCTAGTTTGACAGCTATGTATTAAGGCTTCTTTCTGTCTCAAAAGAATAACGGAATAACTACCTAGGCCACTTCCCAGTCCCCATACATAACGCCTCACGTCCATTTTATAATAAGCTGGAAACTCATTTTACACTTACCCACCCACTTTTTTTCAACTTCAAAAATAAAAAAATATCGGTCTCAATAATATTAGCATAGATATATTTTATATGGATGATTTAAAGATAACGGAGTTACTGAAGCAGATATATTACTTGAGATTTTTATGGCTTTTTTAAATGTGTATTCATCATGATCAACCCATTTTCGGCTCACTACAGAGCACGGGCCTCCTCTCAATATGAGAAGGGTTTGGCCTTAGTCCACCACGTTGGCCATGTGCAGTTTGGCGGACTTCACACGCCTTTAAGAACTTTATGGAGAACTCTCAGGCATGCAGGTTTCCTCACGATGTCGCACGATGTCGCGTAGAAGCCAATTAGGAGTGTGGGTTTACCATAACAAGAGAGCCTGCTACCATCCTAGATTGCATCATCACTTACCACCAGGTGAGATTGCCGTCAAAGGCTAACTTGTAATGTTATAAAAAACCTAGGCCTTCTCAGTGCTTTTAAGTAATGATTGTTTCAAGCGCAAACCTATCTCAAAAAACATGAGACAATGGCCAAACCCTTCTCTTATTGAGAGGAGACCCGCACTCTGTAGTGAGCCGAGAATGGGTTGATCATGTTGATGATGATGATGATGATTTCATAATATCCACAATTTATATAGAACAGTAACTGATAACTAATCAAGCGATTTCTAGTCTCAATGGTTTTTTAAATGACGTCACAGAACTTCATGAAAAGCCGTAGGTGTTCTAGGAAAGAGGGCATACCAATCTTAACTGCAAAAACCACTGTTCGATATCTAGGCACAAATTTAGTAGGATCAATTAAAACCACCAATGCTATCTAACTCTAGTGGAATTGTCAACGAAGTCCTTGATCCAATAGAATCAGAAAGTATGGCAATCTTTACTACAAAGAACACTGTTCGATATCTAGCCACAGTCAAGCCGGGCAAAAATTTAGTCAAATCAATTAAAGCCACCAATGCTATCTAACTCTAGTGGAATTGTCAACGAAGTCCTTGATCCAATAGAATCTGAAAGTATGGCAATCTTTACTACAAAGAATACTGTTCGATATCTAGCCACAGTCAAGCCGGGCAAAAATTTTGTCAAATCAATTAAAGCCACCAATGCTATCTAACTCTAGTGGAATTGTCAACGAAGTCCTTGATCCAATAGAATCAGAAAGTATGGCAATCTTTACTACAAAGAACACTGTTCGATATCTAGCCACAGTCAAGCCGGGCAAAAATTTTGTCAAATCAATTAAAGCCACCAATGCTATCTAACTCTAGTGGAATTGTCAACGAAGTCCTTGATCCAATAGAATCAGAAAGTATGGCAATCTTTACTACAAAGAACACTGTTCGATATCTAGCCACAGTCAAGCCGGGCAAAAATTTTGTCAAATCAATTAAAGCCACCAATGCTATCTAACTCTCGTGGAGTTGTCAAAGAAGTCCTTGATCCAATAGAATCAGAAAGCATGGCAATCTTTACTACAAAGAACACTGTTCGATATCTAGCCACAGTCAAGCTGGGCAAAAATTTAGTCAAATCAATTAAAGCCACCAATGTTACCTAACTCTTGTGGAGTTGCCAACGAAGTCCTTGATTCAGTAGAATCAGAAAGTATGGCAATCTTTACTACAATAAACACTGTTCGATATCTAGCCACAGTCAAGCCGGGCAAAAATTTAGTCAAATCAATTAAAACCACCAATGCTATCTAACTCTCGTGGAGTTAACAAAAAAGTCGTTGATCCAATAGAATCGGTTATGGCCCTGAGGCATGCTAAAACGATATGGAATAAATTAACATTACAAATCACTTTGCTACACAAACTGGCATGACGAAACGAGATTACGTGCTTAGCCGCAATGTTTTATACATAACGGGGTAGATTAGTAATTAGCGATAGCTGTTTATGTCGCTGAAATACGCGAAAAGACATTGACCTTGTCTGTCACGAATCATTATATTGAACCTTGTCTCCTTTCATCGTCATGAATCATTATATTGAACTGCATTCAGTTTTTGGAACGAAGTTCCTTATCGCGCGTTGTGAAAGGGGGCTAGACGGAAAAAATTCTTACGAAAAGTTGTCACGACACTTTTTGTTATTGTAAGCTGTGCGGCGTCGCATGTTTCTCTGTCTGTCTCTCTCTCTCTTATAGAAAGCAAGCCAGATATTTTCATTTCTATTTCGCATTGAACAGTGTGGTGTCGCGACGATTATTTTTGTTGAGTGTATACAGGTTTTTTGTAAATAATAAATAATAAAAAATAATGAATCCTGACAGTGTTTCTGCACAAGTTCCGGATATTGCTGATGGAGTACAAAATTGAGCCTACTGATTAAGTTTATATAACATTATATTTGTTAATAATAAAAAATATATTATTATAACTTAAATAAAATAAAATTTTATTACAATTCCTTCACTAATGAATCGAAAGGAACTTCGTTCCATCCGGGTGTCCCTTGACACCTCTCAAGTTTTTTTGTTTTATACACTACAAGTTAGCTCTTCACGGCTATCACACCTGGTGGTAAGTGATGATGCAGTCAAAGATGGTAGCGGACTAATCTGTTAGAGGTCTGGTAAGCCCACACTCCTAATTGGTTTCAAAGCGACATCGTGCCGGAACGTTAAATGGCTTTGCGACACACCTTTGTCTGTAGGGTGGTCAATATCTTCCTCCAGGCCAATGTTAGGCCCATAGACCTTTTGGTCCACTCTTTCATCTTGGAACGTGTATATATAGCGCCTGGTTATAAAAACTTCGATAGCGCGATGCAGGATTTGCTTTTATACTAATGATGTGTTACTAATGCTATTTAGTATCGAGAGGTTGAACCGCCACAGTACCGCAAGGTACTTGAATTTCTGCGATATTTATACACCACACCATACATATTTTAGAATGCCCTCTCAACGCAAGAGTCTCTACAACACCGCAGCATCCTAAGGAGACGATGATTTAATAGCGTACAATCGCTAAACTAACTTAAATAATCAATTTTTCCTTGTATTCAAATTATCATAAAAATTAGGACTTGTAATAGAGTTGATAGGTAAAATATGAGATACGAACGGAAATAACATGTTTTTTAGCCACTACTAGTTAGTCATTGATTTGCAATCCACCTGATGTACAAGGAATCGAGTGATCACTCTGCTAAACTGTTGCGTATTTAATATGATTTATATAATGAAATAAAGTGCAAAGAAAATGCATTTGTACAGCTAGCCTTCAAAAACTAAAAGAAATCTCGACTTAACCATCAAAGTCAACGTGAAAAGGTTAAAAATTTATTCGATTACTTTTTATGGTTCTTAAAGCTTGTAAACGATGATTTATCATAATCAATGTCACTCTAAAACATAGCTTGTAGTGTTTTAAAGCGGATGATTCACATATTAATATTAGAGTCACTCAAGATATCGTAATGTCATAATGAGATCATTACGCATACCGAAATATGCAGTAGTTCAACTTTAATTTGATGGCAAAATAATATATGTCCATGTTCTTATTGACCCCCCCGTTATCCCAAACGTCGCCTAAGCCGAGGTTCGGCCTCAAAGGAGGCGCCCTTAGGCAGACGTTCCCAGTTTCTTCGATCCCTAGGACTCAAAATTTCTTCTGGCAGAGCTTCTTTACGAAGCTCGCGAAACAGCCCAGTTACGCTGTGGCAATCAATAGGGTTAGTACAGCTAATAGACAGTCCGAAAAAAATAACAAGTATTAATATGCGTATTTGTGTAAACAACGGTTATTTCTTAATTTACTTATCACATAAAAATATTATATGATAGTAAATTATAAAATAGCCATAAGTTACTCATTCGCTGCTTAAATAAAAAAAATACTGTGAAACAACACTTATGTATTTATATATATCATGTAATTATTATGTATAAAATCCAAAAACTTGTACGAAAGTCTGTTTTAAGTTATATCCAAAAAAATTGTTATTAGCTTCAGTTAAAAATAAATATACAAGTCCCTGGATGTCCGAGAATTCTAATTCCAATGTTAACCCGTACCAAATTAAAATCGAACCCTATAAGGGTTAAATTTTGATTTGTCTCGATTTTACAAGCTTGCTATACAAGAGCTAATCTAAAGTACAGTTTATTCTAAATCGAAAAAAAAATCAGATGATTTTGTATTAAACAGGAAAAGAGTGCCTATTTCTTATTAAAATAAAAAAAAAAGAAATTACAACCTGAAGGCTTGCCAGGATGTAATTAGTTTCATCCGATTCACGTGGGAATACGGGCATTATCATTGGCTTTTTATTATCATTGAAAGAACCTTTAAAATCTGTCCAGAGAATTACCCCGAATATCCAAAATTTGCCGGTTTATAATATTAATATCGCGTAGAAACCAGTTAGGAGTGTGGGTTTACCATGCCCCTAACAGATTAGCCCGCTACCATCATGGACTGCATCATCACTTAACAACAGGTGAGATAGCCGTCAAGGGCTATCTTCTAGTATATGAGAAAAAAAAGTTTAAGTTAAAGCTTCATTCCAAATTCCGGCTACTTTAGAAAAATCCGAAAAGCATCACCGACCTTGACATTGAGCACGCTATCCTCAGCCAGATCGCTTGACCAGCTCGGCACCTCCCGCACACCCAACGAACACATCCACGCCTCAGTGCACGACTACACGATGCAACGATTGCACGCTCTGAAAGATTTATAGATAAATGCAGTTCCCGGTGAAAATAGATAAATGCCACTGCTCATGAGTTTTCTACACATTTCAATAGACGCAACCGCATTGACTGGACACAAACGCTGACGGGACGGCCGCGGTTTTTTGTCACGATGGCTCCCCGCGGGATACTCCTGTGCTTTTGTGTTATCCTCGCCACGGCTTCTGCCAACACCTTCGGAGCCGGCATGAAGCTGCTGGGAAGGATGTACGACAACTGCGAGAGGTCGCAGGAGATCATCAAGTGTTTCAAGATCCAGGCAGTGAAGTTGGTAGATCGCGCCGCCAGGATGGAGACGCTGCCGATCTTCGACGGTGTTTCATTAGTACGGAATGCGGAACAAGGCAGAGCATTCCCCTCTTCTGTACCAGAAGGCGATTTGAATTCTTTGACTTCAGACGAGGTTGACAAACTATTGAATCTGGCGTCATCGAAGCTGATCCAGACGCATCGGGTCATATTGTCACCTAAGAGCATCGGGGTCGACATTGGCCGATCACTGAACGAGGCGAGGGGCAAGTTGAAGAAAATGATGGGTCCAATATTGGCTGGTGTTGCGATTAAGGGTACATTTGTGGCGATGGCATTCCAAGCTATAGCTTTGATTGCTGGTAAAGCTTTGTTGATAGGTAAGATCGCTCTTCTATTATCTGCTATTATTGGATTGAAGAAGCTTGTGGCTGGAGGCGAAGCGCATGAAAAAACTACGTACGAGATTGTCAAGCACCCTCAGGTATCACAGAGTCATACTTACTCGTCATCCCATTATGGAAATGACTTCGATACCACCGGTCCAGGTGGTCACTACAGGAGGAGCGTTGAAGAGGAGGCTGCCGCTCAAGATAGGGCGTATAGAGCCTATGCTAAAACGCAGTAAAGAAGTATCCCTCAAGATCTGCGAACCGAAAGACCGCTTACGACTCGCTTTACAAAATAAGACACGGCATTTCCCCTCATTATTACCTCCGAAGCCTTTTGGCTACTTTGCACTCGCAAGTAGGAGACAGTGTAATTTAAGTTTATTTAATTCATACGACACTTAATTTATTTTAGAGCAGTTTTATTTTGATTTATTAATACGTTTTATGAAGACGTTTGTTTAACCATAATATTTAATCCCATGAGCAAGTAAATATTCAGTGTATCTAGTTATATAATGTGAATGTTAGGTTTTTTTTTGTCCGTTGAATGATTGTAATGTAATCAGTTGCACCAAATATTGTTAATGAAATCGTTTGTGTTAGATTTAATAATATTTATAATGTTATATTAGTTTAATATTTATTTCGATAATGATTAGGCTAGTCGACGGGTACTGTGCATTTTCCATTCCTATAATTAATTCCAAATGTCCAATTTTGTAAAAATAGTTTAAGTTATATAATATTAATAATTATAATACTTAATTTAGATTAAGTACTGTAACGTACTGCTCAGTAGATTAAGTTCAATAGTTAATTTATTTATTTACATTAACCGGGTCCTATTACATGTATTTATTATTATTATTGTATTTATATATAAAATTGTCTATTATAGACAAGGTGGTTACGCGAGTACCTTTCATATAATTATTTGTGTTTACGTATAATTTAAAATTATTTAACAAAACGATGTATTATTATTATATTATATTGATAATATTATAATGTATTTAGTGTTACTATTATTATAGTATAATTACACCTATTTAGATATATATATTGTATACCCACATAAATATATATTATTTTATGTAATGCAATGTATTATACATATCATTAATGTTCTTAACAGGGAAGATGGGAAGACGATAAATATTTTTAACCCGGAAATTGTTTTATTTTGAAATTCAAATGGGTAATCTTATTATATTCAGTTAATAATAGAAATAGTATAAATGTTTTTATTAAATAAAAAATACTTCTGGGTTTAAACTTACACGGCAGTTGCTAGAGTGTGGAATGCTTTACTAATTTCATTAATGAATTCATCTGATTTCATTAACGAATTCATTAAAAACTAGGGCATTTTTTATCAAAGTTGCCGGAGATTCTAGATTTGATAAACATCCATGTCATATCAATCATAAACCTTACTTATTAGAGGACCACTGCTAAACACAGTTCTCTGATCTCATAAAGCATTTAGAACTCAAACCACTCTGTTCTCAGACCAGTAGATCAAACCCACCATTCTGAACGGTACCGGTAGGCTGACTTTAACGATTATTATTACACGTAAGTCATTGAAAAGTGAATTTACGTCTTAACGCACTCTTATAGGTATAAGTGATAGTCTAGTGGTTAGGGCGTCAGCCTCCTAATCAGAGGTCGGCGGTTCGAATCCGAGCGCACCTCTAACTTTTCAGAGTTATGTGCGTTTTTAAAACATTAAAATATCACTTGCTTCAACGGTGAAGGAAAACATCGTGAGGAAACCTGCATGTCTGAGAGTTCTCCATAATGTTCTCAAAGGCGTGCGAAGTCTGCCAATCTACACATGGCCAGAGTGGTGAACTATGGCCTTCTCATATTGAGAGGAGACCCGTGCTCTGTAGTGAGCCGGTAATGGGTTGATCATGATAATGATGATAAAACGGCGTATCAACTCCTATAGAGTTGATACGCCGTTTTCTCAGCCCCGTTTTTGTACTTGACAGTAAGGATCTGACCCTCGTTTTAGGCAAGCCTAGAATTGAACTCTGAACTTCTTGATCTCTAACTTACCAATAGACCTGTAGCGTTATTATCTTGATTGTAACTAACATAAAATTTTGTTTGTCGACCAATATTTACATGAAATGATATAAAATGACTCCCTTGGTTTTCCTCCTTATAATTATGAGAGATTTGTTTAGATTTCTATAACGAAGATTTTTTATAACCGTGACAGATAAGTCCTGAAAACTTCGGCCTCTTTCCAACCAAGTTCGAGCTCCGGTACGTACCGTACCTATAACTATTAGTTTTAACTTTAGTATTTTTAAAATAACATCACTTGCTGTAACACCTGGGAGTTCTTACACCTGAGAGTTCTGCTTAATGTTCTGAAAGGCGTATGAGTCCACGCGTGGCAAGCGAGGTAAATTCTTTGTAACCTTTACCTTACTACCTTTTATAATAGTTGACTGTACTGATAATAATTGTATGTTCGGAATCTCAGATAATGTATGAAACCATTTTGCTGTGCTCAGGTCTTGTTGAAAGACGTTAATCATCATGTTGAACTGGTAGGTCCACTTGCAGGTCTTTTGGAGGGATTTCTGTGAACCAAGCTCTTATGTCGATTGTCTTGCCTGCAGTGACATTGCGACACGCTTGGCATCGTCTAATAACAGTGCGTTTTCTGATGACCAATTTACGTTATTTACGAATCTTAAAACACACAGGTCATCGAGCTATGAGTTGCCCTAAATTAGTATGTCGGGAAGTTCTATTTAATACAAAAGCTATGATAGCCTAGTGGTTAGGATGTCCGCCTCCTAATCAGATGTCGGGGATACAATCCCGGGCATGCACCGCTAACATTTTGGAGTTATGTTCGTTTTTAAGCAATTAAAAGATCACTTGCTTCAACGGTGAAGGAAAACGTCATGAAGAAACCTGCATGTCTGATAGTTCTTCATAATGGCTCTCAAAGGCGTGTGGAATTTGCCAATCCGCACATGGCCAGCGTGGTGGACTATGGCCAAACCCTACTCATAATGAGAGGAGACCCGTGCTCTGTAGTGAGCCGGCAATGCGTTGAACATGATGATTATGACGTCGTGTTCTTAAACTTAAATATGAAAAGCAAGATGGAAAATATGGTCACGTAACGAAAACGCGTTCGATGGTTCGACCGTCCATAGTAGTTCGATCGGCACACATTTTCATATCAGGTGTTGATTAAATGTGAGTGTTATAGTAAAACTTAGTTACAGAAGGGGGTTGACCGCGAACCTTTAATATGTTTAAAATGAAAATAAAAAGAAATGAATTGAAACTTCGCTTTATTGTACACCATACGAAATAAGAAATACAAAGACAGCAAATAAACACACAGAAATGATCAAGTTTACGAGATACGGTGCTGGTGATTTTTTTTTTATACACCACAAGTTTAGCCCTTGACGGCATCGCACCTGATGGTAAGTGATGATAAGGGCTAACCGGTTAGAGGTATGGTAAACCCTCACTTCTAATTGGTTTCTACACAACGTTGTGACGGTCGAAGCCTCCCACAAGACCAGACTCGACCCGGGAATCGAACCCGGGACCTCCAACTTTATAATGCGACTGCGCGCGCGTTGCGACACGGAAATCGTCGAACTAAAAAAAAATTGGTAATTCTCTGCCTGCCTCTTGCTACCTTCCGTTTCTTGAATGCTATTCAGTAAATCTTTTTGGCTGTCTATCTTGCTTTTATTTACTCGTTTACTAATTTTGACTTTAATTGGTTTCTTTGTCTAGTCTTTCAACTCCATTTCTTCTAACATTTTCCATACTACATATCCTGATAATGCAATGATAAATTAATATTTTTTATTCTTATCTATATCGTTTTTCTTTACGTTAAAACTCAAGAACGGTTTCCGTTGGTTAATAAATGTAGTATGCAGATATCAATCACTTCTAGTTTGTATTTCATTAGTTGCTTTTGATGCAATGAACATATAATATCAATATATAAGGAAATAGCAAAAAGGTTAGTCGACATCACAGGAGACCGAAGAGCTGCCAGCTACCTCGGACAACGAATCAGTCTTGCAATCCAAAGGGGAAACGCTGCCAGTATCTTCGGAACCTTACCTAAAGGGACTCCTTTTAATAATATATTTTATTATAGTATATATTTTTTTATAAGATTTATAGTTTTAGGTTCAATTTGAGGTTTATTTTAAGTTTTTAATTGTTTATAATAGAGAAACATTGTTTTAGTTGTTAATTATCTTGTAATATCATCATGATCAACCCATTCTCGGCTCACTACAGAGCATGGGTTTCCTCTCAATATGAGAAGGGTTTGGCCATAGTCCACCACGCTGGCCATGTGCGGATTGGCAGACTTCACACGCCTTTGAGAACATTATGGAGAACTCTCAGGCGTGCAGGTTTCCTCACGATGTTTTCCTTCGCCGTTGAAGCAAGTAATATTTTAATTTAAAAAAAAAAACTTGTAATATATTGTATGTTATTTTATATATAAGTAAAGATAACATTAATAAAGCATCAATTGGAGCAGATCCGTCCAGTTATTCAGCCCAATACTGCACAGAAGCTGTTGCTATAAGAAACATATCGAGAAAGCTTGCCATAATGTTGGAAACACGCAAAATATGAAGCTGAGCATGTAGGTTTCTCACGCGATGCTAAACACACCGGCGATAATGGTAATGAAAAAATGATGAAAGTCAAGAAAATTGCGAGCAAACGCAGTGGCGGTTCATTATAAATCGGCACTTACCAGCATTGCGTTAGAGACTAATGAAAAGTCGGTGGTAATTGGTCTAACGGCGCAATATGATGTATTGATTCCATAGATTGCAAATGTGATTGTATCATACTTTCTCAAAATCTGTATGTGTGTGTCGCATTATAAAGTAGGAGGTCCTGGGTTCGATTCCTGGCTCGAGTCTGGTCTGATGGGAGGCTTCGGCCGTGGTGAGCTACCACCCTACCGGAAAACAAGTGTCGCCAAGCGATTTAGCGTTCCGGTATGTCGCGTAGAAACCGGTTAGGAGTATGGGTTTACAATACCCTTAACAGGTTAGCCCGCTACTATCTTAAACTGCATCATCACTTACTATCAGGTGAGAGTGCCGCCAAGGGCTAACTTGTAGTGGGTAAAAAAAATGTGTTACTTTTGTTCTTGGAAAAATTGTTCTTGGGAAAAACAAAGAACTATTGCAAATTGATGTTCGGGGAGTTTTTGCAATCATTTTAGCATGTATCTATTATAGATATTTATCATCATTACTAACCTATTATTAGCTCACTACATGGCACGGTCTCTTCTCAACCTGAAAAAAGTTATTGGACGTAGCCAGCATGCTTTTTGGTAGAATTCACGAGCCTAAGAATATGTTTGAGAAACAAGCATGCAGGTTTCGTCAGATATTAATTTTATATTGATTAAATTATTTTAAAAATACATGACTCCGATAATATAGAGGATTAAACTAAGATTTCGGAAAGGGAGTCTAAAGTCTCAACAACAAGGCAGACTATTACTGCTTCTCTATCTAAATATAAGTTAAGAATAATACCTAAAGAGAATACTTCGTTCTCCTTTTTAAGACGAGCATAGGAGTGTGTGATTTGGCATTGTTAAAGTTTTTTTGGATAAAAAGTGCTTGTGCTAGTCTAGTAGGTATTAAATAGGTATCTATTGTTTTTACTTCATTTAATTTTACTCAAAATACGTACAAGGATGCATTATATTTTTTAAGAAATTTAAATTAAAGAAAGGAATGCTATTTTCATCAATTATTATTCCCACTTTAGCTAGAGTTTTTGCAAGGACTCGGACTTGTTTAATCATGTAACGTCATATTTGTAAAGAATAGATGTCTAACTAACGAAGCTGTGATAGCCTAATGGTTAGGGCGTCTGCCTCCTAATCAGAGGTCGGCGGCGAATCCGGGCACGCACCTCTAACTTTTCTGAGTTATGTGCGTGTTTCTATAATTAAAATATCACTTGCTTCAATGGTGAAGGAAAACATCGTGAGGAAACCTGCACGCCTAAGAGTTCTCCATAATGTTCTTAAAGGCGTGTGAAGTATGCCAATCCGCACATGGCCAGCGTGGTAGACTACGGCCAAGCCCTTCTCATATTGAGAGGAGACCCGTGCTCTGTAGTGAGCCGGTCATGGGTTGACCATCAGATGACTAACTGACTAACTAGCCATCGTACATCGATACACCGACCAAACCACTGAATGGACCGGTCTAAAATTTGACACAAATTAGCCTTTTAACAAGAAATTTTTTTTTTAATATGTGGCAAATTTATTCAAAATTTGTATAAAAATTTATCTATCGCTAATATCAGTCAATACAAAATTCTACACCAATATTAGAATTAATAAGGAAGTGATCAAGTGGTTTGTTTCTTTGTTTTTTCGACTCAAACCTCGTCGACCTTCATGAAATGTACAACAAAGATAGCTGGTAACCTGAACGATTAAAGTATAATCTATAATATAAGTACGAAAGAGCGCCAAGTAACGGTTCCTGTGGGATTAAAAACCAACCAACTTTCCTAGTACGGCTTAGGAGCCACACCGAATTCCACAAAATATATGGTAGCCAGCTCGCACGCAATCCCTAGAAAGCTATCTTCCTCTTGGTTGTAAATTCAGTGGAAACTGTCCAGTTGTTTTCTAGAATACAATATCTACTGGTCCATCAGCAGATGTAAGCTAATTCCATGCATGGCATCGTCCAACTGTTCCCTTGGTATGTCTTCGGGGTTCAGGGTCATACACTTGAGACCACTGGGAAGTGTCTTAAATCGTTTTGTACATAAAAAGGTATGCGCGTTAAAAGTATAAAAAAAAATCTACTAACTGAGACTAATTGAAATTTGCTCCTTTTATTTAATTCTTTTGAAAAACACTATTAAACTATTGCAAATGTCGATCTCAACTTATTAATTTTCACATTTTTCCGCACGTTTCTATCGGATACTGGTGGTACTGGCCGAGTTAGTAATACGTGAATTAATGGAAGTTTCGAGTTATTCAGAGCGGAAAATCGCATAGGCAATATACAGGTGGCCCCTTTTACACTTGAAGTACCATTGGCATAAAAAAGGAAAACTGCAGTGGGTCTAGATTCAGAAGATATGTAAGATACTGTTGGAAATACTGTTACAAATACGTGATAATATTTACCCGTATTAATAACAATTAAATTGGGCACCTTTCTGTAGTTTAATTCTATTTAAGCTTATTTTAAAAGACGACAAACTAATCTTTCAAAATCTTAATTATCAAAGACGGATAGCACATCTTTCTTCTGACAAATAATCCTTGCCTTCATAGGATCTCTTTTAATTTTTAGATCAGTGGGATAAAGGGTTTTAGAACATGAACACAATATGCTTCTGTCATGGGGGCTGGAAGGCTAAAAGGTCAGGCACGGAGGTTGACATTGTGGGAGTGGGGGGGGGGGGGGCTTTTCTAACTGCGGCTGAGATTTTGTTACAAAAAATCCAATACAAAGTAAAAAAAACTCAGGGATCGAGCGCTGGAGCTCCTGATCTATGGTTAAATTTTAATTATAATATTCACATAATCATAATTCAGTAACTTGGTGGTGATAGCCTAGTGGTTAGGGTGTCAGCCTCCTAATCACAGGTCGGCGGTTCGAATCCGGGTACGCACCTCTAAATTTTCGGAGTAATGTGCGTTTAAAAAAAAAATTATCACTTGTTTCAACGGTGAAGGAAAACATCGTGAGGAAACCTGCACGCCTGAGAGTTCTCCATAATGTTCTCAAAGGCGTGTGAAGCCTGCCAATCCGCACATGGCCAGCGTGGTGGACTATGGCCAAACCCTTATCATATTGAGAGGAGACCCGTGCTCTGTAGTGAGCTGGTAATGGGTTGATCATGATGATGATGATGATGAAGAAAACTAGTTTTTTATACACAACAAGTTAGATAGGTGATGAACCAACCTGTTAGGGGTATGGTAAACCTATACTCCTAATTCGTAGATAGTAGAGTTAAATCAAGACTATCTAAGCGTAAGAGTAAAACCAAGTAAATAAAATCACAGGTAATTTGGATTTAAAGTTTATTAATGTAATTATAGAGAATACACAAATTATAAAGATGTGAAAATAATTTATAATTTACGATGATTTTTGTGTACCAACATGAAAGTGCAATACTTTACTGACTCATTGACTAGAGAGACCTTTAAGATAATTTGATGAAGGCAAAGATGTATGTAAGATGTTTGTATATGATATTTGCTATAGTAAATTAAATAACTAAAACAGACCAAAGGTGTACAAACTTAAAGTAAACTTGAAGTACCGTTTAGTAGGTTGCACAAAATTAGTAAGACTTTCAAAGGAAGTTGTATTTTATTTTATAATAAATTACCTATTGATATCTTGGAGATGTCTATCCATAAGTTTAAAGTTTTTATAAAACGAAAGCTTATAGAAAAATCATATTACGATATTAAGGATTATATAAACGATAACAAAGCTTGGGTATTCATTGCTCTATCTCCATAGGTACTATAATTTATTATTGATTTGGCTAAGTTTGTTGTGGGTTTCTCCTTACACCTGAGTGCGATTTGAACCCTCTTAGCTTTAGTTTTAAGTTGGCGAGTGTAGTTATCACCATCACTAATAGAAATACTGAAAAATGTGATACATATGAACGATTCATAGATGCCTGTAATAGGTTTATGTGAATTAAGCTATTTTTGATTTGATATGATTTGATCTATAGAAGCGAGTGTAATTTTGCGTTATCTTCCAAAATACTGTCATAGAATATGTCTGTGTCAATATTAAATATTGTATTGACACATATCAGGTACAATTGATTGGTGTCTAGTTTGAAGGTAGGAGAGACCAGCCTGTTATTATTATGCCATATAAATGAAGTTTTATTTCATCGCCCACTGATAGGTGTCCATTGATAGTTCCTCGCGTTGATACCTTTGCCTTCGTCTCTTGGGTCGTTTATGTTGTCTTTGTTGGTGATAAATAACCTTTCTAGTCTATCTCTCAGCTCATCTGGGGTTATGGGTGATACAGTTGCTTGATCTTCTTCCGATTTCTCTTTGTAATAGTGATGATCACCGTGGTCGATATAATCACCATGTCCGTGGTCGTTAAGATTGTTGTAATGCTTGTGATCACGATAGTAACCTGAAATTTTGAGTCAGTAAGTTAACTATTCTTTATGTAAATATTTTCATAATACCCTTCCATTCCATAAACCCTGACGCTATTAAAAAACATTTGCAATAATTGTTGTTAATTGAAATTCTGGATTTTATATATTTTTGGGTCTTTATTATGTGATTTCAGGAGGTTATCGAGTCATCCTAATATCATAAAATATAGGTTTTACGTGAAGTAAGTAGTGATTGAAGCGGTGATAGAATAGTGGTTAGGGCGTCAGCCTCCTAATCAGAAGCCGGCGGTTCGAATCCGGGCACGCACCTCTAACTTTTCGGAGTTATGTGCGTTTAAAAAAAATTAAAATATCAATTGCTTAAACGGTGAAGGAAAACATCGTGAGGAAACCTGCACGCCTGAGAGTTCTCCATAATGTTCTCAAAGGCGTGTGAAGTCTGCCAATCCGCACACGGCCAGCGTGGTGGACTATGGCCAAACCCTTCTCATATTGAGAGGAAACCCGTGCTCTGTAGTGAGCTGGTAATGGGTTGAACATGATGATGATGATGACTTGAAGTACTCGTATCTGGCTGGGTTGTGTACGAGTGAGTGAGTCTTTCCTTGACCCAGCCACCAGGTAACCCGAAAGATCATGCCTGTGTTTGAGTGGGTATTCTGGTCGCCACTCTGGCTGCCGGGGAGTCCCACATACCCCGCCGGAAGCGGCACAATTCTGCCTGCGCCGCTTCCGGAGGAGACGCGACAATGCATTTCCCAGCGTTAGAAAACAGTATGATTTTTGCGTAATGACTGACGACCGACGATGATGATTATTAAAAAGTTGGAGGTCCTGGGTTCGATTCCCGGCTCGAGTCTGGTCTGGTGGGAGGCTGTGGCTAGTTACCACCCTACCGACAAAGACGTGTCGCCAAACGATTAAGCGTTCCGGCACGATGTCGCGTAGAAACCAATTAGGAGTGCGGGTTTACCAAACCCCTAACAGGTTAGTTCGTTTCCATCCTAGACTGCATCATCACTCACCGCCAGGTGAGATAGCCGTCAAGGGCTAACTTGTAGAGTGTAAAAAAAAATGTAATGATTGCTGTTTCAATTTGACAGATTAATAGGCATGCCAAAGTTAAAAGAACAATGCTTGAATAGAAAAGAAAACAAATCTTTGCAACAAAAGTTTAGGATATCATTAAAAAAGCTTTCTACGTTATTTAATTTAATTATCACTAATAGCACAATTATCATGATTAGTAAGAAAGTTATAATGATGTCTGAGAAATATTAATACGGCATTATCACTTGAAACCAATATTTTAGTTTACCTTACATCAGGTTTAAGTATTTCTAATATTTTGTTATTATTACTGAAATCTGAATTATATTTATTAGTAATTCGATAATTACTAATAAAAATAATTCAGATTTCACAGAAAATATTAATATTATAATTAATTGTACAGAAAATATTAATATTATAGTTAATTGATCTGCTCAGGTTGTAGTTTACTGTACCTGTACAAAGTGATTGTTATTTAACATTTAAGCTATAATCCTATGTTTCCAAAATAGCTGGATGTAGGTTTTGATATACTACATCTGCATGAGGTTACATGATGTGTGACTGGATAAGCTAAAAGCCATAATCATCGTTGATTATTTTAGTCGAATCTCTTCTCTTTCTTGCTCTTAACCCTTCTTTCATTCACTTATATCAGCCGTCACAAACTATACAATTTCAAAAATAAAATTATAAAAACACTAGTCTAGTTAGATTTTGCATAGTGCGTATATACCCGTATATATTCCTTATTCGTTATTATAAACACATGTTTTGCTTTTCTGTTCTTTTGTAATAAGTTCCTTTTTGTGTTTTTTGTTATTTGCTGTCTAAAATTTTGCATATTATATTATTAGCGACATATTAGCGTCGACTTAAGTTATTAGGCATGCTGTAGTTACCTCTAAATTGTTTTATATGTATATCCTAGCACTTAAGGTTTTTAAAATGTTTATTTTTTTTTTACATATAAATCTGTTGGTGGCGCTTTGGATAAATAAATAAAAAAAAAAAAGTCACTTCACTAGCCACACCTTTTACACGCATATCCTCTTTTACACCATCCATCCAATTTCTTTGATCTTCTTCTACTCCATTGTCCTTTCACATACCACATATATAACATTATCTAAGTCAAGTTTTATAGTAAATTTCTCATTATACATTGTATATTGGAATTCGTATTATATTTACTTAAAATCGGCTAAGTTTACTATTGGCTTCTTCTTAAACCTGGGTGCATTAAGAACTTTGTAGCCTTGGTTTTAAGTTAACAAGGAATAGTCTCGTCGAATATCTTATATGAAACTAGACCAACGAAATCCTCGCTTATATTATAAATCAGAAAGTTTAATAATATTTACTGTTGATGGGCCTCATAAGAAGGCTCAGAGTCACTCAGCGAAAAAAAAATTCAGGCCTTTGTAAATACTGCATCTCTATCGTAGATAATTGAGAAAGGATTATGTATTTATTTTATAAAATAGCTATTTGAACTGTAATATCATAACAGTTCATCTTATCTAGACATTTAGATGTTAGGTTACTACCGATACAATCATTATTAAGTATTTGAGGGAATAAGAGCATTGACCAAATAAAAGGAAGTTGAGGGAGATACCTACTTAGATTTAAACCGGGTAACCGTGTAACCGGATTAAACTAGTAAAATAAATGTAATCTACCTCCAGAACTGCCATGGTGCCCATGGTTATACCCATTGTGTTCGTACGATGATAGATGCGATGTACTAGGACTTAAGAAGTTCTCGAAGATGTTCTGCTCGCCGTAACTTGGCCCACGGGTAGAGAACAGTGTCACAGCGAAAACTGCTAATTTAGCCAGCAGGAATGCCTTCTTACTTGCCAGTAACAGTAGTCCAAGTAATAGAGGCAATAGTGTACTTATATGGAATTTAATACCCAATAGAAACGGCAGCAGTAAGTTGCGGGTTAACAGGCGACCTGGAAGAAAACTTTGATTAATACACTCGTAAGTATATCACTGAAAATAAAAAATATTATCTAACAAGAACTGTTTGTTTGTGGGCTTGAGTTGCTGTGCCATATTAACCGTATTCGCCGGCGAAGACGAGGTCCCCGCTATCTTACGTCATCCGGACGTGGGCTCCATCCACGGCCTTGGAGACGTACGGACCACACACCGTCCGACCCCCCCCGTTATCCCAAACGTCGCCTTAGCCGAGGTTCGGCCTTAAAGTAAGCGCCCTTAGGCAGACGTTCCCTTAGTTTCTTCGAGCCCTAGGGTTCTAGGGCTCAAAATTTGTTCTTGCCCAATTACGCTGTGGCAACCAATAGGGTTAGCACAGCACAACAAGACAGTCCGAAAAAAAATATGCCATATTAATTTTATGTTTTCCTATTTTACTGTTTGTGAAAGTCGATAAGTAGTCCTTCGAATGATATGAAATAATTACACAAGGTTGTATTCATTTTTATCTATCTTTAAGTAAAGGGGATTTAATAACTATTATGGTGAGTTTTACCGCAGTTGAACTTAATCTAGTAGATAATAATTCAAAACTAATTGGGTTAATTTGGGTACAACACGTTTTGTGTATAATATCAGAGGTAGGTATGCTCTATTATAACGGTAGAAGCCTATTTGAAACGAACGTGCTAGTTCAAAGCATACAAAATAGATGGCGCGCAATGCCAAGTTCATTGCTACAGCAGCCTTGACTTTCATTCGTCAAATTAGTTCTCCTCCACAGCGGTAGATGGCGTTTATTTGCCATTTTTTTTTTTCTTCGTTTTATGGCTTTACGCAGATTAGCCAATGTCAAGTTTATAGCAATGTAGAAGCTAGGGAGAAATGGCGGGAAACTTCGCTCTCTGCGGACGCGGCTCCCTCAAACCTTTCCCAAATCAATACCTGTTAACCATTCAGAAAACCAACCACTACACAAACGACACCAACACTGTCCACGACACAACCAACACCAGTCCTTTCCAAAACCAGCCAACAAACATTAATTCAAGAAAAGCGTGAAAAAACCGCGCCCGCCATATACGAAGTCTCCCGCCTTTCTCCTACCCATTTTTATTAAAAGTATTTTTATAATTTCATACTTTCAAACTCATGATCTTCATGAATTTTTATGTATTTAAATTTATAAGTAACAAAATTACGTAAAACACCTACGTAATATTATCCCTACTAATATTATAAATGTGTAGGTATATTATAAACCTACTTTAAATCATATTTTATAAGTAAAACATTGTCACTCACCTGTAGTCATTTTGCCGGGCACAAATGATCTGTCTTTTACTCTAGGATCAATCACGAATTCGAGGACTCCATTGGCGAGAGTAGGTCCGATTCTCATGACCAAACCTGGGTAAAACTTTCCAAGATCCCAACGTAATGAACGCTTGGAAATCAGGCTACTTGCATCTTCTATTATTGCTCTAGAAATTTACATCGCACGAATGAATGAATATAATTTTATTGTACACCACAGATAAATAATATGAAATGCAAATACAAAGAGCGGTTAGGTAGCAGGTACAATTGGCGGCCATATTGTTTAATAGCGATTTCTTCCAGGCAACTAAAGGTTCTTAAAGAAAATGCTATAGATGCTTGGTAGGTGGTACAACAAAGAAAATATAAGTAATAATACATATAACACATCGAACGTAGATTTATCGCTATCCGTATATAAAAATAAACCCTTATAGATCTGTTCCATCAGTACATCTGTGCGTAGCAGACATCAAATTTGTGGAGTTGAAACTGGGCACAGTTGTTGAAACTTTTACTTTAATGGATTGCGAAGTCTAGGACCTTTAACGATTTGATTTTCGGGTCTAGATGAGTGTGGTACTCAAGGGATTATTGTGTTAAAAAGCAGTCTAGCAATAGACCTAAATGTCGTAACAATCTCCCAGTTATCTTTACTAATCAATTTTAAAACATTGTATCTGAGAAAACGAGGGACTGCTAACTTCAACTCAGTTTTTACTATGATTGCAATTATGAAGGTTTATCTTATTAATACTGTATAGAATGTATTTTGATCCAGTTAAATCAATTATTATTACATTAATAATGTATTAATACTCTAGTCTCTACTGTAGTCTAAAAACTCGCATTGAAGTATTCTACTATGAGAAGAAGCCATTATGAAAAATACAAGCGGCTAAATTCACGTAAATACCTGACTGGTTTCAAATCTATTGAGCATATTTTTACATACAAAAATGTATTGAAACGTAGGTAACTCCCGACGAAAATTCGTACAAAATTGAGATCGTAGATAAAATAGGTTTCTATGATCTTTACCATTAGTAAATTTTCAGGTTCCACAACTCCATTTAAAACGAGTGAAATCTTCCAATTTTATATAGCACATGTACTGTGTATTTGGTTAATTAAAAATAAGAAAAAAAGACTAGCTGTGCCCCGCAGTTTCATCCGCGTAGTCACCGCCATACAGGGGAAATAAAAGGATTAAATATAACCTATGTATTCGCTGATAATCTAGCTATCTATTACTGAAAGGATTTTCACAATGGGGACAGTATTACCGGAGGTTAACCCGAAAATCCAAAGTTATAAACATTACCTCTTTGTAATATTAGTATTGAAATGAAGATAAGTAAGATCATCATCATCATCATTAACAACCGATTGACGTCCACTGCTGGACATGGGGCTTTTGCAGGGAGTTCCATGGCCTTAGGCCGCTTGTATCCAGCGGCTCCCTGTGACTTGTTTGATGTCGTCTGTCCATCTAGTGAGGGGTCGACCAACACCGTTTCAGCACCTTGGGACCTCAACGTCCATCAGTTAACCAAGCTATGTGCCCCAGCTACGGAACTCACTGAGCTATGTCGGTAACTCTGGTTCTTCTACGGATCTCCTCATTTCTGAGTTGATCACGTAGACTTCTAGCATAGTCTCTTCATCTGCCGCTCAGTGACTCTGAGACTTATGAGGCCCATAGTAAGCGACAAGGAAGATGTTTGAGAGTATTTTCTTAATAAATTTACATTACTTATTATATTTTACCGGAAATCCATGGGGTCTTTGTCCAGGAAGTTCCCAATGTCCCTCGGCAGTTTCTCATCTCGCACAAACGACACATCCGTAGCCAAACTGAATGAATCCGTTTCGTCGTAATCGTTCAGTTTATTCAACAGTTCCTTGCCAAAACACACTCCCACTTCTGAACGATCAGACACACTTAAACACTCGTTCAACTGGGCTCCATCCTCGCTGTTCCTCTTAAACTTCTCCCCGTTTTTCATTTGCAACTGTATCGGTATTATTTCTACAATCACTGCCAGGAATATCAGTGTTGTAAATTTCAATGAGAACATATGATTCATGTTTGCCGAATGGATAATCGATTTCAGCTAATAAGGACTTATCTACATTTCAAAGGGGTTTATTTTTTAAGGCACCACTGTTTGGTTCAATTTAGGTGTTAGGTATACATTATTGTAACAAGACCCGGTCTGTTTTATAGACTTTTCTTGTTATGTACGAGTGAACTTTGCCATTGTTTCGCCGTCACGGGCTGTTCCCACGTCTGGGCAACAATGAGGTGAAAATTCGTGGTGTGGTTATTTAGTCTTGTAGTGAGAGTGCAATTTACATGTCAAATGTTACGGCAGCTTATGCAATGAGGCTACGTAATGAGCCATACACGTGTGTAAGTACCAGCTCTTTAATCTTAGAAGGATTTAAAAGCAGGTTTGTATGGAGGTAGGCCTCAGGCTTTCTTCCGACTAAGTAGAGACATTTATAGCGTTTGTTTGACGCCTAGTAAGTGTAAGAGCTTAATATAACTACTATTTTTTTTTCCCCGCTGGGAAATGCGTTTACGCATCCCCTCCGGAAGCGACGGGGTATGTGGGACTCACCGGCGGCCGGACTGGCGACCACAATACCCACTAAAACCCAGCGATGCTCCTACGCGTCGCCTGGTGGCTGGGTCACGGGAACACCCGCGCACTCGACCGCAACCCAACCAGCGGCGTCCGCCGAGACAGACCCTCCACCGGGGCCGTATGATCAAGGCCCCCTAACTCCATTTGAGGCGCGCCAGGAACATTGGACGCGCCTTACGACCCGAGGAATATATGCTGCTTATTGCTGCTTCCATCTTAGACTGCATCAAAATAACACCACCAGGTAAGCATACAGGATTAAAAAATAAAACTCGTATATAATGTGAGTAGACGACCGTACCTACATTGTGATCCTGAACATCTCAACAGAGAGAAAAGAGAAAAATAAGAAGCAAAATGCGACTAAAAGCGATTAGGCTACTTAATCGAAACCAGCTAATAGATATATGAAAAATGGGAAGTTATAACAGTTTTACATATAAACCACTAATAATTATATTATTGTAAGAAATAACGGAAATAAATAATTTCTATAATATAAAAATACTCATATAACAAAATTAGAAGGAAACTATATTAATTCTATAGTTATATTAGTTAAACCTGCACGCCTGAGAGTTCTCCATAATGTTCTCAAAGGCGTGTGAAGTCTGAAAATCCGTATATGGCCAGCGTGGTGGACTATGGCCAAACCCTTCTCATATTGAGAGGAGACACGTGCTCTGTAGTGAGCCGGCAATGATCTTGACGGTTAATCATGATGATGATGATTAGTTTTACTATGTTATATAAAACTTCTTGTAAACTATATGTAGAAACATCTGAAGTTAGAAAGAGCAATTAACTATCCAATATGTTTATCAATAAGTGAGGTTTTTAGCATTAATTATTTATCTATGTAGTAACCATAACAACCATAATCACTAAAAATTCCAATTACATTTTTATTTTTTTATAATTTTTTAGGTTGCTCAAATATTTAAAAAAATCACGGCAGTGGTGCATATTTTGACATTTTTTATACACTCAGATATATCTGTTGTTCCAAGTAGTATTTATTTTAGGTACGCTTAAAGCAAATTGTCACCCATAATAACTTTTGGAATAACATATTATAGCTATATCGAACTAACGATTACTTCAAACTTATGATAATTAATAAATAATTTTATTCGAGAACCATTATACCATCTTATTCATGCTCAATTTTCATATAAAAATTACAAATAAATTTGTTTTCACGAATTCCAAACATCTAATCTTCCATTACGAACAACTTGAAGGCCTTTGAACTCCTCATTGTCTAACAACCTGCTTGGTTTTCCTTCCGACCAGTCTAAATTTTGATTCGTGTTTAGCAAATTTTCGTCTTTATCATGAACATAATAGGGTCTATTATCTCCCGTGTCACAAGTCAGTTTAAATCCTTTGGGACTTGGACGAGTTAAAAGTGAAAGCCGACAATACAAAATTTTTTCTTATATGTCCGGTTTGTGTCGAGTAAAAGTTTTGTTGCAATGATGTAACATTTTCTCGTTTTACATTTAGTGTGTCATTGTTTTTACTTCATTGACTTAATGGACTTGGCTGTGGTTTGTAGAAGCATCTGTTGTCAGAGGTCAGTAACCTCTAGTCTATTTGAAAATTACTATTAGTATTATAACTTTGTGAACACATATTGCATAGTATTGATTAAGGAAGATAAAATCAAAAAAAATTAAACGTTGGGTGTAATAAAGTTGATGTTAAAATGTTTATTAAACTAGTTCCTACTAGTAGGTAGTATATTATTTCCACTATAAACTACCTCTCACGCCCGTGTGCAAAATAAATAGGTACATATTAAAACAAAAGAGATATAATAAATAAAAATAAATAAACCTACATACACATTACATAAATACATATTTGCACCGGGTGGAGGATTACGCCCCGGCAGGGGAGATCAAACGGCCGGGGGTCAGGGTGACAGGTTGAGAAACCGGTGGACTACCCTAGTCCAGCAAGACCGCTTTTTGCATCCTGGCTGCGAGCGAACTGCCACGGAACCCCAGCCGCCTCAGATGGTGAGCGAGGCTGACTGGGATCAACCCATTCGCAGATATGACGATTGGGATAGTTTCAGCGGACTGCACATGCCACATGTCGGAAACCTCGTGAGCCAGATCGAGATGTAGTATATTATTATTATTATTTATTATTTTTGTAATTACAATCCTCTATTTAATTCATTCCTCATTCATGATTATAGATAGCATCGTTTTTCAGCTTTCGAAGAATAGAAAAATTTGGAGATGAATTTCGAATGCAATTAAAACTGTTCAATGATTTTAATAATTCGGAACATTATGTAATATCTAACAGTTTTTTTTCTAATAAATACTAGTTGTAAACTATAGTCTCTTAGATTTCGTTATATACGTATATGAAATGAAGCTTTTATGATTAATCTTAAGTTATGTCATCGAAAAATTTAGTTTTGCGTTACATCATGAACTTTCCATGTGAATACGATTTCCAAAATTATGTGCTTTTTCATTTCGTCTCTATATTACTTGACCTTATGTGTATATTAGTCATTCCACTTTCACCGCTGTCGCCGGAGGGCTGGTGTATTTTCGCGTCTCTTCTGTTTTATGCAACATCCCCCCTTTCGTTCCACAAATTATCACAATTTTAACTTTTCACAGCATTAGCTCAATTTTTCTTGTATCAGCTTCTTATATCATTCCCGTAGTGTCTAAAATCGAATGGTAACAGTGTTTTATGAAGGTAAATCGCGAGCTGTTTAATTTTACCAACTTTTTTTTGCTTTTCGCTAATTTATCGTAATCTCTTTTCTCGTCTTGCTAAGGTTCGTTTTCGTATAGTTTTAATTAAGCTGGAATCTTTTCGGCGTTTTCACACATGGCTTGTTTGTTGAAATAATATTTCATTACTAACACTCTTATTGCTTGGAGATACGGTTGGTTTTGTATTGTCAATATTTATGGTTTTTATTCCAATGTTTGCGTCGAAGGAAAAGCGGATGTATGTGAGCCGGATATAGAGGAGCATTTGAAGAGAAATTTCTCGAAGTTTTTAGGTAAAGGAACCGGTGGGCGAATGTGTGACACAAATATCTATACATGACGTGACATTACGTGATTCTGTGTTATGACGTCATCGTTAATTGTTGGCGCTGACCTCCATTGTGTCAGAACTTTCTTTTTTTTATAGGGGTATTATTGGGGAGTTAGGTTATCATGATTTTTTTTGTATTCTGGTAAGACATTACTACATGAATGGCCACATCATAAATATTGAGAATTAACTTCTTTATGATATCAACGGTTTAATTGCCATTCCATCAAATAAAGTTGCAGTTTATTTTCATGAAAAAGCTATGATAACCTTTTAATATACAAAATTATAATGTTTGTTCAATAACAACTACACAATTTACCACTTCGAACCAAAATTGAGGCAAAAAACTACGAGGAAGGACCTACGATTATAAAAAGTAAACTATTTATCTATTTATTCTATTTATTCTATTAGTACCAGGAATCCAACCTAGAATTTAGCTTCTATAGTTTCTCTTGTAAGTTAGAAAAAAATGTTGTTTAGTTACGTAATAAGTGAATTTTATTTTATATATATACTATACTCTAACACGCCGTGTTATAAATTAAAACGATGGGACGATTCCAGAGTTTGTTACAATTAAGTTAATCAAATCACTAGGTATCAATATCATCATCATCATGTTCAACCCATTATCGGCTCACTACAGAGCACGGGTCTCCTCTCAATATGAGAAGGGTTTGGCCATAGTCCACCACGCTGGCCATGTGCGGATTGGCGGACTTCACATGCCTTTGAGAACATTATGGAGAACTCTCAGGCGTGCAGGTTTCCTCACGATGTTTTCCTTCACCGTTGAAGCAAGTGATATTTTAATTGCTTAAAAACGCACATAACTCCGAAAAGTTAGAGGTGCGTGCCAGGATTCGAACCGCCGACCTCTAATTAGGAGGCTGACGCCCTAACCACTGGGCTATCACCGCTTAGGTATCAATATAAATCAAATCAAATATTACTAGGTAAGGGATAATAATTGAGAGCCTGGATGTCTTCATAACTTCGAGCAGTTAGGAGAGTGTTATTTTATTGTGGCACTTCTGGGTAACACTTCTTAACGTCACAAATATCAGGTCTATAATACTGAAACAAGAGCGTTAAAAATATTCAAATAAAAAACAGCAAAAATGATATATTTCAACTTTTAATTTTTCGAGTAAGATTAAGACTCGAAAGACTTGCGCAATCAAGAATTCACGAAATCTTGGTAAGTGGGTACATTCCTGTTTTATAATAATTTACAATTTATAAATTCATTACTTTCACCGAAATGTTGGAGTTATTCGATACGCAGCTGTCATTATCGTGTAAAGATATTCATGCAAGGTACAGTCGATCGCATATGTTGAGAAATAATAGTTTAATAAAGATATAAAGAAAGAAGCGGTGATAGCCCAGTGGTTAGGGCGTCAGCCTCCTAATCAGAGGTCGGCGGTTCGAATCCCGGCACGCACCTCTGACTTTTCAGAGTTATGTGCGTTTTTAAACGATTAAAATATCATTTGCTACAACGGTGAAGGAAAACATCGTGAGGAAACCTGCACGCCTGAGAGTTCTCCATAATGTTCTCTGGCGTGTGAAGTCTGCCAATCCGCACATGGCCAGCGTGGTGGACTATGGCCAAACCCTTCTCATATTGAGAGGAGACCCGTGCTCTGTAGTGAGCCGGTAATGGGTTGTTCATGATGATGATGAAAGATACAAATATAGATTTACACTCAACAAATAGGATGGCGTCATTTTCATTTATCAGTCAATCAATCATCGTAACATTTATTACTATAAGAAACCTTTGTTTTTTTTATACCCTACAAATTGACGGCTATCTCACCTGGTGGTAAGTGATGATGTAGTCTAATCTGTTAGGGGTATGGTAAACCCACACACCTAATTGGTTTCTACGCGACATCGTGCCGGAACGTTTAATCGCTTGGCGACACGTCTTTTGTCGGTAACTTTTGTGGGTGGCCAAGCCACGGCTGAAGCCTCCCACCAGACCAGACTTGAACCGGGAATCGAAGCGAGGACCTCCAACTTTACAAAAACTATTTAAGAGCAACGTCAAGACCGTGAAAAAAACCGCTACAGAGCGTGTTTTGATTTGTTTTGTTTGAGTTGAAAAACTGTTGTACTTTACTGTTACATAAAAAAAAACTATTAAAAAAAGATCTTTCATTGATTATTATAAAAATACGGGTATTAACAAATGAGGTATGAATACTGATTTCTTTAATTAACTTCTTGAGAAACTGGTGTAACTTACTTTACATTAAAAAAAACAATCAATCAATCATCTTTATTCAAATAATCCTTTTAGGCACTTTTGACGCGTCAATAATTTACATAATAGTGAGTTTATGGCGATAACTACATTCGTAAACTTAAAACTAAAGTTATGAGCGTTCCAAACGCGCCCCGGAAGAAAGAAGCCAACAACAAACTTATAAATTTAAAAAGGGTGAATTAAATGTGGCACTTCAAATTATTTAAGAGCTATCTTATTAGAGCAATATCTTACATTCACGCTTGTTTATCTTTTTCATAATCCTTTACACTATAGAAGGACTTGTCTTCACACCTCTTGGATTGATTATTATAATAATATTATTACATGATTGTGTGAGATGGTGATAACAATAAACCCGGCTAAGTTTGTTGTGGGTTTCTTCTTAGACCTGGGCGCGATTTGAACCCTCTTAGCTTTAGTTTTAAGTTGGCGAGTGTTATCACCATCACTAATAGAAATAACGAAAAATGCGATGCATATGAACGAATCATAGATGCCTCTAACAGGTTTATATGAATCAAGCTATTTTTGATTTGATTTTGTGTAGAAAAGTTCGGGAGTAAACCAATGAGGTATCAAACTTACGATCTATCTTCCTAATGATTCCATAGTGTCATCATCATTATCAATTCAACCGATAGACGTCCACTGCTGGTCATCTTTTGTAGGGAGGTCTTTTGTACGGAGCTCCAATGGCCACGGTTTCGAGTCGCTTGTATCCAGCGGCTCCCTGCGACTCGTGATGTCGTCTGTCCACCTAGTTGGGGGTCGACCAACGCTACGTTTACCGAGGCGGGGTCGCCATTCCAGCACCTATACCATAGTTTCATCATCATGATCAACCCCATTACCGGCTCACTACAGAGCACGGGTCTCCTCTCAATATGAGAAGGGTTTTGGCCATAGTCCACCACGCTGGCCATGTGCGGATTGGCAGACTTCACACGCCTTTGAGAACATATGGAGAACTCTCAGGCGTGCAGGTTTCCTCACGATGTTTTCCTTCACCGTTGAAGCAAGTGATATTTTACTTTTTAGAAACGCACATAACTCCGAAAAGTTAGAGGTGCGTGCCCGGATTAAAACCGCCGACCTCTGATTAGGAGGCTGACGCCCTAACCACTAGGCTATCACCGCTTCTTATATATATATATCGGGTATATTCATCATATATACCATAGTTTATATGATCAATATACCCAATACAGGATGTGTCCATACTAAAGCGGTGATCTCTCCAACGCAAACCCGACAGGTATGTGCAGACGGTACGTCGTCACACAAATCATACAACCGGTTATGACAGGTTATTCTCATGGCACTTTCTTATTAATTACGCAACTATGTACGAGTATATTATTTACACATCCGTATAGAAACTTGCGGTTCGCCAATATGTGGGTAGCATTCATTCATTCATATTTGAATGGGGCGTGCGTAAGAATACTATATTTGGAAATTGCATTTAAAGTGAAGTGGCAATTCCATTTATACATGTTGAGGAAATAGAGCAGGATTCCATTTTATATATTTATACATGTTGAGGAAACAGAGCGGGCTACAGTATTACATGGATAAAAGTTGAAGGCGGATTTATCGCTCGTAGTATTCATTCATATTGGAATGGATCATGCTTAAGAATATTATATTTGGAAACTGAATTTAAACTGAAGTGGCGATTCCATTTTATATATTTATACATGTTGAGGAAACAGAGCGGGCTACAGAATTACATGGATAAAAGTTGAAGGCGGATTTATCGCTCGTAGTATTCATTCATATTGGAATGGATCATGCTTAAGAATATTATATTTGGAAACTGAATTTAAACTGAAGTGGCGATTCCATTTTATATATTTATACATGTTGAGGAAACAGAGCGGGCTACAGAATTATATAGATAAAAGTTGAAGGTGGATTTATCGCTCGTAGTATTAATTCATATTGGAATGGATCATGCTTAAGAATACTCTATTTGGAAATTGCATTTAAAGTGAAGTGGCGATTCCATTTTATATATTTATACATGTTGAGGAAATAGAACAGACTACAGAATTATATAAATTACCGATTTACCGATTTTACTCAATAGCTTCATTCAAGCGATTTTATTTTTTTTACCAGATTATTATTGATGATCCAAGCCGTTAGGATGCGCGTTAGGATAAAAATGCGCTTGATAAAAATTGTACGAAGTTTCTTAATCACCTTTATGCATACAAGTTAACTTAAAATGTGATTTAGAACCAAAGTGGAATGATTTTCACTTCGTTGTTACCCATCAATTCACTGACTTCAGTCATCTTTACTTAGATCCACACTTTTTTTTACTTTAGGTCTCATGTAACTAAATTAACAACCTTGATAGATCAAGTTTAAGGTCTCAAGTAAGTAAATGAATAAAATAAAAACTATAGTTAAGTTTAGATACCCGTAGGTTAACAATCAAGTTGACACAAATAGCAATTCAAACTGAAAGAGTATTAAAAACCTCTTACGGACTATTAATTTTATCTATTACAGTATATCTTCATTAATATTAGTAGGTTATTATGGTAGAACGGATCTTGGCTTAGCGGTCCAGTCATTTACTCAGATCTTACGGTTGTTAGCCAAAGGTATGAATTACCTAGTTACGTTACGGAGTGGGCTATTAAGTATGCTTCTCGTATATGATTGTATCTCGAAATAAACTGTTACTATGTTTACTCTATGTGAAGACAATCATGTTTAAATAATTCAAATGCCTCGATTAAATTGCCTTCTTATTATTCAGTTTTAACGCATTATTCCTAACCGTTAAATAGTTGATAACTATTTGTTGTGTCATAAGCAAAAGGCTTATTTTAAGGACTCCTTCTTCTATACCCTGTCAAGTTAGAGTCATTTATAATATAAAAAAGCTTGAAGCTGTAATAGCCTAGTGGTTAGGACGTCCGCCTCCTAACCACTTTTGAACCCAGGCACCTCTAACTTTTCGGAGTAATGTGCGGTTTTAAGCAATTAAAATATCACTGGCTTCAACGGTGAAGGAAAACATCGTGTGGAAACCTGCACGCCTGACAGTTCTCCGTAATGTTCTCGAAGGCGTGTGAAGTCTGCCAATCCGCATATGGCCAGCGTGGTGGACTATGACCAAACCGCTTTCAAACTCCGCGGAGTGCTCTGTAATGCGTTACGATAATGATATAATTTACTTATTCAGAATTCACCATATTACTGAAGTAATATGGTGAATTTTATAGTATATAATACAAATTTATCAGGTAGGTAACCGTGCACCGCGCGATATTGTTATGAAGTAACATTACGTTACGAGCCTTAGCTAACGCGGTTTAAACAATCAAATAATAGAACCAATAGAACCAATTGAGTGATGACGGATTTGCGTTCTGTCTAATTAACTTTTAGTTTACTTGAAAGTTTAACAGTTGTTTTTATACCGTTACTGTGGTTTTGCATGTAAACTAATGCGACATTGCTTTCTTGATGCGTGCATATGCGACGTAACTAACACAGTTAATTACTAAGTAAGGTTAGTACACTTGGCGATGATTTACGGTTCCGAAACATTGTTTTTGATATGGGACGATATTTTAATTAATTTATATACTTTTTTTTTTATACACCACAAGTTAGCCCTTGACGTCATCTCACCTGATGGCAAGTGATGATGCGGTCTAAGATGGTAGCGGGCTAATCTGTTAGGGTACGGTAAACCCATACTCCTAATTGGTTTCTACACGACATCGTGCCGGAACGCTAAATCGCTTGGCGACACGTCTTTGTCGGTAGGGTGGTAACTAGTCACGGCTGAAGCCTCCCACCAGACCTACGATACGAGTATTATTATCGACCTAGGTACACACACCTTACAGCTGTGTTAGCCTAGTGGTTAGGACGGCCGCCTCCTAATCAGAGGTCGGCGGTTCGAATCCTGGCACGCATATCTAACTTTTCGAAGTTTTATGTGCGTTTTTAAATAATTAAAATATCACTTGCTTCAACGGTGAAGGAAAATATCGTGAGGAAACCTGCATGCCTGAGAGTCTTCCATAATGTTCTCGAGGCGTGTGAAGTCTGCCAATCCGCATACGGCCAGCGTGGTGGACTATGGCCAAACCCTTCTCATATTGAGAGGAGACCCGTGCTCTGTAGTGAGCCGACTATGGGTTGACCATGATGGTAATGATTATTATCGACCACCCTGGTACAAGACCGAAATATGTTAAAAAAGGAGGTTCCAAGTCCACGGCAGGTTAAATTTAGAATTTATAATAAATTATTTTAAGTGATAACATAAAGAAAATTTACCTGGCTTAGTTTTTTCCAGGCTTCTTCTTAGACCGGGGCGCGTTTGGAACCCTCACAGCTTTAGTTTTAAGTTTACGAATGTAGTCATCACCATCAAATCACTACTATGTAAGTTATTGACGCGTCAAAAGTGTCTTTTATAAATTTATCTATTTCAATAAAGATTATTTGTTGTTGTAATAAACTTAGCTGTCAAACCCTAACCATGTAACGTAGAGTTTCATTAATATCCCGGTAGTATTATTAAAGCCGCGATAGCCTAGTGGTTAGGACGTCCGCCTAAACAGAGGTCGGTTAGATCCCAACCATGCACCGCTAACTTATCGGAGTTATGTTCGTTTTTTAAGCAATTAAAATCACTTACTTCAGCAGTGCAGGAAAACATCGTGAGGAAACCTGAATCCATAATATTCTCAAAGGCGTGTAAAAGGACATATGTTATTATCTAAATCCATGGCAAATTATATTATAATGAATGGCGAAGTTGAAATCAACTGGGCCTATGTTTTTTTTAATAAAAAAAACTAAACATGAACAACTAGTTGCCTAGTTTATTAATTTCTAATATTAATATGGATAGGACGGATTAGACGACATGACTTAACAAATCCATTTAGAAAGGGCCTATTTATTTATTTATTCAAAGCGCCACCAACAGAATTATATGTAACAAAAATAAACATTTTAAAACCCTTAAGTGCTAGGATATACATATAAATCAATTTAGAGGTAACTATAGCATGCCTTATATCTTAAGTCGACGCTAATATGTCGCTTATAATATAATATGCAAAATTTTAGACAAACAAACAGCAAATAACACAAAAAAGAACTCATTACAAAACAACAGAAAAGTAACCTTGTGTTTATAATAACGAATAAGGAATATATACAGGTATATACGCACTATGCAAAATCTAACTAGACTTGTGTTTTTATTATTTTATTTTTGAAATTGTGTAGTTAACCTGTCATTTTAAGAGCTTAAACCACAAGCCGAGATGATAATGCAGCAAATATTAAGAGTCGCTAAGATATATAACTTGTCGACAATTATGAAAATGAAGGTGAAATCGAGAAAAAATACGCGCCGACTTTTTTCAACTGCAAATTTTCTTTCGAGTGAAAACAAAACCACGTTACCGCATGATCAAATCAATGAGTGATGCTAATTGTACTGTATTCATAGGCGAGGCGACAGCGTTAAACGCTTTGAATATAACATAGTTATTGCTCCGTCCGTCTGTCCATCTGCGCGTCTACCGTTTTAGTTCTATTTTAGAAGGCAATTAGGAGCGTGGGTTTACCATACTACTAACAGGTTAGCCCGCTACCATCCTAGACAGCGTCATCACTTACCACCAGTTGAGATAGCCGTCAAGGGCTAACTTTTAGTGTATAAAAAAAACCGTAACTAAAGCGAAGCCGTAACTGGAGTAACTTGCAAAATTATGTAAACGTTCGCATACAAGTATATGATATGATTGGATATATATTAGTTAGTCAATTATGGTAGAACATCTAATTTCTAAATTAGATGTTCTACCATAATTGACTGATTTTATCCAGATCCATTTGGATCTGGATAAAATTTAGCACGCAGATAGAATATAGTCTGAAATAGTACATGGGCTCCTTTTTATAACGGAAAATTTATGATTCTCATTGGATAAATTGGGTTTTTACACTAACAGTATGTTTTCTTGCGCTAATCACACTGAAGATAAAACAAAAATATATGAATCCCATTGGATAGAATGGGTTTTTACACTGCGACTAGCATTGTGTTTTCTTGCGCTTACCACACTGATGGCTGAACAAAAATTTATGAATCCCATTGGATAGAATGGGTTTTTACACTACCACAAGCATTGTTTTCTTGCGCTTATCACACTGATGGCAAAACAAAAATGTATGATTCCCTTTGGATAGAATGGGTTTTCGTACTGCCAATAGCATTATGTTTTCTTGGGCTAATCACACTGATGGCAAAACAAAAATGTATGAATCCGATAGGATAGAATGGGTTTTTACACAGCTATGAGCACACTGATGACAAAACTAAACTTGCAAACAATAAACAGCAAGTATAATTTGCTATATTCCGCCGACAACTGGGAGATTTGTATAATATAACACGACACAAAATCCTCCACTAGAACCTCTACCTACGTTTCGACCCGACGGACCCGAGGAGATGTTGACTTCACAAGTGCGAAAAGTAAAGTGAAGTTCTATTCATTATTTCATTACTAAACTTGCAGACAAGATTAATTGTCTGCAAGTTTGTATACACGTTGTGATGACACGATAACGCGGTATAGCAATAAGTAAAACGATGTTAATAATTAATGAAAATTACACTCCGACTATTAATAAATTCCTAATCAATTTCTACGATACGCGTTGGCAAGTGAAAATTGTTCGCATCTGCAGACCAGAAAGCTATTCGCATTGGTCACATGCTTGTCACGTTATAGGTACTCTGTCAAAGTAGGAAAGCCAAATTCATTATTTTTCCGCTACACGTTAGCCCTTGACGGCAATCTCACTTGGTTGTAACTGATGATGCAGCCTAAAATAATAGCGGGCTAACTATAAAAGGCCTGACAAATCAAAACACCTAATTGGTTTCCAAGCGATGTCGTGCCGGCACGCTAATTCGCTTGGCGACACGTTTTTCGTAGTGGTAACATGCCACGGCCGAAACCTCTTACCAGACCAGATTTGAGACAGCAATCGAACCCAGAACCTTTAACTTTATAATGCGACAGTGCACGAGCCGTGCCATGGAGTTCGTCTAAAATTCTTCGCAATGGCGTAATCTAATAACACTTTTTGTCGACCCTGAAATTAATCTCAACCCTTCAAATTCTTTACAACTAACATCGATGGAATATTCATCATCATCATCATCGGTCTTTTAAATGCTCACAATTTGGGCCCAGACCTCCTCTTTCAGGAGTAACGGAATAAGAACATCGACCCACTACGCTGTACCAATGGAATGGGTGGTCGGATTATAACGATTATCACTACCCCATTTTAAATAACTCTCTAGGCCCTAACGTTATATGTAAGAGATCGCTTTATAGCGATAGCGAAGAGACTTGGTTATAGTGAGCCGACATAGGTTGGATCATGATTTTCTCTAAATCTTCTGTAATATAGTATGTATAAGACTTGACTCACAAATACAAAACAAAAGATAATATCGGCAACATAATAATCAATCAATCATAAACTATATTCGAGATGCACTTTTAATGCAATTAACTTTTTTTTTTTGTTTTCATTTTAGAAGCATATAATTTGTTAATCTAAGTTTTATGTAAAATGTTTGATGTATAATAAATTATATGCAATTACTTACATAGTAGTGAGCTAGTAGGTCTAAGAATAAGCCCAGAACAAACTTAGTCAGGTAAACTTTCTGTTTGTTATAATCATCTCACATGCCACTTAAAATTATTTAAGACCAGATTACTATAAATTCCCAAATTAAACCAGCCTTGAGGGGATTGAACTTGAGACCTCTTTGAGACGATAAACTTAGCAGGGTGACTATTCTTTTTGATATTACCATCGCACATGCTAATAGAAATGATGACACAAATGTTCCTTTAGTGAAGTTAAAGGAAAGGGCCTTTTCTCGAAATTCATGCCCTAAGACCTAAAATAAGGCAATATGGTCATTATTGAAATCCATTATTTTAAAAGTAAAATTCATAAAACTGTAAGGAATTAAGACAGACGTGTTTCAAGATTTTTTAAAACTACCCGTGAGTTTATATAAGAGTATTTAAGAAATTCGTAATGTGAAGTTAAATCTATAAAAAATAATATTCCGACTCTCGGTTAAAATGATTGGAAAAAATCAAAAATTTTACACAATTAACATTATGTAAAATTTTACACAATTTACATTGTGTAAAATTTTTGTACGGGAGAAATTTACCTACTCATCTATTGGAGACATGGGTAACCACTAGTAGGTAATAAAACGCATAATGAAATATTAAAATCTAAGAACTATTTCAATATATGATGCCCCAGTATCATTAAATAGTTATTGTGTAAAATATCGAATAAAATGTTTGTACGGAAAAAAATTTACCTACTCATCTATAGTTGTACACACGGAGAACCACAAGTAGGTAATAAAACGCATAATGAACTATTTCAATTTTAAACTATTTCAAATATTAATTCATATCATTAAATTGGTCCATTAAAATAATGTAAATGGGCATTTTTAATTGGTAATGGTTAATAATTTTTCATGTTTAAGCATACACAATTTGGACTGCACTGAAGTTTCGTGACTTATTGTAATTATGAATTTGTACATAAGTGTACAGAAGTGATAATGTCAATATTATTTTCTTTGATGTTCAGCAAGGTGCATACAAATGCATCGATGCATCCCTCTTAGCAGCGACCAGTGTACCGTGAAGCAAAACGCATATAAACGCTAACACTGTTCCAGTTTAGAGCACTGTGCCCAATCCACCACGAACGTGCGAACGACGACAAAATGGTGCCAAATTATCTCCTCGTCCTGACCTTGGCAGTGGCCGTAAGCGCCCGAACGGCGACCACTAACCATAACAAAGTTGAGGCGAGGAGTTCAGAGGACACGATTGTAGGGGATCTTAAAATCGCATACGAAACATTCAAAGACTGCAGTGGCAGCGACATTGCCAATTGCCTGAAATTCAAACTGGCCAAAGCATTGAACAGGATATCAAAGAGCGACGAGATCAACATCCTGAGTGGCGTGACGATATCCAAAAATCAAGACGCAGCTCAAAATGTGGAAGTTGAGGAAGCGATTCCGAGAGGTCTTGACGAGAGCTCAATGGACAACCTTATCTTGGACAAAATCGTTGGATTCATGCAATCTCATACCATCCAGGTAATTTTTCATGTTTGTTGACTTTACCTTAATTTCAATATCATTATATTGCAAGGACATATTTAACCTTTGAAGCTGTAATAGCCTAGTAGTTAGGGCGTCAGCCTCCTAATCAGAGGTCGGGGGTTCGAACCCGGGCACGCACCTACAACTTTTCGGAGTTATGTGCGTTTTTAAGCAATTAAAATATCACTTGCTTCTACGGTGAAGGAAAACATCGTGAGGAAACCTGCACGCCTGAGAGTTCTCCATAATGTTCTCAAAGGCGTGTGAAGTCTGCCAATCCGCACATGGCCAGGTGGACTATGGCCAAACCCTTCTCATTTTAAGAGGAGATCCGTGCTCTGTAGTGAGCCAGCAATGGGTTGATCATGATTATGATGATGATTTAACCTATTCTAAAGTTCTATGATTGCAACTCCTGAATTTGACTTTAAATTTTGCAATATTAAATTAATATGTAGCACAAGCTTTCTAGGTATTATTTGCATTCTACCCTTCTAAAGTCTGTATTTCGTACCTCCTACAATTTGTAAACTCGTAAATATTTAAAAAGTAAATAAGCATTTTCGAAGTAACAAGCAATACAATGGAGTCCATGCCAAGGCTTGTGACATTCTGGTAAAGCTTTAAGCTATTTTAAAAAACAACATCATCACGAGTATAAGTAAGAGATAGCCTTTAGACCGCATTGGACAATTCTGCGAATTTGAAATTATGGACCTCCATCCCCATATTAGGTGATCGTGTTGATCTCGGTTTCTCTACAGGTTTAATTACTGTTTCTATCTATATCTGGCATGACAACTAATGACAAGTTTTCTAAAACACACATTTTCATCTCACTGTACTTCATCGAGCAAGTGTAAGCCCAAAAGCAAAATCGGTAGTTTGCTTATGAAATGGACATTTTCTTCTTCAAGATATACATTATTGGATAATAACTTTTTTAATAATTAAATAGATTAATTTCGGTGTAGTTTTCAACGCAAGTCATGAAAGTTTTCCGTTGAAAACTATAGTATATAAATGGAATCCCAAAAACGGTTACAGCCTAGAAAAAAATAAAAAACAAACTTCATCGTGTAGAAGTAAGTAAACAAGAACAGGTTAAATCTAAACATTTAAATTTGACAATGACAATAACCATGACGCGCGAAACTCTGAGGAGCATTTTAGATGCACCATTTTTCCCAAATTTAACCAAAACTGACCAGATTTTTTTTGTCAGTTGTCCAATAAGAGATATTTCATATATAACATTCCACTAATGCTTCCAAAATTTCATCAATTATTATCATTTAAGGCTTCAATTTGGCAGTTTTATTATGAAAAAGTGTCAGTGTTTTTATTCTTTTTTATAATAACTCGAGCTTATCAATATATCAGTGCCCCTCTATTAGGTTATTTTCAAAACTCATCCATTTTATCATACTTCTTTTTTTTCTCTTCTTATGGCTTTACACAGGTTAGCCATTGTCAAGTTTATAGCAATGGAGAATTTAAGTAAGGGAAAAAGGGCGGGAAACTTCGCACTGGGCGGACGCGTCTCTCTCAAACCTTTCCTAAATCAATACCAAAAAACTAGCCACTACACAATCGATACCAAAACTATAATGTCCACAACACAACCAACACCAATGTTTTTCAAAATTAGGCAACAAACATTTATTCAAGAAAAGCGTACAAAAACCGCGCCCGCCCAATACGAAGTCTCTCACCTTTTTTCCCGTACTTCTTATTACTACTATAAATTACATTACTGCTTTATCATACAGATTGTCATAATTGTGAAGCTTTGATTATCATCTAGCATACATATGATGATCAAGAATTTTTAACGAATAAACGTACGTTCTATTTCAATTTTTGCGTACTAAAGATAACTAAGATATCCCTAACTGCGTATTTAACGTCATTCAAATTGCAAGCGACCAATCACAAGGCGCATTTTCCAGCAAGAGTATTTCGATTGGACCCGCTAAGGACGTGAAATTGAACTTCGCCAAGGACGCTGGTTTGACGCGGCCTTCGTTTGTTGTTCACATACAGAACGCAAAATTGACCCCATCGCGGACGTTAGCTGGAAACCGCGTTTGACCTTGCCATAAAGTTCTGCGATAACGTACACTTTCTTTTCGATACGGTAAAGCGTCCGTTCACGAATGTTGGTCCACTGGACACTAATCCCCCGACCTAAGCGCTCCTCTCTGAAAGAGGAGACCTAAACATATTCTTCACGACCCTGACGATCAGATAACTACTGACAACATACTCGTACAACCTATCACACAATCATACGCTACACACCGTCTTCGCCGGCGAAGACGAGGTCCCCGCTTTCTTACGTCATCCAGACGTGGGCTCCATCTACGGCCTCGGAGACGTACGGACCACTCACCGTCCGACCCCCACGTTATCCCAAATGTTGCCTGAGTCGAGGTTCGGCCTCACAGGAGGCACCCTTAGGCAGACGTTCGCTTAGTTTCTTCGAGCCCTAGGACTCAAAATTTCTTCTGGCAGAGCTTCTTTCCGAAGCTCGCCAAATAGCCCGGTTATGCTGTTGCAGCCAATAGGGTTAGTACAGCTAATAGTCAGCCCAAAAAAAAAAAACTGGACACTTTTATAAATGCAAAAGTCATTTGCATGCTTATTTTTAATCCATACATAAAAAACTTTCGTTCGCTCTTCACATTTTTTTTAAGCAACGTAAAGATCAGTGCATATTTAGTGAAGCAGAAAAATATAGTTGCATGAATACGTTAATACGCAGGCATTTATTCATCGAAATTATAAACTTAAACTTTTAGAGATATATATAATAGATAGCAGAAATGATTGGAGAGGAACCCATATATCTATCGCTATCGTTTTACAAGTGATTTGACCAGTTAGATCACAGGCAAAATATATGGATAATATTTATTATTTATGCTTTATATTTGTCAATTGTGGTGACGTTTTTGGTGGCAGAAAATAGTTTTTAACAAAGTAGTCTCGAAGTAAATTGTTAGTTTGTACTGTATGTAGGCTTTGGTTCATTCAACAGCTCTTTAACAAAAGAAATCCCCATACTATTTTGTATTATCACGAGTTGGTATACTCTCAAAATCGTCCATTTCTATACTGGGTCCTAGTAAGCCGTACTAGGTTGTACGACGTGTAACATTAACCAATGAGTTATTAATGGTACAGACACTAGTAACACTGACATCATAATTACAAGGTTAATGGTAGATTACCAGATACGGCGTCCGTATGACTTCCAGACTGCGATTTGCATTCATACAGCGTTTACTTTCAGATGTAACGAGCGCTAGAACAAACTTTTTGATTGGATGTTATATCATTTTGACGATAAATCATTTAGTGGACGTGTTTGGATAATTAATTTCATTTTACTAACAGTTTTGTAAGGGGACATCAATAGTTCATAGCTAGGATGTTCATAGTTAGGATCGCCAATGTTCCATAAAATGTGTTAGTACGACCTTGAACGTTTATTATGCTTTTCGACCGAGGATTTTCTATAGATCACCTAATTACGATTGTGATTAAGCATCACACATTTATAAGGCTTTCAAACCCCATGGTTTTCCACCATAGAAACCATTTCTTTGTACTTCTGAATGAGCGATTGGTTAAGAAACTAATGTTCCATCTTTGAAGTAAACTATCTATCAAGCATTCTATTAAGGCCTGGGTTATTTTGTTAGTTATAAATCTGGCTGGCACTTTGTAATTGTAAATTAACAAATAGATAGTAGGAACTCAGTAGCTCTATAAATTAATACGCGGATATAATCATGTTGCTTTTCGGAAACGTTTACCTGGTCCGTTATACTCTATTAAGGTCTTTAACTTCAAAATTGAAGTCTTGAACTTTAAATAAATTATTGGTAGGTTGATTGGTTATTTTACCAAACATTTATATACACTTCAAATCCCTATATTGCCACTTTAGGTAGGCCTTTATAAACGGTGGTATAATAGCGATCTGTATCCTAAATTGTAGCCTGAGGCATCCTATGGTCTAAACTATTTGAACTAGCGGGTATATGTTTTATAATTTACAGCATATCTCTTTTCTGCGGTTCCACTCATATTGTTTGTCGATTTCGTGTTCTAACTTCAAAATCGACCGACTTTCATATCAATTTTTGACTACCTACCTACCTTGTTTCTTTACGGATCGTGAAAAATTAGTTAACAGTATTGGATCAAATTCTTTATGCCTTACAAATAAAATTGGTATAACGTTGAAACCATCATATATATTCCAATGTTATGCCACTTAATTTGTGGAGTTTAAGGCTTTTCTATAGGCTTATATTATGGCTATATCACGTTTTCAAGCTTGCCAACAATTATTCATAGTGTCTAAACGTTATAATTAACGCTTGTGGTAGTTTGCGTTTGAAGTGTTGTTTAACCACACATTTGTTTGATAAAACATTATTAGGTATTGTTTTTGTAGCTTATTCTTTTCTATATATATAAAAGCGAAAGGTAACTTACATACTTACTGATTAAACACGAGATCTCAAAAACTATTGTACGTATAAAGCTATATTTAGCAAGTAGGTAGTTGATAGTTAAGAGATGTCAACTAAGAAAGGATATTTGGAAATTCCATCCATAAGGGGGTAAAATAGGGGTTGGAAGTTTGTATGAAATTCCTTTGTTTTTGGCGTTAGAGACACAAAAATTCGCATTAAGTAGCTTACTCTCTGAAGCAAGGCATTAGCCGCACGGGAAACCTCAATCTCACGCATCTCTCATTCTACGCAGACGAAGTCGCGGGCAACAGCTAGTATCTAAAATTTGCTAGGTCGGTTTTCGATTTTCCGGTTGGAATAAGATTTATTAGGTTGGGTTTGGTTAATTATCACATTATTTTGAGTGAAGATTTTAGGTTTTCCTTGGCATTACTACCTAGAGTGTGCGAGTACAACATATAGCCAGTTATTATTGTTTTACTTTTTTCTCTCCTGTTTTTTTTTTCAACTTTTTTTTGACGGTTCATACTACGGATCACGAGGTTCTGGCCTCAATTCTCGGTCTGCCCAAAACTGTACCAAGAGCAAATGTAACTCTTTCTGCAAAGTTCTCAGTCTGGAAATAAGAAATTGGATGTATCCACTCCCGTGATTTAGAAAGTACATTATGCTTTTGATCATCACGAGCATTTATTGGCCTAATTGCAGCAGCGGTGATGAAGCATGGTAGAATAAGTTCCTTAAAAATCCCTGCCCTCTTATAAGACTTATAATTATGGATTTTGTATGGTTGTGGTAATGTTAATTAAAGTAACGATCTGGGAGGTCGTTGAACTTTAATGCTGTTACTACAATAAGGTTTTTTTTTTTTAAATTTGTATTCTCTCTTCCACTCGTATTCCAATGGATTTTAGACAGACAAAGACCGACTCAGATTGTAGATGAAACCATGAAACAGTGAGGATTGTGGAAGTGAGAAGCGTGTATATGGATTGTGTAAGAAAACTGAGATAGAGCATCGCATCTTCTATAATATAGTCTGCCGGCGTATATATCTGACTTTAAAATTTAACAAATTACCCGCACTGTTAATTAGATCATGTGCGGGCACTCGGTAGCCATATCTATTTGTATTTCTGAGGTCCTGTTTTAACACTAAATACGCACTCAGCGTCAGCATATGAAGCGGTGATAGCCTAGTGGTTAGGACGTCAGCCTCCTAATCAGAGGTCGGCGGTTCGAATCCGGGCACGCACCTCTAACTTTTCGGAGTTACGTGCGTTTTTAAGAATTAAAATATCATTTGCTTCAACGGTGAAGGAAAACATCGTGAGGAAACCTGCACGCCTGAGAGTTCTCCATAATGTTCTCAAAGGCGTGTGAAGTCTGCCAATCCGCATATGGCCAGCGTGGTGGACTATGGCCAAACCCTTCTCATATTGAGAGGAGGCCCGCGCTCTGTAGTGAGCCGAAAATGGGCTCATCATGATGATGATCATGATGATGATCATGACGCACTCAGCCTCAGGGTGAGTTATGCTTTCCATGTATCCGTTAAACGAAAACCGAGAAATAGAAAATGTTCATTAACACGTTACATACCGTACGGCGACGCACCGTGACCGCTTTCACGATCATGTATAATAGCACGCAATTAATTCATTTTTGCCTTTTTTCCTCTGTTACACTCTATTAAGTTTTCTTGCGGTTTCTTTCGCTTATTAGTGATTTATGGATTCTTATTCGCGATTCGATTCCGCGTCGATTGACATGCCATTTTAGAAAAAAAGTTTCCAACGTTTATTGCGTGACAGAAATACATTGTGTATTCAATATGGCGGTAATTAATTAACTTCATCAATTATTCTTGTTTTTGGGAAGTATGCTTAGTACACAATTAATATTAATTCTATTGTATAAGTTTACAAGATCTTTCATTTTTTCAACCTAACAGTACGGAGTACCTTCTCGTTGCGACATCTTAAATCCATCAGCTTCGTACCTATGACTGCATGTGTTATTTTAAAATTTTCAATAAATAGAATACATGCGTGAATACGTTTTTAGCATAACTTGGACTTCTGTTTTCCGGTCTAAAATCAAAATTTCAAAATTCGATATACCGTACAATTCGTGTAAATAATTTTTCATTATTTAAATTTGCGAGGTGATGGTGATAACTGCATTCGTTTACCTACTTTAAACTAAAGCTAGAAGGGTTCCAAACACGCCCATAGGTATAAGAATATGCCCACAAGAAACTTAGCTGTTACTGTTAATTTTGAGTAGGTAATATAACTTTTACTAATTGCAAATTTTAGTTTGTTTATTACACTCTTTAAACCAATAAACCGATTTTAACAATTATTTTTATTGGTCAAGCTACATTGTCAGCGAGTTTGTATTCTATGTCCAAATACTCACACGAACGGGAACTACGCGGAAGTAAGGTTAGGACGCGGGGCAAAGCTAGTCTTTAATAATCACTAAAAACAAATCAAGAATATCAGAGGCTGATTAAATTTAATATTATATTTTAACCCCTAAATCATTTAGATAACAATCATTAAATAATAAAACCTTAGAACAATTTAAAAAACTTTAACTTGGTTTCATTTATAACTTTAAAACGTTTATTAAAATAAATTTACTTATTATACTTTTTTATTAATTTCTTTGCAATTTTTTATTGAAATAAAACATTTTCGTATCTTCATTAATAACACACTACTAGAGGAAAGCGGTGATAGCCTAGTGGTTAGAGCGTCAGCCTCCTAATCAGAGGTCGGCGGTTCGAATCCGGGCACGCATCTCTAACTTTTCGGAGTTATGTGCGTTTTTAAAAATTAAAATATCACTTGCTTCAACGGTAAAGGAAAACATCGTGAGGAAACCTGCACGCCTGAGAGTTCTCCACAATGTTCTCAAAGGCGTGTGAAGTCTGCCAATCCGCACAAGGCCAGCGTGGCGGACTATGGCCAAACCCTTCTCATATTGAGATGAGTCCCGTGCTCTGTAGTGAGCCGGTAATGGGTTGATCATGATGATGGCCACATGATGGTTTTCGTTGGACTTCTAACATCCAACACCCTATGGAAAAGTTTTCGAAAAAACCTCCACTTAGATAACTGAAGTGAGCTGCTGTCCTAATCGTTAATATATATAAGTAACTATATTATTATATTTTTTAACACACGTATTTTTATTTTCCAGGTCAAATTCCCAACCGGTTCAGATCTTCAACGCGCGTTCGCGGAAGACCGCGGTAGGAGGAAGAAGCTGGCCCCGCTCCTCGCTATCCCCCTTTTGATCGGGGGTATGATGGTCCCCCTTGCCTTTGGAGCCCTCGCTCTGTTGGCTGGAAAGGCTTTGATCGTTTCCAAGCTGGCTCTCGTCCTTGCTGGTATCATTGGACTGAAGAAACTCCTGTCTTCGAACGGAACTGGTGAAGCTCATGAAGTCGTGGTCTCCGCTGGACACGGAGGCGCTGGGTGGAGCAGGTAATTTTTTTTAAATATATATCTTACTAGCTGTTGCCCGCGACTTCGTCTGCGCAGAATTGCTGATTTCCCTTGAGATTGAGGTTACCCGTGCGGCCAATGGCCTGCTTCAGAAAGTAAGCTACAGGCAAATGTCAAATTGACGATTTTCGTGTTTCTAAATTAAAAAACATAGGACTTTCATACAAACTTCCAACCCCTATCTTACCCCCTTAGGGGTGGAATTTCCAAATATCCTTTCTTAGCTGACATCTCTTAACTATCAACTACCTACTTGCTAAATTATAGCTTTATACGTGCAATAGTTTTTGAGATCTCGTGTTTAATCAGTATGTAAATATGTAAGTGACCTTTCGCTTTTATATATATAGATTAGAATATTATAGTTAATAGTTAATGTTCGATTTTTTATCATCGTCTACAACCTGAATTTATTGACATGACATGGCCGAACAAAGGTTACGTCTCACAAGAGAATGGGTTGTAGGTTCTAGACCCATTAATGTATTTGTAAAATAAATGTGTTATCAAGTTGAAAGATTTTCTCATTCTAAAATAAGTAATGAGATGAGACATGTGTGAGTAATAAACTGATAGTGGCAATTCAATCTAAATTTTTTTTTGTTAATATATTTTACGGCTCTGGATTCAGGTTGTCTATGGACGAGATATTTAACGGTTGACAGAACAAAGAGTATATCTTAATGCATTCAGTTGATTTTTCAAATTAATTGATAGATAAAAATTGTTACTTACTAGCAGTTTATTTTACCTTTACCATCCATTTGAATAAGGATTGCAAGTAACGAAATTATTGCAAAGAAAGTTCGTTTCTCGGTTTCGTTTGTTTGTTAGTACATCAACTTTTATCGAGCTCTTTAAGAACAACGTTGGTTTTGACAATTTGTTTTGTTTCAGGTCCTTGGAAAACGCTCACGACCTAGCATACAACGCTTACACCCAATAGAGGAAATCGACCCACCAAAATAATAAATAATTTAACGAAATGTTAGAATTTCTAATTTATTAAACACATGTAGGTAATTCATAGTACACGGACCCGCCAACGTGAAAAGTTCTTTTTTTACGATCGTCACATAAAAAGAACTCGATGAACAGACTGATAGAATAATATTAAAGTTCTCACCTTGTCACACATATTGTAGTGAAAGAGCAAGGGAGACTGTTTTATTCTCGATGGTTAAAGGGGACTTGGTTATGGTATCATTTAAATTTTACAGTTTAATTATAAATGGTACGGATAATATATGTTTAAATTATTATTATTTAAAAACAGAACATCTAGTGAAAACTATAGTGTGGTAAGTACAATACGAATATTTGGAAAATATTATTTATATATTTATGAGGATATAGTTTTTTAATTTATGACATGGCAATGAACGGACTATGATTTTGCAAATGGAGGAAACGGGATTTTTTTTTGTTTTTTTCAATTTTAGAGGTACCTCAATACTCCAATACTTTTATATATTCGGTAGATATATTATACATTTTTGTAGACATATGATATGTAAATATTTATGTAAATAATATTTATTTAAAGCGCGAGACTTTGGAATTTGCTTTAAAAATAATATATTTAGTTTTCTCAAAAGTGTTGCTAGTTTAAAAATGTACATATGTTATGGACATAAATATATAAACATGTATTATTATTTATGTATATTAGTTTTATATATTTATATAAATGCGTAAAACAATATAATTTATGGTACATATTAGTAATACTACATAATTGATATTTTTATATTTATATAAATTTGTAAATAAAATATCGCATTTATTTAGTTTATCAATATTTATTATGTTCAACAAAATGATATTGTATGTATCTTTCATATTATTATTTTAGATCTCAACTATTTTATGTATCTGAAAATATTACTTATCATTAAATATGTATGTATTTATTTCATTATTATAAATAATCAAAGCTCAGACAATGTTATGTAAATAAAAAAAATATATAAGACAATATACTTTAGTATTTATTTATACTTATATAATAATTGTTAATATTCAGTCATTTCACTAATTTATTTAACTTATTCAAGATGTTATCAAATAAACTGTTGGTTAATAAAACGCTGGTTTTATTCTCGTATCGTGATTAAAAAATTATTCTTCTTTTTTTTATTCCCCTACAAGACCCTTCCCCTTGACGGCAATATCACTTCTAAGCGTGTACGTTGTACTCCTGGTAAGCTATGATGCATTCTAAGTTGGCAGTGGGTTAATCTGTTAGGGGTACAGTAAAACCTTACTCTTAATTGGTTTCTACGCGACATCGTACCGAAACGCTTAATCGCTTGGCGACACGTCTAAGTAACTAAGTAACTAGGTAAGGTGGTAACTGGCCAGGGACGACGCCTTCCATCAGAACATCATGATCAACCCATTCTTGACTCACTCCAGAGCACGGGTCTCCTCTCAATATGAGAAGGGCTTAACCATAGTCCACCACGCTGGACATGAGCGGATTGGTGAAGTTTCACACGCCATTGAGAACATTATGGAGAACTCTCAGGCATGCAGGTTTCCTCACGATGTTTTTCTTCACCGTTAAAGCAAGTGCTACTTAATTGCTTAAAAACGCACATAACTACGAAAAGTTATAGTTTCGAACCTCCGACCTCTGATTAGGAGGTTGACGTCCCAAACACTAGGCTGTCACAGCTTTCATGAGAACATAACACTTCCTTTTGTATGCGACAGCGCGCGCCCTTCGCCACGGAGGTCGTCATATGAGACTTTGGTGTTTTTAAATGTCAATTCTATATCAACAAACAGCAATTATAATTTGCTATATTCCGCCGACAACCGGGAGATTTGTATAATATAACACCACACAAAATCTTCCACTAGAACCTCTACGCACGTTTCGACCCGACACCGGATCATCCTCAGGAGATGTTGACTTCACAAGCGCGAAAAGTAAAGACTTTACTTTATCATGGACTTCCGCAAGGTAACGTCTGCTTCTATTCATTAATTCTATATCAAACATCAGACGTTTTAGCGTCGAAGCAGTACATCGTGCAGCAACCTGCGAAGATCACACCGTGACGTCCTATATGCATAAGGTAGTAATCACTACCTTATAAACCTCTGGTACACTTTCTTCATAACAAAATATTGTTACATTAAAATTACAATACAATACAATTTTACAATAACGGATCCAAAGAATTAAATTTATTCAGTCATGCATAATGCATGTTGTTTCGTGCGACAAATTGTATGAAAAAGGTCATGTTATTGCTAGAGCAATATTAATTAGACTTACCCAAAAGGTTACGAATGAGGAGGTCTTACGACGTGTTGGTTCTCATCGCAAATTTGGGAGACTATTAAAAAGAAATATTTGCTTATTTGAGGCACGTTAGGCATGACAGGTGCAGGCTTCTGCAGCTCATTATGATGGGAAGAACAGCTGGGTTAAGGTGCATCGGTCTCAAGAGGAAGTCTTGGCTGCGAAACATCAGGGTCTGGACTGGTATCTCGAGTTTCGTTCAGCTGTTCAGCATCGCGAGAGACAATTGCGTTATTTGCTTCGAAACAAGATATTATTCCTTATATTCTACTACAAGTTAGCTTTACGATGATCTCACCTCGAGGTGAGGGAGAGCAGTCTGGGAAACTGGTAGCGGGAATATGGTAAACGCGTACTCTTTACTGGTTTCTATATGACATCGCGCCGCAACGCCAAATCGCTTGGCGATACATTTTTTTCGGTAGGGGGCTAAAGGCTATGGCCAAAGGCCAGACCACACCAGACTTTAACCGAACCCAGGACCTCCAACTTGATAATGCCACGGAGTTCGTCAAGTCTACCAATCCTCACTTGGTCAGCGTACCGTACTTCGGCCACACTCTATTATAGGGTGAGAAGTAACCCACGTCCTGTAGTGGACTAATACTGTGGGTAAGGGGTAAATAACGATGATGATGATAATATTGATAAATAAGTCAGGTAGAAGCTGTGATAGCCTAGTGGTTAGAGCGTCGACCTACTAATCAGAGGTTGGCGATCCGAACCCGGGCACACACCTCTAACTTTTCAGCGTTATATGCGTTTAAAAAAAAAAAAAATATCACTGGCTTCAACGGTGAAGGAAACCTGCACGCCTGAGAGTTCTCTATAATGTTCTCAAAGGCGTGTGAAGTCTGCTAATCCGCACATGGCCAACGTGGTGGACTATGGCCAAACTCTTCTAATATTGTGAGGAAACCCGTGCTCTGTAGGGAGCCGGTAATGGGTTGATCATGAAGTTAGGTAATTTTATTTGCCTATTTATACAAACAGAAGACTCACCCAGAATTTTTCTATAATAGCAAACCCTTTAAGAAATACTGCATTAATTTTCATTGAAGAAATATCAAGCGAGACTGTTCACATATTATAGGTCAAAGCTATTAAATCTTCGAAGGAAGAGGCTCTAACAACTGTGTATCATACACGGGCATTTGTGGGTTATAATAGGTTTGGAAGGTTGTAATTACGTTTTAACTGAAGAACATCAAAACTTTCTCTGTAAGATCAAAGACCTCAAACTTGTACTTGAGCGTTCATCATCCTTACTATACCTTTTCTTACATAAGAGAATTCAAATTCAAATAATATTTATTCAAATATAAATTAAAAGGCACTTTTGACGCGTCAATAATTTACATACTAGTGATTTGATGGTGATAACTACATTCGTTAACTTAAAACTAGAGCTATGAGGGTTCGAAACGCGCCCCGGTTTAAGAAGAAGCCCACAATAAACTTAGCCAGGAAAATTTTCTTTTTATTATCACAATCTCACAAGCCACTTAAAATTATGTTAAGAGCTATATTATTAGAGCAATATTTCATACCTATGCTTGTTTATCATTTACATAATCCTTTGCACTATAGTAGGACTTTTCTACAAGCTTACGAAGGGTTTCCGATCTTAGTTCGTCCACGATGTCATTTTAAGTCCACCTTGGGTCTTAATTATTATTATAACATGATGATTGATGATAATGATGATTTATGTTTTTCATCGCCATCGATGGTTTAACTTGCTTAATCAAATTCTTCATGATTGTGGCTTCGTGAAATAGTTAAATTAACCAGTAGTTCAACGAAGCTGCTTTTGGTACCAACCAAGAAGAAATAAGTTAAAAATTAAAATTCAAAAATGATTTATTTATGTAAGCCAGATTAAAAAAAACATTGTTTATATGGATGGCTTTATTAATTATATACTAGATATTGCTTTGGTTTGGCGAAGCCGATAAAACGCAGTTTTTGTTTTTTTCAAATCCCGCAGTAACCATAACTAGCCTATGGATTTTTTCAGGGTATAATCTATCTAAATTACATCAAAGAGTAACAAACATTCATTGACACGTACAAACAAACTTTTGTGTTTATTATATAATACAATAAAGAAAGTATAAATAAATGAATCCTCAAAAGTTACTATTACCTTGGGTCGCAGACAAAAAATGATGTAAGGTATATATAGATAGATACATAAACTCTTTATTGCACATTACAAACTTGGATCCAAAACAAAGTATGAAGTGAGGTATGTGGGACTCCCCAGAATGGCGACCAGAATATTCACTAACACCCACCGATTCTCCTTCGCTTTGGGTCACAGGAACGTCTACGCACTCGTCCGCAACACGCCTTACCACCCGGACTAACGTAATGCACTTGCTCTTACTAACCAAAAATAATGACCTAGAAATTCCGACTGTTGTCTACAATAAAAGTATACTTGAAAGCCCAAAAAAAAGAAACAATGACTCGCATAATAGCGGAGCCGTTAAAAATAATGGGGTTACATCACGAGATCAAGTTATTTTGTTATTTGGGCTGGTGACATAAACGGGCTAGATTTACAGCAATATTCTGTTGCTGATAAATTGCCGTCTCATAAACCGACAAAGAAAAACACTGGCGTTGCCGTGTTTAAAACTAGCGTATTAACCTGCATTATTTAAAAATATTAGTCAGTGATTATTTTTATACGTATAGATAAAGAATAATAAGTAAGAGCACTGATAACTTATAGTTGGTTGGTACTTTTTTGTTATAATTTGTTTCCAATAAAAATAGGAACCGTGTTTTATAGTCCAATTGCTTACGTACGATACGAAACGATAACGTACATGGCTACCATAGAAAAGAGGTTTTTTTAGATCAATAGAAACGTACAGCATTAGAAAAAAGTAAACCATAATGTACCTACATTGAAATACAATTGTATAAAGCCCGCCTGGAAGTTTGTAGATGAAAGCGATGAGTAATGGTACCTTACGCACAATAGACAAATTTTTTATATGTACATCGAACCAATCTTAAATTACTAAGGAGTTGAAATTGAGTATCGTTGACCTTGAGTTGATTACACCGTTGAATTATATATTCATTCATGCAAGGAACAGGTGAACTAATGACCAGGCGGTATCATCGCGATATCTGTCTCTCAACAAGACTTAAGTATCGCTAATGCAACCGTATTTAGATCAAAATACCCGCCGACATATTAATATTTCGTGAAATTGTGTACATTTTTATTGAAACAAAAATAGTTTGTATTAAAGTTGCAAATAATTTAATGCATAAAATAAGATTTACTAGCATAAATTTGTTAAAAATATCCGTTATATATAAAGTATATAGTCAATAAGAGTTTAATTTTATTTACCGTTTGCAATTATTTCTGAACAGACTACATTTACAACATCTGCATTAAATGCTGGGCAAGTTTCAGACGGGCAATAAATAGAAACTAAAACCTAATTTCCGAGTGTGTGTCTGTTTTTAACTTAAACTACTGAATTCATTCAGCGAAATATGACACATATTTTATATCCATCTTATTATCATTATCATCATGAACAACCCATTACCGGCTCACTACAGAGCACGGGTCTCCTCTCAATATGAGAAGGGTTGGGCCATAGCCCACCACGCTGGCCATGTGCGGATTGGCAGACTTAGATCCATCTTATATCCTGGCAAAGTTAACGCCCGTGAATAATGACAGCTGTGACAGCTGTCACTCCTAGTTCCAATCCATTATAAGTACAACCTTTAAAAACCACTAGCCCGTATTGGACCGGCGTAGCGGATCTAATACTCTCTCTGCTTTATGAGAGAACATTTGTGTCTAGCTTTGTGTCATGCATAGGAGAGGATGAAAATGCTGATAGTAAATAAGTTTTTGCGATAGCAAATGACTGAAAGAGTGATGGATGGCGTCGTCCGTATTCGCGGCAGGGTGTTTCTTAATGCATCGTACATTTATTTATTTATTTCGTTCTGCTAAGTGATGATATTGACCTTAATATTGTTTTAACATTTAACACGTTATCGAAGCTGTGATAGTCTTGTGATTCGATCCCGGGCACGTACCTCTAACATTCTGAAGTTATGCTATGTTTTAATCAATTAAAATATCACTTGCTTCAACGGTGAAAGAAAACATACCTGAGAGATATCCTTAAAGGTCGTTCAGATGTTCTCAAAGGACTGTGAAGTCTGCCAATCCGCACATGGCCAGCGTAGTGGACTATGGCCAAACCCTTCTCATACTGAGAGGGGACGCGGGCTCCGTAGTGAGCCGGTAATATGTTGATCATGATGACGTTAGCGAAGAAAAATATGTCGTCTCTATAGTCGATTATAAAGGTCAGTATTGTTTGCAGCGTCCCTACGCGTACAAATCTAGTTAGAAATCGTAACAACTTTTAACACGTTTGCCGCACCACACCAATTAAACTTGAAACTGTCTCTCAAATATCGCGCCTCTGCAATCTTGATACTTTATTGTACAAAGGTTTTTTTCATTATTTTTATACCAACATGTTATCCTTTATTTTCTTTATGGCTATTCCGATTAATTCTGGCGTATCTCTCTTGTCTATAAGACCGGGGACCTACCCCGGTAGGGTTTGAGAAATTAGGAGTTTTTTTTGGTTAGGTTTGGTGGAAGCTTTGACCGTAACTGGTAACCCACAAAAACGTCCGACCAAGCGATTCTGTCTTGATACAGCTATGAACCCGATTAGGGGTATTAATTTAATTTTATTATTATAAACCTGCATCATCACTTAGCATCAGGTGATGTTGCAGTCAAGGGCCAATATGTAAAACACTTATATTAGAGACTTGACTTAAAGTTTAAATATGCAGTTGTATTTTTTAGCCTAGCAACGTGCATTTCATAGCTCTATTATATTCAACATTTTATAAAAATATCGTAGAATCTAGCTAGACTCTGTAACTAGATTGTTTTTAAATAGTTTGAAGTAATAATGAGAGATGTGCATTTGCATAGCTATGTAAGAGTTGATTGATATTCAGCATTTCACAATAGTATTGTTTGACCTGCAATATAAGCATGTATATTGAAATCATCATCATCATCATCATCATGATCAACCCATTACCGGCTCACTAAAGAGCACGGGTCTCCTCTCAATATGAGAAGGGTTTGGCCATAGTTCCACCACGCTGGCCATGTGCGGATTGGCAGACCACACGCCTTTGAGAACATTATGGAAGACTCTCAGGCGTGCATGTTTCCTCACGATGTTTTCCTTCACCGTTGAAGCAAGTGATATTTTAATTGTTTATTAAAAACGCACATAACTCCGAAAAGTTAGAGAGAGCGTGCGTGCTAATGGTTGCGTTTGGAACTGTCGTAGCTTTATTTTTACTTAACGAATATATCGGAGTAATAATCGTCTTCTCACTACAAAAAAAAAATGTTTACGCATCAAAAGCGCCTATTAAAGCTCATATTGAATTTTCATTCATGCTCAAAATTATCAAAATCTTCAAGTATCTATACTCATCGCATAGAATTATGCTATCCAAATAATTGTTCTGCAGAGATGCATCCGCGCTGTACCGTGAGATCTCAAGCAAAGATAGCGAAGGCATTTGCATTTGACTAAAATGATATTAAAATTATAATTTATAGAAGACGGACGCCATCTTCGTTAGGATTTGCACTGTAGCCTATATAACGACCGCCTTGCACCACACCACTACTGTTCAACACAGTTATCGGACGATGATTAAGAATTTTAACAACGCACTGTCGTATTATCATGAGAGGTCCTGGGTTCGGTTCCCGACTCGAGTCTAGGTGACTTCGGTCCTATCCTAATGGCTATCGGATTGTATTGGCAAAGATATTACGCCGTGCGATTAAGCGTTCCGAAGAAACCGATTAGGGGATTGAGTTTGGTCGGCTACGCATCGGTGGCTGCTAAAGTTCATGGGTGAGGGTGATCATCATCATCATCATCAACCCATTACCGGCTCACTACAGAGCACGGGTCTCCTCTCAATATGAGAAGGGTTTGGCCATAGTCCACCACGCTGGCCATGTACGGATTGGCAGACATCACACGCCTTTGAGAACGTTATGGAGAACTCTCAGACGTGCAGGTTTCCTCACGATGTTTTCCTTCACCGTTGAAGCAAGTGATATTTTTATTTTTTTTAAAACGCACATAACTCCGAAAAGTTAGAAGTGCGTGCCCGGATTCGAACCGCCGACCTCTGTTTAGGAGGCTGACGCCCTAACCACTATCTATCTATCACCGCTGAGGGTGATCACTTAACATCAAAGGAACTGACGATATAAATTTAAAAAAAATGATATGTTTAGCATTAAGGCTCTCAACAAGTAACTAGGGCGGAAGAAAACATGAAGAGAGCGAAACTAAATCGGACGAAGTACTTGCTCACGCAATATCACTGATAATTCGGCTCCGCACTTTACGTATGAAATCATAAATGATACCTTCAACGTTGATCGATGCTGGTGCTAATTGGTCAAATGTAATTTACTCACAGTGTCGCGCGTGTCTTGCTTTCTTACTTTAAAATCCATATTGACTGATATTTCAGTTAGCAGGTAATTCAATTGGTAATGGTCCTGGATTTGATTCCCGGCTCGAGTCTGGTCTGGTGGGAGGCTTCGGCTGTGGCTAGATACCACCCTACCGATAAAGACGTGTCGCCAAGCGATTTAGCATTCTGGCACGATGTTGCGTGGAAACCACGGAGTACAGGTCTACCATACTCTTAACAAGTTAGGCCGGTACAATCTTAGACGTTTTTTTGTTCGGACTGTCTTTTTGCTGTGCTAACCCTATTGGTTGCCACAGCGTAACCGGGCTGTTTGGTGAGCTTCGGAAAGAAGCTCTGCCAGAAGAATTTTTGAACCCTAGGGCTCGAAGAAATTAAGGGAACGTCTGCCTAAGGGCGCCTCCTGTGAGGCCGAACCTCGGCTTAGGCGACGTTTGGGATAACGGGGGTCGGACGGTGAGTGGTCCATATATCTCCGAGGCCGTGAGAGAGTCCACGACCGGATAACGTAAGACATCTTAGACTGCATCATCACTACCAGATGAGAATACCGTCAAGCTAAATTGTAGTAGAAAATTAAATACGTTAAACTTTTTAATATAATGTTCTTTTGCTCATTATATTTCGATACAGTTAAATAATACTCAATCAAACAACTTTGTTGTAAGCCAATTAGTAACTAGACAAATAGCCGCATTATATTACTAACGCAATTAGTCATTTTTTATTTCTAATGCAAATAAGAAGTTTATATTGTTCGCTGTAGCGTTAAACAATGCTTTCCCCGAAAGTAAATTAAATAATAAATTAAAGTATTTTGATGTGTAAACGCATTAGTAATGCAATTTTCTGTATAATTAATGGTGCTGTATAAACTTAGCTGGTACAGTCGAATTGAAAATTGTGTTCAACTTAATGACGTTTTAAAATAAACCGTGGCTAACTGTTTTTTGTCGACTCCCTGGCACAGTACTAGGCGCTCTGGGTGATAGGGGGAGATTCAGGGTTTTTGTGGCTAGTCACAGACGGGATTTAGTTTTTAGTTATGATATTTTTTTAAAACATATAATTAGTTTACTCACTATCCAAGTCTCTTGCAGTAGGTTCTTTTAATAAACGTTGCCTGTAAGAGAGTGTTTGCATCATTTTTTTTTAAATTTTCTTATTTAATTCTTTCATATTTTTTTTAATATCAGCATGCTTGTCCAATGCTTGAGCTTTTGCTATGAATATTACATGTAGCAATAACCATAACTTTATCATTACGTATTCTTCTGGTTTGGTAGCTAACCTAATAATTTTTAATCAAATCCGGAAATCGGACCCAGGAATTACTGGTAAATGTACAAACGTAATAGTCGTATGACAAAAAGAAACATAATTTAAGAAGTAAACTCAATACATAATTATTACTACTACTAATACTATTAAGTATTTATTTTATTTTTGCATGCCTACCCGGCAGATAGTTAAGCATCACTAATTTAATGTAACACCAATATACCGACTCAATCTGTGCAATAAATAAATGATTTGATTTGATTTGATTAGATCTATCTTGGAAAAAATCGTTAAGAAACAAAATTATTTTGCCCTTCGCAAAGGGTCAATCACTTTTCGTTATAAATGTACTTCGGTGAGACAGTTAGTTGTAAATAGATGGAAAGTCCAGATGCGATGATTAAGTTGAATGAAGATGGCCATTGTTCCTTTTCGTGCGAAAAAAAAACTCTCTATTTATATAACTCAAGTACCGGTACGTGAAACATACGTTTCTCATATACAAGCTTAATTATTAGAAATTTTCTCCGCACACTACCAGTTCATCAAATATAATATTATGTGCAAAAGTGGTTGAAGTAATTAAAATAATTATTATTAATTGTTATGTATTTTTTTGAAGTGAACGCTTGCCGTGTTTAAATGTTTATAAGGTAAATATTACCCAATTAGAATAGGGTTAGCAATAAGATAAATGACTATAACAGCTTTATACCTCTTTTTATAACTCTTTTCTTCGTGAAATTTGTAACAATTTGATATGATAAAGGCTAAAGTTTATATGTAAGTGTGTACATGTTTATTTTTGTTATACCTTCAAGCCTTAACGTTAAAACTAATCACACTGAAATAAGAGATTAGATAGCTCCACGGATATAAATACATATGCTAGTTTTTATCCTGCAAGAATTTATGTATATGGTATATCTGTGATAAACTAAATATCACATATATAAGCTATAACATATCTGTATAGCTATAATATAGTTTGTCATAGAATATTTCCTCGAAATAACATTTACATATATATTGGAGCGGAAACAGAAATTGTAACAGAAAAGAGATATGGGACAATTTTCAAATCAAATCAAATGTTTTATTGCAAGAAAGTGCTACATTCGATCTTAAGAATAAAGGGTAGCCTAACAAAATCTACCTTAAAAGAGATAAAGGAAATACTTTTTAAAAAAGCTTTTACATACATTGCACATTTGACTGAAAAAAAAAAACGCCTCAATCAACGCAGTAGAATTTGCGGGTATGGCCTTATTTAATTACTAATAATATTATTCTTACGGTGGATTATTTAAAAAAAGCTGTCTAAAACCATAATAGCAATCTTATATCAATAAAGTGATTCTTAATGCTTATTCAAATATGATTCAAGCTAAAAGTAATCTTCAATCAAACTGAAAGTAATGCGTAAAAATTCATGCCGAGAATAATTAGATATTGACTTAATATGTAATTTCTAGGTCAAAATAATCACTTTTGTAAATTTATAAAGAAATATTGATTTCATAGTACCTCCTAGGAATCAAACCATTTAACATTTCTTTTAGAAATTACTATAATTTTATAGCTGTATCCGGCATTCGTCGCAATGCTACGGTAAAGATTAAAGAAGGGAAAGGAAAAATCACTTTTTATAATTTTTTAGATCCATGAACCCCCAAAGACATCGTACCGATGTTTTTTTTTTCAATCTGATCAATTCAATTCAAATAAATAATCTTTATTCAAATAGTGATTTAAAAGGCGCTTTTGACGCGTCAATCGATCATCGATTTCGGTACTGATAGAGGACAAACCGACAAATATTGATTATCCATTGATATAGATAATTGTGCTTCGATGATCCAATTAATATTCAGATTTCGTAGTCATATTTTTGATCAATTACACAAAAATTAATACATGACATTTGGTAGTAAACATCCCACGCATATGACGGAACGCCAACTGATCCGTACAAACGATATAAGATCGAATCGGCGTCCGAAATCAAGTGTAATGATACACGTCAAGTGGCCGTATTAACATAAAACAATTTCGCCCGTACCAGTTTAATCGTCCGCCTTTAAGTTCACTTTTCTTGCGACCGCTAGTAGTGGGGTAACTGACTTAAAACAGTCCGCTTATTCTTCGAGGCCCACACTTTGTGTTGGATTTCCGTAGGGGTGGTAAATCAACATGAGGCTTTACGCATTTGTCCTATTTCTGATAGCCGGGGCCCGGGCGATGCCGGCCCTGGATAAGGAGGCGAACGACCCCGGCCTAGTCGGAAGCGTTATTGGAGTTGTCAAAGAGTGCGTTGACGGAGATGTGTCTTTGTGTTTAAAGGTGTGTGTGATCCAAAGTGAATTAAGTGAATCGTGATCAATAATCATGACCCTTGCATGTGCCCGATATAAAAAAATAAGTTATCATTTATAGAGAGTTCAAGTTAAGGGCACATTTTATAGACATCACTTCATGGGCATTAAATTAGTTAAATAGTAGTAAATTGCATTAAATTATCGTGTAGTTTTAATTGATGCGATTTTAAGTGATCTTAGATTTTATAACAATATTATCTGCAAAATCTTCATGAAACTTATCGTCAGTCATAAAATTATGTTCAAATATGGTTCGAAAAAATCGTTAAGCTAAGCTTTAGTGGGCCAATTAGATTAGAATGGTATAAATTTACATGTCGTTAATATTGACGATATCGAGAGTTTTCGGTGGTTTTCTTTACTAAATTTATGTTTGATTCCAGGAAAAAGCGATGAAATATGTGGAGAGTTTATCATCAGCTCGCGAAATGAATTTGGCCGAGGGTGTCACCCTTTTGGGAACTGGATCACCTAGATCCGCGAGGGCTTACGAACCTTTAGCAGACGAGCCGAAGATCAGGGAGGCGCAAGTGGAATCCAGACTGGTTGACTCGGCTGCAGACTTCCTGGAAAATCATGTGATCCAATTCCGTCTGCCATCATCAGCGGTTGAGGGCATGAAGCGTTCTCTTGAAGAAGGTATGTATTTCTCAAAATATAATGTTATTACGAAATTAGGGATATAACTTATTAAGAATGAAATCTTACTTAAATTAGTTGAAGTTTCTGATATACGTGCAGATTTTAATTTTCTAAACCATTAGTGTATTTAATAAACAAAAATATACTGGACTTTTTTATGAAAATAATCAAATTCGGATATATTTCATTAAATATTATATTTTGGTTTTCAAATAGAGCTTTAACATAATAATATGAAAGCATTAGCATAATTGAAAGATCTGTTACTTTCGTTCTTAAGCAAAGTCGTTACGTAAGCTCGTTACGAAATAAAACCAAAGAAACAAACAAAAGGAGTTGAAATAAAACAAAAGAAAGCAAATAAAATGGATGTAGGTTAAAGTAAACTAAATAAAAGAGATGATTCGGCAATTTAAGTTTTAATTTAACAATGTCAAAGAACTGGAGCAAATCTTCAGTGCGGTTTGGTTAAGTGCGAACGGTTTTTTAATCAGAATTAAATTGAAGAAAATAACGTATTTTCAATACGAAATAAATATTTAAAGTTTTTCTACATATTCACCTTTTCATGAATCGCTATATTTTGATCATAATTTTATAGTATTGTAATTTTTAATATCGTAAATTGTATCATGGCCTTATTGAACCCCTTGCTTTTAATAGGTTTGATGATGCTTCAATTTGGGTTGGGATTTAAAACAAATACTCGTTTTCATTCAAGAAACATTCAACAAATCTGGTAAAAACATTCATTTTAAAAACTAGAAAAATTCGGCTATATTTATATTTGTAATTTAGACAAATTGCACTAAAACGCCTACTAAATCTCAAGATTGTTAAGAGAAGGAACCCTAATATTATAATGGTACCGATTCTAGATCACGATTTATTGATCGCTCGACAAAGCCGATCTTGTATTGTTTTAATAAGATGAAGTCTTCGCCACTTTTACTTTTTAACCGTTGGTCAAGTTTTCATCAATTTAAAAATTACTTGTTTAATACTCAATACTTATAATGAAGAAGAAATCGGAGACTACACACGTAAGATTAAAGAAATACTCTGTATGAACTGTGCAGGCCACAGCATAATTGACATTGTCAAACTTTTGCATAAAGATAGCTCGCATCCTGGAAAACAGACAAAGGATACTAACCTAAATAATTTCCCAGAAATGTGATATGAAGAAAATATAACGAGGATCACAATGTTTCTGAAGACAAAAGATAAATTTCTAGAGAAGAAAATAATAGTGTAAAATTAGTTAATAAACTTTTTGATAAGTTAAGATTTCACTTAAACTTAAAGAGTTCATTGATTTGAACATAGAAGTAAAACTGAACGAATTATGCGAGTGTATAATTTTTAAAATTGAAAGTCCACTCATTTGGTATACGCTAACTAGAGGTCCCATTTCACTTAACGGTGAATGTCTATCAACAAAGCTCATTAGAAAACTTATAATAATATGTTAATTCAACTCATATTTTAATAATGCCGTAAATAAATTATTTTCTACCAAACTTTCCTTTTCAACATAAAATTTCGTCCAACTCATTTGGCCTATATCATAATCTGATTATTTAATATCAAGCGTATTGGAAATGTAACTAAGTTATTTATCATCATCATAGACGGTACATTCTTTCTTGAGGTACTTTAGATGACGCTTTACTAGAAAGAGGTAACTAGAGGTATTAGCATAACTGCATTTACCGTAGGCTCTGAACTCATGCCCTTTATGTTTCGTTATATACATTGATTATATTGAATCCCGTAATCCTGACCTCGATAAGGTCCCGGCATACTTTTTTCTTTTTTGCTGTAAATTAACCATTATATCTTCAGTAAATTAACCATTTATCGCAGAGAAGCTGGACCTATTCAGTTGCAATCTGAGTGAACTCACAAGAGTGACATCATGGATAATATGTTACCGAAATATTTAAATTTAGATAAATTTTATATACATTATATACTTTTATATTAGGCTATTCTAGCAAATTAGGTTTTTATCCTGTCAAGCTAGAATAAGAGGAGATAAATAAATAAATAAATAAATAAATAAATCTTATATTTACAATATATGAAATTTTATAAAAATAAGTTGCTAAGATTACAGCGATCAAAGATAAGATAGTCGGCAGTTTTAATTAGTAGCGTACATCTATGCTAATTACTTAACCAATATACCAAAATCGTGTGCGATATTTTCATCAAACCTCCTTTTGGCTGCCTGATGAGGAAATAAATTTTTTATGTGTGTCAACTACAAAATAACATTCTAAATAATATAGACTACGAACCGACAGCATAATAATTCGTAGACACAGTTTATAATCCTATATACAAAAACATTCATTCATTCATAACATCAATACGCCATTCCGTTTCCATACAATCAATACACAAACCACGTGCCTTCTACGTGGTCAACATGCTATTACGAATCCACACTAGGCCATGAAAGTGGTACATTCCTCCTACGGTCATTAGACGCTTCCGTTCAAAGTCCTTTCGAGCTTTCAAGAGAGAACAGGTTTCCTTGCGAGTCATCGAGAAATCGGCCCATAGCAGGCCACTCCCAGACTGTCTTCTTTTAAAGAAAGTTGATCTACCACTTGATCTGTGTTATACTTTGTACAACTAAATTGTGGATATGACGTATCGTGGTTCTCAATCAAAATGATTTTAATAAGCTTCAAATAATATCTGTATCACTTATGACAGAATTGATGGTCGATTCAAATTAGTAAAGCTTGATATAGTGCAAGATTAGAGTTAGCATTAATTTAATACAAATTATATTCTAGATGTTATAAATTTAGATACTTATAAAAATGTTAATAATCACAATTCTGGACTTTTTTTTAGTTTTTAACATAGTTATTTAAGGCAGTTACGTTGTTTGAAAGAAAATTTAAAAAGATAATGACAGGATATTTGTAATGCCTAATAATACAGGATATCATGAAGCAAAACAAAAATAATATCTATCATAGACTTATTATACCACTGTTATATTTAGAACAATTATAATTTTAATAAAATGTAGATTAACAGAACAATTTCAAATTTAATACGATGCTTTCACTTACTAAGACCAACTTTAATTAACACTACAGTTATAAAATTACGAGTAGGTAATTAAGTCGAATTATAACAAAACTAAATATAACTTTCTCTTATCAAGTTTTTTAGAGTTAATAGAAATAACATAATATTCCCCACATAAATGTTTTCGTTATTACATAACGGTTAAGTTATATTTGCTTAAAAAAGTTCAGTCTCTAGAGTATCTCTACCTATGTTTCTATGAAAGAATGATTTAATGAGTCAATATTTTATTTACTTTATTTTCAGCTCGAGGCAAAAAGAAGAAGCTGAAGCAGCTTATTCCCCTCTTGGCCATCGCTAAACTGAAGATCATGGCACTCATTCCCCTGTTCCTCGGTATTATTGCGTTCGCAGCCGCTAAAGCCGTCCTCTTAGCCAAGATTTCCCTTCTTGTTGCTGGTATTATCGCACTGAAGAAACTCCTCGCCAGCAAACACCACGAGACTAGCTATGAAGTCGTTGCCCACCCACACCACGAAGAACATTACGCAAGCAGTGGACACGGGTGGGGCAGGTCAATCGATGAAGCCCAAAACTTGGCCTACTCCGGCCACATTAAATCAGATTAAGGCGAAAAAGGAGTCGCACTAGGAGCTCTCATAGACCTTATTTATTTTCTTAGGTATACGAACGAAAACTCGAATATAAAGCGCGCGTTATGAGTTATTTATTTGATAGTTTTAAGAGTATTTATTGAATATTTATTAATCGAAGCCCCTTTGTAAGGGGTGGTAATGAACGATTAATACGTTGTTTTTGTTTTCCATAAAATGTTCTGAGTTTGTATGATCCCCTCTTGTTATACTATGTTAGTATATTCTTTTCAAACCCTATACGGTATCCGTATTTGTGTATTTTGTTTTAAACAAATATTATATAATACTTGCTTGTTACTATATCTTTGTGATCTAGTCCTAGTCCTTTCCCGTAAGTCCTAAATTTATATCTATTTAATATTTTATAATGTATTTTATTGATATTTCATTATTATTTTAGCTTACTTTTATTTTATATAGCTAGAATATTTTTATTAATTTATGTATAGTTATGATGTATATTTTGTAAATATTGTAATTATTATTTTACGTATTTATGAATTTAGTGCTGTATAATTTTGCCAGTTAATTTTATTTAATTAATAGTTTTTTTTTATCGATTTATTATTCTATTATATTATCGCACCTTTTCTATTCTCATTCGACTCCTACTTTATCATGTCATTCATCATTATTTTTATATTTTATTATATTATATGTAATTAAACATCATACTCCTATTATTTTATACAACTTTATATTTTTTAAATGCTTTAATTATTTGTCGTATCCATTATATTTTATTTTACAAAACCACTATATCTTACTTTTTATTTATCTTGTTATATATTTTGTCCGTTAAACGACTCGTACAAATAAAGAATTTGAAATAAAATCGTTTGTTTAATTTTTCTATATACCTGAATACACATTTTACATCATAAAAAATTTAAATTTGTTTATTATGTACAAAAACTAATTTAATAAAATATTTACCGCCTTAAAAGTGGAATTAAAAATCGCAAGATATATCATGTATAAAAGGATTATCTGTAGCAGACATGGTAATGTAGTGATAGATTTATAGATAACAGGTAATCGGTTGAAATAATACAATGGAGCTAAGTTTTTAATTATTAAAAAAAAAATTATGTATACGAGACACTAGGGCCTTTGTGGTTAATATATACGACTACGGATCACGAGGACCTGGTTTCAAAGCACGGTGCGATTGGTAGGTCAAGCCGCGAATTTTAAGGATTAGGTTTCTCTGCTATATAATTTTATGTACCAGCCCGAAAAGTTAAGATTTGTCCCCGTGCCTTGGTGAGCACGTAAAGCCATCGGTCCTGATTATTTATTCCTAGGTAACCAGGACCGATATTTTTTCTAATTCTGATAATTGTTTTGCTTATTTAGGAAATAAACCTTACAGAGACCTTACTTACCCCAGAGACCTTACAGTTGCCAATTTCGTCTTCTAAGGGCTAAAAAAAAAATTTAACTGAGTCGGATGTAGTTATGCAATAGGATTATACGCTCGGTAAGTTTAGTAATATACTGCTGAAGCTGAGTGAATTTTCTATGTAATATGTTTAATAGAAACCATAATGATGCATAAGCTATGATAGCCTAGTGGTTAGATCGTCAGCCGCCTCATCAGAGGTCCAGGGTTCGATCCCTGGTACCTCTAACTTTTTGGAGTTATATGCGTTTTTAATCAATTAAATACACACGCACTCGCTTCAACAGTAAAGGAAAAAACCGTGACGAAACCTGCATGCCTGAGAGTTCTTCGTAATGTTATCAAAGCCGTGTGAAGTCTGCCAATCTGCACATGGTCAGCGTGGTGGACTATGGCCAAAACCCTTCTCATATTGAGAGGAGACCCGTGCTCTGTAGTGAGCTGGCAATGGGTTGATCATGATGATACGAGTATAATACGGTCTTTAATATGAGACTAGGTTAGACACTGCTCTTGAACATTTATGTGTCGCACGCTAACGTATCTAAGTAACTTTTTCATGATGCATCTTTCATGTATCTGATATTTTCTGTCTGAGCTTAATTATCATGTTGTGCGATAACTTCATTAGGCTTGGCTCAGTTTTGATATTATTAATGATCGAATTATTGTATGATAACTTTACTAGCCATAGCTCAGTTTTGATATTTTTGATGATTGAATCCTTTGCATAACTACGTCGAATTACAAATGATTGTTTAATATTGGAAATTTCACCGTTTCGTAACAAAATGGCATCGGGAAGGATCGGGTCCCGTGGCGGAAACGTGATGACTTTCTCTCGGCTTGCAATTTGCATTCATACGGCAGATGTCATCTCTCCTCTGTATTCTATAGATGGAACAACAAAGCTCGTGCGGCGAAGGTTGATTTAGAGTTTGAAAGTAAACATGACTTTCATTATCAGTTGTGTACCATAGTGGTACGTTTTAGCATCGTGACGTCTTTTTGCCCATTAAAAAATCTTTAGTTGATAACTGTGCTCATCACAAACAATGAAGCAAAAGCCTAGCATTATCAGACCCTTCAATAACTATATTATATCCATTACAAAAAAGCGGTGATAGCCTAGCGGTTAGGGCGTCAGCCTCCTAATCAGAGGTCGGCGGTTCGAATCCGGGCACGCACCTCTAACTTTTCGGAGTTATGTGCGTTTTTAAAAAAAATTAAAATGTTACTTGCTTCAACGGTGAAGGAAAACGTCGTGAGGAAACCTGCATGCCTGAAAGTTCTCCATAATGCTGCCAATCCGCACATGGCCAGCGTGGTGGACTATGGCCAAACCCTTCTCATATTGAGAGGAGACCCGTGCTCTGTAGTGAGCCGGTAATGGGTTGTTCATGATGATGATCCATAACAATTTTATTTCATATCTAGTTCTTTAACGCGACTTCGTACGTTCCACTTCAACGGATTTGAATATTGCTTAAATATTTTTAAATCAACAAAGTGTACTAATTAATAAGGAGCAACAAATCTTTCCTGTGGATTTTTAACACAAAATGAAATTAAGAATTTCATTTTTTTTTATACACTACAAGTTAGCCTTTGACGGCAATCTCACCTGATGGCAAGTGATGATGCAGTCTAAGATGTTAGCGTTCTAACCAGTCAGGGGTATGGAAAACCAACACTCCTAATTGGTTTCTACGCGAAATCGTGCCGCAATGCTAAATCGCTTGCCGACACGTCTTTGTCGGTAGGGTGGTAACTAGCCACGGTCGAAGCCTCCCACCAGACTAGACTCAAGCCGGGTATCAAACCCAGGACCTCAAACTTTTATATTGCGACAGCGCACGCACTGCGCCACGGTGGTCTTCATAGATTGAGATTGATGCAGACACGTGGATACGGCACCCCTAAACCTAACTTTGAAGTAATATTCCACAGAAATTCACAATCATCTTTAATTTGCTATCATCATGATCAACCCATTACCGGCTAACTACAGACCACGGGTCTCCTCTCAATATGAGTAGGGTTTGACCATAGTCCACCACGCTAGCCATGTGCGGATTGGCAGACTTCACACGCCTTTGAGAACATTATGGAGAACTCTCAGGCGTGCAGGTTTCCTCACGATGTTTTCCTTCACCGTTGAAGCAAGTGATATATTATTTTTTTTTAAATGCACATAACTCCGAAAAGTTAGAGGTGCGTGCCCGGATTCGAACCGCCGACCTCTGATTAGGAATTTGCTGTATGCTGAACTAAATATTACTTGCGATTGCTAATTTAATCTACACTGGGTGTATTACCATAACCGTTATTGTCCTACACTTGGCGAGACTGGTTATTAAAGGAGACCTTGTTTTATAATATTGCGATGCCCTCAACTTTGTTGACCTCCCTGGTGAAGTGGTTGGAGCTGTTTACTCAAATGAGAAAGTTCCCGGAATTGATTCCTGACAAGGGTTATTTTTATTTATGTATATTAATATTAAGCCATACATTACGATACTACGAAAAATTTATTAAATTGAAAACCTATAAATGTTAACTTATTTAGCAACCACTACATCATATACCATATGCTACCATCTTAAAATAGCATCGTCATTTACTGACAGGTGAGATTGCAGTCTAGGGTTAACTTGTTGTGGAATACAAAAAAAAAGAGATAAATTTCATCTCGCATTACACCACTATCACTTTCCGTCAAGTGCAATCATAATTTATTTAGAAACAAAAACAATAAACTGTTAAAAATCGCCCATCACAGTTTCTGTGTTAGCGATAAGACGAATGGACCGTATCTTTATTTAGCTACTTAAACTTTTAAGTTTTAGCAACACAATCATCATCATCATCATCATGATCAACCCATTACCGGCTCACTACAGAGCACGGGTCTCCTCCCAATATGAGAAGGGTTTGGCCATAGTCCACCACGGCCATGTGCGCATTAGAAGACTTCACACGCCTGTGAGAACATTATGGAGAACTCTCAGGCGTGCAGGTTTCCTCACGATGAGTTCCTTCACCGTTGAAGCAAGTGATATTTTTATTTATTTTTTAAAACGCACATTCCGAAAAGTTAGAGGTGCGTGCCCGGATTCGAACCGCCGACCTCTGATTTGGAGGCTGACGCCCTAACCTAGTGGTTAGGGCGTCAGCCTAGTGGCTATCACCGCTTCATAACATAAACATAATAAAATATAAATAAATACTTAACATAAACTTAACAAAATATAACAACATTATAATAGAATTTATAATTCTAGTATCAATTATGTGATTGTAATTTGTAATACATTAGGTTTTGCCCGCGCCTTCGCTCAAGTAAAGTTCGTTATTTTTATTCACTACAAGTTAGCCCTTGACGCCTATCTCAGCTGGTGGTAAGTGATGATGCCGTCTCGGATGGTACCGGGCTAACCTGTGAGGAGTATGGTAAAACCACGCTCCTAATTGGTTTCTACGCGACATCGTGCCGGAACGCTAAATCGTTTGGCGACACGTCTTTGTCATCTCTTCTAAATTCTAACAGATAGAATTTCATACTGATTCAATCATCATGAACAACCCATTACCGGCTCACTACAGAGCACGGGTCTCCTCTCAGTATGAGAAGGGTTTGGCCATAGTCCACCACGCTGGCCATGTGCGGATTGGCAGACTTCACACGCATTTGAGAACATTATGGAGGACTCTTAGGCGTGCAGGTTTCCTCACGATGTTTTCCTTCACCGTTGAAGCAAGTGATATTTTAATATTTTAAAAACGCACATAACTCCGAAAAGTTAGAGGTGCGTGCCCGGATTCTGATTCAATGCCCCAAATAAATTTCAAAAAGTCTGCTAACGATGTTGTACCAAAGTTCTAATGTACTAGAATTGCAGCGTAAGTTCAGGTCTCACACAGACCGCTAGTGTAGACCGCCCGAATCCTTCATACCATCTGATAAAGCCCCATACCTTTTTTTTATCTACTACAAGTTAGCTCTTGACGGCAATCTCACCTAATGGTAAGTGGTGATACAGGCTAAGATGGTAGCGGGCTAACCTGTTAGGGGTATGGCAATGGACTCCTAATTGGTTTCTACGCGATATCGTGTCTCCCACCAGACCAGAATCGAACCGGGAATCGAAACCAGGACATTCAACTTTATAATGCGACAGCGAGCACGCTGCGCCACGGAGGTCGTCTACGATTCCATTGCGTTTTCTCCAATGAAACTAACTGGACACAGACAAACAGTTCCACGTGCCATGTCGCTGTGACCTGCATATTTATTCGCTAAGTCACGCAACCATCTCTATTTAGCACGCCCGTCGTAACCGGAAAAGTGCGTGAGGGTTCGCCCACATTTATTCGTGCCACAAATATCGAGTTAGACGTCGACGAATGACTTATTTTATAAATACTTCCGGAAGATAATATAATATAATAAATAGTGACTTTAACGACCGCTAGGTAATATTGTAGAAAAGAAATATAAAATCAATATAAGCCAATAAATTAAACCTTAGAAGAAATATAAAGCCAATAAGCAACTTGGCAGTTGGTTTCCAACATCCAATATAGCGTCGATGATCTAAAGAATTTACGTTCAAACGATGGATTTGAACGATGGATGACCATGTATAGTGTGGAACTTAATGCAAACAGGCTGTCGAGAGATCAGACATGCAGACACGATCTATATATCGATAGATTGACTTACCGAAATTTCCCTATTTCATTGCAACGATCCCTGGCGTTATAAACAGACTGAGATAACTTTAGTGTGCGCAATAACGCCGTCTATTTGTAGATTGAATGCAAAAAATATATCTAGACGACAAATCATATGGTTATGATTTGCACAAGCATATAAATGTAAAAATTATATGCTTGTGCAAATCATAACCATATGATTGTGTGGAAAACTCAACTCAACTCAACGGAAAACAGTGGCGGTCAGATAATCGAACACCAAAATATAATGCTGACCTAAATAAGTACATTCTTTGCAACTCAACATTCAAATTAAAGTTCTACAGGACTTTGTTTATCAGTTATATTCCACATGAAATATGCCTCTTCATGATATCATAAAAATACTTATAAAAAGCTATTCTTACTTTGCATGATAAACACATAATACGAATATTTTGTTATTATCATTACTGGTATTGCGATCCAAATAGTATTTATTTTTAGAAAACGAGGTGGTATCGTAAAATATCGGTCGTAAAACGAATAGTAAGATATTGCGAAAACATATTTTGTGTTGACTCTGTTATAGAGTAACATTTTGAGTTGTTTATTCACCTAAAGTAACGGTATTGTCGCGATTACGTGTTGAGGCACCCTAAAACGTACGCCCTACAACTCCAACATTGTACCTAATGGTATGTTTGGAGACCTAACAGTTTTTATAGAATTATTTTTTCTGCAAATATGAATTGTCCATCTTCATCATCCTTAGCTTACAATAGGTTCTAGGTAAATTCGGAATCTTTTGGTAAATTATTAAGTAACAAAAGAACTAGCCATTTCCTAGTGATATTTAAATTAATTTTGAAGAAGATCCCTAGTAGGTACGTAATGGATTTCTTTTATCAACTTTCTCTTGTTACTTCATTATTTTAATTGAATAATAATCTTGAACACGGCTTGGCAGATGGAAACAGCTTCTTATTTGAAGACTTATGCTCTCTCTCGAGGCTCGAGTGTGTAATTGGGTATGCTCACCATGATGAAGCGTAGGTAGGCTGAATTTAAATAAATAAATTAATGTAATTAACATATTAAGAGATCTCATTTACGCCATTACGAATATTCCACTCGATGCGCTGTAAAGAAACTTCTTTGAAGACGTTTTATACATAGTTAATTTGTGAAAACTATGATTCGACATTCCTAGGGAAAGTTCCAAGTTTGTTAAGACAGCACGCTCTTCGAAGAGCCAATTTCCATCTTTCCTAATGCGCTACTATACCACTATTGGCCATAACATGTAAACTAAGCAACCATGATCAACCCATTAGCGGCTCACTACAGAGCACGGGTCTCCTCTCGATATGAGAAGTGTTTGGACGTAGTCCACCACACCACGCTGGCCATGTGCGGATTGGCAGACTTCACACGCCTTTGAGAAAGTTATGGAGAACTCTCAGGCTTGCAGGTTTCCTCACGATGTTTTCCTTCACCGTTGAAGCAAGTGATATTTTTATTTTTTTTAAAACACACATAACTCCGAAAAGTTAGAGGTGCGTGCCCGGATTCGAACCGCCGACCTCTGACTAGGAGGCTGACGCCCTAACTATCACTATCACCGCTTCACTCAAAAATCTAAGCAAGATTAATTCACTATATAAACAACTATTGAAATCATTATGATTATAAACCTGTTACAGGGTGACTATAGGGTTGAAGGTCTCGCAGCATCAGAAGGGTTCTGGCCGTAGTCCACCACGCTGACTAAGTGCGGATTTGCAGCCTTCAAAAGCCTTTGAGGACATTACGAAGAACTCTCGCCTATGTAGCATATGGTTTTAATAAATAATTTTTCGAAAAGTTAAGAGGTCCGATCTGGGGATCGAAGTCCCTTTTAACGGAGCCTGGAGTATTAACCACTTTAACAACTATAGCGAAAATTACTGAATGATATAAATGAGTTAAATTAATCGTTAAGAAGCCGTGATAGCCTAGTGATTAGGACACCCACCTCCTAATCAGAGGTCGGGGGTTCGCACGCATCTCTAACTTTTCGGAGTTATGTGCGTTTTTAAGAAATTAAAATATCACTGGCTTCAACGGTGAAGTTAAACATCGTGAGGAAACCTGCACGCCTGAGAGTTATACATAATGTTCTCAAAGGCGTGTGAAGTCTGCCAATCTGCACATGACCAGCGTGGTGGACTATGACCAAACCCTTCTCATATCGAGAGGAGACCCGTGCTCTTTAGTGAGCCGGCAATGGGTTGATCATGATGATGATGATGAATCGTGTACATCTATTCTAACCCTCCTTTGAATGTAATAAATTTGATAAGAAAATGCGTGCATTATCATAACTATGTTCGTTTCGTAATGGATGTTGGTACATTTTACAAAAGGTAGAAACATATATAAATATTATATATATATATACACACACATTACATTATAACACAGACTTGTTTTGCTTTTCTTTTTAGTTGCACATTTTTATTTTATTGTATTTTTGTTTGCACTTGTTTTGGCAAAGCTGTATTAAGTTTTAAATAAAATTACACCCAGGGGAGTCGGCACTGAAGCTGAAGCACAGGTTAACCCTAGTTTGGCTTCAGAAGCTAACTGTTTACTTTATAACATATAATAAAACTCATTTGAATTCATAAGCATACCATACATGTTATTTTGCATTGTTTTCTTTGTTTCTTATTACAATGAAAATGTAAAATGTTTAAATGTGTTAAATAAATAAACTTATTATTATTATCATATTTATGACACTTCATCACGTCTCCTTACTCGTATCTCGCTTTGCAAGGCTTAGCGTATACAAAAACGAGGGGGTTTTATATACTATGCATTTAAAAGTAATCAAAAACTATCTTAGACTCGCGTTCAAGAAATCTTACGTAAATAAACCACTTAATAAAATACAAGTAACGAGTGTTTATTTAAAATAAAACGTTATCATTGGCGCAAACAAAGAGAGATCATAGTTAAGTGAAATCAAAAGTCACTGTTATGTTAGCTAGATGACCGTCTACTTACAACAGTAGTGGAGTTAAGACAAGACAGTTGCAGAGGCTTTTAATTTTTTTTTTCCACTACAAATTAGCTCTTGACGGCCATCTCACCTGATGGTAAGTGATGATGCAGTCTAAGATGGTAGCGGGCTGACCTGTTAGGGGTATGGCAAACCCATACTACTAATTGGTTTCTATACGACATCGTGCCGGAACGCTAAAATTGCTTTGCGACACGCCTTTGTCGGTAGGGTGGTAATTAGCCACGGCCGTAGCCTTCCACCAGACCAGACTCGAGCCGGGAATCGAACCCAGGACCTCCAACTTTATAATGCAGTATCATAGTATATAGTATTATTTATAGAAATATAAAGTTTTTTTATACACTACAAGCTCTTGACGGCTATCTCACCTGGTGGTAGGTGAAGATGCAGTCTAAGATGGTAGCGGGCTAACCCGTTAGGGGTATGGCAAACCCATACTACTAATTGGTTTCTATACGACATCTACAACGCTAAAATTGCTTGGCGACACACCTTTGTCGGTAGGGCGGTAACTAGCCATGGCCGTAGCCTTCCACCAGACCAGACTCGAGCCGGGAATCGAACCCAGGACCTCCAACTTTATAATGCGAGAGCGTGCGCGCTGCGCCACGGTGGCCGTCAAAAATATTCACGGAGCTCGTTAATAATATTCTATTATCATCTGTAGTAGGCTGCACTAAATTAGTAACTCATTCAAAGGAAATTGTATTTTATTTTATAATAAACTACCTATTGATGTGATGTCTATCAATAAGTTCAAAGTTTTTATAAAACGGTAGCTTATAGACAAATCATATTACCGTATTAAAGATTATATAAACGTTAAAAAAACTTGGGTGTGAATTGCTCTATCTCTATAGGTACTATAATTTATTATTCATTATGTGAGATGGTGATAACAAAAAAAAAACCGCCTAAGTTTGTTAAGGGTTTCTGGGCGTGCTTTGTACCTTCTTAGCTTTAGTTTTATGGTGGCGAGTGTAGTTGTCACCATCACCATCACTTCACGAAAAAATTAAAATAATGTAATATGCCTGTAATAGATTTATTATGAAGAAAGCTATTTTTGATTCAGATTTTTATTGATTTTACACGATCCCCCTGGCGTTTGTAAGTTATATTAATAAATAAATAGAAAAATAAAAATAAGGGATCATAAAATAACACCGAAAATAGCTTTTTCGTTGAATGATTACAGCCATAGATGTTATGAATTTCAGTAAAAAAATACATTACCTGATGCTAGTCACTAATGAATCAAATTGATCGGAGCAGTAATGTTTGGTAAAAATAAGTTCGAATGGTGCGATACTTAATTTTTAATTTCCCCCTTCATCAGCATGATCAACCCATTGCCGGCTCACTACAGAGCATGAGTCTCTTGTCAATATGAGAAGGGTTTGGCTATATTCCACTACGCTGGCCATGTGCGGATTGGTGGACTTCACAAGCCCATTAAGAATATTAAGAACTCTCAGGCGTGCAGGTTTCCTCACGATGTTTTCCAACAACGTCGAAGCAAGTGATATTTTAATTGCTTAAAAATACACATAACTCCGAAAAGTTATAGGTGAGCGGGTTCGAATCCACGACCTCTATTTAGAAGGCGGACGTCCTAACCATTATAGAGGCGCTTTATTAAGGTTAATATTTATTCACGCAGTCACTTAGCATTGAATCCAGACGATTTTTTGCCTGATTATACTCGTAGTTATATAGCCAACAACCATTTGCTTGCGAACCATTCCCTCACCGATTCTCGCAGACGTATTAAGTCTGCACCGTACACAAACGGTCAAGATGTCGAAAATTACATAATTGAGCCGTTAAGATTCACTAGCCACACACTGTTCCTACTACACTTTCGCTAAATCCGGTATGCCTTCGAACGGTCTCATAAAACTTTGCCCCAGCGTCGGCATACAAATCGGAAATGAATATCTGTAGACATATTATGGGCTTTATTAATGGCATTGGAAAGCGATAGTTTCGTAAAATGTAACGTCGCAAAATATAAAGATCTAGTTGACGGATTTTTTTTTTTTATTTTTTTTTATACACTACAAGTTAGCCCTTAACGGCTATCTCACCTGGTGGTAAGTGATGATGCTGTCTAGGATGGCAGCGGGCTAATCTGTTAGGGTATGGTAAACCCATACTCCTAATTGGTTTCTACGCGACATCGTGCCGGAACGCTAAATCACTTAGCTACACGTCTTTGTCGGTAGGGTGGTAACTAGCCGTTTTTATTTATTTATTCGCTATTAGAAACAAATTTTAGGTACCTGCAGTATTTTTGAGATACTTTTTGGATCTCTCGTTTTCACCTGCGTACTAATCCTTAATAGTTCGTGTAATAACTGATTCGTCATCTTTAACATCTGCAATGTATTAATGTCCCATTTTCCACAACACCAGTCTATTAATGTCCCATAGTTGGGCATAGGCCTCTTCTCTCATGGTAACTAGGAGCTAGAAATCTAACACACCAGGTGGCTCCATCTAAAACATACGACTTAGAAGTCTGTAACGATTATAAAAAGCCAAGATATTCGGTATAACAAGCTCTCTAAATTTCCGGGCTGGTAAGGAAATATTCTTGATAGCAAAACACAAGATCTAACAATATTTAACTCAAACTTGGCATTTAACCCAAAACTTTAGTTGCATTTGTACCCTTAGTCCTCTTATCCACAAACCTACTTACCACAAGACCACAAGTTTTAGACTAAAGTTTAATTGTGGTGACGATCAAGTGATTTGGTTCAATGCTATTTTATAGAAAGCAACTTATATAACTTATAACGAATAGAGGTACATTTTACAAAAGGTAGAACATTTTTATGACACTTTATCACGTCTACTTACTCGTATCTCGCTTTGCAAGCCGTTTACAAAAACGAGGGGGTTTTGAATACTATGCATGTAAAAGGAATCAAAAACCTTAGACTCGCTTTAAATATGAGGCCAGTTATAAAAACTTTTTTTTTTACTTTTAAGACTAAGTCTTGTTTTATTTATTAATAAAAATTATTATTTAAAATATATTATTTAAAAATTATTACACAGGTCAAAGTTGCACCAATAAGTTCCGTTAAAACTTTTCGTACACTATTTATTAAGTAATTTACATGAATTTTTAAAATGCATACCATAATTTCGATTTGAACATCAAATTGCATATTTCCACTTAAGCGGGTAGAAACACTTTAACAAAATACAAATGTTTATACGAAACTCTAAAAAGTGACCACGTAACGTCACGTACGCCGAGAGATCGTCGTAAATTATTCAAATCATGACTTTATAGTTTAATCAAAATTCACTTATCATATGACTAACGAAAAAAAATGTCGTTTTATAACCCGAAAATAAAGCTATGAATCATGATAGAGCACGTCATGTGAACGAGAGAAAATATATAAATTACTTAGTGCAGTCATGTTAATTTTTATCCATCTATTACTAAAAGAGAAAAGCTTGTTTGTTACCTTTTTTTTAATTATTTTTTTTTGCACCATAAGAAATCTGTGTTACCCCGACGTAATATATTTTTTAATAATTTTTTTTTCACCATAAGAAATCTGTGTTACCCCGACGTAATATATTTTTTAATAATTTTTGTCACCATAAGAAATCGGTTTTACCTTATGTAATATATTTTCAGTATTACACCATGATACAGAAAAACAGAAGGATCAGTGTGAACTGCATTTAGTCTTTTTGATGTACGAGTTAAATTTTAATGTATAAGTTGCTAACATTCAACTAAACTGTTTTTTTTTAATATACTACAAGTCAGTCCCTGACGGCAATCTCACCTGATGGTAAAAAAAAAGTAGTAAAAATCTCAAGTGATGATAAAATGGTGACTCCCATGCTCCTAATTAGTTTTTACGCGACATCGTGCCGGAACGCTAAATCGCTTGATGACACGTATTTGTCAGAAGGGTGGTAACTAGCCACGGCCGAATCCTCCCACCAGACCAGACTCAAGTCTGGAATCGAACCCAACCTCGAACTTTATTATACTCGACGTATAGTTTTTGGGGCGTACTGGGAATCTCGGTGCACCAAAAGCTAAACTGACTCACTATCGCTAATAAATTAATAGCGAGCGAGTCTTAAAACGCAACACTCCGTATGTGACCTTGTACGTTTGATTGTGTTCACTCAACACCCTGAGAGCGATCTCATAAGTGACATGAGAGGAGAAATCGCTAATAGCAGCCTTGTTACAGACAATACCTAAAATTGGAGGGAACTTTTGTTTTCGTACATTTTTTAGTGTTTGTTCACATGAATGTCTCAACTGTTTAATTAAAAGAGATGCACATTCAGTTATCGTCTCGCGTCTCGTTGGCCAAGTGTATGAAGTTTCATCTACGGCACTATTTGACGACCTCCGTGGTGCATTGCGTGCGCTGTCGCATTATAATGTTGGAGGTCCTGGGTTCGATTCCCGGCTAGAGTCTGGTATGGTGATAGGCTTCGGCCGCGGGTAGTTACCACCCTACCGACAAAAGACGTGCCGCCAAGCGATTTAATGTTCCTGCACGATGTCGCGTAGACAACAATTAGGAGTATGGGTTTACCATACCGGTTAGCCCACTACCATTCTAGACTGCATCATCACTTACCACCAGGTGAGACAGCTGTCAAGGGCTAACTTGTAGTCTATAAAAAAGTAACATTACTTAGAAAGATTCTTTTCGTACATAACCCAACAGATTCAAATGTCTCATAGCTTTAGTTTTAAGTTTCCGAATGTAGTTATCACCATCAAATCACTACTATGTAAATTGTTGACGCGTTAAAAGTGCCTTTTAAAGGACTATTTGAATAAAGATTATATGAATTTGAATTTGAACTGCTAAGAGAGAGGGTACTGGCTTAGATATGCGACCTTAATTAGCTGCTAAAGATAATTATATTAGAATACGTACATTTAAGACCAAAATGGAATACATGACATAATCATTACACATAATCGTTGTTAGAAATTTTAATATTTTAAATGCGAAGGAGTTTATTTCTTTCGAACTCTTTCACGCTTAAGCCGCTGAATATGTATATATAAAATGATTTTCTCATGGAAAGCAAAGTTGTCAGCGAGTGACAAAGATTTTATCTTGTAATCCAGTATTTGGAACTACGCGAGTGAAATCGCAAGGCGCAACTATAACAACTTAATATGTGAATGAGAGTGCACTATTTTTTTATCCACTACAAGTTAGCCCTTGACGCCAATCTCACCAGATGGTAAGTGATAAGAGCCGGACTTCTTAACCACTACGCTAAAAAAAGGAGTAACTAATCTTAATAATAAAATAATAATTTATCATACTAATTAGTTGCAAGTTAGAAGTGAATAGTTTATGTTACAGATTAAAGTCTTCAAACCCAGTGTTTTACTCCGTAATAGGTAATGAATTGGAACAGGTTTAAGATCCAGTATATTTTATAGTCTCTCCGAAAATTATTAACTGTTGTAAGTAATATACAGTACAAATATTCGCCGCGAGGCATTCGGTATTGAACCTCTGACCCTCGTTCTTAAAAGAACCGCTAACCTGTAGAGGCACTTAAAAGAAAAAGGTAACTTTCAAAAAGTTTCTTCCAACACCATTATATCACTTAACTGTTGAAAAGGAAGCGATTGATAAAAATTGCTTACAATTAAATGAAATGAAAATAAATGAAGACCATAAACAAAATAATATAGCTAGCACTTAAAATTTATAGACGTTATTCAAATCGCAAGATAATTGTGTGGAATCGTCTAGCCTTGAGGTGTATATCAAAAAATTTAATTAAATTTACTTGACTACTCCTGATTTGAGATGGGGAAAATAGGATTTAAAAATTTTACGGACGGTATGCAATGCAACTATAGAGAGTGCACTTGGCTAAAAGTTGTCGAAAACAAAAAAAAAACTACAGAAAATCTTTTTTGAGACATGCACAGGAATTATAGATTATATAGATTACTAGCCCGCAACTTCGTCTGCGCAAGATTAGTATTTCGAGTAGCTTTTATTAGCGTGGCGTAGAAATGAACACAATTGCAAGACTAGCCTCCGATAGAAGCCGGTGGAAACAATTAATCCGCACGAGGTTGCAAGGACACCAGGACCACGATCTTCAGTAATGAAGGAACGACGAGAGAGAGAGAGAGAGCGAGAGAAATGAACTAACATTATGGCATTAAAATTATCACGCAGATGGTAGATTTTCCTACTTACTTGACACTTATCGTCATGTTTTAGACAATTCACACAATATCTTAATAAATTGTAGCCTATATGTTATTTTGGCGTATAATCTATATTATTGTAAAGTTTCATTAAAATCCATTCAGTAGTTTTTATGTGAAAGAGTAACAAACATCCACCCAAACTTACAGACTTTCGTCTATAATAGTAGTAGGATTAGAGTTTTGTTTTGACTGGCAAATCTATCTTGATTTAAAACTGCATCTCCTTCTAAACTACCGAAATTGTTATGTATTTCCGATGAGCGATATTGTATTATATATGTAGTATCATAGTATTATTTATAGAAGTATCATATATATGTAGTATAATCTCATGTATGTGTTTATGTCGATCAACAGGCACCAAATAAATAAATTGCAATACAGAGGGGAAACAGTACCAATGCCCTTGGCATTTTGTACATTTTTGTAAAACAAGTTACTTAATTTTGTTATAAATAAAATATTCATTAAATTCTTTTCAAAATAGACAAATATACCTTTGAACAGAAAGGAGTTTATTCTAATACTCATGGGGTACTATTTGGACAAACTTAAGGAAATGGCACGCTCTTAATTGATACATTTTTTGTCGAAAAAAGCGGTAATATTTAACTTAACGCAGTAGAGTTTTCTACATGGTATGTAAAATACATTAGGTAGTGTATTATTTTTTAATAAGTCCACTGTGTAGAATAACGACCAAAGCTCTTTTTCTGTGACACCTTACCAATTAACAAGTACTGGACTGATGTAGTTACTTTTCTGGTAATGCAAAATACACTGTGTTTCATTGAAAATCTTGGAACTATTATAAAAAAATGCTTCGAATAGAATCGATTTGTTTTGTGTACTATCTACATTTTGCGAAATATTAATGTACCTTTTTTTAAGTTACTTAAGTTTTGGTTTGTCTGTTTTAATTATTTTTTTAAATGTATCTTATATTAGCATGGTAAGTTCCGAGGAACATTGACAAAATTAGGAGTGGAACGGCGAATTCAATAGCCCCATAACTCGCGGACACGATGTCCATTAAAATTTTTACAAATACGTGTTAATACGTCTTAATGCCGAGCTTTATTTCGTCATACACTGTGTCATATGTACACGATGTTCAGCGAGTGGGGGGCATGAAAATAAAACTGTCCGTGCTTCAAGCGTCTTTGACAATTGCACATTCCACTTGCGAAGATGAAGGTGTTCTACGTGCTGTGCCTTGTGGCGACCGCAGCCGCCATGCCGACCGTCAAGGAGGACGGGGTCATGGAGAAGTTCATATCCACGTTGAGAGACTGTGTGGAGACCGACACGATGCTGTGTTTGAAGGTGAAGTGAAGTGCAGTGAACGTGATCATGTGTTGTGTGATAGTGAGGGTTGTCGCGAACGTGTTCATGTGACATATAGTTCGGTTCGGTTTAACACGAAGTCTAGGCTCTATTTAGCTTTCAAGGATATCCAGTGCAAAGTACAACACAATTTTAAGTCAATCTAAAGGAGTCATTAGGACTTTGGAGTACTAGGAAATAGACATTTAGGGAATTAGATGGTTTAACTGTAGTAGTAATATTTTAGTCACAAGTAAAGTAAAGATTTACACATCAGCAATGAAAGATATATGCGTTATATTCGGTTAATATAATCAATATTTTTGCATACAAATTAAATATTATAATAATTTAGAGTGAGGCGATAATTGAACCAAGGAATCAACTAAAAGCTTAAGATATGTGGTTTTACGAAACAACCCAATAAAGGATGTTTCTTATCGATAATGTCTGATTTAATTATCAGCTGCAAGATAAGACTTGATAAGGGACAGTGAAATTATTAAACTTGAAATTTTTGGATGTACTTGATTGGGTATTATAGGTTCATTGGAATATTATGAGATAATTGATTTGAAATAGAAGAATAATCGTTTAAGTGGCTTTTCTTTTGTGGTTAATAAAATGATCGGTTTAATAAACAGCTAAGTCCTATTTGAAAGTAAAGATTGCAGCGAGCTGATAATTTTTCCATCAATTGATTATCTAATATTCACCTAAAATCAAACTTTATTAATTGTAAACAAATATAGGAATCATTAAACGTGAGATTAGTGGTTTGACTATTGATCAAAATTAAAACTACAAATCCCTTGATTTAAGTAGATTTAAGGAATACAATAAATAACATACCTTTTTCTTTTTACAGGAAAAAGCGATGAAATTCACTGAAAACCTGGCCGTTGCGAAGGACTTCAGTGTTGTGGATGGAATCACATTCTCAAAAACCGGCTCACCGAGATCGGCCCGCAGTTACGACCCATTACCTGATGAGCCCAAGGCCAGGGAGCTCCAGATTGAAGAGAGGATCATGGACAACGTAGTAGACTTCCTGGATAGTCATGCCTTACAACTAAGGATGCCGAAAGCTTTTACTGAAGACAACTCTATTGAAGAGGAAGGTAAGAATCTTAATTTTATTTATTTCACATATTCGGTGGAAGTTGCTGCATTAAAAGCCTCCTTTTTAATAACATTGAAGGATTTCGATCTCGATCCAATGCTGATCCTATGGTGAGCTTTGATCAAAACATCATTGTGTGCATGGTAATATTATTGGAGACATATCAAAAATTTCAAACAATCTATATAAAAGAAACCATAACTAAAGGATGGATTAGATATTATTGCTTTCAAGCATACAATTACCAAACTCCTAGAATAGATTCAGACTCTGAATGTGGAATTCTAACGTGAAATGGAATGCGCATTTGAAAGTAACTCATCATCAAGTTTCCCCGCTACGCAAATAAATACAATAGTTAACGACATTTGAGGTCAACGGTAAAATGTATTGAAGCCATTCCAAGTGGATACATAAGTGACTTGCGCAGCTATTTGCATAGAACGCGCTATTGAGTGAATGTGCTAGCAAACATCACTTCAGCGCTAAAGTAAACTTAAATTTTCGTCTTCAAATCCGTCCACAGCTTCGCTTCATCATGATCAACCCATTGCTGGCTCACTACAGAGCACGGATCTCCTCACAATATGAGAAGGGTTTGGCCATAGTCCACCACGCTGGCCATGTGCGGATGCAGACTTCACACGCCTTTGAGAACATTATGGAGAACTCTCAGGCGTGCAGGTTTCCTCACGATGTTTTCCTTCACCGTTGAAGCAATTGATATTCTAATTGTTTAAAAACGCACATAACTCCGAAAAGTTAGAGGCGCGTGCCCGGATACGAACCGCCGACTTCTGATTAAGAGGCTGACGCTCTAACCACTAGGCTATCACAGCTTCGCTTACGTGAACCATATCCCACTTATGATTTTTTTTTATTTACCACAAGTTAGCCCTTGACTGCATCTCACCTGATGGTAAGTGATGATGCGGGCTAACCTGTTAGGGTTATGGTAAACTCATACTCCTAAATGGTTTCTACACGACATCGTGCCGGAATGCTAAATCGCTTGGCGACACGTCTTTGTCGGTAGGGTGGTAACTAGCCACGGCCGAAGCCTCCCACAAAACCAGACTCGAGCCGGGATTTGAACCCAGGACCTCCGACTTTAAAATGCAACAGCGCACGCGCTGCTCCATGGAGGTCGTCAAATGTTACAAAAAGTAATAAATTTTGATGGTTACAAAAAACACTATATATTATATATTTATATCCTTTATTTCATTAAAAAATCCATAGTTTTGATTCGATGCAGACGTTTGATTAATGAAGATTGATACAATAATAAATTCCACCTCGCAGAATTTGCACATTTGTAGCTTAATGTACGTTGTTAATAAGGATTTTTAATTAAAAATACGTTGGGTATGTATTTCATCATCATCATCATGATCAACCCATTACCGTTCGCCCATAGTCCACCACGCTGGCCATGTGCGGATTGGCAGACTTATCACGCCTTTAAGAACATTATAGAGAACTCTCAGGCATGCAGGTTTCCTCACAATGTTTTCCTTCACCGTTGAAGCAAGTGATATTTTAATTGTTTAAAAACGCACATAACTTCGAAAAGTTAGAGATGCGTGCCCAGATTCGAACCGACCTCTGATTAGGAGGCTGACGCTCTAACCACTAGGCTATCCACAACTTCGTATGGGTATGCATTTACGCTTAACAAATTAAGGCATTTTAATGAAATTCCTAGCTTTATTAATAATCAAAGGTATAAAACTTAACTATCCATGGCGTAAGCCTCGCCTACTTAAGATCGAACCCGGCACGGCTCTGTTGTCCAACAGCGCAAGGAAGCAATTATTTTATAATGACAGTTTTATTATTCTAGGTTTTTTCTATAGCTTCTCTCGCGTTAGCGTTGATTTAATCAATGAGTTCGGGTTATCCTTAACAAAAAGACTTTTCTAGTTTTGTTTTTCTGGCAAAGTGTATGCATTATTTTCTTCATGATCAGTTGAGCAGCTGGGACGGTCATGCGTATCAAATAATCAAATGAACTCGTTATAATTCTAAAAATGTAATATTGAAACATAGTACTGGAATGATTGACTGAGACGCCTGAGAGTTCTCCATAATGTTCTCAAAGACGTGTGAAGTTCTGCCAATTCGCACATGGCCAGCGTGGTGGACTATGGCCAAACCCTTCTCATATTGAGAGGAGACCCGTGCTCTGTGGTGAGCCGGTAATGGGTTGATCATGATGATGATGACTGGAATGATAAAATATTATTTAAATTATTGGGGCTAAAGAACAAATAAACAAAGTTTTATACATGTATGTAACTTTGTATGTCTGTCAATGTAACCAACTATTAATTGGCGTGTGAACATTCTATATTTACTGGCTTAAATTTAATTGTACTCAATAGAAAAAGCAATAGTGTAAAATTTATCAAAATTGGTTTAGTACTTTTGCACGATATGTATTTAAGTGTGTAGAGAGAATACCGTAGGTCTATTTTTATAAATATTTATTTTATTAGTTTATTTAATTAATGCCTCAATTTAATTAATGTTAATTAATGCCTCAATTTTCTACTGTTTGTGAGGTTCTGAGTTCGATTGCCGGGATGGGTAAAAATTGGTTAGAAGTTGAATTTTTCTGTTACCACGCTTCGGGTCTAACCTTAGCGGCTTTCAAGTTTGATTCCTGCGGTTTACCAAGTTTATAAGACTCTTAAATAAACGCACGTGTCTTTTGATTGGCCGCACGCAGGCTACCAGTAGGCAGGTGGTAGGGTGCGTTGGTTTGGCCATTTCTTTAAAAGTTAGATAATAGCGATGTTTATTCCATAGCTCAGTGTTTACCGTGCTCCCTAAGAGAAGAGATCTATATCTGAGACGAGTCCAGAATCGGGACGTAGATTTTTGAGAATGTCCGGTGGGAGGCTTCAAAGTTGCCAAGCGATTTAGCGTTCCGGCACGATGTCGCGTAGTAACCAATTAGGAGCGTGGTTTTACTATACTCCTAACAAGTTAGCCCGCCACCAACTTAGACAGCATCAGCATTTACCACCAGATGAGATAACCGTCAAGGGCTAACTTGTAGTGTATAAAAAAATATATGAATGAGGTTAAAAACGGTAAATACTCTTCTTATCGTGTTTGTTTTCTTGTCATCAGGTCGTGGTAAGAAGAAGAAGAAGCTGAAGAAACTCCTCCCTATCCTGGCTCTGATCAAACTGAAGCTGGCCGCCCTAGTGCCTTTGTTCCTCGGCATCATCGCGTTCGCAGTCTTCAAGGCATACATCCTCGGAAAGATCGCGTTCATCGCCGCAGCGTTTGGTGCTCTCAAGAAGCTTCTCGACTCCAAGTCGAAGAGCGGTGGAGGTGGTGGAGGCTGGTCTGAACCGGCCCACGAGGAACACGGGTGGGAAAGCGGCGGCGGTGGCGGCGGCTGGGGAAGGTCCCAGGACGTCGCCCAAAATATGGCGTATGCTGGTCATATTAAACAAGCGTAAAAATAACGCTCTGTGGTATTCAATGCCAATCATAGCCAATTAATTGAGGAGAAGTACGGTGGAATTATTACCAGTCAACCATCTTAAGTTTCTCCCTCGAAAAAAATTACTTAACTAATTTATTATTACCATCTAGGTTTCTATTCTATTATTTATTATAAACCTGTATTGTATGACCACCGTTTTATTATCGTTATTAGTGTGCGTGTATCAGTATTTTTTATTATGATTATTATTTTTAATTTATTTTTTTCTGATATTCTAATTTATATAGCTTTAATCATTTCTTGACTGATTTTTAGTTTTATATCTCGTGTATTCTATATTTTATTCCATTTTTATTTCTTTGCTATATCTATTTAAGTATTTACCAGTGTTTATGCTTTAAATACGTATATTTTTTTTATAGGAAATAGCATATGCTCACGAAATACTTTTAAGTTTTTTGTTCCAAAGATTTATTTATTTTTTATTTAGTATATATTTACTTTTCCTGTAATTTTCTTACCAACGTATTGTTGTGTGCGCGAGTGAAACGAGTCATATTTATTGCGGAACTATTTATTTTCCAATTGTAAACAGTAAGTTAAGTGTACACCTACCACTGTTTTACGATGGTACCACGTAAAAAAATAAAATCGCTTTCAAAACTTGTGGCTTTTATTATCTAACCCGCTAAATTTAGACGTTGAGTTTCTTTAATCAAAACCAATTAAAGCCCCAGCAGTTGGAGTCTGGAATCAAAATGGCGACCAAAGCAACTCCATAAAGCTGTCATGGTTTTTGTTATGGAGTCATTATGAATTAAACTGTCTTATTTACACTATATAGCATTGAAAAAAGACAACAGTATGTTTTCACTATATTTAGATATATCCAATTGGTTACGATAAAGGTTTTGTTTACAGCAGAATTTAAACTATTGTTCAAAACCCGACAGGTAAAGAGACTTCGGCTTTTAATGTTGCCTTCAGTATGGATTTAAACTATTGTTGAAAACCCGAGACGTAAAGAGACTTCGGGTTTTAATGTTGCCTTCAGTATGGAAAGGAAAAAGTTGATTTTTGTAGTATTGTTTGCATCTTTTCCAGAGTAAACTAATTAGTACACCATTTATCTTTATGAATCTAGGTATGAGAAAACAACATAAAAAATCGGTAAGAAGCTAATCGTACCGTTGTCTCCATTGTATTGTTTGTTTTGAAAAAGATCTCGGCCAAAGTGTAATGAGACAATACTTGAGTGCGACCATAATTGTAGTGTGTGAAAAATTACTTAGCATTTGATACTCGCGAAGAGAAAGTACCTACATATTTAACGTGATTGGAGCTTCGAGATATTTCATTAATCACTTTAATTGCTATTTGCGGTCAAAGGTCATCGAGTCTTCATTGCAGCTTTCATATAAAAAGAAATTAAGATGAATCCGTTACCACCGTTACGTTGCTACCATATCTGTGTAAAAAGTAGTTACGTTTTTAAAAAAAAGGTTTTATATTAATACTAATGAATACATAATATATAATAATGAATGTATAATAAATAAGCTTCTTATGTAAGCTTAGGCGTACAGGTTTCCTCGCGATGTTTTCCTTCACCGTTGAAGCAAGTGATATTTTATTTTTTTTAAAACGCACATAACCTACGAGAACGCACATAACCTTAGAGGTGCGTGCCCGGATTCGAACCGCCGACCTCTGATTAGGAGGCTGACGCCCTAATTACTAGGCTATCATCGCTTCTAAGGTTAAGGCATATAAGGTTTTCGATTGGATTTTCGAAAAATATGACATTCAATTATTTATATATTAAATAAGTTGTATACAGCTCAATCCTTTAATCTGTAAGAAATCTGTACTTATGATGATTATCTCAATAGATATCCTGAGATGGGCTAAATCTTCTAGAGATTTTCAAACACGGTACTCCTTGGTCTCGAACCACACGTGTCCTTTAGCTCCATGTACATTCTAAATGCCAAAAAATTGTAATTCCATTCATCGCCATCATGTTTTCTTTTTATTACTTATATGAAATTATATAATAAATTCTACGCATGATTTTCACTTGACCTCAAAGTAACAGGACTTCATAACTCATTTACATCAATCAACAGCAATTTAGTATATAGGTCTACATGCCAAACAGGTTTCCGCGTACGATGTTCAAATATTAACAATCGTTCGAACAACTCTCGCTTTTAATTGAATGGTAGTAGGCCCATTATCGGATGCATGGTTTCAGTGATTCTATAGCGCTTATAAGAGAATGTTACCGGTTGTACGGAAACTTTCATTTTTGAAAAAGAAATTCGGTTCTTACACAATATTTACTGTAACTGGATATTGGTACTGTTGTGGACGAAAGTTTATGTTGAATTTATGATTTTTATTTGCATGTGAAATTAATACGTGTAAGACACGCCCCTGACGCGAGGTGACTCTTCTCACCGTGGGTACGTGTGGGTATCGAAGATAGGCCTTATTACCAAAGCAAATTATGAAGTAACACTCTCTTATGTTGCAAGTTTTTGTTGTTAGAACCTATGATAGCCTAGTAGTTAGCTGTAATATATAACTATTCGGAGTTATGTGCGTTTGTAAGCTATTAAAATATCACTAGCTTCAACTGTGAAGGAAAACATCGTGAGGAAACCTGCACATCTGGGTTGTTCATAATGTTCTCAAAGGCGTCTGAAGTCTGCCATTCCGAATAGCCAGCGTGGTGGACTATGGCCAAACCCTTCTCATATTGAGAGGAGACCTGTGCTCTGTAGTGAGCCGGCAATAGGTTGATCATGATGACGATGATAACTTTTCGGAGTTATATGCGTTTGTAAGCAATTAAAATATCACTTGCTACAACGGTGAAGGAAAACATCGTGAGGAAACCTGCACATCTGGGTTGTTCATAATGTTCTCAAGGGCGTGTGAAGTCTGTCATTCCGAATAGCCACCGTGGTGGAATATAGCCAAACCCTCCTCATATTGAGAGGAGACCTGTGCTCTGTAGTAAGCCGGTAATGGGTTTATATGATGATGATGGTGAAGATTTGGCCAAGCTTAATTACGTAGCTTAGGAATTAAAGGTGCTGAAGTATCTTTTCCGTGGTCACTATGCTGCGTTGATCTCTATGCTGTGTTGGATTGACCGATTAATTCGTCGTCATCGTGATCAACCCATTGCCGTCTCACTACAGAGCACGGCTCTCCTCTCAATATCAGAAGGGTTTGGCCATAGTCCACCACGCTGGCCATGTGCGGATTGGCAGACTTCACACGCCTTTGAGAACTTTATGGAGAACTCTCAGGCGTGCAGGTTTCCTCACGATGTTTTCCTTCACCGTTGAAGCAAATGAGTTTTTTAATTTTTAAAACTGATTTATTAATTACACCTCATAAGAAATATAACAAAGATTTATAAAAGCAAAGTAAAACATGCGTAAAGAAGAAGGTATATTGGTAGATCTAGGTTTAAAATGGTCCGCTAGTTACGTTTAGGCCTGCGGGTCTATGCCACCAACTTGATCAAAGTTCGCCGGTATCAGTATGCCCTGGACTGCAGACGCACCTAATGGTAAGAGATTTTGAGGAGGTATCAGGCTCAAACTTTTGGGCTATGCCAATTCAGTTAAATCCATATAGATATCGGGACGCTAAATATAATCGCTTGGAGGTAACTAGCCACGGCTTAAGTCTCTCACCGGACGCCAAAAAAATTCGCTTTTTTTTTACCCACTACAAGTTACCCTTGACGGCAATCTCATCTGATGGTAAGTTATGATGCAGTCTAAGATGGTAGCGGGCTAACCTGTTAGGGGTATAGTAAACCCATAGTCCTAATTGGTTTCTACACGTCATCGTGCAGGAACGCTAAATCGCTTGGCGACACGTCTTTTGTCGGTAGGGTGGTAACTAGCTACGTCAGCACGATGTCAGTAGAAACCAATTACGAGCGTGGAATTACTATACTCCTAACAGGTTAGCCCGCTACCATCCTAGACAGCATCATCACTTACCACCAGGTGACATAGCCGTCAAGGGCTAATTTGTAGTGCTTATAAAAAAGCTTATTTATTACGAAAAACCTGTAAAAAAACTTTTTAATAACCATTTTTTTTACGTTGTAAGCTAATGTGAATGTTTAGTTTCTAACAGGTTTTCACAGCGTTCACGAATTGTTTCAAAGTAAGAAACATCTTAAGTCATTAGCTTGTGTCTATATACAATATACAATTATAATAAAACTACATATAATATAATAAATTTTAAACATTCAAGTCCAAGATTGGTTGCCTAAACATCATTTTTATTTCAATTATTTTAGAATCTGAAGTCAAGTATTAATTTACAAATGTCCAATTATATAAGATGTCAAAAATTCTACATTTAAAGTCAATATATATTTGTTATGAAATAGATCTATTTATTTTTATATTTCCACATAATTATTTTATATGTCAGTGATATTTACCTGACTAAGTTTGTGGTAGGCTTTTTCTTAGACCAGGGCGCCTTTGGAACCCTCATAGCTTTAGTTTTAAGTGTACTAATACAATTATCACCATCAACTTACTACTGTGCAAATTATTAACGCGTCAAAAGTGACTTTCAAAGGATTATTTGAATAAAGATTATAATTTATTGCTTAAAGTTGCCAATCACCATGATCAACCCATTTTCGGCTTAGCACGGGTATCTTCTCAATATGAGAAGGGTTTGCCCATAGTCCACCACACCGGATATGTGTGGATTAGCAGACGCATTGAGAACATTGCAGAGAACTCAGGCATACTTTCGGTTAGGTTTCCTCACGATGTTTTCCTTCACCGTTGAATCAAGTGATATTTTAATTGCTTAAAAACACGCATAGCTCCGAAAAGTTATAGGTGCGTGCCCGGCTTCGCACCACCGACCTCTGATAAGGAGACTGACGTCCTAACCACTAGGCTATCACAGCTTCAATAATATATAAAAAAACGTATAAAAATGTATAAAAGAAACTCGCAGCGGTATTAATTCACTTACTTGACTCAGCAAGGTTCAATGTCCTTATAAGAACACTATGTTATACTAGACACTTGATACGAATACCGATATACGTAATGATATAACGTAACTAAGAAAGCCATAGTGGGTATCATCTATCGCAATATCCGTATATCCGCGTATAATGATCTTGACCATACACCAATCCATTCCGTCCACAACATCGCTACCACGTAAATCTAACACGCGACTTTAACATTTAAAAACAGTGGTTTAAAAGCTATAATTCTTTGAGTTTTTAGTTTTAAATGGTTACGTGTGGTCCACGGTACAGGCTCATTGACAATATTGTGCGAAAGTTCATTCCCTTATAATACACGCTATTATAGTACTAAGTGCTAGGGTTTAAGAGCTATAATTATTTGCGTGATATTGCCATATAATATAGTGAGCAGGTAATCAGTATTAAAGGTGGTCTGGGAGACGCAATGCGAAAGTTTGAAGAGCCACACCCGTGAGTTTTTCAACGGTGTACATTAGGTCAGTATTAAATTTTCAACCAACGAAAATTCAGCGGGTATGTGGTTTTATGTAAGCACCTGGGTATTATATACGTAATTTTTATATTAAGCCTAATATTTGGAAAGCTGAATTAAATTACCGCGTTGGTTTCGTGGTAAGTATATTAAATTAACTAAATATTATAAAAAGTTTTTTTTTTTATATACTACACGTTAGCCCTTGACAGCTATCTCACCTGGTGGTAAGTGATGATGTAGTCTAGGATGGTAGCGGGCTTACCTGTAAGGGGTATGTTAAACCCATACTCCTAATTGGTTTCTACGCGACATCGTCGGTAGGGTGACACGTCTTTTGTCGGTAGGGTGGTATCTAGCCACGGCCGCAGCCTCCCACCAGACTCGAGCTGGGAATCGAACCCAGAACCTCCAACTTTATAATGCGACAGCGCACGCGCTGTGCCACGGAGATCGTCGCTCTTTAGTAAAAAAATTTTTTTAGTATACTTTTATTTTGTTTGTTATACTTACTATTGGTGGTACTATTTTTTTGGTTTGCCCGACTATTCACTGCCCACCGTGGTTCGCTCCATGGTAGCCAGCGAGACGTCTTGGACCGCCGTTGCCTCCTTCTGCGAGGAGGTGATGAAGCAAGAGCAGGCAACGGAACGGCGCCGGGAGCACGACGCAGACGCGCATTCTCTCCGGCGTCGTAGGACGGGGTGCAGGCGACGGGCGCACGATCGCCGCCTGCCCCCCTGACGAGGAACTCCGGGTGATGGATGAGAGGTATCCTCATCCGTCGAACCTAATCCTCGGTTCGTGAGGCGCGCCCAATGTTCCTGGCGCGCCTCGATGAAGTTAGTGGGCCCGGTGGAGGGTCTGCCTCGGCGGACGACGCTGGCTAGGTTGCTGTCGAGTGCGCGGGTGTTCCCGTGACCCAGCCACCAGGCGACGCGTAGGAGCATCGCTGGGTTTTGGTGGGTAATCAGGCCGCCAGCAAGTCCTACATACCCTGTCGGAAGCGACGTAGTCTTGCTTGCGTCGCTTCCGGAGGGGATGCGTAAACGCATTGCCCAGCAGAAAAATATCTATTTGTTGGTCTGGAGGTGGGCAATAATGGTTGCAACATAGTTTCTACAGCTGTTATTGCAACACCATAAATATGACTACTAAATTTAAATAAACAAAATAATATATGGTATTTTTTATATTTTAATGTTTCATCATCATCATCATGATCAACTCATTACCGGCTCACAACAGAGCACGGGTCTCCTCTCAATATGAGAAGGGTTTGACCATAGTCCACCACGCTGGCCATGTGCAGATTGGCAGACTTCACACGTCTTTGAGAACATTATGGAGAACTCCCAGGCGTGCAGGTTTCCTCACGATGTTTTCCTTCACCGTTGAAGCAAGTGATATTTTTTTTATTTTTAAAAACGCACATAACTCCGAAAATTTAGAGGTGCGTGCCTGGATTCGAAACGCTGACCTGTGATTAGGAGGCTGACGCCCTAACCACTAGGCTATTACCGCTTCCAATGATTTTAACGTTTACCTTTTTATAAATGAATGCCCTCAGCGACTAATTTTCCATGTCAACCGCTACAACATAAATTCAAACCATACAGGTCATCTCTTAGTGTAGGGTTTACTAGCAAGTTTAGTATATGTATATATTATAGTAAAATAGGCACACTGACATATGTATAGTAAATAGAAATATTGCACATGAAAGAGACATATTGTATAGTAAATTTTAAGTTTAGTCTAAAGTCTAAACCTGCAGTAAAATAACCTTAATTAAATCTTATCCTGTTAAATAAATACATTCTTCATTTTGCATTTTCATTTTCATAATTTATAATATTTCATAGTTATATATGGAAAATATAAATTTTGTCGTACACGCCGTCTTACACACAATTGCCTAACGAAACCGAACTCCAATTGTTTATCAAAAAAGTAACTCTTTCGGTCTTCTAGTATCTTATGAAAAAATGTACTTATGAGATTTTCTATTGCATGGGGCGTCATATAACTATAACTCCGAAACCCCTACTTCCATCCCTACTTCGCAAGCCCAGTTTACCTGATTAATAACTTATATTATTCATTGATAGATACTATGGCTTGTATGTCTCTTGGTGATCAGATTAGAAATGAAAAGATCCACGGAAGAACCAGAGTCACTAGCATAGCTGAACAAATTCAAATTCAAATAACATTTATTCAAATAGTCCTTTAAAAAGCGCTTTTAACGCGTCAATAATTTACATAGTAGTCATTTGATGGTGATAACTACATTTGTAAACTTAAAACTAAAGCTATGAAGCTTATATAGCTTATAAAGCTATTCCAAACGCGCCCCGGTCTAAGAAGAAGCCCACAACAAACTTAGCCAGGTAAATTTTCTTTTTTTCTCAAATGCCACTTAAAATTATATTAAGAGCTATCTTATTAGAGCAATATTTCACACCCATGCTTGTTTATCATTTACGTAATCCTTTACACTATAGTAGGACTTTTCTACAAGCTTACGTTTTATATAAACTTTGAACGAGTCGTGAAGCTGTAGATGGGGTATATAGTTCTGAGAACCGAAGGATGTTGGGATGCTGAGGTTATTAAATTAAGAACTGACTAGCCAAGGGCTATGTCAGACATACCAAACGAGTCACAATAATAAATTGACCTAAAGGTACTTTGGACCTCTATCTCCTTTGGTCTAGAAATGGGCGTTAGCGGATTGTAAGATGATGAGATAGTTAAAAAAATTAACTGTTCCTATAAACCACCTGTTCATGCTGAAATACCAGCCTGTGTGCAGCGATACCTCAGGTTCCGTTGCCTTCAAGGTCATACCCAAGTGACTCATCCAACACTTTCTTCTGAATGGAATGCTTACGAAACCTACCATCAAGCGGAGAGGCGGGACACAAGAATTTATGACCCTACCACCCTTTTATTAGCATAACTCATATAGAAGCGCTTATGATTAACAAACCTGGCATTCACTTTGTAGCGTGAATGCATAATCGTAATCAACTTTTGGGGTCATAGGCTTTGTGTAGTTACGATAAATCCAGCGTAATTGTCAATATGAGAGACCAAAAAATATATAAATTAAAGGTAACTAGTTTTGGTGTGTAAAAATAAACATTTAATGACATACAAACAAACTGACATACTAAATTTTAAATACATAGTGCCTACGTACATTAGCTCGCTAGTATCGCAAGAGTCATTATGAGATTTATTGCTTTTCTCTTCAAAATCGTTAACAAATGAGGTCTTCGAGGTCTAGCTTTCTACTTAAAGGGTTTTTTAAAGATTTATATTTCGCTCTTAAACCGTTCTAGCGTGCGGAATGTCACGTGCAAGAAAACCATTAAAAGCTAAGTTTTACTTGTGCGTATAATGTAGGTATCTGTTACATAGATTACACACAAAAAACAAATTACGCTGAAAAAAAATTATCAAAATGTCGTTATTCATAGTAAAATGTTCGGAGTAATAAAGGTACCTTTATCACTGATTTTACCACTAAAAATAGTGAAATTCTTCAAGTAATCATTGCTGTCAATGAGTTTTATTATAGTTACAAGTTGATATTCCAAAATAATTAATTTTCGTCATCAAAATGATTAAAATATAATTCGAGTTTATCGCTAGTAACATGTTAAGTTTTACACATTAATTAGACATTTTTTTAACTGTACTTTCAACTATTACAGGGTTTAACTGGATTTTCTCGCTTTTATATTAAATTCACTGCTTCATAATTTGGTCACAACATGAAAAGGGACAACCTTCAGTAAGGCCACAAGGCAACAGTGCTGGCCAAGTGCGGATTGAAAGACTTCATTGCATGCGTACATCTGAGAGAATAATAGAAAACTCTTAGGCTTGCAAATTATTTTTAAGATATTAAACTGGAAACTGTTTAAAATAAATTAAAGGATAAGTAATATAAGATAAGATTCCATGGATAAAATCTGTATAGCGGTTTTTTTGTTGATAATAATATATAAAATTCAAATTCAAATTCAAAATAATCTTTATTCAAATAGTCCTTAAAAAGGCACTTTTGACGCGTCCATAATTTACATAGTAGTTATTTCATGGTGATAACTATATTCGTAAACTTAAAAATAAAGCTATGAGGGTTTCAAACGCGCCCCGGTCTAAGAAGAAGCCCACAACAAACTTAGCCGGGGATATAGAATGTTTAAACTGAGTAAATTCTCATCCGCAATTCTTGGCCTTATTCCCAATGATGCCGGCTGTACACTCGTCAATACAATTACATCATCTACATTCACAAGATCGATTGCATCATTTTCCGAAAAAAAAAAAAGGTATAAACGCCTGACCTCACGCGTCCGGCGCGGCGAATCGGGAAATCGGCGCGTCACTTTCACCCGATGCAATGTTACTCGCGAGTTACGTGCATACACTTGTTACATTACTTAATCGTTTTATAATAATTCATTGCCACCGTCTATGAACTTGACTGCTAACCTAGTTCTAGGACGTTTTTGGAGTGTCTGGGTAACAAAGCGGTGACGTGTTGGGCACAGCTCGCCGAACTGACAGATATCATAGTCATAGATTTTTGCGTGCAGAAATAATTGCGAATTACATGCATGCATTTGTTAAATGACGTGATTGTTGTATTCATTGCTACCATCTATGAACTTGACTGCTAACCTAGTTCTAGGACGTTTTTGGAGTGTCTGGGTAACAAAGCGGTGACGTGTTGGGCACAGCTCGCCGAACTGACAGATATCATAGTCATAGATTGTTGCATGCATTTGTTAAATAACCTAATGGTTTTATAATAATTCATTGCCACCGTCTATGAACTTGACTGCTAACCTAGTTCTAGGACGGTTTTGGAGTGTCTGGGTAACAAAGCGGTGGCGTGTTGGGCACAGCTCGCCGAACTGACAGATAACAGAGTCATAGATTTTTGCGTGCAGAAATAATTGCGAATTACATGCATGCATTTGTTAAATGACGTGATTGTTGTATTCATTGCTACCATCTATGAACTTGACTGCTAACCTAGTTCTAGGACGTTTTTGGAGTGTCTGGGTAACAAAGCGGTGACGTGTTGGGCACAGCTCGCCGAACTGACAGATATCATAGTCATAGATTGTTGCATGCATTTGTTAAATAACCTAATGGTTTTATAATAATTCATTGCCACCGTCTATGAACTTGACTGCTAACCTAGTTCTAGGACGGTTTTGGAGTGTCTGGGTAACAAAGCGGTGACGTGCTGGGGACTGCTCGCTGAACTGACAGATATCAGAGTCATAGATTGTTGCATCCATTTGTTAAATAACCAAATCGTTTTATAATAATTCATTGCCACCGTCTATGAACTTGACTGCTAACCTAGTTCTAGGACGTTTTTGGAGTGTCTGGGTAACAAAGCGGTGGCGTGTTGGGCACAGCTCGCCGAACTGACAGATATCAGAGTCATAGATTGCTGCATGCATTTGTTAAATAACCTAATTGTTTTATAATAATTCATCGCCACCGTCTATGAACTTGACTGCTAACCTAGTTCTAGGACGTTTTTGGAGTGTCTGGGTAACAAAGCGGTGGCGTGTTGGGCACAGCTCGCCGAACTGACAGATAACAGAGTCATAGACTGTTGCATGCGTTTGTTAAATAACCTAATTGTTTAATAATAATTCATTGACACCGTCTATGAACTTGACTGTTAACCTAGTTCTAGGACGCATCATTTTTGATGCTCATATCACATAATCAATAATAAATTATAACCAGGTAAGGAGTTAGAGTAATTCACACTCAAGCTTTTTATCGTTTATAAAACAACATAAAACATATTTATACATAATAAAATTAATACAGATTATAGAACAGAGATGACCACTTTGCCTACTTTTTCTTTTTTAGCTTATGGTTCAAAAAAATGTATAAATAAAGTTATAATTTTACGAACAGTCCGACTACAGAAAAACGACTATCGCTTCTGGCGAATTAACTAAAATTAAAAAGAATCCGAAATGTAATTATTAGGTCTAAATAGATGTAAACTTTACTTCATTACATATCATGACTAACCCATTACCGGCTCACTACAGAGCACGGGTCTCCTCTCAATATGAGAAGGGTTTGGCCATAGTCCACCACGCTGGCCATGTGCGGATTGGCAGACTTCACACTCCTTTGAGAACTTTATGGAGAACTCTCAGGCGTGCAGGTTTCCTCACGATGTTTTCCTTCACCGTTGAAGCAAGTGATATTTTATTTTTTCGAAAACGCACATAACTCCGAAAAGTTAGAGGTGCGTGCCCGGATTCGAACCGCCGAACTCTGATTAGGAGGCTGACGCCCTAACCACAAGGCTATCACCGCTTCCTTACATATCGTATAGTTGATTTTATATAACTCAGCTTCTAATGTGAATATATCAAACCAGTTTTAAAAGCGAAATGCGTGGATCAACCTGTGGGTATTTTTTATAAATATATTAAGAAATACAAACGCTTCCCCATCCGTGTTAACGTGTTTTAAAGGATTTTCACCCGGGATGTTACAATTACTTTACATAAAATCTTAACATAGGTCGGTCGACAAACCGGAAATTAAATCCAGAAACTGGTTGGAACTGGTTGGTTTTTTTCATATACTACTGTCAGCCCTTGACGTCAATCTCACCTGATGGTAAGTGGTGATGCAGTCTAAGATGGTAGCAGGCTAACCTGTATCGTATGGTAAACCTATACTCCTAATTGGTTTCTCCGCGACATAGTGCCAGGACGCTAAATCGCTTGGCGACACGTCTTGTCTGTAGGTTAGCCACGGTCGGTGACCAGACCAGACTCGAGCCGGGAATCGAACCCAGGACCTCCAACTTTATAAAGCGAAACCGCATGCACTGCACCACATTTACCGTCCGACCCCCCCGTTATCACCGTCCGACCCCCCCGTTATCCCAAACGTCGCCTAAGCCGAGGTTCGGCCTCAAAGGAGGCGCCCTTAGGCAGTCGTTCCCATAGTTTCTTCGAGCCCTAGGGCTCAAAATTTCTTCTGGCAGAGCTTCTTTCCAAAGCTCGCCAAACAGCCCGGTTACGCTGTGGCAACCAATAGGGTTTGTACAGCTAATAGACAGTCCGAAAAAAAAAAAAAAACTGCACCACAGAGGTCGTCACAGAAATGAAAAAAATATGATTTTTTGATACTAATGTATGATTGCATTTTATTTTCACGTTGCTATGTAATTCCATTATATTAAAGGAACTACGATGTTGCTTTTATAGATTTCCAAAGATCTCTTTTTGTTTATTTTTTTATTTGATCGCAAGCACGTTGCCATTTTAAGGTTCAAACGTACGAGTAGGTTCCGTTTTAGGCATACAAAGATGTACAAAGGTGTACCAAGGTTGACTGGTGGAGAATGCTTTAAGCATTAAGTTCGCCTTTTTGTACAGTTTTTTTTTGTGCAATAAAGTTTATAAAAAAAAAAAAAAAGATGAGAGTGGTTTTGGCTGGCTGTGGACACAAAAATGTCTAATTACGGAGAGTGAGACTTCCCACGCTATGATATTATTGTGACTCTCAGACATGCAGGTCATCTTTCACTGTTAATTCAATAAACATAGCTTGAATTTAATTAATTATTAAGAAAAGTTAGAGATACGTGCCAGGGATGAAACTGGGTCCACCCGAAAAGAGACAAGAGTTATTGACTGTCGGGTTACCTACCTACGCGTACCGTCAACGTGCGACGTTGCCTGCACCCCTGACGGCTTTGGGTGATGGATGAGAGGTATCCTCGCCCGTCGAGCCTAATCCTTGGGTCGTGAGGCGCTCAATGTTCCTGCCGCGCCTCTTATGAAGTTAGGCCTCGATCATAGGCCCCCGGAGAAGGGTCTGCCTCGGCGGACGCCACTGGTTGGGTTGTTGGTGTTCCCGTGACCAAGCGACGCGTAGGAGCATCGCTGGGTTTTAGTGGGTTTTCTGATCGCCAGTCAGGCCGCCGGCGAGTCCCGCATATCCCGCCGGAAGCGACGCAGTCTTGCCTGTGTCACTTCCGGAGGGGATGCGTAAACGTATTTCCCAGCGGAAAAAGAAAACACATGCAACTGTATCAAGAAAAAATTAGAAACAAAAATAGACTATGAATCATTATATCAAATGAGATGTTTCATTGCATCGATTGCGAATATAAATTAACAAAATAATACTAACGCTCTTGAGACGAGGTATTTCTGTAAAGTTTTTTAAGTTAACAATTAACTAAATCAGAAATGTGATTAGAAGTTACAAACATTTGTAGATCTCATGGAATGTTTGCCGTTGCCCGATTTTGTTTGAAATGACTCCAAAACAGCGACAGAAAGTTTTACCGCCACAATCCTTACCGGTTTGTGTCGTGGTCTACTCTGACCTCAAAGCGTAGCATTATAAAATAGCTACATATAAAATTAGGCAATGACAATGCAATAGCGAACAAATAAATTTCACTTTTATTTCTATTATTATTTCGAATTTCAAAACCGATTTCGTAATTGTTATTTGAATTTCGAATGAAGAGTTTGGCGGCTGAAATTATCGCTCATCGCAATATGGACTGTATTATATTTGCAGAAAACCTAAAACGGTCGAATATTATTTAGAACATGTTTAGGAGCATCTAAGTGATGCTAAGAACGTTATGTAGTCGCATCGATGGCTGCGTGGCATTTTCGACTCTATTTGTTTTATAATTACGATTGAGTTACGTTTGACTTTGTATATATATAATGTTTGGTGCGTATACACGAAAATTCAAACAATCGCACTTTTTCTTTCATCGTAAACGCAAGAGGGCGTATTTATTTGGATGTGAACAAACTTCGCTTTCTAACATCAAATATTTATTCTTCTACTTATCCTTATGTACTGAGCCTACAACACCACCAGTTAGTGTCTGTCAGCAAACGACGCATACATATTTTACGTCATTTAAACAATATCGTGGTGGGGAGTCGAAGGATATATTCCATCTCATTTTTGGGAAGATATCATAACGAGGCAAGCGTTGTCGGTTGAACGGTCGACCTTGGTGAAAGATAATAAAAAAAATGTGGAGAAGAATAGCCCTTATCGCCATATTGGCGTCAGTGAATTGTAACCCAGTGGATCGCAGTATAGAAGAGAACTTAGTGGGCGCGGTGTCCGAGTGCATCGATACCGATACGTCACTATGTTTGAAGGTGAATGTGATTCAAGTGCATTGAAGTGATGTGTTGTGTAATAGTTATGAGTAAAACGGTGTCGCTTTGTGTCTTATTAAAATGAAACACGTGAATTTGAGACACAAATTAATGGCTGCGTTATATTTTAACCGTAAAAAAAATTGAGTGTGTTAATAAAAAAATAATTAAGTAATGTATAATCCGAGCCAGATCACCGCATAATCACAAGTTTACGATGTCATTTCCATAATTCGCCGTGAATTTGAGATTCAGTTAACTCGTTACGAGTTATTTTTTTGATAACTCTTAATTTAAAAATTAACAATATGAGAAAACATTTCTTCATAATTTTTTTTTCTTCATTACGATAGCATATTCTCAGAAGATATATTCAACATTAAAGCTTACAAATTTTCTCCGAAGTAGTTTAAAAATGTGTCGCTCAACTGAATTTTACCTTTTAACAATATAAAAATTAAGCGTATTTTACATTGTTGAAGAAAAACTTATTTTAAGTCACATATTTATTTACAGGAAAAAGCACTAAAGTATACAGAAAGATTGGCCATTACGAAAGATATTAACCTTTTTGAAGGCATGACACTAATAAACACTGGGTCGGCACGGTCCGCTCGCAGCTATGAGCAACTTTCCGAAAATCCAAAGACCAGAGAAATTCAGATCGAAGAAAGAATAGCAAATAATGTTGGAGACTTTCTGGACAACCACGTACTGCAGTTACGTTTGTCTGACGATGGTGAAGATTCCACAGATGTTGATGGAGAAGGTAAATTATATGTATATGTAAACCTGTAGATGATACATCTGTTTGATCAATGAGAGGAAATTTGTACGTATCACAAAGTACCAAACTTTGTGATGCATAATATTTTCATTATAATTAAATATGTCTACATGATTTGTCACATAAGTAGTTTATCCTCGAAAAATCTCTCTCATCACGCGCAATGTATTCGAGGAATGTGGAAAACCGAACGCCTCCAAATTTTATTTTATTTTGACACACGCCATTTCATTGTGGGATTGTTTATTTCCATCATCACTTTAAAATTGCAATATTATCCTGTGATTATATACTTGTATTTACTTTAATTTTATATTTAAAAGGACATTCATTCGTAAAAGACCCGGCATCCGGTAAAGGACATTTATCCGTTTTATTATTTTATTATCTATTATTATATCATCGTTTAATATTTATCTTGAAATATACTTATTTCCGTTACGAAAATTGTTAACCATTTAGTATTACACAGGAGTTTTAGAATAGAATACTAAGACTAGGTTTCCCTTTAACGAGTAAAACCTTAGAAACGGATATTTGCCTAACATGGTGAAGTTCGTGCTGAGAATATTACAGCACCTTAAAACGTACAACTAGTAAAACAATACAAGCTTTCTCCTAAGCCTATTTGCATCAACTGTATCTTCATTCCAACTGATGATCAAAATGTCTACTTAAATATATTGTGTTGTAGCATAATAGTCATCTGGTCTGTAATCTATGTTAACTTTGTATCTGGGAATTTTCAACTTATAGTGAAACTTTTTAGTCGACAAACTGTTTGCAATGATTTCGTGAGAATTTTATGTGAATTATTTTTTTTTTAATTTTCCAGGTCGTGGCAAGAAAGGCGGCAAAAAGAAGCTCAAAAAGATCCTTCCTCTTTTACTTCTTTTGAAGCTGAAGCTGGCAGCGTTGGTTCCACTTTTCCTTGGTATAATCGCGTTCGCCGCTGTCAAGGCGGTATTCCTGGGCAAGATTGCATTTGCCCTGAGTGCCTTCAGTCTTATCAGGAAACTGCTTTCAAAGAACAGTCACGGCTCATCATCAGCCAGCTATACACCACACCATGAAGAACATTCTGGCTACTCTTACGAGCCAGCCCAAGGATGGAGTAGAAATGTCAATGATGCCCAAAGTATGGCGTATGCCGGGCAACTGTCGAATTAATCTTCACCAAGCTCAAAAGTGTGTAAATGTGTGTGTGAAATATTTATTGAAGAATGCTTGTGTTGCCATACTAGTACCTCAGTCTAATTTATTTAATTTATAACAAATAAAACAATAATTCAAAGTATTCATTTATTTTATTTCCCCATCCTCATGTGAAAGTTTAAATATTGATTGTATGTACATTTGGTAAGAAGCCATGTTATGCTTAGTTTTATTATCCCAGAAATTTCAAAACGAATTAATAAATAATAATAATTTAAAAAATAGATTAGAGCTTTAAATATATATTTTTTTTTATTAATTTTCGTAGCTGTTGCATAAAGCTACCAAAAGAAAGATGACTGCGTGCGCTATTCTACAAAATTAATATTAATGAAACACAAACTATGTCACTCACTATGGCATAAAGTCTTCTACGGCTTATAGAGGCATCGATTACTTAAAAAATTTTAATACACGGAAACTGGAGAGTGGGGACAATTTAGATAAAAAACCACTACCAATCAAGAGATCATCACAGTCGAATTCGGTGCGCTTTAGTACGTGGTTCTAAAACAAACAAAACATGAAGTTCTTCGTGATATTTATAAGTGTAGTGGCGGTGGTGAGCTGTAACCCCATAGCTCAGGAAGATTCAGTGCTGCGTGTAGTTGCGGGGAACTTTGTGAATTGCATGAATAGTGATTTGAGTTTGTGCCTGAAGGTAATTAAGTGTTCCGAGAATTGATATGGATGTTTGCGGAGTGACAAGTTTGACAGTGACGTTAATTAAATAAATAAAAAAATACCAGGCCAGTTTCACAACGGTCTTTATAGGGAAATGCATATGTTTTTATGGACATCATGAATTACGGATTACTCAAGCAATTTTTGTTCGATTAAATAGTTTTTACATTTTTTGATATCGTCGTAATATTTGCATTTTTTTTTTTATATTTTGGGGCGTTATTCAACTGTTTTAATAGTAGTTGGCTTACAAAATTACTGATTTATTAAATTAATGCACGGTATAGCAGTGATTAAATGTAAACACTATATTAAAATTAAAATTATATTTATTTAGTTAAATGAATTATATACGATTTTAACAAATCATTATATAACATTAATTTATTTATTTTTGCTATAGTTTACTTGTAGTAGCTTATCACATATGATATAAAATAAGATAAATACCTTAATTACAAACAAATTGGAACAATATAAATAGATGTTTTTTTCTTTGTTTTTTTTGACTTTTTGGAAAAGCTTCCGTCACATTACTGCTATCATCTACAACCGTTAAATTATCTACAGTACTTGCTACTATTTATTTATTATTTTATACAGTAAAAGTTGGTTTATTTATAATAATTAATAAATATACTTGTTTTACAGGAACACGCACTCAAAGCTACTGAACGTCTTGGAACGGTTCGCAAGTTGGACATTATTGATGGTATTACTATTTACAACAACAACCCTAAGGAAGGGAGGAGCTACGAATCTCTATCAACCGACCCTGAACTAAGAAGCAAACAGATCACTGAAAGGTTATGGGAGAGTACTACTGATCTTCTACAGAAGAGTGATCTAGAGCTCAGTTATACTGGTGCTGATGACGAGGAGGACCAAAGCCGTGCTCTTGGAGAAGGTAAGTCATAAAGTTTTACTACACATAAAAACGTAGTAAAAATTTAATGGGCTACATTATTACGTACATGAAGTGGTTGGTCACAAATAATTAACGAAAGAGAATCTTTGTTATTACTATATCTGAGTACTAAAAATATTTTAGTTTCACCACTTGTGATCTCTATTTTTAGTATAACATTGACTAAATACGAAACATAAACAAAAACTAACACAAAATAATAACTTCCAGAAATAAAGGTAAATTAACGCTATCCTATCAGTTCATAAAACAGCTTTTTAGAGCTTTTTATATTAATGTAGGCCAAAACTCAGCTAAACGTAAATACTGGTAGTAAGAATTTTTTAACGGAAATAATAGAACATCTAACAATTTATCAGCGTGACCTAGGGAATAATCAAAACCATGGTGCTAAATCAAACATCTATTGTATCAGATTCAGCTGAAAATTATTGATTTTTAAACTGTTATTAAATAGATTGTTACGTATTTTAACAGAAACCTTATATTGTCAGTTTTCAAGAGTATATTAATGGTAACAAAGACAATAATGAGATTCTTAATAATTATAAAGAACATATACAGGCAAAGACCGGCCATGTGCGTATATTCCGTGAATTGCGTAAGAGTGAAATGCGACGTGGGAAGCTTTTAAAGTGTGTCAAAGATACTGGTTTCGAATTTAAAAATCTCTCCAATTTTTTATCTCAAAGGCTTCCCGCTAATTATCATTTTATATTCTCGTGCGGAAGTCACAGCTCATTTCGTATGCGGTACGAATGTTCAACCCGTTAAAATTTACAGATTGTAAATCAAAATTTTAGCTTGATATAATTTACAACTCTTGATTTCTTTTAACCAAGCAACATGATTTATTGCCCATATCTCTCTAAATATTTTAAGGTCTAGTATGATTTCAGTAGCGTATACTTATTTGCTATTTCAATTCGAATTATCTTCACTTGTGACAAATCTGACACATTTTTTTTTCTTTTTGATCTAGTTGTGTGTAATCAAAATATGATATATCTCATATATGTATAAATTTTATATTAATGTGTTTTATGATTGTCTTAAATTTTTTTAATTCATATTTTTCTGCGGAACACACTAGACTGATTAAAAATCAGTAAGTATTTCAAAGGGAGTTCAAAGTCATTAGTTATTTCAAAATATAATGACTTTCAAAGTCCATAGTCGGACTAACACAATGTTCATGCTGTGAGAATAAACAACTTCGAGAACTAGAGAAGAGCATGACCTTAATCAAACTCGGCCAAAACAAAAAGTAAAATTTTATCGTGTATTATGGCGTTATCTTCTTGCTTAAAAACAAATCTCATAATTTATTCATTGTTAATTAGTAAAATTTAAAGTAAATATGGTTAGTTAAGCCGACAACCGTCATTTTATAGTAAAAGCTGACGGAAAATTCCGTAAAATATTAACATTTACACAATCCTCTTAACCATGAATCTATACGAATATTTTAAGGCGTGTTTTCGCTTTCTCGTTTACAGTTATTATAATATATAATCTGGCTTTCTTTTTGAATTATGGATTTTCAAATTTTCTTCGAAGCTTCAATAATTCACAACCGTTACCCAAATGATTGTATAAAACATAAATTAATGCTACTGGGACACGTGTTTTGGGTTGGATGATATAGGTACTTGGATGTACTTGGACACATACATAGATAAAGTCTTTTATTTATATCCAGCGGATGTATCCATAACGAGATTATCTTCTTTGTTATTTACATATAACAAAACATACTAAATAGGAAGATTAGTTATTTATTCATCATCATTATCATGATCAACCCATTACCGGCTCACTACAGAGCACGGGTCTCCTCTCAATATTAGAAGGATTTGGCCATAGTCCACCACGCTGGCCATGTGCGGATTGGCAGACTTCACACGCCTTTGAGAATATTGTGGAATACTCTCAAGCGTGCAGGTTTCCTCACGATGTTTTCCTTCACCGTTGAAGCAAATGATATTTTAATTTTTAAAAACGCACATAACTTTGAAAAGTTAGAGGTGCGTGCCTGAATTCGAACCGCCGACCTCTGATTAGGAGGCTGACGCCGTAACCACTAGGCTATCACCGCTTCTAAGTTATTTATTACCTACTTGAATATATAAAATTAGTCCGTTTGTTTTCTTTCAGTTGAGGAAGGCCGTGGTAAGAAGAAGAAGCAGCTGAAGAAGAAGCTCAAGCTTCTCATCCCTCTCGCCATCTTGGGTAAAATTAAGGCCGTCGCTCTTGTGGTAATTGCCCTCCTGGTCATTGCAGCCTCCGTCTTCAAACTCGCAGTCCTCGCCAAGATCGCCTTCATCGCTAAGGTCATTGCCATTATCAAGGCTCTCATCATCGCCAAGAAACATTCCCAAGAAGAGCACACTTGGGTGACTCATGAAGAGCACCCACATCCCGCCCCCAGTGGTTGGGAGGGTGGCTGGTCCCGATCAAGGGATGAAGCCAACAATCTGGCCTATTCCGCCTACAAGCAATAACTTTACCAAATAAGTGAACCGGGTTTAATACTTTACAAATAATAATTTATTACGAATCTTAATTTATAAATGTGTGCTTGTGTGTATGCGATATGTTTACGGTTTTTGGTTATTTTTCGTTTCTTTTCGGTCATTTTATAATATTTTGTTGATTTTTTGTTTTAATTTTTTTTAAGTAATTTGACTGAAAAGGATTCTTTATTTTTGCCCTGTTTAATACGTTTTTTTTTTTTATATTAGATGATTTTCTATTACTAATTATGTTTATACTCGTATATATTTAAAATATTAAATATTTATTTACTTCAGTAATATTTATCATACATTCATTATTTTGAATCACTTTATTATTTTATTATATTTGTGTAATGTATTATTTTATTAATATTATTGAATAACGTATTTATATTTATATAAGTATTGATATAATAGTTTATTTTTTTACTATATTCATTTTCATTATTGCGTTCATTCATAATATTTGTACCATTCCCACCTTTATATTATTATTTTAATTATTTTATATTTAATGCTTACATTTTGTCATATTTTATTCACTTCACTTATATAAAATATAATATTGAGTAGTATGTTATATTTCTGCTATGTATTTTTTGTTAAGTATTGTATGTACTATCATAGTTACCATTATTGATCTCTTTGTTTTTAATTCATTTTGTTTATCTTTTATTTTGTTATTATAATTTCTTTGTTTTTTTTTTTTAGTTTTAAGTATCGTGTATCACGAAATGAATGTGAACTATTTATTGAATGTTCGTTTACTTGCATCATTTAGTCATAGAATAAACCAAATTGCATCAAATTATAGGACAATATTTATTTTAACATTAAAACCTCTCTTCGACGTTTTTGTCCCCCTAACTTTTGTCTAGTCATATGCCCGACATTATGTACCTCTAAATTTTTAGTACACTTTTTATAGAAAATTTAAACCCGAGATTTATCCATAATGTTTTTAAAGGCGTTTGAGTCTACTGATCCAAAAGTGACTTAGCGTAGTCACAGTGTGCGATGCACCATTGTCTTCCACACACACACACACACACACACACACACCACACACAAGCATTACAACGTGTTTAATTGCGGCGCCGCAACGCCACATTTCAAAGCTTGACTTGCGTTGCCGGACCCATAATATCATCACATTAAAGCAATCTTTGAAAGCTGATTGGAAGCTGTGATAGCATAGTGGTTAGGACGTCCTAACCAAAGGTCGGGGGTTCGAACCCGGACACGCACTTATAACTTTTCGGTTTAAGCAATTAAAATATCACTTGCTTAAGCGGTGAAGGAAAAACATCGTGAGGAAACCTGCATGCCTGAGAGTTCTCCATAATGTTCTCAAAGGTCAAAGTTTGCCGATCCGCACATGGCCAGCGTGGTGGACTACGGCCAAACCCTTCTCATATTGAGAGGAGACCCGTGCTCTGTAGTGAGCCGAGAATGGGTTGATCATGATGGTGATGATGATAATAAAAGCAATTATGGCAAACGCGTCCTGATATATCGATATATGCCTCAAGTCAGTTACTGCAAAAGTTTGATACTATTCTAAACATATTTTTTATATTTATTTTATTTATTTATCTTTATAAAAAATACAATTTATAGAAACTACAAATACACCGAAAAAACCGAAGAGGTTTGTCCTCGTTGCCAAATTACAATTAGGCTGTAAGTGATGTAAACGGTTACATTATAATACAAGAGGAACCAAGTAAGCGTGTGACGAGAAAAGAACTATTTTAACTGTTAGATTAGTTAGATGGTTGACACAAATGACTCAACTATCCAACTCAAAAATATTCTTTTACTTTATTCTTAACATTTTTAATACTTGGAACCTTGGAGGTAGTTCGTTCGTAAACCGTGGAACCAAATATCTCACAGTTAGGCATAGGCATAGGTTAAGCTTCTTTTTATTTTTCCTTACTACAATCCCATCTGATGGTAAGTGATGATGCAGCCTAAGGTGTAGCGAACTAGCCATGAATATAACCGTTAATTTTTTTTTATACAATACAAGTTAACCCTTGACGGCTATCTCACCTGGTGGTAAGTGATAAGGCAGTCAGGATGGTAGCGGGCTAAACTGTTAAGGGTATGGTACACCCACACTCCTAATTAGGTTTGTAAGGACTATATAATGTGTAGGTTTTGACCTCACATATAATTACTGCAAAATATGATTTACTAATTTGTATAAGCGGCTTAAATGTGAATAAATCCTATCAACTATTAACTGCAGAGTATATCCAACTGACTTTGTCATGTTCCGTTATACCAAAGTATTTGTAATGGAGCAAATTAGTTAGGTAACCACAGCTATCGATGTAAACGAAACGTTAGCAATTTGAAGTGGTATAACAATCTGGTACTATAGTGAGCCGTGTTTTAAGCTCAGCTCAGTTGTTCTGCTAAGCAAACTAATCGGATTTGAACCCCCAATTCTATTTATGTTAGAAATAAAAGTTTTACAAAATTCATTCGATCATGCTTGAAAAATACGAATGAATAATATAACCTAACCTAAAATACAATTATAATCTCTCTTAAGAGTTTATTTATTTGCAATAGATAAAACTCTTAAGAGAGCTATTTTATTTATCTACTAGCTGACGCCCGCGACTACGTATGCGTTGAGTTAGTGTGTTTGTTTGTCTTTCAATCACGAAACAATAGATTACTAACCCGAATTACTTGAAATAATTACAGGATAAACATTAAAGTATCTCCTTTCTAAAAAAAAAGAATGAGTGCAATCGGATATTGATTCGTTGGTGGGAAAAGTTGTGGGAGGCGCCCGAGACGTGAAGGCACAGGCGGTGGCATGCGCGTGAGCTGCGCGCTGTACTGGACAGTACTTGGACATTGCAACATTACTTTATTTTTCAAAATGAAAGACTTTTTCTAATATAAAATTAGCCTAAGTTACTCCTTATTACATCAGCTACCTGGCAATAAAAGTCCCGAAAAAATCGGTCTAGCCATTTTAGAGATTAGCCAGAACAAACAGACAGACAGACAGACAAAAATTGTAAAAAATGTTATTTTGGTGTATACATATTCAAATGCATGTAGTAAAAAACGGTTATTTCAATATTACAAACAGACACTCCAATTTTATTTATTTGTATAGATTAGTGAACCTCGATATGTAGCGATAAGGTCACCAAATTATAAACTGTTACTGTTTTTGTGTTGTTCTCTGGTTTTTTCCTATGTGGTGGTGTACAATAAAAGTGTATTCAATTAATTCATTCATTCAACCTTTTTATTAAAAATACTTTACGAATTACAAAACTTTGCTCTCTACATATTACAAGCACCAAAAAATCTATATTATATTACAAGTGAGCAGTGATAGGCTGAATTTGAATTTCAGTCATAAAAAGATTTCAGTCTGAAAAAACAAATGTTTGACCCGCACAAGTTGTATGGCTATAGGATCTTTATATATAGATAAATCGTGTGGTTTAGTAAACCTGCCTCATCTGCGTGTATATGTATTTTTGTATATATGTATTTATTTATGGTATGGCTTATAAATACGCTACAAAATGCATTTAATGTACAAGTAATTCAATAATTACCAATTGATTTTAAATCGAAAATTATTTTCTACAAGTACGGCAATACCACCTGATGGTAAGCGATGATGCAGTTTAAGATGGTAGCGCGCTAAGCTTTTAGGGGTATGATAAACCCATATTCCACATTGGTTTCTACGTGACATCGTGCCGGTACGCTAAATCGCTTGGCGGCACATCTTTGTTGGTAACTACCCAAAACCTCCCACCGGACCAAACAACAAATCTGATGTGAATCTTAACAAAGACGTTATTTTCCTATCAAGGCAATCTTTTTTAGATGAACTTTACCATTTGCGACATGTTCATCATCATGATCATTGCCGGCTCACTACAGAGCACGGGTCTCCTCTCAATATGAGAAAGGCCATAGTCCACCACGCTGAAATAGAATTACCTCCGTGAATATGGAATGGTAATTTATATGTGATTATAGGGGACACGTTAGGTTGACAAAATAAAAAATAAAACAAATATATTCAAAAAACAATTTGTTTGAACATTTTGATCTTAATGTTCTCAAAGGCGTGTGAAGTCTACCAATCCGCACATGGCCAGCGTGGTGGACTATGGCTTAACTCTTCTCACATTGAGAGGAGACCCGTGCTCTGTAGTGAGCTGTTAATGGGTTCATCATGCAATTTTTTGTGCCTCTAACTCTAAAAACAAAGAAATTTCACTGCCTCTCAGTTATAAAATCTTTCAGAACATAGTCTTTCAAATTTACCAAAGAAAAGATCGTGGTTTCAACAATCTATGATTATAATGCTTACTAATTAAAGCGCCTGCCGATATCCAAGCAGCTATTGGCAACGTCTAAAGAAAGTCTCTCACCTTTTCCATTTCACTGAAGACTATTGACGGTTCATTTCTCTGTGTTGCAACATGACATTAACAAATTCATCAGGCGTTTTTCGAACACATTTTATAATCGACTACAAAAAAGGCGGATGTTCGATTATAAAGAGATTTTTTTAATTTATTTTATTTGAACCCATATAACCTCTATGACCTCTCCGGAAATCATGGCTTGAATTTTTTTATTACAACTGCAAGTTAGCCCTTGACTGCAATCTCACTCGGTGGCATGAGTGAGATTGCAGTCAAGGGCAGTCGGTGATATGAGCTAACTAAGATGATAAATGGCTGTTAGGAATATGGCTTTGTTTAAACCCTTAATCTGTTGACGCGACATCGGTCCGGAATTCTTGGTGGCTCGTCTTTGTCGCTAGGGTGTGGGGAGGTCCGAAGATCAGGTAATGTCAGAAAAGTTATGTATTTCTACATTTGCTTTGAGGATTGCGCATTCATATAACAGACCTCTATATCTATATACCACATTGTTTATATTGTGAACCGATTCTGAAAAATCTTTCATTGATTTGTATTCGGTCTTATTGCCATCAAGTCAGGATTTAATGAAGCGGTTTTATTAATATATTAGTCATGTATTATTTCAACTCTTTGGATACCAATTAACTCCATTAATGATTCAGGTGTTTGATACTGAAATTTGTTAATTGGTTTTATTAATATTGCTTAATTGTGATAGCCTAGTGGGTAGGACGTCAGCCTTCTAATCAGAGGTCGGTGGTTCGAACCCGGGCACGCACCTATAATTTTTCGGGGTTATGTGCGTTTTTAAGCGATTAAAATATCACTTGCTTCAACGGTGAAGGAAAACATCGTGAGGAAACCTATACGCCTGAGAGTTCTCCATAATGTTCTCAAAGGCGTGTGATGTCTACCAATCCGCACATGGCCAGCGTGGTGGACTATGGCCAAACCCTTCTCATATTGAGAGGAGACCCGTGCTCTGTAGTGAGCCGAGAATGGGTTGATCATGCAATATTGCTTAAAGTTAATTTGTTTTAGACCATAATTGTGGAATGTTAAACTTCTGTGGTTGTCTTTTTTTCTATGAATAAATCTTTTCGTATCTGAATAAAGATTTTTCTTGAAACTAATACAACTAACTAAATAAAAAAAGGTTTATAGATGTGTGCAGTGAGGTCTACCTTGCGACAGGATTGTATTGTGCTTGTACGCTTAATGACTAACGCTAATTAGTACAGCTTTGATTAAATTTTTCGAGATATTGCCCATGTCAGAGACTTAAAACATCATGAACATAAAATTTTGAATTTTAGAATTTTAGTGAAGATGAAATAAAATGGATGAGCTGTCGTATAAGCAAACAAAATATTAACTTTATATTTTGTTTGACTTTTCTAAAATATTATTTTTAAGATACTTTTTAGGTTTATCTGGATATCTGAGGATGGTCAGGTAAGTAATTATTCTGATTTCTACCCGCCTAGTTGAGCTAGACTGGGGTCTGGAGTTCAATGCAATCTGACCTCAGGTTGTAGTCATTACAGGACTTTGACCTTCCGCAAGAGGAGGTCAGGTTGTTCGGCAGACAGAAGAATGCCTCGTTCAGTCATATCAGGCAGATAATTATTCTGATTTCTACCCGCACAGTTAAGCTAGAGATACAGAGTTCAATGCAATCTGACCTCAGTTTGAAGTCATTGCAGGACTCTGGCATTCCGAGGAGGTCAGGTGGTTGGGCAGACAGAAGAATGCCTTGTTCAGTAATATCAGGTAGGTAATTCTGATTTCTACCCGCCCAGTTGAGCTAGAGATCTAGAGTTCAATGCAATCTGACCTCAGGTCGTATGTAAACATGCTCGCTCCTCTCCAATTCCTTGAACTTGTACCTACTATCTATACTATCGATATAAGATGAATGCTTATCTTTCATCTTATATGTAAAATTCTCGGTTCACAATGTTTGTTTCCATACTCCTCCAAAACGGCTCGACCGATTCTTATGAAATTTTGTATGCATATCCAGTAAGTGTGAGAATCGGCTACTATCTATTTTTCAAACCCCTAAGTTATCACTTAGGGGTTTGAAAAATAAAACGCCCCTTATCAGGGGTGTCCACTCCAATTTTATTTTATTTTTGTATTATGTGGCATTGAAAAATACAAACAACCCTAAATTTTCACCCTTCTATCATCATGATCAACTCATTACCGGCTCACTACAGAGCACGGGTCTCCTCTCAATATCAGAAGGGTTTGGCCATAGTCCACCACGCTGGCCGTGTGCGGATTGGCAGACTTCACACGCCTTTGAGAACATTATGGAGAACTCTTCACCGTTGAAGCAAGTGATATTTTAATTTTTTTAAAACGCACATAACTCCGTAAAGTGCCCGGATTCAAACCGCCGACCTCTGATTAGGAGGCTGACGCCCTAACCACTAGGCTATCACCGCATTTTCCCCTTCTATCGCCAACCCCTATTTATAATAGTCATTTTAGTAATTTAATCATTTATAATCCCGCTCGATAACTGAACAATTATCGTCTTTATTGTGAATATTTTTCACTCTTATTCGATTAAAATTTCCCTGAGCTTATGGCAAAGATAAATTTTTTGAATAAGTTCTACACTCAAAAATTTCCTAGAAATAATTTATATGGCAAAATAACGTTTGCGGGGTCAGCTAGTATATATACAACAATTTCAAAGTCATGGTTCAGCACACAACTTACACTCTCGATTGTGATGAAATTGGATAAAATAACGTGAAACCAACTATAGAAAGCCGAGCCTTTAATGTATATCTAACAAACCTGTTTCGCTTTACCATGAACGGTTAAGGAGCCGTTTTTACATTGTCGATACGTTTGTACTTACATTTCAAAATTGGTTAGGTCACATTTTTGGATTTACTTTAAATAAACCATAAATATTTGAAAATTTAATGTATGTTAATAAAAAAATATTTTAAGTTCTGTAGTGATGTAGGTAAAATAAAAATAAAAAATCCAATAAAATAAACTAACAAAAAGGGGTGTGCGGCATTATGCCGTTGGAGATTTTTTTTTATACACTACAAATTAGCCCTTGACTACAATCTCACCTGATGGTAAATGATGATTGCAGTCTAAGATGGTAGCGGGCTAACCTGTTAGGGGTAACCAATAGCAACCAATTAGGGGTATGGTAAAACCATACTGCTAATTGGTTGCTATTGGTTGCGACATCGTGTCGGAACGCTAATTCGCTTTGCGACACGTCTTTGTCGGTAGGGTGGTAACTAGCCACGGCGGAAGCCTCCCACCAGACCAGACTCGAGCCGGGAATTGAACCCAGGACCTCCAACTTTATAATGCAACAGCGCGCGCACTGTGCCACGGAGGTCGTCAAGAAGTCTTATTTTCTTCCTTGTCTTTAATAATGTAAACAGTATTTTTAATTCTTTTTATAGTTTGAAAAATATTAGATACCAGCTGATTCCCGGGATTTTAAAAATAAGATTAAGGAGTTTTAAAAAAACCAGTCACGTAGAAGCCAATTAGCCCGCTACTATCTTAGATTGAATCAACACTTACCACCAGGTGTAATAATCGTCAAGGGCTAACTTGTAGTGTATAAAGAAGTCGACATAGTACAATATTGCGGTGTAAACGAAGTCGCGACGGAATAATGTAAACAGATGTCCGTTATTGGTTTGCCATATGGAAATCTCTCGACCGCCTAATAATCGACTAATACAAGAATGTGGAACATACATAAATAAATGTATGAGAGAGAGTGTCTGTCTGATGAACTTCACGTGAATTAATTAAGCTAAAACCTCTTTAGCTTAAGAAAACGTCACAGGCCCCAATCGGTCCCCACAGTCCAAAATGGACTGACCCAATCATGATCTATTTCGTTTGCTCGGATAATATACAATATCTTCATTATATATACGTAGCATAAATAGTTATTTTACAAATATAATCCGTCGGTTTTATTACTTTATTCAAATAATATTTATAAATATATATATTATTTGAATAAAGCTACTAGCTGTAACCCGCCGTTTCACTCGCGTAGTTCCCGTTTCCGTGGAAATGCCGGGATAAAATATTGCCTAAATATCTATAGCCGTCTTCAATAAATGGACTATCGAACATCGAGTTTGTTTGAGTTGAAAGAGTTTTTCCCATCAGACCCGTATTTCCCTAGATTAATTTAAAAAAAAAACACTTTAAATTAACTGATTTAGACATGATGATGACATGAATTGAAATTTGTGCAGCGGTAATATTAATTGCAAATTGACTTTTTGAAGTTAGGAACACACATACATTTCTTAGACAACAGTGAGTGATTATAATTTAATATGAACTTTATTGAATAGCAATAAAGTTCAAAGTGACTCTACATTTTATTTAGAAAACGTTTATATGGGCTGTTTTTAGGGTTTTCCTGGTAATTATTCGAATTTTTCTCACTTATACCTTCCCTGGACCGCGAATATTTCAAGACCAAGATAAGATAAATTCGTTTCGCCGTTCTCGAGTTTTAGCGAGACTAACGAACAACAATTGATTTTTATATATATAGATTTAAGTCAGGGCAAGTTTCAAGCCCTCGTAACTTGAGTTATATTTACGAGGTTTTAAAACTAACCCTGGCCTAACTAAAGACTATTCAAGAGTTAATGCATACACAAACTATCTTATATTTTACTAAATCGTGTTGTGCTGAATTAGGTTTTTCTACTAGTTTACGTTTTGTATAAACATTCAATAATTATTGAAAAACACACCCGAAATGAAATCGTATGATTATTTATAAACCTATAATTACGGTGTATTTGAATTAACTGTACAATGCGTGTAGGTATACAAAATAATATATACTGAACATTTTGATAGGTAGGAGAATTTGATTTACTCAATCTATTCACACTCAATATGTAATATGATTTTATTGGGATAGGGAATAAACCTTTCTTTCTATTACTTCGTTAAGTATCACTTGATATTGTATTATTTTTTCATCAGGATGGTCGTTAAATCTATATATATATATATATATTTTAACGAATTGTGTCTATATTTCTTGAAGATCTGTTTAATTATATTGAAGAAATAGGACTGAACTGTTTTCATCGGTTTTTTACCACATTTTGTGCATGCTATGTTCGCATTAAGAAGGCAATGTTGTCTAAAGAAAAATTACAATTTTGCGAACTAATAAATAAAAAGAAAATGCTTTGAAGTTTTAGTTTAAGAAACCAGTCAACAGCAATAAAAAAAGTTGACCGTCTAACAACCAGTTTCAGATTTGGTTCAAACGGAAAGAAATCCAAACACAGTTCGAGTGGTATTACTATCATCTTCATATCCCAAGTGGTTAACCAGTTACTTTCGAGTTTTGAACGAGAGTAAAACAGTTTATTGCATCCGCCACGTCGTTAGGTTAATTTAACTCTCGATTCATTGAACTCGAGCAGGCGATCGATATCGACAACTAATGGCGAATAGAAAACGCTTTGTATCGAGTAAAAAAATCATTTGCGCATTACATAATTATGGAAGCTGTGATAGCCTAGTGGTTAGGACGTCAGCCTCCTAATCCGAGGTCGGGGGTTCGAACCCGGGCACGCACGTATTACTTGTCGGAGTTATGTTCGTTGTTAAGCAATTAACATATCACTTGCTTTAATGGTGAAGGAAAACATCGTAAGGAAACCTGCACGCCGGAGAGTTCTCCGTAATGCTCTCAAAGGCGTGTGAAGTCTGCCAATCCGCACATGTCCAGCGTGGTGAACTATGGCCAGAGCCTTCTCGTATTGAGATGAGACCCGTGCTCTGTAGTGAGAATGGGTTCATCATGATGATAATTATGTAACACAAAATAAGTTGTTTCCCAAAACTTAATCCACAATACTTTCGGTCTTTAATGGATCAGAATCGTAGTAGCTTTACAGGAAGGTTCTGCAGAATCACTCAGGGGTCGAAAGAGATATTAAAATACGAGGATATCCAAAGAAGGACCACAGTTACTGGCATAGTCATGACGCGGAAGTGGCAATAAGCGGGGTACACAGCAGGGGAGATCCGATGAACATGTGGTTACCAAGGTGGCAATAAGGTAAACGCAGCGTTGGTCGACCCCCGAATAATGGACAGACGATGTCAAACAACTCGCAGGTAGCCACTAGAAACAAGTAACATTGGAACGTGTAGATCACAATACCTATGTCCAGCAGTGGTAATCTTTCGGTTGACATTTTTTACACCACAAGTTAGCTCTTGACGGCATCTTACCTGATTGTAAATGATTTTGCGCTCTAAGGTGGTAGCGGGCTAAACTGTTAGTGGTATGGTAAACCTATAGTCTATACGACATCGTGCCGGAACGCTAACTCTAAAGTTGAAAGTCCTGCGTTCGATTCCCGGCTCGAGTTTAGTCTGGTGGGAGGTTTCGGCCGGGGCTAGTTACTACCCTACCAATAAAGACATGTCGCCAAACGATTTAGCGTTCCGGCACGATGTCGCGTAGAAACCAATTCGGAGTGTAGGCATACCATACCCCTAAGAGATTAGCCCGCTACTAACCTACACTGCATCATCACTTAACACCAGGTGAGATAGCCGTCAAGGGCTAACTTACACTCAAGAAACACTTGTTCTAAAAAATTTTTTTTTTCACTCGCTATTCCGAACACAACAGTTATACCCCGACCTACCGCGTCGCGTCTCCCGTCCGTGCTATTACCAAAAATTCGTTTTCTCTACTCCTATGGAGTGATTGCATAATATAACTATCAAGAATAGCGTTTTTTTTTTAAATTAACAGTCAAGTGTAATGAACAAACGCGGTCCCAAAAATCCGGAACTATTAGAGGAGCAGGACGAGATTATCTAGTTGAGCAGCAGAAAAAGCAGGTACTAATAAAATAGAAAGTTAGGAGTCAGTTGAAAATGCGAACTGGAAATTAACATCGGGTGCTAACGTAGATTTAATTAAAAAACAATTATTTCTACTTATAATTTATAATAACTTCTATCTCAGTAAAATAAACGTCCTTGCCTTATCACTACTAGTGATAAGGTCGCCAGTTGCTACTTCTTTTTGTCTTTCTTGTTCATGTATGTTATGTCCTATAGATTGCAATAAAGTAATATAAATAAAATAAATAAAATAAACGACAAAATTTTTAATTTTTGTATTAATACATTTTTGCGTAGGATTTATTGTCAATTAAAGTTCGGAAGATTTTATTAATGACACGAGGTTTTATTAATGACACTTTCTACGATCTTTTAGTGACCAAATACATTGGTATTAGGTCACTAAAAGATCGTAGAAAGCTACCCTAGACCTTTACCTCCGTACGTTTACGTTTGATGACCTCCGTGGCCGAGTGCATACGCATTATAAAGTTGCTCGAGTCTGAACCGAAGCCTGGCCGGCCGAGTCTGGCCGAAGCCTCCCACCAGATTTGGTGGGAGGCTGCGATCGTGGCTAGTTACCACCCTACAAACAAAGACGTGGCCAAGCGATTTAGCGTTCCGGCACGATGTCGCCTAGAAACCAATTTGGAGTACGGATCTACCATATCCTTAACAAGTTAGTCCACTACTATCTTAGACTGCATCATAACTTCCCGGTGAGATTGCCGTCAAGGGCTAACATGAAATTGAAAAAAAAAAAGTTTCATATATTGTAGTACGCATTAAATAGCTAAATGCCTGAATAAATTCAAATAAATAAATGCTTGTTTTGCTTTAGATTATCTAAATAAAGTACTCTTTAATATGCGTCACATTTTGACGACCTCAAAGAAGAGGTTCTAGGTTTGGTTTCCGGCTCGAGTCACCCTACTTACTAGCATGTGTGAGCGATTAAGATCGAGTAGAAACCGATTAGGAGGAATGGTTTTGGTTCCTCTGGTCCTGCAGATGTTCATGGGCGACAATAATCACTTATCATCAGGTAACCCGTCTGCTCATTTGTCCATTATTTATTTATTTATTTATTTTCGTTGCATATTGTGTACACATACCCAGTTTGGGTGTTGCAACTTGGTCTGGAATCGACCGTAGTAGAGAGACCGATTTCATTTATTTTTAGTTATCATCGTTTAACAAAATCGTTTACTGTGTAATAACACTTCTTCAATAAAAAATTCTTTAATACTGCGTAAAATTAATTTTCTTTTTCTAAGTTTCGAACGCAGTCTGGTAGACCATTATATATTTTCACAGACATTACGTAGGGACTACAGGGGTGGAATTTTAGCTTTGATGGTTTGATGGTGGGAGGATTAGTTTGTTAGCATATTTTTCGGGAAATCGACGAGGGTTTTCTTCTTTTTTTTTTTTATAATAGTATAGATTTTTTTGACAAATTTGCACATTTCATAGATATAGATTGAAGGGTGAGGATTTTCAATTTCCTGAAATGAGGCACACATGAGTCCGTACTTTTTGTGTTTACTAATATGTAATTATGAAAAAAAAAAAAAAATTTAAATATCACTTGCTTCAACGGTGAAGGAAAACATCGTGAGGAAACCTGCACGCCTGAGAGTTCTCCATAATGTTCTCAAAGGCGTGTGAAGTCTACCAATCCGCACATGGCCAGCGTGTTGGACTATGGCCAAATCCTTCTCATATTGAGAGGAGACCCGTGCTCTGTAGTGAGCCAGTAATGGGTTGTTCATGATGATGATGATGAATTATGAAAAAAAAAAATCACATTATCAAAATCCATTATCGTAAAACTCACTCGTTATAAGTTCTGTTTAATGTTCGAGCACTCTAATGATATTTCGACTTTACGACACATGATTTCCAAGTTTTTGCAATTGTGCATTATTATTATATAATTAAATATAATAATTTATAGATTTATTTATCACTGATTACATATAATAAAATTTAATATTGTTTTGCATGATTAAGATGGGCGTTGATGCCGGTGAAATCACCGAATACCAGCATCAACCTAAATTCGTATTCAAATTTCCAACACTGTAGATCTATTAAGTCCCACGAGACACACGGATGATATAAATCTAATGTAAACGGAAAACTTTGTGCTTTCTCATGGTGAAATTTGCTATAATAACATAATATTATCTCGACTTTTTCTTTTCATGCAAACCTGTCCGGTCATTCATTATGCTTTCGTTTTCTTTTTAAGTGGGAATTGTTTAACTGCCTTTTATTATCATACCGGATATCCAATGTAAGGCAGGTTTTTGGTTTCGATGATCACAGGTATTCCAAAATCTGATTTTGTATTTAATTGAACACGTAATGACTTTCCTAACATCTGGTTTAATAAACGAAAATGTTTGACATCAAAGATGGCCGTTCAATGTTTAATTTTTTTGTATCCACTACAAGTTAGCCCTTGACGGCATTCTCACCTGATGGTAAGTGATGATGCAGTCTAAGATGGTAGCGGGCTAACCTGTAAGGGGCATGGTAAACCCATACTCCTATCGGTTTCTACGCGACATCGTGCCGGAACGCTAAATCGCTTGGCGACACGTCTTTGTCGGTAGGGTGGTAACTAGCCACGGCCAAAGCCTCCCACCAGACCAGACTCGAGCTGGGAATCGAACTCAGGACCTCCAATTTTATAATCTGACAGCGCGCGCTGCACCACGGAGGTCGTCCATGTTTAATGTCAAGAACAAGAACCCTGTTAAACTTTCAGTTTAAATTTGGTAATGAAAATTGATTGGCATACGTAAACAACTTGTTTTTGTACTTAAAACGTTAATTTTAAGCCAGTATGGTTAGGAAAGACTAATCATCACAAAAAGATGATGGTTGCACAATACGCAGACATAAAATCAAAATCAAAATCAAAATTGCGTCTATTCAGCCTGTAAAAAAAAATACATCTCGTCTAAAAACGTGTGTGTCTAGACATTGGCTGAACAGGGCGCTGCCTCAGCTTGATGCTGCGTCAAATTGACTGCAGCGCTGATTTTCAGGCATAACCCATGCTGATATCACGGAGTGGCTGCCTGTTAAATTTGTTAGCTTTATGGCTAACTTGATAAGATCTTTCATTTCACAGTTTTTGTGTTTCCAATAAATACTTTTTTATAAAATGTCTGAAAGAAAACAAAGATTTCAACAGCCGGGCAGGTGGCGGAAGATCATTCCAAATTTTACAGGCAGCGTATTTCAAAGTCCATTTAAAACCGGCGGACCTATGAAATGGCACAGAAATCCGAAGATATTTGTAGATTGTAATCATTTTATTATACACTTCAAAAGTGAAATTGCGGTGTTATATATTTTTCAGATTGATTTTGTAGCATTTAGATCTATCTTTAATCAAAACTACAAAGCTTACTCTCTCTATCAATAAACAGATTAATTTCATAGATTAATATTTACTTCATAAACAACCAATTTTGTATTGGTTGTTTATGAAGTAAATATTACATTTTCAGGTCTAGACTATTGAACAGATTCGGATAAAATTTGGTCAGGATTATAAAAGAGGGATTCTTTTTACTCTGAAAATAAAGATTCGATAGCATAATCTAATGCTATAGTTTAAAATTATGAAGGAACCCATTTTTGGATTGGCTAGTCACAAATAAGAATATAAGTTTATTGTGTAACATATTTATTGAGAGTAATAAATTAGAATAAGTTAAATAAATAATACATTAATATCTTTGTACACTGAATACCAGTATGATGGTTGAGCTAGCTAATTTGGTATAATTTAATTTACTTGTGGGGCGAGTAGGCGCTGTAGGCTAGATTTTGGGAATCGTCGATGTTCTTGTTCCAGTCTGAGCCGTAACTGTAGCCTCCATGACCGCCTCCCAAATCATGAGCGATGTGCTCAACGTGAGGCGCGTGGTGAGATTCATGGTGCACCGGGTGGGGTACGACTTCGTAAGTGGTCTTCGTGTGATCCTGCTTCAAGCACCAGGCAACGAAGAGTACCACCGCCAGAACTAATGCAATCTTGGCCGTTGCCAACGCCTTCAATGCGATGAGTTTCACGATGAAAAGCTTCCCGAGGAGTACTTTAGCACCAATCAGTCCTATGATGCCTCCGATTCCACTACCACCCTTCTTTTTGCCACGACCTGCAAACAGAGAGATCGAGATTAGACTTCATTACCTTTCACTGGGGAAATCTCCTCGTGCGCTAGATATAAAATGAGGCAAAAATTAAAAAGAAAAAGTTAATTGAATAAACACATCACAAGTTTTAAGTTTTAATTGTTTTTGTAGCTTCTTCAATGTTCCATTTCGCAAGAACAACTCTTTAATAATCAAATAACTGTGATTGTGGTGGTTTAGCTTTTCCGGGATAAAAAGTAACCTGTGTCATTCAACTCTATAACAATCTTAATATAGAAAAACATAGCTCTATTGCTGCGTGTAAACATTTTTTGTATATTGACACAATTTTTCAGTTAGACAAAAACCGGCTTGTTTACATTCCGAGACTAAATCGTGACTTGTTAAACTAAATACTGGAATAGTTTTCAAATATACTATAATTATATATAGTACTGAAATACTATACTATAATTTTAGTTCTCCAGTGAAGACATGGATCTAATCTATTAATCTAAATCTCATTGTAGCACACGATTATTGATCAGAAACACTATATTTTTAATTAATTTTGCGAGAATGTCTAATGTCAGTTGAAGCGCTCAATGGTTACTTGTTATCATAAAATATTCAAAAAAAGTTACGTGTATCAGAATAATTATTATTGCCGAAACCAGCTTATTTTATTAATGCTGTAACCTAAAAAGTTTAATGGTAGAATGTTTTATTACTAACAAAATATTATTACAAAATATTACTAAAAAAATAGATAATAGAATTAAAAGGATAAAATCCTATATTTTTGAATTATTGTGAATTTTATTAAGTCTTTAACCTAAAATGTTTAATAGAAGAATGCTTTATTACCAACAGAAAAATAGCTAATAGAATTAAAAGGATAAAATCCTATATTTTTGAATTATATTGAATTTTATTAATGCTTTAACCTAAAATGTTTAATGGTAGAATGTTTTATTACCAACACAAAAATGGCTAATAGAATTAAAAGGATAAAATCGTATATTTTTTAATTATATAAAGATTTTTAAACTGATATCAATTATGACTGATACACGAATAGAGTATCAAAAAAATAGTTTGATTATTAGTTGTAATATCTTTACCTTCTTCAAGAGATCGCTGCATTTCCGCTTTATCAGCGTCGTTCATCTTAACTTCAATAGCGTGAGTTTCGAAGAGGCTGACAACGCCATCCATAAGTCTGTAGTTGACTTCGGCATCTCTGGCTGTTGGATCCTCTGGTAAAGAATCCAACTTCTTACCAGATCTGACATCCGGCTCGCCTTTGAGAACAACGCCTTCAGCAATTGAAATGCTTCTCGTTGCTCTTAAATTATCAACAATCCTCAACAATTTCTCCTGCAAAATAAAATTTTAAACTTTAAGAAAAGGTTATAAGTTTACAAAAAACACGATTATCGATAATTATGAGCTACTGTTTGAACTAAAATTCATTTGAAAACCTCCAAAAGCTTTCGTTTTAAAGTAAAAAAAAATTTTGAATTAAAAAAAAAATATCTACGAAAGACGTAAAGGGGCGTATAAAATTTGCCTACTTCAATTGCAATTTTGTTCTCGAGCAATTTACTCCACCTCTAAGTGACAGATCAAAGGACTAAACGATGGCGATGCTAGACATACCGCAGGGTAATTTATAACCTGTCGAGAGAAACTGTACGAAACTATCCCGAGTCGTAAGACCGCTTGAAACCCGATCGGACACTGTTATCACGCATTCTCACTCAACACTTTCACTTTAATAATAAAATTATGAACCTTAACACACAAGTTGAAATCTCCCCTGCAGTCCTTTATGAAGTTGATGGCCGTTTCCATGGTGTTGTCACTGTCCGCCCTCGCGATGGCCGCAAGAGCGATGAGACAGATTACGGCGGTTTTCATTTTTACTAGATTCTTACTTCTCCGCGAGCCGTATTAATTTTCTGACATCGAGAGATGTCAAGCAAGGTTTGGCGTGGTCCGGCCGCTGCAATAGAGTTTTATCATTCCCCTCCCCCACTTTGCTTATCTATATGCTTAATACAAAACTCTCATCTAGGTTATGGATATAACCGATTCAGTTCGGACCCTAATGTTTATGCAAATCAGTTGACTTTGTACATATTTGTTGATTTTTGAGGCGTTTTCTCGGCGTCTTTGACAAAAAATTCGCTGTTATGTCAGGGTATTAAGAATAGTGAAAGCTTTAAGCAACTTTATTATAATTCCGTATTGTTTGTTATTACTTTAGTTTATTTGCCGATCGCCTGTTTTTTAATTTTTTTATTTCGCATCGTTTATCTGATATTTTAACGAAATATATCTACCGGAAATTTGTGTGGCTTGTGTTATTCAAGCTCTGATAGTTTGATAGTGCAAAGTCACGATTTCTTTGATAGATAAGAGCAGATTTATATTTCGTTTAATTAATTATGCGATTCATTCATTCTTCACATGTGAACTGTATTCATTTAATTTATGACGAACTTTCAAGTGTCTATGAAATATTTAGTCAAAATTCTTTTGCACAGTTATATAATCTGTGTTATGTATTTAAAATCAATATATGCATTTTATCATCAATGCGTTCTGAAATCATTGATGAAATTGTAATGAAACATAAATGTTTCTATATACGTTAAATTGCATATTGGGTATAACTAATCATTGAAAAAATACATAATATGACCAAATGTTTTCAAGACTTCCTTCGTAAATTTAAATGAACCGTCTTCTTTTTTAAAACCTTCAAGGGGTTCTTCTTTGTAATCAAAAACTTTAATATTTCGATATTACCCAATAAAGAGAGAGGTAATTGGAAGTGTTATGCGAAAGGGTAAAAGAAGCCTACGTGGATTCCCGATTTTTTTATTATATTCAAGCGTGCTTCATGGGGTTTTCGTGAGTGTTTGTTTGTCCTTTGATATATCCTCAAAGATCAGTTCTGTGGAAAGGGGGTGCATTGAAAACAAACAAATAACTACAAAATAAAACTCGTGGTTTTAACATAGTTCAAAAATAAAAGAACAATGCTATGTAAGTATATGATACATAAAAATTGGGACCATCCCGTAAGTACCTCGTAGGTATTGCCGCAGTGATTAGCAGCAGACGTAGTTTGTGCAGCTACAAATCCATAGGTCCTGGGTTCAACAATATTATACACTAGCTGTTGCCCGAGGTTTTACTTGTGTTGTCGCCTTTCCCATGGCAATACGGGGATAAAGCCTAAGTTACTCACTGGTGATGTAACTTTCAAAAATAATTTTTAATACTGGAGACTGCCTCGAACATCCAAACTTACAATCTTTATCACTTCATAATATTAGTACAGACAAACAAACATACAGGCTCACTTATGCACATTATAAAGGCAAAAGTTTATATGTAAGTGTGTATGTTTGTTACGAGCGGTGAGAGCCTAGTGGTTAGGGTGTCAGCCTCCTAATCAGAGGTCGGCGGTTCGAATCCAGGCATGTACCTCTAACTTTCCGGAGTTATGTGCGTTTAAAAAAAAATTTAAATATCACTTGCTTCAACGGTGAAGGAAAACATCATGAGGAAACCTGCACGCCTGAAAGTTATCCAGTATGTTCTCAAAGACGTGTGATGTCTGCCAATCTACACATGGCCAGCGTGGTGGACTATGGCCAAACCCTTCTCATATTGAGAGGAGACCCGTGCTCTGTAGTGATCCAGTGATGGGTTGTTCATGATGTTTGTTACACCTTCACGTCGGAACCACAGAACCAATTTAGCTGAAATTTGTATAGTTTTTTTTTTTATCCACTACAAGTTAACCCTTGACGGCAATCTCACCTGATGGTAAGTGATGATGCAGTCTAAGATGGTAGCGCGCTAACCTGTTAGGGGTATGGTAAACCCATACTCCTAATTGGTTTCCACACGACGTTGTGCTGGAACGCTAAATCGATTGTCCACACGTCTTTGTTAGTAGGGTGGTAACTAGCCACCAGACCAGACTTGAGCCGGGAATCGAACCCAGGACCTCTAACTTAATAATGCGACAACGCGCGTCCTGCGCCACGAAAGTCGTCCAATATATACTTTTACCTGGAAAATTCCATGGTTCCCGCAGAATTTGGCAAAAAATATATATACGTCGATGAGTTACAAATATATCTATAGTTTGCCCTAACAAGCATTCTCAATATTAGATTTATTTATAAGGTAATATATATTTAACTATAAGACAAAAAGTTAGTTGAAAATAAATATCTAATATACGCCAAAAGAATAAGCATAGCAAAGGCATACGATTCAGTTGCTAACTAAATATTAAACAGTTTTAAAGTTAAAATTAGAGTCGAGAGTGCGAAATGGCATCTCATTAATCTTGGGCATTAGCATAAGATTTCAATGAATAAAACAATTTGTATAAGCTTGATAATTAATGATACTTGTTATATTATTTTTAGTAATCCTAGAAAACTGCGCCGATGGTGTAGCGGTTAGTTAGTGTGTTTTTCTACGGGTCACGAGGGCCTGGGATCGATTCCTTTGTCGGAAGTTATGCGAAGTTGTCGGTCTTTTATTTTCATTAAAATCAGCCAATGCGGAGCAGCTGTCTATTTTCTGTAGCCCTTTCTTCAATATGAGAAGATCTGTGACCTGCAGTGGAGATTTTAATAGGCTTACCGTTCTGATGATAATTTCTAAATAGATAAAGTTTATTAACATTTAGAAAATCTATTTTTATCGCTTGAATATTTGGTAAGGTAAATAAATCTAATAGTCTAACTTGACTGCGTAAAGATATATATTTAATTATGTACGTATATACATGTATATAATAAATTTGCTGATTCGAACGCGTAGATTAAAGGTTTTTAAAAATTCCTGTTCTATAACAACATTGGGCTCCCATTTTTCGCACCTTCATCTAATTTTAAGGAAGTTTGCGACGGCATTACTAATTCAAATTCAAATTATATTTATTCAAATAGTCCTTAAAAAGGCACTTTTGACGCGTCAATAATTTACGTAGTAGTGATTTAATGGTGATAACTACATTCGTAAACTTAAAACTAAAGTTACGAGAGTCCCAAACGTGCCCTAGTCTAAGAAAAAGCACACAATCAAATTAGCCGGTTTTTTTTTCACCACATCACATAATTAATAAACTTACTTGTAGCTAATCTAGGTGAAATTAAGCTTTTCATAAATCCCGCGGGAACCATCGCTTTGCACTGGAATTGAAATGAACATCGGAAATGAAATATTTCACGTCTTGGGGTCCATTTTCTCGTGCCATTTCAATGAAAGAAAGAAAGAAAATTTATTTATTTTCATATAGTATGAAACACCTTATTGTAATCAGAAATTTTAAGTCTGTCTGTAACACTAACCAGAAATGGTGTACAGCTCAGCATATGTTGTGACTCCTATGAAAAACACGTCGCTGATTTTCAGCAGGTACTAGTGACGTCACAATAAATAAAGTAAATCTCGTGTATGGTATATATTTTTTGTGCACATCATTTTCTCCTGTTTGTAATTGTAATATTTTTTATTATAATATCCGTATTTTATTATTTAAATACTACGGTTTAATAGAAACTTTATAAATGTAATTAGTGTATTTAAATTTATTTCGTATTAATTTTATAATTTCACTTTCGCTCGAAGTGACGCCAGACTAACCGACAGTGCAATTTCTCCCGAGCAATCTCTGATACAGCTCGCTAAAGAAGCACCTAGCGAAGTCAATTATTATAATTGGATATTGTAACGTATAGCAGATTCCCGTGACTTCATTAAATTTTTCGCTTAAAGTTAAACTTTCATCTATTTTACGCAATACCCTGATCGACCGCATCGCTTCATCCGCCTATGCTTCGTTATCTCGGCTCCTAAGGTTAATAACGTAAGGTTACATCATCATCATCGTATCAAACGTTGGACGTCCACCGCTGGACTTTTGTAGGAAGTTTCAACGTCCGCGGTCTTGGGTCGCTTGTTTCCAGCGGCTCCCTGCGACCGGTTTGATGTCGTTTGTCCATCTAGGTAGTTGACCGAAGCGGTGATAGCCCAGTGGCTAGGGCGTCAGCCTCCTAATCAGAGGTCGGCGGTTCGAATCCAGGCACGCACCTCTAACTTTTCGGAGTTATGTGCGTTTTTAAACAGTTAAAATATCACTTGCTTCAACGGTGAAGGAACACATCGTGAGGAAACCTGCACGCCTGAGAGTTCTTCATAATGTTCTCAAAGGCGTGTGAAGTCTGCCAATCCGCACATGGCCAGCGTGGTGGACTATAGCCAAACCCTTCTCATATTGAGAGGAAATCCGTGCTCTGTAGTAAGCCGGTAATGGATTGATCATGATGTTACGTTTACCGGTGCGGGGTCGCCATTCCAACACCTTGGGACCAACGTCCATCGGTTCTTTGAGCTATTTGTCCCGCCACTTCAGCTTCACAACTTGCTCTCCCTGGTTCTTGTACGCATCTCCTCATTTTTGATTGTTCACGTTGAGATACTCCGATCATAGCTCTCTCCATCGGCCGCTCTGAGTGAGTGACGCTGAGCCTTCAAAGTGCATTCAAATAGTTGTTATTTAGAATTAAGCTATCAAATACAAAATCCCACACAATGTTCACATCTGATCAGTAGTACAAATGATCGTTTTTTTTTTTTATCCACTACAAGTTAGCCCTTGACGGCAATCTCACCTGATGGTAAGTGATAATGCAGTCTAAGATGGTAGCGGGCTAACCTGTTAGGGGTATGGTAAACCCACACTCCTAATTGGTTTCTGCGCGACATCGTGCCGGAACGCTTAATCGCTTGGCGACACCTCTTTGTCGGTAGGGTGGTAACTAGCCACGGCCAAAGCCTCCCACCAGATCAGACTCGAGCCGGGAATCGAACCCAGGACCTCCAATTTTATAATGCGACAGCGCGCACACTGCGCCCCGGAGGTCGTCAAAAATCTCGTGTATCTCTGTTATTAACCAATGATACTGTATGTAAACTGTATGAACAACTTTCTTTATTTTAGCTATCTCCTTGTAGGTTAGGGTTTTACTAACCCCAGTAGGAAATATCCCTCCGTTCGGGTCGATAAATAAAAAACAAGTTTCCAAAGAATAATGAACTATACACAAGTCGTTAAAAAAGTTTCCAATGCCCGTCTCCAGGATGAAACCGAAACAACGCCAAATTTTGCCGAAACTAATAATGATCAGAAAATAATAATAATGCAAATGCAAAGCTGTTAATTTTTTTCTGTCCAAACGACGTTTCCCGATCTTTATTACCCGGCTAAGTTTTTGGCTTCTTCTTAAACCCGGGCGTATTTGTAACTAATCTAGCCTTTTTTTAAGTTATCGAATGTAGATATCACCATCATATTTCAAATAATGGAAAAAATATTATATGAACGCTATATTGTGTTACATACTCCTAACAGGTTAGCCCGCTACCATCCTAGACAGCATCATCACTTACCACCAGGTGAGATTGCCGTCAAGGGCTATAAAAAAAAAGTGTTTACATGAATAAAACATTTATTGATATGATTGAGTACGTAAAAGTAAAATTGCATTTTATTAATTGTTAAGGAAAAAGAATGGCGAATTGTTACAGCCAATCTCGTCTATGGCTTTGTAACTTGGGCTTGTAAGTAATGATTCAATTTTATGTATATAGATTCAGATAAAAGTAGATAGATAGATCACCGCTGTAAAGTATTAGAGTTGTGAATTTCTTTAATTTTCGTAAGTACCTAATTCACGTTTAATGCCATTGTTTTATTCATTGAAATTACAGCTTCTTTATAGTAAAAAAAATCTGTGCGCATATTATATTAAAACAAATAATAAACGTATAATTAAAAAGTATGGGAACTTTGCTTTAGAAACGTTGTTTTTTTGTAATTCATTCGCAGTTTACCGTGATTCCGTGCTGATGCTTATTTGTCGACTTTCTTACTTTGTCAGTCTGTAGACAGACTACTTACTCTAGAGAGTAGGTAACATCTTCGCTACGATGTTGTAATCATGGATCACAATGTAGTTAAAAATAGATTAGCTATATTTTTTGTATTACGATTGTAAGCAATTTTACTTGGAGACATAAATATTTTCTATTCTATTTCATTATCATCATCATGATCAACCCATTTACCGGCTCACTACAGAGTACGGGTCTCCTCTCAATATGAGAAGGGTTTGGCCATAGTCCACCATGCTGGCCATGTGCGGATTGGCAGACTTCACACGCTTTTGAGAACATTGTGGAGAAATGTCAGGCGTGCAGGTTTCCTCACGATGTTTTCCTTCACCGTTGAAGCAAGTGATATTTAAATTTTTTTTTAAACGCACATTACTCTGAAAAGGTGGAAGGAAGCTGCATGCCCGGATTCGAACCACCGACCGCTTCCGCTTTATTCTATTTACCGAATATCAAATAAATAATGCTAGGGAAAATAGGAAATCGGAAATATTGTGCAGCCTCAATATAAAATATATTTTAATATTATCTAATTAATTGAATAAACTGATTGGAGGAATGTGGTCTTAAGGCCTAACTGGTAACGATACGTTTCGTACCTGCAGATGAATCCGCGAGCAAAACAGGTACGAAATATTAGAAACCACTTTCTCGTGTGGATTTATATATGAACGCCTTACTAACTATTAATAGCTCACGGAGGGCAGAGGTCTTGAGCAAGGTAGTGCAAGTTTAGATCGAGATGAAACTGGAGATAAGTTTAGCGGTTTTCTCGATATTTAACATATTCAATTAGTATTGGTTATAGTAAAACTATAATTGTAGGAAGAGTTAATTCAAATTCAAATAATCTTTATTCAAATAGTCCTTTAAAAGGCGCTTTTGACGCGTCAATAATTTACAAAGTAGTGATTTGATGGTGATAACTACATTCGTAAACTTAAAACTAAAGCTATGAGGGTTCCAAACGCGCTCCGGTCTAAGAAGAAGCCCACAACAAACTTAGCCAGGTAAATTTTCTTTTTGTTATCACCATCTCACATGCCACTTAAAATTATATTAAGAGCTATCTTATTAGAGCAATATTTCACACCCATGCTTGTTTATCATTTACGTAATCCTTTACACTATAGTAGGACTTTTCTACAAGCTTACGTTTTATATAAACTTTGAACTTATAAATAAGCGGGTGATAGAGTGATCAAATAATAAATGAGGTGATCCCTAAGGGAGCCTTCGTTAGAGACAAAGCTCATCAAGTTATATCAAAACCAAATAGCTTTATTCATGTACACCTATTACAGGTATCCATGAATCATGCAGTCGAAAAACTTAGCCGGTTTTTTTATGTTATTACCATCTCCCACGAAACTTCCTACAGAAGAACTGGACCAGCAGTGTGCGCTTTTTGGTATTTTTTTTTTTCTGCCATAAGTTAGTAACTAGCAGTGTATAGAAAAAAAATATCGCTTGACATAAATCTCCCTTTGTGTTAAGTAATTAGCAAGATGGTAGCAGGCTACCTGTTAGGAGCATAGTAAACCCATACTTCCACGCGCCGGTACGCTGAATCGCTTGGTCACGTCTTTGAGGTTCACAAAGCCAAGAAATGAACCCAGGACCTCCGGTTAAAAATAAATAACCTCCGGTTTAAGTCGTACACTAATGCTGATATCTATAAAATACTATAAAACGTAGGAGACAGTTAAAACGAGACAAAGCTACGTGTCGGACATAAATCTGTCTCGTTATAACGCTAAAATTTAAAAACCTTTATCGATCTTAGCCTGAGTGCAAATCTGGCCGAAGTGATAAAAACATTAAGACCTGCCTTCGCCTGTTAACAAAGTAAGCTTACCGAATGTTATGTTACGTTTTATTTGCACAAAGTTACGTAAGCTTTAATAATTGTTATGCATTAACAATAAACGTGATCGTATTGATTCGTGTTCGAATATAAAATCAAATGAGCCGAAAAATAACCAACGGTTGTAAACTTGAAGCACCTTCATCGACGAGTTAAGTTATTATAAATAAAAACCACACGTGAGACTCCATCCGCGTGTAGTTTTTTACCCGTATGCTTTTTTTTATATACTACAAGTTCGCCCTAGACGGCTATCTCACCTGGTGGTAAGTGATGATGCAGTCTAGGATGGTAGCGGGCTAACCTGTTAGGAGTATGGTAAACCCAAGGTCCCAATTGGTTTCTACGCGACATCGTGCCGGACCGCTAAAGTCGCTTGGCGACACGTCTTTGTCGGTAGGGTGGTAACTAGCCACGGCCTAAGCCTCCCACCAGACCAGACTCGAGACGGGAATCGAACCCAGGACCTCCAACTTTATAATGTGACAGCGCACGCACTGCGCCATGGAGGTTGTCAGATGCAGCTAGAATATAATATATCTGTCTATCTATATGTCATAGATAACAATATGTTCTCTTAATATTCATTTAAATTAATGAATCTATAATAACTTTCTTTGTGATACCATCATTACGAACTATACATGAATTGTATTTAGGAACAGAAGCTTTAACTCAAATATAGTAATAGAATAATTTTGATATACATCATTGATCAACCCATTACCGGCTCGCTACAGAGCACGGGTCTCCTCTCAATATGAGACCCTTCTCAATATGAGGCTGGCCATGTTCGGATTGGCAGACTTCACACGCCTTTGAGAACATTACGGAGAACTCTCAGGCGTGCAGGTTTCCTCACGATGTTTTCCTTCACCGTTGAAGCAATGATATTTTAATTTTTTTAAAAGGACATAACTCCGTAAAGTTAGAGGTGCGTCCCGCCCGTCGCCGACCTCTGATTAGGAGGCTGACGCCCTAACCACTAGGCTATCACAGCTTTTTTTTTTTGGTATACGTAGAATATAAATACAATGTTAAAAAATAACAAAATAAATATCTAAAATATTAAACCAATTTTATATAAAAGGAAAAATTTACAAAGGGAAAGTTTGCAGGTACAAATGAGGAAGAAAAAAGAGACAGCTAGGTAATAACTAACTGGCGTACACTAACAGCTATCCTCTTAATATATATAATTATATTTATATATATATACCATCATCAACATGATCGTTCTTGACTCACTACAGAGCACGGGTCTCCTCTAAATATGAAAAGGGTTTAGCCATAGTCCACCACGCTGGCCATATGCGAATTGACTGTACAGGCATTTTGAGAACATTATGTATGTGTTAACTTCACCGTTGAAGCAAGCGACATTTAAAATAAGTATATTTTCCTGTTTCATATTCTTTTAAGGTTTTAAGGCTTTCAGTAGGCGGGTTTTTGTTTTTGAGCTTATTTTTTAAATTAACAACTATATTTTTAACAATCTGCTCTAAACGGCTTCACGCCTCAGATGCCGTAATACGTTTTTATCGTCAGATTAGTCGTCCGCTTTACATTAATACAAATGGAAAATTTTGTCGGTGGAATGAAATCTGCAACATAATATTTTTACAGTTATAGATTGCCTTGTACCCACAGCTTTTAAAAGTAACAACTCGTAACGTAGAATCTACTTCTAAAAACCAGTTACACATTATTGCTATCATAAACACATATATATATATACTCGTATATATATATATATATATATTTTACGACCTCCGTGGAGCAGTGCCTTCGCTGTTGCATTATAAAGGAGGTCCTGGGTTCTATTTCAGCTAGTCTGGCCTGGTGGGAGGCTTCGGCCGTGGCTAGTTACACATGCATGGTTTCAACCTCGACTTAGGGTCAAGGTGACGATATCCCGAAACAAATCAAGAATAGCTTTATTCATGTAAACCTATTGTATTTTTCTATGAATCGTTCATATATAATATATTTTTCACTATTTTAATTATTATTATTAATTTATGAGGTGATGGTGGTAAGTACACTCGCCAACTTAAAACTAACGCTTCGAGGGTTCCATTCGCGTCCCGGTCTAAGAAGAAGCCCACAACAAACTTAGCCTTTTTTATATAGTTTTTCTATATCGTGCACATAGTCAATAATAAATCATAGTTATCAATGAAATTAGATCAATTCACATCCAAGCTTTTTCATCGTTTGCATAATCTTCAAATTCGTTATTTGAATTTTCTATAAGCTTACGCTTTATGAAATTTCAGATTAAAGAGTTCGAAACAACACATCTCTTTCGCATGTCAATATATTTCAATATACAAACCGCTGACATGATTGTCTTCAATTGACATTAAGGTTGGAGATTTTTGTGGGTAGTCCAATAATCGTACACTTCAAAATCATTATTTAAATCATTTTTACTGATGATCAACCCATTCGCGGCTCACTACAGAGCACGGGTCTCCTCTCAATATGAGAAGGGTTTGGCCATAGTCCACCACGCTGGCCATGTGCGGATTGACAGACTTCACACGCCTTTGAGAACATTATGGAGAACTCTCAGGCGTGCAGGTTTCCTCACGATGTTTTTCCTACACCGTTGAAGCAAGTGATATTTTAATTGTTTAAAAACGCACATAGCTCCGAAAAGTTAGAGGTGCGTGCCTGGATTCGAACTGCCGACCTCTGATTAGGAGGCTGACGCCCTAACCACTGGGCTATCACCACTTTCTATCTTTTTTACTGTTTCATTTTATTTTATTAATTGATTTCATAACTTGTATTGTATTATTAAATTGACATTGTTTTTTTATTGGTTTCATTCACATTCATTTAAAGATCTTAAGATTAAAGTGTAGCATAGCACATTCTGCCTTAAAGGAGTGCAAGAAATATCTAAAATATTTCTTGCACGTCTTTAAGACATAATGTGCTAGGCTACACCTTTATCTTAAGATCTTAATATGAATATACTCGCGTAATAACCTGCAAAACTAGTATTTGATTTGATTTTATTTATTAAATTGACATTGTTTTTTATTCTTTTTTAGATTTTTCTTGCACTCCTTTTAGGCAGAATGTGCTAGGCTACACTTTAATCTTAAGATCTTTATATGATGTGCCAATAATTTGAATTGATTTGAAAAATCTGTACTTCCAAGCTGGCCTTACGACATTGTTTACTGGCACTGGTTCATGCATGTTGGCGGTGATTCGAAAGTTAAGGACGCAAGAGGAAGTTGAAAACGCATGAGCGCTTTCCCATTAATCGCAAATAATGATTAATCTGTTTAATAGCTTTAATGGCGTATTATTTAGAACGGATGCGCATGATTACCGCGTGGTCAGTAATTGAGAAAATAATGCTAGAAGCTCACCATAGGTAATTTTCCGTTTAATTGGTTACGTTTCTTTTGCGCTTTATATTTTCTGCCTTTAGGTTTATACCATCTTTATAATCTCAAAGGAAGGTTCTGCTGTACTGGATGTAATGATCTTTTATAGAGATGGTGGAGAGGTATGTAGGTAGTAAGTTAGTTATATGAATAAACGGTCATTCACCAAATAACGTTTTCGAGTCTTTTCCTCTCCCGTATAAACGTAGCTCCTTAAGGAAACAAAAAAGAATAAATAAAATCGGAGTACGTGTTAATGAATTACAACTAAATACACATTTTGACTTTCATCCCCTCTCCCAAGGGAACCGTGCTGAATTCCGGGATAAAAACTATTCTGTATGTTGAATCGGAGTATCAGCTATTCCTAAACCAAATTTCATTCAAATCCATCCAGTAGTTTCGACGTAATGCGCGGCCAAGATACAGATAGACAGATAAAAAAATTGTTTTGAGCTCAGTATCGATAGTGAAGCATCCTCCACTTGAAATTTTCTACTTATCTTTAATGTACATAATTCGTCCTGTTACAGTTTTATTATATTACTAGCTGTTGCTCGCGACTTCGTCTGTGTAGAATTGCTGATTTCTAATCTATCGATTCTAACCCTATACTTACGCCCTAAAAGAAACCTATTTTCAAAATTTAAAGATTGTAGACTTCAAAATAAAAAAATAAGCTAAAACTATCATCCCCTATTTAACCACCCTTAACAGGTTTTTTATTTATTATTATTAATCTTAATACAAGTTTTTGTGACTCAAACTCTAAAAACAAAGGTTTTTCATACAAACTTCCAACCCCTATTTTACCCCCCCAGGGGTGGAATTTCCAAATATCCTTTCTTAGCTCACATCTCTTAACTATCAACTACCCACTTGATCAATTATTGCTTTATATATACAATAGTTTTTGAGATCTCGTGTTTAATCAGTATGTATGTAAGTATGTAAGTGACCTTTCGCTTTTATATATATAGATTATAGATAGATAACTTACCAAAGATGTCACCTTGATTGGTCGCTGAGATATTACGTTTTTCTAAAAGCAACTTGTTTTGCATATAAAACTTCATTAGTATGTGAAAGCTATGACCAATTAAAGTAACATTATATGTTAAATTCGCGTGACGATTTGTTGCTTGTGAAACACGTACCTACCTGGTTTTATCATCTTCGAGACATGTCGAATGTGCACACAACTTGGGATTTTATTCTTGGTTATATTGAAAAGTTGTCTTAACAGGAGAGTTCGAAACGCATTATCAGTTAAATATTTTTTTTTTGTCACGCTGGGAAAATCTTTTACGCATCCCTTCCGGAGGCGACGCGAGCAAGACTGCGCCGCTTTCGACGGGATATGTGGGACTCCCCGGCGGCCAGACTGGCGACCAGAATACCCACTAAAACCCAGCGATGCTCCTTCGCGTTGCCTGGTGGCTGGGTCACGGGAACACTCGTGCACTCGACCGCAGCACAGCCAGCGGCGTCTGTCGAGGCAGACCCTCCACGGGGGGCCTATGATGACCCCCGAACTCCGTCCGAGGCGCGCCAGGACCATTGGCCGCGCCTCACGACCCGAATAAATATTACTTGAAATTAGTTTGATATATATATTTTTTCCGCTACAAGTTAGCCCTTGACTGCAATCTTACTTGGATCCAGGTTTAGATTTTTTTTTACACACTACAAGTTAGCCCTTGACGGTTATCTCACCTGGTGGTAAGGGATGATACAGTCTATGATGGAATCGTGCTAAACTGTTAGGGATATGGGACACTCACACTAATAATTGGTTTCTACTCGAAGCATTATCAGTTAAATATTACCTGAAATTAGTTTGATATGTATATTTTTCCGCTACAAGTTAGCCCACGACTGTAATCTTACTTGGATGCAGGTTTCGAATTTTTAACTCACTACTAGTTAGCCCTTGACGGTTATCTCACTTGGTGTTAAGTGATTATGCAGTCTAGTAGGGAATCGGTCGGTTGGTGGTTGGCCAATCGGGAATTGGTTTCTACGCGTCATGTCTTTGTCGGTAGGGTGGTAACTAGCCACGGCCGAAGCATAGCACCAGACCAGACTCGAGCCGACTGAGGACCTCCAATTTTATAATGCGACAGCGCACGCATTGCGTCAGGGAAGTCGTCAGTTTTTTCAAAAGTACTACCAAACTTGATTCGTATCATCATCATCATCATGATCAACCCATTACCGGCTCACTACAGAGCACGGGTCTCCTCTCAATATGAGAAGGGTTTGGCGATAGTCCACCACGCTGGCCGTGTGCGGATTGGCAGACTTCACACGCCTTTGAGAACATTACGGAGAACTCTCAGGCGTGCAGGTTTCCTCACGATGTTTTCCTTCAAGCGTTGAAGCAAGTGATATTTTAATTGTTTAAAAACGCACATAACTCCGAAAAGTTAGAGGTGCGTGCCCGGATTCGAACCGCCGACTTCTGACTAGGAGGCTGACGCCCTAACCACTAGGCTATTACGATTTGACTCGTATACAAAGCTTCATATAAAGCTATATGTGAAAGCCGTACGCAATTAAACTAATATCACACGCTCCATTTCTTTCGCGTTGTAATGGTTGTAAAACACGTGCCAACGCGGTTATAACATCTCCATGGAAATCGTAACATAGCTTTAGTGTTTGCGATACGATTACATCCGGAAATGGATCTATTTTTTAAAAATGAGAAAAAAAAGAAGAGAAAAAATGTACTGTAACGCACTGAACATTAAAAGTAAAAGTAAACTTGTAGTACCGTTTAGTAGACTGCACAAAATTAGTAACTCTTTCAAAGGAATTTGTATTTAATTTCTTAACTAGCTGGCGCCCGCGACTTCGTCCGCGTGGAATAGGTTTTTAAAATTCAGTTAGAATAAGTTGTAAAAATTCCTATGGGAGCTCTCCTATGTCACTCTCCAGGTCAACTTTCAAAAATCACGTCGATCCATTGCTGTGTTGCAACTTGATTGAAGGACAGACCAACATACAAACACACTTTCGCATTTATATTACTATGATTTTGTCTGGATAGTATGGAATTCTTAGTACAAAGTATTTCAGTGTTATACTAATTGTACCTCGAGTGGATTCCCAAAAGTAAAACTATAAGATTTTGAACCCCTCTATTAACCTCTTTGCGGCGGATTTTCATCTATTATTTTCTTAGCATCTTATGTCTACACCGAAGCAGGTCCTAACTTCCAAATTCTTGTTCATTCTTTATGTTTATACTTTCAAGGTGCGATTTTTCAAAAGAGCCTAACCTACATGTTATTTTTCTGAAAAGTAATGCTCTAATTGCCGATTTTTTGTTTCAACGCAGAATGTTCAATTAAAAATGAGAGAAAAAAGAAGAGAAAAAATGTACTGTAACGCACTGAACATTAAAAGTAAAAGTAAACTTGTAGTACCGTTTAGTAGGCTGCACAAAATTAGTAACTCTTTCAAAAAAATTTGTTTTTTATTTCATAATATATTTATTACCTATTGATCTCTTGGAGATGGCTATCAATAAGTTCAAAGTTTTTGTAAAACGAAAGCTTAAAGAAAAATCATATTACGATATTAACGATAAAAAACTTGGGAGTCAATTACTCTATTTCCATAGGTACTATAATTTATTATTGAAGATGTGAGATGGTGATAAAAAAAAAACAATCCAGCTAAGTTTGCTGTGGGTTTCTTCCAGGGCGCGATTTGAACCCTCTTAGCTTTAGTTTTAAGTTAGTAAGTTAGTAATCACTGTGTGATATATATATATGAAAGATTCATAGTTGCCTGTAATAGGTTTATATGAATAAAGCTATTTATGATTTTATTTAAATAAAAAAAGGCAAATAAAAGAAAACTTATTTATGTTTTTTTTTATATATATATACATAGCGAGCAAACGAGCAGGCGGGTCACCTGATGGTAAGTGATTACCGCCGCCCATGAACATTTGCAGCACCAGAGGAACCGCCAATGCGTTGCTGGCCCTTATGTATATGAAAGTATGAAAAATACATTTACGTAACAATAATAATCGTTATATCTAAATGGCATCGCGCTATATTAATTTTGAGACTCATCTTCACAAGTCATCCGCTATCGAGATCAAACTTTCATTTTCATCCATTTTACTTTCGATCGAGTGTTAGGATGAATAGGAGAACACGCCTTCAAAGCCTTCGTGCAGATTTGTGAAGCGCAAAATCTATTAACTATGCAGTAGGAGCCTTATAGCATATTATCTATATACCATCATCATCATGATCAACCCATTGCCGGCTCACTACAGAGCACGGGTAGGAGACCCGTGCTCTGTAGTGAGCCGGCAATATGAGAAGGGTTTGGCCATAGTCCAACATGCTAGCCATGTGCGGATTGGCAGACTTCACACGGCTTTTGATACATTATGGAATACTCTCAGGCATGCAGGTTTCGGCACGATGTTTTCCTTCAATGTTGAAGCAAGTGATATTTTATTTGCTTAAAAACACAAAACTCCGAAAAAATACAGGTGCGTGCCCGGAATCGAACCCCTGACCTTTGATTAGGAGGTGGACGTCCTAACCACTAGGCTATCACAGCTATAGCTATTATCTTAGTATACCCAATGAGTTTTATCTTGATAAACAAATAAGCGGCAAAATGCGAGTTCATTCTTCATTCATCATCATCATCATCGTCATTCATAGTATTGAAATTTCCCCCTCCCCCTCCATATTACACACACATACAGGCTGTTTTAATCGTTTTGTTTGTAGGTTTGACGACCTCCGCGGCGCAGCGCTTGCGCTGTTGCATTTTAAAAAGTTGGAGGTCCTTGGTTCTATTCCCGGCTCGAGTCTGGTCTACGTGTTGCCAAGCGGTTAAGCGATGTCGTGTAGAAACCAATTAAGCGGGTTAGCCCGCTACCATCTCTGACCGCATCATCACTTACCATCAGGTGAGATGCCAATTTATTTTATGGTGGCTTTATGCCAAACCTAGATTAAGTTTGTTAAAATAATTGTGTACGCTGTTCATTGCGAATAAATTAATAAAATAAATAAACAATTTATTACTATAGCGGCGTCAGAAATAACAAAAAGCTGAAAATTTTAACTCCACTTATAACGGTTCGTGACAGCCCGAAATGCAGGCTTAATACATCCTCGGGTCGTGAGGCTCGTCCAATGGTCCTGGCGCGCCTCGGGGGTTATCATAGGCCCCCCGCGGAGGGTCTGCCTCGGCGGACGCCGCTGACTGGGCTGCGGTCGAGTGCACGAGTGTTCCCGTGACCCAGCCACCAGGCGACGCGAAGGAGCATCGCTGGGTTTAAGTGGGTATTCTGGTCGCCAGTCTGGCCGCCGGGGAGTCCCACATACCCCGTCGGACTCAATCCAACACCCCCAACCCTCTCGTAGTTGCGGCTTCTTTTTACTCCCCCGACCTAAGCGCTCCTCTCTGAAAGAGGAGACCTAAACATATCCTTCGTGACTCAGATGACTACTGACAACATACTCGTACCACATACCACACAATCATAGGCTACACACCGTTTTCGCCGACGAAGACGAGGTCCCCGCTATCATACGTCATCCGGACGTGGGATAGATCCACGGCTTCGCAGACGTACGGACCACTTACCGTCCGACCCCTCGTTATCCCAAACGTCGCCTAAGCCGAGGTTCGGCCTGAAAGGAGGCGCCCTTAGGCAGACGTTCCCTTAGTTTCTTCGAGCCCTAGGGCTCAAAATTTCTTCTGGCAGAGCTTCTTTCCGAAGCTCGCTATGTTTACGCTGTGGCAACCAATAGGGTTAGTACAGCTAATAGACAGTCCGAAAAAAAAACCCCCGTCAGAAGCGGCGTAGTCTTGCCAGCGTTGCTTCCGGAGGGGATGCGTAAAAGCATTTCCCAGCGTGAAAAAAAAAAGAAAAAAAGAAAGGCTCTTAATAAAACTTATAAAAAGCGCCTACACAATTCTTCACACAACATAAAATGAAGAGAATGTTTGCTGTGAAAGGCTTTCTTCCATCCGAACTATGTTATAAAGAAATTATATTATATCTTATAGATGTTTTATGTATTTATGATAAACCTTTTGTTCCTTTTGGGCTATTATTAAATCGTAAATAAAACAGCTACATATTTTAAAACTAACACATGTTTCTTTATTAATATAGCATTTTAGAAATGATAAAGACAAATCTATTTGAAGTTTATTGGATATCGACGCCTGATTTATTTTGCGTATCTGTATTTTATTTCACAGTTTTTAGTTTCATTTTTTTTTTCTCTTTATCCACTACAAGTATTTTGCGTATCTGATTTTTATTTCACAGTTTTTGGTTTTTTTTTCTTTATCAACTACAAGTTAGACCTTGACGGCAGTCTCATGGTTAGTGATGATGCAGTCTAAGAAGGTAGCGGGCTAAATTGTTGGTATATATCATAAACTTATACTCCTAAATGGTTTAGGTCTCGGTTTAGTGCTAGTGACCAACGATTACAATCCACCGCCCACCGCCATCCAGCCCCGTTGGGTTCGACTAAACTAATTTCCTAATTAAAAAAAAAATACTACATAATTAAATACATTCTTCCTGCAATACATTTATATATAAAACCTAAATGGATTTTTGACGATTTCCGTGGCGCTGCGCGTGCGCTGTCTCTTTGTAAAGATGGAGGTCCTGGGTTCCATTTAGGAGCATGGGTTTATCTTACCCCTAACAGGTTAGCTCGCTATTGTTAGTTAATAATCATAATTGGTTTCTATGCAACACCATGCCGGAACGACAAATCATGGATACACGTCTTTGTCGGTAGAGTGGTAACTAGCCACGGCCGAAGCCTACCACCAGACCAGACTCGAGCTGGGAATCGAACCCGGGACCTCAAACTTTATAATGCGTCAGCCCACGCACTGCACCACTTGAGGTCGTCAAGATCTGCGTGGTGTGGTCATGTTGTATAAATCACACAAATTATTATTTTATTAGGTCACGAAACTCGATAAGGAGGTCAAACTGAATCGTTGGTTAACTTTAACATATGATTAGTGAAGACCAACACAACAAAGCGTAGAAAATGGAGAAATTACATTCGAGTGTAATAGCCCCTAACTCTGGTATAAGCGTGGTAACATTATTAACGAAAATGGCCGCTACGAAAATGTCTTCTGTAAACAACAAAAGAATTAACGCATGGGTATTTCACATATCATTTACTCCCTGCAATAACAGTATTAAGTGTAAAATTAACTTTCTTCGCCATCTTGTTTTTTTTTGTTGATCGATTACTGCTGGATGCTTTTGTTTACTATCAAACCCAGTTACGGTGACACCTCGCCCGTCTTGTTTAGGTTAAGGCTAGTTCTGGGAAGCAACGCTGTCTCAGCGGTATGTGACCACCGGTGAGCGTCTGTGTACATCTGATGATTATTTAAACATCCAGCCTTTTTTTGTTTCACGAAGTGCTTTTACGCATCCCCTCCGGAGGCGACGCAGGCAAGACTGCGCCGCTTCCGACGGGGTATGTGGGACTCCCCGGCGGCCAGGCTGGCGACCAGAATACCCACTAAAACCCAGCGATGCTCCTTCGCGTCGGCGGGTGGCTGGGTCACGGGAACACTTGTGCACTCGACCGTGGCCCAGCCAGCGGCGTCCGCCGAGGCAGACCCCCCACGGGGGGCCTATATTGACCCCCGAGCTCCGTCCGAGTCGCGCCAGGACCATTGGAAGCGCCTCACGACCCAAAACATCCAGCCTCCGAATCGGCAGAAAGTATTTTTTTTATTTTATTATATATTATATAGGTCTTAAAAATCTATGTTTTTTTTTCATTATTAATAAATAACTTTCTTCGCCATCTTTTTTTGAACGATCCCAGATGATTTTGTTTACTATCCAAACATATGTTCTAAAAATCTATGTTTTTATATTTTTATTTAGAAATAACTTTCTTCGCCATCTTTTTTTTTTAACGATTACGGTGCTTGTGTTAACTATTAAAATATCATCATCATCATCATCATCATCAGCCAACATTAATCCATTGCTGGACATTGGCCTCTTTGAAGTAGCGTCAACTCATTCTGTCTCCGGCTTTTCGGAACCATTCCATGCCTGCCACTTTTCGGAGTTCATCGCTCCACCTGGTCGGAGGGCAGCCCACACACCGTTTACCGAGACGTGGTCTCCACTCGAGGACCTTCCGACTCCAGCGTCCGTCGGTTCTCCAACAAACGTGACCAACCCACTGCCACTTCAGCGTGCAAGCCCTTCGAGCTATATCGGTTACCCGGTTATTGTGCGTATATGCGTCTTAAAAATCTGTTTTTTATTTATTTATACGCCCTAATGCAGCCGCTGGTATTACTAGCTGAGACATGTGACGCCGAGTAGAAAACGATGAACTGAACCCATCCTGTTCGGCCGGCAACCATCATCTCACATGCCCCTTAAAAGTATTCAAGAGCTATCTTGCCTACATTACTTACAGTTTGAGCAACGTAGCAATCACGATATACAATTACGCAATACCTACTCGTACCTCTTTATATCAAATTAACATTCACCGGGTCTTAATTTCTCCGTGCCCAATTGGCGTGTAACGTTATGTAACGTATTATATCACGTCAATGTATATTTTATTAATAAATTCATTCATGACTTCATTGAGATCAACAGGAGCCTATACCTTTCTTTCGTTAAGAATACAAGTAATTAAATCTGCACCTTTGTACCTATTAAATAATTTACATTAATTTTTTATCCATTACAAGTTTTCGTGGTGATAGCCTAGTGGTTATGTTGTCAGCCTCCTAAACAGAGGTCGGCGGTTCGAATCCGGGCACGCACTTCTAACTTTTCGGAGTTATGTGCGTTTAAAAAAAATATATATCACTTGCTTCAACTGTGAAGGAAAATATGGTGAGGAAACCTGCACGCCTGAGAGTTTGGCCATAGTGGGAGGAGACTCGTGCTCTGTAGTGAGCCGGTAATGGGTTGATCATGATGACAAGTTGGCCCTTGACGGCTATCTCACCTGGTTTGAGTGATGATCTAGTCTAAGATGGTAAGGGGCTTACCCTTTTAGGGGTATGGCAAACCCATACACCAAATTGGTTTCTATGTGACATAATGCTGGAGCACTAAATCGCTTAAAAAAACGTGTCGTCTTTTTAAGTAGGGTTGTAGCTAGCCACAGCCGAAGCCCTGACTCAAGCCGAGAATTGAATATAGCCATGGTCGAAGCCTCCCACAGGACCAGACTCAAGCCGGGAATCGAACCTAGTATCTCCAACGTTATATTATGCGACAGCGCACGCGCTACGCCAGTGAGGTCTTCAAAACACTACTTCATGGTAACTCATGTTTTTAAAAGACCTCCCTTCTGTTGCCAGTAATTTCGATTCGATTTTTTTGTTATTTTTTTAATATTCGTAGTTAACGAATATTAAAAAAAAAACACCCATCTCTTGCACTGTGTCAGCCAAAAATGTGCATTTTTAAAATTCAAATTCAAATAATCTTTATTCAAATAGTCCTTTACAAGGCACTTTTCACGCGTCAATAATTTACATAGTAGTAATTCGATGGTGATAACTACATTCGTAAACTTAAAACTAAAGCTATGAGGGTTCCAAACGCGCCCCGGTCTAAGAAGAAGCCCACAACAAACTCAGCCGGGTTATATAAAAATATCCATACTTCAAAGTTTTGCACTTAAATTTGTCACATATAGTGAGTCGGGAATAATATCGAAGTTTTTTTCTATCATCGTTTTATTACAGACAGTTATTAAATCTATCCAAATTAATAATTCCTCAGGCGTATTATCTTCCGATTAAATAATCAGTCAAATGGGTGTGTGATTTTATATGTAAGCTATTATATCATATTGTATATAACACATTCATTCACGGATTCATTGAGACCGACCGTCGCCTTTCTACGCCTTTCATCCGAAAAATGTACAGTCAGCTTTGAATAAGAAATAAATAATTTCAGTTAACAATATTAATTCATGATTATGCATTTAAGAACGCATACCATAGGTAAATCGTAGCAAGAAGTTTATGCTATTTTATACACTTGCCATGCTTTTAGAAATAAAAACAATTGAGCGTGGATGATCTAATTTTCGCACTACTAAAAATCGTCTCGTCTCGTCTTTCGCCAAACGGAAATATCCAACTCCACTAGTCACTCCAAAAGTCCACTTCTGATACATAGCTACGAGTTTTTTCTTCCCCTCTTGCGTAAATTTATTTATTTTTTATTTTTATTGGATTATTAAACTAGTCACTATCTATATAAAAACAACAAAAAACATTTCAGAAGAACAAACACGAGATAGTGACTTTCTAGAAATTACCACAGCATGCAACCTTAAAATTAACCTTACATCTAAATAATTCAATTTATACCTTTAATGCAGTAATAAATAGTCTTACTTGCTTTTTAAAGGAGGCCACAGAACTGCAGGAGATGTCGCAGATATTCCTGTGATCAATCAAAATCAATAATTGTTGAATTCATATAAAACTAACACAGGCATCTATGAAGCGTTCCTACAATATACTTTTCATTACTTTAAATCGTGAGGTTGTGGTAATACAACATTCGTTAACTTGAAACTACGAGTAAAGCTAGAAGGCTTCCAAACGCGCTGAGGTCAAAAAGCCCACAACATTTAGCCAGGCTTTTTAAATTCACTGTCTCACATAAGCAATAATTAAATATAATTAGTTATGAAATGAGAGCAATTAACAACTAAGATTTTTTAAGGCTAATGTTATCCTTTATTTAATTAGTGTTATTGGATATTGTCCGTTCTAATTAAATAAAAATAAATAAAATCCTTAATGTAATTTTCTTTTTTTTTTAGTTATTGGATTTTTCTAGGAGCTTATGAAAAAACTTATTATAAAAAACGTTGACGCTATCGGAAGACATCTACGTACAATTTTGCCCGTAGGACGAGATGATGGGTCATTTCTGATGACATATCCCATATAACTGACCTTTATTCAGTCCAAATTAACGATCAACATTCATTTTATTCGTATATGCGATCTCGCAGGCTTAATCTGTTCTTTAAATAGCTAGAGAACGCGGTGGGATTGAAACAAAAATAATATGTAGGATGACGAAAATTACAAGCTGTTATTATATTCGCCAAACTTTACTTTCACAATTTAAAACATTTAATTATAAAGAAAATATCTAGGTTTATGCGTTTTACGTAACCAAACGCTTGCGTCACTCCTCGACATACTTAATTATCCAAAATGCAATGTATCTATGAATCCCAACTAGGTACTGTCGAATTATTATATTTATTCATTTTAAATTTCAATCACTTTAAAATGAAATGAAAATAAACATGAAAATTTGTGGACTTCTCGACGACCTCTGTGGTGCAGCGCGTGTGCCGCCGCATTATATAGTTGGAGGTCCTGGGTTCGATTCCCGGCTCGAGTCTAGTCTGGTGGAAGGTTTAAGCCGTGGCTAGTTACAACCCTACCAACAAAGCCATTTAGCGTTCCGGCACGATGTCGCGTGGAAACCAATTAGGAGAATGGGTTTACCATACCCCTAACAGGTTAGCCCGTTACCATCTTAGACCGCATCATCACTTACCATCAGGTGAGATGCAGTCAAGAGTTAACTTGAAATGTATAAATAAATACTTGAAAACACTGTCTAAAAGTGATCTATCCCAGTAACCCTAGACAGTGAGAGACTTTGAAAGGATACGAAGAAATTATTTAAAGAAGAATTGCTAAATCTAAACATTTATATATAGTAAGAAAGCTATTTAATATATAAAACTATAATATGTGGTTTTTAGAGGTCAAAAATTCTTCTTTCTTCTACATTCCGCCTGATGACCAGATGTTTCGACATTTTCGTGTGATAAAATACCGTTTATTACCTAGTTCTTACATTAGTAAGAATAAACGTAAACGTTCTTACATTAGTAAGAATAAAAGTAATAAACGGTATTTTATCCTACTTCTTTTTCTTGTCCTTATCCCACATTATATGGGGTCGGTATCACACGTCTTCTTCTTCCACTCACTTCTATCAGCCGTCATCTCACTAACCACACCTTTTACACGCATATCCTCTTTAACACGACCCATCCATCTCTTCTTCGGTCTTCCTCTACTCCTTTGCCCTCCCACATGAATATATCAATTCTTACTAATACTATTATCAGTACCTATTAATATTTGCTTCTGTTTGTGACTTTGCGAAACTGTTAGGCATATTATGTGAAAATTACGCTAAAAGTCATGGATTGAGGTACAATGTCAAAAAGAGTGAACGCATGGTCTTTCGGGCCAAGGGAAAACCCTTGCCCTCATCTGTACCACTCATTAAGTTATATGGTGGCCCGTTAAAGAGGGTGTGTCAGTTTAAATGCTTGGAGCATGTGGTATCCTTTGACCTGAAGGACGATGATTTTTTAATTTTAACTACCTTCTAACCACTGCTGTAAGCTAGGGATATTAGAATAGCTAACTACAGTGATAAGTCTAATAAGTAATTATGTTATGTAAATGTCATCATGTCATGGTCAACCCATTACCGGTTCACTACAGAGCACGAGTCTCCTCTCAATATGAGAAGGGTTTGGCCATGGTCAACCACGCTGGCCATGTGCGGATTGGCAGACTTCACACGCCTTTGAGAACCTTATGGAGAACTCTCAGGCGTACAGGTTTCCTCACGATGTTTTCCTTCACCGTAGAAGCAAGTAATATTTAAATTGTTTAAAAATGTACATAACTCCGAAAAGTTAGAGATGCGTGCCCGGATTCGAACCGCCGACCTCTGATTACGAGGCTGACGCCCTAACCACTTGGCTATCGCTATACAAACTCTATCTCAACAACCAAAACTTAATAATTAAATCCGGCCGTTTGGTCTCCCTGCCGGGGTGTAATCCTCCACCCGGTGCAAATATGTATTTATGTAATGTGTATGTAGGTTTATTTATTTTTATTTATTTAAGTTCATTATATCTCTTTTGGTTTTTATATGTATTTATTTTGCACACGGGCGTGAGAGTTGGAATATATATATATATATATATATATATATATATATATATTTTTATACACTACAAGTCAGCCCTTGACGGCTATCTTCACCTGGTGGTAAGTGATGATGCTGTCTAGGATGGTAGCGGGCTAACCTGTTAGAAGTATGGTAAACCAACGCTCGTAGTTGGTTTCTACGCGACATTGTGCCGGAACGCTAAATCGCTTGGCGACACGTCTTTGTCGGTAGGGTGGTAACTAGCCACGGCCAAAGCTTCCCACCAGAAACTAAAACCACAAAAATACAAGAAAAACACAATACAATATACCTACCTATATTTCTTACATTACTTACATTTCCCATACATTCCATATAATACTCACTTACTAATATATTTTTATAAGCCCATAATTCAAATGTGACCTGCGACGCATATGAAAACATTAAAAAAACAAATTTTACAATATTAATTATGTCGAAAGTTGCTTCTTCAATTGACATGCAAATATAATCATACAATCTCTAATAAAAAAATAGACCCATTCTAAATGTCATGTCCTTTTATACATTTATCAGTTTCAAAGGCATTTTTAGTTTCAAAACTTCAAAACATACAGGCTATGCCTATGCGCCTCGATCTCGGCATGGGCTCGGCATGCAGACAGTCGTGACTGTGCCGCAGTGACGAATGGACGGTGTTTTGTTTTTTTTAACAACAAATAATCGCACGATTTTCACTTAAAATAAGTTAAGTACATATTTAATATGACGAGTAGGATATATTATATTGTAGGATTATATTAGAAAAAAGCACAAGCTTTTTTGGTTGCAAGAATTCGTCAATAACGCTTCCAAAGATAACCTTTTTTCAAAATTAAAAATAATCTTTACTCAAATAGTCCCTTAATTTACATAGTAGTGATTTGATAGTGATAACTACATTCGTAATCTTAAAACTAAAGCTATGAGGGTTCCAAGCACGCCCTGGTCTAAGAAGAAGCCCACAACAAACTTAGCCGGTTTTTTTTTGTTATCACCATCTCACATAATAAATAATAAATTGTAGTACCCATGGAGATAGAGCAATTCACACCCATGCTTTTATATCGTTTGTATAACCTTAATATCGTAATATGATTTTTTAGATTACCTGGAAACTCTGAAAGGTACCACTTGACCGTTGACCGTCTGTCTGTCACTAGATAATTGAAATTTGAACACAAAGTAGGTCATTGAATTTAAAATGCTGGAGGCGGGCAGCCCTATCGCATGTTTACGTACCACGCGGCTGTAGGCATTTATTTCAAAGATTGGACCGCGTTACAATACTGTATACATAATATTACCGTGATACAGGTATTTTATTTAAAATTCATTTATTAGCATTTGTCGTCGACATTCGGTTACAATTACGTTAGATTAGAAAATACAAATCCATCCATAAGACGCAAACGTCATGTAAAACTCACTTTCCTTTGAACGGTTTTGCATTAAAAGGCAATAGACTTTGCGGTCACGGCTCGAATAGGTCAATATATCGAACAATAGCATGATATGTATTCGTGAGTGTGCACTCGCCCTACTATGATGGGAACGTGAGAGAAAATGCTCATAGGTATTTAGGCGAAGACTTCACCACCAGGCTTTTTTTTTTACAAGTTAGCACTTGATGGCAATCTCACCTGATGGTAAGTGATGATGCAGTCTAAGATGGTAGCGGGTTAATTTTTAGGGTATGGTAAGCCCATACCCCTAATCGGTTTTACGCGACATCGTGCCGGATCGCTATATGGCTTGGCGACACGTCTTTGTCGGTAGGGTGGTAACCAGACACGACCGAAGCCTCCCACCAGACAAAAATTTATATATAAAATTTTAGATTATGTTAAAAAAGTACATACTGTTAAACTTCCTCGTAAAACTAGGAATTGGCATGTTTCGATACAGAATGTTCGGTCGGTGCTTTTGAATAGTTTGAGGAGTGTGAGATGATAGCAAAAATTCTCGCTTTAATTCTGCAATTATGTCTCAATGGTAGATCAATGACATTTTTGCACTACTGAAGATAAATCGAAATAAAAAACAACATGCAACAAACAATATTAAAATGAATGAATTGATGAACCCATTGCCAGCTCACTACAACACGGGTCGCCTCTCAATATGATAAGGGTTTGACAATAGTCCAGCATGCTAGCCATGTGCGGATTGGCAGACTTCACACGCCTTACGAGAACATTATGGAGAACTCTCAGGCATGCAGGTTTCACGATGTTTTCCTTCACCGTTGACGCTAGTGATATTTAAATTGCTTAAAAAAGCACATAGCTTCGAATAGTGCGTGCCGTGGATCGAATCCCTAAACTGTGATTAGGTGGCAGACATCCTAACTACTAGGCTATCACAACTTTATAATGAATGAAATATATGTTGGTATTCACAATAGGCAAGCTTGTATCTTGACACCCATTCCAGTTGTGTTTACTCGCTCGGAAAGTTTTTTATTTTTATTTTTAATCCATTTATCTATGAATGATCGACAACGGATACATACAATACAAACCTAGACCTACTAAACCACCTGGCATCGTGGCATTCGCCTTCAACCTTCAACCCTCTTCAGCTTTAGTTTTAACTTTACGAATGTAAATTTTATTATAATTTTCTCATTACAATTTAAAAATTCATGTGCGCATAAAAAACGATCATTACAATCTTGTCTTTGGCTAAGATCGCCGGATCGGGTAATTTTTTTAGGTATCGGAGTTTTCTGACAAAAAATTTGGGTTCCAGCCCGGAGTTGTAAATTTGGCGATGTAAGTCATTAATTTGATCTTAAATTGTTTATAAATTACATGCACAGGCTATGAAAAACCATTTAAAGGAAAACACTGCTTGCTTATTTCGACTTTTACTAGTCAATAAATTTCATAATTGAGCGATCCTGTACGAAGGCGCGTATAAACTGAGATCGGGAAAACTTCTCTATTGGCATTATAGGTTTATTTATTTTTATTTATTTAAGTTCATTATATCTCTTTTGGTTTTTATATGTATTTATTTTGCACACGGGCGTGAGAGTTGGAATATATATATATATATATATATATATATATATATATATTTTTATACACTACAAGTCAGCCCTTGACGGCTATCTTCACCTGGTGGTAAGTGATGATGCTGTCTAGGATGGTAGCGGGCTAACCTGTTAGAAGTATGGTAAACCAACGCTCGTAGTTGGTTTCTACGCGACATTGTGCCGGAACGCTAAATCGCTTGGCGACACGTCTTTGTCGGTAGGGTGGTAACTAGCCACGGCCAAAGCTTCCCACCAGAAACTAAAACCACAAAAATACAAGAAAAACACAATACAATATACCTACCTATATTTCTTACATTACTTACATTTCCCATACATTCCATATAATACTCACTTACTAATATATTTTTATAAGCCCATAATTCAAATGTGACCTGCGACGCATATGAAAACATTAAAAAAACAAATTTTACAATATTAATTATGTCGAAAGTTGCTTCTTCAATTGACATGCAAATATAATCATACAATCTCTCATAAAAAAATAGACCCATTCTAAATGTCATGTCCTTTTATACATTTATCAGTTTCAAAGGCATTTTTAGTTTCAAAACTTCAAAACATACAGGCTATGCCTATGCGCCTCGATCTCGGCATGGGCTCGGCATGCAGACAGTCGTGACTGTGCCGCAGTGACGAATGGACGGTGTATTGTTTTTTTAACAATAACCGCGCTATTTTTTATTTAAAATAAGTTAATTACATATTTAATATGACGAGTAGGATATATTATATTGTAGGATTATATTAGAAAAAAGCACAGGCTTTTTTGGTTGCATGAATTCGTCAATAACGCTTCCAAAGATAACCTTTTTTCAAAATTAAAAATAATCTTTACTCAAATAGTCCCTTAATTTACATAGTAGTGATTTGATAGTGATAACTACATTCGTAATCTTAAAACTAAAGCTATGAGGGTTCCAAGCACGCCCTGGTCTAAGAAGAAGCCCACAACAAACTTAGCCGGTTTTTTTTTTGTTATCACCATCTCACATAATAAATAATAAATTGTAGTACCCATGGAGATAGAGCAATTCACACCCATGCTTTTATATCGTTTGTATAACCTTAATATCGTAATATGATTTTTTAGATTACCTGGAAACTCTGAAAGGTACCACTTGACCGTTGACCGTCTGTCTGTCACTAGATAATTGAAATTTGAACACAAAGTAGGTCATTGAATTTAAAATGCTGGAGGCGGGCAGCCCTATCGCATGTTTACGTACCACGCGGCTGTAGGCATTTATTTCAAAGATTGGACCGCGTTACAATACTGTATACATAATATTACCGTGATACAGGTATTTTATTTAAAATTCATTTATTAGCATTTGTCGTCGACATTCGGTTACAATTACGTTAGATTAGAAAATACAAATCCATCCATAAGACGCAAACGTCATGTAAAACTCACTTTCCTTTGAACGGTTTTGCATTAAAAGGCAATAGAGTTTGCGGTCACGGCTCGAATAGGTCAATATATCGAACAATAGCATGATATGTATTCGTGAGTGTGCACTCGCCCTACTATGATGGGAACGTGAGAGAAAATGCTCATAGGTATTTAGGCGAAGACTTGACCACCAGGCTTTTTTTTTTACAAGTTAGCACTTGACGGCAATCTCACCTGATGGTAAGTGATGATGCAGTCTAAGATGGTAGCGGGTTAATTTTTGGGGTATGGTAAGCCCATACCCCTAATCGGTTTTACGCGACATCGTGCCGGATCGCTATATGGCTTGGCGACACGTCTTTGTCGGTAGGGTGGTAACCAGACACGACCGAAGCCTCCCACCAGACAAAAATTTATATATAAAATTTTAGGTTATGTTAAAAAAAGTACATACTGTTAAACTTCCTCGTAAAACTAGGAATTAGCATGTTTCGATAAAGAATCTTCGGTCGATGCTTTTGAATAGTTTTAAGGGTGTGAGATGATAGCGGAAATACTCAGCTTACTTTTACAATTATGTCTCAATGGTAGATCAATGACATTTTTGCTTTTGTTAGATTATAAACTTGGAGGTCCTGGGTTCGATTCCCGGCTCGAGTCTGGTCTGGTGGGAGGCTTCGGCCGTGGCTAGTTACCACCCTACCGACAAAGACAAGCGAATTAGCGTTCCGGCACGATGTCGCGTAGAAACCAATTAAGAGTGTGGGTTTTCCATACCCCTAACAGGTTAGCCCGCTACCATCTTAGACTGCATCATCACTTATTATCAGGTGGGATTGCAGTCAAGGGCTAACTTGTAGTGGATAAAAAAAAAAAAATCTTTATTTCTTATTCTTTATCAATCGAAATAAAAAACAACATGCAACAAACAATATTAAAATGAATGAATTGATGAACCCATTGCCAGCTCACTACAACACGGGTCGCCTCTCAATATGAGAAGGGTTTGACAATAGTCCAGCACGCTAGCCATGTGCGGATTGGCAGACTTCACACGCCTTACGAGAACATTATGGAGAACTCTCAGGCATGCAGGTTTCACGATGTTTTCCTTCACCGTTGACGCTAGTGATATTTAAATTGCTTAAAAAAGCAAAAAGCTTCGAATAGTGCGTGCCGTGGATCGAATCCCTAAACTGTGATTAGGTATTACAGTATATTAGGCAGGCGTCCTAACTACTAGGCTATCACAACTTTAAAATAAATGAAATATATGTTGTATTCACAATAGGCAAGCTTGTACCTTGACGCCTATTTACGAATGTAAATTTTATCATAATTTTCTCATTACAATTTAAAAATTGATGTGCGCATGAAAAACATTTATTTCAACCTTGTCTTTGACAACGATCGGTGAAGGAAAACATCGTGCGGAAACCTACATGCCTGAGAGTTCTCCATAATGTAACACTTAAGGTTAATATCCTAACACTTAAGGTTTTCAAAATGTTTATTTTTTACATATAACTCTGTCGGTGGCGCTTAGAATAAATAATAAATAATGTTCTCAAAGGCGTGTGAAGTCTGCCAATCCGCACATGGCCAGCGTGGTGGACTATGGCCAAACCTTTCTCATATTGAGAGGAGACCCGTGCTCTGTAGTGAGCCGAGTATGAGTTATTATAGTATACGTAGATTTTACCCATTAATAACATTATATCACGCTGTGTTATTCATTATAATATGCAAATAATTGATATGCAAATAATCTGATATCAAACACGTAAGCGCTTCTGTCAATATTAAATATGAGCGAATGCTTTCAAATTCAGGGTGCAATATCGACTCCAAAAATTTATACAGTTATTTGCTTATGCATTAGGAGAAATTATTGTGACAAAAATTTTAATTTTTATATTAAAAATTATATTATATTAAAAATTTTATTTCGTAAAAAGCTTTATTCGTTACAGCGACAATAGAAAAACATAAATATTCCGTGAAAATTTTAACTCTTACTATTTTTTTTTTTTTTATACACTACAGGTTAGCCCTTGACGTCAATCTCACCTGATGGTAAGTGATGAGGCAGTCTAAGATGATAGCGGGCTAAACTGTTAGGGGCATGGTAAACCCACACTCCAAATGGTTTCAACGCGACATCGTGCCGGAACACTAAATCGCTTGGCGACACGTCTTTGTCGGTAGGTATTATCTACGGTTTCTAAGGTAATCCGCTGACAGACGCATTGACAGATAGACAGACAGCGGTGGATTGGTAATAGATGGATTTTAAACTATTTCATAAACACCGATATACCTACTTGTAATCAACTGCCAAGATAGGCGGATTCAGAAAATTTGTTAGGTGCAAATTTAACAGTATAATTACTTATTTGGGGGCCTAATGTGGCTTCGGAGAAAAATGTTAGTAGCTATATTTTACTGACTTTATTTATTTGACTTGACTTAGTTTGACTTAACCTATCCATCTTAAAAGTGTTTAAGATGGATAGGTTCTATACACATTTAACGCGTTTAATAGTAATTTATCTCGATATGAAGTACCAGATGTTTTTAAAGTTAAAACTTTATCTTTCCTTCATTTTCCTAGCGTGTTCTTGGAAAGCAGAAAATACGTGAGAAAATTTGATAGTTCCATTATTTCCCTCGAGGAGGTTCTTATTTTGACTATATTTTAATAATCATTTTAAACATTATTGTAATTTTTTCACTATTTAATCTTGAAACTTTTGTAGCTTTGGCTTTAAGTGAACGAAAACTGAATCAGTTAACAAGATTAATGCTTCATTAATCTCTCTGAAAGGCCTATTTGAATAACGAATTTTGATACAATATGAATTGGCTTACTAAGGTGAGGTCCTATATCTGAAGAATGACTTGTATTAGGGAAAAAATTAACTTAACTTTCATACAAAATAACTACTTTGCACACTGCATTAAGCGAGCACCTATGGCCTATGCGTAGCGCTACCTTACCGTACGCGACTCGCAAGCAATTCGGTTGAACCGCAGTGGGAGGGGGGCATGGAATAAAACCACCTAGTTGGTTCCAGGAGACACATTCCTCGTACCAACACAGGACAATGAAGGCGGTAGTACTGTTAGTGTGTGTTGCACTGGTGTCTTCGAAGCCTACGGGTGAAGAAGACGTGCTTGGTTCAGTAATCGGTGTGGTGAGGAGTTGTTCGGAGCAAGATGTCGCGTTGTGTCTCAAGGTGTGTTGTGTTTGTGTCTGTGTCTTAATTATGTGTTAGTTTTACTAACGAAATTCGATTCTAAGTACCAGGAGCGCATAAAAATTAGCAACACTTTTATGCATTCCTGGTACATACAATCGCTCAAAGCATTAAGTACAAAACTTATTTGTCACAAGAGTTTGTAAATTTCGTGCCAAATTTATCGCACTAAATAAAAATATAAAATTTTGGCATGTTAATCCAAACATGAATTTATGGAGAGGTTTTGCATCCAAAAGCTTCCTTAAAAAATTTCTTCTATTATAGGAAAAATAATGGGTTTTTACCAACTCAAGTAAAGACTTAGTTATCAAAAATCCAATACCTTCTGGCAGCTCAAAAGTATAGAACTCAAAGTAGGTCTTGAAACTATTTTTCTAAATCAGAGTAGAAAAATAAAACTTCAATTAAGTATGGTAAAGAAGTGGTAAAGAGAGAAGATTGAAATCACAAGGCATGGGTTTCAATCTAATTTATTTTTACGGTGAATAATTGCCGTACTAAATCTCTAACAGATTGGTACCTCTAATTAAACTCGAAGTGTGTTACCAATAAAAATACCGGACAAGTGCGAGTTTGATAAAAAATTTACAAGATTGCATTTTTATGACTGATATACAAATGTATATAGTTTTTACGTGTACGGTTTCGATCGACTCTCATATATTCAATCGAAAAATACCCTACAAATTTCAATTATTCGATCGACTGCCAAATATTCAATCGAATAATACTCTAAAAATTTCGATTCCCTTGTACGTGTCTAATTATATGGCATAAACCTTCGTAACTTTATTTAAGTAAAGCATTCGTAAGTTAGAGTTTAGTTTATTAGTTCGAGTTTTTCAAAGCTTCAATGAACTGTAGACTTGAAGAATGAGGATATGGTTTTAACTTCAACTTGTTACCTTCATGCGTTCCCGTAACAAAGGGTCTTGGCAGACAGATAAATGGACAATAAAAATATGATCCTGTAAGTGGTTCATTTTCCTTTTGAGATTATGGGACCCTAAAGCACCTTTAATCCTCTCTATATTTTTTGTCTATTGAATAATATATTTTTTTTTTATTTTTTTTTTTTGAGATAGGTTTGCGCTTGACGACAATCAGTACCAGAAGGCACTGATGAGGTCTAGGTTGGAGCGCGCTTACCTAGAAAATGCCTATTCACCTTTCCCTTGAAGGAACTAATGTTATAAAATTAAGTATCGTAAATATTAAGTATCGTATATATTCTGCTTCTTAAAGATAAATATCGCATGCAAATTAATAGTGCTAAGTTAGCTTACAAGTAGTTATAGGTACGTAAAATAAGGATCAGTTCTGGTATTTAGTTACAAAACTATAATGGAATAAATATTGGTTATTAGGTCAGTGGTCAGCCGCGTCTTCGAAACTCACTAAGAATTTATAATTGCTTTGTTTTATCGTTTACTAGGTGTGTAGTACTAATGCTTATACGGTAATTAGGTAAGAACAGAATTAGCGATCGCGAGCTTGATAACCCTGATGGTTCATCATGATCAACCCATTCTCGGCTCACTACAGAGCACGGGTCTCCTCTCAATATGAGAAGGGTTTGGCCATAGTCCACCACGCTGTCCATGTGCGGATTGGCAGACTTCACACGCCTTTGAGAACATTATGGAAAACTCTCAGACATGCAGGTTTCCTCACGATGATTTCCTTCACCGTTGAAGCAAGTGATATTTTAATTGCTTAAAAACGCACATAACTCCGAAAAGTTAGAGGTGCGTGCCCGGATTCGAGGCTACGCGAACACTAGGCTATCACAGCTTCGATACTTACTAAACAGTTAAATTTTACTAAATTCCTTTTAAATATTTACAAAACTAACGAGTTTTTATTGAATGATAACATTTACAACTATTATAATTGTTATTATTTTGTATATCTTTTTATCATTTTATTATAATTCTTTCGATATGAAATTGAGCAATCTTATTGAATCTATACAGATAATTAAATGTAGTACAAGGATCACCTACATCCAACTTATACAAGTGGATGATTTTATACCGTTCATCATAGTCACGAATTATAAGTATCATAAAAAAGAACTTCATATAAAATCATTACGAAACAATTATTTAATGTTCCGAATGTTTCAGGAAAAAGCGCTAAAGTACGCCGAAAATTTGGCCTCGGCGCGAGAGATCGACCTCATGGACGGAGTCGCATTGGTCGGAACTGGCTCATCACGGTCGGCCAGGTCCTTTGAGCCGCTCTCAGAAGAGCCAAGAGCCAGGGAGAACCAAGTGGAGACAAGACTGGTGGATGCTGCTGCGGACTTCTTTGAAAACCATGTCATCCAGCTTAGAGTACCGAAAAGTACAGTGGAGGATGTCAAGAGGTCGCTTGAGGAAGGTCAGTATTTTTTGTCTTTAATGCACAAAGATCTAAGGCTAAAATGCCTGAAGCATATTAAGCAAGTCAAACTTATTTGTCAGATAAATATTCCATTTATTGATTAGACTGCCTCATATGACATGTTTTACCAGCAGACAAAAACGCGGTTAAGAGTTAGCTAATTTTCTTTTTAAAATATCCTATTTTATGGTGCCTATAAACTTAGCAAGTTATAAATTGGAAAATGAAGAATGCAATCTTTCAAATTTATACAAATCGGAAATGATACTTCTCCAATTAGAGTTGGCGTGCTAAATTTGTCGCAATAAACTATTCTATACGACTTTGCGTGTGCTTTTTCTTGATCGCTATCGATCAACACATGTTGGAGATCTTAGGATTATTTTTTAAGTATTTATTTCATCCTGTAAGGAATTAAATTTCAATAAAATTGCCTCACTTTATTCCTACTTATTATATATCAATTAAGCAACGAGCAATTAAAATACCTAATCGTCATTTAAAATCACATTTTATTTCTAGTTTTTTTTAAACAATAAGGTATATTATGAACGTATGTAATTATTACATTTTAAAAAAGAATGTATTTATTTAAAATCTGAATATTAGATCATACTTACGTTCTGTCGACCATCATCAGCCAAATTAGGTCATTTAGTCCCACCGCTGGGCTTACCACTCACGGGAGAATATATAGAATAGATGGATCGAAGAGTTTTATATTATATTGTATTATATATTATTATTATATCATATATTTATAGAGTTATATTCAGTGGCAAAGTTTGAAATCTGTGTAATGTACAAAAAAACTGTTTCCGATGGCGATTCAGCTACAAATTTTTATATCAATTTTCAATAGTTTACCTTTATACAGGCTTAGTATATAGGACGTAGGTGTGGGTTGAAAACCTCTAGAAACTGAATATGATAATACGGACAGATTGCATATTTCACTAGTTTGAATAGAAGGTAAAAGAAATAACTTTAATCTAATACTTCCGATTATTAATATTATTAATATTTATTACAATTATATTTTAAAATAGCTATTTCCATGCAAATATAAATAGGTAAACAAACAGTTTGTATTAAAACAACTCTCTGTTACTAACTCACCTAACCTAATTCTAGCCTAGTCCAAATGTAACTTTGAATTGACTTAGCCTTGACGGAAGGTCAGAGCTTGGTCTAGACCATTAGTTAGTCTTAAACTTAGCCTTTTAGGGGTCATATCTCGTTTCTCATTGTTAAAAGTTTTAAAAACTTCTTTATATCTGTTCATACCCAAATAAGCGTTTATTACTTTAATTTTACATACTTATGTAAAATGTAATTTGCATAAATTAATACTGCCTACAGCAATCCATATTTTATGAGTGTAAGGCCCAAGATCTACGCGTGGTTGCTTGGAGGCGTACGCGAGAAAATGTTTTCTAAAAGTAATTCAATTAGTAAAATTACATTAACACTAATGAGATTTATAATTATTATGTTAATTGAAAAATCATAAAAAAATCTGTGTTGGTGATTCGTTGATCGTAATTTTTTTTTAAATTCCGCTTTACGCTTTCACGGCTATGGAGGTAAGTGTATTAAATTAAAAAAAATCGTAATAACTCAACCTATTTAGTCAAGTAACCCATAACACGTAGATACCTACGTAATACAAATCCATATTATTTAGTATTTATTTGTACACCGCAGAATTTAATGACATTAATAAGAAAAACAGAAACATCAAGAAGCAAGATACAAAAGTATCCTTATTGCTTAGTAGCGTTCTCTGCCAGGCCGTATTATTATTAGGAAATTGAAAAAGCAATAGAAAACATAGCTCTATCTATCCCATCTTTATCTATCCCATTTTTTTATGTATTAAACATTACTTCTTTTGTTCCTGATTGGAATATTATCAGTAGCTAAGATTATTTTAGGACACACGATCCAGTTAGGTAAGTCCAATTTCCAGAAGGAGGTCAGCCGCCGAATTCAGCTCGGGTGGGCAGCGTTTGGGAAACTTCGCGACATCTTTTCGTCCAAAATCCCTCAGTGCCTGAAGACTAAAGTTTTCGAACAGTGCGTGTTGCCAGTGATGACTTACGGATCCGAAACGTGGTCGCTCACTATGGGCCTCATAAGAAGGCTCAGAGTCACTCAGCTAGCAATGGTATGCTAGGAGTATCTCTACGTGATCAAATCAGAAATGAAGAGATCCGTAGGAGGACCAGAGTTACCGACATAGCTCAGCGAGTTGCGAAGTTGAAGTGGCAATGGGCGGGGCACATAGCTCGGAGAACCGATGGACGTTGGGGTCCCAAGGTGTTGGAATGGCGACCCCGCACCGGTAAACGTAGCGTTGGTCGACCCCCAACAAGGTGGACAGACGACATCAAACGAGTCGCAGGGAGCCGCTGGATACAAGCGGCCCAGGATCGTGGCCATTGGAACTCCCTTCAAAAGACCTATGTCCAGCAGTGGACGTCTATAGGTTGAAATGATGATGATGATGATGAAGATTATTTTCAAATTGAAAATGTTTTTTTTTTCAATTTTATACCCCTTTTTTATATCATGTATAAATGCCATTTAAATGAAAGAAGAAAGATATTTGATGCAATTATACCTATGAAGAAAAAAAGTCTTAAAACTATAATGAATTGGGGTGAGTTAAGGCAGATCTGACTGCTATCCGCGACTTTGTCTACATCGTTTACGTTGTTTGATACAATCTTTAGATTGGCGGGCTTAAACTTTCCATACAAATATACTTTATAACTTTTATAATATAACTATAGATTTCCTGTCATTTTCCATTGTCCTGCACTGTAACTAATGACAATGATCAACCCATTACCTGCTCACTACAGAGCAGGGGTCTCCTCTCAATATAAGCAGGGTTCGGCCATAGTCCACCACGCTGGACATGTGCAGATTGGCAGACTTCACACGCCTTTGAGAACATAATGGAGAACTCTCAGGCGTGCAGGTTTTCTCACGATGTTATCCATCACCTTTGAAGCAAGTGATATTTTAATTATTTAAAAACGCACATAACTCCGAAGAGTTAGAGGTGCGTACCCGGATTCGAATCGCCGACCTCTGATTAGGAGGCTCTAACCACTAGGCTATCACAGTTCAGTAAGCGGATATTTACTGTTAATGCAAACAAATAATACTAGAAGGTTTTTGCGTCTTTACACTATAGTTAAACAAAAAGCATGCAATTTCTAACGTTTATGCAAATTCAAAAGCATAGTAACATTAAGCAAATTCATAAAGTTATTCTCAGATAGCGCTACGAAGGGAAATTTGTATAACCGGTTCCAAATTCCTGAGAGCGTACTTAATTGATCAAAATGCAGTTTGCACGCATAATGAACCTTGGTGCTTTCAAACTCTGTATACATTTTATGCAAGGGATTAACCTTCTTACGAGTAACTACGAGTAAATCAAAGAATCGGTAAATTATATACCAGTTTGATCCCGCAATTTCCAGATACAAATCTGCATAAAACCGGAAAAATCTTAACTAAATTGATGAAACGGGATAAGATTTCAGATCTGGAACTACACAATCCAATGCGAGTAATTATCGTCATTACGTTTACACAAAAATCTATTATATTTGAGATAAAAGATATTCTAAGAACAATAAGCAAACAAGAATTAAGAAAAGAAAACCGCCCTTGATATTAATAATAAATAAATCAGCTTAATTTTATATGTACAGAGTTTGTCAAGTAAAAAGGTGTTATTTAAATAAATAAATAAATACCAGTAAACCAGACCAGTAAATTATATATTCTTGCTTCTTGTTGAAGTATTTAATCAACTCCCTATTATTACAAACTAAGAACAATAATGCTAAATTTGGCACTATATATTATAATTATACAACATACCATCAGTAAAATAACTTACTCTGACACGCCATTTATCAATAATTTTATTCCTTAAAGTAACGTTTATAAATATCTACTAAATTAATGGTGTAGTTAAATTTTATGTGATGAGAATATAATACCAAACCATATCTACGTATATTAATTTGATTTCTACAACGAAAGTAAAACTACTAAAACGCCTAAAGCTACATTTTGTAGATGGAGACAATTATGATAAAATTATAAAACAAGTGAGTAGAACAGTAATTTCGCGCAAATTATAGTAGGCGTGTGATATAATACATGTTATTATGAGAACGGTTATATAAAACGAGATGATCATATAATTTCTGCCAATCATTACGCTCTCGTGATACTCAATTTACGAAACTAGTCACCGGTTGAACTAGTCAATGTTGTAGAGAAATAAAAATAGAAAGTCCTAAGTCATGGGAACCGAGGTACTCGTGTTAATTAGACAGCAGATTTTGAAAAACACAACGTTACTCGCTGGAATGCCGCGGATACGGCTTTAGAAATCGCACGTCCCTATATTCAAGTAGTGTCACAAGAAGACGAGGCCAGATATCTCCATGAGGGAACGGGTCCGACCAGGGTTTCTCTGATAACAAGGTCGATCTTGGAAAGCGGGCGTGTAGTCCACTTTTTTGCAAAGTCTCCATGATACCGAGAATGTTAGGAACTAGTTTGATGTTTCCGCTGGCTGCGACAAAATTGCCGAGTAAAAGTCTAGCTCCAGGCGGATTCTTGTCGAAATATGGAAGTAGGTTTGAAGCTTTCGAATTGGTATCAAGTTGATGCACTTTCTAGATAAAAGAGGTTGTTATGCAAACTGAACGTAACTTGTGAATTTCAATGTAAATGACACCTGTTTGTATTTCAGTTCACTGTACGTTTGGAATTCGAAACAGTTTTCGTACAATGAGCGTACACCCTTTGCTTATTGATGAATACGCTGACGCTTTTGGACATAAATTTGAAGTGTAAATCAGATATTAAGAGTCAATTCATTGAATAATATATTCAATTTTTTTCTGCGTCTTATGATTTGCATATAATACAGTCTTGTCTTTTTTGATACTTGAGATATAGCTAATAACGTTGGATTTTAGAGTACCATTGCCTTGCATAACTGCAATTATTGATTATGATTTCTCTTTGTATAAATATTACGCAATTATGATTGAATCTACTGAAGAAAATATGTAAAGTAGGGTACTTGAAATATTATGTCACATAAAGAGTTTCTATAAAATAAATATTGTTACCATTTATAATGTTTATAGCTTCTTTCACATAGCATTTATTATCTTTTGTCTGAGTTTAGATTAAAATTTTAACCAGGATAAATTTAATCAGGTTCAACAACAAAACAGAAAACGTGTCTATTTTTGTATTCTAGACAGGTTCGACGTAGCATATGTTTACGTGTTGGTGGTAACATACATGGCTGCAGTAGATTTTAATCTGTTCTACTAGTTTCGACGGTTTTTTTTAATATCATTAACCTGTACAACGGTTCTTTATTAAATATTATTAACCCAAACAACGGTTTTTTTTAAATATTATTAACCTGTACAACGGTTCTTTCTTAAATATTATTAACCTTTATAACGGTTTTTTCTTAAATATTATTAACCTATACAACGGTTCTTTATTAAATATTATTAACATGTACATCGGTTCTTTCTTAAATATTATTAACCTATACAACGGTTCTTACTTAAATATTATTAAACTGTACAACGGTTTTTTCTTAAATATTATTAACCTGTACAACGTTTTTTTCTTAAATATTATTAACCTATACAACGGTTTTTTTTGAAATATTATTAACCTAAACAACGGTTTTTTTTTTAATATTATTAACCTATATAACGGTTTTTTTGAAATATTATTAACCTATACAACAGTTTTAAGGTACAAAACCGTACGAAATGAATGCTAAAAATTTTGCAAAATCTAAGCAATATTATTTTTGTTACAGGTCGTGGCAAGAAGAAGAAGCTGAAGCAGCTGATCCCAATCTTCGCTCTGCTCCAGCTGAAGATCCAATCCCTCATCCCTCTGTTCCTTGGAATCATCGCTTTTGCTGCCATCAAGGGTCTAGTCCTTGCTAAGGCCGCCCTTCTTGCGTCCGCTCTGGTTTTACTCAAGAAGCTGCTCTCAAAACACGACAGCCACGAGAGTTACGAAGTAGTCGCCCATCCTCACCACGACGAGCATTACAGCCATGGAGGCGGTCACGGTGGATGGGGAAGATCTCAAGATGCACAGGATCTAGCCTACAACGCATATTCCACCTAAACCTAAGATAAATGTAACCTTCGTCCAGCAGGATATTTGATATTTGACATTCATATATTCAGTGTTTACTTCACAAAATATAAGCTTGTGTCCCAAGTCTCAACGCGTCCATAAAACCATAAACGCATATATTTTCCTGATCATCGATACAATAGACTTAGTAAATATAAAGTAATGTCACATATTAAATAAAACTCGGTCAAATAATAGTCTTACGCGTACCTCAATGATTGTTGAAAGTTAATTTATTGTTATTTAATAATTAATTTATTTAAATTATTTAACTTATTAAATGCTCGGCTATGGTCTACGCGTCACCAGTATTTTAATATCTATGTACCTGTTTTATTTTTGTTTTTGTGTTTTTTTATTATTATTATCTTTATTGAAAAGTACAAAGATTATTTTAAGTCAATAGCTTTAATATTGTTTTTTTACTCTTAACTCGCCAAAGCACAATTTTATTTTTATTCTTTTTAAAACTACTTACATAATTATTGTATTTACTGTATTATATACTGTCAGTTACTATATTATTTATTTAATTCATCTATATTACTTTTGTAAATATGCTTCATATGAATTTATTTATGTAAAATATTGTTTTTGGAATCTTCATTTTATAATATTTTATTTATGTAATGAAAATTTATATTTAATTATATTTTTCAGATATATTATTTTCTTTTTAAAAATGCATTATTTTACTAATCATTCGTATTTATTTTAGAGGTGATGCCCTTCTTTACAAATCACTTTCCTATTTCGCCCACCATTTATGCACAATCATCATACAAATTAATATATTAAGTTACATATTTATTAATTTAATAAATACACGGAAGTCATTTAAATAATACGCATTTTATTCATACATAACATTCATTAAAGTTATAAAATAATCATATTTTAATTTTATTGAAATAAAAATATTCAATCAAAATTATTGTTTTTATTTTTCTTAACATAAGTATTAATAATATATGTATATAATATAAGTAAAGTAGAAGAAATGTTGAGATGGTGATTATATCGTAACCAGCATTAACTTACGTAATATAAATTAAATTAAAATCGTTTATGGATCAAACCTTATCAAAGCTTATCGGTTCAATAATAAATCGATATGCATTCAAAAAGGAACCAATTTTTTTTTATCTACTACAAGTTAGCTCTTGACGGCAATCTAACTTGGTGATAGTGATGATGCAGTCTAAGATGGTAGCGGGCTAACTTGTTAAGTGTGTGGCAGAACCATACTCCTAATTGGATTTTACGCAACATCGTGCCGGAACGCTAAATCGCTTGGCGACAGGTCTTTGTTGATAGGGTGGCATCTAGCTACCAGACATAGTTCACATATAACATAATAGATATAGATAATAGATTTGTCAAAGAAGAGGAACATAAAATTTATAGTAAAAAAAAAATTGCTGCCAACAAAATTTTGTTAATCACCATCATGTAAAATGTTTACACAGGGAAAAGCACCTTGTTACTTAGTCAGAAAAACTAGCTTTATCACCAATTTTACCTCTCAACGTAATAAAAATAAACAAGTGATCATTGCATCTTGATCAACCCATTGCCGGCTTACTACCGGGACTCCTCTCAATATGAGAAGGTTTTTAGCCATAGTCCACAACGCTGGCCATGTGCGTATTAGCAGACTTCACACACCTTTGAGAATATTATGGAGAACTCTCAGGCGTGCAGGTTTCCTCACGATGTTTTCCTTTACCGTTGATGCCAGTGATTTTATAGCTTATAAACACAAATAACTTCAAAAATATAAAGATCAGTGTCCGGTATCGAACCTGAGGAGTCGTTCTAACCATCAAAGCTTATTTATATACCTATATAGTAATTATTTGTGAAGCGGTGATAGCCTAGTGGTTAGGGGGTCAGCCTCCTAATCAGAGGTCGGCGGTTCGAATCCGGGCACGCACCTCTAACTTTTCGGAGTTATGTGCGTTTTTAAAAATTTAAAAATATCACTTCCTTCAGCGGTGAAGGAAAACATCGTGAGGAAACCTGCACCCACCCTGAGGTTCTCGATTTTCTCAAAGGCGTGTGAAGTCTGCCAATCCGCACATGGCCAGCGTGGTGGACTATGGCCAAACTCTTCTCATACTGAGAAGAGACCCGTGCTCTGTAGTGAGCCGGTAATGGGTTGATCATGATGATGGTGATGATGATAGTAATTATTTGTGACGATGTAATGCATGATGTAATGTATGCCAGCCTTAACATGATATTATATTAAATTTACAAAATGATATTCCTACATGATCGTTTTTACTAAGTATCCTATATATTATAAGTGTGAAAGTGTGGATGTTGTTAAAAAATCACCCAAAAAGGGCTGAAAGGATTTGGATGAAATTTGGCATGCATATAGCCTATGACATGGAAAAGAACATAGGCACCTTTTATCCCGATTCCTTAAGTAGTTCCCGAGGGAACATTGAAAATTGTTTACGAGCTAAGCCGCGGGCAGACAGCTTTGAAATTTGGTATGCATGTCATCTACGCAATGGAAAAGGACATGTATTTTCTATATCGATCCCTCAAATAGTTCCGATAGGAAGTTTAAAAATTGGCAACGAGTGAAGCTTAGACACAATTCTGAAGTCCACGCAGACGAAGCCGCGGGCAGAAGCTATTATTTAATAATGTTGACTTTATCGCAAGTAACATATGGTTTAGCGCCACATTAATTTTCATAATGGAAACATAAAACATTATAATCTTTATTCAAATAGTCCTTTAAAATATAACTACATTCGTAAACTTGAAACTAAAGCTATTATACCAATATATTATTCTACCAAAAATTAAATTAGGCGTGGTAAAGTCAACCAATATCTTGCTTGCCGTCGGCGATGGAAGGCCGGGTGCGAGAGAGTGTTCCTCTTCCACCTCTCTTGCTCCTATGCCTTCGGAGGACTTGTGGGCGATGGAAACGGGGCCGTCCATCACTCACAGTACGGTCCTCAAGTTGGCTGGTGTGCTGTTGTTCCGGCACACCTCTAACCGGCGTAACTGGTCACGTTGGGCCCAAGGAGGGTCTGCTGCGGCAGACACCCGCTGGTGGAGTTGGGTGTATGCGAAAGCTTTCCCGTGGCTCCACCATACAGCGGAGAGTAGGAACACGCGGGGGTTTTAGTCAGTAGGAGTGTGACATAACCTCTATGCCTCCCCGTGGCGCAGAAGTATCCATGAGGATTTACCCACGATAAAAAAAAACACGCTATTTATTTGTAAGGTTATTTTAAATTATGCATGTTGTGATCGTTTCCAAAACGTTCCTCTGTATTGTATTTGGCCTTTTTTTGTTAATGTCACTAGATTCATGATGCAATAAAGAAAAGAAAATTAAAAAAATACTAACTCTTTAGTATGACTCAGATTGTAAGAGGTATTTTTACGTGACTTCTACCTAGTTCTATACCTATTAACTAACGAGGTCTTGTCACGGTACCCCATAAAATGTAACAAAAGAAAGTAAAACACAACAGCCAAGTTTTAATCATGGCGACACGATGCTAACCTTTGGTATTTTATGACGGATACGATTTGTTTATCTCTGTTGATAAACAAAAAAAAAATCAAATCAAAATTAGGTTTATTCATGCAAACCTATTACAGGTATCTATGAATCGTTCATATACAATATATTTCTCATTATTTTCAATTTGATTACGTGATGGTGATAAGTACACTCGCCAACTTAAAACTAAAGCTAAGTGGGTTCCAATCCCAGGTCTTAGAAGAATCCCACAACAAACTTAGCCGGGTTTTTTTTAGTTATCACCTCTCTCGCATAGTCAATAATGAATTATTATTATCTATGAAGTTCACAACAAAGCTTTTTTATCATTTATATAATCCTTAATATCGTAATATGATTTGTTTATAAGCTTACGTTTTATGAAAATTTTTAAACCAATTGAACTAATATGAAAACTAATTAAAGTTCTCATCGGCCTCAAAGGAGGCGCCCTAAGGCAGACGTTCCCTTAGTTTCTTCTAGCCCTAGGGCTCAAAATTTTTTCTGGCACCGCCCGGTTACGCTGTGGCAACCAATAGGGTTAACACAGCTAATAGACAGTTAAAAAAAAAAGCTGAGGGACTCTTACGTGCAAATTTCACACAATTGCGAGACTCTGATAGAAGCCGGTGGAAACCGTTAATCCGCACGAGGTTGCGAAGACACCAGGACCACGATCAGTAATGAAGGAACGACCGACCGACGACCTCCGTGGCGCAGTGCGTGCGCTAACACATTATAAAGTTGGAGATCTTGGGTTCGATTCCCAGCTCGAGTCTGGTCAGGTGGGAGGCTTCGGCCGTGGCTTATTACCACCGACAAAGACGTGTCGCCAAGCGATTAAGCGTTCCGGCACGATGTCGAGTAGAAACCGATTAAGAGTGTGGGTTTACCATACCCCTAACAGGTTAGCCCACTACCATCTTAGACTGCATCATCACTTACCATCAGCTGAGATTGCTGTCAAGGGCTAACTTGTAGTGGATAAAAAAAAAAAGTATACGACTGTCGCGCCTGCGCACGTCTCATTTAACGGTTTTATTCCACGGACTTTTTCTTACGGTTTTACTATCACATTTTTTTCAGTTCGGTTGCATAGCAAAATCCTTATCTCCTCCAAGCCTGCCCATAAGGAACTATCGTTATAATGGCCTTACACCGAGATTGCCGTCAAGGGCTAACTTGTAGTGTATATAAAAAACTACTGGATAGAGTGAAGTATGAATTATAAAGGAAAATGTATTCGATATCTAATTGAAGGTTGGTAACTATTCCTTAGTCGTAGTCTTCGAGTGTAAAAGTATGTTAGCAAAGCTGCTTACATACGCAAGTAAACGACACCGGAACAATAGTAAACTGTTTGCAAGCCAATAGGCTTTCGCACGCATTAATCTTTGCCACGGTTTGCTTGAGAAAATTATTTATTGACGCTGCCTGACAAGGCGCCTAAGTAAGTCGAGTGTATGTATTGTATATCAGCGACATTGTAGAAACCTTTCTGCAACTCCTTCTGCGGAACTCGCTGTTATTGTAAAGTACGAAGACCTCCGGGGCATTATAAAGTTGGAGGTCCTAGACCTCTAACTTTATAATGTGACAAATGTCGTCAAATTTATTTATAGGGGCAGATCTACCTCGATAAGTTTTGAATATAGGTTATAACTACTTAGGTATGACTAGCTGACGCCCGCGACTTTGTCTGCGTTGAGTTAGTGTGTTTGTTTGTCTTTCAATCACGAAGCAATAGATTAGTAACCCGAATTACTTGAAATAATTACAGGATAAACATTAAAGTATCTCCTTTCTAAAAAAAAGAAGAATGAGTGAAATCGGATTGATTCGTTGGTGGTAGAAGTTGTGGGAGGCGCCCGAGACGTGATGGCACAGGCGGTGGTATGCGCGTGAGCTGCGCGCTATTGGACAGTACTTGGACATTGCACCATTACTTTTTTTTTCAAAAATAAAAGACTTTTTCTAAAATAAAAGTAGCCTAAGTTACTCCTTATTACATCAGCTACCTGCCAATAAAAGTCCCGTACAAATCGGTCCAGCCCTTTCAGAGATTAGCCCGAAGAAACAGACAGAAAGACAGACAACAATTGTAAAAAAAAATATTTTGGTATATGTACCGTATACATATTTAAATGCATGTAGTAAAAAACGGTTATTTCAATATTAAAACAGACACTCCAATTTTATTTATTTGTATAGATGTATAGATAATATCTTGAAGAGAGTCAATAGAGTAATTTATGTACCTACCTACTAAGTAGGTATTACGCTATACCCACTTCCCCACTTGCAGTTAAACGGTTAATTTAACATTGTAGAACCAAGCACTACTACTAACATACCTTAGTAAGGTATGTTAGTAGTAGTGCTTGCTGTAGCCTTTTGAAAGAAACGAAAAGCATTCAAACAATGTCTTGTAATTCTAAGTAGGACTAGCATGAGGGAAATAGCAATTTCTTTAATGAGAGAGATTGTCAATGTTTAACATAAAATGTTAGAAATAGAAATTCTCACAATTATAACTAAATATTAATACTCTAAACAATTGTTAAGTTAATAATGATGAATTCAGAATTAAAAACAACTAATTTAACTTTCCTTACCGGATAGCGCCATCTATCGGAAACTTGTGGAACTTCGATGACGGCCATATTTGTTTGCATTCGCTGGCTCATGAATGAAACCACTATCACGAGGTTCAAGGTTTTCTCGTGATTCATAAAATATAAAACGAACCGTTTTACGAATGTTCAATGAACTGTGCGTATACGAACCTGTTTACAAGGCAACTTAAACCATATTAATAGATCTCCATGCCTATAAGATATTTATAAAAACATTCAATTAATCAGAACTCGGTGCTGCTAATAGGTAATTTTAGGAAATAGTCTGATTCCAACGTAAATTCCTGTTTTGTTATATAATAATATCAAGTTGGTAGTTATTATGCATTGAGTTCGAAATTTCAAACAAGACCAACAAACTAAATCGTTTTGATTAAACATTAAGTACGATAGGTTTATTATAGCCGCTAATAAAAATAAATAGCAAAACCATTTCTTCGAGCTCAGTGATTTAATAGACAAATAAAAAACAGGCCTTACATAAATGAAACGCTTAGAGACGAAAATAAAACAGTAAACGTCACAGATTGCTGTTTGTTTTTGTTTTTCGCAAGCTCGTCGGCCAAGGTTACAACTTACTACAGACTTTACTGCAGACAAATATGCGCTTGCGAAGGTTCCGAACGCGCAGGTTTAACATAGTTACAGAGATTGTCGGTAGATGGCGCTATATATACAAGCTTGTGAAATGTAGGTCACCACTAAAAAAATTTTAAGCGGTAATGAAAGATCCTGTTAACCAATATAATAACTAAATTTATTGCGGGTTTCTTGTTTGGCTAAGCGCGTTTGGAACCATCATAGCTTTAGTTTTAAGTTTACGAAAGTTATCACCGTCAACTCAGTACTATGTAAGTTACTGACGCGTCAAAATTGCCTTTTAAAGGATTGTTTAATAGGCACCGTTTCGATTTATGTCATAGAACTATCAACTATTGTCAACATTTTAGTTTTTAATTTTAAGTTAATCATTAATATTATAACATTAATGATAATTACCTTAAAATAAATATTTTATATTTTAATTACTTAAAACGCACATAACTACGAAAGTTAGAGGTGCGTGCCCGGATTCAAAACCCTGACCTCTGATTAGGAGGCGGATGTCCTAAGTTTGCATATATGGTTCAATTTCTTTTAGTTGTACCTCTTCCACAATATATTATCAAAAGCATGTTCTGAAACAGTTTAATAGTAAACCAGCGATATTTCGCTTTTACTGATGCTATCATGTTTAATCATTTTACGAGTATCTTCATGCCTCAAATGATATTATGAGTGTATCTCACATTAATTATCACAGACTTTTCAGTTTACTTTACACCTTATCCTTCTGTATATATGGACTATTTTATTGAACTAGTTTTGACTTGCGGCTTACACCCGTATCCAAAGTTAATAAACTCCACTTGACTCAACTTCACGGAGTTGTTTTAATTAATATATATATATATTTTATACACTACACGTTAGCCCTTGACGGCTATCTCACCTGGTGGTAAGTGATGCAGTATAGGATGGTAGCAAGCTAACCTGTTAGGAGTGTGGTAATCCCACGCTCCTAATTGGTTTCTACGCGACATCGTGCCGGAACGCTAAAATCGCTTGGCGACACGTCTTTGTCGGTAGGGTGGTAACTAGCCACGGCCGAAGCCTCCCACCAGACCAGACTCGAGCCGGGAATCGAACCCAGGACCTCCAACTTTATAATGCGACAGCGCACGCACTGCGCCGCGGAGGTCGTCGGAATATTCATTGTCTTAAGTTAAATATCCTAAAATATATTTTTATATTTTATAGGTTATAAAATTTATATAATTTATATCTTCATTCGATGGACCCACAGATTAAGTCTGCTGGGGGCGGTCCTTTGCACCAGGCTTTCGGCCAGCCCAGAGAAGTGGTGAATGCTCGTGAGGCGTATACAATCTGCCCTCAAAACATTGCTTCATCAATTTCTTCTGGCAGAGCTTCTTTCCGAATCTCGCCAAACAGCCCGGTTACGCTGTGGCAACCAATAGGGTTTGTACAGATAAGACAGTCCGAAAAAAAAATGCTTCATGATGACCACGAAGAGCGTAATGACGTAGAAGAAGAATTTATATCCTAGACGCTTACAACTTTCTTTATCGAGCAGAGTGTGATAGGAGGAGGAATCTTGAGGTTTTTTTAAAGTGGCATTTAACTGAAATTATACGTATTATCAATGCATATAATAATAGCGAATTTCAATGTGACGTGTGTTCCGTAAATGTTGTTAACGTATTGTGAAATCGTTGAAGGACTTATATAAATTTGTGCGTTAAAATATATTGTAAAATAGACGCCCTTTACAAAAAATCATACTGCCTAATAGCTTTTTCGTTAGATCAGACTAAATTGTTTATTTTATCTGATATATAGATAATTTTAATTAAATTTTATTTTCTATTATTACATGATCTTTTATTATTATATTATTTTCTTATAAAATCTTATCCAGATTTTATGTGAAGTGGGTAGTTAAATAATATTTTTGATTTCAGTACCCTTAATAATCGCAGGCTTTATAGCAGAATTTAAAGGAAATAAATACATAAAATTAAATATTATATTTATTTGGTTATAATAATAAATATAATATAATATATATTATATATATGTGATATATGTTATAATCGGAATATAAATATTAATATGTTTCCATAGCTAACTAAAGTAAACCATACAAGATTTAATTTGATTAATAAAATTCTCCTTTTGGTATTTTCATTTACATATTGTCTATATATTGTAGTGAAACTTAATATATATATATATATATATATTTATCTTTTTAAAAATGACAATATTACTTTTGCGATAAGACCTCATGTTATCTCATATTCCGCGAATTAATTTCATTATATTACAACATTATTTGTTGTACAAACAGACACACTTTCCCATCAGCTATATAAGTATGGTTGGACCATACAATGTAGAAACGGTCATCTTTACAGCCTCAGCCATTCTTCACACGTACATTCTTACTTTGGTATCTATTGAAAACGTAATAAGATTTAATTTTCATCGTCTAAATTTATAGACACATCTACTTTTCCCTGACAGCTTTTACCGGATTGCATTTCCTCATTTAGCCAGCGTGTTTTCTTTTATAGAGATAGAAAGAGTTATAACCAAGCAAGGCAATATTGTGATTAGAAGTACGTATAAGCAAGACAATCCGGAACCTCTGTATCCCATTGGATACTTAAAAAATAGTCTTTCGACGACCTCCGTGGCGCAGTGCGCGCGATGTCGCATTATAAAGTTAGGTTCGATTCTCGGTTCGAGTCTAGCAGGAGGCTTCGGCCGTGGCTAGTTACCACCCTGCCAACAAAGACCTGTCGCCAAGCGAATAAGCGTTCTGGCACGATGTCGCGTACAAACCAATTAGGTTTTACCATACCCCTAACAGGTTAGCCCGTTTCCATCCTAGACTGCAACATCACTTAGCACCAGGTGATATAGCCGTCAAGGGCTATTTGTAGTATGTAAAAAATGTTATTAAATTACTCACCTTCTCAATACATATAAAAAATCGTACCTCTGAATCGATTTCTACGCTGCCATACTGTTCAATCTGTTAATCGGTCATCCATGACCGAATCTGCCCAACATAATATTAAATCTATCTTTTTTTGTCGTGGCGGAAAAGTTTTAGGGCTATCCCCATCCTGCCGTACTAATAACGACCACTACTGGATTTGCTGATCACCCGGGGAACCCATTCTGTACTCCCGGATAACACGTATCATACCTGAGTAAATTATGGAATTATAATCTCTCAAATTTACTTAGGACTACTCGAGTCATAGCTCACAACGCACCGTGAAAGAGACCTTAGAGTTTCACGATCAACTATCTTTATATTCGAATCAATGCCGTTCTCTTTGGGTACAAGTACCTCGCTGTATTACCTACTTTTGTTTTAGCTTCACTATACTCGTACTATATGGCGGCTTCACTAAAACAATTAGAGGTCAGGGGTATGAATCCGGACACGCACCTCTAGCTTTTCGGAGTTACGAGTAAGTGCGTTTTAAGCAACTAAATTAAACCCGCGCTCTGTAGTGAGCCGGTAATGGGTTGATCATGATGATGACACGGTCAGTGCACGGCTCTCCTCTCAATATGATAAGGGTTTGGCCATAGTCCACCACGCTGGCCATGTGCGGATTGGCAGACTTCATACGCCTTTGAGAACATCATGGAGAACTCTCAGGCGTGTACGTTTCCTCACGATGTTTTCCTTCACCGTTGAAGCAAGTGATATTTTAATTTTTAAAAAACGCACATAACTCCGAAAAGTTAGAGGTGCGTGCCCGGATTCGAACCGCCGACCTCTGATTAGGAGGCTGACGCAGTAACCACTAGGCTATCACCGCTTCTAGTGAGCCGGAAATGGGTTGATCATGATGATACTATATGAACATTACTATTGTATCACTTTTTTCACAACTTAGCACTTGAATACAATCTTACCTGCTGGTAAATGATGGTGCAGTCTAATATGGTAGCGGTATGATGGTGGTAGCTAAACCATGCCCCTATTTGTTTTCGTGTTCGTCTTCGTCTGTTGGTAACGAGCCGCCACCACAGCTTGTAACCCCGCATGAGCAAAAACGTTGAATTTATAAAATATTATAATTATATGATAATTATAAAGTTATGTAAATTGAAACAAAACGGGCTTACAATTATAAAGTTATTTAAAATATGAAACAATTTAATTAAAATATATTACCGGTGAAGTAGATATATTATGCAAGAAGTAGTACTTAGAAAATGTACCAACATTACGATGATATTTTACATGGTGGGATAATAAAATAAAATGAAACAAATAAGTTATTTTATTTATTTGACACACACGCGTTTTGTAAATGAAACACAACTATAATTCATATTATTTAATATCAATATTCTCTTTGTTTCTATAAATTAATACAAAGCAAGAATGTCCACTTAATTATGAAACAAATTATTACTTAAAATAAATAAAAAATACTGAAGTCGAGAAAATAATACGTAAATAAAAACAAGGGAACCCGTGGAGATGACTTAGAGAAAAAAACAGACGATAAGACATATACAGGCGTAAAAATCTTAAACAATACTTAAATAACAATAATTAATTAAAGCCAGGTACGCATGGAAAACCATAATAAATATTTCACTATTACCTATCTTAACTGTATATACTAATAATCTTTGTGATAGTTATATAAATACATACTATAAAAAACATAGTTACATTATCACCTATAAGGTTTACAACAATACTAAGTTGATACTCATTCAGTCTGTAATAAATACATCCGCACTACACATTTATACATGAACGACGAATAAATAATTGAACGTAGTGAAATCGTCTTGCAAGGGGGTCGGATAAGTAGGTCACGGAAAGCTAATGCTTTTGCGCGGAGTAAGCTAAGCTCTGCGCGTCGGCTGATCTACCCCAGCCCCCGCTGCCGTGCCCTCCTCCGCCGCTGCTGTACCCCCCCGTATCGCCGCCATAGCCGCTCGCACCCGCGTAATCGTGGCTCGACGTGTGGCTCGACGAATGGTGAGGATGCGCCACCACCTCGTACGTGACATGCTTCTGCTGCGACAGCAATTTCTTCAAGCCAATTATCGCGGACAACACCAACGCCAGTTTTCCAATCAGCAACGCTTTCCCAGCTATCAGAGCGATCGCACCAATCGCGAGCGGCATCAGCGCCATCATTTTCAACATCACCGCAGCTAGCAACGGTCCCAGGATCTTCTGTGCCTTTTTCTTTTTACCTCTACTTTCCTCGGACAGATCGTTGTCTTCCGTGAACGAGGAGACCGTGTCTTCTAGCGCACGACCCACGCTGGCCACTGTGTCAATGACATCCGAGCCCTTGACCTCGACTCGTAAGGAATGGGTCTCGAAGTAGTTCTTCACGTTATCCACAGGATCCAATGATCTGGGGGCACCGGTTTCCGGAGGCACATCACTCGCTCGAACAACTGTCACTCCATCTGTTAGGGAAAACGTGTCCTTCTGTCCCATCATTTTGTCGACGAAGGAGAAGAACTTGTATTTAAGGCACGACGTCGAGTCCTTCTTGAGGCAATCGCTGAACCCTTCGATGTCATTTTCCGAATGGCTCGTGTCTTGGGCGGGGAGGGCATGACACGCTGCCGCGAGCACTAAGATGGCGACCGTCCTCCACATGATGGCGTCAGAAACAGACTGTGCGCCGGGGCCGAGGCGCCGAGCTTAAATAGGTACTCTCCGCATCCCTCGGTACACGTGCCCCGGTAAAAAACGTTCCGAAATAAGTTGGACTTTCTCAGTGGTCTAGGAGTAAAAGTGAAGTCCAGGTTTCATAACGTTGCGTCGGCGAAAGCCTAGTGCGCGGTCATTGTGAAAGGTCATGAACTTGAATCTTATTGTGCGGTACATTTTGTTATGTCTATAATGAGCGGTTTCGCTGTGAGCTGTTAAAATATTAAATATTAAATGCAGCTTCAAAATATTGGTTTGTATCAATTTTGAAATATATTTAATAACGTATTTTGTTTTGTATTATACTCCGAAATTGTCTAAATATATAAACACATACTTACATACTTACTGATTAAACACGAGATCTCAAAAACTATTGTACGTATAAAGTTATAATTTAGCAAGTAGGTAGTTGATAGTTAGGAGATGTCAGCGAAGAAAGGATATTTAGAAATTCCCTCCCTAAGGGGGTAAAATAGGGGTTGGAAGTTTGTATGAAATTTCTTTGTTTTTAGAGTTAGAGACACAAAAATTTGCATTAAGATTAATAATATTAAATAAAAAACATGTACTTAATATTTTTTTAAATATTACCTGTTAAGGGTGGTAAAATGGGGATGATAGTTTTTGCTTATTTTTTATTATGAAGTCTACAAGCTTGAAATTTTGAAAATAGGTTTCTTTTAGGGCGTAAGTATAAGGTTAGATTTTTTTTTATCCAAATCTACCCCGAAGGGAGTAAAATAGGGGTTTGAAATTTGTATGAAAGTCCTATGTTTTTAAATTTAGTGACACGAAAATCGTCAATTTGACATTTACTTACTTACTTTCTGAAGCAAGGCATTGGCCGTAAACGGGAAATCTCGATCTCACGGGAAATCAGCAATTCTACGCAGACGAAGTCGCGGGCAACAGCTACTTTAATCATGTTTAAATATTAATGAGTAAGACTATTATCGGAATTTTGTTTATTTATTACAATGTCTATGTCAGTGACCTGAAAATAAGTCTTACATATTATATTGTCGGTGCTGTAAACTATTACGGCCATTACAGCGATGAATCTCGGCTAACAACAAATAAAAATAAGAAGCTGGAGCAAAACAAGCAAAACGAGACAGGTAAATACAGTAAGCCATTGCTTTTTAATTTTGTTAGTTCATTCAAGGTTTGCGCAGTATTTTGCTCGGCATATTTAGCTTTAGGTTGCGCAGTTAAATATAATGATAAAAATATGATCATATAATGTTTATTTCTTAAAGAATTATGGCACAACTAATGCTTGTATTATTTCATAATAAATTACCTAGTGATATCTTGGAGATTTTGAATAAGTTCAAAGTTTTTATAAAACGAAAGCGTATAGAAAAATCATATTACGATATTAAGGATTATAGAAACGATAAAAAAGCTTGGATGTGAATTTCTCTATCTCCATAGGTAGTATAATTTATTATTGATTATGTGAGATAGTGATAACAAAAAAAACCCGGCTAAGTTTGTTGTGGAATTCTTCTTAGACCAGGGCGCTTTTGGAACCCTCATAGCTTTAGTTTTAAGATTACGAATGTAGTTATTATCATCAAATCACTGTTATGTAAATTATTGACGCGTCAAAAGTGCCTTTTAAGGGACTATTTTAATAAAGATTATTGATTTCATGGTGCTACCGACATTCGTGAACTTAAAACTAAAGCTCTGAAGGTTCCAAACGCACCCAGGTCAAAGAAGAAGCGCACAACAAACTTAGCCAGGTAAATTTTCTTTTTGTTATCACCATCTCACATGCCACTCAAAATTGTATTGAGAGCTATCTTATTAGAGCAATATTTCATACCCATGCTTGTTCATCATTTACATAATCCTTACTATACTCATTATTTATTTATTACTATGTCTTCTCTTCAGAACAGCTAACCTCCATTGAAATAGCGTTCGCCCATTTGTTTTCCTATTGGAAAGCACATTGAAAACGACCAAAAATCTGTTCGCCCCGATTCACGTACGATAAACGTTTTTTGACGAATCAACGGAGATGGGCGCGTGTGGAATTCGTAAGCAGTTCCGTGACGGATGACTAAGCTCTTTGGAGTCTCACTCTTACTTTTTAGGCTCCTTGTGTGACCTTGATCAATTCAGCTAGGTATCTCCCTTAACTTGTAGTGTATAAAAAAACCTTTTATTTATACACTACAAGTTAGTCCATGCCACTTGGTGGTAAGTGATGATGCTGTCTAGGATTGTAGCGGGCTAACCTGTTAGGCTACTGTTTACCTCATTGGTTTTTACGCGACATCGCACCGGAACGCTAAATCGCTTGGCGACACGTATTTATGGTCGCGATTCGGCAGGGTGGTAACTAGCCACGGCTGAAGCCTCCCACCACACCAGACTCGAGCCGGGAATCGAACCCAGGACCTCCAACTTTATAATGCGACAGCGCACGCACTGCGCCACGGAGGTCATCAAAGGTATCAAAACGACTTCCAGTAAACAATACAACAGTAACGCTTTCACAGCTTAAAAAGAAATGACTTACCAAATTTTATAACGCAATTATGCTAATTAACATACTAAAGAGTAATACCCCAGCATCCCGGATAAGCCGCTAAGCTGATATATCACTTTTACTTTTAGAGATACGAGTCAAAATTAGCGTGTCTGATTATATGAGTGTGAAGATAAACTTAACTATTACCGATCTGGAATGCTAATGGAAAAACTTACATTCGAAATTAGCTCCCAATTACTTTTTAGCATGATTGCAGACTATCGAACGAGCTAGAATTTATTTATTTATGTATTTATTTATTTTTGATACACTTACAATATACATGGAAAAAAAATATACATTGTAGCAAACAAAAACGTGACATCCCGGCACGCACCTCTAACTTTTCGGAGTTATGTGCGTTTTAAAAAAATTAAAATATCATTTGCTTCAACGGTGAAGGAAAACATTGTGAGGAAACCTGCACGCCTGAGAGTTCTCCATAATGTTTTCAAAGGCGTGTGAAGTCTGCCAATCCGCACATGGCCAGCGTGGTGGACTATGGCCAAAACCTTCTCATATTGAGAGGAGACCCGTGCTTTGTAGTGAGCCGGTAATGGGTTGTTCATGATGATGATACATAGAAAAAAAATATACATTGTAGCAAACAAAAACGTCACATTCACCAGTATGCATATCGGTTACAAGTGTACACGACATTGGCAGTAAAAATTACATGTTACAGAAATTAACCGAACAATCTACATATCCCTTCAGATGGGAGACTCACCGATCATGCCATAGTTGATCGATGAGTTTTTTTCTAAACACCGCAAATGTATCGTGGAATATGTCAATACCAGGTTCAGTCCGGGATGCTTTAGTATATCTAGCACAAATGCGAACCATGGGAGCTTGGTTGCCGAGGTGCGTTTTAGCCGGGGGGTTTTTTTTTTTTTTTGCGGTCGAGTGCACAAGTGTTCCCGTGACCCAGCCACCAGGCGACGCGAAGGAACATCGCTGTGTTTTAGTGGGTATTCTGGTCGCCAGTCTGGCCGCCAGGGAGTCCCACATACCCCGTCGGAAGCGGCGTAGTCTTGCCTGCATCGCTTCCGGAGGGGATGCGTAAACGCATTTCCCAGCGGAAAAAAAAAAAGCCGGGGGTATATAAAACCTTTCTAAGGATGATCCACCGAAGACATAAGAGAAGCAAGTCATAAGTTTATTTCAGGAAGCTCACAAATTGATATTTATACACCTTAATATCGTCGCCTCCTAATCAGAGGTCGGGAGTTCGAACCCTCTAACTTTTCGGAGTTATCTGCGTTTTTAAAAATTAAAATATCCCTTTCTGCAACGGTGAAGGAAAACATCGTGAGGAAACCTGCACGCCTGAGAGTTCTCCATAATGTTCTCAAGGCGTGTGAAGTCTGCCAATCCGCACATGGCCAGCGTGGTGGACTATGGCCAAACCCTTCTCATATTGAGATGAGACCCGTGCTCTGTAGTGTGCCGGCAATGGGTTGATCATGATGTGGGAAGCTTCTCATACGAGAGGAGGGGTGCCTAATAGTGTGACATGAATAGGTTGTATGAGGATTTTTGTGTGACTAGTTATCACTGAAATGACAAATATGTTCGATTGAGGGTGTTGGTACGGTCGATTGCCCCTTGATAACGATCTAAAGACGTCAGGCACAAGGAAACTGTTTCTCGTTTGTGTTCAAGTTCGATTTGATTTGGAAGGTTCAGTGTGCCTATAATAATGAGCAGGTTGAATCCTCTGAGGTAGTTCTGTGGACGCTGCCGACTAGTGGTTGGAGCGTTTCAAAATCTCTTTGCCCGTGAAATGTATGTTATTACCCATAACTGAGAGCCCTGACGAAATAAGGCAAGATCTTTCCGAATGTATAAGACAACGGGACATGCACAGAAGATTTCATCATCCTGGAGAATAAATAACAGTTCCAAAACCTAACGTGATTAATCTTAAGAAGAAGTGTTATTGAATTGCAAAACTAACTTTGCTTGTAGATTAAAAGAATTAACCAGACGACCTGAGAGTTTTTTTTCCTTCAAACTTAACTTTAAGCGGTTTTTTTTTTTTTTTTTTTAAGATAAATCATTAGACGTTTAAATAAACAGATTTCTTTAGAATGTGCAACTAATAATAAACCTCATAATGGTGGGAATTCTATATATTATAATATATTTTTTTTTAGCTACCAAATTTGTTTTATGACAGATGAAGTGAAGGTTTATATTTTTGTGCAGTAACAGGTGGAAAAATACACTCTAATTTGCATAACGCGCCAAAATAACAATGCCCATCCAACAAGCGGTAGGAATGCCTACGCACATACCATCAGAGTTAACATCCCTTTGCGTAAAACTAGCTATAACATTACCATCGCAAGTACAAATAGTAAGTTTAACATAGAGTGGGAAAAGCGAGGCCACTAAACCAGTCCCGCATGCCGCCCCAGTTCTCTGTGATAATAGTCTACATATCAACGATTGCTTTGACAATGGCGAGACGGGTCCCATGACCTTGATGCATGCTTGCTGTTATGGTCTATGGTTTTACGCATCTTTACGAATAAAAATTAATGCTGTTCGCTTCACGCATTACATTAAAATTTGTACTTATTCATAAGAACTCACGAACTTTAGTGCCCCTTTAAACATAACGTTTTTTTTTTTATATGCTACAAGTTAGCCCTTGACAGCAATCTCACCTGATGGTAAGTTATGATGCAGTCCAGGATAGTAGCGGGCGAACGTATTGGGGGTATGCTAGCCCCTACTACTAATTGGTTTCTACGCGACCTCGTGCCGGAACGCTAAATCGCTTGGTGACACGTCTTTGTCGGTAGGGTGGTAACTAGCAGCGGCCGGAGCCTCCCACCAGACCAGACTCGAGCTGGGAATCGAACCCAGAGCCTCCAACTTTATAATGTGACAGTGCACGCGCTGCGCCACGGAGGGCGGAGGTTTATAAGTAACTAGCTGTTGCCCGCGACTTCGTCTGCGTAGAATCGCTGATTTCCTGCGAGATTGAGGTTTCCCGTGCGGCCAATGCCTTGCTTCAGAAAGTAAGGTACAGGCAAATGTCAAATTGCCGATTTTCGTGTCTCTAAATTAAAAACATAGGACTTTCATACAAACTTCAAACCCCTATTTTATGCCCTTCAGGGTAGATTTGGATGAAAAAAAATGACACTTGCAATATAACAGCTGTTGCTGCAAATTAAACCTCTTTGTTTTGGTTTTTGAGTGTCCAACGGAAACCAGAATAATAAAAATTCAGTGTGCAAGCTACCTTGGTGCATTTTGTTTATAAACCGGTTTTAAAAAAGCGACGTACAGGTAACAAGAATAATTATTTGTTATGCAAGGCAGCAAAGTGATTATTTACTACAAGAGCTTATATTCTTGCTTGCTTGATTTATTGTCGTCTACAACATTTTTTGCAGAGACAACAGATTGTCATGACAGTGGGAACGGCTAGCACGACAGTCGTAAAACGATAAAAAATCATTACGACTAAATCGTGACCGCAAAAAGTAGAGGCGACTATAGATTTGTAGCTAAGCGACTGCCGTGAAACGATAAAATGTGGTCGCGATCCATTGGGAACAGCTACGACCTCCGTGGCGCTATTTCGCCATGGCTGTTAAGTCAAATGGTGAAAAATGCATAGGTAAAAAGTTTTAATGCCATTAAAGCAGCCAAAAGTTTTTCTGGGTTAAGAAGTACACATGGACTATCTCAAGGAAGCAAACTTTTATCAAAATCGAAGAGATAGATGCGCCGAACATAGGTCACATACACACAAACAAATATATAGACAAACCGACAGGTACGTTTGCATTAATAATATTATGTATGTGATAAACGAACGCTGCTCTTTGATATGCAGCGTTCAAGAACCATTTGTAATATTTATCTTTACCCTTTTTTTATCTCGAAACAGCACCACAGGGATTTTTTGTGAAAACAATTAACCTTGGATACCAATGCACAGCTGAATTGATGTCAGCAGATTTTACAAACACCATAAAAAATGCGGACGAAAACAAACTTGTTGGCATCAAATAATCTTGGCACCAGGAATCTAGAACAAAAAGCCCTCATGACTCATGAGTCGTTACATGTATCGAGCTACTAGCATTCTTTGTACTAAAGCATGCATTTGCCTCGTTGTGATATTGCCTTTGATGTCTAACACATTAGTTGGTAGTGATTCTACAAACTACAACTTTCTATCGCAGTAGAAGGAATAATATATAATGATTGTCATCTCTATCCGATGGTCATCCACTGATTGTTAGTTCTTTAGTACGGAGGTCCCATGCAAGGCATTGTGCCCCTTTTTCGGGGACTCGTTTGATGTCGTCTATCGTATTGCCTTTGCCAGATTGATTGAAGCTTCTGAAGTTATTATATGACCCAAGTACGAGCCTTTCACGACGGTAAACTTGGTGCCAGAACATCTCACAGGGTGTGGTGTACTCTGAGCTTCAAATTGAGTCACCACTTGGCCAGTACTATTTATTGATTGGACAATCTATTACCCGAATTGTCAGAATCTGCCGTATTTCTCTGATCTGGAGTTATTCTTGCATATAAATAGCTATTATACGCGTTTCTTGAAAATTCATCCCCAGAAGAACAAAATTGGGTATGAAGTTTCAAAATAAGTCTGTCAGTTTTGAAGATCGAAACGCAAATTTACGTACGTTACTAGTCATTAAATTAAAAGGTTATTGTCTGTCTAATCTAGCTAACGCACAGCTCAAACCACTACAAATCTAGCTAAAATTTGACATGCAGTCAGATACAAAAAGGTTTTTGAAAATTCATCCCTTAAGGAAGCAATATAGCCGCTTGAAATTTGTATAAAAATCTGTCTCACTCCAGATAGCCTTTAGCAAAACCTAGTTACAGTTAGTGCTAGTTTAATCATACGCGCAGTGTTCCAATGTTGTAGTATCTCTGTAATCTGATAAAATCATGGACCTTTCTCAGACGTGCTTCAGAGTGAAAGTTCGATGTCTACAATTTCAAGTGATTATTGTGAAATAACTTTTAATCACTTGAGAAAATTTTGTATGTAACGGTGTTTGAGAAACTTCGGACGATGTTATTGTTGGCAGCTCACATTGAGATGTGCTTCGAAATCATAGTTCATGATTGGCAGACTCTGTTTTGATCGCGCAATTTCTCTTTTCCCGTTTCCCGCGTTGTAAACGCTTAAACTAGCTTGGTACTCTAGTATACTTCTTGGAAAGTCCTCTTCATATCGTCTGATGACCTCCGTGGGGCATGTTATCGTATAATAAGTTGGTAGGCATTGGGTTCGGTTCCTGGCTTGAGTCTGGTCTGATTGGAGGCCTTAGCCTCGGCACCACCCTATTTGCATAGACATAGTGCCAAGCGATTAACTATTCCGGTTTGATGCTGCACCGATGAAGTAGAACCGATTAGAAGTATAGGTTCAGCCGGTAATGCTTCGGTAGCTCCTCTGGTGCTGCAGATGTTCATGGGCGATGGTAATCACTTAACATCAGGTGATCAGGATTTGTTCGTTGCCTGCGGTGTAATAAACTAAAAGAACGAAAGTACAAACGCCTGATTCAAGCTTAAGCCGCGTTGTAGTTATAATTCCTTTCTTTAAACATACATGAACCTGAAGATAAAGAATGACAGTGACCTCCTGGTTTTCTTCTAAGGTCATTACTGTGTGACCTTGTCTAGCAGGAACTCCTTTTATCTGGGAGATCCCATTTGAAAGGGGTTTCTGCAGGTTTAATCGACGGCAGGAAGAATTCTCTACAGGCTGGTCTGGTGGATTCTTCGGCCATTTCTAGTTACCATCACAAAGTGATTAAAACTTGGTGTTGGTAAAAGATAACTAATCGACAATAACTTTGAAAATGATGGGATTGGATAGTAAAAAATGAAAGTAATGCTTTCATCATGGAGACATTCTAATGTAGATAAACATGCACTTTGACCTTTACAGAATTTAATTTGGAAGTATACTCGTAGCTTCGAGTGTAATGAAAATATAACTATATATATACGCACGGAAAGTAATTTATGTGATAACATTACGTTGCCCGTTACGCATTCAAGACAATGTGGGTGAAGAACAGGTTTAAACAAGTAAAGAAATTAAAAGCAGGTCTTGAGAAACAGTCCTAGGACTGTTAACAGTATTTTCCATCCTGCTTTCAAACAAAAAATCACATCTCTTCAGCTTTATTATTAGCACATTTTCCGTATTTTTTCAACGCACAGCTCATTGGACCGATAAGGCATCATCATCATCCTGATCAACCTATTCTTGACTCACCACAGAGCACGGATCTCCTCTCATTATAAGAAGAGTTTGGACATAGTCCACCACGCTGTCAATACCCTGATTGACAGACCTTTGAGAATATTATGGACAACTCTCAGGCATGCAGGTTTCCTCGCGATGTTTTCCTTCACCGTTAAAGCAAGTGATATTTTAATTGCTTGAAGAATTTGAAAATTGGCATACAGATATCAATTGGTAGTATATCTACAGATTTAACGTTGATTGTATTAGACTGTTGGAGGATAGAAAAACAAGATCGACAAAGTTAACGTTAACGAAATCAAGCGAAAGAGAGTAGTTACATAAATTTATGTTATCAAAACCTTACATAACCGACCAGCGTATGACACGTAAACCTGTTAACCAAAACAGAATCAAAACCAGTCCCCTGGTCGCTGAACTCGATGCAAGGCCAACCACCTTGTCCGTTATACGTATTTATATAGATATGGTGATTGCGCAGATCTAGATCCATAAGATATTCTTTATTACCTCATAAATCGTTCAGATATATATTAAAATGCTAATTAGTTGGTATATTGTAGATGTGATGTGATAAACCAAGGTCATTGGTTAGAAACCTGGATTGGAGTTATTATAATTGTTATGATCTTACGTAGGTAGGTGCGGAGATGTTTTTCTCTCAACTCTTTCGTTCTCAAGGGCTCATAACTTGGAGATAAGAAGGTAAATGTCACAGTTAAGTCTTCACTTTCGCTCACTTTCAATTTGACACGGACCGCCGCGTACGGTCCGGTGCTAATGTGAGTGTGTGTGATTTTTATGCACTGATAATTGTGTTGTAGGTTTAAAAACACTGTTTAGAACACATAAGTTCAGAACACTATAATTATTTTGTATTAAAAAAAATAAACACAAGGATAAAATCTTTTAACCCAAGTCCCCAAGTGTATTATGCAATTTCTCAAAATACTTTTGCTTGCAAGGTCATTTGGGAAGGCGTCACTGGGACGCCACATTAAAAGGCAAATAAAGTTATTTCAGGAAATGTTTAATTTTGTTTTCATATACCTACCTAAATATAAGTTAAATAGTCAATCATAATTAGTTAAATTACTTGACCTCTTCATTAATCATGTACGTGTGACTGTGTGAATGTATGTGTTTTAATAATTACCTGCTGCCTTTTTACTACTGCCTTGCCACATTCATTCGTTTTAATAATGTTGAAGTTTTTATCTTAATATTTTTATCTTAATCCGTGGTCCTTTTTAATAAAAGATTTAATATTAATTAATTTGAGTTATAATGGAAATTAAATTACAAAAATAAATTACTCTTAAAATTAATTGTGTAGGTTAAGTAACATTGTAAAAGCGTAATAAACATAACCATATTCTTATATATAATAATAGAGAAAATTAAATGAAACATCTAGTAAAAACTATTTTGTGTTTTTACTAGATGTTTCATTTATATCCAATAACTATGAATAAGCCAATGGTATTGCTTTCGATGAAAAGTTTGTACTGTCTTAAATTTGGTATTAACTATTCCTCATAAATTTCACATAATATTAGAAACGTCAATGTTGCAATATTATGAGAATTCGCTTAAAGGCGTAATAAAATTTTCAATGGTCTATGCCAAATTATTACCACGCGTAGAAAGTTACTTGAGAAGGCTTCATAGGAAGTCGTCGCTGCGAAAACCCATAATAGCATAGATGTCCCGTCGAGTTCAGATAGTTTTCTCTCGTTGCATTGGACATTTACAGCCCGGTTACGCTGTGGCAACCAATAGGGTTTGTACAGCTAATTGACAGTCCGAAAAAAAAAAGAAAAAAAAAAAAATTGGACATTTATAGTAGGTACGTGATGACGACAGATCCACTCATCATAGGAGAAGGTGGATATGGGAATTCACTCTGAATTAGCACGACATTCCACATAAGTCAAGATATTATTCTAAGGTGGGTAATGGAATGTACTTTTTTTTAGGACTGACTATTAGCTGTGCTAACCCTATTGGTTGCAACAGCGTAACCGGGCTGTTTGGCGAGCTACGGAAAGAAGCTCTGCCAGAAGAAATTTTGAGACCTAGGGCTCGAAGAAACTAAGGAAACGTCTGCCTAAGGACGTCTCCTGTGAGGCCGAACCTCGACTTAGGCGACATTTGGGATAACGGGTGGGTCGGACGGTGAGTGGTCCGCACGTCTCCGAGGCCGTGAATGGAGCCCACGTCCGGATGACGTAAGATAGCGAGAACCTCGTCTTCGCCGGCGAATACAGTGTGTAGCGTAAATTCAAATTCAAATTCAAATTCAAATAATCTTTATTCAAATAGTCCTTTAAAAGGCGCTTTTGACACGTCAATAATTTACAAAGTAGTGATTTGATGGTGATAACTACATTCGTAAACTTAAAACTAAAGCAATTATGATTGTGTGGTAGGTGGTACGAGTATATTGTCAGTAGTCATCTGATCGTCAGGGTCGTGAAGGATATGTTTAGGTCTCCTCTTTCGGAGAGGAGCGCTTAGGTCGGGGGAGAGAAACGTTATAATGGCTTTTAAGGCAGAACAGTTATAGAGTTGAAAGCTATTTATTATAAGACCAGAAATACTTGATAAAGCCTTGATAAACTTAACAAAAAACGCACATGAAAAAATATAGTTATCTAACAGAATTGTACAAATTGTAATTATAAGAACGTTGATTATACTGAGATGAGTCAGATATTTAAAAGTTGTTTTTAATAAAAGAAACGTTCATGTTAAAGAAACACTTGTAATTGAAATCGCAATAACATTTTCAACGCTCCACACTAAATTATGAGTAGGTACGTGTAGAAAGTTACATGGGAAGCTTCACACGTGCTTGTAACAAATTTAGCTCGTGTTTTTAAAAGATTTGAATCTGAAGTAAAACAATAAAATTGTTTTTTGCTTTTACTATGGTTATCGCACATTGCAGCCCAACTGAATCACGTTATTATCATACTAGCTGGTGCCCGCGACTTCGTTTACGCAGAATTTGTATTTCGAGTAGCAAATTCAAATTTTCAAATTCAAAATAATCTTTATTGAAATAGTCCTTAAAAAGGCACTTTTGACGCGTCAATAATTAACATAGTAGTTATTTCATGGTGATAACTATATTCGCAAATTTAAAACTAAAGCTATGAGGGTTCCAAACGCGCCCCGGTCTAAGAAGAAGCCCACAACAAACTTAGCTTATATTAACGTGGTGTAGAAAGAACTAACATTATGACGTTACAATAATCACGCAGATGGTAGATCTTTTCCTACTTACATGACATTTATCGTCATATTTTCGAAAATTCATACATTGTTATATAAATTGTTATTTCTGTTTATAAAGTATAATTGGAGACCTGAATGATGAAACAAGTCTAAGATCAGTAAATGTTGACAGTTGCTAGCCACAAAGTTTGCGATAAGGTTAGTAACTTAAATTTTTGTTATTTAAAATATTTCTTTATGCGTGTTTATGTAACAATTTTGCTCAGGCGATATATATTGACTACTACGATCGTTGATTTACCACTAGCCGTAGATCGATCATTAACGCTCAAAAAATGGGACGGAAAAGTAGTGCACAAATAGCGACGCGTGCACTCCTTTCCCCCAGTGTGTGATAAGGCCAGACGAAAGTCACCGATTCTAACACTCGAGCCGTACAATCCGAATGAATTACAAAGCAGTACGCGCCGCTATAGATAATATAACGGTCAGATGTCTAGTGTTTTAGACTGGTTGTAATACATCGATATACCGATATGTAGGAATGTATAGTTAGTGGGTGACAAATTCTCTCCTTGCTTTTGTATGACGCGCTCTATCTAAGGCTAGTTGTAAATCAATGACTACATTCATATCGTGGATTTATAACATGGCTGTAGGTATTGAAAAAAAGTGTCTAAGTTTGCGTCAAAGTAATGTGTGACCAGCATTAGCATTACTTATACTTAAAGTTACAATGTCTGATTCTCAAGGTATAGGGTAACCTTTGACCAGTCAAAGGCACGTTTGCTAGATTTCTCTAAGGTAAGTACCCTATACAGGAATGTGCTGTATTTATCCTATATTTATATTTAAAATTGGTTTTTACCTCATATTTCTGTGTATTTTAAATTTATAAATTTGATATTTTCACCAAATAAAACAACTAACTAAAAATATAAAGTTATTATTAATAATTAATCTTTTATTAGAATGCCTAAAATACAAAAAGGGGATTTAATTTAATGTATAACTTAAAATAATACTTAGATTAACCTAAAACTAAAAATTAAAAAAAAAAATCATAACTAAAATATATTTTATAAGTTATGCTGACGTGCGAACGCGACTGTGGCCGATAGAAGACTGCCGTCCGACCAATCCTTCATTCACAGCCAAACTTATAAGTCATTATATAAACATAAATCGGTATTACTACCTGTCAATATACGTCATGAAACATAGGTATATTGACATGGTTACACCTACTGTATCATGAGGTACGTTAACAGACTAACAATGTTTGAAATTACGTTCGGCGTTTCCTTTGTCAATATACGTGTTGTCATTAAACGTTTATTGACAAAGGTATGTTGACATGGTTACATCCATTCTATCGTGAGGTGTATTGACAAATGCTAAATTATATTTGTAATTGCTAACAGTCGGCCTTTCCTGACCGTATTCACGTCTCGTGAAACAACCAAGAAACCATTACACTTACAATATAAATTAAAATACAATCAAGTATTAAACTGCTCATTTACAGTTAATTTAGTTGGGTGACCCCTTCATGTTCACATCAACTGCATCATTACTTGAGTGACCCCTTCATGTTCACATCAACTACATCATTACTTGAGTGACCCCTTCATGTTCACATCAATTACATCATTACTCGAGTGACCCCTTCATGTTCACATCAACTTCATAATTACTTGTGTGACCCCTACATGTTCACAACAAGTAAAACAAAGTTCGAGTTATTGTTAAAGTGACCCCTTCATGTCCACTTTAACCAAGAATTTAAGTTATTACAGAATAATCAAATTCAAATTCAAAATAATCTTTATTCAAATAGTCCTTAAAAATGCACTTTTGACGCGTCAATAATTTACACAGTAGTTATTTCATGGTGATAACTATATTCGTAAACTTAAAACTAAAGCTATGAGGGTTCCAAACGCGCCCCGGTCTAAGAAGAAGCCCACAACAAACTTAGCCGGGGGTTTTCTTACTTTTCGTTATCACCATCTCACATAATGAATAAAATTAATAATAAACTATAGTACCTATGGAGATAGAGCAATTCACACCCAAGCTTTTTTATCGTTTATATAATCCTTAATATCTTAATATGATTCTTCTACAAGCTTTCGCTTCATAAAAACTTTGAACTTATTGATAGACATCTCCAAGATATCAATAGGTAATTTATTATAGAATAAAATACAATTTCCTTTGAATGAGTTACTAATTTTCAATCAAAAATCAATTACTTAACACAATTGCGTCATTTCAATTTAAGTATGATTGTTAAATTCTAATGGGATGGATTACAATCATTAATTTATTGTAAACTCTAAAGTAACTCAGTAAAGTCACAACTTCTTAAGGTAGATATAAACAGACATTATATGATATGATATCTATAATCTGATTATTATAATAATTTTTAATACATAATCATACAATTTGGTTTCATTAAACCATACCAAATTCAATTACAACTAAAATAGCATCCATTTACATGTGTGATCTTAATCTTAGGAGAGAAGGACATTCAGATTTTTTTTTTTTTATAAACCACTCAATCATCAGACATATTCGTGTCATTACTAGAATCTTCACTGTTTCTATTAAAAACTAACCAATGGTGAATTTTATCAACAGAAAAAGTGCCTTTAAAGCTCCTGTTACTTTTTCGGGATAGCGGAGTGTCTTCTACTATATACCTATCATTAGGAAGAACTCCCGTTATTCGATAGGGACCACGTATCTTAGAAATTAACTTTCTACTTCCACCAGTTGATGGAACATCCCTTTCGACTCTTACCAAATCACCTAAATTAAAACGAGCTTTTGTTCTTTTCTTGTCGAAAAGTTCCTTTTGTTTAGACTGATTTTTAGAAACATATTCAGATATCTCTTCTCTAATGGTTTTTATAGTGTCGGTTTGTTCATCTTCTAAACTATCGATTCTATCGTCATTATCTACCTCATCCACGCTATTTGTGCTCTCATCAAGAATATTTAGCAAAGAGTCTGAAGTTCCTACAAGGTTTGTACCAAAAAGTGCTTGAGCTGGCGTTTTTCCTATACCTTTGTTAAGCGTGTTGTTTAGACCCCATTGTATTTCGGATACTCGTTCATCCCACAGGGATTCAGATTTACCGTGATTACTAGCCGAAAGAGCCGCTAACACTGTTCTATTATACCGCTCAACTTGACCATTGGCACGAGGTGTCGCTATTGCATTCAAAATATGTTTCACACCAAGCTGACTCAGGAAATCTTCAAAACGCTTAGATGTGAACGAAGTACCTCGGTCTGATATTAATCGCTTTGGAACACCAAAAGTGTGGAAATAATATTTGATGGCCCTAATGGAATGAATCGATTTAGTACTTTTGACGGGGAATAACATAATAAATTTGGTGTACGCATCAATGACTAGTAGCAAATAGGAATTTCGTTTTTTACTGCGCACAAATGGGCCTAGGTGGTCAATGTGAACGGTATGGAAGGGACAATCAACCTTTTTAATTGGATGTAATTCACCTGCCTTTTTCCCGGATGGTACTTTATTGTACGCGCATTCTAAGCACGAGTCTATGTATTTTTTTATAAACCGCCTCATTTTAGCAAACCAGTACTGTTTTCGAATTTTATCATATGTTTTATCAAAACCGAAATGTCCTATGTTGTCATGATTGGCCTTAAGGATTTGCCAGCGAACCCCTTTGGGAACTACCCAACGGTCCCCATCGCTAGTTTTTCTATATAGTAACCCACGTTTTATGACAAAGTTCTTTTTTAGTTCTGCGACGTTTTTGGTTTCGGGGTCATTTAAAATATTTACGATACGCTGTAACTCCCCATCACTTTGTTGCACCGTTACTATCCAATTAGAATCTACGTTAAAAATATTTAGGACTTTATCTGCTATGGGATTTCGACTGAGAGCATCTACGTGACCCATAGTTGCACCTGGTTTGTAAACGATATTAAAATCATATTCTTGCATTGTTCCCCACCACCTAGCAACTCTAGGTAACATATCCTTTTTCTCAAAAGTAGCGCGGAGAGAATTGCAATCGGTAACAACCGTGAAGGGTACCCCTAATAAATAAACCCTAAAACGTTGCATGGAAGCTACCACAGCTAACGTTTCCAGGTCATAGGAAGTGAACCGACTTTCTTCCGGGGATGTCTGTCTGCTATAGTAAGCGACAGCACTGAAAGGAGACTCTTTATTTGGTCTCTGAAGCAATATGCCTGCTATTCCATTCTTTGATGCGTCCGTATGCAATTGGGTTTCGTGTTTAGGATTATGCAATATTAGTACCGGTCGTTGGACTAATTCTCGTTGTAGTGTTTGAAACGCGTTTGATTCACTGTCACCCCATTGCCACTTTACATCTTTTTTGAGAAGCCTAGTTAAGGGTTGGGCAATCATTGAAAAACCTTTAATAAACCTTCTAAAAAAGCTAGCAAGCCCGAGAAATTGCCTAAGTTTATGTTGATCGGTTGGTACAGGATAATTTTCCACGGCCGCAATTTTATTTTTGCCTGGTCTTATACTGTTTTCGCAAACTTCAAAACCTAAATAATCAATGGACTCCTTAAAAAAATTACATTTTGAAAGTTTAAGTGTTAACCCGGGTTTACGAAACAGTTCAAGTGTACTGATTAAACGCTGAAAACCTTCCTCAATAGTTTTTGAGGGAATAATAACATCATCCATATAGGCAAATGCTTCCTTAAACCTGGCGTTACCTAAAATATTATTAATTGCTCTTTGAAAGGTAGACGGCGCATTAGCTAACCCGAATGGCATTCTGTTAAATTCAAAATGCCCATCCGGTGTAACAAATGCGGTTAAATACTTCGAGTTTTCAGACATAGGGATCTGATAGTAACCAGAGGCAAGATCCAATGTAGTATAATACTTATAACCGGATAAATTGTCTAATTGGTCGTCTATTCGCGGTAAAGGATAATGTTCCTTAGTGGTTTTCTTATTTAAATTCCTATAATCAACGCATAGTCGATAATCTCCAGTTTTCTTTTTGACTAGTAAAATAGGGGACGCATATTCTGAATTAGAGTCTCTTATGATTCCAGATTCTTTCAGATCACTAACCATTTCCCTTACTACTTCTCGTTCCGAATGAGATAGACGGTAAGGTCGGTATACTACTGGTGTAAAGTCTTTTAGATTAATGTTCATTTCTGTCCCTGTTACACAACCTAGTTCTTTAATTTGAAAAGCAAAACAATCTCTATATTGATTCAACAGACTAGTTAATTCTTCAGTTTTATAAAAACTTTCACTAGTATTAATCATTTTATCTGTAATAATGTCTGGGATAGATTTTGTGTCAGTTTTGATTCTATTTATTAATAAGGTTTTAATTTCTTTGCATGCTTGAGCTCTAACCAGTAAGTCGTCTTTATGTAACACGACACCTGATTGGTCAAGGCTTTTTATTACCAATTTACCATTACCGTTTTCCAGTTTAGTAATACACTCAATTAATTGGTATTTTTTTTTCTGGTTAACACTTGACTCCACAAATATATCACCATCATGCACAGGTACAGAGTGAACATTAATCTCTGTAAGATCTTTGACAGTTACCAATTCAGAAACAAATATCAGAATTCTACCTTTTGGTTGAGTACATCTATCTAATAATTTTAATTCATTTTTAGTTTTGTATACTATAACGTGATCTTGTTCTGTAAATGTTTGTCCGATTAACAGCGGTTCGAGTAAATAGTTATCAGGCACAATGAGCACGTCTACTTGAGCACTAACAGAATCTACTATTATAGAAAGTGAGAATTTACCTAGACAATTTACTAAGGAATTACCGAATCCTTTCAAAACTGGCAAATCGGTAGTCAACCAAGTTGTACCTAAACTTTTAGCGACCGATTCTTTTATCATTGTACACTGGCTCCCAAAGTCAATAAAGCAATTTAAATCACGACCCTCAACAACAGCATTCTTAAAATACTTTTTATCACTGTTTTGATTTTCATATACACACGAAACTGATTTATTATTTGTGGTATCAGAGCGAGTTGAACCTCTCTCAGTTTTAATAGTGCATTTGCTACCTACATGTCCTATCCTGTGGCAAATTTCACACTTTTTAATGGGTTGTTTACACCTAAAATATGGATGTCCTTCCTCCCCACAATTATAACACCTAGGACCATTACTTTGACCTACTCGCTTTACACGTTTATTATCGGAAGTACTTGCTTGCATGGTTAAGTTTGATTTTTCAATTTTTGTATTAGCTTTCGCGTTCCTTAAATATACTAGCAATCTATCAGGTTCTCTGAACTGAGCCGCTTCGGCGCTAGTTCGGACGGACCTGTCTTCAATTCCAAATAAGATACAGTCAATCGCATTTTTTCCACTTATTTTACATCTATTTAACAGAACCATTTTATCGTAAAAATATTCCTCCAATGAATCATTAAAACGAGCCTTACAAGCAAGCATTTCCGTTAATAACTGTCCGTAGTTTTCTTCACTTGGGAATGCTAACGCTAATTTATTTTCCCATTCTGACCATGAAAATTTTACGCTTGGTAATCCTTGATACCATCGTTGAGCTAATCCTACTAACTTTGGTAACGCATAATAAGCTATTTGTTTGTCTGTCCATCCGTAGATGGAAGCGCATTCGTTAACTTTTGAGATCCACGTGTGAATTGTTTGATTCCGTTTAGATGGATCAAACTCGGGAATTACATTCATTACAGGAAATCGTTCACTGTTATTGTCCTTTTTCAAACTTTGCACAAACTCAAGAAGTGTCGAAATAAGTACATTGTCTGACTTACCCGCCGTACCTGAAGTATCGTCGTTGGGGCGACTTGTTGACGGTGACGACGACAGACTTGCAGTGTGGGTGCTGCCCCGAAAACTTCGACGACAACCACGCGCTAATGACCTATGGCTCCGATGCGACCGCTTACGTGGCAGGGCTCTGCCGTGAGGCCTCGACTGACTGCTTGATCTGCTACGCGAACCGGAAGACTCTGAACTGGTCTCAGGGATCACCAAGCGCTTACGAGATCTTGGCTGGCGTTCCATATTTTACTGTTATATGGGCGTAGTCCTTAACCAGGAGGATGATAAACTATCTTCCCGATATATCCCACTTTCTGAACTATAAGTTATGCTGACGTGCGAACGCGACTGTGGCCGATAGAAGACTGCCGTCCGACCAATCCTTCATTCACAGCCAAACTTATAAGTCATTATATAAACATAAATCGGTATTACTACCTGTCAATATACGTCATGAAACATAGGTATATTGACATGGTTACACCTACTGTATCATGAGGTACGTTAACAGACTAACAATGTTTGAAATTACGTTCGGCGTTTCCTTTGTCAATATACGTGTTGTCATTAAACGTTTATTGACAAAGGTATGTTGACATGGTTACATCCATTCTATCGTGAGGTGTATTGACAAATGCTAAATTATATTTGTAATTGCTAACAATTTATTAAAAGGAGTTCTTTTATTTATTTTTTATTTTTTTATTCTCTCAAGTTCAAATGTGTCATTATTTATTTGGAGGTAGCTACTCGAACTTCGATATTCAGTAATGGTTAAAAATTTAAATTAACCTCTGATAGTCAGGGTATAACAGGCATATGAACTCGGCAAAAATGTAATGTTCCCGTGGGATGTTCCGCTCAGGGTGTCTGTTACATCGAATAGGTGATTGAACAGCTAGTGTGATAATTATCGCAAAAGCCCACCTGCATTGAAACAATGCGGTGAGACTATGTTCTAACCCTTTCTCCTATGACTAAGCAAGCACGCAGCAAACTCGTTATGATGATATCAATAAATTGCTTGTGAAGATTTGATGCTTGAGAATCTCTAACAGCCCAGTTTCACAAAACGGAACGGAAGTACAACAGACAGGAAAAAACCGGTTCCAATGTCTCATAGCTTTACCAGGAACAATAAAAATTAGCGCCTACCCGCACTTCGATATTCAGTAAGAGATAAGATGACAGATAACGTGTAAAAATCGCAGCAAGTAGAAAATGGTACTACCTACTTACTAAAGTTCTACTTTTAGAATTAGGATAATAAATTTTCGATCTACGCCCTGGTGTCTATAGTAGATTGAATTTAGTATTCCTCCATCCATCCATCCTCAATAATGAAATAAGAGAAAGAAAAGGACAGCGCAACAAAATTCAATCTGCAATCGGAAGATCGGGCGGATGTGGGTCTTAATTATTATTTTCTTTTTTTAAATATGATACTTAGATTTTCTTTTAATACCTCACGTGTTTTGTATATTATTTATTTATAGGTCACTTATATTTATATTTTTTTATGTATTGTATTATTTTTTAGCCTAGCCTTTTTTAGCCTTTGTTAGCCTGACCTAACATTTCTGAGGGTGTCAGCCTCCTAATCAGAGGTCGGCGGTTCGAATCTGAGCACGCACCCCTAACTTTTCGGAGTTATGTGCGTTTTAAAAAAATCAAATATCACTTGCTTCAATGCTGAAGGAAAACATCGTGAGGAAACTTGCACGCCTGTGAGTTCTCCATAATGTTCTCAAAGACGTGTGAAGTCTGTCAATCCGCACATGGCCAGCGTGGTGGACTATGACCAAACCCTTCTCATATTGAAAGGAGACCCGTGTTCTGTAGTAAGCCGGTAATGGGTTGATCATGATGATGATGAATTCCGACTTTTAAAAAAAATTATATGTGCAATAGAGTTTATAAGTATAAAAAAATACATTTCCTTCCTTGACTATCTGTACGGAATAGCACTGTAGTTTTTTTTTGCTATTATCAACATGTTCACATAATTTGCTGTCTGGATGCAAAGCCGTGGAAGAATTTTCTTTCGCGTCAAATCAATGGGACACAGATAAAATGGTATGTGATGTAAAATTGGTGCTATGGTGTCATTATGTCGATAGCGTGGCCATAATTTTGGATTATTCAGGAGTGTCTGATTGTATTATATTATGGTGTTAATAACGCTAAAGATTCATATCTAGACTTGGTTTCTGCAACTCAGGTGTTGAAATTGGTTATTTATTTATTTATTTATCCAAAGCGCCACCAACAGATTTATATGTAAAAAAAAATAAACATTTAAAAACCTTAAGTGATATACATATAAATCAATTTAGAGGTAACTACATCATGCCTAATACAATAACTTAAGTCGACGCTAATATGTCGCTAATAAGGAATTGTTGGGATTGCCTTCGAGATCGCCGCCTACCCCCCTGACGAGGAGCTCCGGGTGATGAGAGGTATTCTCACCCGTCGAGCCTAATCCTCGGGTAGTAAGGTGCGCCCAATGTTCCTCTATTGGAGTTAGGGGGTCTCGATTATAGGCCCCCGGTGGAGGGTCTGCCTCGGCCGACGCCGCTGGTTGGGTTGCGGGCGTGTGCGCGGGTGTACCCGTGACCCAGCCACCAGGCGACCCGTAGGAGCATCGCTGGGTTTTAGTGGGTATTCTCGGCGAGTCCTACATACCCCGTCGGAAGCGAAGCAGTCTTTTCTGCGCCAATAATATACAGGAAATACAGGAATCTCCGAAGGCGTTCCCAGACCATCTGACCAAAGTTTCATGTCATGTTTATCCTAGTGTCATACATATATATATATATATATATATATATATATATATGTATATATATATATATGTATATATTATATTTAAATGTACCGAAATCCTAACTTGTACGTGAGGCTATCCTACCTACTATATTCTACTAATCTTGAATGTTATTGTTCTGTGTGAAGTAGGCATATATATATCACGGTTAATTACCTGAGGAAGCAGTAATTACCCATTGATCATTTGAACGTAATTAATGATAATTGCTTTAAAATAAAACACAACAATTTTGACATTAAAGCTTTGTCATCAATCAATCATTAACTTAATTCGAACATTTTTTTCGAAAAAGGCTTTTTGGTGCGTCAAGACCTTACATAGTAGTGAGTTGATAGTGATAACTACATTCGTAAACTTAAAACTAAAGCTATGAAGTTTACAAACGCGCCCTGGTCTAAGATGTAATCTACGAAAAACTTAGCCAGGTAACTAACTATTTTTATTCTACTAGGAGGTAACCCTTAACGGCAATTCCGCCTCTTGGTAAGTGTTCATGGCTTCTATTTGCCACACGGTAAGGGTGACTAGCCACGGCCGAGGCCAGACTCGCAGTGCTACGTCATTAAACCACAAAGAATAGCAACAACGTGTCCACTAGCCGCGAGAAACATACCAGAAGAAAGAAAGTCAGGTTCCAAGCATCACTGTTCAAAGGAAGATCACTTTGCTTCACGAAACTATGCAAGCAAGAAGTGGACAAAACTTCACCGCAAGCAGATAAACAAATCCGTACCGCAGCGGGTTCAATTTATTTATTTATTTATTTATCTCCTCTTATTCTAGCTTTACAGGATAACAACCTAATTTGCTAGAGTAGCCTAATATAAAAGTATATCTCTATATATAAAAAAATTGCCTAAATTTACTTATTCCGGTAACATTCTGCTTAGACCGAGACGCGTTTGGTACCCTCATAGCTTTAGTTTTAAGTTAACGAATGTAGTTATCACCATCGAATCACTACTATGTAAATTATTGACGCGTCAAAAGTGCCTTGCAAAGGACTATTTGAATAAAGATTATTTGAATTTGAAAAATTTTACATACTTATAATCCATGATGTCACTCTTGTGAGTTCACTCAGAAACAGAAATGTGAACAAACAGTATTTTTTTGAATGTAATAGATTTTACTTAAATCGTGAGATTAGTATGCTAATGTTTTTATGTATCTAATAATATTTTTGATGTACAACGATCTCACTTTCCAAGAGATATGTATCCGACAAACTCTGTGTTATGAAACGCAATTAAACCGTAACTACCAACAAAGTTAAACAGAGAAAGTCTGTTAAAACAAAACTGGCTTAATAAAACAGTATAATATTAGCAATTTCAAAAGTTAACTACCTTTAATGTAGGTAGGAAGCTGTGATGATAGTGGTTAGGACGTCAGCCTCCTAATTGGGTAAATAAGGTCGGGGTTTCAAACCCGGTCCGGAACCCTTAAAGGCAAATGGGTTATTCGTAATTTTGGAAAGAAATACGATGTAATGTTATTAAAAGTTACGCTTATGAGTTGGTCAATTAATATTTTAATAATCATCTAGTGTTTTTTTTAAGGAAGCTGTGATAGCCTAGTGGTTAGGGCGTCAGCCTCTTAATCAGAGGTCAGTGGTTCGAATCCGGGCACGCACCTCTAACTTTTCGGAGTTATGTGCGCTTTTAAGCAATAAAAATATCACTCGCTTCAACGGTGCGGAAAACATCGTGAGGAAACCTGCAGGCCTGAGAGTTCTCCGTAATGTTCTCAAAGGCGTGTGAAGTCTGCCAAAGTGCACATGGCCAGCGTGCCGGACTATGGCCAAACTCTTCTCATATTGAGAGGAGACCCGTGCTCTGTAGTGAGCCGGCAACGGTATATAAAGTCTAGGCCCTACGCGGCATATAAACACAGTTAATGTTTTACTGCGACTTTACCTAGTCACATTTATCCCTGAGTCAGTGGGATGCGATTATGGAACACAGCGACAATTTCTAATGACAACCGGACCTTACTTGTAGCGTTGGCAGAAAAAAATAATCGCTTATTGAATTTTAACTACCTAACTTAAACAAAATGCCTCATTGTATTTAGTTGGCATGTGTACCCAGTTTTAATCGACTTGAAAATATAAAAACTGGAGTTTTAAATGTCGGAACACGCTATATAATGTAAAGATCTTAGCCAGAAACCACCATGCCAACAAAATTAAGGAAAACAATTCTAATTTTTATGTTTTTTTCTTATCATCATGATCAACCCATTACCGGTTCACTACAGAGCGCGGGTCTTCTCTCAATATGAGAAGGGTTTGGCCATAGTCCACCACGCTGGCCATGTGCGGATTGGCAGACTTCACACACCTTTGAGAACATTATGGGGGACTTTCAGGAATGCAGGTTTCCTCACGATGTTTTCCTTCACCGTTGAAGCAAGTGATATTTTAATTATTTAAAAACGCACATAACTCCGAAAAGTTAGAGATGCGTGGCCGGATTCGAACCCCTGACCTCTGATTAGGAGGCGGACGTCCTAACCACTAGGCTATCACAGATCTGATATATCTTATATACATAAGTACTTTAATATTAAACAAAGACAAAGTAAATATAAAAACTGGAGTTTTAAATGTCGGAACACGCTATATATATGTATAGAACATAGCCAGAAACCGCCACGCCAACAAAATCAACGAAAAAATTCTAATTTTTATCTTTTTCTTATATTATTATTTAATCTATTAGATTCTTTATTTTAATACGTATTTTTATTATTTCATTTTATTTATTTTCTTAGTGTCTCTGGCTATTTTCGTAACGGGCAAGGTGGAGGGAAGAAGGCCAAGAGGACGTAACCCCATGCGTTGGTCCGATCAGATCAGCACTGCACTCGGTACATCATTCCACGTCGCACTACATAGTGCCGGAAACAGAACCATCTGGAGAAAAATCGTACGGTAGCAGGTGATCCATGCTAAGGATCGCGACCCTCAGTAATGAAGATGACGATGTAGAGAGAGTGTTTTTTTTTTATACACCACAAGTTAGCCCTTGACGGCATCTCACCTGATGGTAAGTGATGATGCGGTCTAAGATGGTAGCGGACTAACCTGTTAGGGTATGGTAAACCCATACTCCTAATTGGTTTCTACACGACATCGTGCCGGAACGCTAAATCGCTTGGCGACACGTCTTTGTCGGTAGGGTGGTAACTAGCCACGGCCGAAGCCTCCCACCAGACCAGACTCGAGCCGGGAATCGAACCCAGGACCTCCAACTTTAAAATGGAACAGCGCACGCGCTGCGCCACGGAGGTCGTCGGAGGTGTCTCATTTAATATTGGTTTATTTTCAAAACTACACGTGTTTTAGTTCCGTGATGTGCAGTTTTTTTGCTAGCTGTACACAGGCGAGTCGCGATTGGCCTTGTTAGAAACTTTATACGAGCTATCACCAGTTTTTACACATTACTGCATAAAGCTACTTGTCGTCTACTCTCTACAATGCAAATGTTTTTATTTTTTACATAAATAGAATCACTAGAAGCGTAATTGATGTCGCTAAAACTTTTTTGTTTATCTTTATTGGAAGTAAAGGACGTGTAAACAGATAGAAATAGAGAAATTTGCGAAATATAAAAGTAAAAATATATCTTACAAAAAAAAATGATTTATTCTCTTACAGTCTATCTATTGGAAAGGAGAAAAAAAGAGTTTTTATTTCGGGACGAAAAATTGCAACTAGTTATTTATTTATAAAGAAAGTATAAAAAAATAATTCTGTAAATATCGATCATTTCCAAAATAGAAGTCCCAGTGTATAATAACTTGTTAATGCTTTAAATTATACATAATTATATAGATACTTATATAAAAGTTATTATAAAAATATAAGGGCAATAATAAATACTGAATCAAATTACGCTTTCTCACGTTTTTATTTACCAAGCTGTGTACTTTTCACTTGTATAATGTATTGCCCCTTCCTAATCTTTTCGATTCAACATAGCCCCGGACTACAATCCCTTCTGGTGATTGGTGATAAATACTAAGATGATAGCACGGTTGTCACGGGTTGAAGCGGTGCCTAGATACAGAATTGCTATAAAGATCAATGAAATACACTTTGCTATCTATACCAATGGAAAATTGGCATTTTTCCGAGATATTTAGGATCACAATGTGTACCTACCTACTTATAAACTTAATAACTATTAAAATCATGTTAATTCACTGTTCTGTAATGCATAAAAAACCATATAAAATTCACTTACGCACATTATTTTATTATTTAAAGAAAGAAGATACAATAATAATTGACAAATTATAGACTTAAATCATCTATATAATAAAGATTGTACAATATAATTTAGCCACTAAATTACCTTTAAACTAGGTATAGTGCCATCTATGAACGTTGCTGTGAACTATTTTAAACACCGCCCTCTGTGTAATATACAGTGAACTACTTTGAAATTTGCTATTAGCGCCACCTATGTAACAGATGCAGCAATACTTAACTACTCCATGAACCATTTCATCAACGCTTACAAAGATGGCAGTATTTCAAAATGTTGTAATATCATAAATGAAGGTATTAATTTTAAAGGTATAATTTTATAATACTAGCTGATGCCCACTACTTTCGCTCCGCATTACTCCGCGTAGATACAAAATACCAATAATCTTTTCCAGAATTAAAAGTATCCAATGAAATCTGTCCCATGGTTTAGACGTTAAAAGGTAGCAGACTAAAAAGGTTACTTTATAATTTAATATTAGTAGATAATTACTAGCTTCTCTAACGTTAACTTCGCTTATACCAAATTATATTTTTTTATATAGCAGGTATTTTGATATCATCATGATCAACCCATTGTCGGCTCACAGACTCACTGTACAGAATCTCAATATGAGAAGGGTTCAGCCACAGTCCACTGCGCAGGCCGTGTGCAGATTGATAGACTTCACACGCCTTTGAGAACATTACGGAGAACTCTCGGGAGTGCAGGTTTCCTCACGATGTTTTCCTTCACCGTTGTAGCAAGTGATATTTTAATTGCTTAAAAACGCACAAAACTCCGAAAAGTTAGAGGTGCGTGCCCGGGTTCAAACCTCCTCCCTCTAACCACTAGGCAATCACAGCTGTATTATGATATAGGTACTTTGAATTATTTAGATTTAGTTGTTAGGTCAATTTTAACTATGCATCGTGTGGTCATTTCCAGAAGGTTACAATCTCATGTTTATTCTTCTTTCTTCTGATTTTGGCATTTATTTTTGACTGTCACCAGTTTAAATGACCCAATAAAAATTGCAAAGTTCTAAGTAATAAACGTTCATGCAATTTTTCACTACCTACAAAGACAGAAAACCACGTTTCTTGTATGGGGATACACTTAATATACATCATATTGAGTAATTGTGTATAAATCGGCTAAGATTTTTGTGGGCTTCTTATACCTTAGACGAGTTTGGAAAACTCGTAGCTTTAGTTTTAAGCTAACGAATATAGTTATCACCTTCGAGAACTCTTCATAGATGCCTGTAATATGTTTACATGAATGCTATAAAGCATGCATGAATAAAGCTACTATGATTTGATTTGATTTGATTTGTAGCGGCAAACAAGTGCCTACCTACTTACTTATATTCTGTAAAACTTTAACGCACTGCCTTTTCATCATCATCATGATCAACCCATTACCAGCTCACTACAGAGCACGGGTCTCCTGTCAATATGAGAAGGGTTTGGCCATAGTCCACCACGCTGGCCATGTGCGGATTGGCAGACTTCACACGTCTTTGAGAACATTATGGAGAACTCTCAGGCGCGCAGGTTTCCTCACGATGTTTGCCTTCACCGTTAAAGCATGTGATATTATAATTATTCAAAAACGCACATAACTCCGAAAAGATAGAGGTGCGTGCCGAACCACTAGGCTATCACAGCTTCACTGCCTTTTACGGTTCATCAATTCAGCCTGTCGAGAGGAAGAACCACGCAGTTTTAGTAATAGGGTTTTATAAGCACTCTCAAGTACGATACTCTAACCCTAAGCTAAAAAAAAAGGTTGAAAAAAAAATCCCTTTTACGCTCAATAAATATTTATTTACACAATAACTTAAAATAAATAAATAATCATTTGATATAAACCTAATGTTTCACTCCCGGCCATCCTTGATACGGTAGCGCCTGGTAGGGCAGTGGTGTATCCCGTTTCCGCCTGTGGGAGCCGTGGTGGCCCGCGTAGATGACCTGGTGGTCATCGTGGTCATCGTGGGAGGACAGCTTCTTGACTCCCACTATAGCGGAGAGCATTAAAGCCAGCGCCGATACCGCTAAAGCCTGGAATTAAGATTTAGATAATAACTGAGATATTCTGATATCTTAATTAATTTCGAGTACAATTTAGCCCTTGACACGAATCACGACACGTATTTGTCGATAGAGTGGTTAAGCCATGACCGAAGCCTCCCATCAGACCGGACTCGAGCAGAGAATCGAACCCAGGACATCCAACTAAATAATGTGACAGACACGTGCTGCCACGCGGAGGTGTTCGAAATGTCGAACTAATCTCTCTTAGTCAGCAAAACGGCGGCGTTAAAACTGCAAAAGTCCCGTTTTAATTCAGTGCCTCTTTTGATGGACGTATAGACAAATAAACCGACAAACGGTTACCTAATTAACTAGGTACGTAGTTGTCCGCGGTATTTGTCCACGTTATGAAGTTGTGACTGAATAATTATAGGTAATTTACGGCAATAGGCATTTTCTAGGCAAGCGCGCTCAAACCTTGACCTCATCAGTGCTTTTTGGTACTGATTATCGTCATCATCATTGTCATGATCAACCCATTGTCGGCTCACTACAGAGCACGGGTCTCCTCTCAATATGAGAAGGGCTTGGCATAGTCCACCACGCTGGCCGTGTGCGGATTGGCAGACTTCACACGCCTTTGAGAACGTTATGGAAAACTCTCAGGCGTGCAGGTCTCTTCACGGTGTTTTCCTTCACCGTGATATTTTAATTGCTTAAAAAAAACGCACATAACTCCGAAAAGTTATAGGTGTCCGGGTTCGAACCCCCGACCTCTGATTAGGAGGCTGACGTCTTAACCACTAGGCTATCACAGCTTACTTATTGTCGTAAGCGCAAACCATATAAATCATATCATAAAAAAAAAGTTGTCGAAGTCGTAAAAGGTGTTCCTCTATCACCACAAAGTCATACTGATAGCGTAACTCCTAGCGTTATTCACAATGGGAGTCGTAATGGTAACGATGGCAGATATGGCTTTAAGTTTTTAAACGAGCTATATAAATCTGACTATCGCTTCTATGTTTTTATTCTTTAGTTTCATCCCCAATGTTAAAGGCAAATACCGCTTTATAATGATCTACAAAATGAATTATCGTTACATCCCCAGTATGAAAGGCATACCGCTTTATAATGATCTACAAAATGAATTATCGTTACATCCCCAGTATTAAAGGCATACCGCTTTATAATGATCTACAAAATGAATTATCGTTTCATCCCCAGTATTAAAGGCATACCGCTTTATAATGATCTACAAAATGAATTATCGTTACAATATGTCCAGTATTAAAGGCATACCGCTTTATAATCATCCAAATTTACCCTGAAGGGGGTAAAATAGGGGTTTGAAGTTTGTATGAATGTCCTATGTTTCTTAATTTAGAGACACGAAAATCGGCATTTTGACATTTGCCTGTAGCTTTCTTTCTACGCAGACGAAGTCGCGGGCAACAGCTAGTACACACTATAAATATACCGAAAAAACCGCAGAGGTTCGTCCTCGATGCCCATCTGCAAATTCCATTTAGGCTGTGAGTGATATAAACGGTTACATTATGAAACAAGAGGAACCAACTAAGGTTAAAGAGAAGATTGATCATTAAAATACCGGTTATTAACGGTCTCGAGCCCTCATCACAAATGGTAACACAACAAAGATGGAAAATAACACACAGATAATTCATCGGGAAAGTCGCCATGTTTTTTTTTTTCTTTTCTTGTCGCCAGCCAGTAAAACAATTTCCATTAAACAATTCGTCACGCCGAACGAGCAAAGAGGTTCGCGCAAGCATTTCACTCTTTCCAATTATTATCGACGCTATCCAATTACCTATTGAATTTAAAACACGCCTAATTGTATTGACAGCAGTGAAGCTATTTGCGTCAAGTGCGATATATTATAGCTAGTTATTATAAATGCGATATATTATAGCTGGTGACAGAAAAGATGACGAGTTTTTCTTTTTTTTCGGACTGTCTATTAGCTGTACTAACCCTATTGGTTGCCACAGCGTAACCGGGCTGTTTGGCGAGCTTCGGAAAGAAGGTCTGCCAGAAGAAATTTTGAGCCCTAGGGCCCGAAAAAACTAAGGGAACGACTGTCAAAGGGCGTCTCTTTTGAGGCCAAACCTCGGCTTAGGCGACGTTTGGGATAACGGGGGGGTCGGATGGTGAGTGGCCTGTACGTCTCCGAGGCCGTGGTTGTAGCCCACGTCCAGATGACGTAAGATAGCGGGGACCTAGTCTTTGCCGGCGAAGACGGTGTTGATGACGAGTGATAGGCTAGCATGGTATGGTCATATAATGCGGAGGGAAGAAAGTAATGTCACCAAAATAATTTTATATGTATGTGGGGCAAAAGAGCAGAAGAAGACCAAAGAAGAGATGGATGGATTGTGTAAAAGAGGATACGCGGGTAAAAGGTGTGGGTAGTGAGATGACGGCTGATAGAAGTGAGTGGAAGAAGAAGACGTGTTGTGCCGATGCCAGATAATTTGGGAAAAGGGCAAGAAAAAAAAGATATGTCGGCGCGACGGAGTTATTAACTTCATTCAGCGGTGCCGAGAACAACAAGAATTCAATAATTACCCACATTTGAACTCTTAACACAATTTAGACGGTAGCAATCATTTTTGTACAAACATGCTTTGCTATAAATACGGGCGGTCGATGCCTTTCGTGGCATTCTCGCTCGAGACGTCGGACCGGTCGGACCTCTTAGTTATTGTCGCAATAAAAGTAATCCCGCATGTTATGGTTTTAATTACTATGCGCGATAGTAAACAAAAACTTGACGTCAGCAGTACTGACGTCACTCTTACTAAAAACAACTCGGACGCCCTTAACTCGACAGATATATTAAAGCTGTTTATTATTAGTGCGATATATTATAGCAGGTTGTATATTAATTTACATCAACAACTTTTTTGAAGACCTTTTTTGGAAACAATCGGCCAAAGTCCGTGGCCTCGGAAACGCCGTACAAAAAACTTCAGAAGAACTATTGACGACCTCCGTGGCGCAGTGCGTGCGCTGTCGCATTATAAAGTTGGAGGTCCTGGGTTCGATTCCCGGCTCGAGTCTGGTCAGGTGGGAGGCTTCGGCCGTAGTGGTAACTAGTACCACCCTACCGACAAAGACGTGTCGCCAAGCGATTTAACGTTCCGGCACGTTGTAGCGTAGAAACCAATTAGGAGTGTGGGTTAACCATATCCCTAACACGCTAGCCCGCTACCATCTTAGACTGCATCATCAACAGGTGAGATTGCCATCAAAAGCTAACTTGTAATATATAAAAAAACATACCTGCATACAAATTTATATAACTACATATACATATTATAAAGGTTGTAAGGGACATACAAACAAAAACTTAAACCAATGATTCGGTACATAAGTCAAAGCTGGTATATATTTGGTATTTTTCTTCAGTCTTTTCATTAATTGGACGATTCTGCTTTTTTGATATTTGTTATATTACAAATAACAGCAAATTATCGTTTGCTTATGACAACTTGATAAAAAGAAACGGAAATCTATAATAATAAGCAATATAGAATGGTAGGTTACTGTAAATGGTCTTCCTCTTTTTATAGCATTATTATTTTAAAGTACCTTTGACCACCTCCGTAGCGCAGTGAGTGCGCTGTCGCATTATAAAGTTGGAGATCCAGGGTTCGATTCCCAGCTCGAGTCTGGTCTGGTGGGAGGCTTCTGCCGTGGCTAATTAACACGACAAAGACGTGTCGCCAAGCGATTTAACGTTCCGGCACGATGTCGCGTAGAAACCAATTACGAGGGTTTACCATACCCCTAATAGGTTAGCCCGCTACATCATCACTTACCACCAGGTGAGATAGCCGTCAAGGGCTAACTTGTAGTGGATAAAAAAAAATACCTTCATAGTGAGAAGTCCCAAGCCTCCAATACCGACAGCTCCCAAGGTCTTCGCGAACATAAGACCAAGCAACGCCAGGGATCCGCCTCCATCACCTTTACTGCCTCGTCCAGTCACTGGAACCATAATATTATCATTATAGCTAATAAAAGAACTTTCTAGAATTAAAAAGGGATCAGTCAAATGAAAATAAGAGCACACGAGTTACGAGTGTGGGTTTACCATACCCCTAACAGGTTACCCCGCTACCATCCTAGACTGCATCATCACTTACCACCAAGTGAGATAGCCATTAAGGGCTAACTTGTAGTATATAACGCTACACTACACAACATCACACGACTACACGACATCGTGAAGGAACGTTAAGTGGCGACACGTCTTTGTCGATAGGGTGGTAACTAGCTACGGCTGAAGCCTCCCACCAGACCATTCTCGAGCCGAGAATCGAACCCAGGACCTCCAACTTTAAAATGCACCAGCGCACGCGCTGCGCCACGGAGTGCGTCCAAATCAGCATATGGCCAGCGTGGTGGACTATGACCAAACCCTTCTCATATTGAGAGGAGACCCGCGCTCTGTAGTGAGCCGGCAATGGGTTCATCATGATGAAAGAAAATGGTAGTCATTATGTAACTACAATCCTTTTGTATACTGTGTGTATCGCGAATATGGATTCATTTTTAATGAAGAAAGTTTCCTAAAGGAGGTTATATTAGAGTGAGCACAATTTTAAGTTGTGTCAGACATAAAACTGTCCCGTTACCACTACTTAAAGTCCGAGCACACTTAAAGTATGCCGTCAGCCCAAGAAGTATATCTACCTAGGTAGGTACATCATCACTTTCCATCGGCGTGTGACGGCAAGCGTAAAAATCTATGTAACAAAAAACAACAATAAAACTAATCGATAACAGCTCCGGCAAATCAGAGTGAAAGGAATGATAATGCGATTCGAAATCGAACTCAAACGAATGAGATGGGCGGTGATATTTTTTTTTTTCTCTTTTTATGGCTTTACACAGATTAGCCAATGTCAAGTTTATAGCAGTGGAGACTTGTCTATGGCTATATATATATATATTTTTTAAATCAAATCAACAGCCGTTCCCATGGATTAAAGCTGTTCCTTTTTTTTTACACGAATTTTAAATTCGAACATAGACAATATCACCTCCTGGAGAAAGGCGGTAGACTTCGTATATGGCGGGCGCTTTTATTTCACGCTTTTCTTGAATTAATGTTTGTTTGCTAATTTTGAAAAGGACTGGTGTTGGTTGTGTCGTGGACAGTTTTGGTGTCGTTTGTGTAGTGGCTAGTTTTCTGAATGATTAACAGGTATTAATTTGTGAAATATTTGAGGGAGCTGCGTCCGCAGAGTGCGAAGTTTCCCGCCATTTCTCCCTAACTTCTACATTGCTATAAACTTGACATTGGCTAATCTGTGCAAAGCCATAAAAAGAGAGAACTAATAAAATAATAAACTTGATACTGGCTAATGCCATAAAACGAAAAAGAAAAGACTTTTTGAAAAATGGCGGGAAACTTCGCACTCGGCGGACGCGACGCCCTCAAACCTTTCCCAAATGAATACATGTTAACCATTCAAAAAACGACACCAAAACTATAATGTCCACAACACAACCAATACCGATCCTTTTCAAAATTAGCAAAAGAACATTATTTCAATTCAAAGCGTTAAATAACCGCGCCCGCCAAATACGAATTCTCCCGCCTTTCTCCAGGAGGTGATATTGTCTATGTTCGAATTTAATATTCGTGTAAAAAAATGGAACAGCCCTAATCTGTGAAAACGGCTGTTGTTTTGATTTAAAAAAAATATATAACCATAGACAATTCTATGGTCAATACCAGATCGTTTTTTTCCCCCTTCCTTTTTCTTTGAATTATTATTATTAATAGTTTTATTTTGTTCTTAAGTAATACTTTAATATAGATTTTAAAATTCGTGTAAAAAAAACGCAACAGCCTTAAGCTGTAGGAACGGCTGTTGCTTTGATTTAAAAAATATATACAACCATAGACAATTCTATAGTCAATACCTGAGAATAATGGTTGTTTTTTCTTTTCTTGTACTTTTAATTATTATTATTAATACTTTTATTTTGTTGCTGTTGTAACGTCTCTCTGGTCTCAGCTGAAAATCAGCGATGTGTTTTTCGTAAGAGATATACTATGCTGAGCCGTAAACCCTTTCTGGTTGGTGTTACAGACAGACATACAATTTCTGATTAGAATAGGATGTACTGTGTGTAATAAATAAATTTTCTTTCTATCCTTCAAAAGTACATCTAATCAAGCTCGACCTATATTCTGGATGTCGTATCACATTTTAAAGATACCGATAAAAAAAAAAACACGGAGACGCTGCGTGAAAACGGAACGAATCAAGAAACCACAACTACGTGTTATGTATTGGCGAGAAAATTTGCTCTTTACAGTCATTTGTGGTTCAAGATAATATCGCTTGTTTTATAAACCTCCGTATAAGTGTGGTAATAAATAATGACACAATATTCAGGCACCTTTACAAGCAAATAAGTGCGTATTATTTATTCAGATTCATACAATAACATATAAATAACATATACATAAGATAATATTTTTTTTATAATTTATTTTATAACAAATGATATCTTGGAGATATCAAATTCAAAATCAAAATCTATCAATAAGTTCAAAGTTTTTATAAAACGAAATCTTATAGAAAAATCATAATACGAATTTGAGGATTATATAAACGATAAAAAAGCTTAGATGTGTATTGCTCTAACTCAATAGCTAATTACAATTTATTATTGATTATGCGAGATGGTGATAACAAAAACCACCCGGTTTAGTTTGTTGTGGGCTTCTTGTTAGACCTGGGCGCGATTGGAACACTCTTAGTTTTAAGTTTGCGAGTGTAGTTATCACCATCAATCCCATGCTTAAAGCTATTTTGATTTGATTTGATAAACCTTCAGACCCTAACCGGGTCTGAATAAGTAAGAAACACCATCTTTTGAGTTAAGAAATCCCATTAAAAATTACCAATTGCGGTTTTAAGGAGTTCTCCGCTGATCCTTTCCTATATTAACTTTTTTATGTACCTATGTATTAAAACGAACAACACAATAAAATAAGAAACTCAAAAATTGCCCCACTTCTCGCGATTTTTTAACTCTATTTTTGTTACAATATGATAGTATTACCAAAAGTATACAATATCGTATGAAAAATAAACTTCACTGTAATTGATAAATATAATAAATTAATTACTACTGCACTCTGATATACCCAGGAAACAGTCGCATCCGGTAAAACAAACGAATATCGCATGTCTGGAATAATGAACCATTTCGCATCATTTCCTAACAGTTATAATACATTCATCAAGGAAATAAAGGTATCGAGCAAGTTCGTCATTTAATTAACCGAAACGGAAAAGTGTCATGAAATAATTTTTATTTGAGTAAGAAGGCAAGTAGTTACTAAGAAAAATCAGACATTCATATTAATCATATATGTACTATAATATAAGCTGTGACAGCTGTGCTTAGAACGTCCACCTCCTAATCAGAGGTCGGGGGTTCGATCCGGGCGCACCTCTTAACTTTCTAGAGTTATTATATATGATTTTATGTCATAAATACGTTATCAATTAAAATATCACTCGCTTCAACGGTGAAGTGAGAGTTCTCCATAATGTTCTCAAAGGCGTGTGATGTCTGCCAATCCGCACATGGCCAGCGTGGTGGACTATGGCCAAACCCTTCTCTTATTGAGAGGAGACCCGTGCTCTGTAGTGAGCCGGCAATGGGTTGATCATGATGATGACGATGCTACTATAATATTTGTTGCCCGCGTTTTTTTTAACCTCGCAGGATTATTTTATTAGCTGGGAGAAACTTGTACTTTGTGTAATTGCGCCAAGAGCTGTGAATATCTTTTTTATTTATTTATACAATTTAATTGCAATACATATAAAGGACATAACATATATAGAAATAACAAAACAAACAGCAATTGGCGACCTTATCACTAATCGTGATGTCTTCCAGGCAACCATTTCTTTGGAGCCAATGAGTTAAAAGTTTTACGATCATAAGATCGCAAAACAGCTTTTTATTTCTATAAAATCCTAAAAAAAGTATCCTATGTTAATTTTTAGGAACAGCTGTGACAAACAAACTTACAAATTTATTATATAGAAAAAGACCAGGGAATACATAGGTAGTAATTGGAAAATAAGAAAAATTTCGCATTTCTTTTGCGAACTTGTTACCAAAATCTAAAGTTACGTTAGGGTAGAATATAAAAAATTAGACACTATTAGGTTAGTTAGTACATAGTTAGTTTACTGCATAAATGAATACTAGACCTTATTGAGTAATTTAACTATGTGATTGTGAATACTTACAAATTAACATAGTTTTCTTTTACACGCAACTTTTATACATTTTTCTAACTTTTGACTTTATTAATTTTCTATCAACAATTCTTCATATGTTTTCTAATGACTATTTATTTAATTGTGTGTTAATTTTATTAACGTATGTTTTTTTGATTTAGTATCTATTAGTTGCAATCCATTGTTTAGCACGTGTACTCTATCGCTTTGAAATGTAAAAGTTTTATTAATTCAATTCTTAATAAATTAATTAGGTAATACCTATTATATGTAATACGTGTTTATATGTAAGGGTACAAAACGGGGTTTTCAAACATGTTTAATCTTGGTACACAAAATTGTTGGGTATCCCCTGATCGGTTGTAAGGTTTGTTGGTCTGGAAAATCTAGAATTTTATTGGTTTTCTCTTCGGAGAAATTCGTTTAGAGCTCGAAGCGACGTTCAGCTATATCCAGACAGCGAAATTTATTAATACTATGTGATTTGGATGGCATCTCACTTTTATTGCCTGTGAAACCTTATCACAGACAAATGAATACTTACGAATGGATTGCTTTTCCTATCTCAATATTAAGTCAGTTATACTTATATTATGATTAATATAACTATCAAAAAGAATTATCGCTTTTAAAACCTCTGCAGCTTTCGCTAAACGTTAATGAATAAATCTATCAATATCACCTTCCTTCGTCATCATCATCATGATCAACCCATTGTCGGCTCACTAAAGAGCACGGGTCTCCTCTCAATATGAGAAGGGTTTGGCCATAGCCCACCACGATGGCCATGCGGATTGGCAGACTTCACACGCCTTTGAGAGTATTTATGGAAAACTCTCAGGCATGCAGGTTCCTCATGATGTTTTCCTTCACCGTTGAAGCAAGTTATATTTTGATGAAACGACCAGCAGTGAATTCCGATCGGTTGACAAGTGTTGATACTTGTATGAAGTAGGTACATACCACTGAATTTGTATGGTATTAAAACTGAAACCGGTATGAAGTAAGTATAACTATAAATAACCAGCGTACCAGTATACGGTTAAAACTAAGAACGATCTTCTTAGCCAGCGTGATAGATCTCTTACGAGTTTGAAACTACAATTATTATCTAGTTACTGCTGTGGACAAATACCGCAACACATTATATCTAATTAGGTAACCGTTTGTCGTTAGTGCATCACGCTAAACCACTTAAAAAAACGCGACTTTCACAGTTTTATAGCACAGTCGGAACTAAATATGACGCACTAGCTAGTTACGAACGATTCTAAAATAAATTTTCACGAAAATCGTCTAATAAAGTCACTTTTCAGTTAAATTACAATATATATTTTGTTTTTTATACAAAAAACAACATATTTATAGAAGTATTTTGCAGTAACGCTATATTAACCTAAAGAAATCTCTAAATAATATGATAAGATATAAACTTGAATTGCATATCTTGCAATATTTCATTGACAATTTTCCGAAATTTAAATGCAGTCAATTTTGCGTTTTATTGCGGGTACTTCGTTAAAAATGTAATTATTAATTTTTACATTAAGCCAAGGCCATTTAATATGAACTACCAGTCATTTGCTTGCCCTTATCCCACATTATGTGGGGTCAGCACAAAACGTCTTCTTCTTCCACTCACTTCTATCAGCCGTCACCTCACTACCCATACCTTTTACCCGCATATCCTCTTTTACACAATCCATCCATCTCTTCTTTGGCCTTCCTCTACTCTTTTGCCCTTACACGAACTACCAGTATTTAAAATAATTTACTAGCGATATTAAAATGCAAAATGTACGCATTTCGGATAAGAGAGAGAAAGAGAAATTAGTGTTCATACTTAATACACCTTAGAAATGAACGCCTTTTCTAGAAGTCGGTTCACATTGTGAAAGGGAAATTTAGACCTTTATCTCTTGTCAACTTAGCTTCAAGAGACACTGAAGTAGCTTATCTTCTTACTGTAACTTAATTGCAATATAATTCTGTAGATATCTTTAGAAGTAACACTAAACTTTGTTTCAAGCTTAGCGTCAAGATTTTTCAAGACAATAAATAATAATTCACTTTTATAGTCTTTTTTACGAACCCTATAGCAAAAAGTTGATTAATCAAATCAAATCAAATCAAAAATATCTTTATTCACATAAACCTATTACAGGCATCTATGAATCGCTTATTTCATTATTTCTATTAGTGAAGTGATCGATAACTACAATCGACATCTTAAAACTAAGAAGATTCAAATCGCGTAAAAAATTATAGTTCCTATGGAGATAGAGCAATTCACACCCAAGCTTTTTAATCGTTTATATAATAATTTTCGTTTTATAAAATAGTTTGTTAATTTTCTGATACATCGTCTTCAATGAATCAACTAGCCTGTTTTATTGCTGGATACTAAATAAAAAGTTTATTGTAGTTTAAATATTCAAAGTTTTTAAATCAGATATTTTTAGCTTACTAACATGGAGAAACAAGAATCTGCAATTTATTAACTTTAATTACATTGTTAAACATTGTAAAACAAACATAGTTATTTCAAACAAACATAGTTGTTTATTTTCACAGTGACGTAATTTTTAGGTTAATCTTTAGTTTTAACTCTAAGATCATTAGTGTCATATATATCTATATACTCACCAGTTTTCTCCTTATACGATTCGTCGATAGCTTTCAGGGACTCTGAGAATATTCTCGTTAATTTGTCTTTCTCGATCAGATTCGGCAGTTTCACGTGCAGTTCGTGGCTATGCAGGAACCTCGACATCCTGTACAGCGGGTTATCACCAAGAGATCTGGCGCCATCGTCCAAATCCTTATCCGGTATGCTGACTAACTTGACGCCGTCGGCTATGTCAAAATCACCGCTTAATAAAGAACCTAACACTACATTGATCGAAAGGGCTAAAAAAAATATCGTTTCTCGATACATTTTCGTCGGCGGTACGTTTGTGAATTAAGTAAGAAAGGGAGGCAAAAATGCTTTTATAGTGATAGCTTTCAAAAAAATGACAACCAAGCAATCGTTTCGTGGCGAAGCATCGAGTGAAATAGAAAAAAAATCCATAGCAGAGTCATTCTACAGCGCGTTGGTTAGTTTCGCAGTCTAGTTAGCTTTTTAATTGTACGCCGTTTACTTTAATAGGTGGTATGGTTCTTTAGCCTTCGTTAACTTCTACACCCTACTTTAGAGTAGGGTACACCATACTTAGGTGTGAAAGTGTTTTGTAGTAGTTTGCAAGTATGGAAATCAGGAATAGAAAAATTGGCAGAAAATCCAAACCGGTATTAAGTATTGAACCGGGTGATACCAGATTTCATCATATCACTCGTCGTATGTACAACATATCGTAATATGTTCGTGTTTATGTTAGTTACTCGTATGTTCGTTGAAGCTGTGATAGCCTAGAGGTTAGGATGACCGCCTCCCAAACAGAGGTCGGTGGTTCAATCCCACGCACCACTAACTTTTACGTTACGTTACGTGCGTATTTAAGTTAAAATATCACTTGCTTCAACGGTAAAGGAAAACATCGTGAGGAAACCTGCATGTCTGAGAGTTCTTCATAATGTGAGATGTGAGAATCTCAAAGTCATGTGAAGTTTGTCAATCCGCACATGGCTAGCGTGGTGGACTATGGCCAAACCCTTCTCATATTGAGAGGAGACCCATGCTCTGTAGTGAGCCGATAATAGGTGGATCATGATGATGATAACATAACTTTAACTGAAATTCTCATTCCGTTGTAGAATGACCGCATCGAACAGCTCGGCGTTCAATCTTAACAAATAAAACTACAACAATAGCTTACACCTTGTAGTAATCGATGTACAGCTACTAGATATGGCAGAAACGTACTCTTAGCAATGAGCGTCTGTATGACATTTTACCAAAAATAAATAGACCAGCAACACTATCTATAAAATAGGTATGTAAGTACGTATCTTCCAGACACCAATTATTAATTTATGATTCAAAGAAAGAACCTTTACTCCAGCTAGGAAATAACCTCATACGCGCCAGCCTGTGACTTTGTCTCCATACCCTTTTTTAAAGATTGCCTGGGGACTGTTTTACCGCGATGATAAATATCCTTTGTCCATCTCTAGATATACTCGTGTGAAATTTATAATTTAAATTAAATGGCATTCTTCAAACAGGTTAGGTATCTAGCATCTTAGACTGCATCATTACGGGTAACAAGAGGGCTTACTCATAATTGTATTTTTTCTTACTTAAAAATGACTTAAGTGATTTTAACACGAATTCGCTACTCTTGTTTATAATTGATAGAAATTAAACTTTGATTGATTGATTTTAGCTGTTATTACATAATACATTTATTACTAACTACTTTATTCACTTACTTTATTGTACATATATACTTACTGTAAAATCCTGTGACAACTAAAATTTCTAAAGTATAGTATCTCAGTTTCTATTCATGTCTTTGCAAAATTTCGTCAAGCTTAGTTCGGATTTCACCAAAATCGGTGCATCGGTTGTATCGAACACACAAACAAACAGACGCAAACCTGGGTTTATAACACTGGTTAGTATCTAAAAGATATTTAAATTTATAATTCGGAATTATTAAAATGATCTGATATTTTTTGAATCGGTGATAGCCTAGTGGTTTGGGCGTCAGCCTCCTAATCAGAGGTTGGCGGTTCGACCTCTAACTTTTCGGAGTTATGTGCGTTTTTAAAAAGATTAAAATATCACTTGCTTCAACGTTGATGAAAAACATCGTGAGGAAACCTGCACACCTGAGAGTTCTCCATAATGTTCTCAAAGGCGTGTGAAGTCTGCCAATCCGCACATAGCCAGCGTGGTGGACTATGACCAAACCCTTCCCATATTGAGAGGAGACCCGTGCTCTGTAGTGAGCCGGTAATGGGTTGATCATGATGATGATATTTTGTATGAATTCCCAAAAGCACCATAACTTTTCTCACATGGTGGATCAAGCAAAGTTTTACATCTGTGGAATTTGTTTTCACCATGAACTAATAGTAAACGCACTGAGTTTTTCTTCTTTTTAATTTAGTCAGTGAGAGTAAAGGGACTGAGAAAATGTTCTTTGCAATACAACTGCTGGACTGATAACTGTTCAATGATATCAGATGATTATCTTATGGCTATTTATGTCCCTTAAATGGGCATGGCTACCCCTATCACAGGACAGAGGGATCGAAATCGTTTCGCCACGCTGCTCTAATCGGGGATAGTTATTATCCATCATGAAACTAACCACGACCTGGAACTAAAAACTTTAGAAAAAAACCCACAAAATCTCCGAGTACCCGCACTTTTCTTCACTCAACTCAGAAATCAAATGTATGTAAAACGTGTGTGATAAGAAAACACTATAATGACCCCAATTTTTGAAATCGTATTTATTTACGACCAGTCTGACCATTGCACTGACCTTGAGGTATTTTAACATAACCATATCAATCCATAGTTCCTTACTAATATTACGAATTTGCTTGTTACGCTTTCATGACATGGGCTAGTAATAAGTGCATAAAAAAATATATATATGAAAGCCTGATGTAGATTCGTAATGATATAATTTCGTATTGATTATTATCGATTTGTCAGTACATTAGTTACACGCAAGTCACCCAATAATTGGCTTGTCATTACTACGAATAGTTTCTTTTTGACTTTCGAGCGCTATGTAGGTCTGTGAATAACAAAATATTGTTTTTTACTACATCTTATTTTATTTCTTGTTCATTTGTTGCTCTCAGATCTTCATTCATTTGTAATAGATAAGACATCTTGACCAGAGAACATCGTAGAGATGGATATGGGTTACTTTTCATGCCAGAAAAGCACCCTTGGGAAAGCAAATTGGCTACTATGGCACAATTGAGATATCAATGTTGATATATAATTTTGGATAAAGATAGCTTGCACAGTTTCTCTTACGTGAACTCAAAAACACGCACATAAACACTTACGGATGCACACACACACAAACACACTCACACACACACACACACGCGCGCGCGTTCACGCACAAAATCACACACAAACATCTTGCTTACTAAAATTTTAAATTAAAGTCGTTATTATTAAATAGTGTTACTGTGTTTACTTCATTAATTTATCTTTTTAAAAGGATGTTCCAACAACGGATTAATATTTTGGAAACCTTTTTATGATTTTTTATTTTTTTATTTAGCAATATAAAGAATGTTACTTTTTACTACGTCACGCTTAGTTATCCAAAATCTTCAGATTACACATTGAATCTAGTAGGGTTTCCAATTTTTTAATCTTCGTTTTTAGATAAGGATAACTGTATGCTCCACATACTACTTAATCATGCCATCATCTTTAGTTTTTGATGACCTTCCCAGAACACTGGTGAGCGCTGTGGTCTCAAAGGTCCGTACGTGCTCCCGGTCTGAGTCAATTTGTTATTTTATGATTTGTTTGTGGTCTGCTGTAGTGATAACATTAGTGGGAACAAACTACCTGTAGAAATTGTACACTAAAATACTGATCGCTCACGACCTCCGTGGCGCAGTGCGTGCGCATTATAAAGTTGGAGGTCCTGGGTTCGATTCCCAGCTCGAGTCTGGTCTGCTGGGAGGCTTCGGCCGTGGCTAGTTACCACCCTACCGACAAAAAAGTGTCGCCAAGCGATTAAGCGTTCCGGCAGTATGTCGAGTAGAAACCAATTAGGAGTGTGGGTTTACCATACCCCTAACAGGTTAGCCTACTGCTATCTTAGACTGCATCATCACTTATCATCAGGTGAGATTGCCATCAAGGGCTAACTTGTACACTACAAGTTAGCCCTTGATGGCAAAAAAAATGGCAAAAAAAAAAAAGATGGAGGAAACTGAGTATTTGGTCTCTTTAATGCCATAACGTTATCGTAGGATAGTCGAGATTTGTATCATTCAAATCTACGCTTTGAATGTGTAAAGAACTTTCAATTCACAAAAAAATCACGACAGTCAATGGCTTTGTTGATTAAAAAATAACTAGAACTAAAAATGGCGGGCTTTCTACGCTGCACTTTCACTATCATTCTTGTAGCTGCAACATGTTTTGCTCTTTCACACCTAAGTGACGTGCCATTATATATCTCTCTCTTTGTTTTAGAGCAAGCGGATGATATTAAGATCTTTTGGGCAATGGACTGTTACACAATTTTCAGTCACGCTGCGAAAACAAAATATTTGTCATTTTTTGACAGAGACGCGGAATTGGAAGCGGTGATAGCCTAGTGGTTAGGGCGTCAGCCTCATAATCAAAGGTCGGCGGTTCGAATCCGGGCACGCACTTCTAACTTTTCGGAGTTATGTGCGTTTTAAAAAAAAATTAAATATCACTTGCTTCAACGGTGAAGGAAAAACATCGTGAGGAAACCTGCACGCCTGAGAGTTCTCCATACTGTTCTCAAGGGCGTGTGAAGTCTGCCAATCCGCACATGGCCATGCTATAGACTATGGCCAAACCCTTCCCATATTGAAAGAAGACCCTTGCTCTGTAGTGAGCCGGCAAAAGGTTTATGATGGTGATGATGAATCTGACATACATGTCAATTTATGACGGATAAAAAGAGCCGATTCACTTGTTCCTGAATCCTTGAAGTTGACTCCGTGGCGCAGCGAGCACACTGTCGCATTATAAATTAGAAGGTCCTGGGTTCGATTCCCAGCTCGAGTCTGGTCTGGTGGGAGGCTTCAGTCGTGGCTAGTTACCACCCTACCGACAAAGACGTGTCGCCAAGCGATATACAACAATTATGTATGGGTATGGGTTACAACCCCTAACAGGTTAGTCCTCTACCATCTTAGACTGCATCGTCACTTACCATCAGGTGAGATTGCCGTCAAGGGCTAACTTTTAGTGGATAAAAAAACAACCTTAGGCTAACGAAATGCTAGATTTAACATAAACAATTTTAGTTGCTTGGAACGCTTGGAAAATAAAGTTAAAGTCGTTCCTCGTTATTTTACTTAATAGTATACTGTATGTATAATGTCTATGAAAAAAACTATTAAATACTTACTAAAACTACAAAATATTTAACGTTAAAAATGTCGTCATTAATATTAAACGTCTGAATATGCGAATTACATTCAATAAGACTGCTGGCAATACTATGTGAGTACACGTACATTGTCACGCACTAATTGTTTTAAATCATCAAAGATTATTGTGTAGATATGCTCTTTCCTTCACAGTAGTCATAACTATAATACACACCGTCTTCGCCGGCGAAGACGAGGTCCCCGCTGTCATACGTCTTTTGGACGTGGGCTCCATCCACAGCCTCGGAGACGTACGGACCACTCACCGTCCGACCCCCCCGTTATCCCAAACGTCGCCTAAGCCGAGGTTCGGCCTCAAAGGAGGCGCCCTTAGGCAGTCGTTCCCTTAGTTTCTTCGAGCCCTAGGGCTCAAAATTTCTTCTGGCAGAGCTTCTTTCCATAGCTCGCCAAACAGCCCGGTTACGCTGTGGCAACCAATAGGGTTTGTACAGCTAAAAGACAGTCCAAAAAAAAAAAACTATAATAATGCATATATAAAATAAAAAAATAAAATAATGGATGATCATAAGAAAATGACAAAATTCAATTCAAATGTTAGCATTAGAAGTAACCCCAAAGTTTACCATCAAGTGAGATTGCCATGTGATGATTGATTGTAATAGATATAAAAAAGGAAACAAACACACATTTACAATATATACAAACCGACACATTTCACATACCAAAAATTAAAATACCGTTGAAGCAAGTGATATTTTAATTGCTTAAAAACGCACATAACTCCACTAAGCTATCACAGAGTCATGTCAGATTGGAGATATATTATTTAAAAGATTAGGTAACTGTCACGAGAATGATACCTGTCATATTAATTAAATATGATTACGACATAGTATTGTAATATATATAATTTACCCCAAAATTCCTCTTGCGGTATTTCAGTAACCTTACAAATAACGGAAATCATAGCGGTATCTACGGAATTCCTGTCAAAAATGACAAATATTTTGTTTTCGCAGTGTAATTGTATTGCACGCTACTAGACTACATAAAATAAGAAATACATAATATAAAGGGAAATTAAAAATGTATGTCCACAAGAATATGTCGAAATTCAACAAAAAATGACATTCTAGCTATCTTAAGGTAAGAAGTAAAAATTAATTAGTTCTTCATCTGTTTAGACTACATGAAATTTAAGGGAAAAAATAACCAAATTTGTCATTTTTATAGATGGTGATAGTATACCCATCCTGTTGCTATATTGCAAGTTAGCGGCTTAAGGGTTACCCAATCTTGGCTATAAGAAGTAGGACAAAAATCATAGACGCGGCAAAACTAGCATGTCTCCTCAAATGGCGCTGGGCTGGACACATCGCGCGAACAACGGACGAACGGTGGACGGAAAGGCTCATCCACTGGTACCCACAAGACGAACGTCGGTCGAGAGGTCGGCCGAGATGGCGCTGGTGCGACGACATCGCCGATATAGCGGGGCCCACGTGGACGAGATGGACAAGAATGGAGGAGGCCTATGCCCAAAAATGGGCATTATATTAAAAATAAAAAACTACATATTTTAGACAACATATTTAAAAATTAAATTTTGTCATTTTTTTTGGACATTTACACTTATTTGACACATTATAATTTTGAATTGGAAATAAAGGCTAATTTAATGTAATTTGAGAGAGAAAGGATCTGATTTTTAACTTACTCTATGAGCTAGGAAATCGACTATTAAGCAGGGCGGGTGGCGTGCACCGATTCTGTTCCTACACTTCTGTATATTTGCACTTCCTAATTGACCGTTCCGTGCCTCATTATACGTAATTGATTTAAATAAACCGCATAAATTGGCTATTATTCTTTCGTCCGTTTGACAGGTTTGACTCAAATACCCAGTTATGCTAATCAATGGTAATTGAATTTAATCTATTTTTCAAGCTAACGCATTCCAGCGTGGTTTGTAAATTCTCTAATTCTAAGGAATAATATAAGGAACCCCTATGAGACAAGAGAATCGGTGGGTACCTTTACTTTACCATGATCTTTCAATCTTTATTTGGCGAATGAGAAATCTGTCTTTAGCCAAGCATTAGCAGATTTTTTTTTATATACACTGCAAGTTAACCCTTGAGGACGATCTCATCTGGTGGTAAGTGATAATGAAATCTAGGATGGTAGCAGGTTAACCTGTTAGGGGTATGGTAAGCCCACTATTCTAATTGCTTTCTACGCGACATCGTGCCAGAACGCTAAATCGGGACACGTCTTTGTCAGTAACTAGCCATCGATTGGCGACATGTCTTCGTCGGTAACTAGCCACGGCCATCGCGCGCGCTGTCACATTGTAAAGTGTTCGATTCCCGGCCCGAGTCTGGTTGGAAGCTTTGGCCGTGGCTAATTACCACCCTACCGATAAAGATGTGTCGCCAAGCGATTTAGCGTTCCGTCACGATGTCGTGAAAACCAAATAGGAGTATGGGCTTAACATACCCCTAACAGCTCGCTACCATCCTAGACTGCATCATCACTTACCAACAGGTGAGATGCCTTCAAGGGCTAACTTGTGGTGTATAAAAAAAAAGAACCCATGACTGACTTTATAGTAACTACAGCGAGTGTACTACACAAGGAATTTCCTCAAGATGAAACAAAAACTTTTGCTTTATTGGACAAACGACTTACTCACGGTCTGTAGTTTTATTCAGTATTACAAAACTCCCATTAAAAACTTATATCAAAACTTTAACCGATAAAGAATAAAACTTTCGTAACTGGGAAAATCACATCATATTGATGAAAAAGTAAAACGTGCTTCAATTAAATAGGACTTGGAAAATTTTAAGGAGACAAATCTTTCTTCGGGTTTTTATCGAGTCTAAAGCTTCGGCCTTGAAACAAAACGACAGCCTAATGCGATGCGATGCGTATGTATGGGTTTTAAAAATCATCTACCTTCATTAATTTTCCCGGGCTTAAGAATTCTGTCATATATTTGTCTGATAGATACAAGCAAAGTGTTCTAAGAAGATTGTTCTTAAATAATTTTCAAGTGGCTTGTGTGATGGCGACATCAAAAAAAACCTACCCGGCTGAGTCTTAATATAATAATAATAATTTTTAATAAATAATAAAAAATAATATTTCAGCAACACACACATATATCCAATACAAGTAGTAAAAATAAAATTGTCTATTTATACACTAGCATTATGCACCTAAATATACTCGCAGTCTGTTTTTCTTGTGTTTTCCAAATCCTAAGCAGAGATCGCTAGTAAGCGATAAGGCCGCCTTTTTGTATTCTACTTATTTATTTCTTTTCTTGTATTCTTTCTTAACTTGTGGTGTAAAAATTAAGGGTAATAATAATATTATACTAACTTTATTGTAGGCTTCTTCTTAGACCAGTTGCGTTTGAAAACCTCGTAGCTTTTACTAACTTTTTAAGTTTACGAATATACCTAGTTATCACCATCAACTCACTACTACGTAAGTTAATGACGCATCGAAAGCTCTTAAAAAGGATATTTTTTATAAAGTTACTAGCTGTTGCCTGCGACTTCGTAGAATTACTGATTCGCCCGTGAGATTGAGGTTTCCCGTGCGGCCAATGCCCTGTTTCAGAAAGTAAGCTACAGGCAAATGTCTAATTGCTGATTTTCATGTCTCTAATTTAGAGACAAAAAAAAAACATAGGACTTTCAAACAAATTTCCAACCCCTATTTTAACCCCTTAGGGGTGTTTCCATATATCCTTTCTTAGCTGACATCTCTTAACTATCAACTACCTACTTGCTAAATTATAGCTTTATACGTACAATAGTTTTTGAGATCTCGTGTTTAGTCAGTAAGTATATAAGTGACCTTTCGCTTTTATATATATAGATGATTGATTGATTGATTGATTGTCTATGTATGCCAAAATCTTATCAAAAATCGTGCTGTTAAGACGTATCTCCATATTATTCATAATTTTATATAAATCGTTGGTATATTAAACCGATCATAGTTAACCGAGAAGGAAACAAACAAACATATATACAAACCGACACATCTCACACACCAAAAACTATTAATAACTAATTGTTAACTAACTTAAAACTAATATTATTGCATGCCGCTAGACGGATCTTATTAATCTCTCCCTGGGTCTGTTCTCGCTGATAGAAAAGAAAGAAAGAGAGAGAGTGCTTCTCACTCTGTGCGTGGATTAGCTTAAAGTCATGTTTACGATAACCTAAAACAACAACTAAACGTAGTCTACTAACTCAAAGTTTATAACGCTTGTACCTGACATAATATATAATAAAGCAATACCTAAAAGATTTTGATTTTATGCGGGAATTACTAATTGATTCCTTTTCTATTTCGGTATCGTTGCGGGTGATGAAAAAAATCATGCCACCATCGTGGAATTTTCATCCACATTCAGTCGGTCGGGAGCTAACTTGTGGGTGAATTAAAAAAAATTCACCCCTACACAAACGCAATTTGATGTTTAAGTACTGAAAACTTGATGGTAAACTAAAACTTCTAGGCGTACTTTGATTAAAATAAAAAGGTTATTATAATATATATATTTTTTAAAACCAAACTAGGGTTTTGGGGTTGAATCACTATGTATAATACGAGATAAAAATGATTTTCACGCTACAGAAATCGAGCGTTTCAGCTGCAACAAAACGATCTACCAATATAACCATATTAGGTGTTACAAGATATGGAACATAAATCATTTATTTATCAAGTTTTATGCGAGATTTCATTTCAATGCTAAATGTGTTAGTTTTATTCATACCTTTCTCTGATAGGTAGGTACTACACGTAAGGTCAGAAAATTAGTTTTTTTTTATTCTTTAAAAATAATTAGTATTATAAATAGTGTTATACAATTTCTTTATTATATAGTACAATATGACGTAATTGTTTTCTATTAAACTCGGATTTATTTAACAATAAGACAAAGATGCCCTGAATGCTAAAATAAAAAAATATTCTTAATTATCCTAACTTAATATAATAAATGCGAATATGTGAATATGAGTTTGTTCGTTTATTTGTTATTCTTTCATACAAATAATTTATCCAATGCAAAGGTACATTGTTAATGAGTAACATAGGTCATATTTTATACTCGCAATCCGACGGGAACGGAAATTTAAAAAGGGGTGAAACCGCGAGGCGCAACTTATAACGAACGAATAAACGATGTTTGTGTTTTCGTTAAAGAGATATAAATTTGTATTATTTGCTAACGTTACCTACCATTGAAAGTAAATAACAATATCGCTTAAACAGACGTATTTAACAAAACGGTACAACAGGTCCCGCGAAGATACCGACCGTCGAAGAAGATTGCGCCTTAAGCAGAGTCACGTAGAATCGATATGGCACGCGATCTATAAAAAGTGTTGCAAACACCAATAAATAAATGGGAACACAAACGCGAACGGATGTGCAAAAAATAATTGCGCACACACTCAAGAAGAGCCAGTGCAGCGTGACGGAGAATAAAAATCATAGACGGATCTGAGAAGGACCCATTGTCGAACAAACCACCGACACATGTGGTGTGGTTGTGGCCCACAAATGGATTGGTGACGTTGGTGCAAGTGTTGGTGATACGGACAGAGTGACAGCAATATGACTTCCCTGATATACCTCGTAGCGTTGGCGCTGTTGGGCCAAGCTCGGGCGGAAGTGGTTGAACTGAACTGCAGTGATAATGCCACGTGCATTGATAACATGGCGAGGGCGTTCGTCAGGAGCATAAGGCAACAGAAGCCGGTGAAAATTTTCGATCTGCTCACGATCGAGCCGATAGAGAGTCGGCAGGCGAGATCGATTCAAGACCCACTAACGAAATTTATAACTACGCATGCTGTAAGCATCGACTGGAATGATTACACGTTCAGATTCTCAAATCCAGAAGGTAGAAGCGATGCCATGGATTTAGAAGTTTTAGAAAGCAGATCTGCTAAAGGTTTGTACTATACATTTATTTATTATGTATTATGTACGTATAACTTAAGACAGGACCTGCACTCAGAGAAATAATCTCTAGAGATATTTAACTAAAAATATAAGTTATATACTAAGTAATCAAATCTTAACGAACATAATGATGTTGACATAAAAGGAAAAAAAAGTATGTTAAATTAATTGACCATTTAAGTTTATGACCCCGATTACTTTAGTAACAAAAACATTACCTGTACCATGCAAATGGTGGTTCTTAAGTTGGGAAGACTTGCTGATCTGAGTGGTCAGCGTTTAATACAGTATCCAGATATGCTTACAGTCCGGTTACGCTGTGGCAACCTATAGGAAAAAAACAGTTATGACCGATAAAACTTTAGTTAATATTCATTTAGAATATATTTTTAATTTATTGTTTTAATTTTGAATAGATAGTTGTAAAGACTTTCCCATGTAAGTGGTAAGTGTTTTGGCAAGCTTCCAGATAGGACCTAATCATAATATAAAACTTTATGTTAATATTCATCTGTAATATATTTTTTTATAATTGCTTTTAGTCTAAATTGTAAATCTGTGTTTTTTGAAAGTTTTCACTTGGTAAGTTATTAAAGGTAGTACAACATTGTAAAACTCCTGAACATATTATAATTAGGTCATTAATCCCGCCAAGTTATGACTATTGATAACTTGATTTGAAGTTTGTGTTAAGAATTACTCCTGGATCCTAGTTTTGAAACATAAAATCCCGGGACGCAAAATAAAGTTATATACTTCTGTGGAGCAGTGCGTGTCGCATTCTTAAGTCGGAGGTCCGATCCTGGGTTCGATTTCCGGCTCGACTCTGGTCTGGTGGAAGGCTTCGGCCGTGGCTAATTACCACCCTACCGATTAAGACGTGTCGCCAACCGATTTAGCGTTCTGGCACGATGTCGCGTAGAAACCAATTAGCAGTATGGGTGTACCATACCCCTAACAGCCCAGCCCGCTGTCATCTTAAACTGCATCACTTACCAGCAGGTGAGATTGCAGTCAAGGGCTAACTAGTGGTTAAATGATATAAAAATATAAATATTAATAGTAACGAGTATACGATTTACTAAAAGAAGCTAAAATTACTCATACGACAGCAATATTGTCTGAAAATTGTTTCATACAATATGTATCCAGTTTTCTAATAGAAAAGCGTGAAGATGAGCAGTTAAAGATAACTGGAGCATGTAATAGCTTATAACTAAGATCGCGTTAAATTAAAAGTAAAAGGTGGAGTTCATGAGGTAATTGCTAGCTCAGTAACCATGCATGGTTATGTAGATAGAACCTCCCATTGATAAACTCTAAGATTATATTCGAAGTAACCAAATATAGCGTTGGTCGACCCCCAACTAGGTGGACAGACGACATCAGACGAGTCGCAGGGAGCCGCTGGAAGCAAGCGGCCCAAGACCGTGAGCATTGGAACTCCCTACAAAAGACCTATGTCCAGCAGTGGACGTCAATCGGTTGATAATGATGATGATGATGAACCAAATATAATCTCACTAATATTATAAAATGCAAATGTGAGTTTGTTTGTCACGATTACACGCCTAGATCCTAATAATAGGAATAATAATTCAATCAATCATAGTCTTTATTCAAATAATCCTTTAAAAGGCACTTTTGACGCGTCAATAATTTACATAGTGATTACTACATTCGTAAACTTAAAACAAAAGCTATGAGGGTTCCAAACGCGCCCCGGTCTAAAAAGAAGACCACACAAATTTAGCCAGGTAAATTTTCTTTTGTCATCACCGTCTCACATGCCACTTAAAATTATTTAAGAGCTATCTCATTAGAGCAATATTTCATTACGAAGCTTGTTTATCATTTACATAATCGTTACACTGTCGAAGCGGTGATAGCCTAGTGGTTAGGACGTCAGCCTCCTAAACAAAGGTCGGGGCTCGAACCCGGGCACGCGTATAACTTTTCGAGTTATGTGCGTTTGTAAGCAATTAAAATATCATTTGCTTCAATGGTGAAGGAAAACATTGTGAGGAAACCAATAGAGTTCTCCATAATGTTCTCAAAGGCGTGTGAAGTCTGCCAATCCGCACATGGCCAGCGTGGTGGACTATGGCCAAACCCTTCTCATATTGAGAAGAGACCCGTGCTCTGGAGTGAGCCGGTAGTGGGTTTATCATGATAATGATGATACCCTATAATAGGATCAAAATCAAAACGCTGTGAAATGGTTATTCATAAAAGTTTTCATTACCTTAATTTGTGGATACTTAGTCGCGTGTATTGGTGTATGCACGTGTGGGTTAGCTTTCGTGATTATATGTAATTAGCGAGATATGAAATTAAGTCCGTCCCGACTTTCTTCTGTGAGAATTCCGTTAGAGCATTTTCTTTTAGCGTCTTCGGAGGATGAGTGAAATATTTTATGCAAAAAACTCTAGTATAAAAAGGAAAATACAATCTACATTTATTTATTTTTTTAGAGCCACCAACAGAATTATACATATTATTTTTGTACATAATTTAGGCCTTAGGTGCTAGGTCAACATATAATTCCACTTACAGCATGCAGATTTAGACGGATAAAAAGTCGTGCGAAGGACTTAACTAAAAGTATACAAAATTAACAATTTAATTATAAAGAACATAGAGGAAAAAAATAACTAATAATAATTAAAATATAAAATTAATAGATTAAAATTAAAAAACTTACAAAAACACCCAACATTTATCAATTTAACAACAAATAAATGATTTGAAAAGCTTTTTATTAAATCAAGTCATAAGTTAATCAAGTCTACTGCTCAGCTGGCCAAAGTTACATTGGATAATAATTAGTTTGGCCATCAAAAGATGCAATGGTACTTGCATTTTTGAGTACCATGGTTTGTCGCGGTTTTACCAGAGACGTCTTAGATTTGATATAATATTTGTACCCAGTTTATTTTTAGCTACAGCTGCGTCCTGATTTTCTATCCCGTATATCCCGTGTAATTCCCGTTAATAAGAAGATAAAATAAATGTTTTTTTGCTGATAATGTAACAATAATTTGTGGCCTATTGTACCTAATTCTTCGTACTACTTATATGTCGGTCTTGGTCTTCTTTTTAAAAAGGGTTTCAATTCTCTCCGTAATGACCAACCAGTTCAAAATGGATCTTTGACATAAAAATTCCCGGATGGAAAAAACTTACACGTTATGCGAAATACTTTTTCCCCGACCTAATATTGTATTGAAACATAAACTGGTCAATATTATTAAAACATCCTGCGTTCAAAAAGGCCAAAACATCATTTATTATAAATTTTAAGGCAATTGTGAATACCACGACTATAATTATTGTGTCAATGCATAATTTTACATCATTAAAATAATGACATGTACATGTGAAATTACCTCGGCGTTGTCAGAAAATTTCATGATTAAAATTAACTTCGGAAATGAAAAACTAATTTTCAATAATGTTCAAGTTACTGAAATTATTATCATCATTATGTTTATATAAATTGAAAATGATGTCTTTTATATTTTATCGATCTAGTGGAGCTAGTACATGGCAGAGCCATACAAATAAATGGAAGTTTAATTCATGTTTCATGTACTATTGGATCTGAGCTTAAAACAAGCAACTGGTAGATTAGAAGGCAAGTGCAAGGCAATATTTGTATGTTCCTCTATTCGTTTCGAAACCTTATGAGATCAGATTGTAATGAAACATTGGCAAGGTATTTTGGGTACGCCCGAAAAGGTTTCTCGTCCAGAGAATCTATAATTTTCTTTATTTCCACTTTACGTTGCTGGGTTTATCATCATTATCATCACGATCAACCCATTCTCGGCGCACTACAGAGCACGGGGTCTCCTCTCAATATAAGAAAGTTTGGCATGGTCCACCACGCTGGCCATGTGCGGATTGGCAGACTTCACATGCCTTTTAGAACATTATGGAGAACTCTCAGGCCTGTAAGTTTCCTCACGATGTTTTCCTTCACCGTTGAAGCAAGTGATATTTTAATTGCTTAAAAACGCACATGACTCGAAAAGTTATATGCGTGCCCGGGTTCGAACCCTGATCTCTGATTAGGAGGCTGACGTCCACTAGGCTATCACAGGATTTTTATATTATATAGGCTGGGTATATTCGGTAAGCTATATTGTATATAGGTGACGATTTTTTGACGACCTCCGTGGCGCAGCGCGCGCGCTGTCGGATTATAAACTTGGAGGTCCTGGGTTCGATTCCCGGCTCGAGTCTGGTCTGGTGGGAGGCTTCGGCCGTGCCTAGTTACCACCCTACCGACAAAGACGTGTCGCCAAGCGATTTAGCGTTCCGGCACGATGTCGCGTAGAAACCAATTAGGAGTGTGGGTTTACCATACCCCTAACAGGTTAGCCCACTACCATCTTAGACTGCATCATCACTTACCATCAGGTGGGATTGCCGTCAAGGGCTAACTTGTAGTGGATAAAAAAAAAAGGTGAATACTTTAACGTCTAAATGTTAAGCAATGACTTCCCGCATATAAAAGTGAAGTCATAAACTCAAATATAACAACAATAATAAATCAACTGATAAATAATCTTAGTCAAATCAAAATTAATTTTTACGCTAGAAAGTATATTTTCTTTTTCTTGTTCGTTTTTGCACTACAGAGGTTATCTACCTCGAATACTCCTCGGGGTTTAATGAAAAAAGTATAAAGGGAGACAAAAAGGACGAGTGTGTTGAAAAAATTCGATGTTTATTCTTTACATCCAGTTCATTATTCATTAAGAATATCCAAGTAGCATGTCTATAAACCGTGATGCCTATTTGATGTATGTTTAATGAAATACGTGTCTCAGCCTTTTTGTTTGCACGAATATTTTCTAGATGAAAATGAAAACGCGGTGGTTTTTTTGGCTTATTAAATTGCCTAGAGTGCGAGTCATGTTTATTCATATTAAATACTTATCACATAAGTAAATGTACATTTTTTTTAAACAATAGTAATTGTTAATTAAATCTTGCTCAAATCGTTTTTTTTATATACTACAAGTTAGCCCTTGACGGCTATCTCATCTGGTGGTAAGTGATGATGCAGTCTAGGATGGTAGTGGGCGAACCTGTTAGGGGTATGGTATGGTAAACTAACACTCCTTATTGGTTTTTACGCGACATCGTGCCGGAACTAGCCACAGCCGAAGCCTCTCACCAGACCAGACTCGAGCCGGGAATCGAACCCAGGAGCTCCTGGATCTTTAGATAATACACATTGGTCTTCTTCTTTAGGTGCCATTCCAACTAGTGAAGGTTGGCCGTCCGAATGTCATATTTCGCCTTGTCTCTCGCGAGGCTGAAAAGCTGTAACATAATCAATAATAGTTAGTAGAATATTAACAATAATCAGTAATCAATAATACTTGGTAGATTATTAAAAAAGGTTATATTAATAAAGAGCTGAACTACCGTCAACCACACTAGAATTCCGATCACGTCTTTCCAATTGTGTGCAATTGAAAATCTTGTGCAAAAATTTATCGTACGATTTGACAGATTCTAGCAAAAGTAAAATTTAAATGCAGTAAATAATGATTAATTTATATATAAAAGTATCTATTTATATATTATATTTATTGATATTTTATTTTATGTTTTTAATTGCGCCATTTCCCTCATATTTTAATTAATTCTTTCCCCGAGGGTTATCTGGAAGAGATTGCTGAAGCAATAAGCCTTTGCATACTTATGTGTTAAATGTTTTGTATTGTTGTTTCTTTAAAGTTTGTGTGCAATAAATAGTATTTATCTTATCTTAATATTTAATTTGTAAATAAATGGTCGTTTGAATTAGTGTTTGAATTCGAACAATTTTATGATCAGAGACCAAGCGAGAGATCGTATAATAGAGAACAAAAAAGTGCGCCTAAATATTTTGATGACATAATATTCATGATCAATATACCTACGCTATGAAACTAATTATATCAGGAATCGGCCGTCAAACTGCGATGACCTCTGGATATCACTCTGTAGGTTTGACCATTTCTTCGCGTTTTGAGTACCCTGGCAATCTCTGTTGGAGCTAAGTCAGGCATAATTCAGTCCTCTACTCCAGATAGATACGTGATCGTGATTAAAAAAAAACTAATAAAAAACAGTATTTTAATGAAATTATCTCGGTTACATGAAAAGTTAAAAAATTTACCATTTTTCACTAATAGCCTTAACTCGCAAAATCAATTCTTAATGTGATCTCATTTTAAGTAAAACAAATGAAACTTCAAATAACAAAAGAAGTTTAGTAAGTAGATTTTAAAATAAAACCTTATTTTTTTAATTATGGACCTTTTTTTGTGTTTCGCTGAATATGCCGGCCGGGGTGTATATTAAAAAAGGGTTACACTTAAAAGAAATATCGATATTTTTTAGTTTATTTTAAAAGTAATTTTCTCATATGTATAATTAACATTTATGTATTATGAATTGATTATTAGGGCAGAATCCGGCCATGTCATTTGCAAGTAAAGTAGTTTCAACAATGACAAATCAATTGAATGGAATGACAGTGTACCTTGTTAATACGTATTGTTAATTTTGGCATTTGTTACCATGGCTTCTTCCTAATAACTCTAAATATGCCAAATCTATTACTCCATCCACGCAGCAATAATAATAAGGGGTAAGAGATTTTCTCTTCACGTTGGAATTACATTATTAATTAATGATAATATACGTTTTAATAATATTCATGCGAAGTAAGATGCGAATGTTAGAATAGCAAATCATAGTAATGTTATTTTAGGAGTGATATGGGTAAACTCCAGTTTGTGAAGCTAAATTAGACTGTACAGTATCTAAAATACTTGGTTGTTGTTTTTAACGAGCCTGTGTGATAGACAGACGGACTAAGTAACTAAAGAGTAAAAGATATAATTACATATATATAATTAAACAATTAAAATATCACTTGCTTCGACGGTGAAGGAAAACATCGTGAGGAAACCTGCACGCCTGAGAGTTCTCCGTAATGTTCTCAAAGGCGTGTGAAGTCTGCCAATCCGCACACGGCCAGCGTGGTGGACTATGGCCAAACCCTTCTCATATTGAGAGGAGACCCGTGCTCTGTAGTGAGCCTGTGATGGGTTGATCATGAATTATATATAATTACATAAATTGTATTTTTGCTATTCCAGCATCAATAGGCTTCCTATTTACGCTGGGCATAGGACAACTCTCTCATAGATATGAAATAAGAGCATTGGCCCACCACAATGCTTAAATGCGGGTTGCTGGGTTTTCAGATTATTCATAAATGCATTTTATTTACATAATTTTATATCCTTAGTTATCCCTTGAAGGTAATCTCACCTGGTCTAAGTGATCATGCAGTTTAAGATTGAAGCGACCTAACCTGGTAGTTAATTTTTGACCTCTGATAAGGAGGCGGACGTCTTAACTACTAGGCTATCACAGCTTTTTGGTTCAACTCGTTGGTTGAAGTTTCAACGCTTGCCAAGTAATACGAAACTTGTTTTAAACTATTCACAAGTAGATATATGGAATACTAAAATATATGCTTACTTAAAAACTTGGCTGTTTTCCCAAAACAAACTTTATCGTATGAATAGGTGAATCGGTACTCGTACTAATATTATATTATATGAAAAAGAGGGTAGGGTATATATGAAAGGATGTCTGTCTGTTTGTATGGCGATATAAAGGATAAATATAGTTAACACGCAGTTAATAGCAATACTACATTTTAGACGACCTCCGTGGCGCAGTGCGTACGCTGTCGCATTATAAAGTTGGAAGTACTGGGTTCGATTCCCGGCTCGAGTCTGGTCTGGTGGGAGTCTTCGGCCGTGGCTAGTTACCAAAGACAACGACGTGTCGCTACGCGATTGAGGACGATGTCGCGTGGTGTGAGTGTGGGTTTACAATACCCCTCACAGGTTAGCTCGCTACCATCCTAGACTGCATAATCTATTTAGTGTCTTAGGCGTGAAGTGGGAACAGACAAACCGGGAAATTTTTGATACATATATCTTTACGATGTAGTTTTTGTTACGAAGTAGGTATGTGTAAGATTATATAATTCACACCGTCTTCGCCGGCGAAGACGAGGTCCCCGCTATCATACGTCATGCGGACGTGGGCTCCATCCACGGCCTAGGAGACGTACGGACCACTCACCGTCCGACCCCCCCGTTATCCCAAACGTCGCCTAAGCCGAGGTTCGGCCTCAAAGGAGGCGCCCTTAGGCAGTCGTTCCCTTAGTTTCTTCGAGCCCTAGGGCTCAAAATTTCTTCTGGCAGAGCTTCTTTCCAAAGCTCGCCAAACAGCCCGGTTACGCTGTGGCAACCAATAGGGTAAGTACAGCTAATAGACAGTCCAAAAATATATATATAATAAGTAAAGAACTCTATTTCAATTCGTACTTCAGGTCTGTATCAAACCTCACCAACTGTATCAAGTCAGTCAATCTCTATCAACTTCTCCTTTTGGTTGTTTGATAAAATCTAATATATAAAATTCTCGTGTCACAGTTTTCGTTGCCATACTCCCCCGAAACGGCTTCACCGATTTTGATGAAATTTTTTGTGCTTATCCGGTATCTATGAGAATCGGCCAACATCTATTTTTCATCCCCCTAAATGTTAGGGGTAGTCCACCCCAAATTTTTTATTTTATTTTTTAGACAAAATTTTTAATTTCTATTTTTTTATGATACAACATACAAAAATACATACAATCCTCAACTTTCACCCTTCTACGATCAACCCTTATTTTTTAATAGCCATTTTAGTAATTTAATCATTTTTCCTCTCCGGTCGAAAACTGAACAATTTTCGTCTTTATTGTATATGTATTTATTTATTTTGCACACGGGCGTGAGAGCTAATATATAATAAATATAATAATATATATTTATTAAAGGCAGTTCACCCAGTTACAAACAAGCACTTACAAACTTACAAAAAAAACAACAAAAAAGAAAAAAAAAAAAAAAGGATAAAAACAGACTAAAAAGTACATAATAATAACAAATAACCGCTTATCTATGAATCGTACCACAATGCTGTGACAACCAATGCCGCAAGATTGAGGGATCCAAGTGGTCACACATCGCGCGGAGAATCTCATTATTGGAGTGACGTAAACGCTGCCAAAAAGAAGCGATTCTTGAACGAATTATCGCGAAAAAGTCGGGCATTCTTGCCGAGGCGAACATGTTTGACGCACTGCAATATCGCGGTAATTTCATTAGAATGCGGTACGCATCATTGTACTGCACTCTAATGGTACTGTACGACCGTTTTGTGTACCCAAACCATAAATGGCATGTGTATAAATTCTGACAAAACGCTCGGAACAGAGAGTTCTTCACTTGTTCGTTGCAGCGAAAGAATCTGCGCGCTATCATGTTGCACCTTACAGCAAGTGCCCGACGCTCGCGCTCAATGTCACAATCATCCCTGAGGCCCTCCGTCAACATGTGACCGAGATACTTGAACTTCGCCACCCTACGGATTTCGATACCGTTCATAAACACCGGAGGGATATTATCCGGACCCTTCCCACACCTAAAAACCATGAATTCGGTTTTGGAGACATTGTATTTAAGTCCGTGACTTAACGCGTATTTCTCACAAATACCCAACATCACCCGTAAGGCCTTAATAGAGGGGCTTAGCAGCACCATATCATCCGCGTAACTAAAATTGTTAACACACAGCCCGCCTATATGACAACCGATTTTGGTGGCTCTCAGCTCCTCTATCAGACCATTCACGTAGATATTGAAAAGATCCGGTGATGTCAATCCGCCCTGGCGTACACCACATTCTAACCTATATTCGTTAGAAAGTGTGTCGCCCCATTTTACGTTGTTAGTTTGATTTTCGTACCAATAACTCAAGACATTTATGACATCAATTGGTACCCTATAATCCTTAAGCTTTGACCATAATAAATTATAATTTACCAGATCAAAGGCCCGACTGAGGTCCAAAAAACAAGCATATACACTAGTATCCCTACTTGTATAATACTTGACTGTATTTTTCAGGCTAAAAATTGCCGAGTCGGTTGAGACATTGGCACGAAAACCAAACTGCGCATCATTTATTCTGACATTCTTCATAAGAAGCGGATGTATTAGTTTTTCGAAAATTTTACCAATTATAGTACCCAATGAAATTGGCCTATAATTGTTTAATTTAGAAAGGTCTCCTGTATTATTTTTAGGAATTGGAACCACCACGGTCTTCATAAGTTCCTTCGGCAAGTATCCCAACTTAAGGCAGCGATTAAAGAGCACGCATAAAACCTTACTCATCTCCTCACCAGCGTAAAGAATATGCTCGATACTCAAACCATCATGACCTGGAGACTTCCCACGCGTCATTTTTCTTATAACCGTAAAAACGTCACTTGGAGAAAACTGTAGGCAAGTCAGCGAGTCCGAAGGAGGGGTACCACACACACCCTGTTCCGCGACTTCAACTGCTACTGGTTTGACTTTGAAATGATTGGCGAATAATTCTGCAATTCTATTACTTTCAACAACATTTTCGATACTCTGTGGCCGCCTAGACTTGTTCTGAAGTCGCTTAGTAGCCTGCCAGAACTTCGGAAAGTTTTTATTAGCCCTATGCATTGCTAAAATGTTCATTCTAATTTGTTCGTTGTTGTTCTGACACCATTTCAAGCGATTTTTAAAAATCTTACGGCTATTAACCATATCATTATAAATTTGGCCGAAAGACGGTCTGCCACTTGCCAGCCAGTAAGAGTAATAGAATTTAGCCGTTTTATGACTTTCACTAACGTGGTAGTTCCAACCCACTACAGGTTTCCGCTTCCTATTTGCATCACAGTGCGAATCGTGACTCATAATAGCACCATTTCTTAAAATACTTACAATGTCTTTATAATAATTATCTATTAAATACAAATGCTCAGTGCAAGTAAAATTATCACAATTGAAACATTGACTAGAAAAAGTTAGATTTTTAAGATTATCACAGCAATATTTATTATAAGCGCTAATTTGATGGGGGCTGCGATTAGCCCATTTTACCTTATTTATTAAACTCTCTTTCTCGCTGATAGTTTTACTTACAACCACGTCAAAATTACAATTTATTAACAGAGGACAGTGATCTGACCACCCTACATCGTAATCTACGGTCACACCAGAGACTGTATTCCGCGCCGCATTTGTCACTAGGCAATGGTCGAGCCATCTTGTCGTGCCATGTGCATCACTGATATAAGTATAGGTAGCCGAATTATTACCTAAAAACTCGTAATCCACGCTCTCTAAGGAATTTTCTGCACAGAACAACGTAAGCTCGTCACCAAACCTAGAGGTGCAATGCGCGTTGAAGTCACCCAATGCGAAGGCTATTTCCGTTTCACTGTCCTCTATAATGGCAGTTATATGTGCCAGATTAGTCGTGAATTCTATCAAATTCTCATCGTTGTCCGTTGGCATATAAACGTTAATAACAAGTAACTGGCGATTAAGACCGAGATCCAGTCGCACCGCTGCCAACCTATTCGTAGGGCATTCTACTAAAGATGAGCGAGAAAAAACTGATTTTCGCCATAACAAAGCAAGTCCACCATAGGGTCTACCCTGCACGACGCCAACTGTAGTATCGATAGATGACTTTGCATAGCAGTCAAAGTCATCGTCAATTTGGTGTACAAAGTCAAGATCATGGGGCCAGAGCCACGTCTCTTGAAGAGCCACGATGTCTGCCTCTTTACACAAAGAGCGAACCCTTTCAATAGATCTTTTGACTGAACGACAGTTGAAAGAAATCATTTTAATATTGTTCTTGTCACCTGAAGGAAGTACTAACATATTTATTTGTGTTTAGTGGCGGTATTTATGTGTCGCTCTCTGTACCGTCTATACACCAAGCCAGCTGGCCAAAATTTGCCGTCCATAAAGGTTCCCAATTTGCTCGTCGGTATAGTGACCTTAAAAGAGTTGAAACTAGTCTCCTTATTTTGTTTAAGCTGTTCGACATCAACACATTCCTCGCCCATGTCAGCTATATGCTCTAAAATGTTCTTAACCGTTACTGACTTTTTAGCTCGCGACACATAAATCGAACAGTGCGAGTCAGCTACTTGAATCTTACAGTGCGAGTCCGATGTTCCACGCATATTTTTCAAACTTTTACGTTGCTTTTTTACTACAGTAGTAAATGTATTGTCCTCTGCGGGTGGATCTATTAAATTTATTATTATTTCTATTAAATTGTGAATGTTTTTCACTCTAATTCGACTAAAATTAGAAATAATTTATGGCAAAACAACGTTTGCCGGGTCAACTAGTATAAAATAAATACAACCGGATGTACATCGATCTAAATATCATACGGTAATGAATTATTCAGCTAATTATTTATCGCATGCTTACCGGGCGAAAACAATTAGTCCAGAAAAACTAGACATTGTAACGATTTGATAATTACATCCGGTGTTCACTTTGATATGACTTTTATATTTTATTTACCTAATGATAGATTCACTGAGCAATAGCTATTTGGCTCGAGGAGCATTTAGACAGATATTTTAATAAGAATACATTCTAAATATTGGAAGCATAGACCACGATCTTCCACTAGGTAACAGTAGGGACGAGACCGCGTTATCTGTCCGACATAAATTTGTATACTCGATCTCAAGCCATAGGTAAGCCTAAACTCACCTTAGATATTCTAAATCTATAGACCACGATCTTTTATTAGGAAACAATTACGTAAAACGAGACAGCGCTGTCTGTCCGAAATAAGTTTGGCAGGCAAACAAATCTACACGTTATTTGTAAAACTATTTTTGGGGTCTTTATTTATCCGGGATTTAATACTTATGTACCGTTCATGCTAATATTATAATAATCCTAAACTAATCTTAGTAAAAATTATACAAAATATAAACAAACTTTCATTTCACATAAATCACATGTGACTTTATTGCTTAACCATCCATGATTTTAATGTAGAAAGTCCAACAAATGCACTTTTACTATGATACTCTATAGAAACTTTATGAACTCCTGGTGATGACACTAATAACAATTTTATTTTCAAGATATTAAATTTTAAGTAGACACACAAATATATAAGTTCCCAGAAATGGGGGGCACTGGTTGCTTGGGTCTCAAACCGCAACAAGTGAAATCATTTTCATATTTTTAATAATGTTTGTTTTTAGTTTTATATTTTTGTAAACATTATTACAATATTTAATAATAGTAGTTACAATAAACGAGTGAGATAATAATTACAGAACAACTCGTTGACCTCTCGTTTTTTGAAGTAGGTACTGTGATACGTGTAATGTAAATAGGTACGAGCAGTAAAATTTAACGGTATCGTAAAATTTATGACCAATCCTTTTAGTACCTACGCAGAAAGGATTATCTGGGGAACCCAATGCATTATCATAATATTATGGGGATAGGTATTTCACGTTACTCTCCACCCACGTCTTATAATATCGGATTAAGAGTTTAGGTTAATCTTGGACTTGAATAATAACCATCATGATGATCAACCCATTACCGGCTCACTACAGAGCACGGCTCTCCTATCAATATGAGAAGGGCACACTTCACACGCCTTTGAGAACATTATGGAGAACTCTCAGGCGTGCAGGTTTCCTCACGATGTTTTTTTCCTTCACCGTAGAAGCAAGTGATTTAAGTGTTTTAATTTTTTTTTCATAACAATAAGAACAATATTAAGTCATAATAATATCCAAAGCACATCGATTAGGTCAGTCAAAATATATTTATTCTTTAAGCACTGAAGCAATTTTATCGGTTTGTTTCACGCTGGCCATGTGCGGATTGGCAGACTTCACACGCTTTTAAGAACATTATGGAGAACTCTCAGGCGTGCAGGTTTCCTCACGATGTTTTTTCCTTCACCGTTGAAGCAAGTGATTTTTTTTTAATTAAGAACAATATAAAGTCATAATAATATCAAAAGCACAATATATCGAATAGGTCAGTCAAAATATCTCAATTCTTTAAGCAATAAAGCATTTTTATCGGTTTGTTTCAAACACGTCAACCTATCTTTCAAGGAAAGGGAGTCCTAAATTAGTACCTGTGCTTGTTGATTTGCTTGACTGGCTATCAATTCTAACGTTCTAACGAGCTAATTTGATTCATGCTTCACTGACCGAACGCTGAGGGGTAACACTCTCCATTGCCGATTCTTGATTTATGACTCCGCTGACATGACTCACGACTTGACTGACGTCCTTTGTAAGACTGACAGTAGTGGAGCGCGAAATTTATCACGAATTTGTAACACAGACTAAGATGGTACAATATGAGACTGGAATAGAAGATAAATGAATTCAAACTTGAGTGAAGGGAATACAATTGAACGTATTATGAAAGCATTGTTTTTTTTTATTTTTATTAAAAAAAAGAACACCAATTAAGTTCACTTATAACACAATTAAATTAAACATAATAACATTATAGTTGCAATGAAGTAGAAACAATACAAATAAAACAAATACATATTAAATAGAAACAGAGAAAGTAGGTTCGTTGTGGTTCTTGGTTTAGTTCGGGGTCAAACTCCGGGTTAGGGTTCGGGTTGTTAGCGGGGACCCTAGAAATGGTTTGAACCCCACGGCTTAGAAGACACGTTACGTATTTGCTCCCTGCGCTTGTTATAAAATACTCATTTCGTGAGAGTCATTGATTTGGCATAGATGTGGAGAAAGTGTGCGTAAGGTAGAATTCCGAGCACTGTGACCACTAGTTTTTATTATTTGGTGATATAAGCTACAGATACACATATTTCTTGATATGTTCACTGGCTATATATACGGCTGATGCTGTAGCTCACTGTTTCAGATAGATAGACGGTCGGGATGACGAATGAGCACCATCGTCAGAAGGGACAGATATATGAACTAACCTGTGAATTTACGTTCGGAAAGACGATATACAGTAGAGGCATAAAAGACCGTAATATGTTCGTGACGCTCATTGAGTACAGAAAACTCCCTTCTAACATATAATAAAGTTTGCGGATATAAACCGTGCGATTTTGTATGTAAGTTGTAAACGAAAACTATTTTGCGACAAATTTCCATTTTATGTCATTTGTAAGAATATGATACCGCCAAATGGTACGAAGAAACTACCATTTGCACATTTACTACCGATTTCCTTAGACTGTTACTCGACTGGCATCACTGATTTTATTACCTTCTACTAATTTCTAAAAAGTTCCGCGTTCAATATTTTTAACTAATTGGTACCTCAAATAATACTTTTGCATTTCTTAACTATACAATTTTTGTATTTCTTTGTATCAAGATTGCTTGGAAATAGCTGATAAAAATTTTGGAAAAGTGCAACAGTATAGTCGCTTCTCGCTAAATATCATTGCCAAACTTGTACACATATTTGAAGCGATACGAAAATACCATCTGACAGGTCAGGGATCTCTTGTTGTATACAGTTAATATTGTCAAGTGAACAATAGAGGGCAAGTTGTCTCGAACGCTCGAATGGTGCTCCTTTAACGAGTTCGCACCAATAAATCTTGGCCGGAAATAACTCCTATTGCTGATTGGTAGACTTCACACGCCTTTAAAAAAATTAATACATTTAATTAATACATTACTACGGAAAATTAGATTGAAAATCACTGCTCACAATTATTGACAAATGTTTATGCTAAGCAATTTTTGCAAAGCTGTAATAATAGCTAAATTCACGAAGCCTTGATACTTCGTACTGCATGGGCGGCTCTCTGTAATCTATATCTTAGTAAAAAAGATTCCCTGTGTTGTTGGCTACTAACGAAACCTTATATATATATATATATATATATATATATATATATATATATATATATATATATCTCTGTATATATATATAACCCAGCGATGATCCTTCGCGTCGCCTGGTGGTTAGGTCATTGGACCACTCGTGCACTCGACCGCGGTAATTAAACCTTATAATATTATGTCTTCTCACAGCAACTTCAATCTACATTAAATTATATCAAAGGTGGAGCAATACGCCAATTATCTTACTGCTCCCAACTCAAAATCCCAACGGCTAAAACCTCATAATTGTAGTAAACATTACTAACTGTACAGTTAAAGAAAACACATTTGAGGTAATAAGGCAAAATAAATTACTAGTTTTTCTCAAACGAACTGTTGAAAACGTTTGATGCCGTTTTATTTGACTCAAAACCGGCAAAAATAGAAAAAATATATTAATAAAAGATTCTTTTGTAACATTTCTCCCTGTCTCCGACAGCGGAAAATTTCGGAAACGAAGTTCAGAAACAGGAAATCACTGGAGACACGGTGAGTTGATAACTGAGAGAGGCGGATAAAGATAAATTCATCTTAATTCTCGGTTAACCGTTCGTTGAGGTAATTCTCTTGATTTATAGCAAAGTTCTGACGACGACCCATTTTCTGTACATATAAGGCATGGTTTGTGGGCTAGCTATAATATATGATGATATAGCTATTACACGTAGTAATATGCAAGAGGTATTTATTAAAACCATGGGTCATCAAGACTATTTCTTAAAAATATTATTATTTAAAAGTACACTAAAACATTAATAGAAGTATCCAAAATTATTCCACGTACAGAAGAAAATGTTTCACTAATTAACTGTTTTGAAGTTGCCCGAAATGAATAAAATGCTTTCAAAACTATTAAACATATAGTGATGAAGCTATGATAGGGTATTCGGGAGACGCCCGCGATTTCTTCTCCAAAAAACCTTTGTATATACCTGACATTGCAATGCATCTAGTATAAAGATATAGCTTAAATATAATTTAATTAATTTGTTATTAATTAGTGATACGGAATTAAGTGTTTGTTTTTTTTTGAAGAGTTCTATGGTTTGCTTTAAGATAAGCATAGATGCTGAGAATGCTGCTGCCTTTTTTCTAAAGAACGCATACAATAAATAGTAATTAAAAAAACAATTTAAAAAAATAACACGAGCAGTATTTTGCATACCAATAATCGGAACATCATGCCTGATTTTGATTTGCTTAAAAAGTTTGTCATGAAAGCTAATATAAAGCTAAAATAAGCTAAGATATTTATTTCTTCTGTTACTTAAGCCAGCGCGTGCCATTGTTTTAGTTTTATTCATCGTTAGCTTATTTCTTTTGTTAGTTAGGCTAAGCGTTACTATTTTTTTCCTTCATCGTTAACTGCACAAGGGACAGTTTCAGTGACCATCGCTTTGGTCATATCTTTTACAGTGCAACAAGACCCTTACATCAGCAACAATTCGAGAAATTCCCAGTGAAGCAATTATGTCAATCTCATGTCGCTTCCAATCATCAAGACTACAGGGGGTACGATGGGCTTGACCTTGAGGTCGCATTGGTATACGAAACTCCTTCGACGGTTGATTCCATTGATAATAATTAATAGATATAGTGCTGGCTGATAAGGTGCAAGCACCATATCTATTCACTTATTACAGCACAGACTATTTTAGACTAATACTCGAATAAGAAATAAATCAGCCGCACACGAATAATAACTCTACTGACAGCTCAGGACCCGCTCGTGTTGTATTCAGTTAAGTCTTCGAATGAGCAATTCAAGGTTATCTCGCGTGCCCAACTGGTGCTCTTTTCAAATTTTCGCACCAATGATTGCTGCAATTTTATTGTTGTTTATTGCCTTGTATATACGCAGTAATTAAGTCTAAGAAAATAATCCCGAAGGGTTAGAAAACCATAAAATTTCGACTATTCGTTATTATATATTTTGATGTAATTTTTTTTCCACTACAAGTTAGCCCTTGACGGCAATCTCACCTAGTGATGGTGCAGTCTAAGATGGTAGCGGGCTAACTAGTTAAGGGTATGGTAGACCCATACTCCTAATTTGTGTCTTCTCGACATCGTGCGGAACGCTAAATCGCTTGGCAACACGTCTTTGTCGGTAGGCTGGTAACTAGCTCGCCGAAGCCTCCAGACCAGACTTGCGCCGGAAATCGAACCCAGGACGTTTTATTTAATAATGCAACAACGTGCGCTGAGCCCCGGAGGTCGTCAAAAATTCTACTAAGTTAAAATTGTTTAAACAATTAAATAAAATTAATACTGATGATGATATAGCTGAAAAGAATTAGTCCTTAATATCTGAAAATCAGTAGGTAAACTTAATTAAATTGTCATTATTTTTCAGATGATTCGGATACGGTGCCGAAGAAATCAAAAAGCAAAGACGAAGAGGAAGGCGACGACAAGTCCGGCCTTGTACACGTAAAGCCTCATAGGCCACATAGGCCCCATAGGCCCATTAGTAAGTATATATATTAGCTATATACTATATACTTGGTATAATATAGTTGTGATGTGAGCCTAGTGGTTAGGACCATATGCCAAAAACAGAAGAATGAATAAACATGAGATTATAACCTTCTGGAAATAACTACAAGAAGCATAATTAAAATTAACCTTACAACTAAATCTGATAAATTCAATATACCTATATCATAATAATGAAGCTGTGATAGCTCAGTGGTTAGGTCGTCCGCCTCCCAATCAGAAGTCGAGGGTTCGATCCCAGGCACGCACATCTAACTTTTCGGAGTTACGAGTATGTGCTTTTAAAGCAATTAAAATATCACTTGCATCAACGGTGAAGGAAAACATCGTGAGAAAAACTGCCCGCCTGACCGTTCTCCATGATGTTCTCAAAGGCGTGTAAAGTGTACCACACATGGCCAGAGTGGTGGACTGTGGCCAAAATATTCTCATATCGGGAGTAGATCCGTGCTCTGTACTGAGCTGGCAATAGGTTAATCATGAGCTAACTAGCTTTCAATGTCATTATATCAATCAATCATTTGATGATTAATGAATTATCACCCTTATTTAAATAATCCTTAAGTCAATTACATAGCAGCGATTTGATGGTGATAACTTCATAAACTTAAAACTAAAGCTATGAAGGTCCCGAACGCGCCCTGCTTAAGAAGAAGCCCACAACAAACTTAGCCAAGTAAATTTTCTTTTTGTTATCACCATCTCACATGCCACTTAAAATGATTGAAGGGCATTGATTATCATATTCGAATAATATTCATACCCAAGCTTGTTTATCATTTTCATAACCCTATAATAGGACTTTTATTCAAGCTTACATTTTACATAAACTTTGAAATTATTGATAGTAATCCCCGAAATTTCATTTGGTAATTTGTTATAAAATTTGCATTTAAATTTTTTTTTTATATTATGTAGTATAGTAGGGTGCGACACAAGTTTATTTTTAATTCTATAATTCTGTTTCGTCACATCTAACTGGGCCAAACCTTATTCCGTAGTATGTTTTCTTATATCACCCACCGATATTGTAGGTTTTCATAAAGCATGGAAAACGTGAGTGGATTTTCATGTAACACTAAAGCGTACATACATAAACTGTGAATTGAAATGCTAAGTTTCAATTATGCTATAGCAGATGATGTAAATATCGGTATTACTTTGTAACTCGTAAGAGGTTTTTCGGACGTAAACATGTTATAAAAGTTCAACTGAAAATTAGTCGATATTCACTTTTGAATTGCGGACTATTGAATGCAGGGCAGAGTGACGAGAAATTTCAAGTCTGTCTACTTGCCTAAAAAAATTCTATTGACTCCCGTCTAGAAGGTAGTAGGTAGGTAAATAATAGGTATGTCATGTCAAACGCATAAGGGTTGTTTGTGTGGAGGCTTTGACCGTGGCTAGTTACCAAATTAATGCCAAAGACGTGCTGCCAAGCAATAAGCGTAGAAGCACATAACTTCAAAAAGTTAGAGGTGCCCGGTGTGCGTGCCCGGGTTTGAACCCCCGACCTCTGATTAGGAGGCGGACGGCCCAGCCACTAGGCCATTCACAGCTTATTATACAATACAGTAATAAATATTAAGTAGATATACTAATATATACCTTATACTATAAACGTAGTAAGTTAACGAAGTGGTGGTGGTGGAGGTGGTGAAGCGGTGATAGCCAAGTGGTTAGGACGTCAGCCTCCTAATCAGAGGTCGGCGGTTCGAATCCGGGCACGCACCTCTAACTTTTCGGAGTTATGTGCGTTTTTAAAAAATTAAAATATCACTTGCTTCAACAATGAAGGAAAACATCGTGAGGAAACCTGCACGCCTGAGAGTTCTCCATAATGTTCACAAAGGCGTGTGAAGTCTGCCAATCTGCACATGGCCAGCGTGGTGGACTATGGCCAAACCCTTGTCATATTGAGAGGAGACCCGTGCTCTGTAGTGAGCCGGTAATGGGTTGATCATGATTAAGAAGTTAACGAAATAAAATTACTCACTAAATAGATTATTTTATATTTGATAGATTAAAATCGTAAAAGTGTAATCTATATAGATTTTTGTGGTCTCGCCATACCCATATCAAACCATTAATTAATTTGAAAGCTTAGTAGTACTCACTTGGCCTAACTCAATCTAATAGTTTCATTATTCTCTTTGTTTAAGATACTTTTGTTCTCCAAATGAATGGACGGGCAATACGTTTTTACGAGATAAACTACTATTCACAACGTTATTTCGCAAGCCACTTCTTTCTATTTTCGTAAACGCCCTACCATATTTTATTCCCCATCATTTTATTGTGATTTACTATTAGAGGTTTGCGCAAACATTAGACATAATACAATAAAGGTGGGTATAAAAGATTACCCGGCTAAGTTTGTTGTGGGCTTCTTAGACCAGCGCGCGTTTGGAACCCTCATAGCTTTAGTTTTAAGTTTACGAATGTAGTTATCACCATCAAATCACTACTATGTAAACTATTGACGTGTTAAAAGTGCCTTTTAAAGGACTATTTGAATAAAGATTATTTGAATTTTATTTTTTTGAATTTTGATTCGGTTACATAGACAGTACCTTCTCGGTTACCGATGTAAGCAGGTGTTCGGTTGGCCGCATTCGGTTGCAGCCCGTACTCGTTTAGTGTAACTAGGTACTTATCGTGAGTCGTGCTTAGTAAATAATTATTTCGGATTAATATGTTAGAATGTTGTCACCGTATTCAATGCACCAAACTGTGTACATATAATTCGCTTAACTTGCTTAAGTTGTTGAGAATTAATCTCTCAAGAATTAAAATTTTTGGACATACACCTCAAAATTAGAAAAGATTTGATTTTATATTTGTTGATTGGTGACTATATTGATTTATAATTTTTAATTTTAAATATACGATGATAGATGGAACTCAATTCACCAATTTACTACTTTAATAAAAGAAAGACACGAAATACCTACTTTACAAGAAATATTTTCTTTTCCTCCTGCACTATATGTTTGGTAAATGTACATGCATTTACCAAACATATAGCTGCAGGAGGAAAAGAAATCTTTCCTATATATATTTTTAGGATCAAAGACATGAATAATCCCAACCATAGAAAGAAATGTAATTAGTTTTTTGATTCCCAAAATAAATCCTAATTTATTCTGTACTCCAACGTGTGCTGATTAGTTGTCAAACTAAAAGTGCGTGCGGCCGATAACAAGACCCTGGCTAAACATTCACATTCACGGGATGTTTTCGACTTTGGTCTAGTTTTTTCGGTTTTTGGTCGGTTCGGATCATCAGGGAACGTTTTTGAAGTTTTCATAGTGGGATTACAATTATATCTATATCTTATCTTAGTAAGATATATACTAAATAGCTGTCTTGCCGAATGTTTGCTTATGTTGCTTGCGAGACAGACCCTCTTCGAATCTCGCTTAGATTTTGGCTGAGATTTATATATTAGCCTACTTATATCAGGAACTTGTTTTGAAAGTATTTCCTTCTGTATGTGTGGCAGGAAATCGCTTAGTATCATTTTTTTTATACACCACAAGCTCTTGAGAGCATCACACTGATGTTAAGTGATAATGCGGTTTAAAATGGTAACGGGCTACCTGTTAGGGGTATGGTAAACCCATACTTCTAATTGGTTTCTACACGACATCGTGCCGGAACGCCAAATCGCTTGGCGACGCGTTTTTGTCGGTAGGGTGGTAACGATTCACGGCCTCCCACCAGATTTGAGCCGGGAATCGAACCCAAGACTTCCAAATTTTGAAATGCAACAGCGCACGCGCTGCACCACGTAGGTCGTCAAAAATATACACATAGAGGTTTATACACAATATGACTGTATTCAGTGGTAATTTTCTAAAAACAACTAGATCAATCTTGGGGCATTTTCAGCATGTAAACTAAATCATCAGCATTTATACTAGAAAGTTGTTTTATAATACGTGTTCAAACTATGTCATACGAAAATAAGATGAGAGTTTTTGCCTCTACTACTCTATTACTTGCCATAGCTTATATATATTTTTTTAAGTATGTATTATGTACATTTTATCGTTAATATCGTATTCACATCTCGCTCCTCGTATGTATTGAAATCTGAGCAGAGAAAATTAAGAAAGTTCAATTTCCAAATTTTTCCTACCGGATATTGGACCAGCGATCTTCCACTCATAAGACCGCACCGCTGAATTCCTTGCCAGAGAGGTCTTCAAATATAAGTACATTTCGTTAGAGGGGTACGTTCCCCAGATGTCGTTGAGCCCAAGTGCTCTTCTCCCAGGCTGAGATTCGCGCTCGTCAAAACGCCCCGATAACGCAGTAATAACTAATTGGATTATCTGCTATTGCCAATTTGAAACAACATCTTTGTATGTATTAATTTACAAAATCGTGATCAACCCATTCTCGGCTCACTATAGAGCACAGGTCTCCTCTCAATATGAGAAGGGTTTGGCGATAGTCTACCACCCTGGCCATGTGCGGATTGGCAGAATTCACACGCCTTTGAGAACATTATGGAGAACTCTTAGGCATGCAGGTTTCCTCACGATGTTTTCCTTCACGATGTTTAATTGCCTTAAAACGATACACATAACTCCGAAATGTAATAGGTGCGTGTCCGGGTTCGAACCCCCGACCTCTGATTCTGAGGCTGACGTCCTAAACATTATCACAGCTTCATAATATCTATACATATCAACATGTACATTTTCAGCATTATAACATCTCATTTTTTAATATTTGTGTGCCTTATCCTTTTCAAACGCCCTAACAGTTTAGGACCGTTGCTAGAAATTTAGTATAGATATGAATGTTTCCTAATACACAATTGTTCTTCATTATATGAGTAATAATCATAAAATAAGTGTGATTGGAGCCTGATTCTATTGTAAATACAAATTGTTACAAACTCTAAAGATTCCGAAATGAGCTAACGAGCTAATGACCTTCTACGTGTCATACATTACCCTCACTAATTTCTAGTTACCAACCTAACCCTTTGTGATATAAATACAGACGTTACTTGTCCAAAGAGGTTTGAAACATGACCCTAAGTGAAGGTGCGTACCCTTAGGTATGCTCGCCACGTACTTAAGATGCCCTTAGATGTTTCCCCGATGCTTTCAAGTCCTAAACTTACGTTCACCTTTACCTTTTCCAACCGACCTTACATTGTACCAACTTACAGCAGAATCGAACGCAAAATGTACTCTATTTATGAGAATGAGAATTTGAATAACAAAACCTTTGTATTCGCTTTTTACATGATCTGTTTTATGAGGTCGTTTCTCAGCTTTCTGTTTATTTTGCGATTACGAATGGCGGTAAATGACAGTGCAATGTAAGCGGTAAACGACAGTGCAATATAAAACACTAAACAATTACATGATTAAGACAAAGCTGAAGCTGTGATAGCCTAGTGGTTAGACGTCCGCCTTCTAATCAGAGGTCGGGGATCGAACCCGGGCACGCATCTTTAACCTCTGTTTTTAAGCAATTAAAATATCACTTGCTTCAACGGTGAAGGAAAACATAGCGAGGAAACCTGCACGACAGAGAGTTCTCTATAATTTTCTCGTAAATCTTGTGAAGTCTGTCAATCCGCACATGGCCAGCGTGGTGGACTTTGGCCAAACCTTTCATATTGAGAAGAGACCCGTGCTCTGTAGTTAGCCGGCAATGGCTTGATCATGATGGTGATGATGATGAATTAAGATAGTATATAAAATAAAATGTTTGTTGGATATAGTCCTTTATTATTTCGTTTTATTATTTGTTACAATAAAAGTAACTGTGAATATTTCAACTCTCTGTCTATGTCGGTTCATGATCGCTTGCTTGAACACAAACAGACAGACAAACGTATCAACTGGCAGAAATCTTAGCAATAGGGTCCCGTCGGCATCCCTTGTCATGAAAAGGTGTAATAACTTGTATTCCTAAGAGAATACTGTGTTTTTGTTTACGTTTTACCATTCAAGGCTAAATATTTTTTGTTTCTTTCAGAGGTAATAAAATAATTTGTCAACTCCCTGTAGTTAAATTATAATTCTTCCAATTTCCCTATATAATTTTATTTACTACGTCCAATATAATTCTGCTATCATAATTTTTCCTTTTACCAAATTAAGGTTATTTTTGATCAACTTTGTATTTTTTAAGACAATGGCCGGCATCTAATAAATCTAGAGGATCTACATAATGGCTCGATCACACAATGCGAGTTCGCCTAGCCAATTAGTACGAGCCCCAAGTTTGCGGTCCAATTGTATCTACGTGTGTTCATTCGACAGCACCGAGTAATATATACGGGTCGACCAGTAACTCATGGTCGTTTGTTTTCAAGCTTCACTTGCCTTTAACACCACGTCACACTTTTATCTCAAGAGAGGGTAGTATTTAAAAGCTCGCGTTAGGGAAAAGGTAATATTTCTATGGTACTAAGTTTTCATGATATATCTCAAGTTTAACTAGCGTATACCTTGCATTCAAATATTCCACTACTTACTACTTCTATCGATATATCTGATCAATAAGTATAGACTTTTTATGAAGAACCTATGTCAAGATTAGCATTTATTTTCTATGAATACATATCTAACTTAAAATAAACCTACGATTAACCTAAAACTAAAAATCTTAAAAAAATATATAACTAAAAAATATTATTAAAAGGAGACCCTATAGGCAAGGTTCCGAAGATACTGGCAGCGTTCCCCCTTTGAATGGCTAGACTAATTCATAGACATAGCTCCTAACTACATGCTCGCCTGGTGGTAAGTGCAGATGTAGACTAGCTAATGAATGTTAGGAGTATTGAAATAACGCTTCTCTCTTCACTGAAAATAAAGATTGTCTAACAAGTGAATTTCACTGGCAAGTATCTCATGTTTGATTCGAATAAGAAAATTATAAAACCGATTAACCTTGACGTATGGTTAAACGATTTTATAATTTTCTTATTCGTTTTTTTTTTATCCACTACAAGTCAGCTCTTGACGGCAAATGTCATCTAATGGTAAGGGAAGATGCAGTTTAAGATGCTAGCGGGCTAACCTGTTAGGGGTATGGTAAACCCATACTCCTAATTGGTTTCTACACGACATCGTACCAGAACGCTAAATCGCTTGGCGACACGTGTTTGTCAGTAGGGTGGTAACTAGCCACGGACGAAGCCATCCACCAGACCAGACTCTAGGTGGAAATCGAACCCAGGACCTCCAACTTTATAATGCGCTGCGCCACGGAGGTCATTAAATATACTTAGTTAAAATAATCATTTTGTGTGAGGCTGACATGTGACAATGGCATTGCATCGATAAGTACGATAACTTGCTTAATTTTACTATATTAAGTGAAAAAATTTGTGATAAAGATAGCTTATAGCTGCTCACAAATTGCTTCTGGTTCCCTTAAGCAAACACTTTACTTGAAAGCGGCAATACTTTTTTTTTATCTTTATCGGTTTTTGATATTTCATTTTTAAATCCCGGCCATATCAAATCGCCCTGATTATGAAGATTCACTTTAAAAAAAAGATGTGGTGTCGTGGAACACCAGGTAGGAACGAAGTTCCTTCGGATAATGTAGAATCGACACAATTTGCAAAAAAAAATCGTGCTCAATTGTATGTAGGTTTTCTTGATTTTTATCTTAAATTTTGCTGATTAGTTTTTATTTCAGTACAGGAAAGTATTTAGGAAATTCAGTATTTTAGGAAATAATAAATTACGTAAAACAAAAAAAAATCGTAATTCAAATTATCATCTAAAATAACAAAATATGTCTCTTTATTTTTGTTTGACAACATAAAATTACATAGATAATTAAAGAGGAAGAAAGAGAAATGTATTATACACTACTCGCTTGTGTATACGACTGTCGCGCCTGCGCACGTCGCATATAACGGTTTTATTCCACGGACTTTTTCTTACGGTTTTACTATCACATTTTTTTCAGTTCGGTCGCGCAGCAATATCCCTATCTCCTCCAAACCTGCCGTAAGGAACTTCGTTCCAATAAATAATATCAGTTTACTAACTGTCTTTAAATAGTAGCTCGCGCTGTGTATCTAAGCTATAAATAAGCGGCGTTACAAAATATCCTATTTATGGCGGGAACTCGATGATGGGCAATAAATTGTAATAGAAGTAAACAACAAATATATTTTTACGCGATCTTTACGATGTGATTTATGAGCTTGACAATTTGAATAACAAAACCTTGGTATGATTTCGCTATTTACATGATCTGTTTTATTAGGTCGTTTCTCAGCTTTCTGCTTATTTTGCGATCACGAATATAAATAAATAAAATATAAGTAAATGACAACTGTAATTTTCTTCATCATTAAATTTTTTATTTTTTATAAACTACAAGTTAACACTTGACGGCTACCTCAACTGGTGGTAAGTGGTGATGCAGTCTAGGAAAATAGCGGGCTATGCTGTTAGGGGCATGGTAAACCCACACTCCTAATTGGTTTCTACGTGACATCGTGTCGGAACGCTAAATCGCTTTGTGATACGTATTTGTCGAAGCTTCCCACCAGACCAGACTCGAGCCGGGAATCGAACCCAGGACTTTACAATGCAACAGCGCACGCACTGTGCCACAGAGGTCGTCAAATCAAGTGGTATTTAATTAAAACCGAACGCAAATAACCATTATTGACATATGATAATATAATCCTTGAACCTTATTTAAACTGCATTAGAGCGCTCCGAATCGGAGAGTGTTTAAGTCTTTAATCCCTCTATTCTATGAGAGTGGAGGCCTGTGCTTAGTTATCTAATAGGCTGAACGTCAGGATGCAATGCAAATAGTTGCTCTGTAATCTCACTTGAAACACTCTCTCTCTTATGAGAGAGAGAGAGATCTGAGCTAAGTCATAAAACGTTAAAAGAGAGTGATGATTGAATCGGGTCTTAGAAGAGCCTTTTTTTGTTACCACTTACCATCAGGAGCAACTTGTAATGCATAAAAAAATTAATGAATTGCTAAACACTAGGCCTGATAGATCTATAAAGCAAGTTTAGTTCTAGTTCGGAATTCTGGTTATGATAAGTCTGTCTGGTTTAACACCAGCATTGGCTGAGCCCAAAATAAGCCTTTCATCCATACTAATTACATAAACATGAAAGTGATTCTGTACCTTTTTACATACGTTCAGATTAGGACGTCCGCCTCCTAATCAGAGGTCTACCTTACCCCTAACTTTTCGCACCGCACCTCTAACTTTTCGGCGTTATGTGCGTTTTTAAGCAATTAAAATATAACGTGCTTCAACGTTGGAGGAAAACATCGTGAGGAAACCTGCACGCCTGAGAGTTCTCCATAATGTTCTCAAAGGCGTGTGAAGTCTGCCAATCTGCTCATGGCCAGCGTGGTGGACTATGGCCGAACCCTTCTCATATTGAGAGGAGACCCGTGCTCTGTAGTGAAGCGAAAATGGGTTGATCATAAAATAGACGTCTTCGATGATAGGATTGTTATTTCTCTTTTGTTATACTTATCATCTAGGTTAATTTTAAGTTATCATTATTATTTTTAACGGTTTGTACCCCAACTTGGGCATGCCATGTACGCATCAAGAAGACATTATTGTAAATTAAGATTATTTTGTATTGTAATGAAGCGTGACTATATAATTTTTGTCAGTTTTGCGAACTAATAAAAAAAAAAAAATTAGGATGAAAAAAATCTAAATAAAGAAATGCAATATTTAATTACAGAAAGGGGTTCGAAGCGCAAGGTGATGCAGGCCATCGTTCCGATGCTCGTTGGCATGAAGACCGCCGGCATGGCCATATTTGGCCTTTTCATGGTCTCCGTCATCACCATCAAGGCTTTCATGGCCAGCAAAATGGCATTATTGGTTACTATTGGTATGGCCGTGAAGAAACTTTATGAAAGCTACAGCAATGGGTAAGTTCATTTTCCGTTTTCGAATAATGATTTGGAATTAAAAATCAATCTAATCAAGAACGAACTTAAAATAAATCTAATCTAAAATCTTTAGATTGAATTTATAGTACTATATTTTTTTAACTTTTCTATGACGATAAGGATTGCGCTACTAAATTCAATCCGAAGATTTTAATCGATCATTTTTTTTAAATCTATTGTTCAAAATATTTTAAGACAAATACATTTTAACTGTAAATCTAACCGACCTCCAGAAACTTTACGGTTATGGGGAGGTCGCGAGTTCACCTTAATAATGTACTTAAAACTATGAATAATATCTATCAATTCAACTTATTCTTATTTTGTTGAATATATGTCCAGATATGTGAAAGGTATCATAACATTGCTGATGGGAAGAGTATTATTGAACACATAAAATCTTAGAGAGTAGTTTTATTGCTTTTTGTAAATCACGACACAGAGGACGAAAAATAATGATTGAAATCTTTCAACGCTTAGAAAATTCAGTAGCTGCGTTACTCTATCATACAAATTAGAATTATCAATATAATGCCACTATCATCTTTGAAAAAAATGGAAAAATGATAGAAGAGACCTCCTAGTTGAAATAGGTTCAGAACAGAATCTTATGTCAATACAGCAAATAGTTGCCTGCAAGAGTTTGCCAACAAAGATTTGCTTGAGATTACATGAGATATTATTTTGTTTTCCATTGGTAATATTCCATTATATTTACGTAGAATATTTCATGTTTTCCTTCAAAATAAAACAAAAATCATTGCAGTTAGATCTCAGTTAGTAAAACTTATTCGTTTTGTATAATCCTAACGAAGAATAAATTTGCAAGTTGGTCTATTATATTTACGTAGAATATTTCATGTTTTCCTTCAAAATAAAACAAAAATCATTGCATTTAGATCTTAGTTAGTAAAACTGATTCGTTTTGTATAATCCTAACGAAGAATAAATTTGCAAGTTGGTCTATTATATTTACGTAGAATATTTCATGTTTTCCTTCAAAATAAAACAAAAATCATTGCAGTTAGATCTCAGTTAGTAAAACTTATTCGTTTTGTATAATCCTAACGAAGAATAAATTTGCAAGTTGGTCAGATAATGGATAAATGAAATCTGATATATTATACTTTTACTTTAATCGAACTAAAAGTCTCAATAAGAATTAAAATCTAGCGAGCAAAGCTCGTTATTTTTTATTTCCTTTTAAGGTTGTTTGATATTAAAAAAGGGATTGATTCCTTTTGTAATTTATTCCTTTTGACCTTTGGTTTCATTATGTAGATCACTGTCTGTACCTAAAATTGATTACATTTAAAATCGTATAATTTTAATTTATTTTAATTCAGTACTGGAGACTTTATCTTCAATCAACCATTGAAGAGTTTACAGAAGGAGTGAATTAAACCAAAACTTGTATTGTGATTTGTTTTGTGATGAAATCGTAATTTGCAAGAAAATACATTATTTTCTGTTCTCTGATTAATTTTCTACTATATTAAACTAAAATCTAAGGGTGAAAGATATGAGAATTTGAATACTATTCCTGATTGTTGATCGTATTGACATCTAAATCAAACTATGATATTTAATATACCATATATGAAACGCCGTGCATCAATGAATGCTTGCCAATTATTGAGCCTCAATTTCAAATACCTTTCATCTATCTGATTTTACTTTTGATATCGAAGCAAACTTTTTTATTGTTACTCTTACTTTTTTTTTTATTTATCACCGTAATAAATATATAATAAAAGTAACGAATAAAAATCCTCTAGTGGTAAAAGCTATTAATTGATAACATGTCGTGGCAGCAAGGTATGCATTATTTTCTAACTAATCATCCGAATTAAACTCGGAAAACGTCAGGGAAACATACAAAAAGTTTGCATCGATATCTGGTGTATGGAATGATAATGAGTTACTCGCATGACTGTACTGACTTTTTTACTGTACTATTTACCGACACGCACTCGAACGATATACATATTTAATTTATGAGATTTCACCGGACTCTGACGTGCCTATACTATTGCTCGGTGGAATTTAGAAACAAAGAATTGTAGAAAATTTCATCGTTGTCTTCATAACGGATTCTAACTATATCATGCTGATAATTTATTTTGAACGACGGATGATATAAATCATTCATTGTTTTCTCTTTCTTTTCTTTTACTTTATATTATCGCTTATAATTTACTTTTACTTCACGACGTTAATGAATTCGTAGTCACATGATTAATCGTATAATCCCTGGAGGGATAAATTACATTCATCAAACGCTAAACAATTGTATCTACCTAACAATAACAAAGACGAAACATTTGAACCTATATCAGTTACTTTCATTGAAATACTGTGAAAGTGACCTCGCTTGATAAATAATAACCCTCATCATCCCAAGCCTGCATCCCAGAGATACAGATTTTTGGCCGTGTTTAGTCAGGGTCAACCGTCAGTGGAAAAGTTTGGAATCCAGAGGGCACACTGATGACGTAAATATTAACAGAATGTGTAAAAAAGGACAAACAACTGAAGGACTTGGACTCTTTTGAACAATAGTGGATGACCGAGACTAAGGACTGTTTAGACTGACAGATGTTGAGCAACTGCTGAATTGTTTATATGTTATATTTATTTGCATTCCAGCGCTGGTTTGCAAAACCAACCATACCTATACTCACAATATCCGATCGATTTTCCAAGCCCCACGTCGCACGCATACTCCGTAAATGGAGTAAGTCCACAGTTTGCGTCTCAGGAGATATACAGCCCGACAGCACTGGGCTCCCACTCCCAACAACACGAGCTGATACAACAAAGCGATGCTAGTGCACAGCAGTCACAGCAGGCGCCAACTCAACTTCTAGCGAATTCAACACGGGCAGCGGAGCGGTGGGATGGTAAGTCAAAACTGTTCAAAATATTTGAACCAGTCGTCGACAAAATCAGAAGCTTCGTCGATCCAATAGCCAACGTTTTTTACGACGCAATGCCTACGTTCAGAGGTCTCAGTTCTGATGTGTCTACATCCAAGAGTGTAGAACCAGAAGGTGACGAAAAGAAGAGGCTAAGAGAAATATTGATACCGCAACCTAGAAATATTGCTCAAAGGAAAATGTCATACAGAAAAGCACCGAGGCATAGACCAAAGAAATATGTTGAGTTAAACTTAAACTTAGATAGACTGAAGCACACTAAAGATTACATTGAATATGTAAAAACAAAAAAATACCAATACAATTATCCAAATACATTTTACTATCCGCGTATCAAGTATTTCGTCAACCCTAATACGTATTCTCCAGGACCTAATACCAATCGACTGTCGCCTTATAGGAAACCGGTTTTAAGACGAAATATTTTAGTGAATAGCAACAATATCTCTGAATCAACTACTAGTAATATTTTGTCTTTGGAACCAACCGATTGGAGGCCTATCATTGTTTATAATGTTACAAATTCGAGTGTAAGTCGAAATAAAATACGCAAACATCGAAAGAAAACGGGGCGCACGGAAAAACGTCGTAGAAAAAAAATAATGAAAAGACGTAAGAGAGTAAAAAGAAGTTTAGATTTGTATGATAAAAAAAATACTAATTCTATTGCAAACAAAATTTCTAGTAATAGAATTTCAAACAACGCGGGGTCTTCTGGTAGAGGATTTATGGGTTTTTTGGAATATTTGAGTAATCCTTTTGCTAAAGTATTAAATAAAGTGAATGGCTATACAAATAAAGTTGTTAAACAATCACTAAAGGCCAAAGGTCCTCCAAAGTATTATACAATTGTCTACAATATATTAATGTTTTATTTAGATGCAATTGATGGTTTAGTTGAAGTTCATGAAGCTATTAGGAATTATTTAACAGAAGACGTGAAAAGAAAAACAAAAAGAAAAATAAAGAACAAAATTAAGAGGAAAAGAATATCACAATCAAAAGTCCAAAGCAATGAAACGATTGCGCCAGAGTAAAACGACATGGTCATCATAAGAAATAACATGGTTATTTAACTGACAATTTGTTATAAAACTGCATTTATATGGTGATGGGTTATTTGCTAATTAAACATAAATTGGTGTATTTAAATGTGTACTTAATTTGTAAATATCAATTTTAATGCTCAAAATTGTCATATTTATTAAGAAATTGAAATATTTGATTTTGATAAATTTGAATTCAACACACAATTTTGTTTGACAATGCATACACACCAGGTGTCCCAGATTTCATAATTGTCAACAAGCAGTATGTATTTGATATCTAACGCTCATAAGAACAAAAGGTTGATGACAGCCAACGATATTGTGACACTGTTCTAGATTTTAGTCAACACAAGTAGTCATCTCAATCAAAAATAAATGAAATTGTTAACGAGATCCAAACATTTCTTTGCTTGGTGTTTATGCAATATGAAAGAAAATAAGACCACGAAGCATTGTGACACAATTATTGAGTTCTCTATAAGTTTAAATCGTTACATGAGCTTTAACCCTTGGTTTTTTATCCACTACAATTTAGGCCTTTATCTCAAATGGTGATGATAATGATGGTGGCAGTCTTAGGTCGTAGCGATGTTACCTACTAGGGGTTAGGTTGGTTTCCATACGACATTGCGAACGCTAAATCACTTGGCGACGCGTCTATGTTAGTAGGGTGGTTTTTTTTACACACTACAAGTTAGCCCTTGACGGCTATCTCACCTGGTGGTAAGTGATGATGCAGTCTAGGATGAAAACGGGCTAACCTGTTAGGGGTAGAGTAAACTCCCACTCCTAATTGGTTTCTACGCGACATCGTGCCTCCGGCGTAAACGGCGGGAACGCGTAATCGCTTGTCGACACGTCTTTATAAGTATGGTAATGTGCCACGGTCGAAGCCAGATCTGACTTGTGTCGACAGAACAGACTACAGAACTTCTATATTATTATCTTAGTTGATCTAAGTCCAAACTATGATTAACCGAGTTCTCAGCACTGTTCTGTTGATTGAGGTCTTAGTATAGTTCTAATTAGATATTAATTCACCAAATTAGTAATTACAAATGAGTGAGGCCACTAACTTTTTTGGTGGAATTATTTCAATGATGTGAAATAAAAAAAAGAGCGTATTTAACGATTTAAGCTTCTAGGGTGCCCGTAACATCGCAAATCTATAAGTGATTCTAATTGATATTTTCAATATTTATGAGTAATGTTGTGTTGTGCAGGGTACCGGAGACGTCCAATGTTCTATGGAACCTCGCGCGCTACTTCAGATTCCTATTCGGCATACCAGAGTCGCCGCTAAGCGCACCATCCATGACCATGCCCATGTATGCCTTGCCCCAAATGAACGACATGCAAGCCATGCAGGACATGCAAGATATGCAGAGCCAAATGTTTAGCCCGACAATGGCTATGCCGTCGGCTCAATAACAAAATTGGACATTGGATACGTAGAGGATCAAGTGGCGTCAATTAGTTCAGATTCTGCTAAATGTCAGATTACCACTTGTCTACTTGATCCGATTGTATTTGACATGACACGTGGTGATCTGACATTTAGCAAAAGTAACGCAGGCGCAGTGTTTTAAGTTTCTGGACTGAACTTAAAATTCTAACTCAATCTCATACGACTTAATTTCTTGATAGTCCAGACAATTTAAGGCATTGCGACATCTGCTCGTATTTGTTTTAAGCCTTGTACATTGGCTCACCACTACACCACACGTCCGCCGCCGTCGGACGTCAGTGTAACACTGACTCCTTAAATAGGTGTACATGAGACAATGCATACATCTGTAGTTGTACAATAGTCATACTAATATAATGACAAGTATAATGACATTGGTGTAGTGATGTAATCACTACAAGACTGAACCTACTAGTCTAATTCTGAGGTATTATAAGCGCGAGACCCGTCGACTTTATTGATAAAATAGTAAAGATAATAATTTATTTAGCTTAGTATGTTTTTAAGGCTTATTTATTCATCACTATGTGGAATAAAAAAAAAGTATAAAGAAACCCTAGTTTGTTTTATTTATGGTATCTTTGTTCGACATAATATAAATATAAGGTTTAACAAAGAAACCTACCACTCAAAAGCCTACCTACAACACAAGGTATAGTTCCTGTTAAGTTTCCCGAAACTGTAGAAGTCGTTTAATATGTACGAACTCAGGTTAGGTTTTTATGTAAATTTAACTACTGAAAGAAGTTAAATTTACATAAAAATAATGCACGTTAGCATTTTTATTGTTAACATTATCTACGTAATACACTTTCTAGTAATAGCACTTACGATCAATGTTACCTTTGGATAAACTATCATAAGGCTATCTGAATTGTTAGTTGATAAGAACTGAGGGGTCGAATCTCGAATCAAGGGAATATTAGCAGATATATAAAAAAAAAATAGTAGAAATACCATTAATATTTGACAGAAAAAATTTCGTAGTAAAGGTATCGTTTAGCTCTTTGAATCATCATCATCATCATCATGATCAACCTATTGCCAGTTCACTACAGAGCACGGGGTCTCCTGTCAATATGAGAAGGATTTGGCCATAGTCCACCACTTTATGGAGAACTCTCAGACATGCAGATTTTCTCGAGATGTTTTCCTTCACCGTTGAAGCAAGTGACATTTTAATTGCTTACAAATGCACATAACTCCGAAAAGTTAGTGGCGTGCCCGGGACCTCCGACCTCTGTTTAAGAGGCCGACGTCCTAACCACTAGGCTATCAAAGCTTCCCACATGATATGAATAATCTTAGAATATGTTATTGATATAGCAGAAAACTTTATTTATTTTTTATTTTGTTTATTTATTTATCTCCTCTTATTCTAGCTTGACAGGATAAAAACCTAATTTGCTAGAGTAGCCTAATATAAAAGTATATGATGTATATAAAAATTGCCTAAATTTTAATATTCCGGTAACATATTATCCATGATTCACACAGATTACAACTGAATAGGTCCAGCCTCTATGCGACATCGTTCAGAGTGATAAGTGCGCGCGTCAGGGGCGCCTGGTTGAGCAGGTTGGTGCGTCCCCTCGGCACTGTACCTATAATATAATTATTGCTTCTATTTTTATTATAGGCGCACCTAAATCTATATTAGATAACTGTTTTGATAATACCGTTATATGCGTGAGAGTGAAATAGAAATATATGTTTGTGATTTCCAAATAATTGGGTCTTTTTGATAGCATATATTGTTTTTGAACGAGAGCATGGTTCAAGAACAGGGTTGAAAATTTTACCTAGCCTGTCGGTTCCGATCCCACATAGGCTCTGTATTTGAAGGCTAGGCTCGGAATATCTCTTTAAAATCTGATCGATTTAGAAGACATATTTAGAAGCCTTGTGGTTAGGGCGTCAGCCTCCTAATCAGAGGTCGGCGGTTCGAATCCGGGCACGCATCTCTAACGTTTCGAACTTATGTGCGTTTAAAAAAAAAAAAATATCACTTGCTTCAACGGTGAAGGAAAACATCGTGAGGAAACCTGCACGCCTGAGAGTTCTCCATAATGTTCTCAAAGGCGTGTGAAGTCTGCTAATCCGTACATGGGAAGCGTGGTGGACTATGGCCAAAACCTTCTCGCATTGAGAGGAGACCCGTGCTCTGTAGTGAGCCGGTAATGGGTTGTTCATGATGATGATGATGATTTATAAGCAAATTTTGTAGCAATGGAAATATCAAACCAATTTTAACTTAATCCTAGAATGAATATTATATCGTCGAGACACTGGCTTACAGTATTCTGTGCAAAGGAAAAATACAAAAGAAGAAGCTCAAGAATCTCATTAGCATCCCATTATTATTGGTAAAAACCCCCTTGGTCTTACCCCTATCAATAATAACCCCTACCAATAACGAACTCTCGTTGAGACGTCGTTTTACTGCATAACGCATAGTCGCCTCCCAGATGTGGATATGCCAGTCCCACAAGAGACAAATGAAACGAAATAAAAATACACTTAAATGTACACCACACAAAAGAAGAAATACAAGGCAGCAAAGAAATACCTGACGACTTCCGTGGCGCAGCGCGCGCACTGTCGCATTATTAAGTTCTGGTCCTGGCTTCGACCGTGGCTAGTTACCACCCTACCGACATAGACGTGTCGCCAAGCGATTTCGCGTTCCGGCACGATGTCGCGTAGAAACCAATTAGGAGTACGGGTCCACCATACCCTAAACAAGTGAGCCCGCTACCATCTTAGACTGCATCATTTCTCTTACACCAGGTGAGATTGCCGTCAAGGGTAAAGAAAAAAACACACAAAAGAAAAGAGGTGCAATAAGCAGTTATAGACATTCAGGCTGGATTCAAAAATCAGTATACTTTTTTAATCTATTCCTCAGCACTTCACTACAATCAAACATGGTAAGTATTTATGTGGGATGACATGGAGCGCGTTTGCCTAAAAGCTTCACTCTCGATGTGAAGATACCAATTTTATAACAAGCAGCTAAAACAACAGCCAGCAGGCATCCCCTATCTTTGTAATATGTACCTGTAATATAATAATAAATTATAGTACCTATGGAGATACCTTTATCTCCATAGGTACTATAATTTATTATTGAATATGTGAGATAACAAAAAAAACCCGGCTAAGTTTGTTGTGGGCTTCTTCAGGTCGCGTTTGGATCCCTCATAGCTTTAGTTTTAAGTTTACGAATGTATTTTTCACCATTAAATCACTACTATGTAAATTATTGACGCGTCAAACGTGCCTTTTAAAGGACTATTTGAATAAAGATTATTTGAATTTGAATTTGAAACAGGGATGTGTACGCCATAATTTCGAAGGTATATTATCCAGGTAGGTTATGAAGGTTCACTCTTTTATTTATTGCTGTGTGTGGCTATACTATATAAGTCAAGACTCTGGACTCCCTTGCGAGAGGACCACGTTCGATACCCAGCATGAACCTGTGTCTTTTAGGAGTTAAATAAGCATTGATAGTGGTAAGGTTAGGTTAAGTAAGGTTAGGTCAGCCTCCTAATCATAGGTCGGAGGTTCGAACCCGGACCTATAACTTTTCAGAGTTATGTGCGTTTTTAAACAATTAAAATATCACTTGCTTCAACGGTGAAGGAAAACATCGTGAGGAAACCTGCATGCCTGTGAGTCACATCACAGCTTCGTATAATAACTATGCATAGGCAGGTACAGTAAGAAAACCAAAGGTACTATCATAAATGTTTTAATTACGGTATAAAAGTATTGTATTCTTCATGTTCTCCATCACGTATTCACATGTCCGTTTCGGCTTCTCCAAGTAGGCGGGCCTGGCTTCCAGTCGTTGCGGGATTCCATAAACACCTCGTATTTCAGGTTGTTTTTCTGTTCATTAGTCATTTATTTATAGACGTTTATAAAAATTTGTAAAAATGTTTTGAGTGTTTATATTCATAGATGTCATAATCATCAGCATGTAAACATTCCATAGCTGGGCATAGATCACTTTTAGAGAGTTTTAGAGCGTAGATCCACCACGGTGCTCTAATGGAGCTCTAACGCCATTGCACCTGATGGTAAGTGATGATGCAGTCTAGGATGGGAGCAGGCGGCGGTAGAAACCAATTAGGGGTATGGCAAGCTCATACCCCTAATTGGTTTCTACGCGACATCGTGCCGGAACGATTTATCGCTTAGCGACATAAGTTTATTGGTAGGGTGGTAACAAGCCACGGCTGAAGCTGCCCACCAGATCAGGCTCGAGCTGGGTGGGAATCGAACCCAGGACCTCTAACTTTTTTAATGCGACAGCACGCGCTGCTCCACGGAGGTCGTCAAATTAGCCGTGATACTGAGAATTTATTTTACAGATAAAACCAATACCTATTAATTTTGCTACGATATCCCCGATATTTGTGCACTAAAGAATTAGCAGCAATTTATATCTTATTTATACTTCTTGTAAACAAAACTTTATTAAAATTGATCAATTGCATGAAATATTCTTTTGATGCGTTTTATTAAATACACTGTAGTAAGACGATAATAATTATATCCGTTAAGAATAAAGACACGAGGTTTCTAATAGGAACCTTAGCTTTAGCATGCATACTACGAAATAGATGTCTTCTGTTTTATCACTGATTGTCTATGAGATAGGACGAGAAAATGGGTGGACATTACTATCTCGGCGCTAGTTCTTCTGGGCTGTATATAGCTGTATATAGATACATAAAAGCAATTCCTACTGTAGAAGCCTGCAGAGTAACGGAGAAATAGACGTGAACTCTTTCCCGTTCATCTTTCTTAAAGACATAAGCGATAAAGACTCACAATGGTTTTTTTTTACTTATTAATATTCTGTCATTCCCTGATCAAAAACCTGTCACGCCCATTCACCGCAGCACTCTCAGGAGATGTTGACAACAACAAAAAATTTATTATTCAACTTATTAATCTTTCCAAAGATGATATCTAGAAATGTAATTTTAAGCAATACCTACCGAGAGCTTTTATTGAAATTCTTCCAAGTACACTGATCCTTTCAGTTTCTCGTATGATTGAGCATTGTCATTTGACACAATAGGATATTTCCAATAGCGAAATGCCAAAGAATATCACATTGAACGTGCAGTGAAACGAGAAGATAGATATATAATAGATGATATATAAGTAAATCTTGAAACACTTAAAACCGTGGCATCTGAGCAAAGACAGGCATGTTATGTATGAAATTATAATAATCATGTAATTACAAATTAATTTAATAGAAGCAATTAAGATCTAATTACTAAGAATAGATCCAATTAATAATTTAGTTAAATTCAATTTCAAAATAGCTTTAATGTAAACCTATTGCAGGCATCAATGGAGCGTTCGTATTTAACATAATAAATTTTTCATTATTTTATTTCGTGTGGTGATAACTTATTTTTTACACACCACAAGTTAGCCATTGACGACATCTCACCTAATGATAAGTGATGATACGGTCTAAGATGGTAGCGGGCTAACCTGTTAGGGGTCTGGTAAACCCATACTCGTATTTGGTTTCTACAGGACATCGTGCCGGAAAGCTAAATCGCTTGGCGAGACGACTTTATGGCTAGAGTGATAATAGTCGTAGCCTCCCACCAGAACAGACTCGAGCCGGGAATCGAACCCAGGACCTCCAACTTTATAATGCGATAGCGCACGCACTGCGTTATTGATGTCGTCAAAAATTTCGTTAAAATGCCTTAAGAATAATGTTCCTACGCAAACGCTCTGCTTAGGCCAAATTAACGACCAATCACAGATGCGCTTGTTTGAAATAGAGGCACGTGGTTGGTCGCAAGGAGCCGCCACTTTTGAAGTACGTCGTTAGGTTAGGTTAGTAATAATAATCTTATCATATTATCTCTTCACACATAAATCAGTCGATATTCATGCTGTGTTTTATCTGGATCTGTTAATGATTCAACAAAAACAAAAGAAAAAATGTTAGTGAACATTCTATTTAATCCACAATAAATACCCATTAGTATATTAATGCCAATAAATTAATAAATTATTAATATAACATTTCAAGCACACAGCTTGTTTATTACATAAATGCTACCAGCTACTATACAAGTTAGTAAAGTAAAGGTTTAAATAAAATAAATAATTATTTACAATCAATCGTTAGCAAATCGTTTATGGTTGAGTTGACAGCAAACTAAATTTGACTATGTTAAGGCCCCTGCGCACTTGGCGTGATATCCGCTAGGCAATTAATAAGGTAGTCTATACACGCGGTACAATTCCGTGTCACGTCTATGAACATTAAGAAATGAGCTAGTTAATTTAATGGCCTCTTTGTAACTTGGAGGTAAGCTTTAAGGATCTCTAATTGTTTATATGCCAAAATAGTGACTAAATAATATTTATGTATCAGCCAAAAATTGCATTTATATGATGTTCTTTTTTTTGGAGATTAGAGACGCGGAGGTATAGCTCAAAAGTGACCCTAGCGTTTATTTGAACTTGTGATTTAGCCGACTACATTTTTTAGTTTGTTGTTAACACTACCATATTAGCAGTTTGTTAGTTGAGGTTAAACCCTTGAGAGGTTCGCCAAAATCTCCGTCAGGTCCCATTCACCGATATGATTTAGTCCTTTTTGATGATAGCCTGAAAAGTATTCGAAAAATAAGTTCTTTATAAACAACAATCATTATTATTTCTACAGTATATTTTTGAACTACACAGCAGGTATTAAAATTACATCAAAATGATATAAAACCAATTGAAGTAACATCGTTAAACGTGTCAGTAAACGCGCGTCTGTAAAACGCACGTTGCCTGAACGAAAAAAGGGCGATGTGTGTAAAGGCGTATATAATATCTAAACGTATTTTACATTGCAGTGAAATATTACGTGTAACAATTTTAAACATTTACAAAAAAAAAAACTATTACAAATTCTCCTTAATGTCCGTTGAATTATATTATCAAACTTATGATATGAAAAAAAAGAAATGGAATACTTTAATTAACATATTTCCTGCTATAAACCTAATTACGGTTGGTACCTCCAATTTAAATGGTCACCACCGAACTTAGGAAAGTTAGTAATAATTTAAAATGGTTTTAAACTACTACTTTAACTTTGAGAAAAGAACATGCTTTGCTAATTATGATAATAATTAAAAAAAACCTCTTTCAATATCTATTGCGCAAAATATTTCAATCCTTATAATTAACATACTTACGAGTACATCAGTAGGTACTATAATCTTATTGATTGATCACTTATACATAATCCCAATTACAGACAGCTGTGTTTTAATTAAACTCCTAACTCATTATCTCTAGAGGAATAAAACTATTTTACTTGTCCTAAAATAATTCAAATTTAAACTAAGAGAAACTACTATGGATTTAGATTTACGGTTAAATTTTTGACTTCTACCATCCACGGTTACATTGGTTTCATTTCCTAAAATGAATCATATCATGAATTAAATTAAATAAATTTAATTTCCTTTTGGTTGATGTTAACATTACAAAACTTTAATAGTGAGCTATATTAATAGAAAATGTAAAACAGAATATAAGCTTAATATATTATAAATTATAATAAGTTGATGCACCTAAAATGTATCATGCAAATTGCATGTAAAAATCATATAATAGTATGTAATTTAAATTGCAAGAAATAGTCTAGGTTTCTTATTTTACACCAACTAGAATGATTTTTATACACGGGTTTCTCTACAGAGTGTAGTTACCATTACTTTTCCCCGTATAAACCCAAGATTGAATATGTTTTGCTATTTTATATTATTAATTAAATATTGAAATAATTAACTTTTTTCTTCTAATTCTTAACGTTTATATAAAAAAACTCTCTGTCTTATAAAAAAGAGGGTTTGATAGCCCTATCTCGCTGTTACAATAAAGGCTTCAGGCAGTTTCTCATATTTCATGCAAATAAAAACAAACACCTCACTGTAAATTAACATGTAATGTACATCGTTTATAAGAAGTTATAAGACATGATAACTCATTTATGATAGAAACGTAAATATTTCTTTATCAATAAAAGTAGTTGTTTCACAATGACCGGATAACAGATGGGTAAATTTGACTTTAAAAAACGTTATAACTTTTAATCCATTAAAGTTGGTGGTGAGATTGTGAAACACGCCATACTTTTTAAGCGTACATGCAATCCATTAAACCATGAAAATTATGAAAGCTTTTCACGTCACAAGCGCTGTTAAAATTTTACGTCACAAATTATGGTAATGACGGAAGGGAGTACAAAGGCCCTATTGCTAGCATGAGATTAATTTCCTCAAAGTATTTTTGTAAGCATCGTAAATCCAACATTTTGCACAAATGAAAATACTAAAAAGAAGAAATCTAAAATAAATATATATATATTTATTATGATGAATGATTTAATATATATTTTTTTTATTTATAAAGATTTGTCCTTAAAGTCTGACTGATCTATCAACGAAAATTTTAAACCGCTGGACAGATCGCACTGAAATTTGAACAAGTAGAAAGGATATACACTTGAGAATTCATCCTCTTAAGTAGGCTAGATCGACAAAACTAACGTATGCAACGTGGAAACAAAATATATTTATAGTAGAAAACAAGATGACTATTGAATTAATTCTTACTTTGTAAAGGTCAATCATTTATAAACTTGGTTAAATATTAAATAAATCTCAGTTTCTGTTAAAATATTGTTAAGTTAATTAAGTGATAATTTTATTAAAACGAAAAAGTTGTCAAATACGACTAGAAAACAAAAAATATTCAATGCTGAGCCATGAAAGCACAGAAATACTGATAGACATCAGGCTAACAGTGCCGGTACTTTGTTTGGCGAACTTTTAAAATTAGCCAAACAAAGAAAATCCGGCACGCTTTATGAGACAGAAGTTATCTCAATTTTCTCACGCAATCCATATATCCCCTTCTCACTTTCACATTCCTTAATGTTTCATGGCTTCATCTTCTTAAATTAAACTTTAAACGAATTGTGCACATGCTCTTAATCTAAACATACATGTGCAAAAACAACTCACACATAAGCATGCGGATCCATGCAGTTAAGTCCATGCATGCATTAGTCTGTCACCTGAGGAGAAAACAGTTTCTTCAGTCCAATGATCGTTGCCAGGAGCAGCGCAATCTTCGACACCAACAGGGCCTTTCCCACCATCAGGTAGAGACCCTTGAAGGTAAGTGCACCCAGGAGGCCCATCTTCATTGCAGCGGCTGCGAGGAACGGTCCGATGTTCTTGTTCCTTGCTCTGCCGCTTTCAATGGCTTTGTGGGCTTTCATTGATACACCTGAAATATGACAAAGGATTCATAGCTAATCATCAAAATATTGCTAATAATAAGCTTGTAGAAAAGTACAAGCATGGGTATGAAATATTGCTTATAATAAGATAGCTCTTACATAATTTTAAGTGGCATGTGAGATGGTGATAACAAAAAAAATACCTGGCTAAGTTTGTTGTGGGCTTCTTGCGTGGGCGCGTTTGGAACCCTCATAGCTCTAGTTTTAAGTTTACGAATGTAGTTACTACCATCAAATCACTACTATGTAAATTATTGATGTGTAAAAATGATGTGCTGGAGCCCAGGCACCGACTTAAACATCTATAATTTATATTTATAGAAATTGGCTGAACAGCAGCGCTGATTTTCAGGCATGGACCATGATGACATCACGTTTGTGTGGGTAAGTGAACGAACAAGCAGTCTAATTGATCATTGACTATTGAACTAGTAAATACTGTATTTTAATCACACAAAAGTGCAAATACTGAACGATTAAAACGGAGTTTTGAGTTGAACGAAAAATAAAGTATTAAATTGAATAATATAATATGGTAATAATATAATGGTTAATTGTATACAATTTTATAACAAATTGCCAAATGAAATTTCTGGGATGTCTCTCAATAAGTTCAAAGTTTATATAAAACGTAAGCTTGTAGAAAAGTCCTACTATAGTGTTAAGGATTACATAAATGATAAACAAGCATGGGTGTGAAATATTGCTCTAATAAGATAGCTCTTAATATAATTTTAAGTGGCATGTGAGATGGTGATAACAAAAATAAAATGTACCTGGCTAAGTTTGTTGTGGGCTTCTTCTTAGACCGGGGCGCGTTTGGAACCCTCATAGCTTTAGTTCTAAGTTTACGAATCTAGTTATCACCATCAAATCACTACTATGTAAATTATTGACGCGTCAAAAGCGCCTTTTAAAGGACTATTTGAATAAAGATTATTTTGAATTTGAATTTTAACGCGAGCGAATCCGCGAGTATCTCCAGTCAAGGATAAATTAAAGAGCAGGAAGCTTTATTTTTTTAACCAGTTCCTTCCAACCACGTTCTGTTTTAATGAAGGCATTTATTATACGCTCTATTCAGAACAGCCTCGCAGTAATGTTCCAACGTTTATTTTATTCGAAAAAGGTCCTGTATTTTTTCATACGACCTACGGTTTGACTCATTTCTAACTGCAATATCGCTTTCAGAATAAACATTGCAATCAGATAACGTTTTATTACTAGCTTACATCTCGTATATTTGTATTCTACGGACTAAAAATAAAAATATATATAATTATGCAGCCATATAGCTTTCAAATAAAAACTAGAAACTTTGTATAAGAAAATTTATATTTGCAACTTCTTATGAGTTTTTTTTTTGATGAGCTCCGTGGCGCAGTGCGTGCGCTGTCGCATTTTAAATCATAAAGTTGGAGCTCTTGGTTCGATTCCCGGTTCGAGTCTGTTTTGGTGGGAGGCTTCTGCCGGGGCTTGTTACCACCCTACCGACAAAGACGTGCCAAGCGATTTATCGTTCCGGCACGATGTCGCGTAGAAACCAATTAGGAGTGTAGGTTAGCCCGCTACCATGCTAGACTGTACCATCACTTACCACCAGGTGAGAAAGCCGTCAAGGGCTAACATGTAGTGTTAAAAAAGAGCTTAAATGCGGAAATATGACCCAAGACCTCTTTATTCGGAGTCAAATATATTGGCCACTAGTCTAACGAGGCAAAATCCTAATGACACCTACTCGTATTATATTGTTTAGTTGTATATATAGTTTCAAAGTCAACCCTCACTAATGATCGAAGTAAATAACTTAAGCTTATCTCAACATTGGCTGCGATAACGCCAAATTTGGGATGGCTTATACCGCACAACTTCGATAGTAAACTTTAGAAACACTTACAAAATACGAAGATTAGTACTTCGAAGTTAACATGCGTTTTAAGAAGCTCCTAATAGATGATTTATTTCTATTGTTAAATATTTTAAATTACAGATCACGAGATCCTAGGTTCGATTTCAAAATGATGCTACGTATTATTAGGTACAAGCTGGTGCCCGCGATTCGTCTGCGCAGGATTAGTATTACGTATTTTGACGACCTCCGTGGCGCAGGGCGCGCTCTGTCGCATTATAAAGTCCTGGGTTCGATTCCCGGCTCGAGTCTAGTCTGGTGGGAGGCTTTGGCCGTGGCTAGTTACCACCCTACCGACAAAGATGATGTCGCGTAGAAACCTATTAGGAGTATGGGTTTACCATACACGTAACAGGTTAGCCCGCTACCATCTTAGACTGCATCATCACTTACCATCAGGTGAGATTGCCATCAAGGGCTAACTTGTAGTTTAAAAAAGCTATATTATTGTAAAGTTTCATAAAAATCCATTCAGTAGTTTATGAAGTGAAAGAGTAACAAACATCTATCCATCCATCCACTTATTACTTATTACAAACTTTCGCCTTTATAATATTAGTAGGATTGGCGTTTTCTGCCAATAACCGGAGGTGTTTTTTTTTCTACGTATTATACAGTTGGAGGTCCTGGGTTAGATTCCCAGCTGTGGTCTGGTGGGAGGCCTTGACCGTGCCTAGTTAACATCCTACCCACAAAGTAGTGTCGCCAAGCGATTTAGCGTAAAAACCAATGAGGTTTATGTGTTTACACTATCCCTAACAGATTAGCCCGCTACCATCACACAATATTATGAAACAGTTATCGAACAACGCGAATGCAAACATGAAATATTATTAAATGTCAATTAAACAATGTTAAATTAACACGGCATGCAGAATATTGCGTTTATTTAACGAAATTATTGCAAGCACTGGTGGCCTGTTAAATTAAAAACGTGCGTCGGTAGCAAAGCGACTCACTCGTGCAGCCGCGAATTGTTAAATAATGAAATAATAACGAATTGTTTATGTCATGTATTTTAATAAACATTCTGTTTATTTATATTACCTGACTTTTTTTTAATTTAGAAACAAATGAAACCTATTTTAAGTTTGGATTGTTGCATTCATCATGATCATCATGAACAATCCATTACCGGCTCACTACAGAGCACGGGTCTCCTCTCAATATGAGAAGGGTTTGGCCATAGTCCACCACGCTGGCCATGTGCTTATCACACGCCTTTGAGAACATTATTTAGAATTCTCAGGCGTGCAGGTTTCCTCACCATGTTTTCCTTCACCGTTGAAGCAAGTGATATTTTAATTGTTAAAAGCGCACATAACTCCGAAAAGTTAGAGGTGCGTGCCCGGATTCGAACTGCCGACCTCTGATTAGGAGGCTGACGCCCTAACCACTAGGCTATCACCGCTTCTATTGTTGCATTGATGTACACAATATAAATTAAAAAAATCGAGCAACCATTAAATATTTTGGCAGTGTTCTGAAAGATTAAATTATATATATATATATTTAAGTGACAAACAATTTTTTTTATTTTTTTTATTTTACTTTTTAATAAGGTAATGTCATTAATTAAGATCGGGTTAATAAACACTTTTCATTAATATTATTATTTCGTAGTTGCATTACCATAGTTCTATCAACCTTAGGGACTCGTCAGCACACTTCCAATGAGGGGGGGGGTGTTTACAATTAAGTTATCCTTTTTCACGAAAATATTACGTAACATAAATTGCGAGTTATTTATGAATATCAACAATCCGAACTAAATGAAAATAAAAACTTGAAAATCGTTATTGATATCGCTTTTGTAAATATTCCCATGAATTTAATCACTGGGTATAATCTGCGTATTAACAAAGGATGATTTAAAAAAAAAAGCGACAATTCAAAGAGATATTTTAAATGATATTTTAAAAGGTACCTTCTTGATTTGTAGTCGAAATAAATTATATTTATAAAGGAAAATTCGTCTTCGAATTTAATGGAAAATGCTTAACGAATTCAATTTCGACGGAAAGTACTTCATATTTTTAATAATAACAAAATTTTCAAGCCATTTATCACGGAATGGTTTTTCTAAACGAGTTTCCTCTTCTAGGACGATCTTTCACAATGAAATATTGTTTCCCTTAGCCCAGCCATGCCATTAACATAAACATAGGGCATTAATAGTACATTATTTATAATAAATATCGTTCTTATTATTTTTGTGTATTGGATTATTTCTGAATGATCTTTTATAAATAACTACTCGATGCCCGCGACTTCGTCCGCGTTGTTTGGCGGTTTCATGGAATAATTTACCAATTCGAGGAAAATTTCTGTGGTAAGCTGCAACTATAGTTATGGTTCACTGACGTGAAATTCAGTTTCCCATAAATCCCGCGGGAAATGTAACGGGATAAAAAGTATCCTATGTCCGTCTCCTGGTTCTGAGCAACCTCCACACCGATTTTCAGGTTCAGCCGTTTTGAGTTATAAATAGTGTAACTAACACAACTTTCTTTTATATATATAGATAATAATAATTGATAATAATAACAATGTATTAACGTGGATAAGAAAGCGTCCGTGCAGTGGCTGCGCTTCGGTGACCTCTTTGGGGAAACCGAAGGTTTTGTCTGTGCGATACAAGATCAGGTGGTTAAGACGCGGAACTACCGAAAGTATATTCTGAAGGATGGCACTCACGACATCTGTCGAGCCTGTCGCCATCCCGGCGAGTCACTCAGACATGTGCTTTCGGGATGTTCTGCGCTTGCCAACACTGAGTATTTGCACAGACACAACCAAGCAGCCAAAATCCTTCACCAAGAGCTTGCTCTGAAGTACGGTCTCCTGGATGAGAGGTTGCCCTATTACCAGTACACACCGGTGCCGGTACTCGAGCGCGATGGAGTCCGGCTCTATTGGGACCGGTCCATTATCACGGACAGGACTATTCTCGCGAATAAGCCTGACATCGTGTTGGTGGACCGGGCACAGTCGAGGGTGTTTTTGGTGGACATCACCATTCCATATGACGAAAACCTCGTGAGAGCTGAGACGGAGAAAAAGCGCAAGTATCTCGATCTGGCTCACGAGGTTTCCGACATGTGGCATGTGCAGTCTGCTGAAACCATCCCAATCGTAATATCTGCGAATGGGTTGATCCCAGTTAGCCTCGCTCACCATCTGAGGCGGCTGGGGTTTCGTGGCAGTTCGCTCGCAGCCAGGATGCAAAAAGCGGTCTTGCTGGACTCGGCTAGGATAGTCCGCCGGTTTCTCAACCTGTCGCCCTGACCCCCGGCCGTTTGGTCTCCCCTGCCGGGGTGTAATCCTCCGCCCGGTGCAAATATGTATCTATGTAATGTATATGTAGGTTTATTTATTTTTATCTATTTAAGTTTATTATATCTCTTTTGGTTTTTTATATATATTTATTTTGCACACGGGCGTGAGAGTTAATATATACCGACAATGTATTACGTAGATTATTACAACACAAGCGCGGCAAATAGTCGAGTTCGTAACTACTTACGAAGCTTAAATAGACATGTGATTTAAGTTACATAAATAAAAATCAACCGGTAAATGTGTGGTGCCAATTTGCCTATATTCATTTATACATTCAATCTTATGAAAAAATTGGGAAACCTTTGCCCATTCATTCGCCTATAATATCATCTGTATTATGCAAATTATACTTTTTTTAACGTATATTGTAAAATAAATAACATTTTTCGTAATTTTTTACTAGGCTTGCAGGAATCGGAGGAACATTTTAGATCTGAGCGATGATGCTATCAGTTCTAGGTTTAAAATCTCATAATACTTTATTGCTTCGTCGTGGAGACTAATTATTATTAAAAAATAAGTCTTAAAATTGAATAGAAATCGCTCATAGTAAAAAATAAATTTTCAGGAAAAGGAATTTGAAATTCACAGTGATAAGCCATTCATTTCGGACCTGTTTGTCCAAACGAGTTTCATTTTCTAAGATAATTTGTCACTGTGAAATACCGTGGCTTAGGAACCGTGTCTTTACTAATTAGATTCGGTATGTTTATTATAGTGGTGGTAATATTTCGGTGTGTTTAATTACTATGGGTAGAATAAATTACTACACACGAAATATAGTATTAAGAATTATAGCACCCAATTGGTATATTAACTCAGAGGCTATCTGTTAGTTTATTGAGTTAAAACATAAAGGGTTTTTTTGTCTAAAAATGCTTATTAAACACGGCATTAATTAAAAGATATTTGTTCACCTGGGCTGTAGGGTTATATTGAAGAGGATATGGTTTTCGCTAAACCGGAAATTCGTGATTTTTTCTGTAATAAGTTTGATATTTTTTGGGTAAACCTTTTTACTTAAAACATTTCGCTTGAATCGGAGACTGGCTGGAGTTACTAGCACGACTGCTATAGAATATAGATTGTAGTCGTTAATTTTTTTTTTAATATTTCGGACTAATGAAACATTTTATTTACACTAGCATAAAATGCTTAATCTATATATGCAGAAGAACTTTCAGGACATGAGATGTGAAACAGTTATCTGTGTAACTAGAGAGTTGAGTTAATTATTGTTTCGAGTGAGTTTAGGATTAGGTGCAAGAGACAAATAACTTTTCTCTTGTCTGACAAGTCATACTATATTTCACCTCGCTAGCGAGAAAAAACGATACGTTTAAACCGTACAGTTGTAGTAATAAAGTCTTTGTGTTGAGGCAAATTCGCAGGATTTTACCGTAAAAAAATTCTGAATACCAGACTGTACTTTGGAAATTGGCGTTGTTTATATCCGTACCTCGGAGAGCACGTAAAGCTACGAGATTGTTTTAGCATAATGACAGAGTGAAGCTGCGATAGCCTAGTGCTTAGGGCGTCAGCCTCTCAATCAGAGGTCGGCGGTTCGATTCCGGGCATGAACCTCTAACTTTTCGGAGTTATGTGCGTTTTTAAACAATTAAAATATCACTTGCTTCAACGGTGAAGGAAAAACATCGTGCGGAAACCTGCACGCCTGAGAGTTCTCCATAATGTTCTCAAAGGCGTGTGAAGTCTGCCAATCCGCACATGGCCAGCGTGGTGGACTATCGCCAAACTCTTCTCATATTGAGAGGAGACCCGTGCTCTGTAGTGAGCCAGTAATGTGTCGATCATGAATAACAGGGTATTTGTTTGTTCTTAGACCAGCTCCATGTTCAGTAACTTACAGTTGCTAACTAGAAGCGATCTTTTACCTTGTCTTCAGATGAGATTGCCGTTAAAGGCTAACTTGTAGTGGATGCAAAAAAAAGATGTACGTTGCTTGAAACAATGTAGGGTTTTATAAAAGTTATACGAACCGACACCCAGCGAGCCGTCGTTTTCCGTCTTTCCAGCGATGACCACATCGGCGTTGTCCAGAAGTCTGTACCTAAACGACCGCGTGGTGGCGAAGTTCCACAACTTGTCAATGATTAATTGCTGTGCTTGGTCTTCTAACGAGGTCCCCGCTCGCGCGAGGGTTTCAGGCTTGATCGGCATTTCTGCAGCGGCTCCATTGCTGGAATTGTTTTAAGAAAATGTTTTTTTTATATTTGCATGTTATTTTCCCTTATTGGACCAATGAAATTAAATTAAATGAAAATACACTTTATTGTAGACCACACAAACAGAAGAAATACAAGACAGCAAAAAAAACACAAAGAATAGAAGGTACAATAGGCGGCCTTATCGCTAAAGAGCGATCTTTGCCAGGCAACCTATAGACCAGGACTTAATACATATACTGGCAGGCTTAGGGTATACAATTACGAAAATATAATGTATTACATACAATATATTACACATACATATAAATAAATCAACAAACCAATTAACAGCTATTGATACTATATAGTTTATGAATTGGTAATATTATATCTAATGACAGGTTTTCACAGATAGAAAAGTCCTACAATAGTGTAAAGGATAAACAAGCTTGATTATGAAATATTGGTCTAAGATAGCTCTTAAATATTTTGAAGTGGCATGTGAGATGGTGATGACAAAAAGAAAATTTACTCCGCTAAGTTTGTTGAGGGTTTCTTCAAGGCGCATTGACTCATTATAAAGTTGGAGGACCAGTGTTCGATTCCTGGCTGAATCAGGTATGGTGGGAGGCCTAGGCCGTGGTTAGTTACCACCGATAAAGACATGTTGCAAAGCGATTTAGCGTGCCGGCACGATGTCGCGTAGAAACCAATTAGGAGTGTGGTTTTACCATACCGCTATCATGTTAGCTTGCTACCATTCTAGACTGCGTCATCACTTACCACCAGGTGAAATAGCCGTCAAGGGCTAACTTGTAGTGTATAAAAAGAAATATTAATATCAGAACTGATACTGTTGAATCTATTCAGCCCTCAGCACTTCTCAACTCTCGTAACTGTTATTGAAATCCCTTTGAGGTTTCTATCAGATTGATTTAAATTGTTTTATAAAGGAAATCCTCGAATTAATCCCTAAATTAAAACATTCTGATCAAACGGCGGAGATTCCGGCATCTGTTCGGTAAGCCAAAAGATAGAAGGCGGAAATAGGATCCAAAAATATATGTGATGCTGTTTCAATACAAAATGGAATTTATTGTATACTAGCTGACGCCCGCGACTTCATCTGCGTTGAGTTAGTGTGTTTGTTTGTCTTTCAATCACGAAGCAATAGATTACTAACCCGTATTACTTGAAATAATTACTAAACTAAAACAATTGGTGGGAGAAGTGGGAGGCCCCCAAGACGTGATGGCACAGGCGGTGGCATACGCGTGAGCTGCGCGCGGTACTGGACAGTACTTGGACATTGCAACATTACTTTATTTTTCTAAAATAAAAGTAGCCTAAGTTACTCCTTATTACGAGTACATCAGCTACCTGCCAAAAAATATCCCGTAATAATCGGTGCAGCCGTTTTAGAGATTAGCCGGAACAAACAGACAGACAAAAATTGTAAAAAATGTTATTTTGGTGTATGTACCGTATACATTCATATGCATGTAGTAAAAAACGGTTATTTCAATATTACAAACAGACACTCCAATTTTATTTATTTGTATAGATATGCTAGATATATATGGTACATCAGTTAGTAGACGTAATAAGTAAAATTCCATATTTGCCATTAAAACATTTAAATTTCTTGAAGACTACACCGATTTTATAGATTGAATGAAATACGAATATTTCTCAATAATTAGAAAATTTATCAGCCTCCGACAGCATGTTTATGGCATGAAAAATTACCCAAAAAAGCCAAAAAAAAAAAAATGTTGGTTCTCTCACACAATCAATATGTGATCAATTTATTAAAATATATAAGACATAAGAACGAAAGTTGCGAACTGTTAGTTCGTGGACTTTGGTGTTTATAAAAAAAAAACACCAATTCAAAAACTAATATATTAAAATATTATTACACTTTTTACACTACCTTTATCGTTTACTTGGATTATACTTATTGCGCGGTACCCTAGTGAAGGGTTATAGGAGCCGGAGCAAATTCCTAGTCAAGAGCTGAAAGCCAGCCGGCAGACCTAGACCGGGTCCATAGCTTTGCAGCTATTTGACTAGAGAACTATAACTGACTGAATTTGGAAAAATGTATGGAATTTATAGGCCCATATTGCTGACTGACAATTTATAATTGAGGTCAAATTGGAAACAGCAATTCAGCAATATCGCACATTGAAAATAATAGTGTCACTATCCAAAATTCCATGTTTTTCAGTAGAAGCATTTAAAGATTTATAAGATTTTGAAGGCTAATTCTATGTGAAAATCGGGATGAATTGTTATTAATGTAATAGTCTGTTTATGAAGGACTAAGTGTAACAGTTGAGTAATATTTAAAAAACAAAAAAAGTATTTTAAAATACGTTTTTTTTTTAAATATAGAATTTTGGATAGTGACACTATTATTTTCAATGTGCGATATGTGTCCGATAGTTAGGGTTGTAACAGTATGCATAGTTAAAGTAGCCAAACCCACATAATAGCTTGGGATTACTTTGTCGGTAGGATGGTAACTAGCCACGTCCGAATCATCCCACCAGACCAGACTCGAGCCGGGAATCGAATCCAAGACCACCAACTTTATAATGAGACAGCGCACGTGCTTTTTATTAGCGTGAATGAGTCATTACATTTTTATTAGCGTTAATGAGTCCTAACATTAATTGCATTTATGATTAAAAAAATTACATGCATCAAGAAAACGACACAAAAAAAGCTGATCGCTTTATGCCGGAATAGAGGGGAATTAGATAAATTGGGCCCTTGTGGTTGAATTTGCTACTTATTACAGCGAGTTTTATAAAGAAAATGGAACTTATCTTCCAAGATTATCACCCTAGCGTACATTATACGTTATTAGCGTACGTTTTTGGGATAACAGTAAGCAAATTCAAATTCAAATAATCTTTATTCCAATAGTCCTTTAAAAGGCACTTTTGATGCGTCTATAATTTAGATAGCAGTGATTTGATGGTGATAACTACATTCGTAAACTCAAAACTAAAGCTATGAGGGTTCCAAACGCGCCTCGGTCTAAGAAGAAGCCCACAACAAACTTAGCCAGGTAAATTTTCGTTTTGTTATAACCATCTACATAGACCATGCACTGATACATTCATATACTGCATGTTAGTAAGTAAGCTTTAGTAGTAGATAAAAAAAAAAGAACTTGTTAAATATTATAAACCTTTTATGTAAATTAAATATTTTACAGTGGGAAGAGCGAGTCCTTCTGACACAGGTCTTATACTTAACAGAAGGTCTCAGCCTTATCGGACACTGTAATATGTGAACAAATAAATAAAGTTTCTAAGTTTCATCTCACATGCCACAAAATTATATTAAGAGCTATCTATATCTATCTAAGCATAATATTAAATTGGTTTACTTATTGGTTTTATGGGTTAAGTACTTATTTATCATGGACATCACTTGATGAATGATCGAACATCTTTATTAATCATCGAAACTTATGTCGGTTTCTAGAGCACTCGTAAAATACAGGCTCTTCCTTATGAAAACTACAGCATGCCTGATATAAACGCATGCTGTAGCATTACTACGGATCCAATATTGATCCTCACCTCTCGTCCACAACGGTTTCTAGAGCACTCATAATATAAAGGAGCTTCCATAGAAAAACTACAGCATGCCTGATATATACGCATGCTGTAGCATTACTACAAATCCAGTATTGATCCTCACCTCTCGTCCACAACGGTTTCTAGAGCACTCATAATATAAAGGAGCTTCCATAGAAAAACTACAGCATGCCTGATATATACGCATGCTGTAGCATTACTACAAATCCAGTATTGATCCTCACCTCTCGTCCACAACGGTTTCTAGAGCACTCGTAATATAAAGGCTCTTCCGTAGAAAAACTACAGCATGCCTGGTATATACGCATGCTGTAGCATTACTACGGATCCAATATTGATCCTCACCTCTCGTCCACAACGGTTTCTAGAGCACTCGTAATATAAAGGCTCTTCCGTAGAAAAACTACAGCATGCCTGATATATACGCATACTGTAGCATTACTACGGATCCAATATTGATCCTCACCTCTCGTCCACACCGGTTTCTAGAGCACTCGTAATATAAAGGCTCTTTCGTGGAAAAACTACAGCATGCCTGATATATACGCATGCTGTAGCATTACTACGGATCCAATATTGATCCTCACCTCTCGTCCACAACGGTTTCTAGAGCACTCGTAATATAAAGGCTCTTTCGTGGAATAACTACAGCATGCCTGATACATACGCATGCTGTAGCATTACTACGGATCCAGTATTGATCCTCACCTCTCGTCCACAACGGTTTCTAGAGCACTCGTAATATAAAGGAGCTTCCATAGAAAAACTACAGCATGCCTGATATATACGCATGCTGTAGCATTACTACGGATCCAATATTGATCCTCACCTCTCGTCTACAACGGTTTCTAGAGCACTCGTTATATAAAGGAGCTTTCATAGAAAAACTACAGCATGCCTGGTATATACGCATGCTGTAGCATTACTACGGATCCAGTATTGATCCTCACCTCTCGTCCACAACAGTTTCTAGAGCACGCGTAATATGATGGCGTTTCCATAGAAAAACTACATATATAAGCATGCTGTAGTTTTCCAACAGATCTAATATGGATCCTTACCTCTCATCCACAATCATGAGGTCGTCCGATAGCTGGAAGGCAGCGGTTCTCAGCATTCTGTCTACGTATCCGACTAGTTCAATGGCTATGCAGGAGGACGTCTCCCGCGATACACATTTGTTTGTGAGGCCACGCTTCAGGTTGTCTTCTGGTGTTGACATCTGGAATTAAAGAAGTTTAACCGGTTAAACCGAGTCTCAAATTCAAGTAATCTTTATTCAAACAGTCCTTTAAAAGGCACTTTTGATGCGTCAATAATTTACATAGTAGTGATTTGATGGTGATAACTACATTCATAAACTTAAAACTAAAGCTATGAGGGTTCCAAACGCGCCCTGGTCTAAGAAGAAGCCCACAACAAACTTAGCCGGGTTTTTTTTTGTTATCACCATCTCACATAATCAATAATAAATTATAGTACCTATGGAGATAGAGCAATTTTATCGTTTATATAATCCTTAAAATCGTAATATGATTGTTCTATAAGCTTTCGTTTTATAAAAACTTTGAACTTATTGATAGACATCTCCAAGATATCAATAGGTAATTAAAAAATAAAATAAAATACAAATTCTTTTGAATGAGTTACTAATTTTGTGCAGCCTACTAACTACTTTCTTTCAGTCATTTTATAAAAATATACTTTTTGGAAACACTTTGAAATAATAAGCTCTCGTCATTTTTGCCTAGATACATAAGTTTCAGATGTTGAAGTCGGTACCTGAGCATAGCAACTTGTATCGTGTACCTATATTATAGGCTGAATAAACGCAATTTTAACTTAATTTCATTTAATCAACACATCAGCGTATGTCTTAATGCTGGGTATAAAAAAAAATTACTAGCAATCATTCTGGGCTGGTGCCATTAATTTGAAACCTCTTTGTTTGTTTTTTGTGACCGAATATTTCTTTTTTGGGATTTGAGATGGACCCAACCAATTTCCTAACGCTCCAAAATTGATGGTATTGAAAATTACAAACAGAAAAACTCAAATAAGAAAAGTAATTACACAAGCTCTTTTTACCGTTCCACCTGTCAGTAGCTATAAGAGTGGATGGCTGTAGAAAATGTAATTTATTTGACAACTTAATGACCTTCGGATCACAGAAACTCGAATCCGACTCGACTTAAAATCGTAATAATATGATCTTTATGTCATGTGGCATTACGAATTTTACGAAATTTGTTTTTTTACGAAAATTGTGAACAATTCTTTTCATGTCACAAGATATAAAACTCACGTTTCAATGATTAGATATGATTCAAGATGGATTCGACAATCAGGAATTGTAAAGTTTTTTCAATGAACGCTGAGCTTCTCAGGTCTTTAAAAAAACCAGATGGAACATTCTAGAAATTTTCGGAACTTATTAGAACTATATCAAACGAGAAAACGTGTTGCAATGTGGAATTAAAGTACTTGCAAGTAAAGTAGAAGCAATTAGTCAAAATTATATTACTATTTATAGATTTATTAAAAGTACGAGTAGTTTAATTTTAAACACTGGTTTTCCCTAACAACGTGCGTATTGCAGTTAAAACTATAGTGTACTTAATGATAATTAATGATATAGGACATGTTTACTGTAATTTCTATGACCCTGATGTATTTTTTTTATCTACTACTAGTTAACCCTTGACGGCAATCTCACCTGATGGTAAATGATGATGCAGTCTAAGATGGTAGCGGGCTAACCTGTTAGGGGTATGGTAAACCCATACTCCTCTAATTGGTTTCTATACGACATCGTGCCACGGAACACGGAAAAACAAAAAACTGAAGATGGAAGAATGATGGATGAAAAATATTTGCAGTGCTTATCAAAACCAATGAAAATGAGACATAATTATCTTGTGCGTTATGCGATGTGAAACAATTTAATTTAATTTTTAATCCCGCAAAAACGACAATATCCGCGGAATTGAAAAAAAATTAAAACAAATGCGATCGAAGTCACGGAAAATAGATAATACCTACTTGAATAAAACCTAGCAGACCTTTGAATAACTTACAAATCGTTTTAACTTCTAAAGAAAGCTTTAAACTGAATCCGATTTGCGACAACGCCTGCAATGAAATATGTATAAAATCGTACTGAAAGGTGAGTGGAAACGGTCAAGAAGATTTTACCTTCTACACAGACTTTCAAACAGTTTACAGTTGAACGAGTAAATACGAATAAAAGTATAAAAGTTTCCGTTTGAAGGGAAGTTAAAACTTATTCGGCTCTATTATTCTTTTATTGCAACAAACCGTTTTACGAGGACTTCTGTTTGGATTTGACTTTTTTATCACAGTACCTAGTTTGACATTCCTTGATAAAGGTAACTCGATTTGTATAAAATCGAAGGAGTGTCATCTATTAGACAATAGATGGCGCTGTTTCAATTCTAGGTTTTTTTGCAACAAAAATATAGTTAGCGTCTGTTTTGTATCATTTAACTGTTAAAGCGATATAAGGTACCCACGAGAACAGGATTACATAGTTTGGGTACTATCGAACTGTAACTGTGTTTTTGGTGAAATAAATATTTTTAATTTTAATTTAATTTTTAATAACGAGCGCCACCTATTATACAATAGATGGAACTATTTCGAGTAAGTTTATAAGCGCCATCTATTATAAATTGAAATTTAACTTTAGAATTAGTAGTAAAACTCGCTGTCAGATCAGAATTTCGATATTAATGTACCTAGTTTTGTGATATTTAATTCATTGCAATGTGGATAATTTATGTCGTCAATCAGAACATAATTTATATTATTCTAAATGACTAAGTATTCATTTTTAAGCATTTGTGTTTACTTTGAAGTAAGATTACCAAAAGATCCACGTATAAATACTTTGCCTTAAATTACACTAGACGGATTGTCAGAATTAGGTTAGAGTATTAATTGTTTCATTATTAAGCGATATTCGCTCAAAGTGAGAATAATATAATGGAGTATTGTGTTCGACTTTCATTGAACTTATAGTTGACAGGAAAGTTCGAAATGATTACATTTCATCTATACGTGTCTATACTGATGTCTTAATGTCAGTTTGTTCATTAACTATGTTTAACTAAACCATTGCGACGATATAAGCAAGTTTTATGCCCCGGAGAGGTACGTGGGGCGGAGTGGGTGCTTACCGCACCCTTTAATCTCATAGCCGAAAAGATTGATATTTTTGGTTGCTCTTTGAGTAAACTCACAAGCACAGCATTGTGGCTTATTTGTTATACCTTATTATGTATAGATTTAAGATAGTTTTGACTAGATAGATTAGCATAACTTCAATATCGATTGATGTAATATGATAGCGTGAGTTGATATAAAGTAAATAAATAAAATAAAATAAAAAATAATGGAAACAATTAGGTGCAAATTTTTGTATGAGACACTTTTATCTTTGAATTGCACTAGGGAACAGATCCCACGGTATTTAATAAAAAAAAATACTCATTTACCTCTCTGTGTAGGTTTTAGTATAGTAAAATCGATCTTCAAAAATAATTTTCATAGTTTTTTTTTGAACGGAAAATTAAATAAATTTTGCAGGAGTTTTAACAAACGAAACAAACATGGACGATGTCGTAGGCAACAGCTAGTATATTATGACATACATTATTTGTTGTTTGCTCTACTAAAGTAATACTATAACAACTTGAGACAATACGTTCCCGCACAAAACATAGTCAATTAGGGTCAACGCACATCGAGCGTCAAACAAGGCTTGCATGCACGGGTAGATTTCGACCAGACAATCGAACATCAACCTTATGTGGTAGGATACAGAGTTGTGATTTGTGTGTCAGATACAATTGGTCTCATCTTGCGTTTGTTCCTATCACGCAAACCAATATGATTCCTATAAAACAATAGACTTGATATTGGAGTCATGACTTGGAACAGTTTTTTTTTTATACATACGTACTCCGTGGCACCGTGACATTATATAGTTGGAGGTAGCGGGTTCGATTCCCGGCTCGAGTTTGGTATGATGGATGGTTTCGGCCGTAGCTAGTTACCACTACCAAGTTATCACGTGGTTATCACTTAACATCATGTGACCCGTAAGCCTATTTGCCCTTCCCATATACCAAGTTGGTTTCTACGCTTGGCGACTCGTCTTTGTCGGTAGGGTGGTAACTAGCCACGACCGTAGCCATAAGACCGTTCTCGAGACGGAAATCGAACCCAGGACCTCCAACTTTTAAAGTTCGCACTTTGCCACGGAGGTCGTCGAAACGTTCAAACTGACATCATAACGTACAATTGCTTGGCTGTATTATTATCTATCATCTTGATCAACCAATTACCGGCTCAATACAGAGCACGGGTCGCCTCTCAATATGAGAAGGGTTTGTTGTTGTTTGTTTGTTTGTTTGAAGTCCACCACACTGACCATGTGCGTATTGGCAGACTTCACACGCCTTTGAGAACATTATGGAGAACTCTCAGACATGCAGATTTCCTCACGATGTTTTCCTTCACCGTTGAAGCAAGTGATATTTTAATTGCTTAAAAACGCACATAACTCAAAACGCGCATAACGCAAAAGTTATACGTGTGTGTCCGGGTTCGAACCCCCGACCTCTGATTAGGAGGCTGTCTTCCTAATACCTAGGCTATCACAGCGTATCTATGGAACTTAATAATAAAACATTTAGTCGATTTATAAGATTCAGCTCGGCTTATTTTGCTATACAGATTCTCATGCAAAGTGATTTCAGCGAAAGTTTTCCCGTGTGACACTTCTGGAGACAATATAAGACACTTTCGCATTTTTCCATTAGCAACAATACCGCTCGCCCGTGTAGGTATTAATCAACTAATTGGTAACCCGAGCATTGAGTTGAGATTTGCATTTTTTCTTACCAGGTAAGTACCCACAATATTAAAAACGGGTAAGTTTTTTTTATACACATTGATTTACCACTAGCCGTAAATAGAGCGCGTTATACAAAAACAAGTAGGTAGAGGGGAAAAGACCGCGTGGCCGATCACCTAGCCGCTGGACTGATCAGGTGAAAACACTCACTGGCCTTCCACTTACAACTGCTATCAGAAAAGCCGAGGACCGAACAGAGTGGAAGGCATTAGTTACCAACTTAGCGAAGGCACTTCCATGTGGACACGACCTTCAGTAATGAAGTGTGCGACCAAGAAGAACAATACAAAAACAAGGCTAGAATTTGTCACCAACTAGCTATACATTCCGACATATCGGTATATCGATGTATTACAACCCGTCTAATACACTAGACATCTGGCCGTTATTATAGGATAATATAAAATACAAAGCACTACGCGTCGCTATAGATATACAGCAGCGCGTAGTGCTTTATAATTCATTCGGATTATAGGGCTCGAGTGTGAGAATCGGTGATTTTCGTCTAGTCTTGTCACACACTGGGGAAATGGAGTGCACGCGTCGCTATTTGTGCACTACTTTTCCGTCCCATTTTTGAGCGTTAATGATCGATCTACGGCTCGTGGTAAATCAATGTTTATACACTACAAGTTAGCCCTTGACGGCTATCTCACCTGGTGTTGTGTGATGATCAAGTGATGATGCTGTCTAGGATGGTAGCGGGCTAACCTGTTAGGGTATGATAAAACCACACTCCTAATTGGTTTCTACCCGACATCGTGCCGGAACGCTTAATCGCTTTGCGACACGTCGGTAGGGTGGTAACTAGCCAGGGCTGAAGCCTCCCATCAGACCAGACTCGAGCCAGGAATCGAACCCAGGACCTCCAATTTTATAATGCGACAGCGCACGCACTGCTCCACGGAGGTCGACAAATACATGACGGTTATGCTTATTCTGCTTATCGATGGAGAATCTGCGAGTTTTTTACCATTTGCTTAGACACGTCTTAGCAAATTTTAATAGCGTTTATGTAACAGTAACGCCCGTGAATAAGTTCTGCGTTAAATTTCAGATTTCTTGTGTCAAAAGTCTCAAACAAAATTTATTAAATAAAATATATATAGAAAATTTGCCAACAGGTTTACAGGTTTTATGGTTATAATACGGGGATCTTCAAAGGGCGGATTAACAAATTGGTCAAGGGCCAGCAACGCATTGGCGGTTCCTCTGGTGCTGCAAATGTTCATGGGCGGCGGTAATCACTTACCATCAGGTGATCCGCCTGCTCGTTTGCTCGCTATGTATATAAAAAGGTTGACTGGTAGCAAAGTACGAGCTATGATAGTGGAGTTGTATATAATTTGTGACGGTAGAAATATAATAACATGCTTTCACTGGACACTGATGGCGTTCGTAATTAAAACCGTGCCCTGGTGATTGTTTTAATGTCATATGCCATTAAACCCTCTGTGCGAAAGTTGGCGCAGTTTCATTACAACTCAATATACCGCTATTTATGTAGTTGAAATCGATATCAATCAAAGATAAATTAAATTTGATTTTCAATTAATATTTTGTAGTTTATTATACATATAGTATGATTTCAATACAAATCTTATAATCATCATCATCATTTTCAACCGATTGACGTCCACTGCTGGACATAGGTCTTTTGTAGGGAGTTCCAATGGCCACGGTCTTGGGTCGTTTGTATCCAGCGACTCCCTGCGACTCGTGATGTCGTCTGTCCACTTTGTTGGGGGGTCGGCCAACGCAAAACCAAATCTTATAATATGTAGAAATATGTATGTATATGTGAACGCTTCTTAAATGATTGTACTAGGCTGACATGACAAAACAGAAGTAATATAGCGTTGAATAAAATCAAAAACTTTCGTTCCACACGACGTTTTTGTCGGATCAATACTAAGATCAAGGGACAAAAAGCTTGCGTTAAATATACGCAGTGACAACCATAATACTTTATGGTTACTTTACTGTTTTTTTTTATTAGATCAAATACCGTCAGTAATAATTAGGTGTAGCAATTGAAAAGAGATGAAGTTAACATAATATATCTATCTGACTTTGTATCATAAGATTATTGCTCTTTATAAAGTCCTGTGTTATATGCAACGTTTGTGATTGAATATTGTATAATATCTTACTCCTGTACCCGTACTCGTTTCTACTCCTTTTCTCTATATATAAATAAAATTTAAAGGAAGTTTACTACAGCTACAGAGGTCGACCCTAAACCGGCGGCCTATGATCGAGGCCCCTAAAAGATAGACAAACCTTGAACCTACTTTGGTCTGGTTGCTATCTATGTCTCACAACGAGTATCCAGGTCCTTAGCAGGGTCCCGGGTTAGTCCTCACTCAAGATATAATGCTCCCAAAGAATCCTAACCTCGTTTATATCTCTCGTACGTACTTATCTAATGTGGTTTTCTAATGCCGGCGCGTTTGTCGATCGTCATAACATTACGCCTTTGCTGACATTCGTATGAAACGCCGCAGTTTCTAATTAAAATGCCTCCCTCTGCCCTCGTGATTATTCTTAATGGATGTTTTAAGCTACAAGCGATTGCAATGCATTTAATGCAAGGTTCATAAATACGATATTTGACAAAAGTAATTTATTTAGCAGATAAAGTTGTTAGTAGGTTAGCTAGCAAGAAGCATAAGTCTTTACAATACAAAAGGGGCTGCAAGAAGCTCCAATAAAGATCATAACTACAATCCAGGTACTAGAAGCTTCAGTCAAGCCTCTCAAGCATTCAACTAGGCTCTTAGAGGATTTAATCATGGTCCTTGAAACTAAAATTAAATTAAATATATATATTTTATATTTCAGAGTATAAAAGAAATAGGACTCCTTGAGGCTTAAATCAAGCCCTAATTCTTATTTCAAGGTTTTTTATTTATACAGGAGGCATTTAAAGGACTTCTTGAAAAACATAAATGTTTTTGCTTGTTCGTTCAAATTATATACTCTAGAGTCTTCCATCATCATCATCATGATCAACCCATTGCCGGCTCACTACAGAGCGTGGGTCTCCTCTCAATATGAGAAGGGTTTGGCCATAGTCCAACACGCTGGCCATGTGTAGATTGGCCGACTTCACAGATTCTAGATTAGATATAAAAGTATAGTGGATATATGAGGTACTGTTGTATTTTCCTCTTCAGTTTATACTTTAAGGCTGGCAACAAGCGCTGTATCAATTAAGTTCGAAAGTGGAAATGTGGTGTAATCTACGATTCTTGGTGCAATTCAGATATCAAGAGTTGCTTCGAATAGATTTTCGCTCCAAAGCACACATCTCAATCAAATTTAATTGGTTGCACAAATTATGTTATTGAATTCAAAGCAAATAAAACGAATTTATTTGAAATTACTAAGGAGCTAGTCTGTAAATAATATGTAGTCTTGGTAAAATTAATTTTTCATTTCTGGTAACCGGAATTTTAATTTTATTTGATAACTAAAAACTAAACCTTTTGAGCTTCGATCAACAAAGACATTAAACGGCCGTCCAACCCCTCTGTTATCCCAAACATAGCCTAAGCCGAGGTTCGGCCTCACAGGAGGCGCCCTTAGGCAGACGTTCCCTTAGTTTCTTCGAGTCCTAGGGCTCAAAATTTCTTCTGGCAGAGCTTCTTTCCGAAACAGGCCGGTTACGCTGTCGCAATTAATACGGTTAGCACTAGTCAGTCCGAAAAAAAACATGGAAACGGAACTCTTAATTAATTAACTTTTTAATAGGATTAAAATTAACTATTAGTAAAACGTTGGTAATCTGAATGAAATATTATAAAATAATGGCTCTATTTTAAATTTAGTATACTTCTTGCAATTCACGAAGGCGAGTGAGCTTTACTAGTGGTTGAACGTGTATATGCACATTGCTGCAGTGTGCGTGTCTATATCGTATTGTTTCCACGACGACGCTTATTGCTACGAAGTACTGTCAGCATGTCAAAACGCAAAGTTGTTCATAGCGAGTTAAGGCATTTTTTTTTATGTTGAATCGAAAAGGTTTTTTGAAATGCAACAATTTTCTGTTTTGGATATTTAATCGTATGTTTTATTATTTGAAGGGACGAGCAATTATCGCTAATGTGAATGTGGTGAATCAAGTGACAGTGGTACTGATGAGTTTGAAAGTAACAGTGATAGTTTAAACGAAGATGATTGATAATCGAACTAAATTAAATTAACCTAGAATTTTTGTGATTTTATTATTTTTCTTATTTGCAACAAAAAATATTTTATAATAAATTATAGTTTTGTTTTTTACTTTTTTATGCTAACCATACCCGCTTTCGATCTCACGCACACTGTTACACATATACAGATACGTCTTCACCACAAGTAAATCCCACTCGCCTTCGTGAATTGCAAGAACTATACTAATTCTTAACGTAATAAAAATAACCAAAAAATTAAGACTTAGTAAATAAAATTAGATAAAACCTAAAACGTTGTCGAAGCCACTGGAACAAACCGTACCCCAGATGCTGGCAGTAATTCAACTTTGAATGGCCAAACTAATTTACTTAAAAGATAATTAACTAACTAATCACTTAATTTTAAATATATAAAACTCAATAAGTTATACTTGGCAATCTGAGTGAAGTATTTTACCTTATCCTTTATCCTTAATCTAGTACAATTATTTATTGGTTGGTATTTAACAATGGTCTGTGTTGGTCTGAATCAAACGCGTCATTAAATCGGTTAAATACTAAAATTTCATAGTAAATATGACTTGTATTTCACTGAAACATTACATTCTAATAAAAATGTCTTTCCCAAAGGAATTGCATAAGTACATTCGCACAACTACTCTCGGACCGCTCCTCTCATCGTGGACGCTAAAGAAAAAACGATACAAAGAGAACAAATGAAAAATGATTCAAGAGTATTAATTATTCATGGAGGTCCATAAAACTTTAAGAGACAGTTGAATTTAGTGCTCACTAATGGCAGCTATGCATGGGTTATGATATAAGGAACATGTGCTAATGCGATCTGCATTACGACCTATATCTTCTTATCACGTCTTTATAAGTCTGCCACTTGATTTGTTTACGAGTATTTGCGGTATAAAAATATTATAGTAGACTAGCTGACGCCCACAACTTCGTCTGCGTTGAGTTATTATGTTTGTTTGTCTTTCAATCACGAAGCAATAGATAACTAACCCGTATTACTTGAAATAATTACTAAACTAAAATAATTGGTGGGAGAAGTGGGAGGCGCCCGAGATGTGATGGCACAGGAAGTGGCATGCGCGTGAGCTGCGCGCGGTACTGGACAGTAATTGGACATTGCAACATTACTTTATTTTTCTAAAATAAAAGTAGCCTAAGTTACTCCTTAATACATTAACTACCTGTCAATAAAAGTCTCATAAAAATCGGTCCAGCCATTTCAGAGATTAGCCGGAAAAAACAGACAGACAGACAGAAAAATTGTAAAAAATGTTATTTTGGTGTATGTACCGTATTCATATATGTGTTGTAAAAATAGGTTATTTCAATATTATAAACAGACACTCCAATTTTATTTATTTGTATAGATGCAATAATTTATTTGTATAGAGTCTGGTCTGGTGGGAGGATTCGGCTGCGGCTAGTTACCACCCTACTAACAAAGACGTGTCGCCAAGTGATTTAGCCTTCCGGCACGATGTCGGGTAGAAACGAATTAGGAGTGTGGGTTTACCATACCCCTAACAGGGTAACCATGTGGAGTAAAACTTGCGAATATTTTTTTTCATGCATATTTAATATTGTACATATTAGAATCATCATTGCAAATAATCAATACAAAAATCGTCAAAGTAGTTAAACCCACTAAGTAATGATACTTCTTGGTCCGCAATTAGCCATCCCGTGAGAATTCGTCTTTAGTCTATTTCACTCTTATCAACTATACATTATTAATATCTGCGAGTGGTTTTAAATAATTAACACAAGAAACTCTTCTGACATCTGTACATTTGTGGAATCTTTGTTGAATGAGATGGGTTTCAGTAGAATTTTAATAAATACGGTCGCGTCGGTTGTAGACTGCCGCATAAACCGCAAGAGACGTAATTAAACACTGCACGCTACGTGGGTGAGCGTCCGAACGGTCAGACTTACTTTAGAAGTAGGAATTGCAAATAAACTGTTTTATTTAATTGCACAATATCCCAAGGGGGAAGAGTGGCTTGTGACGCATTTTGATCCTTTTACATTTCGAAAAATATTATATCAGACGTACATATACACATATATTTTGACGACGTCCTGGGTTCGATTCCCAGCTCGAGTCTCGTCTAGTGGGAGGCTTCGGCCTTTACCACGCTACCAACAAAGACGTGTCGCCAAGCGATTTAGCGTTCCGACATGGTGTTGCGTAGAAACCAATTGGGAGTGTGGGTTACCATACCCCTAACAGGTTAGCCCGCTACCATCCTAGACTGCATCATAACTTACCACCAGGTGAAAAAGATGTCAAAGGACTTATAGAAAAAAAGAATCTATGACATATTGCATAATATCTTGCAGATAAAATGTCCGGTTTTTGGTTTTCAATGATGGTCATCTATTTTTTTGTATATACATTGCGGGCAAAGGAGCAGAGGGTTCTTTTGATGTTTAGTAATCATCATCGCATATGAACATCTGTAGCACCAGAGAACTACTTATGTGTAGTCCTCCTACTCGGTTTATACTTGGCATCATACTGGTGTGCTATATCGCTTATATATCTTTTGCGGTATATCTTTGCGAGTAGGGTGGTAACTAGCCACGGCCAAATCTCCCACTAGACCAGATTCGAACTCAGAAACCGATTTAGATCTCCCACTTTATAATCTGGCAGCACACTCACTGCGCCACGGAGGTCGCCATGTATGGAATATTTAGAAAAAAAGAACTGTAGCTGTATTTCCTTTTGCCGACTAACAGCGTAATTATATCATAATAAATACGTATTTAGGATCGAAAGTCATAAGTGATACAGTAAAAAAGTAAGAAATTTTTTAAGAACGTAATAATGTTAGCAGAAATTGGTTTCTTTTTTATTCACTTGAATATCTTATTTCTTTATATCAAAAGCAAATTGTTATGTATTCTCGCTATGGGAGAATCGATATGAGTCTAGCTTTTGCACATCATCATCATCATGATCAACCCATAACCGGCTCACTACACTCTCTCTTAATATGAAAAGGGTTTGGCCATTGTCCACCACGCTGACCATGTGCGGATTGGCAGACTTCCCACGCCTTTGAGAACAGTATGGAGAACACTCAGGCGTGCAGGTTTCCACAGGATGTTTTCCTTCACCGTTGAAGCAAGTGATATTTTATTTTTTTATTTTTTTTTAGCTTTTGCACATGCAGCATTTTAAATAGGTGAAAATTGCGTGCGTCTCTCGCACCACTTGCGATTTTTGTGGCAATCTGCAATTAACTAAATTAATAATCTTTCACGTCTGTAAGTTTCTTTGAGCTTTGAACGTTGTTGCGAGAATTGGTGTCTAAAGAATTTTATTTATTACAGTATCTACCACTTTAGATTCTCAGATACCTCATGCAATAGTCTGCATAGTTATCGATAGGGTACTTAATGGGGAGGGTTGATGGGGGAAGGGGTTATCCTGATACACCACAATACTTCAATGCATATTCTTGAGATTGAGTACTAAACTCCAAGTCTTACTGTAAGGTCAAACTGGCTAAGTGCGTGTTTTTTGCTATTGCCGGCTAACTACAGAGCACGGGTCTCCTCTTAATATGAAAAGGGTTTGGCCATAGTCCACCACGCTGGCCATGTGCGGATTAGCATACTTCACACGCCTTTGAGAACATTATGTAGTCGAGTGTATTCTCAGGCATGCAGGTTTCCTCACGATGTTTTCCTTCACCGTTGAAGCAAGTGATATTTTAATTGAATAAAGACGCACATAACTCCAAAAAGTTAGAGGTGCGTACCCGGGTTCCAACCCGCCACCTCTGATTAAGAGGTAGACGTCCTAACCACTAGGCTATCATAGGTTTTTAGCTAGTTGGTGGGCTTATAACTAACTAATTTTTTTTTTTTTATCCACTACAAGTTAGCCCTTGACGGCTATCTCACCTGGTGGTAAGTGATGATGCTGTCTAGGATGGTAGCGGGCTAACCTGTTAGGGGTATGGTAAACCCATACTCCTAATTGGTTTCTACGTGACATCGTGCCGCAACGCTAAATCGCTTGGCAACACGTCTTTGTCGGTAGGGTGGTAACTAGCCACGGCCGAAGCCTCCCACCAGACCAAATTATATCTATCGTGTGTATAACTATTTAAGTTGAATAATGAATTGTTTTTTACATTCAATTGCGAAGAAATCCAAGAAATTATAACAGTGTTCAGGCATGCGATGTTAATGAAATGTGGTTTTCTTTTCGACGCCATTTTCACATTGGCAATGTATATAGTACGTACAATTTATATTAAGATTGTAACGATTATTTCTATATATATACATGTGCAGTGTGTCGATTGGTTATTAAGATTATACATACTCTTTTTATGTCAACTCTGATCTGGTTGGTTTATGTCATCATCATCATGATCAACCCATTACCGGCTCACTACAGAGCACGAGTCTCCTCTCAATATGAGAAGGGTTTGGCCATAGTCCACCACGCTGGCCATGTGCGGCTTGGCAGACTTCACACGCCTTTGAGAACATAATGGAGAACTCTCCGGCGTGCAGGTTTCCTCACGATGTTTTCCTTCACCGTTAAAGCAAGTGATATTTTGTTTTTTAATAACTCCGAAAAGTTAGAGGTGCGTGCCCGGATTCGAACCGCCGACCTCTGATTAGGAGGCTGACGCCCTAACCATTAGGCTATCACTGCTTAAGAAGTAATATGTCTAGTTATCTGACATAACTACGAAATGATTACGTTTCATCAAAAATAAATTCAAAAAGTTTCAGTTAAAATAAATAGTTTTTTAATCAATCCTTAAGTGTCTTTTTGGTTTGAAAGTGACTCCATTAGCCACCATCTACCATCAAGAAAGTGTTTTTCGAAATAGGCTTGGCTTAGACAAGCAATTTATGCTTGTTGCTATATAAAGACAACCTTATTTCTTCTTGGCCGTATCTATCTAGTTGGATAGCAGAAACCGTCCTTTTTCGTGGACCTTTGTCGCTTAAAGATCACTTCATCTATTACCGTTTTATTAAAGTTACCTAAGCTTAGAAATATCATGTTGAAACATTTTCATTTGTATAAATTTTTCTTTGAATTTGTATTTAAAAATGTGGTTAATATTTGCAATATTTTATATTTACATCGCGTGCGCTGTCGCATTATAAAGTGGGCGTTTTGGATTCGATTTCCCGCTCTGTCTGAGTCTGGTCTGGTGATCCTTAAAATCCTTTTAGGATTTTTCTATAAGCGTCGATCAGAGGCGATAACTTGTGATTTATCCTATCAAAGGTCCAGGAACACCTAAAAAGTACAGTTAAAGTCCAGGAACAGGTTCTATACCCGAAAACTACTGGACGAATGTTGAATATACTTGAAGGAAACCTTTAGGCTTTATTTATATAATTGAACAACGCGTAGGGGTAGGATGACACCTCCAGAAATTTCGACACCGAAATATAGTTGTAAAGCTATCAAGAAAGTTTAAATAAAGCAATGCCCTTTATCTCCCCTTGGATACGGATTCAAGGCCACCACTATACGATTTGTCTGAAACTTTCGGGTGGGGTATTTAGTTTCATTAAGTAAACGAATTTAATTATCACCATAAATTCACACCACGACATTGAAATTGCTTAAACGTTTAAAGACGTCTTTGAAGTTGCCTATAAGAGAATTATCTTACTCTATTAGGCAACAATATAAATAACTAGGTTGGTAGAAATTTCGGGTTCCCTGCCTATTTAAGTCATGTCGCCGCTTCTATACAATTTTTATTAAAGATTAGTTCGATATTTACGTTTTTTTTTTATTTTATAATAATGTATTTTTATTTAACCAAGTAAGATATTACAATATTTTGAGACGATACATAGGAATTCTTATAAAAATTAAACAATAACAGTAAAAGATCTCCGTTAGAAACAGCTATTCTATACATTTTTTTATAAATATATTAGCCAGTGGACCCCACACTAGGTGAATACCTGTATCGTAGGGTTATCTGTAAACATTGTGTTTCTAAACATCACGGGAATTGAATTCACAAAATTCTAAATGAAGTGCTGTAGTTATAAAGTTATATGTAATTTAGTAATTTACTTCAACAGGTATTTTGAAATCTATATATAGACGAAATACAACCAAAGTTTTTATGAAAAGCATTAAGTGATTTCTAAATATTAATATAACACAAAATATTTTCTTCATTTCTTCTATATACGTCCTATGTCCGCTTCTAAGATACGAGATTTCTTACAGATTATTTCGATATTTTGGTTACAAATAGAGCGCATTTTTAAATACCCCCGGAATAGTTTTTGAGTGATGAATTGAATTGTCAAAACTCGAAATATAGTCCTGCAGTTATATGCTCCATTAGTGATATCATCAGGTATTTCGAAACCAAGTTATACAACCAAGGTAATAATAAAAACCATTAAGTGATGACCAATTATTAATATAAACTATAAATATTTTATTTCCACCTTAAACATAAATTTTTGACGTATATCTGTCATTCTATGCGGATTGGCAGACCTCACACGCCTTTGAGAACATTATGGAGAACTCTCAGGAGTGCAGGTTTCCTCACGATGTTTTCCTTCACCGTTGAAACAAGTGATATTTTAATTGTATAAAAAACGCACATAAATCCGAAAAGTTAGAGGTGCCCGGATTCGAACCGCCGACCTCTGATTAGAAGGCTGACGCCCTAACCACTAGGCTTTAACCGCTTAGTTATAAATAATTACGCATAGTTACGAAAAGCTTAGTCGAATTTATTTCTCCTCGTGTAAAACGTTCACTAAAATTTTATATACTTAAGTTAAAAACTGACCTTATTGTCAATTTCATTCGCCGCTACAATCCCTAAGACTAAAAACGCTAAAACTTAACTGTTTGATCGTAGTTATAAATCAATACGCGATAAATGATCATGAAAAGTTTCGTTGAATTTATTTCTCCTCGTATAAAACGTTTACAAAAATTTTATATGCTAGTAACTTAAGTTAAAAACTTACCTCATTGTCAATTTCATTCGCCGCCACAATCCCTAAGACTAAAAACGCTAAAACGTAACCCCTCATCTTTTTATAAGTCCGTCACTTCACTGGCACTTAGTGCTTCACTATAAATTATATTCTGTTTGATCACAGTATGACACCCGCCGCACTCAAGGCAAATGCACTAGCGTCTCTAGGGATACAGTTTTATATGAGCACGCATGAATGCACATACAGTGGGGACCTAATGTATGACAGTTTCTAGTCAGTGTCTGATAAGACGCTAAGTTATCTACGAATGTATTCTAAGGCCCTCCGAATTATAATAAAGCGCTTTTTATTTATTTATTTATTCAATAATTGCACTCATGCACATCTATCTACTTACACCTTTTTTGACGACCTCCGTGGCGCAGTGCGTGCGCTGTCGCATTATAAAGTTGGAGGTCCTGGGTTCGATTCCCGGCTCGAGTCTGGTCTGGTGGAGGCTTTGTGGCTAGTTACCACCGACAAAAGACGTGTCGCCAAGCGATTTAGCATTCCGGCACGATGTCGCGTAGAAACCAATTAGGAGTATGGGTTTACCATACCCCTAACAGGTTAGCCCGCTACCATCCTAGACTGCATCATCACTTACCAGCAGGTGAGATAGCTGTCAAGGACTAACTTGTAATCTATAAAAAAAGAAAAACACATAATATAGTTAGACTATATGAGGCCCCATCATCACTTACCAGCAGGTGAGATAGCTGTCAAGGACTAACTTGTAATCTATAAAAAAAAGAAAGACACATAATAAAGTTAGACTATATGAGGCCCCGTCAGGGCGCAATGTTACAATTTACAATTATTATTAACTATTGGAATTACAATTAAATAATAATTAATACGTCATTCAATATGTCAAAATCGTTCGTCAGATTAATTAAGTTGCGTCATGAGTCATAGCTCTGACACATTTAGTTATAAATACATGCTATATTATTATTATATTGTATTCACATAATATAATAATGTGGTAATATTTTAATTATTACGGATCATAGGCTCATGTGCAATTGAGAAAGTATACTTACTGTTTAGTTTGGAACAGTTCATCTATCTTGTAGGTTCGAGCCCTAGGGCTCAAAATTTCTTCTGGCAGAGCTTCTTTCCAAAGCTCGCCAAACAGCCCGGTTACGCTGTGGCAACCAATAGGGTTTGTACAGCTAATAGACAGTCTGAAAAAAAAATCTAGTAGCGTACCAAAAGCTTTTTGCTACCTAATAAATTATTGTTACCCGTTACTTTTACGCGTCGTAATTTTTTTGTGTGTGTACAAAAATCTATCCCAAGGGAAAAACAGTACATGTTTAACAGTGAAATCTTATGTTACATTCCAAGCTATAATCCCGTATTTGTGTCTCATATCATCTAGATCCTTCCAGTAGATCGTTAGTGGTAAGTTGTGTCAAACATTTTAATTGGGACTCGAAAATTTTTGTTAGTTTTCAGTAACGTTCGTTACGAGTTCCTGAGAAAATAAATAACACAGTTTTGTCAACGATAGTAGCAAATGTTTAACTGTGAATTAAGTTCATCTACGACCTAATATTATGATCACCCGGCTAAGTTTGTTGTGGGCTTCTTCTTAGACCGGGGCGCGTTTGGAACCCTCATAGCTTTAGTTTTAAGTTTACGAATATAGTTAACACCATGAAATAACTACTATGTAAAATACTACGCCTTACTATGCCTTTTTAAGGACTATGAATAAAGATTATTTTGAATTTTAATTTGATATAATTAACACCGCATATTCGCAAAAATGTTCTTCTTTTTAGAGCAGCGGATATGCAGGGCTAGAAGTCCGTGTCTCACGTTAACTACCTATTTCGATCCCCACTTTCTAAGTTCAAAGTAATTTCTGGCAATTGCCAGAAATACTTCAATGTTGCTTAGCGAAAGCCTTTAGGAAGGAAACCTTTTTAATAAAATATGGAAAAAGCTTAATTTCAGCTCACAGAGTGACTTTGGCTAGGCTTTCAGAAATGTTGTAGACAAAGACCTGCCTAACCTAAACACGGGAGGAGAAATCGCCTTGTGGGATGCCCACCTTCCTCATCCCTTTGCATGTAATTATTACATGAAGAGGTGTTAGCTTAGTGGTTAGGGCGTCAGCCTCCTAATCAGAGGTCGGTGGTTCGAATCCGGGCACGCACCTCAACATTTCGGAGTCATGTGCGCTTTTAAATAATTCAAATATCACTTGCTTCGGTGAAGGAAAACATCCTGAGGAAACCTGCACGCCTGAGAGTTCTCCATAATGTTCTCAAAGGCGTGTGAAGTCTGCCAATCCGCACATGGCCAGCGTGGTGGACTATGGCCAAACCCTTCTCATATTGAGAGGAGACCCGTGCTCTGTAGTAAGCCGGTAATGGGTTGATCATGATGATAACATGGACTCTATACACGGTCCTGGACGATGTCTACAGCCTAAATATCTTTGTCTCTTAGCAGAGTCAGCCCGCTCTCAATCACGCTTAGCAGCATATTACTTGACTATTTCAGGAAAAAGACCGCAGCTCGCCACGCTTTATCCTCCGATAGAATATCAGCTATCAAAGCTCTCCCACGTAATCAAAAAATATGCAGCCTTTTTTTTTTCGGACTGTCTATTAGATGTACAAGCCCTATTGGTTGCCACAGCGTAACCGGCCTGTTTGGCGAGCTTTGGAAAGAAGCTCTCCTAGAAGAAATTTTGAACCCTAGGGCTCGAAGAAACTAAAGGAACGACTGCCTATGGGCGCCTCCTTTGAGGCCGAACCTCGGCTTTAGTGACGTTTGGGATAACGGGGGGGTCGACGGTGAGATGCAGCCTTTGGCATGTCTTCTAAATAGTGATGATATATCCAAGCACTCCTGCATCTTGCATTACGGGCTTAAACAGGCTCAAAGTAAAACTTAAATTTGTTACTTGACCATAATGACGTTCTATTTCAAAAGACCCCTTTGTAAACCCATTTCAATAAAATAATAATTATTTAATATCTCATTCAATATGTCAAAATGGTTCGTCAGATTAATTAAGTTGCATCATGAGTCATAGCTCTGTCACATTTAGTTATAAATACATGCTATAATATTATTATATTGTATTCACATAATATAATAATATTACATTTTAATTATTACGGATCATAGGCTCATGTGCAATTGAGAAAGTATACTTACTGTTTATTTTGGAACAGTTCATCTATCTTGTAACATACCAAAATAATATTATGATATAATTAAGCCCGCAAATTTGTTCTTCTTTTTGGAGCAGCGGCTAGAAGTCCGTGTCCGTGACTATTATTATTGTGATCCCCACTTTCTAAGTTCAAAGTAATTTCTCAAAGAATAACTTTGGCTAGGCCACCTATACATCTTTGTCTCTAAGCAGAATCAACGTGCACTTCTTCACGCTTAGCAGCATATTTCTTGACTATTTCAGGAAAAAAACAGCTCTCCACGCTTTATCCTCCGATAGAATATCAGTTATAAAAAGGTCTCCCACGTAATCAAAAAATATGCAGCCTTTGGCATGTCTTCTAAACAGTGATGATATCCAAGCACTCCTGCATCTTGCATTACGGGCTTAAACAGACCCTAAGTAAAACTAAATTTGGTAGTTGACCATAATGACGTTCTATTTCAAAAGATCCCTTTGTAAACTCATTTCAATAAAATAATAATTAATTATTATGTCATTCAATATGTCAAAATGGTTCGTCAGATTAATTAAGTTGCGCCATGAGTCATAGCTCTGTCACATTTAGTTATAAATACATGCTATGAAGCGGTGATAGCCTAGTGGTTAGGGCGTCAGCCTCCTAATCAGAGGTCGGCGGTTCGAATCCGGGCACGCACCTCTAACTTTTCAGAGTTATGTGCGTTTTAAAAAAAAAATTACCCCTTGCTTCAACGGTGAAGGAAAACATCGTGAGGAAACCTGCATGCCTGAGAGTTCTCTATAATGTTCTCAAAGGCGTGTGAAGTCTGCCAATCCGCACATGGCCAGCGTGGTGGACCATGGCCAAACCCTTCTCATATTGAGAGGAGACCCGTGCTCTGTAGTGAGCCGGTAATGGGTTGATCATGATGATGATGACATGCTATATATTGTATTCACATAATATAATAATATGGTAATGTTTTAATTATTACGGATCATAGGCTCATGTGCAATTGAAGCCTTAAGTACTGTTTAGTTTGGAACACTCCATATAATCTAGAGTAAAGTGTTGACAAATAAAGAAAAGGGAAATCAGTGAAACTCAATCAGTATCTTCACGCCGTCTAATGTTACGACGGCGCGTTGGAAACCCTTTGTATGTAGGGCAGGCGGATTTACGGTCGTCTCAGTCAGTTGACCCAAATCGACGAGTAGACCATGGTTAAAGTATAGGTGTAGGCATAAATAAGATGAATCATTGCGGACAACTGTTATTATTTACAGTTATTTTATTTTTGGTCCGCGTTGCTTTTTTTTTATATACACTACAAGTCAGCCCTTCACGGCTATCTCACCTGGTGGTAAGTGATGATGCTGTCTAGGATGTTAGCGGGCTAACCTGTTAGAAGTATGGTAAACCCACGCTCCTAGTTGGTTTCTATGCGACATCGTGACGGAACGCTAAATCGCTTGGCGACACGTCTTTGTCGGTAGGGTGGTAACTAGCCACGGCCGAAGCCTCCCACCAGACCAGACTCGAGCCGGGAATCGAACTCAGGACCTCCAACTTTTAAAATGCGACAGCGCACGCAATGCGCCACGGAGGTCGTCAACTTATGCTTTGTTAACTATTGCTTGTTTTTTTTGATTCGGACTGACTTTAGCTGTGCGAATCCTAATGGCTGCGACAGCGTAAACGGGTTGTTTGGCGAGCTGCATAAAGAAGCTCTGTCAGAAGAAATTTTGAGCCCCAGGGCTCGAAGACGGGTAAGGGAACATCTGCCTAAGGGAGGCCGAACCTCGGCTTTCGGCTTAGGCGACGTTTGGAATAACGGGGGTGAGTGGTCCGTACAACTCCGAGGCCGTGGATGGAGCCCACGTCCGGATGACGTAAGATAGCGGGGACCTCGTCTTCGCCAGTGACTTTGATTTTGTGGTAGATGCTGTGTTGTCAGTAGCCTTCTGATCGTCATGAAAGATGTGCCTCCTCTTTTGGAGAGGATCGCTTAAGTCAGGTGAGCGTTACTTATGAAATTTAAGGGAGTCGAATATTTTTTTCCGTAAATAAACTTAACTTTGGCGTTATTGCTAAGTTGGTCTAACCAAGATGTTCTGTACCTTGATTTTGCTTTCATCATCATTATTGCATCGGATTGACGTCCACTTCTGGACCGAGGCCTTTGTAGGGAAGTCCAACGTCTAGGGCCGCTTATATCCAGTGGCTCCCTGCGACTGTCCACCTGGTTAGGTGTCGCCATTCCAATACATTGGGACCAAGACACCTATCAGTTCTCTGATCTATGAAACTACATGCTTTAACATAGTTGTACAAAAGGTGGAGTAATAACATAATGTTGTCTACAATTCTTCTTAGACCGGGGCGCGTTTGGAACCCTCATAGCTTTAGTTTTAAGTTTACTAATATAGTTATCACCATTAAATAACTACTATGTAAATTATTGACGCGTCAAAAGTGCCTTTTTAAGGACAATAAAGATTATTTTGAAAAAAAAAAAAATGGGGATTATTACGATACCAGGAGCTTAAACATACATTCATAGGAAAATACAGCACTGCAATAAACAAAGCTGTACAAAGTAGGGTGTAGTTATTAGTGTGTATGTATATATACCTTTTGCAACTTCTTCGTCACTTCTAACTCATTGGCTTCAAAGTAATGGTTGCCTGGAAGAGTTCACTATAAGTGATAAGGTCGCTAGTTGCTGTTTCTGTTATTATTTGTACGTATGTAAGCAAAAAGTGGAAGCGGTGATAGCCCAGTGGTTAGGGCGTCTGCCTGCTAATCAAAGGTCGGCGGTTCGAATTCGGGCATGCACCTATAACTTTTCGAAGTTATGTGCGTTGTAAAAAAAAAAAAATATCACTTGCTTCAACGGTGAAGGAAAACATCGTGAGGGAATCTGCACGCCAGAGAGTTCTCCATAATGTTCTCAAAGGCGTGTGAAGTCTGCAAATCCGCACATGGCCAGCGTGGTGGACTATGGCCAAACCCTTCTCATATTGAGAGGAGACCCGTGCTCTGTAGTGAGCCGGTAATGGGTTGATCATGATGAAGCAAAAAGTTGTATAAATAAAATAAATAAATAAAATTGATATTGGCTGCCACTGCATAGTATGCTGTGAAAACCGTACTCTCATAAAAGCTTAGCTTCATTCCTCTAAAAGTATTGATACAGCTATTGTTGTGGAAGAAATATTTTTCTATTTCACGAGTAGGTACTGGGTCTCGGCATAGCACTCCCGTTTCAACTAACCTTGTTAAAGCCATTTCTTATTTTCTCTAAAGAAATGACGAGCCAACTCATTATTTTCAACCCTTTGTGTATTACACAAAGGGTTGAAAATATACCACAGAACATTACGAAATAGCGTGCGTGTATATGAGACGTATCTAACTCTTAAACAAACTAATGTCAATGTCATTTGGCCAATTAAATTTGAAATTCTTGCTCATTTTAGAATTTATCATTGAACAATAATTACTTCGCCATTTTAGTTTTGTTTGCGTGCAATTTTTTTAGCCCGATGATACCAAAAGATGTGTGCTATAAATTTGTCCTACTACTTTGTCTGTCTCTGAGGAACGTATTTAGGATTGTTATAGCTTATTTGAAGAAGGAATGTATGCTGAAAGACATATAACATAATACTGATAATATACGAGTCAATTTCAAAGAATTGGCGCCTATTACTTTCTATTATTACTATCACCTAAACTATAAGATATAGTTATATATTTTTTCTAATTTGCTTATATTCTTTAGTTTTGCTGTCATATGTTATACTACGGCTTAAATCTGAATTGTTTTATACTCATTATGGTTTATTGTCACTACGCCACCTAACTAGGCCTTCATAGGGAAGAAAAAAAGGAGCAGGAGCTATGAAAAACAAAAAAAAAAAACAATTTAGCACTTGGGTACACCGATTATTGATTTTAAATGAAATAATTAATTTTTTTTTTTATTCGCCACAAGTTAGCCCTTGACTGCATCTCACCTGATGGTAAGTGATGATGCGGTCTAAGATGGTAGCGGGCTAACCTGTTAGGGGTATGGTAAACTCATACTCCTAATCGGTTTCTACACGACATCGTGCCGGAACGCTAAATCGCTTGGCACGTCTTTGTCGGTAGGGTGGTAACCAGCCACGGCGGAAGCCTCCCACCAGACCAGACTCGAGCCGGGAATCGAACCCAGGACCTCCGACTTTAAAATGCAACAGCGCACGCGCTGCGCCACGGAGGACGTCATAAAAACGATGTTAAGGTATTCAAAGGTAGGTAATTATTAAACGATATTTACAAAGCGGTGAAAAATACGGACGTTTATGCGACCATCCAGGCAATATCTTCATTAAATCAAGCTAGGGTAGTGGACTTATTTGTTTACGTAATCATTAATTTCTTGTTCAGTCTCCTTGTTTATCGACTACGAGCGCTTTACGAGTTACACTCAAATGTTTACGAGTACCTACTAGCGGCGTTTTGTTCTCCGATATAGAATAAAAAATTCAATGCTTCTTGTTAATTTATAAAAAAAAACAAATTACATTTAAATTTAGCAAGAAGATAGATTGCATCCCGGGAAAGCATATAAGATGTTAGACGACCTCCGTGGCGCAATGCGTGCGCTGTCGCATTATAAAGTTGGAGATCCTGGGTTCGAGTCTGGTCTGGTAGGAGGCTTCGGCCATGGCTAGTTACCACCCTACCGACAAAGACGTGTCGCCAAGCGATTTTAGCATTCCGGCACGATGTCGCGTAGAAACCAATTAGGAGCTTGGGTTTACCATACTTCTAACAGGTTAGCCAGCGACCATCCTAGACTGCATCATCACCTACCATCAGGTGAGATGGCCGTCAAGGGCTAACTTGTAGTGTATTTAAAAAAAACCGGGGAAAATAGACTGTTGTGAAATTTTATAGACGAGATCGCGGACAACAGCTAGTTTGATGAAAAAGGTCTTAACCGAAATCGTACGTAACGGTTGTATAAACATTATCAAACGTTAACAAATAACGATTCGAAACTAAGAATAGAAGAGCAAAAATCATACATAATTCAAGACATAACAGCGGGGAAAATCTGCTAAAAAAAATTACTTTCAAGAACGTCGATCTTATAGTGGAAAGTAACACGGCGGGTGGTCACGCGAAATGCGCTGGTAATTATCTGGATTATGTATGTGTATTGTAAATGAGGTGTGGGTAGTTTGAAAAAAAATGTTAGACATTATATGTAAGGTAGCGTCTGCACATAATTTTCCTTCGTACCACCTTGTTTTAGGGTCGATTTTTCAGTCGGGGATGTTTTTTTATACACTGCAAGTTAAACCTTGACGGCTATCTCACCTGGTGGTAAGTGATGATGTAGTCTAGGATAATAGCGGGCTAATCTGTTAGGAGTATGGTAAACATACGCTCCTAATTGGTTCCTATGCGACACCGGAACGCTAAATCTGCTTTGCGACACGTCTTTGTCGATAGGGTGGTAACTAGGTCGAAGTCTTCCACCAGACCAGACTCGAGCCGGAAATCGAACTCAGGACCTCCAACTTTATAATGCGACAGCGCACGCAATGCGCCACCGAGGTGTCAGAAACATGGCCACGGCCACTCGTGATGAGCTGGAACACTGGCATCTAGTCAAAGGTAAAAGTCCAACAACCTACTGCTCTACATCAGGGTATGCAAAAAGATTTATATAAGAAAGATTTTAGTTGTTCATCAGTAGATGAATTATTCGAGAAATAAATTCGGTAGACGAAATTTCCTATTTCTAGTGACAGAGGTTTGTCCTAGTCGTATTTCATCATGATCAACCCATTACCGGCTCACTACAGAGCACGGGTCTCCTCTCAATATGAGAAGGGTTTGGCCATAGTCCACCACGCTGGCCATGTGCGGATTGGCAGACTTAACACGCCTTCGAGAACATTATGGAGAACTCTCAGGCGTGCAGGTTTCCTCACGATGTTTTCCTTCACCGTTGAAGCAAGTGATATTTTAATTGTAAGGTAACATTGCGGCGCCGCACTGCCCTTGTATGATCGTGTGCCCAAGTGTTAAGATTTTTAGCTTCGTGCCGTGTGTGCCGTGTTGGCAAGCTGACAAGTCCTGAACTACATAACATAAACTCGCGTTTGTACTCTATATTTTTTGAGTAAAAACCTTCGGTGACTTTGTATATGAAAATATACTTTATATATGAACATTTATTTATCGTGCTCGCGCCTTTACGAATTAATCATCGCGTGTCATCAAACGTAAAATTGACGAAATAAACAATGAAGAATCAGAATGAAGAATTTATGAGTTTTCATTTTAAAATTAAAATTTGTTTTTTTATACCATAAAGGCGAATGGCCACATGAAGATATTGCTTGTGGATGCATCAAGAAGATGGAATTATTGTGCCGCGTCATCTAACCAGATGATTTGTCAAAGAAAGAAGACAAAGGTTAAATAATTCAAACCATGTAAAGCACTTTATGTTTAAAATTATTGGAAATTTCTTTAGATAAGCTTACATTTTGCTAATTATATATCATCTTGAATAATCATCATCATCATCATGATCAACCCATTCTCGGCTCACTGCAGAGCACGGATCTCCTCTCAATATGAGATGGGTTTAGCTATAGTCCACCACGCTGGCCATGTGCGGATTGGCAGACTTCACACGCCTTTGAGAACGTTATGGAGAACTCTCAAGCATGCAGGTTTCCTCTCGATGTTTTCCTTCACCGTTGTAGCAAGTGATATTATAATTATTTAAAAACGCACATAACTCCGAAAAGTTAGAGGTGCGTGCCCCGATTCGAACCCCGACCTCTGATTAGGAGGCGGACGCCTTAACCACTAGGTTATCACAGCTATCACATAAAAATAAAACATAAAAACACAAATATATTTCATTAAAGCGAAAAATATGGTATTAGTAAAAAGGCTGATTATGTAATTAATATGTGATTGGAATTAATAAGATTTTATATATTTGTTAGTTAATATTTATATTTCAAAAAATAAGTATGTAAAAGAAATAAGTATTTTATTCAATAAAACCTTATATACTTAATTTTCGAGCGTAGTCGGAACGACGAAGGTTAGTATTAAACGTTGAAAAATATAGGTTAGTGTTCTGGGGTTAAAGAATCAACACCGTCATTATTCTATCTCGTTTATCTTATTTTGAATCTGACAGATTTGTATACAAATTTTCCGCCCAATAGAGATTGATTATCTAAAATCCTTTCGTAGCGGAGTTATAACTAAAATTATGTATGCCAAATTTCAACCCAACCCGTCCAATGTTTTGAGTTGTACGTCGACAGATCAGTTAGTCAGTCATAATACATAAAAATAGTTATTATCTACAAGATAAGCGCAATGACATTTCATTTAGCAATTACACAGGTGGTACAATTGCGCACCTGTAGTTTTATAATAGCATTATTTGTACGTTTGCTCAAATATTTTTAGTTTTAATTATTACAATCAAAACCATATAATATATACTGTAATATAAACTTTATCTTTACGTCAGTGATTTTTATTTTTATTTTGGCTAGTTATCACAAATTACGTATTCTTTATCTATTAAAACGCCTTTTATTTTTTAATAGCAAAATAATATAAAAACATTTTTGCCTTAACAATTATAAGGAAGAATCTTTTAAGGTTAAGAGCATCGAGCAGATTATTATAGAGCAAACATTAGAGAATTTTTCAGGTAAAACAAAAGAAAGGTATTACTTTCGTTTGTTATATAACGTTTTGTACTAATTGTACCTATAGTAAGTACAGTGTAGGTTGATTGTTTAATTTATTGTTTTTTTGTTACACCTAATATTGAGATTTTTATTTTAAGATACCTTTTATATATAACGTCTATTTAGAAAACCTGTTCTTATGTGCACTGCAATTGCTTATTATTATTTTTACAGTGGAAATAAAATTTAAAAAGCCCCCATATATAAAATAACACAGCTTCATCAATGGGTACTAAAGTTTATTGGGGCAATAAACCATTCCTTTGAATAGCAATTTGTTACTTGACTGAATGCTCGAATCATGTAGATCAGTTTTACAGTGGAAGTAAAATGTAAATTACAGCACTTTACCAAAAAGTAAGTACCTTTACGAGATAGATATATAATTATATTTACCTACCACACTCAAAACTTTATTCATCATCATCATCAACATTATCAACCCATTACCGGCTCACTACAGAGCACGGGTCTCCTCTCAACATGAGAAGGGCTTGGCCATAGTCCACCACGCTGGCCATGTGCGGATTGGCAGACTTCACACGCCTTTGAGAACATTATGGAAAACTCTCAGGCGTGCAGGTTTCCTCACGATGTTTTCTTTCACCGTTGAAGCAAGTGATATTTTAATTTTTTTTAAATGCACATGACTCCGAAAAGTTAGAGGTGCGTGCCCGGAACCGCCGACTTCTGACTAGCAGGCTGACGCCCTAACCACTAGGCTATCACCGCTTCTTTATTTACTATCTATATATATAAAGGCGAAAGGTCACTTACATACTTACACGAGATCTCAAAAAGTATTGTACGTATAAAGCTATAATTTAGCAAGTAGGTAGTTGATAGTTAAGAGATGTCAGCTAAGAAAGGATATATGGAAATTCCACCACTAAGAGGGTAAAAGGGGGGTTGGAAGTTTGTAATTTGTTTGTTGGGTGGTAATATAGGGGATGTTAGTTTTTGCTTATTTTTTTATTATGAAGTCTACAAGCTTGAAATTTTGAAAATAGTTTTCTTTTAGGGCGTAAGGATAAGGCTAGAATTCATTCATTCATTTAGAAGAAGAAGAAGAAGAAGAAGAAGAAGAAGAAGAAGAAGAAGACTTCTATTACTACGGTTAGAATTTCACTCTTTTTAGTATTAAATGAATGAATGAAGACATTTTTATTGAACTACACAAAATATTGAAATAATAAAAACAGAACACAATAGCTACAACTACATATCTATATATAACCAAATTAATAGATATTATATTACAAATAAATATAATAGAAATAGTAAAGTGAAAAATGAGTTATATACGAGTACAACTCTTATACAACTTCATTCCAATGTTTTCTGATAAACGTACCGTTTATGAGTTTTAAGATTACTTTATTGAAAATTGGCTGTTGCCGACGAACGTCTGAATTTGTTGGGTATTTATCGCAACCGCGGGATTTTTTTTTTTTACAAGGAAATCTTACAGCCGATAGAAAAAGTAAATAGATAAGAACAGAAGAAAATATACCCTATAAAACATGAACAAAGTGTATTAATATGACGGCAATCAGAGAGCAGCGCCATCTAGTTTTAAAATCATGTACGACAGACAAGAGAGTGGCATCGCCCTCTCTTCCGCAACACTAAGTGACTTATGCAGGTTCTTATAAGACTCCCCGGCGCGGGACGGCGCATTGCATTTATTGCATTCGGTCGGTCGAGACGTGATAGTGCATAGTCGTACTTGGTGGAGCGTATAGTCTGCTCTTTATCAATTACGATACTTATTATTGTGATTCTGTTCTACCAAGAGTATCTGGTCTCTTTACCCGAAACTACCCACGTCTACCCAAATTACCGACGCACACGCCCCTGTCTATCCTATAAATATAATATGGTATAAATAAAAATATATTTTGTTTGAACCATAGAGGTCTAAATTAGTTATTGCAAAACATACAACTCGCCAACAACTCGTGTGAGAACACAAATAGTTACTAAAGTATGAACAACCAAAGCCAATTTAACCAGCTAATGGCTTCTTCGTACATATTGCGGAGTTCATTAATAATTGTCTACCCTCACTAATAGTAGCATTTATCACCTTCCCATCCGTACATGCGAGGGTCTATAAGATCTTGATCAGACATGGCGTTAGATGCGCCTGTAGATATCCAGATGCTTAGCTTATTAACGGTTTTTTAAGCCACTACAAGTTAACCCTTGATGGCTATCTCACCTGGTGGTAAGTGATGATGCAGTCTAAGATGGTAGCGGGCTAACCTGTTAGGGGTATGGTAAACCCATACTCCTAATCGGTTTCTACACGACATCGTGCCGGAACGCTAAATCGCTTGACACGTCTTTGTCGGTTGGTAACTAGCCACGGCCGCAGCCTCTAACAGACCACACTCCAGAACCCAGGACCTCTAACTTTATAATGCGACAGCGCACGCGCTGCACCAACGCAAAACTACATACAAAAATTTATATAGATAATTAATCACGTAAATTTAAGCTTAATACTTCGAAACTGTAATCTATAGCGGGCAAACTTTCCTAATATTAACGTCTGGCGTTTCATGTCTCGCATTGCAGACAATAAGTTTTATCTGTAATATATAATACAAGCTATATCGACTGGACTGTCCCAGCCTGCTTTCTACATTCTCACTCAATGCCGCCTCCTTTAGGCCTCGAAAACCACAGCTATTACGTGTACCGAAATCAAATACAATCTATGCCCGAAATTCCGTACTTTTACGCCTGGCACGTGAGTATAGTAAAACTTACTCTGATCTTGACCTTTTTCACCTCTCCAAAAGGCAATTTAAAAAATAAATTATTAACTTAAATCGGAAAAATAATAAAAAAATATAGTCATTATAAGTTGTGAACCTTGAGTTATAATAGTAATCGTATGGTATATTAATATCTAAATAGTACATAAATACGCGCATACACAAACTCACCAACATGTTCTCTCTCTCTTCCATGCACACTCAGACACACACACACACACACACACACACACACACACACACACACTCACATATCATAACATAACATTTTATTATGTTGCTAAATTTCAAAGATTGCATAATATATTATTTGGTATTTTCTTTTTTTTTATAAATTGTAATCTTATTTGGTCTTATTTTATCATTAAGTCTGAAATGTAAATAAATTGTTTTAAACGCTGTTGATTACAAATAAATGAATAAAGCAAAATAAAACTTCAACAAATAGTAAGTGTCTGTCTACGATTGCGATTGCGATTGCGATTTCGATTGTGATTGCGATTGTGAGTGTGATCAGTAAACGTAAACGTGAAAGTGAACGTAACTGTGAACGTAAACGTGAACGTGGACGTAAACGTGAACGTGAACGTAAACGTGAACGTGAACGTAAACGTAAACGTGAACGTAAACGTGAACGTAAACGTAAACGTAAACGTAAACGTAAACGTGAACGTAAACGTAAACGTGAACGTAAACGTAAACGTAAACATAAACGTAAACGTGAACGTAAACATAAACGGTAATCGTGAACGTAAACGTGAACGTGAACGTGAACGTGAACGTAAACGTGAACGTAAACATAAACGGTAATCGTAAACGTAAACGTAAACGGTAATCGTGAACTTAAACGTAATCGTGAACGTGAACGTAAACGTAAACGTAAACGTAAACATGAACGTGAACGTAAACGTGAACGTGAACGTAAACGTGAACGTGAACGTGAACGTGAACGCGAACGTGAACGGGAACGTCAACGTGAACTTTCGAGCAGTATCGAGCAGTATAAATTGTACGGCATATTCCCTTTCACGCTTACGGCACACGTACAGGAAAATTGATTTATATCACTATTTTAAGTTCAGGTGACTATGTTAGTCTCTTTGGTGGATTGTGTCACTATCACTATCACTATTACTGTCACTGTTACTGTCACTGTCACTGTCACTGTTACTGCCACTGTAACTGTCACTGTCACTAACACTATCAGTATCACTAACACTAAAACTAACACTAACACTGTTACTATCACTAACATAACAACTTCAACAGATAGTAAGTGCCTGCCTGCTGCGATTGCGATTGCGATTGCGATTGTGACTGTGATCAGTAAACGTAAACGTGAACGTAAACATTAACTTAATCGTGAACGTGAACGTGGACGTGAACGTGAACGTGAACGGGAACGTCAACGTGAACTTTCGAGCAGTATCGAGCAGTATAAATTGTACGGCATATTTTATTTTTATTTTTTATTTTATTCATTTATTTGTAATCAACAGCGTTTAAAACTATTTACATTTCAGACTTAATCATAAAATAAGGCCAAATAAGATTACAATTTGTATAAAAGAAAATACCAAAAAATATTTAGCAACCTTTGAAAATTTACAACATAAAAATTTGTTATGATGTTACAACAGCGTGTGTGTGTGGGTGTGTGTGTGTGTGTATGTGTGTGTGTATGTGTACGTGTGTGTGTATGTGTGTGTGTGGGAGAGAGCGATTTGGTGAGTTTGTGTATGCGCTGTGTGCATGTATTTTTGTACTATTATAGATATTAATAGTAATAATATCATATGGATAACTATTATAACTTAAGTTACACAACTTATAATATTTTAATATTTTTTTTAATCTTTACTTATTATTCCGATGTAAGTTAATAATTTCTGTTTTTAATTGCCTTTTGGACAGGTGAAAAAGGTCAAGATCGGAGTAAGCTTTATTATATGTTCGTGCCAGGCGTAAGAGTACGGAATTTCGGGCGTAGATTGTATTTGATTTCGGGGAGGCATTGAGTGAAAATGTAGAAAGCAGGCTGGGACAGTCAATTCGTCCAGTCAATATAGCTTGTAGCAGTAGCATGTCACTTTGGTTTCTTCTTAGTTCCAGGGAGTCCATTTTGTAATGAATACAGGCTTCTTTGTAACTGTTAAATTTTTTGAATTCTTTGGAGGCCAGGTATTTAAGAAATTGTTTTTGTACTGATTCGAGCCTATGAGGATAATATAATAGGGTGACCAAATGTTGCATGCATATTCGAGAATGCTCCGAACATATGCAAAGTACAAGGTTTTTATACATTCTATATTGCTAAAAGTACGTGTTACTCGTTTAATGAAACCTAGTTGTTTGTAGGCATGGTCCGCCACAACTTCTACATGCTCATTCATTGATAGCTTAGTGTCAATTTTAATACCCAGATCTCGGACAGTCGCGACTTTAGCAATGTTTGCACCATTGATTTGATAGTCGGAGGTTATTGAGCTAGTTTTGCGGGAAAGAGTTATGTGGTGACATTTTTTAACGTTAACAATAATTCTATTCCTAACGTAGTAATTACTCAGGTTGTCTAAGTCTTCTTGTAGACGAGAACAATTCTCAAGGGAACGTATTTTGAGGAAGATTTTTTTCTTGCAAACATTAAATGTTTCGCATGGCTAAAACAGCTACCAATATCATACAGATAGGCATTGTATAAGAGGGGACCAAGGATAGAGACCCCTGGGGTACCCCTGACGGTATGGTTATAAAGTTGCTCCTAGCGCTGCCCGTTACTACAGCCTGCATACGGTTTTTTATGTATGAAGTCAGCCATCGGAGTAAGTTCCCGCTTATTCCAAGGACGCTTAGCTTGTGGAGTAGGATCACGTGATCCACACGGTCAAAAGCTTTTTCGAAATCCGTATAGATGACATCCAACTGGCATCTCTCATCCATGCTCCGCAATACATAGTCCGTGAAGACTGCTAAGTTGGTGACCGTAGAACGGTTTTTTATGAAGCCGTGCTGCTCGTAAGGGATAGATCTCGAAATGATTGGGGATATGTATGAATAAATAACTGATTCGAACAGCTTGCTCATTACGTTGAGAATAGAGATAGGTCAGTAATTCTCTATTTGAGATTTTGATCCACTTTTATGGATGGGGACTATTAATGCTTCTTTCCAGATGTCTGGGAAACTGCAGTAGACGTTCATAGAGGAGGTTAAAGATGATCGTAAGAGGTTTCGCCAGGTTTGTAGCACACTTGATCAGAAAAATTGGAGGAATACCATCACTACCGGCACCCTTGTTAGTTTTCAGAGTTTTGAGAAGCTTGAGTACATTATTCTCGTCAATGGTGATTTTACCAATGGATTCTTTATAGCTCAAATTTGAGTAGCTCATAGCGTCATAGGAACTTGCCGGTTTTGCAAAAACACTCTCAAAATATTTACTGAAACCGTAACAAGCAGACTCTTCATCAGTATATACGGTGTTGCCTAGTGTAAGCTTGGTGGGGTATCCATTTTTATTATTTCTAAGAGACTTAGTGAAGGAAAAAAGTAGCTTAGGGTCCTTGGTAATGTAAGTTTGCATACTTTGGATGTAAGAAGTGTAACACTTATTTTGTATTTGTTTTTGTCTCACCCTTAGAATAGCGAATTCATCATAATCACGGGGATTTTTGTAAACTTTCCATTCTTTATGCTTACGAAGTTTATCCTTCACTATGTGGATTAAAGATTTGGAATACCATACTGGAAAGTTAGATTTATATTTTACTTCTACTGGCACAAATTTCTTAATTGCTTCGTTTAGAATGGAATAAAATATTTCAACTACATCGTTCATTGATTTAGCTAAGAGTGTTTCGTGCCAATTGATCTTTGACAAATGCTTATTGATTTGGCTGTAGTTTCCCTTGAAAAAGTTAGGTTTTTTAACAGGTTTTTGGCGAGTGTTGCGAAGAAGCAGATTAGATAGATTGAACTGTAGACACGGATGAAACGTGTCTTCGGGAACTAGAGGATTTGGGCAGTGGTTTACACTGAAATCAATGTTACTAAATAAGAGGTCCAAGGTGTTATGCTTACTGTTAGGAATAGTATTAAGTTGTTTTAGTCCAGATAGGTTACATATATCTATGACGTCGTATCTATCGTCGCAAATTTCGCGGTCGTAAATACCTTGTGTTATTAATAAACCATGATTCAGTGATTAAGACGAGATCGAATCCGTGATTTAAAATATTTAGTCGAAACATCTCAGTTTTGGTACGCAAACCACGAACATTTTGGTAAAGTATTTCTATGTGTCTAGTACCTGTGGACATAATGTGGTCAGTACTAAGATATAGTAATAATATATACTCATAAATAGGGTTAGAAGGTAATTATTTGAAGCATGAACAATAAATTTGGAAATAGAGTGGCTATAGTTACTATGATAGTATGTGCTTATTTTAATTAGTGTAGTATGTGGTGCAAGAGAGGACAGCATGCTGTGTGGTTTAGTTCGCTGTGTAATAAGAGTTGTGTGTAGTGCAGAATATAATGAATGAAATAAAGTGTGTAAGTTATTATGTCGATTATGGAATAGTTGTGTATGTTGCGAATATTTATGACAGTTACAAAAGACATTTAATAAAAGATAATTTGAAAAGAGTTTAACTCTTCCGGTCACTTTATTTTGGATAGATCCTTTTCGAGACGTATATTCAAAGCAGGGATTCCTCGTTTTTTCTTAAAAAAATATTGCAGTTACGAACCCATACGTACTTGTAAGCCCTTTCTTTCGCAAGAGTTTTAGTAGCTTTTAGTAACTGCTTGTTTTCCGGTGTTAGATGCTCGTTGACGAAGAATTTTTTCTCCGTTCCTTCGATTCCTACGTCTTTCGTACAAACGCCCTTTTTTCTTTTTAAACCGGAGAGTAGATTGTCTTTGCAGAGTCGGTTTTTCAGTTTTACTACAATGGGCTTGGGTCTTCCAGTTACGGACTTTTGTGGCTGGAATCGGTGTGCAAATTCAATATCATCATGCTTGAGTTCGACGCCCGCGTGCCTGGCAATCTTTAAAACAAGATCCACTGGCGACTCACTACTCGTTTGAGGCAGCCCTATGATTTCCAAGTTATTAATTCTAACCTGTTGCTGTTGTCTGCCGAACTGGGCGCGCAGGTCAGATACGTGATCGTCCGATACATCGATGCGCTCCTGTAGTACGCGTAAGTCGTTTTTAAAGTGATCGTTTTCTATCTGGAGCTGACTGTAAGAGGCCTGAAGTTGACAGAATTCTGACGACAGAGATGCGAATTCACTTTTAATTTCCGCAAAAATGGTCGTTTTAAGTTCCTCGACTATTTCGAATTTGATTGTTTTTAGCTTAGAGTCTAAGATGTTTTCAAAACGACTGAGTAACTTTGAGTTTTCAGTTAACTCCTTTGTGACGTCACGTTTGGACAACGCATCATCGGTATCGGCACCAGAAGAGCGCTGGATCTTGCATAATTTGTCAACTCGAACTGGTGTATTACTGTTGTCCCCGCCTTTTCGTGCTACAGCGACGCAATTCGGGCACTTCCACTGAGTCCCCGCTTGTGCCGAATCACCCGTAAATCCAACGCATTCAGAGTGATACATGCAGCTACACAGATTGCATTTTATCCGTTTTACGGTAACGCTGATGTGCTCTTTGCATGCTTCACAAGTACCAACCATTTTACCGAAATTGTAAAAATTAAATTAAAAACGAAAATGTTCTTGACCCGTAGTAGGATTCGAACCGGGTGCACTTAGATTCCAGGCAACTGTAGTACCAAACACACTACCGGTGTACGTAGTAGACCTGGCGAAAAAGTTAGTTAGGATGATGTTCCGGACTCGTAGCGATAGGCCACGTAATGTGATAATTTTTCTACCCACTTTAGGATAGGTAAAGTATTATTATGATGAGCGACTGTTTATTGTGTTAAACATTTAAATTTTTCGACACTGATTGATAAAACTATGTTACACATAAGTCGGAGCACCACTGCACACTGTACAATTTCAAGGTCTGAGGGTGATTTGATGTTCTCTTTACGTTCTTTGTAGTATGAACACACAGGGACTTGTCAATATATAAAACACAGGTTTTTTTGGATTTCTTTTAAAGCTAACTTTACAAACACTTCCACTGTTGCTTTGCACTGTTATAAGTTAAAAAAGAACTAATTTTTGATCTATTTTCTATGTATATTATTTTTAATAATTATTTATCACGGAGCTAATATGCCGTTGGCGACACTAGCGCCTCGAACAAGATAATTATCAACAATATAATTGATCATCACGATCACTATCACTATTACTGTCACTGTTACTGTCACTGTCACTGTTACTGCCACTGTAACTGTCACTGTCACTAACACTATCAGTATCACTAACACTAAAACTAACACTAACACTGTTACTATTACTAACATAACAATTTCAACAGATAGTAAGTGTCTGCCTGCCTGCGATTGCTATTATATATTGCTATGATCAGTAAACGTAAACGTGAACGTAAACATAAACTTAATCGTGAACGTGAACGAGAACGTGTACGTGAACGTAAACGTAAAAGTGAACGTGAACGTGAACGTAAACGTGAACGTAAACGTAAACGTGAACGTAAACATAAACGCTAATCGTGAACGTAAACGTAAACGTGAACGTGAACGGTAATCGTGAACGTAAACGTAATCGAGAACGTGAACGTAAACGTAAACGTGAACGTAAACGTGAACGTAAACGTAAACGTAAACATGAACGTGAACGTAAACGTGAAAGTGAACGTGAACGTGAACGTGAACATGAACATGAACGTGGACGTGAACGTGAACGTGAACGTGAACGGGATTAAAATTACAGAACATATAATTGGTTTTTGTTCTGCTAATACGCAAACCATTACCTTCCAGCGACTCTTTCCATCTTTCTAAGTCAACCTGTAACTCTCGGACATTATCAGATATGAGAACCACATCGTCTGCATACAAGAGATTCCATGGAGTTGGTTTCTGAATTTTTGCCGTTAGATAGTTCATGACTATATTAAATAGCAGAGGGCTCAATGCACTACCTTGATGGACGCCAACTTTTATATAAAAACTGTCAGATAAACCGGCTGAGCACCTGACGCGGGTATGGACGTTGTTATACATGTCCTTAATGATGCGAATGTAGCATTCAGGTACGCTGTGTGCTCTGAGCGCCTGGTATATCACAGTCCTAGGCACTCGGTCAAAGGCTTTTTCTAAGTCTATAAATAACATCCATAAATTTTGACCATTTCCTTTAGCTTTTTCCATTACCAGTCTCACGGCATGAATCGCATCCATGGTTCCCTTTCCCGCTGTGAAACCAAACTGGTTTTCCGTTAAGGAGATAATGGATGCTATACGTTCGCTGAGCACTCGTTCCCATATTTTAAGGGTGTGTGAAGTCAGTTTTATCCCCCGGAAGTTTTCGCACTCTCTAACGTCTCCCTTATTTTTGTAAAAGGGAACAAGTGTGCTATTTCTCCAAGCATCTGGCATTTTTTCAGCTTTTAGGATGCCATTAAATAAATTAGTTAGCCAGGCTTCCCCATCTGCTTTCAGAAACCTCCATAGCTCAGCTGGTATGTCATCAGGTCCGCAGGCTTTGTGGTTTTTCATTTTCAGAATGGCCTTTTTGACTTCCGTTATGGTGATTTCATTTACGGGTCCTTGTGTTGGTGGTTCTTCTATTTCAGCCTGTCTGGGGAACTCCTCATTTAGCAGTGTATGGTAATACTCGTGCCACCTTTTACAGATATCTCTATTAGATGTGAGTAGTTTGCCTTTGCTGTCCTTGATGTACTTTGTAGTCTTAAAATCTTTTGTGTTATTATGCCTGTGCTTAGCTATTTTATATATCTCTGTGTCTGAAGCCTGTTCTAGTTGCCGATAAAGGTCTAACTCTTCATTTTCCTTCTCAATTGCAACAGATCTTCGGGCGGTCTTTTTTTTCTAACTATTATAACTTAAGTTACACAACTTATAATATTTTAATATATTTTTTTAATCTTTACTTATTTTTCCGATGTAAGTTAATAATTTCTGTTTTTAATTGCCTTTTGGACAGGTGAAAAAGGTCAAGATCGGAGTTAGTTTTATTATATGTTCGTGCCAGGCGTAAGAGTACGGAATTTCGGGCGTAGATTGTATTTGATTTCGGTACACGTAGTAGCTTTGGTTTTCGAGGTCTAAAGGGGGAGGCATTGAGTGAGAATGTAGAAAGCAGGCTGGGACAGTCAATTCGTCCAGTCAATATAGCTTGTAGCAGTAGCATGTCACTTTGGATTCTTCTTAGTTCCAGGGAGTCCATTTTGTAATGAGTACAGGCTTCTTTGTAACTGTTAAATTTTATGAATTCTTTGGAGGCCAGGTATTTAAGAAATTGTTTTTGTACTGATTCGAGCCTATGAGTATGTATAATATAATAGGGTGACCAAATGTTGCATGCATATTCGAGAATGCTCCGAACATATGCAAAGTACAAGGTTTTTATACATTCTATATTGCTAAAAGTACGTGTTACTCGTTTAATGAAACCTAGTTGTTTGTAGGCATGGTCCGCCACGACTTCTACATGCTCATTCATTGATAGCTTAGTGTCAATTTTAATACCCAGATCTCGGACAGTCTCGACTTTAGCAATGTTTGCACCATTGATTTGATAGTCGTAGGTTATTGAGCTAGTTTTTGGGGAAAGAGTTATGTGGTGACATTTTTTAACGTTAACAATAATTCTATTCCTAACGTAGTAATAACTCAGGTTGTCTAAGTCTTCTTGTAGACGAGAACAATTCTCAAGGGAACGTATTTTGAGGAAGATTTTCTTATCGTCAGCAAACATTAAATGTTTCGCATGGCTAAAACAGCTACCAATATCATACAGATAGGCATTGTATAAGAGGGGACCAAGGATAGACCCCTGGGGTACCCCTGACGGTATGGTTATAAAGTTGCTCCTAGCGCTGCCCGTTACTACAGCCTGCATACGGTTTTTTATGTATGAAGTCAGCCATCGGAGTAAGTTCCCGCTTATTCCAAGGACGCTTAGCTTGTGGAGTAGTGATCCACACGGTCAAAAGCTTTTTCGAAATCCGTATAGATGACATCCACCTGGCATCTCTCATCCATGCTCCGCAATACATAGTCCGTGAAGACTGCTAAGTTGGTGACCGTAGAACGGTTTTTTATGAAGCCGTGCTGCTCGTAAGGGATAGATCTCGAAATAATTGGGAATAATTATGAATAAATAACTGATTCGAACAGCTTGCTCATTACGTTGAGAATAGAGATAGGTCGGTAATTCTCTATTTGAGATTTTGATCCACTTTTATGGATGGGGACTATTAATGCTTCTTTCCAGATGTCTGGGAAACTGCAGTAGACGTTCATAGAGAGGTTAAAGATGATCGTAAGAGGTTTCGCCAGGTTTGTAGCACACTTGATCAGAAAAATTGGAGGAATACCACCACTACCGGCACCCTTGTTAGTTTTCAGAGTTTTGAGAAGCTTGAGTACATTATTCTCGTCAATGGTGATTTTACCAATGGATTCTTTATAGCTCAAATTTGAGTGGCTCATAGCGTAGTTACTACAATGGGCTTGGGTCTTCCAGTTACGGACTTTTGTGGCTGGACTCGGTGTGCAAATTCAATATCATCATGCTTGAGTTCGACGCCCGCGTGCCTGGCAATCTTTAAAACAAGATCCACTGGCGACTCACTACTCGTTTGAGGCAGCCCTATGATTTCCAAGTTATCAATTCTAGCCTGTTGCTGTTGTCTGCCGAACTGGGCGCGCAGGTCAGATACGTGATCGTCCGATACATCGATGCGCTCCTGTAGTACGCGTAAGTCGTTTTTGAGGTGATCGTTTTCTATCTGGAGCTGACTGTAAGAGGCCTGAAGTTGACAGAATTCTGACGACAGAGATGCGAATTCACTTTTAATTTCCGCAAAAATGGTCGTTTTAAGTTCCTCGACTATTTCGAATTTGATTGTTTTTAGCTTAGAGTCTAAGATGTTTTCAAAACGACTGAGTAACTTTGAGTTTTCAGTTAACTCCTTTGTGACGTCACGTTTGGACAACGCATCATCGGTATCGGCACCAGAAGAGCGCTGGATCTTGCATAATTTGTCAACTCGAACTGGTGTATTACTGTTGTCCCCGCCTTTTCGTGCTACAGCGACGCAATTCGGGCACTTCCACTGAGTCCCCGCTTGTGCCGAATCACCCGTAAATCCAACGCATTCAGAGTGATACATGCAGCTACACAGATTGCATTTTATCCGTTTTACGGTAACGCTGATGTGCTCTTTGCATGCTTCACAAGTACCAACCATTTTACCGAAATTGTAAAAATTAAATTAAAAACGAAAATGTTCTTGACCCGTAGTAGGATTCGAACCGGGTGCACTTAGATTCCAGGCAACTGTAGTACCAAACACACTACCGGTGTACGTAGTAGACCTGGCGAAAAAGTTAGTTAGGATGATGTTCCGGACTCGTAGCGATAGGCCACGTAATGTGATAATTTTTCTACCCACTTTAGGATAGGTAAAGTATTATTATGATGAGCGACTGTTTATTGTGTTAAACATTTAAATTTTTCGACACTGATTGATAAAACTATGTTACACATAAGTCGGAGCACCACTGCACACTGTACAATTTCAAGGTCTGAGGGTGATTTGATGTTCTCTTTACGTTCTTTGTAGTATGAACACACAGGGACTTGTCAATATATAAAACACAGGTTTTTTTGGATTTCTTTTAAAGCTAACTTTACAAACACTTCCACTGTTGCTTTGCACTGTTATAAGTTAAAAAAGAACTAATTTTTGATCTATTTTCTATGTATATTATTTTTAATAATTATTTATCACGGAGCTAATATGCCGTTGGCGACACTAGCGCCTCGAACAAGATAATTATCAACAATATAATTGATCATCACGATCACTATCACTATTACTGTCACTGTTACTGTCACTGTCACTGTTACTGCCACTGTAACTGTCACTGTCACTAACACTATCAGTATCACTAACACTAAAACTAACACTAACACTGTTACTATTACTAACATAACAATTTCAACAGATAGTAAGTGTCTGCCTGCCTGCGATTGCTATTATATATTGCTATGATCAGTAAACGTAAACGTGAACGTAAACATAAACTTAATCGTGAACGTGAACGAGAACGTGTACGTGAACGTAAACGTAAAAGTGAACGTGAACGTGAACGTAAACGTGAACGTAAACGTAAACGTGAACGTAAACATAAACGCTAATCGTGAACGTAAACGTAAACGTGAACGTGAACGGTAATCGTGAACGTAAACGTAATCGAGAACGTGAACGTAAACGTAAACGTGAACGTAAACGTGAACGTAAACGTAAACGTAAACATGAACGTGAACGTAAACGTGAAAGTGAACGTGAACGTGAACGTGAACATGAACATGAACGTGGACGTGAACGTGAACGTGAACGTGAACGGGAACGTCAACGTGAACTTTCGAGCAGTATCGAGCAGTATAAATTGTACGGCATATTCCCTTTCACGCTTACGGCACACGTACAGGAAAATTGATTTATATCACTATTTTAAGTTCAGGTGACTATGTTAGTCTCTTTGGTGGATTGTGTCTCTGCTAACGTAAACGTGAACGTAAACGTGAACGTAAACGTGAACGTAAACGTGAACGTAAACGTGAATGTAAACGTGAACGTAAACGTGAACGTGAACGTAAACGTAAACGTGGACGTGAACGTGAAAGTGAACGTGAACGTGAACGTGAACATGAACATGAACGTGAACGTGAACGTGAACGTGAACGTGGACGTGAACGCGAACTTTCGAGCAGTATCGAGCAGTATAAATTGTACGGCATATTCCCTTTCACGCTTTCACGTTACTGCCGCTGTAACTGTCACTGTCACTAACACTATCACTATCACTAACACTAAAACTAACACTAACACTGTTACTATCACTAACATAACAACTTCAACAGATAGTAAGTGTCTGCCTGCCTGCGATTGCGATTGCGATTGTGACTGTGATCAGTAAACGTAAACGTGAACGTAAACATAAACTTAATCGTGAACGTAAACCTGAACGTGAACGTAAACGTGAACGTATACGTGAACGTAAACGTAAACGGGAACGTGAACGTGAACGTGTACGTGAACGTGAACGTGAACGTGAACGTGAACGTAAACGTGAACGTAAACGTGAACGTGAACGTGAACGTGAACGTGAACGTGAACGTGAACGGGAACGGGAACGTCAACGTGAACGTAAACGTGGACGTGGACGTGGACGTGGACGTGAACGTGAACGTGAACGTGAAAGTGAACGTGAACGTGAACGTGAACGTAGACGTGAACGTGGACGTGAACGTGAACGTTTATGTTTACAGGAGTGAAAAAAGGAGTGATTGCCAATTTGTTGGTAAAGTTATTGCCAAATCCGTTAGTAAAAAAGTCAGTGAATTATTTACATACCCTCAAATTATTGCAACCAAACTTATTTACTTATCGATCGCCACGTTCTGAATAAGATAACGCCAGATCAGGCGTAAATGGCGTTAGGATTATGGGCTTACCATACCCCTAACGCCCCCCCCCCCTAGCAGGTTAGCCCGCTGCCATCTTAGACTGCATCGTCACTTACCATCAGGTGAGATTGCCGTCAAGGGCTAACTTGTAGTGGATTAAAAAAAAGTGGGTTGTTTTCATTATTAATCCTCGTTGGGTCTGGCTGCACGGCAGTGCACGAGCATTGCCGTGAACCAGCCACCAAGTGACGCATAGGAGCTATTTAGTGGGTATGCTGGTCGAATTTAGTGGGTATGCTGGTCGAGTTCCACATACCGAGGCTAAATGCATTTCCCGATGTAAAAAAAGGCCCTTAAATTCGACTGCTGTCTGATATCACCCCATTAAAATCCTTTTGAGAGGCACATACCTATCTCATAATTCCCACAGTTATCTATATAAAATAAGTACGGTAAATGATTATAAAAGAAAAAAGTTTTTTTTTTGTTGCCAACCAGTTTTATTTTTATAAGTATTGCTGTCTTAAAAACTAAAATAAATAGATTAAATAAATTAATTACGTACTTAATCACTTAAATATTATAAATGCGAATGTGAGTTTGTTTATATTTTCACACCTAAAACACAATAACAGATTTATAAAACTCTTATCCAATGAAAAGCTTCATTATCTGCAAGTAACATAGGATATATTTCATTCCCGTATTCCCTCTGGAATGTAAACGCGCAGGCGCAGATATGATAACAGGTGATGAATTAGGCGTTCTTAGTGGGAAAATATAAAAGTCCACCATGCATTTTTTAAATAAATATTAGAATTATTGGAATTAACTCGTAATTATATCAAACTATTAAACTCAAACTGAAAATACAAGTTATAAAGTAATCAATGACTGCGTTATTTTAAACAGTAAACATTGGTATTGGATTACCAAGAGCGTTAATGCATAATATTATAAGATTACCAAATTCGAAGAAACACACGTTTTGGTGGCGAGACCCTCGGTCCGTGGGGTCGTAGCGCTATAAGGCTTTTTAAGAAAATAGCAAAAAGGTTAGTCAACATCTTAGGAGACCGAAAACTGCCAGCTACCTCGGACAAAGAATTAGTCTAGCTATTCAAAGGGGGAACGCTGCCAGTATCTTCGGAACCTTGCTTAAAGGGACTCCATTTAATAATATATTTTAGTTATTATATTATATTTCTAAGGTTTTCAATTTAAGGTTCATTGTTAGCAGCTATATATATTGAAATACTTCTGTATTTATAATATTTATAACAATTGATGATATAACATAAACTAATATATAACATAATAAACATGAAACATCGACATGAAAACAATGGTTAATTAACATGAATGGATAAATTTGATAACTCTGCATTTGTTATAATATATTGTACTCAGTAGTTTACGTTTTTAGTAGTCATAGTTTATATTATTATTAGATACACTTTCTTCATGTCTTTTTATATTTCTATCGACTAATTAAAGTTACATTTATTTTTTGTAACCTAATCTATAAATGATGTGTTTACTTTTAAATGGGCACTACTTTTAGGAAGTTATTAAGAATAAGTACTATTTGCAATGTTAAGTATTCCAAATAAATAAAAATAAAAAATAAATTATCATAAATATTACCTATAAGCTTCAAAGATAGTACTCTATAAAAAAATAACACCAATACAAATTTGCACAGAACAATATTATGATATCTTAAGTGCCATTTATTCCAAAATAACATCTTATGTTTTATTCCCGACCATTCTGTAAATGCCCGCCTAAGCCTTGCCGAAGCACATTGAATTGTAAACTTGCTCTTCAGAAATTCTAAAACAAATGGCTTCTTGAACAATTTGGTTGATAGTAGCATTATTCAAATTGAAATCGTGAAACAAGGCCAAAGTAATGAAGCAATGAAAAGCTGGGAGCAGACACGCCGCAATACGTCATGCTGGTAAGTGGCTGATATTTCGATGTTTCAATGACGAGGATTTAATGGTCAAATCAGTTAACAGAAAGATTATAAATCTGTTTAATTTTACTGGCGGAACACACTCCGAACAAAAACATTTTAAAAACACTAACAAAAGTGAAACTACCACTTTCAACTAGATATTAGAAAAATCGATAAGATTCGATTAGAGATTCGATTCGATGTATATGTAACGATTGCATATCGCATACTACTGAACGGTTGGTAAACCCGATAAGAGAGCTCGAAATCAGTAGCAGGTAACCTCTGTCTTTACACTTTCGCAGAGGGAAGTTCAAATACGCTGTAAAGATCTCAGTTTAAGGTCGAGATCTATAAAGCGAGATCAGCCTTACCTTTGACTTAAGGTACAGCTGAAATGAGACAGACTTATATCGGACACATAACGCCGTCTCGTTTTACCTGTTCTCAAGTGACAGGTAAGGCGAGGCTCGCTTAAGGTGTAAAAATACAATCCTAAATTTTGAAACAGCAACACAAGGTTTGCTATTGCTGGCTATTGGTATTCTACACAAAAAATTGTATAAAGCTTGTCTAAGATCTAATATATTCTCTTGAGAGGTCCCTTACCTTCCTATTATAGAATCGAAAGGCATTTGTAGTCTGTACCGTTACATTGAAATCCCATTGTACAAAGTGGTTTGCTTCTATTTTAACGTTCCGTTCCGGAAGAGTGCCGGCGGGACTATATTACTAAGCCTTCGTTGTTCGCCAGTCTGTCTGTCTATCAGTAGGCTTTGTGTCTTAATTTTTTTATAGTGTATTACTATTGGTACTCTTAATACACGGAACGTATTATATGGATGTTTTATTATCGAGCTTAGTAATAGCAAAAATTTGATGTACGTGTTATATTGCACAATGTATGTGAACCGCACAAAACCGTTTTGTTTTTAAGACACTGCAAAGATCTGTTATTATCTTACTGCTTGAGCGCCTCCCGCATCTTCCACTTCTCCCCGGATAAAAGATCAGGCATTATCTAGGCAATCATTTCTTTGGCTACCTAACGTTGGTAAGTGTGCCAATAGGAGAGATAAATATAATAATCGATATTTAACATAAACGAAAATTTGATTAAAAACCGCATCTCTTCCGATATTGCGGTCTGAGACCGTCAGGAGAGTCTAAAATCGATTTTAACTTAAAGCTGATTTTGAACTAGATTAAAACCAGCATCTCTTCTGGTCGCGGCCTGAGTCAATGATGCAAAGGTCCACTTGTCACTGATGGTGAAATTTAAAATCTTCTTGACGACTTTCAATTCTTTCTTTGAATTATTTTTGACGACCTCCGTGGCGCAGTGTGTGCGCTGTCGCATTATAAAGTTGGAGGTCCTGGGTTCGATTCACGGCTCGAGTCTGGTCTGGTGGGAGGCTTCCGCCGTGGCTAGTTACCACCCTACCGACAAAGACGTGTCGCCAAGCGATTTTAGCGTCCCGGCACGATGTCGCGCAGAAACTAATTAGGAGCGTGGGTTTATACTCCTAATAGGTTAAACCGCTACCATTTTAGACTGCATCATCACTTACCACCAGGTGAGATAGCCGTCAAGGGCTACCTTGTAGTGTATAAAAAAAAATCTTCACTTTTTTACTGTCTTGCGACTATTAGCGCCATCTAGTAGAAATTTCCGCCTTTCTTGAAGCATTTTATACATACATTTAAAAATATAATAATACACTTAAATAATCAAGATATTTAACGATAGCTGTATCATATAAAAAAATTTGCATAAATAAAAAGTGGGATGTTAGGCCACAGCTCCAGGGGCGGTTATGTATACCGGCGCAGGTGTTGGCCGGTGCTTCGATAAAGAGTACGCTCGGTTGGTAGGCCAGTCCTTCCCATAGCCAGCGCCTGATGAATAGGAATAGCTGTTGGCGTAGTCAGAGTTGAAGTCCGAGGTGTCAGTCCCCAGGTAAGAATAGTGGCTCATTGGGTGGTGGTGTTGCTAGAATTAAAAGAAGAAAAAAAACTTTAAACTTACATACCCTCCATGATTTATAAGAGTTTCTATGCTTACACTTATGATCTATAATGTACCGGTAACAACAGAGTTAATACACCAATTTTCTAACGTCTGACTGGTACCAAGTTTTTTCCAGACAAAACCAATTTATAACCAATAATCGAGTAAGATTGGGTCGACCCAAAAATTGTTAACATTTGACATTGTAAGGTTTTCGTTCATAAAATCATAAGTAAGTCCAGTTAATAAGTAATGTAAATTACAAAAATGAGGGTACAAACGCCAAGGTCCAAAAAAAAAGCGCACTTCAAACATAGCCGGGTAAGTATTCTTTTTATTATAATCATCTCAAATGAAAAACTATTCTTCTTTTTCTTGCCCCTATCCCACTTTATGTGGGGTTGGGCAAGTCGGTCGGTCTTCTTCTTCCATTCACTTCTATCAGCCGTCAATTCACTACCAACGCCTTTTACATACATATCCTCTTTTACAAAATCCATCCATGTCTACCTTGGTCTTACGAGTACTTTGAATCAAAATAAATTATGGTTTACTTTACTAGATACTATTATGAGAATAAATAACATTTACTAAAACACTAGTTCACGAAATCAACCCATTGCCGGCTCACTACAGAGCACGGGTCTCTTCTTAATATGAGATGTAATGAATAGAAGCAGGCGTTACTTCGTGGATGTCCATGATAAACAATAATCAGCAAGTATAATTTGCTATATTCTGCCGACAACTGTGAGATTTGTATAATATAACACCACACAAAATTTTCCACTATAACCTCTACGCACGTTTCGACCCGACACCGGATCATCATCAGGAGATGTTGACTTCACAAGCGAGAAAAGTAAAAGTTTTACTTTTCTCGCTTGTGCGTGCGTAGAGGTTCTAGTGGAAGATATTGTGTGGCGTTATATTATACAAATCTCCCGGTTGTCGGCGGAATATAGCAAATTCTACTTGCTGTTTATTGTTTAATATGAGAAGGGTTTGTCCATAGTCCACCAAGCTGATTGGCAGACTTCACAGGCCTAACCACTAGGCTATCATAGCAGAAATTAGCTCTTGCAAACAAAAGATCCATAAGTATATATAGATTGTAATTGTATAAAATACTTGAAGTTCATTACCAATAACACTGTTTAGTATTTTAATGTTAAAAATGCTACTCGGCATTCTTATCGATAAAAGCCCATATCGAATGCTTGCGATAAAAGTTGTAGGGCTTATGTCTATTGATTTACCCGTAAAGTGATAATATATGTATATTATCACTAAGTAGACACGTATTATGTTGTAGCTGTAGATTGCCTTTTTTTAACGAAACCACTTTTTTTTGTTATTGCGTCGTTTTGACGACCTCCGTGGCGCAGTGCGTGCGCTGTAGCATTATAAAGTTAGAGGGTTCGAGTCTGGTCTAGTGGGAGGCTTCGGCCGTGGCTAGTTACCACCCTACCGACAAAGACGTGTCGCTAAGCGATTTAGCGTTCCGGCACGATGTCGCGTAGAAACCAATTAGGCGTGTGGGCTTACCATGCCCCTAACAGGTTAGCCCGCTACCATCCTATACTGTATCATCACTTACCATCAGGTGAGATAGCCGTCAAGGGCCAACTTGTAGTGTATAAAAAAAAATCACTGTAAGGTAGAAGTAGGTAAGTTATTATGCAGTCTAAGATGCTATGTGGCGAGATAACCTAGCTTTGTAGGGCCAATAGGTTATATTAGCCAATACTTTGGAGCTACGTCTTTATCGATGATGTGGTTAAAATACCAAAACCTCTAACTATTAGACCAGAGAAAATCATAAAGATAATTCAGAAATCACAAATTCCTAAAAAGATCTCCCACTTATAAAATCACAACACAATCCACAGTGGATTGTGAATTATCGTCAAAAATTAACATAAATAGATAGTATAGTAGTTCTTAAAATAGAAAAAATTTACAACCTCTGTGGCGCAGCGCATTTCTAACTTATTATTAAGTTGCGAGGTCCTGGCTACAATTCCCGACTCGAGTCTAATCTGGTGGGAGGCTTCGGCTCGCCACTAACTATCCACTAGTTACCGAAAAAGACGTGTCGCCAAGCGATTTATCGTTCCGGCCTAATGTCGCGTGATAACAAATTAGGAGTATGGGTTAACCATACCCCTAACGTTAGCCCGCTAGCATCTTAGACTGCATTATCACTTACCATCAGATGAGATTCCACAAGGGCTAACTTAAAAAACAAGGGCGCTGGAGCCCAAATAATAGGTATTAGGGTACATTATAAAGATATTAGGGTAGTAATCGAAAAAGGGTCATGGGAATTGCGGGTCAGTAAATATACGTAGCCAAAAACTTAATCGTATGCGGCCATACAATTAACAGTAAATAGCTGTATTCTTACTAAAAAGTGTTTTAATTAAAAGTTATTCGATAATTTTATTTAAAGTTTTAATTACTTTTATTGTAATTGTAATCTTATTTGATGAAATGTGTAAGAATGGTCAACTGTTAGAAATAAGTTTGTAGTTATGTGAGTTTTACGATTAAGTTAACAATCTAATCTAATATATGATCTAACAGTTTCTTAGTCAGTCTGAGTGTGATCTTTCTTGTCTCAGATTTTATAATATAGATAAAGCCTCCAGTGGCCGCACTTAAAACAGCAATAGATATTATATGACTTGATTTTTGTCATAATGCCAAATTATCCCCGAATGTGATTAGAAAACAAATAATACGAAATGATGAAAGTGCAAAAATAACGACACAGAAGTACAGATAGAAATCCGTTTTTCCATAACAGTGGGAATAGTAGCAGTAATTCGTTTGGCTAACTTTAAAAGTTAGCCAAACAACGTAAATCCAGCAAGCTACATGAGACAGAAGATACGATACTTTGTCTCAATTTTCAAACATAATCCATATTCGCTCTACATTCGCTACTGTTTCATGGCTTCATCTGCTTAATCTGAGTTTCCTTTACTTACCTTGCAAGCCTTCAAAGTGCTGAGCAAACTGGGCAGCAGCAATGCTCCGACGAGCAGCAACTTTTTAATCAGCATTACAGCAAGAAGAATCGGGATGAGCAGCATTTTTGTCTTCAATGTTGCCAGAAGATTCAGAAATGGGATCATAACAGCAAGCTTCTTTCTCTTACCACGGCCTGAAATGTGTCGATAAAATTTTATTTATTAATATACAATTATTACAACTTTACTTATTGCACTATCCACCTTTCCTTTTAATTTATTCCTTTCACAAAAGGTTGTCTGGAGGAGATCGCTTTAAGCGATAAGACCGCCTTTGCGCATTATCATTGTTATTTATTTTTGTTTTTATTTGTTTTTTAATCCATTTTTTTATAAACTTTATTGCAAAAAAAAAAACTGTACTTAAGGCGAACTTAATGCTAAAAGCATTCTCCACCAGTCAACCTTGGATCATGGAGGAACAACCATGGTAATATATAAGGTGCAATATAGAATTTATCTATCGCTCTATAAAAGAAAGACCAGAACTTCATGTGGGCTTTAAACAAGTTCACGAAATGTCTAACACTCTTGTGTGTTACCTAATCATTTCAACCTTGATTTAATATTAATTCCATAATTAATCACCTTTTGCTATCGCCCACGATTATTCAGGATAAACTTTCACTATAGCACAATTTAAGGGTGAAATTATAAAATATACATCATCATCATCATCATGATCAACCCAATACCGGCTCACTACAGAGCACGGGTCTCCTCTCAATATGATGGGTTTGGCCATAGACCACCACGCTGGCCATTGGCAGACTTCACACGCCTTTGAGAACATTATGGAGAACTCTCAGGCGTGCAGGTTTCCTCACGATGTTTTCCTTTACCGTTGAAGCAAGTGATATTTTAATTTGACGCCCTAACCACTAGGCTATCACCGCTTCAAAATAACACATAAAAATATACATAATAAAAATGAATAAAGTTGCAAATAAAACGCATTCTTATTAAAAAACGAGTTTTTTTGAGTAATAGATATGAGTAAAACTGTCTAAAACTCTTTGAAATAGTCTGACCTACCCTCTGTGCCTCCCCGTAGCGCAGAGGTATCCGTGAGGATTTACCCACGATAAAAAAGTGAGTAAAACTTGAAATTAAATGGTTAACTACTATATCAATGCGCATATTTGTCTGGGAGGCTTCGGCCGTGGCTAGTTACCACCCTACCGACATAGACGCGTCGCCAAGCGACTTAGCGTTCCGGCACGATGTCGCGTAGAAACCAATTAGGGTTGTGGGTTTACCATGCCCCTAACAGGTTAACCCGCTACCATCTTAGAATGCATCGACACCATCAGGTGAGATTGCCGTCAAGGGCTAACTTGTAGTAGATAAAAAATATATATATAATAGTGAACAAGCGGATATTTGGTATACCTATTTTAACTTGTTTTTTATTTTATTATTAAGTATGTCCGTTTTTTTCGTAATTCTCATTAAGTGAAAGTTGTTTTCCTTTGAGATGAATATCTTTAAACAAACATAGGCGTTTGGTATGAATGGAGTTTCAGTTCGTCGGTTCTAAATTGATAATCCGAGACGTGAATTACTTTTAATATAACATACAAAGGTTTCACCTGACCCAAATGAAACTAATAATTGGTATTTCAAAGTTACTCGGTTACATAGATTAGTTCCAAATTAACTTCGTTCTTCTTCCCACGTTACGACCCACTTACTTTCGACACAGTATTTAACTATTTTTCTCATTATATTTAACTGTGTTTGATTAATCGAAATTCTTTGGCCTGTGTAAAATGTTATCATCATGATCAATCCTTTCTCGGCTCATTACAGAGCACGGGTCTCTTCTCAATTAGAGCAGGGTTTGGCCATAGTCCACCACGCTAGCCATGTGCGGATTCACATGCATTTGAAAACATTATGAAGAACTGTCAGGCGTGTAGGTTTCCTCACGATGTTTTCCTTCACCGTTGAAGCAAGTGATATTTTAATTTCTTCAAAACGCACATAACTCCTAAAAGTTATAAGTGCGTGCCCGGGTTCGAACCCCCGACCTCTGATTAATTTAACCTAACCACTAGGCTATCGCTGCTATATACATTTCACTTCTATTGTCTATTCTACAAAATATAGATGAAGTTATCGCTGTATCGAAACGCTGACTTTTGACTTTGACTTTGACACTTACAACTTAAGAATGCTTCCTAGATAGTATGCTTACCGCTTAGGGGTATGGCAGTTATCTTAAACCTATACCCCATTGGTTTCTATGTAACTCCTAAAAATCACTTAACGGCACGTCTTTGTCGACGAGACCGGAGTAAATTCATATATATTATAAACTAGCTTTTACCCACGACTTCGTCTGCGTAGAATTGCTGATTTTGTAAGATTGAGGTTTTAAGCTACAGGCAAATGTCAAATTGCCTATTTTCGTGTTTCTAAATTAAAAATCATAGGACTTTCATACAAACTTCCAACCCCTATTTTACCCCGTTGGGGGTGGAATTTCCAAATATCCTTTCTTAGCTGACATCTCTTAACTATCAACTACCTACTTGCTAAATTATAGCTTTATACGTACAATAGTTTTTGAGATCTCGTGTTTAATCAGTATGTAAGTATGTAAGTGACCTTTCGCTTTTATATACTCGTATATTATTTATTATTATTTATTTATTATTAATATACAAGGAATAAAATTAGTTATATAATAAAGGCACCGAGAAAACCAAAGAGGTTTGTCCTCGGTGCTAATCAGTAACTTAACAGCTTAAAACTAGAGGAACTGAGTAAGCATATTAGGCATAAAAAGAACATTTCCTAACTGAGTTAGATATAGATATGAGATATAGATTCCTAAATCGTCCCTTGAACATCCCACTTATCAGACCGCCACTGCACCAAGGAGGTCGTTATGTCGTTAAGTCGCCTCGGGTATTCCATTGTATCATTCTCGTAAATATTCAAAACTAATGTTTACTCGCACAACGCATAAGCAATTGAATATTCTATGTCTAAACTCAAGATGGTACTCGCAACTGAAAGGATTTTCTTGTCTCTGAATGAAGACAGGCACTTCTTACACGCTTTCAACTTGTTTACCAAACATCGTTCTCGTAAGTTGTTACGCATTTCGCTTTTGATTTAACGTTATATTTCCCTAGCTTAATATAATTACATTGGTCTAACAACCATTTAAAACAAACTGTGATAATGGTAAGATCAGAAATTAAGCGTGAAAATAGTGAACATTACAGTTATTTACAAATTTTTTAATGATGCGATTGTAAACCCATTATTATTATTTTATTTGAAAATTAAATAAAATAACTCTAGCTATATAACATCGTCATATTATCCAGTACATAATTATAGCAAAAAAGTTAATAAAATATCAAAATCAATAAAAATATTTTATTCGTGTAAAATTTAATATATTTTGGATTCGTGAGGTTTTCGAATGTAGCTACCGTCATCAGATGATAACTACATTTGTTAAGTTAAAACAAGGAGGATTCCAAACGCGTATAGTTCTAAGAAGATGCCCGAAATAAACTTATCACCATCTGACATGGTTAATAATTAATAATATACCGACAAAATGTTGTTATTTGCGTTTGGATAATTCGCAGCTTTAATTTAAAGTCAACTAAAGTACAGAAGCTGTGATGACATAATGGTTAGAACGTCCTCATCCTAATCAGAGGTTGAGGGTTCGATCCCGGGAATGCTCCACTAACTTTTTAGAGTTATGTGCGTTTCTAACCAATATAAAATCACTTGCTTCTACAGTGAAGGATATCATCGTGAGGAAACCTGCATGCCTGAGAGTTTTCTCAAAGGCGTTTGAAGTCTGCCAATCCGCACATGGCCAGCGTGGTGGACTATGGTCAAAGCCTTCTCATATTGAGAGGAGACCCGTGCTGTGTAGTGAGCCGCGAATGGGTTGATCATGATGACTGCTACAATTTTAGTCCTTGGTAAAGTCTTATATAAAAATAAAACAAAAACAGCACTTGAGTTAATCAAATGCTATGTCACTGCTTGAAATATAGGATAAATCAACAAATCAACGAACACATTCCGGTGATTTTAGTATACAAAGTTATTTAACGTGGTTCTAGCTAGTGTCTGAACCGCAACAATTTGCTTTTAGCTAATTCGCTTTGTCGTTTCATATTTTGTGGTAAAAGCCAACGTGTTTTGTATAATACGGTTTATCCAGAAAATCCCTTGGGACTTACTCGTTTTAGTAGTTTACTTATTCCGACGATATTAAGTATGCGACGTCTTTCGACCATTAAGCTTCGTACATATTGGTAAATATGACGCATAGTGACTGCAACTGCGTCGGATATACGCAATAGAATTGCTAGTAACATTTTGCTTGGTTTAATATATACAGCTATTTTTTATATTTTGGATTTGTTACATTAATACCAGGTTTGTATAAATTATCATTTAATTTATTAGTACGAAGTAATTCTTAACTATCTTAAAAATACGTGTATATAGGTAAGATCAAAATATAATGTGTGTAGTTTTTTTTTTAATCATATAGAATCTCTATCCATTAACACATTTGACGATCTCCGTGGCCCAGAGCGCGCTGTCGCATAATAAAGTTGGAGGACCTGGGTTCGATTCCCGGCTCAAGTCTGGTCTGGTGGGAGGCTTCGGTCGTGGCTAGTTACCACCCAACCGACATAGACTGTCGCCAAGTGATTTAGCGTTCAGCCACGATGTCATGTAGAAACGAATTAGGAGTATGGGTTACCATACCCTAACAGGTTAGCCCGCTACCAACTTAGATCGCATCATCACTTACTATCAGGTGAGATGCCGTCAAGGGCTAACTTGTGGTGTATAAAAAAATAATAATGCCTTACTTTAATTAATGTCTGAACCATACCAATTTGTATGCAGTAAATTCACTTTGTGTTTTTACTTTGTAATAAGCCAACGTGATTAGTTTACGGTTTATCCAGAGAAACCGCTTTTGGACTAACTCGTCGTGCTAGTAATATTTACTCAAAGATATCGTTTGAACTACTCCTTTAGGACTTTACAAATTGGAGAATATGACACAAATTCAATGTACTTAGTGATTGCAAAAGTCAATGGTCCTGCATTTTAAATACTTAAATGGATAAAATTAGTATCCTTAAAAGGTAATTTGTACAAAACGTATTATGTAGTTTGTTTGTATAAAAAAATAGATAAAGAAAAGCAATGAATTTTTATTTTGCTTTTCCTCTCCTAATGACTTAATATAATGATGATGATCTAAGGTTATGTATCCATTTCGTACTATGTGATAATTAATTTATTGTTCAATAATAATAATAATACTAAAATCAATAATTTGAATGCATATACTTAAATTTTCATATATTTAGTGTTTTATATGCATATCTGTCTTGCTAAACTTTCAGTATAAAATAAAGCTGTGATAGCCTCGTGGTTAGGGCGTCAGCCTCTTAATCAGAGGTTGGTGATTCGAATCAGAGCATGCACTTTTCGGAGTTACGTGCGCTTGTAAACAAATAAAATATCACTTGCTTCAACGGTGAAGGAAAACATCGAGAGGAAGCCTGCACGCCTGAGAGTTCTCCATAATGTTCTCAAAGGCGTGTGAAGTCTGCCAAACCGCACATGGCCAGCGTGACGGACTATGGCCAAACCCTTCTCATATTGAGAGGAGACCCGTGCTCTGTGGTGAGCCGGTAATGGGTTGATCATGATGATGATTAAAATTGTTAACATGGTGCGCTATATGTAACGAACTTAAAACCGGGTAAAAAAAATATTATTAAAATAACAAAAATTTTCTCATAGTCTTTGTTGTTAACAACAATATAACAATTTCCAAGGTTTTTTGAATATAGCGCTGTTAAACGCTTCAGGTGCAACAAAATCGAGCTGCAAAACCCAGTACAAACGCAGGCTGTTATTATAATTTGCATACATTTACACAAAAGCTTAACATTATCCCTAAGGCGTGCTATGAATATGCATGAATGAGACAGTCGCACGGCAGAATACAACTGCCAATTTGAATACGCCCTAATAAAAAAGGACCGTCGAAACATGTACAGATATTTACCCAAGGCATCAAAATAGTTTACAATGTTTAGGCAAATTAAACTGTTGCAGATAATATTTGAACAAGACTCAGATTCTCAGTCATGCTTTAGAGTTCTCTCAACAAGTACAATGTTTATACAAAAAGTAAGCTTTTAGAAAAGTTTTTTTATAGTTAAAGTTAAATGATAAACAAGGTTGGGTATGGAATAATGCTCTAATAAGATTGCTCTAGAAAAAGCGGTGATAGCCTAGTGGTTAGGGCGTCCGCCTCCTAATCAGCGGTCGGCGGTTTGAATCCGGGCACGCACCTCTAACTTAACGGAGTTATGTGCGTTTTTAAAAATTAAAATATCACTTGCTTTAACGGTGAAGGAAAACATCGTGAGGAAACCTGCACGCCTGAGAGTTCTCCATAATGTTCTCAAAGGCTGCCAATCCGCACATGGCCAGCGTGGTGGACTACGGCCAAACCCTTCTCATATTGAGAATGGGTTGATCATGATGATGACGGTGAATTCCTGTTATGTTATGTTGGGAGGCTTTAACTTTGGCTATATTCATAGTGCTGAAAAATTTATAAACGACAGAAGTTCCAGTATGATTATTCCACATATAAACCAATAAGTACAATGTAACCGCAAATCCAATAACGGGCCCCCAAAAGAGATTGTACTCTACGGTTTTCTGACAGTGGCATAAAAAATACCGAATAATTTTACGATTATCATCAACTGCTAGTACGGGCAAAACGGTAATTGAATTTATCACACAATTTTTTTTTGAAGCCGCAGCAATACAATGTTCCTTTGATAACAACCTTTGATAACATTATGGAGAACTCTCAGGCGTGTAGGTTTCTTCACTATGTTTTCCTTCACCGTTGAAGCAAGTGACATTTTTTTATTTTTTTAAAAACGTACATAACTTCTAAAGGTTAGAGGTGCGTGCCCGGATTCGAACCGCCGACCTTTGATTAGGAGGCTGACGCTCTAACCACTAGGCTATCACCGCTTGTATTGAACAGGAATTATAAATTCTTAAATTGCTCCTGCTGTGGATCGAACCCTAAACCTCCAACTCATGAAACCCCAGCCGTCCATCATGGAGGACGAACGAAATAGCTCATGTTACGATTAATAGAATGATGATTAAGGGCATTTTATCAATAACACCAATTTAGTGAACCCAATCAATTCAATTCACGCTTCCGTAACAAAAGGCAAAGGGAGAAAGAGGACAGTCAAGCAATTTAACCGATTGACAAAGTATACTAATGGACTGTTATCATGGAAAGATAATTTGCTAATGGTACGTGACTTCAGGTATAATAAAAAATGTTTGAACGTACGCATAAAGATTCATCCATTCGTCTGAATTAGATATACAGTTGCTCAATCAATGAGGAGGGGAGGGACTTTTGTTTGACGTATTGTTTCTGACAAGGCTTACGATTTATTTATTTTTATCCACTACACGTTAGCCCTTGACAGCAACCTCACCTGATGGTAAGTGATGATGCAGTCTAAGATGGTAACAGGCTAATCTGTTAGGGGTATGGTAAACCCATACTCCTAATTGGTTCCTACGCGACATGATGCCAGAACGCTAAATCGCTTTGCGACACGTCTTTGTCGGTAGGGTGGTAACGGTTTGGCCACGGCCAAAGCCTCACACCAGACCAGACTCGAACTAGGAATCGAACCCAGTACCTCTAACTTTATAAGGTGACAGCGAGCGCTGCGCCACGGAGGTCGTCAAATGAATTATAAAAGGCCATTTATAATTCCGCTCTCATTTCGCATGAATACCGATGAGATTTGCCACATTCCATCTACATCATCATCATCATTACTCATATTTTGATTACTTAGCTTCGTTGGCATTATATAAATAAAAAACTCACCATCATCTGCCGTCTGTTCTTCGATTGTCCTCGAACCTTCTGGCAAATTGACCCTCAGACCTTTCATTTTGAAGAAATCCTTCATCAAGCTCATGAAATACTTCGCGATTTCCGTCCACTCCGATAGAAATCCTCTAGGTTCATTCGCCAGTAAATCCGCGTCTTCTTCAACAGTTAGATTCTTCACAGTTTCATCGTCCAAAGGCACTAAGCTGATAATATTGTTCGCTGTTATTGTTTCATTACTGTTCATATCGCCGAAGAAGGTTTTTTTTGCTATTCTCAGCGCTCTATACTTAACGCAAGAGAAAGCTTCTCCTTTTAAATAGCAGTTGTCTTTGACGTATCTGAGATATCGATCTTCGGATGCATCCGCCGTGATAATGGTCAGAGTTACGATGATTGCTTGGAAAGTGGACAATTTCAGAGGCATCTTGTATGCCCTGAAACAATACATAGACAAATATAAAATAAAGAGCATATGATGAGTTATAGGCGTAGTTATTTAACTGGAAATTTTAGGATAACGATTACATAATCATCATCATCATGATCAACCCATTACTGGCTCACTACAGAGCACGGGTCTCCTCTCAGTATGAGAAAGGTTCGGTCATAGTCCACCACGCTGGCCGTGTGCGGATTGGCAGACTTCACACGCCTTTGAGGACATTATGAAGAACTCTCAGGCGTGTAGGTTTCCTCACGATGTTTTCCTTCACCGTTGAAGCAAGTGATATTTTAGTAAGTTAGAGGTGCGTGCCCGGATTCGAACCGCCGACCTCTGATTAAGAGGCTGACGCCCTAACCCCTAGGCTATCACAGCTTGATTACATAATGAGGAGTCATAATGGTTTGAAAAAAATACACTTAACTACCAATGCAGATTAAGTATCCAGAAACATCAAATTTTACTAAGATTTTGGCTTTCACAAGTCACATTTTATAGCCTTGGATGGATGACGGCTGATATTACGTTTTTTTTTTTTTTTGCATTGAAACAGTTTTCATCCTCGCGAGAAGGAAAAGCTTATTTCATTTCAGGAAATAAAAATGATACCTGCAGTGTATTCAATTAATTGAACAATCTCGGATCAAGTCATGGGCAACAGCTAGTATTAAATATTTTGAAACATACGGCCGATACAAAACAAAAACAAAAACGTATCCTCTAGTAAATTATCGAACGAAGGTAAAAACATATCTATTGTGTAAGAGTTTTTATACAAATTGATTAATTTTTTTGATGACAAAATACTTGGAAGCGATTGGATCTACTTTCACCAGTTAACAAAATAATGATAGACATTGTTGTATTGTGAAATTGTTGATTTTTGAACTTGTCTTTTTTTTTCTTGTACGCTATTTTTCACTTGGTTCTTTTATCTATTGGATAAAGGTTTCATATATCAAACACGTATACACTATCTTTAACCAATATAAAAATGCTTCAAAATAGCGCAAATAATAATCTAATAGATATGTTACCTGAAATTAAGCTATTCTTGCATAAATAGACGTATAAGAAAACAAACTTATCTCAAAAGGCTAGAAGAACAAGAACACTGAATTGTAAGCAAAATAAGAATACTGACAAATCATAGAATAAAACAAATTGTAGGCATGCAAAGGTGGCCTTCTAACCGCAAGCAATCTCTTACAAAGCCCTCAGGCAGCGACTGTCGGAAATAGGTTGGTCCAAATCCCTCTGATTCCCAAATATTTTGTATGTAATTTAATATTAAAGTATATTTTAATATTATATTAATTATTTTAATATTATATTAATTATTTTAATATTATATTAATTGTTTTAATATTATATTAATTATTTTAATATTATATTAATTATTTTAATATTATATTAATTATTTTAATATTATATTAATTATTTTAATATTATATTAATTGTTTTAATATTATATTAATTATTTTAATATTATATTAATTATTTTAATATTTTAATAATTCACGATACTTAATTCACGTAAATACCTTCACTGGCTCATAATACCGTCACGATACTTATAGTCACGTGTTAAACGGCTCTGATAAAAGTAATTTCTTACTACCTACATTTTTAAGATACACTATAACTTTATAGACCTAAGTCTGAAGGTTTATTTTGTTATAGATTATTTTGCTTAGGTGGTGATGTGATCATGGAATACTTTGGATAATTTTGGATTGCATCTCAACTTGTATTAAATCATCTAAAGCAAAAAAGACATGTTACAAATTATACGTGTTTTAAATAGGAAAGCACTTTTTAAGCTAACTGGCTGAAAACGTGAGAGAAACGCCCCAAGACTTAATACAACGTCGCTTTGGGTAAATACGACGTGAATATGAAAAATCTAAATTTCTGTCTTTTTGCTAACTTGCTAATAATGTAGCTTTGTACGGTGTTTCTACTAAAAAAAGGTTTAGTCTTTTGTACGTAAGTCGAACGAACAAAGTCACATTTGTATTTGTAATAATACACTGCAAACTCATTTAGGTTTTAGCGAAAGTACTCACAAAATCAATAATTACTTATTACGAAATTAATATTAGCCATAGTTAGTCTAACGGGACAAGAAAAAAATTTATTGTATAAAATTTTATTTTATTATTTTATTTTGGTTTCTGGAAACCAGTGGCGCCTTGTATCTTTTATTTATGCTGAATAAACGAAATTGATTGTTTAAATTTTATTATTTTATTTTTGCTTTATTGCTGAACTAGTTATTCACTTGTAAAATCAACTTTAAATCATAAATGAATCAATCAACAAAGAAAAAATTTTTAATCATATACCAAACTTTCTTACTTTTCAAACATTACAGGCAAAAAAAAGTGTAGTAAAAGTTTGCTTAGATAAATAAACCTTTTTATAAATTACACTGGCAATAATATTTTCAACGTTTTTTTTAATTCCTCCATATAACAACATTCCAAATAGTAAGTAGCGTGTGTTATTACTATCTCCAATCGAAATTCCAGTTACATTTGTTCAGTAGTTTTTTCGTGAAAGAGTTACAGACATCCATACATACAAACTTTCTTATAAGTTGTATACTTGATCTTTATTTCAAAATTTGTCGAGTGACTTACGTAGGTACTTCGTCGCAAGCTATAAATATGCATTTTAATTTTACTGATATACCCTCTTTTATTTCAGAAACTAATATTTTTACCATCTTTTCAATTGATGTAATTTATATTTTACGAGTATATGTCGTATCTTTAAAGATATATAAAATGTTTCTCTTTGAACTTTGTAGTCACTAAATAAAAATTTATTATAAGATCCAGTGGAATTTGGAACGATTATTAATATCCAAGTTCAAACGTATTTTTGTTTTGTGTACCTATATATAATATCGAAACAAATAAATGAATAAAAGTTTATTTTCTTTTCATTATTCTGGATATATTTTTATGCTCCCATTAAATAATTATTATTCAGGTAGAGGGTATGTAAAACATTGTAATATTGTTTGCTGATAAATGATGTTACTTTATTAAAAGCTAAAAATAAGCAACGTTAACTTATTAAAGATTACAGTAGATAATTTGAAAATTAAAAACTTGACCTAAGGTTTTTTGTTATTGGAATTGTTTACAAAACTATTTCCTCCGAAGCATTAGAAAACTTGGAGGGTAGGAATTCTTTGTGAACAAACAACGCCTTATGAGGGTTAGATTGTTAAATCTTAATTCATTTTATAAGTCTCATTTAATAAAAAACTTAGGATAAATTCCTTAGTAACCCAATAATAAAGTTGAACATTGAAAATTTTCAGTGTTCATGAGAAGTTTGAAAACTGGCGGTGTCCACCCCTTGCTTTGGAGAGCACAAAAAACCTTCGGTCCCAGTTTTTGCCCCTAACATGTGTTCATCATCATCATTATCATGGTCAACCCATTACCGGCTCACTACAGAGCACGGGTCTCCACTCAATATGAGAAGGGTTTGGCCATAGTCTACCACGCTGGCCATGTGCGGATTGGCAGACTTTACACGCCTTTGAGAACATTATGAAGAACTCTCAAGCGTGCAGGTTTCCTCACGATGTTTTCCGTCACCGTTGAAGCGAGTGATATTTTAATTTTTTTAAAACCCACATAACTCCGAAAAGTTGTAGGTGCGTGCCCGGATTCGAACCGCCGACCTCTGATTAGGAGGCTGACGCCCTAATCTCTAGCCTATCACCGCTTTAACAGCACTAAATTTTGTGACGAAGTACACTTAAGTTTAAGACTTACATTTTCTACCACAACACTTTTGTATAACACTTCGCGCACTTCTATTCTATATCTTTCCCCGGCTGAGTTAAGAATTTCGTTGAACCACTACCACGGATCGGCGTCCAATGTCAAGATGCCGGCCAGTTACGCTATTTAAATGATCTACAAATCATTCATCCGCCGTGCGTAGTAGAATACGATCTGGGCGTTTTCGAAACCTTAGTAGCCGCGGCACTCGGCTTTCCCCGCTTTTATTTTTCTAATAATATAATTATATGCAATTCCCGCATGGAGATATTGATGATAGTGAATATGCAAAACTAGCGCAAGATCTCTAAGGCGTAAGTGATTAAATATCACTTCGGAAATGTGTTTGCTTCTTTTCTTTGAATAACTGTAATCTGATAAAAAGCTGTGATAGCCTTATGGTTAGGACTTTCGTCTACTAATCAGAGTTCGGAGCTTCGATCCCGGGCAAGCACCTCTAACTCATCGCAGTTACGAGTATGTGCATATTTAAGCAATTAAAATATCACTTTATTTAACGGTGAAGGAAAACGTCTGTGCATGTCTGAGAGTTCTCTATAACGTTCTCAAAGGCGTATGAATCCACTGGCTTGGCGTCTGCCAATCCACACGTGGCCTGCGTGGTGGATTATAGCCAAACTCTTCTCATATTGAGAGGAGACCCGAGCTCTGTAGTGAGCCGGCAATAGGTTGATCGTGCTAAATCGCTACGTAGGCGCACTCGTCAACGTCTTTTTCTTAATCAATACATAATTTCTAGACAGCTATGTAGTTAACACACGCCATTGTTTTGTGTAACGTAATCAGAAGATAACTTACTCCTTCGTTAGTCCAGTAGTTGAAATGTTCATACGACAATCCATTTCAGATGGTAACTATAAAACAAAACTCAATCAAAATCTAAAATCAATGTGAGATCTAGTACAAAATTTGTACTCACTCAACTATATTTAATAAAGTTTAGAGTGGGTCGCAACTTTAAGACGTATAATGGAAAAGGAAAAAAAAAACGATTTTCCACCAAAAAAATGAATCCTTGAGCATCGAGGAAACCTAGAGAAGTGGGGTAGACTCCGATTTACCAATGAGTAGGTTTACAATATTCAACATATATACAGACAAGCTCACGTTTTTCTTATTAGTTGTTCCTTGTAGTGTCGTAACACAATATACCCTTGTTTTCTATTTCTATAAGGTTTCACTTGCACTTTCTTATACTAGCAACTTACAGGGCATTGATATCGAAAGGTTAATGCCTGGCGTGGCTCACCCCGAAACCGCCTCGATAGGTGATTGGTTAGCATATTTGACGTTTCACGAGATCCTGGGATAGATTTCCTGTATTAACAGGAATTTCTATAAGCTGGCGTTGTATAAAAACTTTAAACTCATTGATAGACATCTCCAATATATCATTAAATAATTTTATAAAAATTAAATATTAAGATTACCTTGATATTTAATGTTTTATAAAAAAATATTAAGTATATAGAAAATATTATATAACCAGAGGTTGTTTTGGTGAGTTAACGAATAGTCCACCTGTGAATGGTCAAATTTGAATGGTTAAGTTTATGTGATGTTCTTTTCATTTTCGTAGGTTATATTTCCATGGCGAAGCGCGTGCGCTGTCGCATTATAAAGTTGGAGGTTCTTGGTTCGATTCCTGGCTCGAGTCTTGTCTAGTGGAAGGCTTCGGCCGTGGCTAGTTACCACCCTACGGACAAAGACGTATACGACGATTTCGCGTAGAAACCAATTAAGGTTAAATCTTAAACTGCATCATTACTTACCATAAGGTGAGATCGCCGCCAAGAGCTAGGCCCACTTTGTATCTGGAATAAAACAAATAAACTGGACGAATTTATAATGCATGTTACGTATTTCTGTCTGTTTGGTAATGAGCATTTTCATTATCATTATTATCATCATCTCAATCTATCTATTTACAACAACTGGCTTCTTCATTATTATCATGATTACTTGTCTACTAAAGACCTATTACTTGTCTACTAAAGGGCGTGGGTCTGTTATCAGTACAAAAAGGGGTTTATGGGTAAATCCACCACGCTAATAAAGTGCGGTAGACTTTACATTTCTTTGATAACGTTTGAAAGTCTCAGACCTGCAGGTTTGCTTACAATCTTTTCTTTCAAAAAGCAAGCGATTGAATTAGTTGAATTAAATTAAAAGGGAAAATAACTCCGAAAAGATACAGGTGAGTGCCGATATCGAACTTGGTTCTCAGAATGGTAGGCCGAAGTCTTAATTGCTATGCTATCACCGCTTTTAACATCTTCTTTTCATATTAGAGATTTGGGGAAGTTAAAGCTTAAAAAAACCACGCTATAAAAAATCAAATACAATAAATCAGTAACATTGAAGGTTTAAATAGGTAAACAAAAGCTATAGGCAAACAAAAGTTTAAGAAGTGTAGGTTGACGGCAGAATAAATATGATATATACCCACATCCACATACTATAATTTTAATATAGTTTAAATATATACAGCATTATAATTATACAATACAAACATAAATTAATAAATCTAATATGATCAATTTCTAATTTTGTAATATAATATATTCATGACATAAATATAATATAATATTCTTACTTAAGTATTACTTGGTAATGTTATTATATTTATATGTATATATTATTGATATTATGTACTATTTATATATCTATTTCCCGTAACAAAATCTATTCGGCGGCTCTTTATATCATATATTCGAAGAAAGTCTTAAAGAGGACGCACTTTGTGATAAGGTTGCCTTTTGCATATTATGTGATTCGTTTTTCAGTTAGTTCGTCACTGTCCTTTATAGGGATTCAAGATATTTAATATCTAATTTATAATCAAAAAATACAAGTATTGATAATCAATCAATTTATACTCACACTCAGACAAATGTTTGAGCTTTTATTTCCCATAGCACAACTTCTTTTTCCCCGGACATACTAAGCGGAGCCAAAGAAAAAACAGGCTGCAAATTAGCCTGTCACACTATCAGTCATCATCATCATCATGATCAACCCATTACTGACTCACTACAGAGCACGGGTCTCCTCCCAATATGAGAAGGGTTTTGGCCATAGTCCACCACGCTGGCCATGTGCGGATTGGCAGACTTCACACGCCTTTGAGAACATTATGGAGAACTCTCAGGCGTGCAGGTTTCCTCACGATGTTTTCCTTCACCGTTGAAGCAAGTGATATTTTAATTGTTTAAAACCGCACATAACTCCGAAAAGTTAGAGGAGCGTGCCCGGATTCGAACCACGAACCTCTGATTGAGAGGCTGACGCCCTAACCACTAGGCTATCACAGCTTCTATTAGTACTCGAGACTAATGGATCGTAAACACCATAAAGATCCCATAAGTATTACGTTCCGGGCCACCGAAAAAGAAAGAAAGCAAGAAAATAAGTCAATAATCTAACAATCTATATTAATGTAAAGGCCGATTTACATTATTTCCAGTAGCATCAGAGATAGTTAAGCCCACACTTATTTGAGAGGGGGTATATGCCCAGCGGTGAGATACTTTTTAGCGCTGTCTGGTAGGTCTCGGGTTCTGTTTTTATACATCATTAATTATTTATAATTTTAGAATTTGCTTACGTCTTATCTGGAAGCTTCATCCTCGTCTTGGCTAAGCGTAGTAACCTATTCAGCATTCCGGTTCGACTTGTATAAAACCGATTAGCTTATATAAAAACCGTAGAACTAACAAGTAAACAAGGTACCATCTTACACCGCGTTATCAGTGACCACCAAGTTTGTCTGATGGGAGGCTTTAACCGTTAGAGATTTTTAACAAAAAACGATAAATTGATTTGTGTTTGATTTAATATTATAGAGTAATCATTCCCTTTTACCGACAAAGACGTGTCGCCAAGCGATTTAGCGTTTCGAAACCAATTAGGAGTGTGGGTTTATTATACTCCTAACAGCCCGCTACCATCCTAGACTGTATCATCACATACCACCAGGTGAGATAGAAGGGTTAACTTGTAGTGTATAAAAAAAAGTGAGATTACAGATGAGGGCGCACTATAATCTTGTTTTGACTGGAGTTACCTTACAAAAGTTCTGCTGAAGTAATAAATGCTTTATCTTAATTATCATTTATATAATTTTTTATTCACTTCAAGTGAGCCCTTGACGGCAATTTCACCTCGTGTAAGTGATGAGATGAGCTGTCTAAGATGGTAGCGGGCTCACTTGTTAGGGGTATGGTAAACCAACACTCATAATTGGTTTCTAAGCGACATCGTGCCGAAACGCTAAACACGTCTTTGTAATAGTGAATGATTATAATATTAAATCAAACGCAAATCAATGTATCGTTTTTTGTTAGGACTGACTTTAGCTGTGAACCCTAATAGTTACTACAGCGTAACCGATCAGGTTAGCTAGCTTCGGAACGAAGCTCTGCCAGAAGAATTTTGAGCCCAAGAGAATGAAGAAGCGAGGGGAACATCTGCCTAAGGGCGCCTCTTGTAAGGCTGAATCTCGGCTTAGGCAGCGATTGGGATGACGAAGGGTCGCACGTTGCTAATTCAGTGTCTCACGAGGGTTCAATTTATAACATTTGCTATTCAACACCTAAACGTAGATTTATTACGGGATTCAGTAGCTAGAGCAATGTAAACTGGTCAGTAATTATTAAATTTATCCGATTCGATTAAAGCGGTAAAAGTTTTGTTCAACCATGACATTGTTCATTTCAATATTAAATCTACAAACACCAGGTACTTTCAATACTTACTCGTAGATTTCAGTTCTTAATTTTGATCCATTTTAAACAACATTAATATAATGTTAAACCTTTTTTTATTTTCTGTGCCACTTCAGGTGGGGTATGTGAGACTCGCCGGCGGTCAGAGTGGCGACCAGAATACCTACTAAATTGGGATGCTCCTTCTCATCACCTGGTTGATGGGTTAAGGGAAAGCTCGCGCACTCCGCAATCCAGCCAGATTTATGTTATACCTACCGTGTCACCACAGAACTTCGAGCAACGTGAGCGTTGGCACCCTTACTTGGCTGAAATCCAACCTCCTCGGACGAAACGATTTGGATCAACGTTTCTTAATCGAAGGAAGGTGTGGAACGCACTTCCAGCATTGTGTTTCCAGCCACGTGTAACCTCATTACCTTCAAGGCAAGAGTGAATAGGCATTTTCTAGGCAAGCGCGCTCGAACCTAGACCTCATCAGTGCTTTCTAGTACTGATTGTCGTCAAGCGCAAACTTAACTCAATATAAAAAAAAACCTAAATGCGAAAGTGTTTGTGGATTTTTTGTAGTGTGCTTTCGGTTTACTCTATCATTAGGTATAGGTATAATTTTATTTAAAGAAATGTTTTTGTATTATATAGATTTTTTGGATGAAAGCCTGTCAGATTAGAAGTAAGAAACGAAAATGGCGAACTTTACTATAGTAAAACCGCGAGCAATATTACGTTCTAAATTCCGGTCTGTTGGAATAGAAATATTTTTTACTGAATTAGCTCAGCACCCTAATATTCATTTATGTTTGTTATGAGTGTCCGGTAATTTGGGTAGACGTGGGTAGTTTCGGGCAAAGAGACCCTTGGTAGAACAAAACGCCAATTATAAGTATCGTAATTTATAAAGAGCAGACTATACGCTCCATCAAGTACGACTATGCACTACCACGTCTCGATCACCGATCCGAACCGACTGAATGCAATGAATGCAAGGCCGTTCCGCACCGGTGCGTTGAAAGAACCTGCATAACCCACTAAGTGTTGCATAAAAAGAGGGGGCCATCCCGCTCTCTTGTCTGTCGTACATGATTCTAAAACTAGATGGCGCTGTTCTCTGACTGCCGTCATATATATTATCATAATATCACAATTTACCAGAAATGAAAAACTATCTGGGTGTATTTTTACCGGAAATAGAATTCACACGTTCTAGGAACCGGATATTAAATTCAAACAGCAAGGGAACAGACGGCATATTATCTGCAGATGTATGGGTACTTGTGGCTTCTGTACAAAGATCGCTTCATAGACAACGTATTGATAATATAAACACTGCATGAAATTTTAATGTTTACTTTAGTTTTTTGGCTTCGACTGTATCTAGTTACGTCTTTCGTTAAAATTAAAAGTTCATTTGCTTCGAGACCCGCTAAGTGATTAATTAAATAAAATATAAGTTACCGGTTTAATTCTTTTTATTATATAATACTAGATTTTTTTTAAAGATATATTAAATTAATAGTTGCCATCCAATTAAAACTGCAATTTTCATGTTGAAGAATTATTATTTTGTATAGTTTTTATTTAAGAATGTAAGATTGTTTAGTTTTATTATTTTGTTTGGAAGTAATAATGAATTTTACCATGCAGATTTGGCTAGTATAGATTATAGATAATAAAGATTAATTTCGTTCGTGTTGTTTGTACAAAAAAGTTCTTCTACTCGTGTTTTTTTCGTTCCACCATATTAAATAAGTAAGTGGGGGTTTGGTCAGCTAATAACAAGTACATTTAAATATCTCTCCCCAGACCGGTTTCTTGAAATTATGGTTCACTATTAATGGTAACTATTTGCTGTCACATACGTGTAACTACGCGTTTAACATCCGTACTTATATAATGAATGCGAAAGTGGACATGTTTGTTTGGTTCTTTGATCGTTATTCTAGGCTTAGCCGCTGGAACGATTTTGACGCCATTTGCCACACAAAACTGCATTCTGGATTTGGAATAACCTTATAAGCCTGCAGGATTAAAAAATACTTTGGGTTCTAACTATCGGTAGCAAAAAAATCGATCTTATACTTATACACGTAAAGCTGTGATAGCCTAGTGGTTAGGACGTCAGCCTCCTAATCAGAGGTTGGCGGTTCGAATCCGGGCACGCACCTCTGACTTATGTGCGTTTTTCGGCAATTAAAATATCACTTGCTTCAATGGTGTAGGAAAACATCGTGAGGAAACCAGCAGGCCTGAGAGTTCTCCATAATGTTCTCAAAGGTGTGTGAAGTCTGCAAACCTGCACATGGCCGGCGTGGTGGACTATGGCCACACTCTTATTATACTGAGAGGAGACCCGTGCTCTGTAGTAAGCCTACAATGGATTGATCATGATGATAATGATGATGTACCCTGTGGTCGTGTAATCGCCTCATTCAAATTCAAATAATCTTTATTCAAATAGTACTTTAAAAGGCGCTTTTGACGCTTCAATAATTTACATAGTAGTGATTTGATGGTGATAACTATATTCGTACACTTAAAACTAAAGCTACGAGGGTTCCAAACGCGCCCCGGTCTAAGAAGAAGCCCACAACAAACTTAGCCAGGTAAATTTTCTTTTTGTTATCACTATCTCACATGCCACTTAAAATTATATTAAGAGCTATCTTATGAGAGCAATATTTCACACCCATGCTTATTTATCATTTACGTAATCCTTTACACTATAGTAGGACTTTTCTACAAGCTTACGTTTTATATAAACTTTGAACTTATTGAGAGACATCCCAGAAATTTCATTTGGCAATTTGTGATGTTAAGATTGTTTCAATTGCATTTTTTATTGAGTTTTGTTATATTTCTATGGACATTACATTATTTTGACTTCCTTAATTTTTTTTCTTAATGACTATCTTGGAGCCATATTATAAATTGCACGAACAGCCCTCTTCTGCAGCACGAATATAGTATCAATATCGACATCATTATCCCATAATAAAATACCATAGTATGACATAATACTATGAAAGTAACTAAAATATACAAGCCTAGCTGTTTCTATGTTTGTCATATGGCGTATCTTTTTAACCATTTATGCAGCAGAACTAAGTCTGTTCGATAAATTATATATATGAGGGCCCAATTTTTATAGTGGTTACCGTGTCAAACCATCGACCCACTACTGGACAAGGGTCATAAAAACATTGTTAGCCGTAGTCCACCACAATGGCAGACTTTAGACTTACAATGAGAAGGGTTTTAGCCATAATTCACCACGTAGGTAGACTTTATACTCTGATTGAAAAAGGTCACCTCTCAGAATGACAAGGTTTTAAACCGTAGTCCACAATAATAGATGGAAAACTCAGATAAGTTTCCTCACAATGTTTCCATCACTGAACTTTTTAGCATTTCATGGATTCACCGTCATGGTGCCCAATCCATGGTGTGACAGGTGCCGAGCAGCACAAGAAAAAACACAAGAGTTGGTTTGGAAAAAATAAAAACGGGTCGTGCGCTGTCGCATTATAAAGTTGGAGGTCTTGGGTTCGATTTCCGGCTCGAGTCGGGTCTGGTGGGAGGTTTCAGCCGTGGCTAGTTACCACCCGACCCGACATACCGACAAAAACGTGTCACCAAGCGATTTAACATTCCGGCATGATGTCGCGTACAAACCAATTAGGAGTATGTGTCTACCATACCCTAAAAAAGTTAGCCCACTACCATCTTAGACTGCATCATCACTTACACCAGGTGAGATAGCAGTCAAGGACTAACTTGTAGTGGGTAAAAAATTAAAAAAAAAGACAACTAATTTTCACCTCAAATACTAGCTAAATTTCGCCTTCTAGTGAACACAAGACTAGAAACAAACAGAGAATAAATTCATCGTCATCATCATGTACAACCCATTACCGGCTCACTACAGAGCACGGGTCTCCTCTCAATATGAGAAGTCACATAACTCTGAAAAGTTAGAGGTGCTTGCCCGGATTCGAACCACCGACCTCTGATTAGGAGGCTGACGCCCTCACCACTAGGTTATCGCCACTTTTTTTTTTTAATGAGGAGAATAAATTAATGAAAACAAAATGGCGGGGACAAGTAAGCTATATAAAAGGTTAAACTGAAATTGCCGACGCAAAAGTGGCCAATAAAATAATTGGTATAAATAAGTGCTTCAAACAAATAATTCCTTTTCTGTTTTCTCGAACCGTTTCATAAGCAGGTAATAATATAAATTTTTGCTGTTGAATTCTCATAAAATTTTACTAGCGCAGCAATTTCAGGGATTGTGAACATTTATCGTTTAAAAAATGTTTAGTACGTTTTATTAGGTAAAAACATTTTCATAAAAATCGATTTAAAGTCAAAAACTTTTTTCATGAAAAAGCCAATTCTGCCGAGCGATTCAGCGTTCTTTTATAATTTCGCTGAGAAACCGATTTTCAGGATGGGTTCAGTTCACAACGCATTGGTGTCTCCTCTACGGTAATCACTTAACATCAAGTAATCCTTCTGCTCGTTTGTCCAACGTGCGTTAAATTTAAAAAAGGTGTGAATTTTTCCCTTCTCCACTTCGAAGTTATCAGGTTAGCACAAAACTCAGTGAGTCCAAGATGTCGGTTAACCCTTCGGTTAAATCCTGTGTAAATGATTAATCGAATGGGTCCGCCGGAAAATAGCTCAAATACCGGAATATCACACGACATTAAACGCCAATGTTCTAACAAGCCACGACTGACATTACATTTTCTCGCTTGGATTTAACACGACCTTGCTTACTGCCAAAGAACAGTTGAACCTACATTTCTGTTTGCCAAAACTCGTTTATTTCTTGGCACAATTATAACACTTGTTTGTCCGTAAATCGTTAAAATCTCTTTTGTATTGCCTATTAATTTATAAATTGCATACCAAACTTGTCCATTTAGGGCCATATTATTACGCAGTATAATTTTGGAATAGTTATACTGTCCTTTATCATTTTCTGACATTTGAAAGACGGTGTCAGTTTAAGTATATGTAGTAAGTAAATTTTAAGACGCTGTGTAAATATATTACATAGGTATGTACTACCCGCTTTTACCGTGTGTAATACCGCACTGTATCCAAATTTTACTTAAGACGTATGTAATATTAAGACGTATATATATAAGATGCGAAAGATTATGGCGAAACGTGTGTAGTTTATAAAAGGATCATTCTAGCCCATAGGAACTACTATTTATTATTATACACACATATGTATTTATTAAATTAAAATAAATACATATACATATATTATTATTACTATTTATTATAATTTTATATTATCGAAACTGATGAACTGAACGAATGATTAATTAAAATAATAACTATGCATTTTACCGTAATCATAATTTTCCAATGTCACTTACCTATGAATCCATTGCTCTGTTGCGGCGTAACTGTGATTGTGTATGCAAGGAAAAATCAGCAAGATAACTCTTAAAAACGGATAATTGTGTTTACCTTGCTATAATGTACCAACACTAAGCAGATCTACACGGTGCAATTTTTGTTTTTTTACCCCATCTTTTTACGCCTTTCTTAAACCTTTCTCTGCATAGTATGCTCTGGAGGAGATCAACTATAACACCCTAGCATTCTTAGATGTTGACCCCACAGGGTATATTTATTAGTACACTAATGGTCATAATAATACAAACACTAGCCGTTGTGTTTTCAATATCCTAATTTCCTTACTTATTAGTACTTGACAGTATGTATTTTTTCGCCCTTTAATAACACAGTAACTGAGTTTGTCGCATAGAAATAGTTGATGAGGAGGAAAGAAATTAAAGAAAAATGCTCGGCTTAAGCACAATTTTATTATGACCTTGTCACGATTATAATATTAGCGAGGAGAAAGAGAAACAGATAAGATAAAGATAAGATAAAAGATAGATAGGCGGTCATAGCTTAGTGGTTAGGTCGTCAGCCTCCTAATCAGATGTTGGCGGTTTGAATCCGGGCATGCACCTCTAACGTTTCGGAGTTATGTGCGTTTAAAAAAAAAAATAACACTTGCTTCAACGGAGAAGGAAAACAACGTGAGGAAACCTACACGCCTGAGAGTTCTCCATAATTTTCTCAAAGGCATGTGAAGTCTGCCAATTCGCACATGGCCAGCGTGGTGGATTATGGTCAAACCCTTCTCATATTGAAAGGAGACCCGTGCTCTGTAGTGAGCCGGTAATTGGTTGATCATGAAAAAGATTATTTATTAGGAACAAATAATACAAGAAGTTTAAACACATGAAAACGATGATCCCGCTGAAGTGTAAACTGTGCTGCAGTAATCATCGCCCTCCAAGAAATAAATACAGTGTTCCACAAAACAAAAGGATAAACAAAAACAAAATAGTAAACAGTACTCGTGCCCGTTAATAGTTTTCACCAACGGTTTGCCAGCCCTGACATATTGTGTACATTAGAAAAGGTATTCCTGGAGTTTTCCAAGGCTGCCGATATGGGTAACCGCAACGGTAACGTACGAATTTGGATCGTTTTAATTTTACACACGAAATTTTGATAATAGGGTTATGTTAATAATCGTGAACTACGAGTATGTACGCCTATTAACGAAGGTTTTATTAATTTTGGTAGAAAATCGAATATGTAGAAAATCTGGTTTCGATGTTTTTTTTTAATCCCAGTGTGTTTATTTCCCCGACTCACAAGATCCTTTGTAGAGATATAGGCTGCAAGCTTTTTTAGAGACCATTTTTGCTGTTATTTTTTTTTTATTTAATATCTGTTAGATATCCCAGTTGGGTAAGGTGGAGGGCACCAGAGGGCGAGGAAGGTCACCCATGCGATGGACCGATCAGATAAAGTCGGCTGTGGGTGGTCCTTTGCACGAGTGCACCAGACTTTCGGCCAGCAGAGGGAAGTGGCGAATGCTTGTGAGGCGCATAACAGCTTGCCTCAAAAACATTGATTCGTGATGACCACGACCGCTCTGCAAATAGTGTAACGACGAAGAAGAAGAATCCCAATTGATTTACTGGGATATAAAGTATACTATATCCTTCTCCAGGATGCTTACGAACAATTTCTATCGTAACTATAAGTATCTCGTAAGTTATTCAATTAAGATGCTCTAACATCGACAGTTTATTTGCAGTTTTAAGAAAAATATTAATACTAACAATGATAGTCAAAGCCAGTCTCCAAGGAAAGAAGTACAGGGTAACAGTTATAAGATATCCTAAGGACACGAACTTCTGGGCGACAGACTTTTTCGTAAGGGGCTGCAAAAATTTCATCGAGAAATGTCCTTCCACGTACAAGTAAGTATTATATTTTCTTCTCGAGAAATCAGCTTAGCGCATAATGGAAGCTGTGATAGCCTAGTGGTTAGAACGTCAGCTTCGTAATCAGAGGTCGGGTGTTCAAATTCGGGCACGCACTATAACTTTTCGGAGTTATGTGCTTTTTTAAGCAATTAAAATATCACTTGCTTCAACGGTGAAGGAAAACATCATGAAGAAACCTGCATACCTGAGAGATCTCCATAACGTTCTCCAAGACGTGTGAAGTCTGCCAATCCTCACATTGCCAGCATGGTGGACTATGGTCAAACCCTTCTCATATTGAGAGGAGACCCGTGATCTATAGTGAGCCGAGAATAGGTTAATCATGATGATGATGATAATGGAAAAACACTTTGGTATCTGTTTACTTCCTTCCTACGTAATCGGCGTCCTAGTTAATGTATCTAAGCTAACCTCTAGATCTACGAGACAGTAGTCTCACATAAAAGGTAAAGGAAACTGTTTCACTGACTGACACAATAATTTAGTGATCTGTTAAAGAACAGCTTAAACCATTTGACGGATCGGACAGTAACTTGACCTTAGTACAGATAGCTACTAAAATAAAAAAAAACATCCCCGAAAGGTAAAATACGGGTTTTTTGTACAAAAATTAAATCAGTCGAAAATCTTTGTGCTTTTATATTAGGAACACGAGAATTTTGAACTTGGAATTGAGAGTTAAAAAAGGGTATATCAAAATATGTACGTAATAATTTAATTGAACATTTTTATTTTTGTTTTAAGGACACAAGCAATATGCGCCCGCAACTATGATGGAGAATACATGAACTTTCCAAACTATTGTGAGATGCAATACGAAAACTGCAACACGTGGAGAAGTAAGAATTTAATTGTGATGAATAAATGAATGGATGAATGAATGGTTGAAAATGAACGAAATGCTATCATCTAACAAAACAACTACGAGTATGTACTTACTACGACAGGTTAAAGTTACTAAACTATAATTAAGAGCTTTGTCCAAACTTTTTTTTTATTCACCACAAGTTAGCCCTTGACTGCATCTCACCTGATGGCAAGTGATGATGCGGTCTAAAATGGTAGCGGGCTAACCTGTTATATGGTAAACTCATACTCCTAATTGGTTTCTACACGACATCGTGCCGAAACGCTAAATCGCTTGGCGACACGTCTTTGTCGGTAGGGTGGTAACTAGCTACGGCCGAAGCCTCCCAACATACCAGACTCGAGCCGGGAATCGAACCCAGGACCTCCAACTTTTAAAATGCAACAGCGCACGCGCTGCGTTAAAAACAACATGTAGGTACAAGATGTAGGCTTACGAATTATCATCATCATCATGATCAACCCATTACCGGCTCACTACAGAGCACGGGTCTCCTCTCAATATGAGAAGGGTTTGGCCATAGTCCACCACGCTGGCCATGTGCGGATTGGCAGACTTCACACGCCTTTGAGAACATTATGGAGAACTCTCAGGCGTACAGGTTTCCTCACGATGTTTTCCTTCACCGTTGAAGCAAGTGATATTTTAATTTTTTTAAAACGCACATAACTCCGAAAGTTAGAGGTGCGTGCCCGGTTTCGAACCGCCGACCTCTGATTAGGAGGCTGACGCCCTAACCACTAGGCTATCACCGCTTAACGAATATACGAATTATATTATTCAGTAATGAAGTATATATCGAAGAATAACACACTAGCCTTACAAAAATTAAATTACAAACTAGTTATGTAGTTATTATTATTACGTGAAATACTAACATACCTCCACACATCCATACATACTTTAGCGTTTATAATATTACTCAGGATTTTCTTTACTTCAAATAACTAGTCACTCTTACCTGTTACCTCTTATCGAGTTTAATTTTGGTAACATAAATACTCTACGATCGGCCACCAGACATTGTAGACACCGAACTTCACCAAACAATCATAGTGTCTCAAGACTCAATTAAAACTTTCCAATATAATGAGGTAGCTTTTGTTAAATCCAATTATTTTTTTAATACTGAAAAAAATATAATTATCAAGCATGTGTTCTTAATTACAAACTTCATATCGATGAGAGGAATCTCCTTTTTAATTTTCGAATATTTTAATTATCCACCATTTTTTAAGGTTTGTTCATGAAAATCAGTTAAAAATTAAGTAGTTAGATTCAGGATTTTTGAAAATACCTTTCGTTAGACTTTTTTAGAGGGTGAAAGTTGCAAGTGAGTTTTTTTTTTAATCACACACACTGAACGGGTGGTTATGCAAAGAAAAAAATTAAAATATGTAAAAACAAGAGACTGGCACGAAACGTGAGTGAAACCGCGAGAATAACCTAGTTTTCATAGTACAGTAGGGAGAGAAAAATAACCGAATAAACAGCACTTTAACATTAAAAACAAATACCTAGATCACTGCTAAATGTAGTAACGGAAACATGAAAGAAAAACTATTTTGGACGTAATTATGTTTAAATAAACAGTGCTGTCTTTCACTCAAATGTAGGACTCACTTTCTAGACACACTAATATGTTAATTCGCGTAAATCTGAAACATTGACTGTAGCTTAATCTTTCTTTGCCAGCAATGTGACCTCGGGTCTCAGCGTGCCTTTTTGAAAACAGACTATGTTATAAACTACTCTCTATTTCCGACAATGTGTCAGTTCAGCCATCTCGTTTAAAAATCAAAATATATTAAGTACTATTAGATTATAAGTATATACGTTGCGATAGTAAAATGTAAAGGATTCACCAATTACACAAATTTATAGCTTGGAATATTACTTACTTTGATCTGGCTTTAGAAATATTGTAAAGAATTTTTAATATAGAAAAAGTATTTTTCTTAGACGTAATAGAGGTCTTATTATATTACTTTCAGACGTCCATAATGTTGGGGATAAACAAGACAAAAATGTCATGGTAAAGCTTATTCTGTACTTAGGGGAAAGGAGATCTAGTTGGACCATTATTTTTCAAATGCGAAATCAATACATATTTTTTTTATTCAGACAAATAACTTCTTAATAAAACAAAATAACAGTTGCTACTCTTTGTTTATTATTATTAAAATAATAAATAATTATACCTGCAATATATTGTTTTAATAATGTAAGTAAATTTTCTTAAGACAATTAGCGGTCCATTTCAAGCAACTGTATGAAATTTGCGGTATAAAAACATATAACAAAAAACTTCTTCAAAATCTTAACGCATGATCATTCTTAATTCGATTTGCAGTAAAAAAACACACTGCTATTCAAGTTGATAAGAAAAACAATAACATATATAATGGCTGGTATAATATGACGTAGTTAAGGAGTAAGTACGTCGTAGAAGTACGTCTCATTGAATTGTCATTTAAAAAATCAGAAACTACTTTTTTTTTACATGAGGGTTTGTCCGGTTTAATGAATGGTCCAATATTATTACTTACCCCTATACACAAATAACTAAATAAATTTATAAAACTAAATCTTTGTCTAGACAAAAACGCCAAAGTTAAGTACCAATACCGCTGAGTAAGTTTTTGGACAGGATATAGTATTTCAGCAAGTTTGATCCTGCATGATAAAATGTTTAGTTTCAAGTGATTCAGACAATTTGTATTCTAATAAATTTTTAAAAACATACCCTGTTATAAACACTAAATGAAAATTTTAGCATTCAACATTACTGTAGTATTTAATTTTGGGAATATTGTTGGCATGGAACAAGATAATTTTATTACGAAGATCAAGTGATATAGGTACTATAAAGATTTTGACCAAAAAAGTGTTTTAGGATCCGTATACATGCATAATATGAGGGAAATGTCCTATGTAGTCTGAATAGATCTACAGCAATGTGTAATAATGCTTAAAAATTATACCGGGATTTTCACTTATAAATAAGTGCAAATCACTTTCGGTTAGAGCAGTTGTCACAAATTGTTATATGATACCTTTAATTTTAAGTAAACGAATGTAGTTATAAGCTTACGAATAACTATTATAAGAAATATAGCTTACGAACGCTTCATAGATGCCTGCTATAGGACTAATTATGTTAACCTAGTTAACATGAATAGTCCTATTCAAATTGCAATCTTTTAGTGCCCATCTCAAAAACTCACCCTTTTTAAAGTTCTCTTTGAAATCGCTATCATTCATCCACTATACACAATTCTTCACTCGAAACGTCATCTTTTTCAGCGGGAATAAAACAGATTGCCTTAACCCCTCCCCCCCTCTCCCCCTCCATTATTTCCTCTCGCGGCCATAAAATATAATTTGCCACGTCTAGACAGATCGAATGTGTAAGATTTATTATTGTATTTCGCGGAAAGTCATATATTTCCCATATAACCTATTTAGGGTCATAATGTTTACGGACAAAAGTTAGTTCGTATCGTATCGTAAGGGAAATGCGTTAAGCCCAGCTCACGAGTTCCGAATTAGACAATGAATACTCGTAATATAAACACCTATTTTACTAGAAATAGACACTGGAAATCCAAGATAAACACTATCTATGCTACTTAAATGAATTTGACTTGTATTTAGTACTTATAGTACTTTATAATAATAATATTATCATAATATCTTTATAGCGAGCGGCAACTAGGCCCAATTTAACATTGTTTTTTTGGGTGTAGAGTTCTTTTTCATACTCTCTACTTTTTTGTCGGTTTTTAAAAATATCCCGACCCGCATATAAATTAATTAATTATAAAATAATAATATAATTAATTATAAAATAATATTTATAACAGTTACGAGTATACGTTTAACAGATTTCCGGCCTTTACTATTTCTTTTATTACCGTTCGATTAAAAAGATCACTTTTAGTGATAAGGCTGCCTTTTGCTTTAAATATATATTTTTTTATTTTTCTTTATGTTCCATAATATGCAATAAAGAGATTTAAAATATATATGATGATGATCATCATCATGTATTCACCCATTTTCGGATCACTACAGAGCACGGGTCTCCTCTCAATATGAGAAGGGTTTACTCTCAGGCATGCAGGTTTCCTCACGATGTTTTCCTTCACCGTTGAAGCAAGTGATATTTTAATTGCTTGAAAACGCACATAACTCCGAAAAGTTATTATGCGTGTCCGGGTTCGCACCCCCAATCTCTGATTAGGAGGCTGACGTCCTAACCACTAGGCTATCATGATCAATCCAGTAAAATTAAGTTAAATTCTGACAATTTCCGACCTATAAGCCATTTTTAAAACTGTACAATAAAAGTATAATCATTCATTCATACAAATCCAATGCTGTTTCAATTTTAGTTAAGTACTAATGAGGCCTTCTAAATTCATGCCTACCTACATGTCCAAATTGCATTCTCTAGATTGTACAGGCAATTATAGACAATGTGCCATGTGCATTACATACTAAATTAGTTGGTCTCATACTGTAGAATATGTCTATAGCAAGGTAAGCAATTGGGTAATGTTAAGAAACAAATATACACTCATGTTTTATTGTTAAACTTTACAATGAGCATAAAAACCACTTCTCTTTTGTAAAGAAAGAAAGAAAAAGTTTTTTAGTAACTCATAATTTGCCATTTTATATCTACTAAACATACATACATTTACATTACATTTTTGACGACCTCCGTAGCACAGTGCGCGCGCTGTCGCATTATAAAGTTGGCGGTTCTGAGTTCGGTTCCCGGCTCGAGTCTGGTCTGGTGGGAGGCTTCGGCCGTGGGTAGTTACCACCCTACCCACCAAGACGTGTCGCCAAGCGATTATTTGTTCCGGCAAGATGTCAAGTAGAAACCAATTAGGAGTGTGGTTTTACCATACACCTAACAGGTTAGCCCGTTTCCATTCTAGACTGCATCATCATCACAGACAAACAAATAAATAAACAAACAGATACTAGTACGTACGAGTATAATATTAGTACGAGTATAAACCTTGCTATTTTAATATTGCATCGTACATTAATTATTAAGTTATTAATTTTCTATTCACAGACTGGCGAGTGTTCAAACGGGAGCGGTGCTGAGCGATAACCGTCTACAATAATATACAATTCTTATGATCTTCAGGCGTTCGCTTGTTTATTGTTTAGTAAATAAATTTCATAAGAAATATCTTACTTTTTTAACCGCACGTTTGCACAGGTCCCTACATTTTTAGTTTCTCGCGCGTATACTAAAACTATGACGAATAATTTCAACATCATCAACCCATTGCCCACTACTGGGTCTTCCCTCCCATTTAGTCCATTGTACACTACTGGACAAGTGGTAGACATATTCAACCCTTTAGGGGTGGATTTTTGTAATATTGCATATAGAGGTTTTAATTATTTAAAACAAATTACCTAAATGCCAATTTTCATGTCCCTAACTTCGAAAACATAGAATCCTCATGAAAACTTCCAACCCCCATTTCACCCCCCTTGGAGTAAATTTTCGTTACATTGATTAAACAAATCTTTGTTATTTATAATTAATATCTTAAGTTACTCGTAGTTTATAAAATTTATTATACATCAAACATTTTACATAAAACTTAAATTAAAACATAGATTAACATCTTAGATGCCAACTTTCATGTCTCTAACTTCAAAAATATAGGACTTTCATACAAACTTCCAACCCCCATTCCTAACCCTTAGGGGTGGGTTTTTGTAATATTGCGTATAAAGGTTTTTATTATTTAAAACAAATTACCTGAATGCTAATTTTCATGTCCCTAACTTCGAAAACATAGAATCCTCATAAAAACTTCCAACCCCCCCCATTTCACCCCCCTTGGAGTAAATTTTCGTAACATTGATTAAACAAATCTTTGTTATTTATAATTAACAACTTAGTTGTCAACTTTCATGTCCCTAACTTCAAAAATATAGGACTTTCATACAAACTTCCAACCCCCATTTCTAACCCTTAGGGGTGGGTTTTTGTAATATTGTTTTATACTTAAAACAATTAAGTTTTTATTACTTAAAACAAATTACCTGAAAGCTAATTTTCATGTCCCTAACTTCGAAAACATAGAATCCTCATGAGAACTTCCAACCCCCATTTCACCCCCCCTGGGGTAGATTTTCGTAACATTGATTATATAGATCTTTATCATTTATAATTAAAAACTTATTTGCCAATTTTCATGTCTCTAACTTCAAAAATATAGAACTTGTGTATGCATGTAGTTGCTAACAAACAACCTAAATTTAAAAAATATACCTAATATATTAACTGAAATATATTATTAAAAGGAGTCCCTTTTAGGCAAGGTTCTTAAGATTCTAACAGCGTTCCCCCCTTTGAATAAATAACACTTATAACTACGAAAAAAGAACAATTATTATTGTTTCACATAATGGACTTCGATTTAATATGTCGTTTCATCAAGAGGCCAAGAGTTTATCAACAGTACAAAATACAACAGAAATGATAAAGCAAATATAAAAACATGATACAAACACGAATTGGTGGACTTCTTTACTAATTATCACCAGAAGTGCAGAAGCAGTGGTGAGCTTCTATAATTAAGACAAAATATTGATCATTTTTAAACAATTAAAATATAACTTGCTTCAACGGTGAAGGGAAACATCGTGAGGAAACCTGCACGCCTGAGAGTTCTCCATAATGTTCTCAAAGGCGTGTGAAGTCTGCCAATCCGCACATGGCCAGCGTGGTGGACTATGGCCAAACCCTTCTCATATTGAGAGGAGACCCGAGCTCTGTAGTGAACCGGTAATGGGTTGATCATGATGATGATTGATCACGCTCCATTACTAATAGACGTGTCAATCAATGGAAGAGGGCTCAAATATTTATAAATTTATTAAAGTAAGCACTCAGCTTGTTTGATATTCAATCGGTAGAAAATAGAACAGAATATATAAGATTTATATTTAACTAGTTGACCCGGCAAACGTTGTTTTGCCATAAATTATTTCTAATTTTAGTCGAATTAGAGTAAAAACATTCACAATAAAAAAAATAGAAATTAAAAATTTTGTCTTAAAAAATAAAAAATAAAATTTAGGGGTGGACTACCCCTAACATTTAGGGGGATGAAAAATTTATGTTGGTCGATTCTCATAGATACCGGATAAGCACAAAAAATTTCATCAAAATCGGTCAAGCCGTTTCGGAGGAGTATGGCAACGAAAACTGTGACACGAGAATTTTATATATTATATTTTATATATTAGATTATGTTCAAAGATACTCCATCTTTGACATGCCTATAATCAATATCATTTGAAGTTGTAAATAATATGGTACCTTCATTAACGGTTAACGTATATGAAATTGATTCTGGATTTGGTTTTAAGAAGTTAAGTCAGCTAAAATCGCGATATATCTCTGATTGAGACTAGCACATCAAAATCAAAAAGGTATAGATTTTTATTAGAACTTACTTTATTAGAAATTTTATAGAACTTCGAGGAATCGTGAGCGCTGGCACCGCCGTACGTGGTACGCTGGTACGTGGTTAAAATCCAACCTACTCGGACGAAACGATTTGGAACAACGTTTCTGAATCGAACCGCTAAGGTGTGGAACTCTCTTCCAGCATCTCTGTTTCCAGCCACGTATAACATTAGTTCCTTCAAGGGAAGGGTGAATAGGCATTTTCTAGGTAAGCGCGCTCCAACCTAGACCTCATCAGTGCCTACTGGTACTGATTGTCGTCAAGCGCAAACCTATCTCAAAATAAAAAAAATTGTCTTTTTTGCCTTATCCTATATCTTTCCTTAAATAATCAAGATCACAAAACTAAAAAACATTTACTTGAATCACTGTTTTCTCACCTTATGACTGAGGTTGTCGAACTCAAACATTCACTGATAATATGCCATCAAAGAACGATGTCAATGTTTTCTCGTCTATGTCAATCATAATAGGTTAGATATCATCATCATCATCATGATCAACCCATTACCGGCTCACTACAAAGCACGGGTCTCCTCTCAATACGAGAAGGGTTCGGCCATAGTGGCACGCTGGCCATGACGTGCGGAGGTTAGATATATTATGTTATTATTCTCACCTATCTTTCAATTTAATCACTGTTTACGTTACTTCGTAAAGTAAAATATGTTTAAAAATATACACTGTATGTGTATAAAAAAGCTTTATTTTGTCTTAAATATAATACAAGTTTATTTTAACATAATAACTGACACAAAAAAATATTTATGCTACTATAAAATATGGAGGTAATTTAAAGAAAGTGCTGATTTTTAATACGAAACTTGTAAACTTAGACAAAATGCTCTCGAGACTTTCGGATAAGTTGATGACCACAGCGCTCTGCGAAAGGGAGCTTGTCAAACTTCTTGCAGAAACATTGCGACGGAATCAAGGCAGAGAATAGATTAAATTAGATTTCAATACCCTGACAAAATTAATTACGCAAATACTTGAATTCCATGCGTTTTTTCCATGCGTTTCGTCAAATGCATGGTCGTCGTCATTTATTACATCTGGATTCTCTGGTCTAAAGCTTGACCTCCCTGATATAAAAAGTTACGTGAAATTCTTTACATTGCTGCAATAACTCGACATTAAATACTAAAATCATTACAATTCTGTCTACACTAAAACATGAATAAAGGAAATGGAATATATAGGAAGCCGAACTAAATTATTTATTACTTCTTGGACATAGCCTTGACCTTAATATGTTAATTCTGTTGCTGGTGAATCTATCTATTTTTGTATAGATTTATTTTGATAGAAGTTCTGATAGCCTAATGGTTAGGACGTCCGCCTCCTAATTCAGAGGTCGGGGGTTCGGACCCGGGCACGCACCTCTATTTTTTCGGAGTTATGTGCGTTTTTAAACAATAAAAGTATCACTTGCTTCAACGGTGAAGGAAACATCATGAGGAAATCTGCATGCCTTAAAGTTCTCCATAATGTTCGCAAAGGCGTGTGAAGTCTGCCAATCTGCACATGGCCAGCGGGTGGACTATGGCCAAACCCTTCTCATATTGAGAGGAGACCCGTGCTCTGTAGTGAGCCAGTAATGGGTTGTTCATGATGATGATGATGATGATTTCAATCTATTTTATAACTTCTGTATGCTATATGAGTGTTACTACTTGAATCTATTTCTTTCTTAGTTCACAAAGAACTGAGAAACTAACAAGTGCGATCGATGTTAGAGTTATGAGATCATCCGTTATATTGTGTGACAGAAATATAAACTTTGTTTTCTTTTTCAAACATTATCCGTGTCCTATATATCGGCAAACAGTTCACACGATCCTCCTTGGTTATGTTTTCCTAGTAGAATAGACGCCACCTTAGCCGCTATGGGCTCTTAAATTAATATATTATTACCACCCGCTATTCCAGGTCATTTCTGCCACGCACCTGCAAATTGTGGAACCAGCTTCCATCTTCCGTGTTCCCTAATGGTTATAATATGGGGATCTTCAAAGGGCGGATTAACAAATTGCTCAAGGGCCAGCAACGCATTGGCGGTTCCTCTGGTGCTGCAAATGTTCATGGGCGGCGGTAATCACTTACCATCAGGTGACCCGCCTGCTCGTTTGCTCGCTATGTATATAAAAAAATTGTATATATATATAAACAGAATCTTATCACGTGAAATAGGTCATCACTTCTTACACTGAGGTAGTCAGCTGTTCTGTAAAGTCTGTATTCAATTACAAAGGGGGAAAGGCATTTGAAATTAAATACATTTGTATTGATTCGATTTATCTGTTAACTAAACAAAATTAGCATGTCTTAAAGAAGCGGTGCACTGTTTCTGAATGAATAAAATAAACAAATAAAATCCTTTTCCAGGGAAAAGGATTTTATTTGTTTATTTTATTCATTCTTTATTTGTGCATCACAACAAATAAAAATAGAAATAATAGATTTCCGAAACGTGGTCGCTCAGAGCCTTCTTATGGGCCTCATAAGAAGGCTTAGAGTCACTCAGCGAGCAATGGAGAGAGCTATGCTGGGAGTATCTCTACGTGATCAAATCAGAAATGAAGAGATCCGTAGAAGGACCAGAGTTACTGACATAGCTCAGCGAGTTGCGAAGTTGAAGTGGCAATGGGCGGGGCACATAGCTCGGAGAACCGATGGACGTTGGGGTCCCAAGGTGTTGGAATGGCGACACCGCACCGGTAAACGTAGCGTTGGTCGACCCCCAACAAGGTGGACAGACGACATCAAACGAGTTGCAGGGAGCCGCTGGATACAAGCGGCCCAGGACCGTGGCCATTGAAACTCCCTACAAAAGACCTATGTCCAGCAGTAGACGTCTATCGGTTGAAATGATGATGATGAATAGATTTCTGTACACTAAAATTAGCATTGTTGTCCTTTAAATAAATCTTTTGTTATTATTTCTTCGGAGAAGTAAAAACCAGAAACAAACATATATTAAATTATATTACTATTCCTAGAATCCATTCTTTAAATATTCCACCCAGCATTAAAGTTCTTCGATGGATATAAAAATTTCTCCACGTGTCTACTTAAACCGCTTCAATGCCGACATTTTAATCAAATTCCCTGGACAATTGACAAATTGCTTTACAAAATTAAATTAAATTGTACCAAAGACAAGGGCCGTAATGTTATTCCGGTAATTTCTTCTATTCTTTTGCTTTGATAAATTAAATTGCTACTTAAATTAAAATCTACTTTGTTGTATTCGGTGCTTAGATATTTTATGGATATAAACAAGATTTTAATGCGCTATATCCGATGATGAATTCATCATACGGAACAAGTGAACAAAACCAGTATGCAAAACTCACAAGCTTGGCCATTATATAACTTAAAACTAAACCGTTCACGTTGGACTAGCTGACAAAGGATCCTGTAGTATTAAATACGCGGTAGTATTAAATACTGACAAATTTAGGCAATATACAAATAAAAAAAGAACGATGAACCCAGTGGAGCAGCGTGTGTTGTTGTATTATAAAGTTGTAGGTCCTTGATTCGATTCCCGGCTCGAGTCTGTTCTAATGGAAACATTGGACGTAGTTCTTTATCATCCTACTGACAAAGATGTGTCGCCAAGCGATTAAGCTTTCTGGCACAATGTCACGTATAAACCAATAAGGAATAACCCTTAACAGGTAAGCCCGCTACCATCTCAGACTGTGAGAAAGTTGGAGTTTCGGATGAGACTGCCGCCAAGGATAAACAAAAGAAAAAAAAGAAAGCCAAACATATTTTTCTTGAAACTGCATCATCACTTACCATCAGGTGAGATTGTCGGTTTGTGACGTAGACAAAAAAAAATTTCTTGCCTCTTGATAATATGATATTATAAAATTCAATGGGACATTAATTTTTATACCTACTTTTTGTTACAGCCGCAAAAGAAACACTCGTTGTGAAAACTTCAATTGCTTCTTACGTTTTTTTAGATACAACCCCCTGACAGACAGATAGACAGGCGGACGGTGCTAGCATAGTAATAGGATTCCGTTCTGCTGTACCGTCACCCTTCGGGTACGAAATTTTTTGCGCCTTTTTCCAAAAAGGTGACGCCACCTAAACAAGTACGAATTGGTGAAGTTATATATAGTTAAATACCTTAGGTTAGCAAAATTTTCATATCAAGGAAGCTTAAAACTTATAACGTGGCTAAGTTTGCTGTGGGCTTCTTCTTGGGCTGCTTCTTTCTTCTTCTTTGGGTGTTATTATACTAATAACTCGAAGCGTAAAGTATCGAAACCCCGACCTCTGATTATTAGGTGTGTCCTAACACTAGGCTATCACAGCTAGCTGTCGCTCATCGACGTGAAATTTAGTTTATCACAACTGGGGAAACCGTTGACTTTTAAAGGACAAAAAGTAGAAAATAGGTAAGTAATAATACAATCTATCTGTTACAAAAAAATAATTGAAATTGGTTCAGTACTTCTGGCGTGAAGACGTGATAAACATACACATATATACACACTTTAGCATTTATAATATGAGTGTGATAGATGGGATAAGGGGAAGTGCTAAGGGTATTCAAGGTCGTTGGCGCGCGTACGAACTCTGAGGCACTTTCATGCCCATGGGATGTCAAATACTTACCTAAATGTACAGTTCCTTACAATGGCTCGGTGGTAAAACAGTCGAGAGAGGAGTTACTAGGTGGATGAAGGATTATTATATAAACATAGTAAAGTATAGTAAAAGTAAAAATGTTTTCTGAAAACTTCTTTGGCATCGATAAATTTTGGACGAGAACAACAGAGAGTTAAATTACAAGGATCTGTCACGTGCAGGCAGTTTTTGTTACATAAAAGAGATAAACCGTAGAGAAAAAGGGAAAGAGATATACATTGTTTATTTAACGACGGTGCTGACCGCGTATATTTTTTTCCAGTAGGTACGTTAATTCAATTTTACGTAAAATTAATTAACGGAATTTAATAATAAAAAAAAACTGTTTATATAAAATCTCTTAATATGAAGACTCGTTATCTAAAAACTCTAAGAAAAACGGTGTAGAAAGCGCCAATTATTAACTCCGGACTGACACTGAAATGTCTTGCCATAGAATCCAAAACTTGTTAATTTTGGAACGAACCGAACTTCGACTACGCTGTAACTCAAGACTACGCTGACCGCTAAATCGATGAACACGAAAAGTAGTTAGTCGAAAATTGTGTTATAATTATGTTTATAAATATGTTATGTTTTATAAATATGCAGCCATCGCGAAGAAAACTATATACCTATGCGCACTAAGCCAGCTCGGTAGACTGCTGCCTAAGTCCTTATAATTTTGAGAGGTGTAGTTGGATAGTAATGGAGTTATAATGATGAAGATATTTTGTATACGATTCAGAAGCATTATCTGTCAATTCAATTGATTTATATCTATTCCTTCCATATAATATTGGTATGTATGTTCTATAGAAATTATTTATTTATATATATTTATTTTTAATAGTCCGTAATTTTTAGTATGTATATATGTATTAGTGTTGCGATTTCCCGTCTTTATATATCTATCGGCTTTTGGATAGGTAGCCTGGGAGAGATCGCTTTTAGTGAGGTCACCTTTTGCTTTTATGTTATGTATTTTTCTTTCCACTTTTCCTTTGTTTATATTGTGCAATAAAGTTTTTTAGATCAATAAATAAAAAAAAAAAAGATCAAAAAGAGTGTGTGAGTACTTATCGGATTTGTGTAAAACAAAAACATTCCAATATATTTTCAGATATACATAAGGTTCGTATAACGGTATATTTATCAATAAAAGGCCTTCTACTCTCGTTTATAAATCGAAACCTTTCGTGAATAAATCGTCTTATTTCATAAATAAATCGGTGCTTTTTATAACACGGTAAAGTATTTTCCATATACTGTGTAAGTATTTTCCATTAGCCGTCCCTTAAAATAGTGTGCCCATAGTGTAACATCACCCAGTATTACCACTGAAGTTTACATTATTCTGTAAAATAAACTGCACCACCCTACACAACTTTGGGTTCATCAGTGAGAATACTGATCAGTGAACTTGGTAAATACGCCAGTTAAATTGAAACCTTATACGCATAATATTACCAGAATTAATTAAGTGTTAAATACACGTCACTTTTCAATTACAATTATAAAGCTTTTTAAAATCTACCTTTCCTCCAAAAATATCACTAAACTTATAGCAGTGTCCTTGAGGCATCTATTATTGCTATTTGGCGTTGACCAGACACTTTCCATCGTTTTGGCAGGATCCAATAGCGTGGCGGAACGACATGATGACGGTCATGATTTGGTCATCATGTCATTGATGTTATAGGTGCGCCTCACGAGCATTCGCCAGTTCTCTCGGCTGGCCGAAGGCCTGGTACACTCGTGCAAAGAGTTTCCCACAGCACACTTAATCTGATCGGTCCATCCTCCATGGGTAACCTTCCTCACCCTCTGGTGCCCTCCACCTTGCCCTGCACGAGAAGACGCTCGATGTAGACACTCTCATGCCGGGAGACGTGTCCAAAGAATTTTAAAATGTGACTCCGTACTAACCTTTTTTTTTTTTTTGGACTGTCTATTACCTGTGCTTATCCTATTAGATGCGACAGCGAAACCGGGCTATTGGGCGAGTTTCGCAGAGAAGCTCTGCCAGAAGAAATTTTGAGCCCTAGGGCTCGAAGAAACTAAGGGAACGTCTGACTAAGGGCGCCTCCTTTGAGGCCGAACCTCGAGTTAGGCGACGTTTGGGATAACGGGAGCATCGGTTAGTGAGCCGTTGTTCAATGCAGAGTTCTTGGTGTATAGAGACGTTGGTACAAAATTCGGTCCATGAGACTCCATACATACGCCTCCAGCACTCCGTACTAACGCCGTCGTCGTTATTCAATGCAGAGTTCTTACTGTATGGAGACGTTAGTTCGAAATTCGGTCTATGAGACTCCTTAGATACACCACATCTCCAGAGCATCAATCTTCTTCTTCTCGACCAGCCGCAAAGTCCACGTCTTCGTCTTTCATAAAAATACGGGGAAACAAGTGTTTGCTAGCTAGTTAACCACTACTAAACTTTTCGACGAACAAAAAAGACGCACCTCTTAGAGTGCCAACTTTTTAAGTTGAAAACTTAAACAGCGCTCCAGACATTTTTCTATTAAAGTTTACCTAGAACTTTACTAAAAACTTGTGCCTGGGTAGAGTAATTGGTAGCTTAGCTGTCGCTAAATTCACTATGCGAGGTCACGATCGTAGGATTTATTGCCGCCTTCAGTATTTATTTCACCCTTAAACATAAACCTCACTATTTATAAATTAATTTTGTGTTTGTAATGCTCTTCATCAATATTTAGTATTTCATGTAATGATTTAAGTCTTAAGGCTATTTGAATATTTTGCTAGGCTGAATTCATCACACAATGTATTTTTTTTTTATCCACTACAAGTTAATCCCTGACGGCAATCTTACCTCATGGTAAGTGATGATTCAGTCTAAGATGGTAGTAGGCTAATCTGTTAGGGGTATGGTAATACCATACTCCTAATTGGTGCCGGAACGCTAAATCGGTTGGTGACACGACTCTGTCGGTAGGATATTAACTAGCCACGGCCGAAGCCTCCCACCAGACCAGACTCGAGCCAGGAATCGAACCCAGGACCTCCAACCTTATAATGCGAAAGCGCGCGCGCTGCGCCACAGAGGTCGTCGAATATATCTACTAAAAATAGCTACATAATATATCAATACATAAGCTGTGTACATAACCTGATTGTGAGTTCCAATTCCTTAATATCAGGAATTCTTCAAGGAAAATCACAAACTAAAAATTTCCATTCATTAATTAAGTATTGATTGAAGAATTATTAATAGGAGGATGGCTAAGTGTGGCCCAAATATTATCATAAAAATTCAGCCTGAAAATTAATTGCTTTCTAATTAATAATATGTACATATATAATAGAATTTCACATGAAAACACTGTGTTTTTCGAACTTCTGGGAAAAATAAAATTATTTATTAAAAAATATCTTATAATTGTCTGTAAAAATTCGACAAAGATTAATTAAGATTTAATGGGCACTTATTACTAGTATTTTATCTATCTAAGAATATTTCTATTAATTGTGATAACAAATAAGTTATTTTTTTTTTCTTTTTCTTAGTGTACTTAATCGGTTTTCATAGGATATTTTATAATTTGGTGTAGTAGTACAAGTATCGAATTTGTTTAAATTGTGAGAACGCGATTTTGGATCTCAAGTCTAGAACCATATGAGCTCACCACTTTAAAAGGATAAATAAAATGAATGTGGGTACTTTAAGATTACGCTAAACCTCTCAATTATGTTTGTATTTCTGAAATGGTAGTTTATATACTTTATGTCAATAGTTTGGTCTAAAATTGAATAAACCCGGTATCAAAAGATACCCAGTTAGGTTAAAAAAAAATGAATATTTTTTTTGTCATAAAAATCCTAATACTGGTTTGTCATGAAATTTTTTGTCGTGAATTACCATATTTTAAACCGTCAGCAAAATTTTGGAATAGCACGCAAATATGATTGATTGAGTGGTTGGTTGGTTGGTTGGTTAGTTGGTTGGTTGGCTGGCTGGCTGGCTGGTTGGTTTGTTGGCTGGTTGGTGTGTTGGTTGGTAGGCGGGTTGGTTGGTTGGTTGGTTGGCTGGCTGGTTGGCTGGCTGAGTAACGATATCCTTATCATCATTCAAGAGTAGGAAAAGAATGGCGCCACTGTATTCATCCTGCTAACCGACGACTTTGGTTTATCGATTATTATCAAATTATAATAATTTCAAATAATCTTTATTCAAATAGTCCTTTAAAAGGCACTTTTGACTCGTCAATAATTTACATAGTGATTTGATGGTGATAGCTACATTCGTAAACTTAAAACTAAAGCTATGACGGTTCCAAATGCGCCCCGGTCTAAGAAGAAGCCCATAACAAACTTAGCCAGGTAAATTTTCTTTTTGTTATCACAATCCCACATGCCACTTAAAGTTATGTTAAGAGCTATCTTATTAATTTCGTGCATAATCCACCATGCCTCCCTCTTATCGGTAATCCAGAGTTATTCGAAATGAGAACAAGATTCAATACGGTACTTAGACGGTGATAAATCTTCAATTACTATTTACACAGTCCCTCCTAGGTCGAAGTATATTGAGATAGTTGAAAGGGACAGCCACTCGAGGCAAGCAGACCTAAGTAAATATCGAGACTAAAATATTTACGCGTACCTACTTAATCAATGACGTTGTAAAAGCAGGTTTATTTAAAGAAAATATTGTTTTTATGAGCAAAGATCAGATGCAATAAATAATAATAAGTGAGAAAAACTGTCTTAAAAGGTACATCTGTGGCAACGTTCTAATTAAATCATCATCATCATGATCAACCCATTGCCTGCTCACTACAGAGCGCGGGTCTCTTCTCAATATGAGAAGAGTTAGGCCATAGTCCACCACGCTGGCCATGTGCGGATTCTCAGAGGCGTGTGAAATGGCATGCAGGTTTCTTCACGATGTTTTCCTCCACCGTTGAAGCAAGTGATATTTCGTACACGCTGAGAGCTCTCCATAATGTTCTCAAAAGCGTTTGAAGTTTAATTTAATATATAATCGTAAATATGTTTTTATAAATACTAGTTGTTGAATAGATTTTTCGAAGGGGTTTATGGGATAATCTATCCCATGATTCCCGTTCCATTTCAAGTTAGGATGGTAACTAGCTACGGCCGAAGCCTCCCACCAGATCAGATTCGCGCCGGGAATCGAACCCAGGACCTCCAACTTTATAACGCGACAGTGCACGCACTGCGCCACGGAGATCGTCAAATTTAATTACATCAATAATCTACTTATCCACTTTATTATTTTGAAATTATTAATTAGGGCTTCGATCCCTAGGTTGATTAATGTAAAAGCGAAATGTACTACGAAAGTACGAAAAATTGTACGAAAACACCCAGGTACACCAACCAAAAATAAAACTATTATTTTGGAATATACTCCAATTAAGACAGACATTTTTTCTGCATTCCATACCTCATTACTGAATTTCGCTTAAGATTGAACGGACGAGTCCGTCGAATTAGAGCAATACTGCACGTTTACACGACCAACGCAACTCGACTGAAGGAATACTTCAGTCGAGTTTCAGATGTTAACGAGTAAACACGTCCCATGTCCGAACGAAAGCGGTTACGAAACTTAAACCGTACTTATGCGCGCACAATTCAAAACGTGTTTCGAAAGTTCCTTTTGAATTTGGAAAGATTTAATTTTTTTATTACCATGCTCTGACCGTGGACAAGTGTATTTTTGTTGTACGTTTTTTTATTTCGTTTCTTTTAATAAAGTGCTCAGACCAGATAGGTGATTTTAGGAACATTTACAATAATTATGGAAAGTGGTCGAAGGAGCCCATATGCAGTGGTGAAAATATAAACTGGACGTTATGTTACTACCATATAAAGCGGATTGTAACCATCCAAATGCCGTTTTATGATGATATGGTAAGTTTAATTTTATACTGCTAATTTCTTTACACTAAGTTCTGACATGAGGTATAAATAGGGGTTTATTTTATCCAAGGAGAATTTGGGAAAAAATTCTGCATTTTCTCCGGTCTCGTCTCGTGAGATACTTCGGCCGTTACTTAAGTGACCACCTTGCTGATAAAGACGTACCGCCAAGTGATCGAGCGTTAGGGTACGATGGCGCGTACGTTTAACTTAATAAAACTACCATACCCACAATAAGTTCTTCCGTTTCAGAACACCACGACAATAGCTTACTTGTAGTGAAATAATACAAAAAGCGAGTCGTATTTATATAAAAAGTTAAAACTACGACTACTACTAGACGTTAAAATTTAAATGTATGTAGCATCATCAAAACTATTTTAATTAGATACCATTCTCAGTGTATTGCTGTCACTAAGATAAGCGCAGGCCGATTCTCTCAAATGCAAGAGGGATTAACTAAAGCATTGACCCACCAAGCTGTTCCAATTTGGGTAGACCATCTTAATCAGATAATGTAGCCGCGATCGGCAGACTCTTCCCAAGTTACACATTCTAAAGGCTAATAGAAATGCTAAAATTTAGGTTCGAACCAAAAAACGTAACCAAGACCTAGTGATAAGTAGTGCATCACTCTAGGCCGTACATGCGAGCATTTTAATGCGAACGGATTTTATCAATATAGAAAAAATACTATTAATAGTTTTCTATATACAGTATTGTCTATTGGTCCTCCATTTTTATTTTCTAAGTAAACCAGGCGTGTCTAACTTAAAAAAGGATCTTGGATTATAATTATTTAACATTTTATTTGTATACCACAACGAGTTAAGGATTTGAGAAAATAGACATGTGAAGAAAGAAGTAGGATACATAAGGCGGTCTTATCGCTTTATAGCGATCTCTGCCTGGCATCTTTAACATTAGGATGACATGAGGAAAACGTCATCATGAACAACCCATTACCGGCTCACTACAGAGCACGGGTCTTCTCTCAATATGAGAAGGGTTTGGCCATAGTTCACCACGCTGGCCATGTGCGAATTGGCAGACTTCACACGCCTTTGAGAACATTATGGAGAACTCTCAGGCGTGCAGGTTTCCTCACGAGTAAAACGTACCATTTTTAAAATAAAAGAGAAACATAAACACGAATAACTAAATACAAATGCTAAATTACACAAATTAAACAATAAATATATTCAATAAAGTAATGACTGTGGGATATATACTTTAAAATACATACTTAAATGAGTAGGCACTTTAGAATGTCGTATTTAATGTGATAAGATATAATGCGAGTAAAAAGCGGTCCAAAATATCGCTAGCGATTTCGACTGCCGTTTGTATAAATTGCGAAAATGTGCAAATTAAAACGCAATTTTAAAGGAATGATCAGGTTTTTTGGTCGAATTGACTTCTTGGAAGATAATCCCTCCCACCTATCCTTTAATTTTAACCCCTGCTAGGAATTCAATACACTTATTTTTAGCGATCACTTGAATCATTACTGATAAGTCCTGATAAGTTTTAACGACATTTATTTTACACTTGTCCAATAATAATCAGTGCCTCAGATTGAGTGATGAAACCATGAAACAAACAGGTATGTGGAAGTGAGAAGTATGTAAGAAAATTGAGACAAATAATCGTGACTCATACAGCGTGTTGATTTTTCTTTGTTTGGCTAACTTTAAAGTTAGCCAAAGTATCGGCACTGTTTCCACTCTTACTAAAAGACTGATTTCTATCACTATTTCTATGTTTTTATTTTAGCTGAAAGCATACCATATTTCATTGGATTTCTAGTCACATTTTTTAGAAAATGTTGCATAACAACAAAAATTAAGTTGTATATTGCCGTTTCATGTGCGGGGTTTAGCAATTAAAATATCACGTGCTTCAACGGTGAAGGAAAACATCGTGAGGAAACCTGCATGCCTGAGAGTTCTCCATAATGTTCTCAAAGGCGTTTGAAGTCTGCAAATCCAAACATGACCAGCGTGGTGAACTATGCCCAAACTCTTCTCATATTTAGAGGTGACCCGTGCTCTGTAGTGAGCCGAGAATGGGTTGATCATGATGATGATGATGTGCGGTGTCTTTATATATTTGTATTTAATCTGAGGTTGAGGCTGTATCATCACTTTCCACCAGATGTTATTGCAGCCAAGCGGTGGTCTCACACGGTGGTGGTAAAATATACTACATTCTACAATTCCAAAACAAAATAGTAAAATTCATAACTCCAATCGGATTTTTGGTGTATGAAGTTAGCGCGTATTTTACCCGTAAATAAACATAATTATGTGAAATTTTGTGATAAACATATTATGTGAAATTTTGTGATGGCGTGTATTGTATCAATGGCTCAACCAAATCCCGGATTAACTCATTAGGTAGGTATATGATACTTCTTGTTTCGGGAAAATTGTATTCCGACGGGATTAAACATGATTTTGTATTTTCAGGAATTGAAATCAACTGTGAATAAACATTTTTAATATATTATGTTTGAACAAATGAATTGATTTTTAGGTTATGAAAAATTGTTTCTATTTAAGCGCGGCATTCTGAGCGGCGTCAAAGTTTGCGTCATGTGATCGACCAATCCCAAGCATCTTGAGCACAAGACGAATCAGTTTGTGCCTTGTGATTGGTCGCCCGCAGGACGCTAACTTAAACGCCGCGCCGCTTAGAACGCCAGTTTTGACGCGGCGATTTGGCCATGCATTGAGATCCATACACTTATCGTATTTTTATAGATTACCATTACTTTGAGAGTATCTAAAACAATAAGTTCGCGTAGATAAAAAGCTAAAACGCACATATTAAATCTCCTTATTTTAGCTACATATTTGATTGCAACATTACACATTCTTAGAAACAACGAAGATTTGTGTTCGTTCTCTAAATGAAAATCCATATAGGGCTTATCTTGAGAATTTTCTCAATAGCTTTGATAAGATAATATCAAGACTATTTAAAATGAGTATGTGTCAATGTTTTAATCATAGTTTTTCAGTCCCATCTCGAGTTATCGCTTAAATGCGATTTAATCGACATTAAAGCAAGATGGCTTCATTGATCATCATCACCATCATCATGATCAACCTATTACCGGCTCACTACAGAGCACGGGTCTCCTCTTAATATGAGAAGGGTTTGGCCATAGTCCACCACGTTGGCCATGTGCGGATTGGCAGACTTCACACGCCTTTGAGAACATTATGGAGAACTCTCAGGCGTGCAGGTTTCCTCACGATGTTTTCCTTCACCGTTGAAGCAAGTGATTTTTTTTTAAACGCACATAACAAATTCAAATTCAAATTCAAATAATCTTTATTCAAATAGTCCTTTAAAAGGCGCTTTTGACGCGTCAATAATTTACAAAGTAGTGATTTGATGGTGATAACTACATTCGTAAACTTAAAACTAAAGCTATGAGGGTTCCAAACGCGCCCCGGTCTAAGAAGAAGCCCACAACAAACTTAGCCAGGTAAATTTTCTTTTTGTTATCACCATCTCACATGCCACTTAAAATTATATTAAGAGCTATCTTATTAGAGCAATATTTCACACCCATGCTTGTTTATCATTTACGTAATCCTTTACACTATAGTAGGACTTTTCTACAAGCTTACGTTTTATATAAACTTTGAACTTATTGAGAGACATCCCAGAAATCTCATTAGGCAATTTGTTATAAAATTGTATACCTTTAAATGAATTTCTAATTTTTTGTAGTCTAGTAGCGTGCAACACAAGTTTATTTTTACTTCTGATGTTAAGATTGTTGCAATCGCATTTTTTATTGAATTTTGTTATATTTCTGTGGACATACATTAAATTTTCAAATATGTATTGGCAATGCAATGTCATTATTTTTACTTCCTTAAATTTTTTTCTTAATGACTCTCTTGGAGCCATATTATAAATTGCACGAACAGCCCTCTTCTGCAGCACGAATATAGTGTCAATATCGGCAGCATTACCCCATAATAAAATACCATATGACATAATACTATGAAAGTAACTAAAATATACAAGCCTAGCCGTTTCTATGTTTGTCATATGGCGTATCTTTTTAACCGCGTATGCAGCAGAACTAAGTCTGTTCGATAAATGATCTATATGAGGGCCCCATTGAAGCTTTGCATCTAAAGTTATTCCAAGAAAAACTGTAGTATTTACCAGTTCTAATTCCTCATTTTTAAGCAGTACAGTGGTATTTACATGTTTAACATTCGGTAATGTAAATTTAATGCACTTAGTTTTTTTTTCATTTAGTGCCAAATTATTGACTTCAAACCATTCTACTACTTTAGCGAGATAGTTGTTTACATCGTCAAAAGCTTTCTCATGACGCTTAATTTTAAACATGAGTGATGTATCATCAGCAAACAATACTATCCCATGACTATCCTTAGCAAGGTAAGGAAGGTCATTAATGTAAATGAGGAACAGAAAAGGCCCTAAAATAGATCCCTGAGGGACTCCTATTTTTACAAATGAACCGTTAGACCGCTTTCCATTAACTTCAACTTTTTGAATTCTATCGCTTAGATAAGATAACTGAAAATCTAGAGGTGCGTGCCCGGATTCGAAACGCCGACCTCTGTTTAGGAGGCTGACGCCCTAACCACTAGGCTATCACCGCTTCCATTGATACATTGGTGAAAATCATCATCATCATGATATTAACGCCCCACTGCCAGGCACAAACCTCCTCTCTCAAGAAAGAGGATTTTCAAGCATTCACTTAACACGCTGCTTTAGTGAGGGTTGGAATGTCATGCTATGTTAGTTGTTAAACCGGGACCAATTGCTTAGCGCATATTCCAAAGCACAGACATACTCATAGCGGGAAATCACATGAGCTTAAACTGAATGCTATTCTATTTATATACTTATTTTGTGTGAATATGTGTGTTTCATATGCATTTTTCTGTATCCTCCACTCTGGTCAATCGCTAGATAGAATAATAGCAGAATTCTAAAACGTATATGTTATTTTTCAAAATAATCTCAAATAGACCTTTATAAGCCGCTTTTTATTTTATTATAATTATGTATTATAATGAGATGATTATGATAACAATATACGTAAAACTAAAGCTATGAGGGTAAATGTCCCTGGTCTAAGAAGAATCTAACGCCAAGATTAGCCGGGTCTTTTATAAGAAAAGAGCAATTGGTAGATACCCTACCAGTTTAGTACAATCTACAATCTGCAAATAAGTTTTTTTTTTCGGACTGACTATTAGCTGTACTACCCTAACTAACTAACCCTATTGGTTGCGACAGCGTAACCGGGCTGTTTGGCGACCTCGGAAAAAAGCTCTACCAGAAGAAATTTTGAGGCCTAGGGCTCGAAAAAACTAAGGGAATGTCTACCTAAGGGCCTCCTGTGAGGCCAAACCTCGGCTTAGGCGACGTTTGGGATAACGGGGGGGTCGGACGGTGAAACAGTGGTAGCCTCTACGAACATGACTGTAGTATATTTGTGGGTAATCACATAATAAATGCGAAGCCTAAGAGCGACTCTGAATTGGCAAGTCAGTTTGAAATAAACGTTAGCTATATAACAATGCCGTTTAAAAGTTTTCGTAAAGTAGTAAATTGAATAAATTATATTATAATTTAATTTTTAAAAGCTAATTAATCTGTAATAGTTGTAGTCATACTCGTTTAAGACAAAGGAGAACATATGCTTTGTTATTTTTTGCAGCTATGTTTTGTAAGCCGTATAGAAAAAGGTATTTCATAAAACCGACTTCAAAGGCACAGTAAAAACTAAATTTAGATTGCAGATGTGTATTTTCAGGTCAGACTTCATTTTTTCTGTTTCGTTGGTTTTCAAGTTGTGGGGCTTCTGCTAGCCTATCTCTAATCTAAAATTCTAACACAGAAAAATAGGCCGAATGGGGAATCGAAATTTCTCAATGCGGTCACTAGATCAAGGGTTTTCATAATATGAATGAACTTTATAAGCACATTCCGAAATGGGTTTGGTTATTTTTAAACCACATAGTTTCAGAGTTTTCTTGCAAAATAACGAAATAAACAAAGAAATGGTTGCCTAGAAGAGATCACTGTTAGTGATAAGGTCGCTAGTTTCTGTTTGTTTTGTCATTTTCATGTATGTTACGTCCTATAGACTGCAATAAACTTAATCATCATGATCAACCCATTACCGGCTCACTACAGAGCACGGGTCTCCTCTCAAATGAGAAGGGTTTGGCCATAGTCTACCACGCTGGCCATGTGCGGATTGGCAGACTTCACACGCCTTTGAGAACATGATGGAGAACTCTCAGGCGTGCAGGTTTCCTCATGTTTTCTTCACGATGTTTTCCTTCACCGTTGAAGCAAGTGATATTTTAATTTTTTTAAAACGCACATAACACCGAAAATTTAGAGGTGCGTGCCCGGATTCGAACCGCCGACCTCTGATTAGGAGGCTGACGCCCTAACCACAAGGCTATCACGGCTTCAACTTGTGTAAATAAATAAAATAAACCAACTAAATTCATAGAATGAAAAATAAATTCACCTTTTATTGAATGAGATATTGTTGCCAATTCTCTGGTACATATTTTACTGAAGTTAACTAAATTGGCAACTCTTAAATAGTGCATTTGTTCGAGAAACATCTTGATAAGGACTAAAACTACTATTGTCTGAGTTGGCAATTTTACAGTTTGTAAACGAAACGTCATATTCAAATGAACATGCAATTTTGAAAAGGGAATATCTCTTATCCATAAAACATCGTTTGCTACGTACCCTTGAAGTAAATCTTATTAGGTATACAAATTTTATAACGCTGGAAGATAATTTTTTGTTAATAGAACATTTGGCAAATTCGAAGAGATATCATATTGTCTGGGAAATGTAATTGTTTACTGGTTAAATTTTTGACCCTTCCTTTGCTAAGAGATTGACCGGTTATGGTTTTAAGAGAATCATAAGGAAGACGATGTTTAGATAACATTAATTTCTTAAACTAACCTTGAGTTAATCAACATTATGAACTGAAAGTTCATAATTAAAATGTACTTAACTTGTAAGAAGGGGACTTAGTACTTTGCAATGATGATACAGCGAGTTTGTAACTACGTCGCACGGAGCTATGTAAATTGAAATTAAATAAGGAAATTTCTTAATCTCTGTTGAGAAGTAAGTAATTATATATACAGGATAAAACCAAAGTTGCAGAAACCTCCACTCTCCTCTCTCTCTCTCTATTAGACATCCATATGGGATGTCTCTTTCAGAATTTTTCAATTTTGTAATGGGAAATGTGAGTAGAGATTGGCGGTTGAAGAGCAAAAGAGTTCAGAGCATTGACGACCTCCGTGGCGTAGTGCGTGTGCTGTCGCATTATAAAATTGGAGGTCTTGGGTTCGTTTCCCGTCTCGAGTCTGATCGGGTATAGGCTTCGGCCGTGGCTAGTTACCACTCTACCGACAAAGACGTGTCGCCAAGCGGTTTCGCATTCCGGCATGCCGCGTAGAAACCAATTAGGAGTGTAGGTTAACCATATCCGTAACAGGTTAGCCCGCTACCATCTACCAGGTGAGATATCCGTCAAGGGCTAACTTGTAGTGTATAAAATATAGTGTAAAAAAAACAAAGTCCCACCACACGTCTCTTACGCTGGTTGGCGGGCTTAAACGGTTAGTAACACATAATTGTGATAGTAACCCGGACAGACGGTTCAACGTGCTCTCTGAGGTATGGGAACCGACACCACCTTAATTAGGGCTGGAACTAAGAAATTGTCACAGAAAAGTGTATTTCCTAGCCAATTAAAAATAAGTAGATAATATTGACGACGTTGAAGGTCCTGGGTTCGATTCCCAGGTTGTGTCTTGTCTAGTGGGAGTCAAGGTCAAGTGATTTAGCGTTCCGGTACGGTTTCGCTTAGAAATATTTTTTTTAATACACCGTTTAAAAACGCACATAACTCATAGAAATTAAAGGTGCGTGCCCGGGATCGAACCCCCGACCTCTGATTAAGAGGCGGACGTCCTAACCACTAGGCTATCACAGCTATATTAACTATTCTAATTTTTACCCGCGATACTAATCTCGATGTGATTCTTGAAAATAAACTTTGCTAAGGTTTATTTAAAAAATTTGCAGTAACACTTGAAATACATTCTCAAACATGTTACCTACTTAGTATTATTATCTAAGGCTGTGTCCCCAGTAAGCAAACTGTTAGCGGCCGACTGAGTGAGCCGCAAATTTGTGGCGAATTGAAATTCGAGTTAGCTGCGAACTCAGATAAATTTTCGTGCGTCACAAGCAAACTGTTATGAGTTAGCCGCTTATTTAGGCCGACCAACTGAATTTTCACTTTACTATTGTTGTACGAAGGGAGTGGTTGTGTTGGTCACGATGGATATTTTTGAAGTAATTGGTATCTTAGAGGCACTGAAAGAGGATAAAGAGAAGCACTGGGTTCACCCATTAAACAAGAAAAGGTTGAGTATTGGACAATTTCACGTTCTTTACCCAGAACTAAGGAAATATCCAGAAAAATTTTACCAGTATTTCAATATGACTTCTCATACATTTGATGAATTGTTGAACTCTATAACCCAGTATATTGCTAAAAATAATATCACAAGAGATACAATATGTCCCGAAGAACGGCTTACTATAACTTTGAGGTAAGTAAATAATTAAATATACCGGTGGGAGGGATGCGCTGTGCCGCGCTCCCGGCTGCATGGGTACCACCATCTTGCTTATTTCTCCCGTGAAACAGCTTTACTGTGTTTCGGAGAGAAGGGCAAGACAGGCAGTATAATTACTGGCACCGAGACTTTAACACCTTATGTGTCTGGATAGGCAACACATAGATGTTTGATAGTTGCCTAGGCTAGTTCCAGGTTAACTAGTTTATGTTCATGGGCGACGTCAACCACTTACCATCAGGTGGAACGTCTGCCAGTTTGCCTATCCAACTCTCATATAAAAAAAAATAATTCACAATTTTGAATTTTAAAAATTTTATTAATAAAAATCAGCAACGTTTGTAATGTAATGACGAACTAGCATGGTAACATTTAGTAGGTAACCAGTCATTCGTCATCCTCAATGCGGTCTGAACCGCCTCGCAATATTGCTTCTATGTCTTCTACTTCCACTGAAGAACCTGTAGAGCTATGTGATGGACTGTTTCGAGGACTTCGAATGCTGCTGCTGCCAACTAGATTGTAGTTGTTTGAGGTTGAAGGATAGTTTTGCACATTTGGTGTACTGCTTCCACTCGTATAGCCGTACTGATGTGGGTAGTTATTGGCATTCGTCCATACAGTTTGCATCAGAGCACCGTCATAATTATTGTGTACATTATATTTTATATTTTTAATAAGTTTCATCACTTCGAACCGAAATTCAAAATTCTGTGTTGGGGACATTGTCTTCATTTCCGGTAAAATATTTAGTAGAAAGTTCATATCTGGATCGTTTTCTCTTTTTTTATCCATCGATTTAAGTAGTGCCTCCTGAAACACAGTCATCTTTTTTGGTGTGCTGAGATTGCCTACTGAGTTAGTAGAATCATTTTCATCAAACATAGCGCTACTGTTGCTAGACGTCTCGGCGCTAATGTTGCTAGATGTCTGGTTGCTAGCTCTAGAAACATTTAGAAACTGCAACATATCCAAGTATGGCGTCTTGCGTTTTCTTGGTGCCCCACTTCCGCTTTTGAGTGAGGAATCCTTACTTTTTTCTCTGGTGTAATAGTCGCGCAATCCCTTCCATTTTTTTTGTAGGTCTTTTACTGAAACAAAAATAACCGGTAGTTAATATTCTTTCCAGATTCCTGTCAACTGGACTAAGTTACAGAAAAATTGCCCAAGAGTTTCTTGTTGGAAAATCGACGGTATCGAAAATAATAAACGAAACTGCATGCATTATATGGGATCTTTTACAGCCACAGGAAATGCCGGAACCTTCTGAAGAATTGTGGCTAGAAATAGCAAAACGATATTATGAAAAAACAAACTATCCTAATTGTATAGGATCTATCGATGGCAAGCATATCCGTATTCGAAAACCACCAAAAAGTGGGTCTAACTATTTCAATTATAAGAAGTTCTTCTCAATTGTTCTGTTAGCCGTAGCAGATGCAAACTGTTCTTTTATAGCCATTGATGTTGGTGCTTGTGGACGAAATGCTGACAGTAATATATTTAAAGAAAGTGCTTTTGGCAAAAAATTGGCTCGTGGGTCTCTGAAGATTCCTAACTCTACTAAATTGCCTAATTCAAATGGATTGCCCCAACCTTTCGTGTTTCTTGGAGATGAGGCATTTGGATTGCAAAAGCATATATTGAGGCCTTTTCCTAATAAAAGTTTAAATAAGGAAGAGCGAATTTACAATTATCGTCATAGTCGGGCTAGGAGATGCGTGGAATGTGCATTCGGCATTTTAACAAACAAATGGAGAGTTCTGCATACACCGATTGCTACTAATGTGAATACAACCATCGCTATCGTAAAAGCTGTTTGTATTTTACATAATTTTGTCATAGCAAGAGAACAAGTACAATATACACATCTTTCGCGACGTACCTCAACAACTCTTACAAGTACAAGTAGCCGAATAATTACTGTATCAAATTCTGGAAAAACAACAAGAGACAACTTTAAAAACTATTTTCTTAACAAAGGAAAACTACCCTGGCAAGAGAAGTATTTGTAAGCTGTAGCTACAGGACGAAATGGTGTAACGGAGTTTATAACTGATTGATTGGACTGATGGTTCTTGATGGCAGTTCATTTTTACTAATAACACTACAATCGTTTTTACACTCTTCCACTCTTCCACTATTATTTTTTTATTTTTTATAAATTATTATATTATTATATTATTTAATTATTATTTTTATAATTTATAAAAAATAAAAAATAAATAGTGGAAGAGTGTAAAAACGATTGTAGTGTTATTAGTAACGGAGTTTGTAAAGCGGTAAATACTATGTAGTGATGATGATACTTTGTTTTGTGTAGTGATGATACAAATATATTGTTGAATAAATAATAATTTAATTAGAATGGAACTTACTTCTTTTTCCTTTAGTGTTTTCTTCTAAGTTTTGCCAATCATCGTATAGAATATCAGCGATTTCATTCCAACCGCTCTGCTTTAATACTCTGTTGCTGTATTCTTCACTCGACATGTTCCATAAGCATGGTTTATTTTGTATTTCCGTAATGAACCTTTCCGTATCAAAGGGCATTTTGGATTTTCTATGGTGTGTGTGCGAAGAGATTAGTTAGGTAAGCGATGCAAAAAAAACACGTCCGAACACGTCGATAGCTTCTTTTCAACTGTCCGCATGAACAGTTTGCGGCAAACGGACTCACTACGCCCGGCGAACAACCATATCGCCGCCGCCGACTGGAACCGGTTTTGCTGTGAGTCCGCCACTAACTGAGACAGTCGGCGCACGTAACGCTGCAAACTGCGTAAAGTGAGCGCAAAACTAGCAAACTGTGGACACTCCATTTCAAATATATGGAAGGGCGTACTAAACCGATACGCTGCAAACTCAGTCGGCCGCTAACAGTTTGCCTACTGGGGACACAGCCTAAGAGCCAAAATCTGCTACGTACGAGATATATTTTAATAAAATCTGCACGGCTTATCTAATAAATACACCTATTGAAGACTTTTTTTTATATAAACCTTATTAAACAAGAAAATAATGAACAAAAGGCAAAAATGCTACCAGTTAACCTTGATTCACTTAAAAATATTAATGGTAGGCACTAAAAAAAATGCATGTAAAACTTATGCTATTTAAGAATAGATACATATAACATTAATATGTATATAACATAACAGAATGGCTAAAAGAAAATGGAATTGAATAGTAATAAGAAAAAAACAGACAATAATTATTACTTAATTAAGGAATTAAGTAAAAAAAGTTAAAATATCACTTGCTTCAACGGTGAAGGAAAACATCGTGAGGAAACCTGCACGCCTGAGAGTTCTCCATAATGAGAACATTTGAGAACAAAGGCGTGTGAAGTCTGCCAATCCGCACATGGCCAGCGTGGTGGACTGTGGCCAACACCCTTCTTATGAGAAGGGAAGAATCAATGTATCGTGAAAATATGCAGTCGTCCTCGTCTTCCGTCTAAATTTCAATGCCGTAGACAATCAGGACTGTTTATAGCAATCTATATGGCATAGCTGTGAATAACAGCTCAACGTACCAACGCGTACAATTGTCTATTGAACAATTCATACAAGGACGTCATATAAGTAGCCAAGTAGGCGCCTGTTGTAAGGAGCTTGTGTGATAACAAACACTTTTGGCCGATGTGACGTATGCATAAATAATATCGGTCACACAAGCGACGTGCGCTCTCAACACGCTACCTGAATAACTGGATTTATTCAGTTAAGGCCGCTTATGGCAGTTAAAAAAGGTCTTAGTTAATTTCTTTTTTAATTTTATTCATCATTTAGCCTTTTCAAGCCTTTACGTCTATTCTAGACGGTTGAAACATTGTTTCGGAGGCGTTTTCTCCGGTGACTGTGGAGACCAATCCGTGAACTACAGTTACGTCCGCACTTACTGCAGCAAAACCCATCGACCACAGACGCAGTCCCGCCGCTGGAACGCCTTCTCGCTCTCTTTTGCGTTAATACTTTGAACCAAGCATCGTCGTGCACTCTACACCCCTCACCCACGCCTTTCCTCCATCCGTTCCTGTCTTCCGCAAGCTTCTCCCAATTCTTGTGTTTAATGTTAAAATCAGCCATGTCTCTCTTGGCGGCGCAGTCTTTAAAGCGTAGCCGAGGTCTACCCACGTTTCTCTTCGCGTGTGCTACCATGCCAAGAAGTATTTCTCAATAATATTACACTTAATTATATTATACTTAAAGTACTTCTTGATTATATTATAGTGTAGTATTTATGAAGCGGTAATAGTCTAGTGGTTAGGGCGTCAGCCTCCTAATCAGAAGTCAGGAGTTCGACCCCGGCCATACACCTCTAACTTTTCGGAGATATGTGTGTTTGTAAGCAATTAAAATATCACTTGCTTCAACCGTGAAGGAAAACATCGTGAGGAGACCTGCATGCCTGAGAGTTCTCAGTAATGTTCTCAAAGGCGTGTGAAGTCTGCCAATCCGCACATACATGGCCAGTGTGGTTGACT